>OY986436.1:166117938-168536688 GCA_963920525.1 Dichetophora obliterata | reverse complement strand
AGGATGTTTTACGGTTTTGGTACGTGTTTAGTATTATTGATCTAGAATCTAAACTACTCACCATAAAATAAAAAATAATATTTTGTATTTTAGAAAAAATATCAACTTTTTCATCCATATATCAATCACTTTCGTGTCATGTGCTGTAGCGGAGCAAAAATTTTGAGATTATCCAACGAAATATCAACAAATTTTCTATCTTTTGTTTTAGCGGAGCTGTTATTGTCCAAAGTTAGAATTTAAAAAAATACTGTTGATTAAGTGTATTTTTACATGAAAAAAGACATTTTAAATTTAAAAAGACAAAAAATTTGTTGATATTTCGTTGAATAATCTCAAAATTTTAGCTCCGCTGCAGCACATGACACGAAAGTGGTTGATATTGATGGAAAAGTTGATATTTTTTCTAAAATACAAAATATTATTTTTTATTTAATGGTGAGTAGTTTAGGTTCTAGATCAATAATACTAAACACGTACCAAAACCGTAAAACACCCTGTTTCTTGAAAGTTTTACAATGTGGGAGGAAACTCCATAAAGTGTTATACTCGTCTATCAAAAAGAATCACCAGCCGAGGGAATTAATGCTCTATCTGGGGCGCCTTGTATATAATTCATGCAGCTTCAAATATAAAAATATAGGTGTCCCTATTTATTTTCACATGACTGTATATAGAAGTGCATTATATATATATAATTGTAATTTCTATTAAATCAAGAAATAAATATTAATATATTGTTTTGGTATCTTTTATTTTAATTAAAATAAATAATAATTTTACCTACTTTTATAAATTTAACAATATATAGACATTTTTTTTAACTAAAATAAAAAATGTTCGTAAAGGTGAACAGTTAATTTTCTTATATTTTTATTAAAAGTATTTTTAACGAGATCACAATTTTTTATCTGTTAAGACATTCTTATACTCTATTAATATAAGTAAAAATAATTAATATTGTTTCAATCAAATTTTGCAAGTGGGAGGCCGTCAGCATTTATGTTGAGATGGACTTCCATCAACTTAAAGGAGTTCTTCATTAAAAAATCTGTTAGCGAGTCCGCAACTCCGTAATTAAAGTATTCTCCTAGTCCAATTATTTCCACTGCAGATATCCTAGGAGTGGATTTCAATGACCTTGATTATTTTGGAATACCATCGACATGTTTACGCAATAATGCCAATAACTCCGCAGTTGAAATATTAAACTTAACAGCCCACGCTGCTAAATCTTCCTTGAGGTCTCCTGATTTTGTCGTTTTTGATGGAACTTCTTCTTCTTATTCTGTATCCGAGTCATCATCACTTTCGGTCCCACTTAAATTATTTTCAGATAAAATATTCGAAGAGGATGGACCCGCCTCCAACGCCAGGGTTTCCTCTGCGCTCTGGTGCTCCGGATGTGAAAGGCTATCCAACTCACGCTCCGCTAGTAGTTTTATTATCTGCTTCACTTCTGTTTTGTTTTTTTATTTGCATTTTTTTTTTCTTTGCAATTATTTTTTAACAAAAATGGCACAGTAAACTTCTTATTACGTTTTTCTCAGCAAATGGCACGATAAATTTTAAATATTTTTCACAATTTGTCACTATGTTTTTGCAAACAATAAAACATATGATTCACTGTTGTTGCCAGAGAATAAGTATTGCTACAGAGTTACAAATATTTTCTCAAATCTCCCTCAACTTCACCTCAAGTTGGGGAATAGTGTTTGAGAAAATGCTTAATATCAAGTGATAAGGAATGCTGAAACTCAACTTGAGAATTATAAATTTCTCAAACGTTAGAGAATTATTTTTCTTGTGTTTGTTGGGGAATGAAAACTTCGCCTACCTCCATACAAAGTGACTTTACCAAAACATTAAAATCTCTTTAAATTCCACAAAAATTAATCTCAGGACTTAAGATTTTGCATACAAGCTTTAACATATGCTTAAACCATTAATATGCACTTTGAGTATGAAATTTGTACAAACCGAATGAAAACTACGTCTCCCTTCCATACAAATTGACAATATTCCACAAAATTAATTCAATGACTTAAAATTTTGCATATAAGCTTTTACCCTTAATATGCAGTTTGAGTATGATATTTGTAAAAATCTAATGGAAACCACGGCTACCTCCAATTAACAGTGACTTTATGAAATCAGTAAAATCTCCTCAAATTCCACAAAAATTAGTACAACGGCTTAAAATTTTGCAAATTAGTTTAAATATTAACTATGCACTCGATGTTTGAAATTTAAAAAAAAAAATGAAAATTCCGCAAAACTCCCAAAGTGACGTCATCATAATAGCAAAACCTTTAAAAATTCCAAAAAAATTAATGTTTCAACTTGATATTGTTCTTATAAGCTCTAATAAATCGAAAGGACTCAGATCCAATTGTGAAATACTTGGATAAAAACCACACCATACAAAAGTGACGTCATCTAAATAATACAACATTCAAGACTTTGAATAAACTCAATACGGCCGTGGGGGTACTTTAACTTCGGTCCAGTCGAAGATAATTTATGACTATATTATTGCAGTTACCAGTTTATGCGACTTCAAAGAATTGTCAAAATTTGATTTTTCGAAAGCTTATAATGCAGTTATTTAACCTAATGCGGACGATGATGCCATATGGCATCAGTAAGTAGGATGACGCAAAACTAACGGTATCACACAAAAATTAGTCAAAATAAAAATTAAAAAAGTTAAATGGAGTTAAATGGATTGAAAAATAACTTTATAGTTTATTTATGTAAATTAATTGGTTTTCTTACAAATTGACTAAAATTTGAAATTAAATTTTTGATTCATATAGTAAATCGGAAGTTGTTAGTATTAAAAATCTTATTTTTAAACTTCGCTTTATTTTTACGCTTTCATTTTCACATGCAAAAGATATAGCTTGTAGCATAGAAATATTAAGTAAAAATGCTACAAGTTATTTTTACTGTAAAAAATAAAAAATATAAAAAATGTGAATTAAAAAAAATCCGAATTTTAATTTTTAGCCTCACACTTTTAGAGCAAAACTTACACAATATACTTATAACAATGTGCTTTAAGAACTCATAACTATTAAATACATATTTCGCTGCGCTAAGGGTCTTATTTTTCTTATTTTCTTATCTTCTTATACTTTAACTGTAAAAATAATGTATAATTTTATATAAGTTGGAAATTGGAAAGCTGTTATTGAAACTGGTAAAAAATAGTATAATTTTCTTTTTCTTTTTTAATTTTGTAGTTTTAAAGCATACACTAATAAACTTGTATAGTAGTTCTAAGTACTCTTATACAACCACTGTAATATTTATTTTTCGCCAACAAGGCTTCTTTAGATTACATGAATAAATAAATAAATAAAAATAAATAAATAATTCTAACTTACTATAAAAAAAATCTAATTTAAAGTGTTAGTCAATTTCTAAGAAAAACAGTTAAATTCTCAAAAAACACTATATAGTTATTATTCAATACATTTGATTAAATGCTTTATAAGCTTTCGAAAAATCATTCCTCAAATTTTGACAGTTCTTTGAAGGCGCATAAATTGGTAACTATACTACAAAAAAGATAATGATGTACATTTGTTCAGTTCCTATAAATTCCAACTAACCCAATTATAAACAAAATCCAGAACCTGATATTTTTCGTTGTTCGCTTCACGTGGAATGTCCTATTATACAATCGCTCGGTATAAAAAACATAAACATGCTACTAAAACATAACTTTAGCTCCGATCGTGTAGAGAAAGTCACGATTAAACGTTTTACTTCCTTTTTCGGTGCGATTAAAATTATTGATTTCATGTAAGTTGTTTTTTGTTTATTAGACCTTAATTTTTAAGTTTTTATGTTGTTCCTCAGGCTCTAGGTCTAGTTCAAAATGTATAACAAACTTATTTGTTTTTTATGAATTGTTTTTATTTTTTCAATATTTCAGACATTATTGGTGTCTATAAAAATGTCAAGGTATTACTCCTGAAAGTAATTGTTACAATTTACAATTGTAAAGTAGACAATATTATTATTCATTTTTCCTAAAGACGAACACCACTTGTGTCTGAAATATTGAAAAAATAAAAACAATTTACAAAAAATAAAAAAGTTTGTTATAACTTTTGAACGAGACCTAGTGCCTGAAGAACACCATCTGATATGAAACTCCTCCAATCGATGATATATGCGCTCAGTGGACACACATTTCCAACTTCATGCTTGCGGCTGCTGAAGAGGTGATTGCTACCACCGCCCTCGCCGAAACAGTGGTACGACCAGGAGTGTCGCGACGCCACTGCAAAGAAAGACGCCGCTTACAAAGCCACCCTGCAGTCGGTTGTAACGCGCGCTGCTAAGGAGCGATACAAAGAAAAGTGGAGAGAAGAGAGACGTATTTTCAGGCGGAAAAAAAAGAGAGGCAGAAAAACGCGAGCAGGAGAAGATTGAGATGTATGGTGACAGGAACGAGGCCCGAAAATTTTTTTAAAAATAAGACGCTTTGCCGATGGTTTTAAAACCGGGGCCTCTTCCTGCAAGGATGAAAGCGGGAATCTAGTGGCAGAAGTCCAGAGTACACTAACGTTATGGAGGGAACACTTCTCTAAGCTTCTAAATGGCGACGCTGACAACAATCCCGCCAATAGAGATGATATTCCGGAAATGTAATCACGGATGACAGCGTCGAGGTTCCGCTGCCCGACTATGATGAAGTTTTGACAGCTATAGCTCGGCTTAAAAATAACAAAGCCGCGGGAGAAATATTTTTCGAAATATTTTTCGAATTTAAGTCATTGAATAAAAGTATTTCAATCGATAACGTTCTTCAACCTTAAGGCTTTTTTCGACATAAAATTGATTTAAGCAAAATTTCCAGCAGAAAATAATTCTGAATTTCATATTTTGCAACCGCGAATTACATGTTGGAAAATAAACCGATAAAGACCGTTCACAATTGATAGGAAATTTTTACAATTACACAAGTTTGCAATTTCAAATACTCAGTTTTGTAAATTGCCCTAATATATTATCATGTAGAAAAGATTTTAATACAAAACTATTTTTAAAATAATTTAATTTTAAAAACCAAAAATGTATAACAATGTATAACAATTGTATATAAATTTTCTAAAATCGGAAATCGTTCTAATCGGAATAAAGAAATCAGACAAAGAGTATTGGAAATGACCAAAGCATTGAATATAAATTTGTCAAATAAGCATACAAAGGATATATGAGTTGCAGTAGAAACAAAGTCCACAATCAAAAATGTTATTCGAACTTATATGATTTAGACTTTCATAATACTGAAAAGGCATCTGACGAAGCTTGGAATTTCCAACTGGCGCCAGCAAGCGAAAGACAGAAATGGCTGTCGCAAATTCTTAGATGAGGCCAAGACCGACATACGGTTGTAGCGCCAACTAAGCAAGTAATACTGAAAAGGCAGTAGTATCGCTGATAGCTCAAAAGCAACATAGCTTTTCAGATTTATATAAAGAAATCAGTATCATGTTTTTGTCTTTTGTAATTAGTTGAAAAAATGGACTCTATTTAAAAAAAAAAATAACAAAAAATTGTTTATTATAGTCAGGATTTTCATATAAGTGTCTGATTTGTTATTATTTTTATTCAGTGAACACAGAAAACGAAAAACATTAATAGTGGAATGGTGTAATAAAGAATGGAGCTGCCCTCTAATTTTCTCAAAAATTATAAACTTTTATCAGTTCATAATTTTTAAAATACACCCAATTTTTACACTGCACACTTAAAAATTTGTATAGAATTTTTACACCAATCGGTGTTTCAGGGAGTCCTACACCGTTCGTGTTAAAAAACACCGTGTCAAAGTGTTAGAATTTAATATTCGAAAGAGCATTTTTTTCACACCGAACGGCGTAAAAAGTAAATATCAGATAGGATGTTTACCCTGTTAGGTGTTTATTTATAATACGCAAAATTATATTTATTTTTAACACCGAACGGTGTAATTTTTAACTATTTGAAAGGATGTTTTTTTACAATTTTTATTAAATTGCCATTAAATTTATTAACTGCCAAATGAAATAAGCCCCAAATAAAATTTGATTGGGGCTTAAACAAATTTTATTTGGGGCTTATTTCATTGGGATTTATTTCATAATGAAATAAGACCCAAACAAAAAATGAAATATTTCCCAAAATTTATGAGATAGTCTCCAAAAATTGGGAGTTATTTCGTTGTGAAGTAACAACCAAAAATATATGGACATTTTTAGGGCTTATTTAATTTTTTTGGGGTCTATTTTGTGTTGCCAAAATTACATTTAGGTCTCTAATCAAGATTAACAAAATTAAACTGAACAAATTCAATTGAGAAATTTCAATTTTTAATTTGTTTATCAATGAGAATGTGATTTCAATATTGCTTTTCTTCTTTGCTTTTCTTATTTCACACCGATCGGTTAAGTTTGTCATTTTACACCGAGAAAGCGGTGTAAATTAACACCGTTCGGTGTTAAAAATTTAAATATCCGCTCACCGGTGTGAATTTATTTTTGAAATTTTTTAGTGTGTGTGCTTTTGCTAAATATGTTCACTGACCAATGTTTTGTAAACATCGAACGAAAAAAGTTTAGCTGCACTTTATAATTACTTACTTGCTTGTGTAGTTCTTTGACCCAGGTTTTTGCACGCTGAAAACTGTCTTGATTTTGAATATCATATACAACAATGGCGGCCTGCGCACCTCTGTAGTACATGGGAGCTAAGCTGTGGTATCTGCGGTGATTAAAAAATTCGATACTAAAAATGTTGTTTTAAAAGTTTTTATTGAAAATATTTTGCGTACCTTTCCTGCCCGGCTGTGTCCCAAATTTCAAATTTCACCACAGTATCCTCTATGCATATAGTTTGCGTTAAGAATGCTGCACCTATCGTACTCTCCTGATACTCGTGGAATTGTCCTTTGACGAAACGTAAAACCAAAGATGATTTACCAACTGCCGATTCGCCTAGCAACACCAGCTTAAATTGGCAACTCTTATTTTGTGATGTTCCATTGGGGCGCTGAGCTGCTCCACCACCACCACTGCGTGGAGTAGTTGCCATGCTTAGTGCTTTTATTGGTGCTTTTGTTGTTAATTATGATTGGGATGTGCTGTGATGATCGATTTTCACTTTGAACTGTTAACGTGGAATTATTTCAAACTTGTTTTTGGTGCTACTAAGACCAATGCGAATGTATTGAGTTTTTCAAAATTTGTAGTGTCGAAACGGTCGTAAAAGGTTTTTTATATCCTCTCACATAGGACGGTCGTAGTGGGTAGGCTTAAAATTATAAAAAAGAGGAGCAAGTTTATTATAATTGATTTGTTTATTTCCAAAATAAAGAACATGTAGTTGATATAAAATCTAACCCTAATTCATTTGGTCCTACTTAAATACTCAAAGAATAAAAAAGAAGTTAAAAAAACTAAAACCCGACTACTAAAAACCGCTCTTTAAAAAGTATGAAACAAGAAAATATTTTCACCTGAAATTGTTATGTACAAACTATTATTTTTTTTTGTCTATTAAATTAACAACTTACACATAATAAATTTTATTGCATATTATACTAATTTATAGTGATGTTTAAAAGATATCCGTGGTCGCATGCCACTTACTCTAAAAAGGCAATGCATTCTTACAGTAGTAAGCGATCAAAAGATTAAGGGCAAAGTGCATTATTATATATCGTCATTGGGCGTGCAATACCGTGTATCCGCCGTACGTTTTCATATACTCATACGCGGTATTGCACGCTCAACGACGATATATAATAATCTAATAATTTAGAATTTTTCAAATACATTTATATTTAAAAGCTTGAGGCACCGATGTCCGCGATCCGTTATACAGGTTTACTACACATTATCAGTGGCATTGAATCTTTTAGTAAGCTTACCTGTATATAAACTGCGGTCCATTATACAGGTTTACTATACAATATCAGTGCCTTAAGCTTTTAAATATAAATGTATTTGAAAAATTCTGAATTTATACAAGTCCTTAGAACTTACCAATTTACGTAAGCTTATGCTATGATGATGAGTAACCAAGAGAGGTGTTCTTCTGCACCTGGAATATACCTACTATGTATATACATATTTGACAAATGTCACTTAAAATTTATTTTTTTCTTTTTAGTTCACGTCTTTTTTAAATAAAAGCTTATTTTTTAGAAAATTTTTTTTTACTTTTTTTTTTTACTTTTAAGTCTTAAAGGTTTATTATTAACATCTTTTATTTTCAAAACTTAGCAAATACTACAGCATTTTAATTTTTTAGACCATTAACCTTATTACAGTATTAACATTATTTACACGATTTACACTACTTACGTTATAAACATTAAGGGTTCTCATCTAAGCATGTAATTGACCCGTAAACATTGTAAACCTTGTGAACTTACATGCGCGTAAACTATCTGTCAAAATTTGTATGGGCGTAGGTTTACATCATTTCCGAGCCTATTTTGTAGTGTAAACTAGCATTCAAATCTACGTGTGTGATTGAGGGTTGCCTTTGGCGCTAATCATTACATATTTAAAGTAGTTGAAGTAAATATGAACACGTTTTATTTATTTTTCTATGTTAATGAAGGTTTTTAAAAGGTTTAAAATTTAAAAAAGTCATAATGTTGTCGCTTCCGCTGCCGCCACTTTGTCGACATTTACGCTATTTACACTTTATCGCTCATCAAAAGTTTAAATGCTTTACATGTTTACATGTTTACATGCTTATATGAGAACCCTTATTATTTTTTTACAGTATTTACACCATTTACATTATTTACACTATTTACATTATTAAAAATATTTACACCATTATTATTACCATTTACATTTAAGTGACATTTGTCATATATGTATACAGAAGGTATATTCTAGGTGCAGAAGAACCCCTCTCTTGGTTACTCATCATCATAATATAAGCGTACGTAAATTGGTAAGTTCTAAGGACTTATATAAATTTAGAATTTTTCAAATACATTTATATTTAAAAGCTTGAGGCACCGATGTCCGCGATTTGTTATACAGGTTTACTACACATTATCAGTGGCATTGAATTCTATAGAATCTTAATGGCATTTAAGCTGAATCGAGTCAGTAGTCTTGGAGATAGAGCATTTTTATTGATTTGTGGGCGGTAAAAGGGGGGCGGCAAAAAATTTTATCATAATATTGCATTGTCACCGAACTGACATATGTATGCTAAATTTCAGCTTAAGCTAAGTATGCTGTAGGAACGAAAATTTTTAGGCATTTAACTCTACACGCGAAATTTTGGTTTAGACTCAACACTAACACATACTTACCATAACGTGTTTGTTGAATGTGTTAGTTCAACATAATTGTTGAATGTCAAATTTCCATGCCAAATAAATGTACGGACATTTAAAAGACAGCGAAATTTTTACATTTTAACTCTCCAATCATGGTTGTGAACTTGCATGCATTGAACAATTTTTCGAATCAACAGCGTACAACGAAAAAAAAATTTCGCTAACTTTTCGCTGTCAAAAACGCAATGCATTTCTTACGGAAGATTTCTATTCGCTTCTACAGCATACTAAGCTTTAAGCTTAATCGGATACCAACAAGTTGTAGAAAAATGGCTTGCAAGTTTTGACGGACATACATACATACATACATACATACGAACGCAGCAAGTTAAATAAAAGCTTATAAAAATAGAGAGCAACATGGAATTTATTTAAACTCTCGCAACACAAACGCGTTAAAAGACAACGAATAAGCAATGCTTGGCAGCTGGTATGATTTCTTAAAAAACTTAATACCTTAATTAAATATACTTATTATTAAAATTTCGAAAGCAAAATACCCTTAACT
Source organism: Dichetophora obliterata (assembly GCA_963920525.1). Classification (NCBI taxonomy): domain Eukaryota; kingdom Metazoa; phylum Arthropoda; class Insecta; order Diptera; family Sciomyzidae; genus Dichetophora; species Dichetophora obliterata. Next base: position 168,526,810 of record OY986436.1, on the reverse strand, counting down.
AATACTGTAGCACAAATATGATATTTTAAAATTTCATAAAAATCGGCCCAGTGCTTTTCGAGTAAAGTCGTATATTTAAATTTTCACTTCAATTTTATATAAAAAAAAGTATAAAAAAGTATAAAAAAAGTATAAAAAAAGTAAGTACCATTGACCTTACGAAGTTTGAAGGTGAGTTTGAGCTAACCCAACTAGATGTAAATAAAAGATGTGGACCTGACAATATTTGAACTATTTTCTAGTAAGGTTAGCGTATAATCTTGCTTTACCTTTAATTTGTCACTTAACAACGGGGAGTTCTGAGATGTTTGGAAGGAATTCTTTATTTTTACAATCCATTAAGCCAGAAGTAGTAGGCCAGAAGATTGCAATAATCGATCTATTGCAAAACTACCGACTAATCAAAAAGTCTTTGAACCTATTGTAAAAAAGTGCATATCGATCGCTTAATATAGAAAAGGCGTAACTCGCTTTTTTCGAAATCGCGTTTTTAACATATTATAGCAGATTACTCAAATAAACCTGCCTTAAAAAAATCAGTGCGCTATAAATACAAACTTGTAGCCTATTTTATATAAAAACTGCATTTAAAAAGTTTGTATATACAAAGTTATTCAGATTTTATTCAGTATTTTCCTTCTCCTGCAAAGAAACAAAACAAAGAGTTACGTCTTTTATACATTAAGCCATCGATATATATAATATTATGAAAAATTCGATAACTGAATATAAGCATGGATTCGTGAGTGAAAGATACACATCTACTAATTTAAGTCTTTTTCAAGCTTTTAGAAGCTCCAAAAAGGTCCACTTCTGTTTATTTTAGCCATTAATGATGTAACCCACATCATCAAACACTCTCATCTACATATCTATGCAGATGATATGAAAATATACAGAACAATAGATGCTAAAGACAATTCAGATCTCCTCCAGTTTACTAAGATACTGCTTTAAATCGTGTAGATTCTGTCAAAGATATTGGTATATGCATGGATTCGAAGCTATCGTTTAGCGTTCATATTGATAACATTTGTAGAAAAGCATATTCTATGCTCGGGTTTATAAAACGCTGGGCCAAAGAATTTAATAGTATGATTACTACAACAACGCTGTATTATTGTATTGTGCGTCCTCATTTGGAGTATGCAAGTCAAGTTTGGTTACAATATTACAATGTACATGTTTAACGAACAGAAAGAATTCAAAAACGTTTTATTCGGTTTGCTCTAAGGGGCTTAAGTGAAACTGACACTTTAAACCTTCCTCCTTATGAGGATCGTTTAAAACTATTAAAAATGCAATCTTTAAATAAGAGAAGAAAGTCTGCAGATATCGTCTATTTACATCAACTCATAACTGGTGTATTCGATTCACCAGAACTCCTAACTCTTACAAATTTTAACACTAATCGTAGAAGCAGCAGAAACGCTAACAATTTAATTTACTTACCTTTTAGTAGAACAAATTATATGGCTTCTGCTCCTTTAAATCGCATGAGTACCTTTGTTAACAACTGTAGCTTTTTTGATGTTAACTTATCGAAAGTTCAACTCAAAAGCAAATTGAAAACTAATGTATGGTTAGATCTATGTAAACGCATGGTTAGTTGTTATGTCTTGTGTTGTCCCTGAGCCCAACCCATATTATGGTGGGTAAATTTTTCTCACTTAAGATTATTTTGGACCACTTTTATCTATTAGTATGCTTCCTTTTCATGTATTAAGATGTGCATACTTTCAGGCTGAACATGCTTTAGAACAGTTTGAGAGATATTGGGCACGGAGCAGCGTGCTTGCCTTTTACATATTAAGATTATTTATTTATTTTAATTCTAAACACACAAAATTGATTCTGTAGCTCGGTTTTGACCAGGATGACAAGTATTTATTTAACCCTTTGCATGGCCGTGTAACAGAACTGTAACAAACCGAATAAGTTCTTAGTTAAACACTTCATGGTCCATTTACATCAAATAAATAATTCTTGCATTACAGTCACAAATTGAAGAATATGATTCTAAGACAGAAAGGGAAAATAACAGGAGTCTTTTTACTAATCATATAAATTTCGTATTCGTAAAAAAAATATATGATCAAAAAATTATGTGCAAGAAACCGAAAATTAAAAAGAATAAATACAAAATATTGTGAGAACATAAATACTGAGTAAAGTATTCCAAAAATTTAAAATTGATCGAATTAGCTAAAAATTTTCACAATTTACCAAGAAACTACGAATTTTTAGCCCAAAGTGAGTTCAGAAATGTTGTTGTCTCACTCGTTTTTTTTTTAATAAAATTCGAATAAATTGAACAGATATGATTTCATACTAAAATCACTGGCCCATTATCATAGTCAAAATAAAGTCGACTTTAAATTTAGTGCAAGCTTTTTGACAACATATTATGTTGAAAAACTGTCAAAAATGCTTATACTAAATTTAAAGTCGACTTTATTTTGACTATGATAATGGGCCACTATCTTTATCAATTTAAATGATATTTTTCGAAAAATAAGCACCATCCCTATAAAGGGTTAGGTTAAGTAAAGCAACGAAAACAGATATTTTAAGTAAAAAACATATTTATGCATAGTTGCAGAAACAAAGTGCAGAGAACAGTTTCCTCGCTCACAGAAATATCCTTATGAATATTTAATAGCGCTAAAGCACCAAGGCGTTCCGTTGCAGTAGTACTTCGAAGCCAATTTTTCAAACACTAATGTGCAAAAGGAACGTTCACTGGCAGCTGAACTACAGGACAAAGTAACAATTATTTCTAAAATTTTGCAAAATTGTGGAAACATATATTTCTGACAGCTACATTCCCCGCAAAATAATTTAAGTGTTTCAAAAGCTCTTTTGCAACCCTCATTTCTATTGTTGGTCCATTTAGTTTTCTTTAACTTAAGTTAGGTTACCAACTTTTCTGTATATATTTTATTTGGACACATATTAAATATTTAATTTGTTTATTTTTGATGGATTTATGTTTTCAAAATTTGCAATTATTTGAAAGTGCTTTGGAAAGCATAATTCTATTTGATTAACAAAATGACGTACTAAAGGAGTGAAAAAGCTTAATTAAAAAAAAAAAATCTCTGCTATTTCTGCAGTTACATGAATCTTGACAAACGAGTCTTACTTAAATATTTCCATTCCAAGTTAACAAAAGCATATGACCTAGCTTCTATTGATCAATTGTTCAATTGTGTTGTGCGTGTTATTAAATGTTTGATTACAAATGACCGAGAACTGGACCTACGTGTTTTATGCCAACTCCGAACGGCTTATGTTCTCAAGAAGCTTTTCATGGCAATTTTTACTCTCTGAGGTTTGCCATTGTCTGCAGAGAGGTGACGACCGAACAGAAAAATTAATTCAATTGAAAAACTTTCTGTCTTCTGAAAAACACAATCGTAAATAAAAAAACAATGTGATTAAAGAAGAAATAACAAGCAAAAAGACAAGAACAATAGAATAATTTTGAATTGAACCCGGCACGCACTCTACCCACTAGGCTACGGCCGCCACGATTAAAAAATTATATAAATATTAAAAAACTACTTTATTTGATTTGAATTACCTTCTTGCAGTAATTGTTATGGTGACATAAAGTTGCTTGGATTTTTCTGTATTTTGATTTTTTAATGAGCTCTGCATAACAGGATTACAAAAAATTTTGTAATTAAAAAATCTATTTTTTTTTTTTTAACTTAGATTCTGAATATGAATATATTCTTTTTAAGTTTTGAAAAATTTCAACAAATTATGACATCAAACATTCGGCTATTTCTCGAAAACTATAGATTTTTTCAGTACAACGCATTTTTTTATGAAAAGTCGTTAATTAATAAAAATAACGATAAACGAAAGCTTTTTCGAAAATATTTTGTACTTAAATCTAGTATATTGAAAAAATTTCCGTTATTATGACATCAAAGTTATTGCGATATCTTGAAAACTACAGATTTTCTCCATATAACACATTTTTTTAAGAATTGAAAAAAACCGATTGAAATTTTAATTTTTTAATTAAAACAAACATCTCGGCCATTTTCAAATCGATGGTCATCAAATTTCCTTTGTCTGAAAGGTCAATTAATTGAATTTGGGGAAATGAGAAAAGATTAAACGTTACTCCACCAATTCAATGTTTTATATTGTTTTCACAAAACCTTTAAAATATTGAATTTGTGCTCAAAAAATAGGCCAAAAGTTATTTTTGTTGCAATTTTTTTTTCAATTTACATTTTCCCCACTCTTTCATAGCACATATCCATTTATCTGAAAAAATTGCCTTATTTTGACACAAAATTCAATAAACAGTTTCTATCATTAAAAATCATGGGCCAACACCCTCTATTATTTTTTGTATAAAATTTAATTTTTTCAAAATGTTATTATATTTTTTACAATGTTCTACAGCTTAAAATATAATTTCTGTGAAAAATAATTTAAAAAATTACAAATAACATTATCAAATCTTAGTCTTATACTACGTTAACATTGGGTCAAATGACTCACTTCAGCCCATTCAGCTAAATGAGAAACAAAGTCATTTAAAACAATTGATTGAGATTGGATACGTTTTTAAAACTTATTACAAACTATTTCGAACGCATTCTTTGGAGAATGTATAAAAAAATACCGAACACACTAAAAACAAAGGAAAACGTCAAACAACAACAAATCATTTTATACACATCATTAGACAGCGGAATTATATGCAAAACTTATTTTAAGTCTGATTGAAGTCAAGTTTTGGATTTATATTGATTTTGACTTCATTAATGCATTTATTACTCCATATCTATGATATGCAAATTATATGCAAAAAATATGCAAAAGCAAGAAATGCAAGAAATATGCTGCATATTTTTTTGCTTATTCAGTAATTACTGATATAATGGTCTTAATTCATAATATTTCCAAATTAATTGAAATATCTATAACGTTTATTGAAAAAAAGTGTTAACAATGTAAAAATTATTTTATTACCTTCAACAGATAATCATGTTAACTAGAAATTGCCAGTAGTCGAAATTCAACCTTTTCACTGTGACATTCGACCTCTGTGATATGAAATCGCTTTTGTTTCCTATTTTCAGTTTGCCGCTCAGTGCTGACCAACGACTTTTCACACAAAAATATGTTGTACTGAGGAAATCTACAGTTTTCCAATGTCAACCAATGACTTTTCATACAGAAATAAGTTTTAATGAGAGAAGCTACAGTTTTCGAGATATCGTCATAATTTTCAAGTCAAAATAACGGGAATTTTTCAAAGTTTACTGTTTGTAAGAAATTTTACAATCCCAACATATATTCGCATATGTTACATAAAAAAATGCTTATTGTAGGGTATCCGTAAGAGATAGAGAGAAATGTCCTGCAAATATTTTGTACATATCAGCAATGTCTAAAATTTCCTTTTACACCGTTTTCTTCCATCTATTCTAGCTTAGCTTTTATTTAAGAAATTCTGTTTTGAACGCTCATATTTCATTCAAGCTTCGTTCCACATCACATGAAGTCAAGGGTGCATACTTAAATTTAGGAACAGGTTCAAAAGCTATTTTCAAAATTTTTAATACAAGTCTATTTTTTCCTTTCTCCAATAAAAAAACATAAAACTAAATATTCTCTTAATGGTGGTTTCAGATAAGTAGCCATAAAACCCTGCAAAAAAAATTTTATTAACAATTTAGAAGTTCTGATTTTTTCGCACTCAGAAAATCAAAAATATTCTCAACACGTAAAATTTATACAAAAAACACTACAAAAAGTACATTATTAAATAACAGTACTTTTGCGTACTGTCTTGGGTGCATGTCATAAAACAGTACATTGTCCAAAAAAACAGTACTGTACTGTTTAAAAAAGCGCATCTGGCATCCCTTTCCTGTACCCTCTGAAAGCGTTCATGTCTATGATAGAAGTTGCGAACATACATTCCATACATGTGATTAAATGGACTTGCATAAATTTTGCATATGCATATAATATGCAAATATGCAGTTTTTAATTTGCATATGCAATTAATATTTGCATATGCATTTTGTATGCAATATGCAAATATGCAAAAATTGTGTTATGTTTTCCGAGATAGAGTTTATTGGGACGCATATCTGTGTTATCGAAATTGTTTTGTGATCATTCAATACAAATATGTAATTTCATATTTTCCGCTGTCTAATCATCATCAATATCAACCAGTAAAAACAAAAAAAGCACCAGTTGTTAAACGAAATGAGATACTTTAGCAAAAAAAAAACCAATGTAAGCATTTTTGAATGACTGATTCCAAATAAGTCATTTGGCCCAATTTAAACGTAGTATTATACTACCAAAGCCGTTCGAAATACAGCATTTTCATTGATTTTGGGCCGTAAAAGGGGGCGTGAAAAACTATTTTTAGTACAGCTGTCGAAAGTAACCATACAAATAAAATTACCAAATTTAAGTCTTGTACAACAAAAACCGTCTGAAATATAGCATTTTTAGCATATTGTAGACGTTAAAAGTAGGAGTGGCAAAATATCAATAGCCTATCACGATTTCGTTGAAATAACAAATCGTTTGGTACCTATATCGTCTACATCGGTTTAGTGGTTCTCGCGTGATTGTTAAAAATCCGTTCAGTGTCACAACGCTTTTAATAGTATAGATAGATAGATAGATAGATAGGACCCGCAAGGTTATCCTCAGAATAGGATAACGGGAGTAACGACCCCGCGGACCCTAGTTGTGGCAGGTATGGAGGGCGTACTAAAATGGTGCATGTGCCCAAAGAAGTCCTGTGACACGGCGAGCGGATACCGCCCTTAACTAGGTATCCAACCACAAGGGTACCTTCGAGAGAAGTTTAACTAGGAGAGTGACGTCTCTGTGGTTTCCCTAGCCAATACCCGCCGAAAGGCATTAGGATCAAGCCCAGTACGGTTCTAATTATGGCATTTCTGGATACTGTTTTGGATTTGAAGCACCCTGGGCTGACAACTGTGGCAGTCTATGACCTCAGTAAGTGGAAGTGAAATTCCAACGAAATGGCTCATAGGTTAATGTCACAGCTGCCCTCCGTCTCGTTAAAACGTAGCGAGTCTCGGAGTACGTTCAATGTTTGTCACCATTGAGTTGGTGGTGTAGGTTCAGATGGATGTTTCCTGATTAGTACGGATTCGGCACTGGCGTAATACCCCATAAGAATCTTATGTCAACCCTCGCATGGCCTCCCTGCTTGCATAGATAACCATGGGATCTAAACGTAACTACACTTCAAACGGCGATAGCGGCTTCGAGTTGAGACCCAATTGAAATGGAGAGCAACAAAAAACAACAACAAGAAAAAACAAAACTAGCCCATAACAAGGAAAACGGAGATGAAGACTTGTACATGAGGAACGGTGATGAAAATGTCGTAAAAATCCCTTTGTGAAAGGCTCGGTGATAGTAAGATCACCACAAGCAAAGGAGCACACCTGTGAATACTCGTAAAGCAGATAGCTTAGAAGGCGAAAAAAGACATCAAAGTCAGCTCAGAATTTCAGAAGAAAAAGCGTTTATTGAGTTAGGCAATAAACTAAGCGCAGCAAATGGCATTGTCTCCGGCGCAAAGAATATACACAAGACGTTACGCGATAATCTTAACTGTGCTTTTGCACTGTACCAGCAACTAAAAGAGTACAGGGAAGCGATTGGTAGTAACCCAGTTTTGTCATGCGACGAGCGTAAGCAAGTGTTATCTAAAGCCACTCAAGTAGACCCAATTTCTCCTGCCCAAGAGAGGAAACGAAAAGTACCGAAAACACCTGCAACAAAAGTCTGAAATAAATATTCCAGAGACTCCGGCTGTGGCAAATGATTGGGAGCTAGTGAGCCACAGAAAAGCAAGGAAGAAAAAAGATGATCAAAATAACAAACGCCGTGAAATGCGAATCCAAGTAGAGGCAATAACAATTAAATCCAACACGTCTGAGTCATACGCAGATGTTATAAAAAATATGAAGCAACAAATAAATCCCACTGATATCGGTGTGGAGATAAGAGGTATCAGAAGGACAAAAGCTGGAGACTTACTCGTTCAACTAAAAAAAGGCGAAGGCCAAGCCGAAAAGCTCAGAAACGCTATAGGTAACACGCTTGGTGAAGATGTCATGATTAGAGCGGTTACCAAAAATAGAAGAAAAGTAGAAGAACCCACAACGTTCAAAATATTAAATTTTAGAACATCGTTTGGAGGAACCAAACAAGCACTCGTTCAACTACCTGAGCACTTAGCAGCTCCACTACTCCGTACGAGGCAAACCAGAGTAGGATTGGTTATGTGTAGGCTGAGGAGTAAGATTAGAGTTCGGAAATGTTTCAGGTGCCTAGAACAGGGTCATATTTCGAGCCAGTGTAAAGGTACAGATAGAAGCAATCTATGCAGAAAATGCTGTAGTCCGGGACACAAAGCTAAAGAATGCAAAGCGGAAACGAGATGCATACTATGCCACAGCGTGTGCAATCAACATAAGAAATAAAGCAAGAAAATGATCACGAAATTTCTACAGATTAATCTAGGACGGGGTAGAGAAGCACAAGACCTGGATACAGAAGGCGACAGAGATTAATGCAGACATACTTTTAACAAGCGAACCGTACAGAAACCCACCATCTCAAGTTTGGTACGAAGACAAAAACCATTGTGCTGCCATCATGGTAAGAAACAGAAGATTAATAATAAGAAGAAATTGATGAAAGCAACGCTGGCTTCGTATATGTCACAGTGGGCAAAATTATGGTATATAGTTGCTACTTTTCACCAAATATAGACTTTAATTTGTTTGCAGAAGCCCTTAACGTACTTGATGTTTCTATCAGGTCCTCAAAATATAAAGTGATCATTGGAGGAGACTTCAATAGTAAATCTACAGAATCTTTCGGAGAGGTACAGGTGGTAGTATTATCGACATCACCTTTGGAACGACAAACCTCTACAATGAAAACATGAATTGGATAGTGCTGGAAGATCTCACTTTAAGTGATCACCAGTATATCTCATTTAATACAGATGAACGTCCAAATATGAGTGTAGAAGAGGTAAATTTCCCAAGATGGAACGTCAGAAAGCTTGATGACAAAAAATTGTCCGATTATATTACTCAGGCTAAAGATAGAAATATGGATAACCAATCCGAAAATATAAATGTAGAAAATGCCGCAGAGTCGCTGACGAAGATACTCACAAAAGCGTGTAATGTCGCAATGCCAAGAGCTCAAAAATACAATAACAAGCGCCCAGTATACTGGTGGAATGCTAAAATACGTGAGTTGAGGGCAAAATGTCTCGCAGCACGTCGAGCGTCAACACGAAACCATGATAATCAGCTCTTAACGGTTGAGTATAAAACGGCACGTAAAACGAAGAACAGCCATAAAAGAGAGTAAGAAAAGATGCTGGACAGAGCTATGTAGTGAAATAGATTCCGACCCATGGGGAAAACCGTACAAAATTGTGATGAAAAAGCTTGGTGGAATTAAACCTAAACCCGGCATTAAGGAACCAGTGTGGGGAACAACAATAGTAGAAACACTATTTCCATTCGATGAAGATGGGCTAAGAAGAGAATCAAATTATCAAGTCGAAGGTTTCATCCCTCTGAACGTAGATGACAATACACATGCATGTAGTAAACTAAAAATAGGTTAGAGCCCAGGACCAAATGAAGATCCATTCGATGAAGATGGGCTAAGAAGAGAACCAAATTATCAAGTCGTTTCATCCCTCTGAACGTAGATGACATTACACATGCATGTAGTAAACTAAAAATAGGTTAGAGCCCAGGACCAGATGGTATACCAAATGAGATCATAAAAGTGGTATGTGAGATATGGCCAGACCTTTTACTTGAAGTCTTCAATTCATGTCTAATAAACGGAATCTTTCCAGCTAAATGGAAAATACAAAAGTTAGTTTTGTTACGAAAGGGAAATAAACCATTAAATGAGGCTAGTTCCTATAGGCCACTCTGTATGTTGGACTCACTGGGAAAACTTTTAGAGTACGTAATGCTAAAACGTTTGGAAGAGCGCATAGATGACCTTGGCGGACTATCCCCTATGCAACATGGCTTCCGCAAAGGGAAGAGTACAGTTGATGCCATTAGCGCAGTATGCAATAAAGCTATACAGGCCAAAACAACAGGAGAATACTGCTCAATAATAACACTAGATGTTAAAAATGCTTTTAACACAGTAAAGTGAAAAGTAGTAATACAAGCTTTCAGAAACCGATAGTTTAGACAACTATCTCTTTAACATAGTATCGGACTATCTGGATAACAGAATTTTAATCTATGAGACGGAAAATGGTATAAAAGAGTACCGAATAACAGCACGTGTACCTCAGGGCTCAGTATTAGGGCCATTCCTGTGGAATGTAATGTGCGATGGTCGAAACTTGCAGTTCCAAAAACGGAAGCAATTCTAGTGACAGATCGTAGGGTCTTCAAAATACCGAAAATACGTCTATAAGATAGAGTGATACCCTTTAAACGAAGCTTCTGCTATTTGGGTGTGCAATTGGATGACAAACTTAGCTTTGGACAGCACGTAGTAAATATTCGTGACAAAGCTTTGCGAACGGCAGCATCATTGGCCAGAATAATGCCAAACTGTGGTGGCCCAAGGCCACAGATGAGAAAATTAATAAACAGCGTAGTACACTCCCAGCTTCTTTATGCTGCTCAAACCTTTGTCAGGGCACTGAATCTGAAGAATAATATTAGGGAACTACAGAAAGCACAGAGATTTAGTGCTCTACGTATTATATCAGCGTACCGTACAGTATCCACAAGTGCGACATTGGTGCTTGCAGGTTTGCCACCAATAGACTTATTAATATTGGAAAGAGAACAAATATATACCCAAACTAAACTTATAAGTTTGGCGAACACTAATTCACAAGAGCGAAAGAAAAAAATTTCAGAAATAAAAATTAATGCCAGGGACAATGTAGTGACTAAATGGCAAGAACGTTGAAATCAATAAATGAACGGGAGCTGGACATATAGCCTTATCCCCAATATAAAAGTCTGGCTGGAAAGACAACATGGAAACATGGGATATTTTCTGACTCAGGCTATGACAAACCATGGTAGTTTTAACAAATACCTGCATAGATTTAAACTAAAAGAAATAAGCAGCTGTGATTCATGCGCAACGCTAGAAGAAGATGCAAAGCACATACTTTTCGAATGTGAAAAGTGGTTGGAGGAGAGACGAGCTTTAAATGATATGCTAGGTGTTACATTAACTCAAGAGAATCTGTTGAACGAAATGTTAAAATCTGAACATGCATGGACTTTGTGTGAAAGACACATAAATAAAATATTAAAGGAGAGAAACTTCAGTAGTTCCGAACCTCCTGTAGGGATCTAAGCTACTTAAGCTCCTGTAAGCTATTTTCCCTCAGGAATCTGTTTTCGTTTTATCTAAAAAGACATTTTCATTTTGTTTTATTTAACACGAATAAAAAGTTTTTGAAAGATTTATAACTTTCTAAAATCATGTTTTAAAATAAGTAGTTTTGGATTATACATTGCTCCAATAATTTTAGTTTAAAGATTTTACTAATGAATTTCCTGACATCACATCTAGCAGTACTTTCTTAGCAATACCTTTTAACTAATGCGCACACACTTTATAATAAGTTTTACATTCATTCTCAACTTTACCTCGGCCGGGCAAAATAAAATTTGAAAAACTAATAGTTTTCGCTGTACCTTACTGTAAATACATGTCATTTTTTGTTTCAGCTTAAAAATATTTGTTTTTTTTTTAACTATTGATCGGCATTTTTACATTTCCGTCTATTTACCTGTATTCCACATTATCCGTCTGTCGATGTGTTTGCTTTTGGCAGCCCGTCCACTACATATTTATTTAATTTTGCAATATAAATCAGAGCACAAAAAAAAACACCTAAAGTCTTATAAGAATTCATCAGTTGTTAGCAGAAATGCCTGAACAAATGTAATTCAGAATTGTGTAGAGGTGTTGGAGGCCTCGCAGCTACATTGTATTTAAGAAATGCTTGGTTACTTCATGTGCCCATTTACCACTGGGTTGTTTTCAGTATGCTCTTTAAAGCGCTCATTAATACATACTCAATATGGGAGGGTATACATGTGCAAAGCTACCCGACACCGCAGTAAAAACAATGAGAAACACTATAGCAGAGGAAAAGAGAGATAAAGCTTTATGCTGCTTGTGTGTCTAACAATTTAATGAAGCAATGATTTGTATGTTTGGTTTTTTGGCTACTTTATAAATTTAAATTTTAATAACTTTTAAGAGTGGTTTTTAAAAAAATAAAGGATGCAAGATTTTAAGTTAAACATGTAGATTTATATTAGTGAAAGAGTTACTAAAATCAGTTCAATAGTTGTTAAGTTTAGCGTCGTCGCAGATACGTGAGAAGCCTTTTCTATAATGGTATAGATATCTTTAAATGGTTATTTATCGTTCTTCCGAATATTTTCCAAAGCTTCGACTACAAGATTAACATGTTAGCAGCATTCTATTACATCTTTATCAATTTTTTGCAACTGTATTGTCAGATTTAACGTAAATGAAAATAATTTACGTATTAAATGGATTGTAACCAAATATTCTGGACCAAATACACTTTTACGTTAAGTTAAGGGAGGGGTAAGGGTTTGCATTTTTGAAAAGTTATGCAAAATTTAAAGTCAATCAGAGCAAAACTCTCTTATTATTTTATTGACTAATTATTCCCCTCTCCTCTAACACTGTAGCTCCGACAGTGAACATTTTTAACTCATTTTTCTCAAAACCACTTTTCCACCAAGTTCGCGTTCACTTTCATTTAAAACCTACATTGCTTATTCATTTCAAACTTGGTACACACTTTTTATATATAAAATACCTCCCGCAACGATAAGTTTTCGAATTTGTTCAAGATTACGGGGATTTTCCACTCATAAAATGACGGAATTTTTCGTGCAAAATAGCAATTTTCAGATCAAATGACCACCAAAAATTTAAAAATTAAATAAATAACACTCAAATAATGTCGTTTATAGTCAGCTTGACTCACAAACCCAGCACAAACTTCTTGTGGCATTTAATAGTGCTGCTAGATATGTATATGGAGTCAATCGTTATGATCATATTTCTCTGAGAAGTAAAGGCATTCTTGGCTATGGACTGGTTGAGTATTTGAACATCCGCAACATTTTATTTCTTCACAATATTATCCGCACCCAAAGCCCTTCATACCTTTATACAAAACTGCAGTTTTTCCAATCTCAACGGTCAACAAACTTTGTTGTTCCTAGGTGTAATTACCTTAACAGTAGTAGATTTTTTTTCATCAGTACCATTAAACTTTGGAATGCATTACCTATGTTTTTAAAACAAATTAATTCACGAACCAACTTCAAACAATCCATCTTTAACTACTTCAAATCTTTAAATCAATAAATTATGGCTGTTTTATTCTTTCTTCTTTATCTGTGCCTTACTTCTCTTTCTAGTATAACTTCACTTCTCTATACCGTATAACTTCTCTATACCGTATAATTTATTATCTTCAATTAACTTTAAATTTATTATCTAATTTAATTAATGATTTAATTAAGTCATTTAATTCCTAGTTCTAATTATCTTTTATATTTCATATAATTTATCATTTCGTATTGTATTCGTTTTTTTGATATTGTTATTTTAAATTAGTTCTAAGCAAATGTTAGTATTAAGTTAAAATCTATAAAATTCCGAATTGTTAAACTCCAATGAAGTACTAAAAAAGACTAAGTCTTACTGTACACCATCATAATTCAATAAATAAATAAATAAATAAATAAAATAAATAAAAATCAGAGAACGTTGGGGGAGGACTTGATACTTCGACTAAATTTTTTCCAGCTGAGATTCAGTAAGCGTCGCAAATCGTCTTTTTGCAAATCGACGTGCTTGGAAAAGCTTTGTCACTACAATTCGAACAGCTGACTTCGATATCTAGCTCAGCTTTTCCATGAAATTCCATGGAATTTGACAATTTTTGAATTTTTTTAATATATTTTGAAATATAAAAAAGAGCCGCACTTTACTTAACATAGAGCCGTATTTGCCCACCGTTACTAAAACGTCTCACAACACCCCACAATTTTTGAAAATCCAAAAATCCCATCTTCTTTTCAGACTTCGAGAAAACTCTTAAAATGTTTGTACTTAAAAAAATGCAACTGGAGGTAGTTAGGTAATTGAATAAGCTAAAAACAAAAATGAGAAAAAAATATTTATTTTTGAAGTTGTTAAAAAAACCTATCTTACAACACCCCACTGTGCCCCCTACAGTTTATTGCCAATATTTCATTAGTATTTTTAACAATTAAAAATTTAAATATTAGCAATACGCATTAAAGTCGGACATTTGTAGTAAAAGTGAAAGGTATTTTATTAAAGTTTTTTATTTTCTTCTATCTTTCGCAAGACTGGACCCAAATATTTTGTCGACTATTTGGCTTTAATTACGGAAAATAGAAAAAATTTATCAATATAAATATTAAAAGCAAAATTTACCGATAAGACAACTTTTCATATGACATTTTTTTTATCTTCCAAAAATAGCATTTGACTATAATTTACAACCGCCCCTCTTAAGTAAACTTTGATTGAGCGACAAGGGGCGTTTAGAATGTACCATAGTACAACAACAATTTGATTATGCCTAAGTAACAGTCGTGAGCTGAATCCATTGAAAAAATTTTACAATATTTGTATATATATATATATGAAGTTGAAAAAAATATTTTAAAAATTAAAATAATTTTAAGAACACAAAACAGTAATTTTAGATGAAAGAACTAATAGAAAGAACTAATATTTATAAGCCAACAGCTTTATTTCATGTATAGGCATTGATTCAGGCATGAGTGCAATGAACGCGCAATGAATGCAGCGCAATTCATACCAAAATATCTCACCGACACTGACAAAAGTAAATCGGGATTACTTTTTTTAGCAATTGAGATATGACAATCTTATCTCAATGAAACCAGAAAAAGCTTCGAACAGAAAAAGATTAAAGATATATTCGACTAATACTGCTCGAGATAATGGCCGCATTCAGCGCAGACAACAGTTGCAACTGTTGTGTAAAAATTCGCTGAATGGTACAAATTTGGTAGCGCTAACTAAAACTGATAAAGTAGATAAAGTAGTTTAATTCGAGCGAACAAATTCTATGCTACATGAACACAACTGTTTGCTTAACTGTCAAATGCTGTTACTGACGCTGTTAAATTAATAAACGCAGAAAGAACGCAGCAAATTTAAGTGAGAAACCTTTACAATTGAATTAAATTTACATAAAAATTAAATTGAATCTAAGTTTTGACGTGTAGAGTAGCACGTTTGCAACATGTTTGATTCGTAACATGTGGCAAAGCCAAAAAAACTCAGTAAGGTTTGGCATTTCACCATGAATAGACTTACAAATGAACAACGCTTGCAAATCATTGAATGTTATTATCAAAATTCGTGCTCTGTGAGAAATGTTCGAAATGTTCGAAAAATTGTGGTATGTCAACAAACAGAATTGCCGAATATGGCAGTGCAAGAGCTGCCAATGTACCCTGAAAATGCACTGTTTGGTGCGGTTTCTGTGCCGGCGGCATCATAGAACCGTACTTTTTCAAAAATAATGAAAATCGCAACGTTACAGTCAATGGAGCAAGATACCGTGCGATGATTACCGACTTCTTTTTGCCCAAAATGGAAGAAAACGTTGTCACGCCACCTGGTATTAGCCAAACAAACGATCAACCAAGAAGTGAATGGTAAATTTCAAGCTGAAAGTCACGCCCCCTGGTAATTATCAGCCAAAAAATCGATTAACCAAGAGGGGTATCGTGAAAAAGAAGGAGGAGCCACTTTAGTACATACACAACTCTGATAAAGTTAAAGGCTTGATCAAAAATAAGATCCACTTGTTTTTCAGCGTCATGTGTTTCAGATGAGTTTATTAGCACATACGTAAACAGTGGATTGGTCACAGCTGAATCACTCAAGACTACTGAAGAGGAAATGTAGCTATTTCCGAAACAGGCTGTCTAGTCTGTGTGATTGACTTTATACAGAGTTGTTCTGGTTGTTGGTGTTGCTTTCTTTCATAAATAACTTGACCTAAAGTTAAAAAATTATAACCTTGTAAAAAAAAATAACATAGTATAATTATAGTATTTCTAAATAAGAATTTTTAAATATTATGTACAGCTTGTTTAAGGAACATTTTTTAATTTTTTAAGGTCACATTTTAGTTTTTCTTAATTAGTATTTTGTACAGTTAGTTCAAGAATGGTTTACATTTTTCACGTCATATTGTGTACAGCTACTTAAAAGAGGGTTTTATTTTTATATTATTAAAATCGCATTTCAGTTTTTCTAACTAAGGAAGTATCATGTGTTGAAAACATTGCGTTATGCTGAAATGGCCAAATTATTTTTCTTTCAAAAAACAAAAATGAGTGTGAAAGTGAATAAAAGAATGGAAGTGTAAAATAAGAGCAAAAGGATGGATAATAATACTGTGCAATAGTCAAAATGTATTGGAGAAACCGCTGCTTCTTTTTTGTGGAATACCACTCCCAGAACATAGTATCATTCTCAGTTTTTCCGTATAGGATCCCAATTTTTTTTTTCAAAGCACGACTCATTATAAAAATATTTGCTCCGATTAAAGTCCTTACTTTGAATTATAACAATAAATTTAAGCAAGCGCGTCGGAAGCGAATTTCATCTGGGGGACAGTACAAATGGGGGGGCAGTACAAATGGTGGTGCAAAAAAAGTTCACCAAAATTTCTTCACATGAAACATGAAGAAGAGAGAAAGAAGAGGAAAATATATAATACAAAAATATTATCGTTGTAAAAAAACTGATATTTTGAATAACTTTTCCTTTTAAATTGTTTATCTAGCTAAAAAGTGGGGGGGCAACTGCCCACCTTACCCCCCGCTTCCGACGCAATAACAATAGAGTTCAGCTACTACAGCTTTTTCACACTTTCTCCGCAATAGATCATTTTAAGAACCAATCCAATATCATTGAAATAACTCAAAGATATCGATAAAAGTGGTCCAATAAAAAAACAAAAGGGAGAAAAATTTACCCACCATAATATGGGTTGGGCTCAGGGACAACACAAGACATAACAACTAACCATGCGTTTACATAGATCTAATCATACATTAGTTTTCAATCTACTTTTGAGTTGACCTTTCGACAAGTTAACATCAAACACGTTACAGTTGTTAACAAAGGTACTCATGCGATTTAATGGAGCAGTTAACATATAATTTGTTCTACTAAATGGTAAATAAATCAAGTTGTTAGAGTTTCTACTGCTTCTACGGTTAGTGTTAAAATTTATAAGAGAAAGAAGCTCTGGAGAGTCGAATACACCAGTAATGAGTTGGTGTAAGTAGACGATATCAGCAGATTTTCTTCTCTCACTTAAAGATTGCATTTTTAATAATTTCAAACGATCCTCATATGGAGGAAGGTTAAATGTGTCAGTTCCACTCAAGCCTCTTAGAGCAAACCGAACAAAACGTTTTTGAATTCTTTCTATACGATCAACATGCACATTGTAATGTGGGGACCATACTTGACTTGCGTACTCCAAGTGAGGACGCACGATTGAATAATACAGAGTTGTAGTTGTTATTAAGCTATCAAACTCTTTGGCCCACCGTTTTATAAAACCAAGCATAGAAGACGCTTTTTTACAAATTGTATCAATATGCATGTTAAACGACAATTTAGAATCCATGCATATACCAAGGTCTTTGACGGTAGTTACACGACTTAAAGCAGTATCTTTAATTTTGTAATCAAAAATAAAATTGTTCCTTTTACGCGAAAAGGTTATAGTTTGGCATTTATCTGGATTTAAAAACATGTAATTTTTAGAACACCAAACCTCAAAGGAGTTCAAGTCTGACTGGAGCAGGTCTGAATTGTCATTAGAATCAATTGTTCTGTATATTTTCATATCATCTGCATAAATAAGCAAATGAGAGTGTTTAATGACGTGGGTAACATCATTAATTGCCAAAATAAACAGAAGTGGGCCCAGGTGGCTTCCTTGAGGAACACCCGATTCTGCAACAAATTCAGAAGACAACACGCCTCGGAACCGTATTTGATAAGATCGTTCCATCAAATACGATTTGATCCAGTTTACAAAATATTGTGGAAATCCCATTAATTTAAGTTTAAATAAAATTAGATTATGTGGTAATTTATCAAAAGCTTTGCTAAAATCAGTGTAAATACAATCGACCTGGCTACCAGAATCAATAGATTTTAAGCAGAATGTAGTGAAATCAAGGAGATTAGACACAGTGGATCTGCCAGTAACAAAACCATGCTGACGAGTTGTCATGACTTGCCCACAGTAAATTTTCACTCGATCGTACACTATTCGCTCAAAAAGTTTAGGAATCGAAGACAATTTAGCGATAGGCCTATAATTAGTGACGTCGTTCCTGCAACCTTTTTTGTAAATAGGACTGATATAAGATTTTTTCCAAAAAAGAGGAAAATTACTTTCATTAATTGATTTATTAAAAAGTAACGAGAGAGGCTGACACAAAACGGAGCCGCATTGTTTTAACACTGCGGCAGGAATTCCATCTGGTCCAGCGCTAAAATCCTCATCGATTGATTCAATATACTTAAAAATATCCTCTGAGGTAAAAGATATATGCCCCAAAGAAACTCTGGATGCGTTGTTCATATAATCAAAATACGCTAAATCAGGATTAAAAGAATCTGAACAGAATGATTCTTTAAAAAGATTGGCAAATAAGCCACAAATAATGGTGGAATTGTCAGTAAATCCATCCTGAAATTTGAAAGAAGAAGGAAATCCATCAGTCTTCTTCTTAACATTAATAAATCCCCAAAATTTTCTTGGATCAGACAAAATACTCAGCTTCATATTATCCAAATACTCATTATATAATGCAGCTGAGCAATTCTCAAATTCCAGAAACAAACGTTTGTATGTTTCTAGGTCATTTGAGTCAAAACTACAAACATATTTCTTCCATGCCCTATTCCTATTGTTGCGAAGAGTCTTTAAATCCTTTGTGTACCAAGGGTACGCAGAATTTTTCGCAAATTTGAGACTATATGGTACAGACTGAGAAAACATGGCAAAGAGCTCCGTATAGAAATAATTTATTGAACTGTTAAGATTATTATTATTTATGTATTCTGTAATTATATTTAATTTACTATAAAGTAAATGATTCAACCCCAAAAAGTCAGCTTTTTTGAAATTGAATTCATAAACTGTGTCAACAGAGCTTGAATTTACCATATTCTCCCTATCGGATTTATACCAAATACTCAAAGGTGGATGGTAATTATCAATAGTAGTCAAAGCATGAAGTGCCTTCTGAACAATGACATTGTTACTGTCTGTAGTTAAGACTAGGTCAAGCAGCCTTTCCAGACTATTATAAATACAACTAACTTGTTGTAAGTCAGAACATATATTGTCAACAAATATATGTTCTTGGCGTGTCTTCGAATTAGATGCACAAAAATGTGTTTCATCGTCAGAAGAATGCCATTTTAAGTCAGGCAAATTAAAATCGCCCAACAATAAAATGTCGTCATTAACGTCAAGTAAATTTAATATAAATTCTATGCAATCCGCAAGGCTTGCATAGACCTCTACACTGCTCTTTGGAGGAACGTATGCATTAATAACATATACATTAGAATTGCAATGTACAACCTTAACGCATATAAGTTCGATATTAGCAGAGCAGGGAATATCAATAAAGGAACTAACACAGGAGCTCCTTACAGCTAATAGGACACCACCACCAACTGCAGAATTGTTGTCAGCGTGTCTGTCCTTCCTATATACTTGAAAACTATTGTCAAACAGTTCTAAGTCAGTAATTCCTCCGTTCAACCAAGTTTCAGTTAACGCGATAATATCTTCAGAAAAATTCTGAGTTGACAAAAAAATGTCGCGCGTCTTTGAACGCAATCCCCTTACATTTTGATAGTAAAGGGAAAGCCTATTTAGTTTTTTTGGGTCTGACTGGTGATATTATTCGTCCTTCTAGACCTGTGTTTAGGCTTAAACTCAGAAACAAAGATATTATCAGCCCACAGATTAGAGCTCAAAACAGTTGCAAACTCTTCAGCAGCTACTGTGAGAATAAATGATGCGTGGGACGGTTTATTGCCAATTTTCTTGCATGAGCAGAAAGCAGCCTGACTTACTAATTGGTTGTGTTTAACAAACGTCAATACATTTTCACTTGTTGTGTCGGGCTGAAGACGTGAAATGAAAATCTTTTTTTTTCTCGACAAAGCTCTTAAATTTAATGAACTATTGCGCTCATTAGTCATGTCATTTCTAGCCGGGGGAGAAACAGATGGAGAAGATGGAGTAATAACTATATTATCTATTCTCACTGGCGTAAACACTGGTTTAGCCGAGATCTGCTTCGTTTCTAAAGTGGCTGGAAGCGTCATGCGCCGCTTATTACTTTTATTTTTGGAATTATTTCTCTTTTTCTTCGAATTATTTAGGTCTTTTTTAGATAAAACTATTTGAGTCTCAGAAGAAAAGGCTGGAAGAGTCTGAGACAATGCGGTCGAAATATTTACCGATGAAGACTTTTCATCATAAATGCAATTACTGGGTGAGGTGCTTACTTCATTAAAAAATGTAACAATTTCTTTAAAATTGTTATTTAAAGCGTTAAGACTATCACCGAAAAGCTTAATTTTTGAGAAAAACTCATCTGGTGAAAGAACCCTACACGAAGCACAATACCAGCGAAGACCTGATCGTGGTGAGATTAAATCATCAAGACACGACTTAGAGATCCCAGCACATGATGTATGGAACAAACGCCCACATGGGCCAGAACAACTGAACATACGGTTCAGAATGTTTTGACTTTTGCAAAGCTCGTCTAAAGAACAAGCAGCAAAATTTTCTACAGAAAAATATTCCATAGCGAATAAACAAAGTTCAATAATTTTATGTGAGCAAAAATAATGTCCACTAAGTGCTAATGGGTTAATATAATATGTTGCAGTTTAAAAGCAACTGCAACAGTTCTCTGTGCTTAGTTTATGCAAATAAACAAACAACGCACAAAGAGGAACGCAAAAAAGAGAAAGAAAAAAGTATATAAGCAGCAGCTCAGCTATCAAACTATAAACGACAATTAAAACAACACATGTATGTACTACAATAAAACATTAAAAAATTCAACCACACAGCATGAAAACACTATAGGTTTATATTGATAACAACCTTAAAAACAATTTTTAATCACAAATAAATAAAAATACAGCACATACCGAAATTAAAAAAACACTGGTATAACACAAATTACAATAAAAAAAAACAACACAAGACAAACGACTGTCACCGGCCAAAAGACGCCAATGAATTTAAGGCCTTCTTCGGCAAAACCGCAGATGATGCCATGTTCTAGGAGTGCTCCTTTACCGGAAATAGGCAGTGTAGTTTATCAGTTTCTCTATAGATTTTTAAAATGTTTCTTTTAATTTTCTCAAGTACTTGTTGGTATGAATATAACGTACAGTAATATAGCAAATACATATTTTTAAAACACTTAAAAAATTGCAATTACTTCTCGTACTTGAACTAAAAATTTAAAAAATTCCACAAGTTTTTACTAAAATCTCTTCTCGTACACCAAAAACTTGCAGATGAAAAGTTGCAAGTTTTTGATACACAAATTTCATTGAGTAAGCATTTTAAAAAGGTAAGGTAAAATACAATTTCATTTGAATTCATAAAATTTAAAGAAATCAGTACCTTTTTGAAATTTTTCTTGTTGTACAATTTTTGTATACTCTTAAATTTTTTAACTTGCAACTTTTTGCTACAAAAGTACGGAAATAGGGCCAAAATAGGATCTCAGAACTTAAGAAAAGTTAGTCAAATATTGAATTTTTGAACATTTCAAGTGTGAATAGAAATCAAATCTTTATTTGAAATTCTGCGAACATTATACCTCTTCCGATTTAACTGAAATTTGCATAACTTTTTCGCTCTGCAAATATAATTTCTTAGTTTTTTAAAATATTATTTAGTTTAGAAGTTATAGGCCTGTAAAATTTTCATGATTCCAAAAACACGATTTTTTAAAAATTTAGGTATAAACTATAGTTTTTATCACATTGCCATAAATTACAGATGGAAAAAGGTTAGTCTTTTATAAAATTATAAAAAACTTACTGTAACTATCTCGAAACATTATACCCTCTTGGATATTCCATCATATCGTCGTTGGGTTTTCCATCACATACGTTTTCGTATACGTATACGCGGTATTGCACGCGCAACGATGATATATTATTTATGTATAATGCTACCAACTCATGTTATTAAAAAATAAGTATATTCGCTACTTAGCACACTGAAAAGTAAGTATAAGTAAGTATAATTTTTAAAAATAAGTATAAGTAAGTGCATAGAAAAAAATTTTTAATATTTTCTTGATATTATTTACTAATATAAAAATCAATAGAGTGGGTTCTATTCCTTAAGTATTGTCAGGCCATCTTTTTGTTGTCCTCGAAAAATTTTGTGTATGTAATCTACCTAAAACAAAAAACTGTTTTTTTTTCGTTTTGCTTGAAATCGTATTTGTCTTGGCTGGAAATTTTGTTTAATATGTCAGGTCTTGTCCATAAAAAATTGTAAAATTCGAAACAGCTGCATTCAAAATTATTTTTTACAAACAAAATTGACCCCAGAGTCTTTATTTTTAACGCTGTTGACTCCAAACTTTTTCCGCATTTGCAAACAAACGTTCAACCGGAGCTGAAAAGTATGGAATTTTAGTAAGTATTGGGGGTTGGAATTAGTTTTAAAGGTTTTCTAAGAGATGGCGTAACTATCAATAGATCGCATCGGGCACACCTGTGACTATATTCATTTCAAAGCACATTGTCTAAGCTTCAGTTTTCAGTATGTGTCATTCCACTGAAGTGTAAACAACATATATTTTTTTCTCTGTGAACATGTCGACTTTCGTTCCAACAAAACGCAATTTGCGGGAAGGTTTACTTTTGTGCTTCCATTTGAAGAAAAAAGCGGTTGAAGCACAACGCACGCTTACTGAGGCTTACGGGGACTATGCTCCATCGATTTCTACTTGTGAGTACTGGTTCCGTCGGTTTAAAAGTGGTGATTTTGATACGGAAGACAAAGAGCGTCCGGGCCAGCCGAAAAAGTTTGAAGATGAGGAATTGGAGGCTTTGCTCGATGAAGACCCGTGTCAAACCCTTCAAGAATTGTCAGAATCATTCGGAGTCGACTTATCAACGGTCGGCAAACGCTTGAAGGCCATGGGAATGATTCAAAAGCAAGGAAATTGGGTGCCGTACCAGTTGAAGCCGAGAGACGTTGAACGGCGATTTTGCATGTGCGAACAACTGCTTCAACGGCATAAAAGGAAGAGTTGTTTGCATCGTATTGTCACTGGCGATGAAAAGTGGATCCATTACGATAATCCTAAGCGAAAAAAATCGTGGGGACCACCCGGCCATACATCAACATCGAGGGCCAAGCCGAATATTCATGGCGCCAAGCTTGTGCTGTGTATTTGGTGGGATCAGAAGGGTGTCGTGTACTATGAGCTGCTAAAACCTAACGAAACCATCACTGGGGAACGCTTCTAACAACAATTGATGCAATTGAGCCGAGCATTAAAGGTTAAACGGCCGGAATATGCCAAAAGACACGACAAAGTGGTTTTTCAACATGACAACGCATGGCCACATGTTGCAAGAACCGTCAAGTAAACGTTGGAGGCGCTGAATTGGGATGTGCTACCCCACCCGCCTTATAGCCCAGACATAGCCCTTTCCGACTACCACCTATTCAGATCGATGACGCATGGCTTGGCTGAGCAGCGCTTCACTTCTTACGAGGATACCAAGAAATGGGTCGATTCGTGGATTGCCTCAAAAGACGAATCGTTCTTCCGGCGCGGAATCCATATGCTGCCAGAAAGATGGGAAAATGTTGTAGCTAACGATGGACAATACTTTGAATAGTATACATTGTACCGTTGTTTCTAAATAAATGCTCAAAAACCGAAAAAAAACCTTTAAAATTAATTCCAACCCCCAATATATGAAGCTGAAAATAACTCTGATTGATACTTACAAAGTAAGTGTAGTTGGTAACATTATTTATGTATAATAAGTACGAGCAATTAACATATTTTGTCAAGCCAAAACCTTTAAGTTCTTGAATAGAAACATACCCAGATCCATATTCAAGAGATCAGTTAGTCAGGGGAGTTGTGGAAACTGACAGTTGTCACAATCGGTTTTGAAATCGACACAGATTTCATTTTGGTGTCGTAAAAACCGATTATCGATGTAGAAACTGTTTTCATGTTCGAAATTGATTTTGTGTCGGTATTAAGTGTCACAGAAATCGATTTATCGATTTGGTTGTCGGTTTTAACACTTGCAGCTGACAGTTGTCAGAATTGCTAATAAGTGTGTGTGCTAGCTTCTGCAAAGCCGCGAAAAGTTAGGAAAGGTTTAGAAAGTGAACGATTTTAATTATTTTTGTTTGCAATTGTAACAGATTTCATGGAGAACCACCCGGAACTGGCCAATTGCTTCACCAAAAAAGACAAGCCACTTGTTGAATCAAGCCCCATAACAAACTATTTCTTATTTAGCTGGTATTGGTCAACAAATCACCATGAAAAATTAAGGCATATATTCGTATATAGGGTAAATGCAAACTAAATAACTAATCACAAAAACACCCGAAATAAAGAATTCCTATCCGCCGGCAAAACAGCTGTTTTAATTGTCGATTTTGCTTATGTTCGAAATCGATTTTGCCTTACTTCGAAAACAAAACTGAGTATGTTTCATGACACCATTTGAAACCGATATCGTTTTCAAAACCGATTCTGTTTCTGTTGTTTTTGAATCCTAAACCCTTAATTTATATGCGTTACAAATAACTTTTTAGAGCGAAAGTTGCTTCGCTCTGACCATAGAATCATTTCCTGACTGTTGCGCGTGTATGTTGTTTTTGAATCCTAAACCCTTAATTTATATGCGTTACAAATAACTTTTTAGAGCGAAAGTTGCTTCGCTCTGACCATAGAATCATTTCCTGACTGTTGCGCGTGGAAGAAGTACTTTGGTGCAATGCTCTTGGAACGAAAGTTCCTTAAAAGTGTTGTGTGGAAATTTTTTTCATTATCGTTTTCTTTTTCCTCAGTTCTTAATGCAATGTGCAACATCGTAATTCACTGTAGCATCCGTAACAAACAATAAGGCAGCTAATTTAATAATGGAGCAATATTGCGAAAGAGCACACTGGGCGAATTGGAAAAAGCTAAACAACACAAGTAATCAAATGAGCACCACACACAGTGACGCATATTACCACAACAAGTGCTGAATAAATTCCATACAAATGAGTTATCGCGTTCAGGTAATGCATGGAATAAAAATAGAAAAAAACTATGAAAAATCGAACAAGAAGAGATAAGACAAGAAAAACAATAACGAAATAAAAAGCAAACATTCTATAAGAGGTATCATACCTATGAAGCTCGTTTATGTCTGAATGACGAGACGTTACTGATACCCAGTGTTTATAATTCTTAAAAATTTAAGATTCTCGTAATCAAAACCCATTACACACTGAATGTGAAACTCATCTTTAATAAAGTCATAACTATGGAATGGTTTTTCGGTCAATGTTAGTTTAGTAACTACAAAGTACTTAGTGCAAAACAAGGCACTTTGTTTATTGTTGTTTTTAAGAGGTTTTTGAATAAACAATTCACATGTAAAGATTTTACGGGTTTTCAGCAGTTTTCGGTATATCTGCTTAACCCTTATGTCGACTAAATGGTCTGCGCAGACCAATCTAAAATCAAAACATTAAAAAAAGGATGAATTACTTATTCCAGAAATCTGTTATTTTATGATATCATCAACTGAAGTGTTCGCTATCGAAAACTATGAATAATATATTACTGATGAAGAAAGATTTTTTTCATCAAATAACCCTGATTTTTTTGAAAGTCGATAGAAAAATAAAACAATTATTTTTAAAACTTTAAGAATGCTTTTAATTTGTTTCAGAATATGTCAAGAATTTTGTATTTTGAGTCTATCAACGAAAATAGCACATTTTAACACCCTTTATCTTTTTTTTTATGCATGCATAAAACTGTCTGAAAATTTGACAGAAGTTCATAAATGAGTTTAGTAATACCTTTTAATTTTATCATAGAGATTTCAATAGTTTCTGAGGTAAAGATTTTTAAAATCAACCATTTTTAGTTTTTTGTTTTATTTTATTTTAGGAATTTTTATTTCTAAATACTTATTTATATTTTACTAGCAGGAAACTGTTGTCTGTCGAAAACAAAAAAAAACTCCAAAAAAACCGAGATACATTGATTAAATTGCAAAAAACCTAACATGCTTACAACAGAATAAATTTGGAATGAATTTATTAATTTTTTTTTTACTAATTTTCTATTTTTCTCAAATTTCTTAATAAGATAAACTTTAAAATTTCATACACGGTTGAATCTGAGATAACCGGCTAATTTGTTGTACTTGTGTATTTAAATTAGGAAAATAAAATAAATGCTACTATATTATTTACTTTACAATAAAGCTTAATAGGTTCATTCCAGCCGCTTAAATGTTTTTCCAAAAATTGTTTTTTTCTTCAAAAAATTGCCTACCAAAGTGTTCAAACATCATTACTCTGGCTGTCCCTAACATTACTTTCACTTAAATCCTTCTAAATTTTTAACAGATATTGTACATAATTATTTAATAAAATTTGTGTCTAGTAAAATATAATAAATGATTTATTTTTTCTGTTAATGTTTATAATTATTTTTTATTGTTACTGTTTACAATTATTGTCCCTGAAGTTACACATCTATAATTATAATAATTATTTACTTATTATTTATTGTCGCTGAAGTTGCGCATCTATAACTATAATAATTTTTTAATTATCATTTATTGTCCCTGAAGTTTTCTGTAAAATAAAATATTCGTTAAAATACAAAATTTCAAAGCACTGTTGATTTCCCAGATTTCATATGTTCATGAACATTTTTTAAAGGTTTATACTTAAACTATTATTTTGGAGACTTTTGTAGATATTCATCATTCCCCTGCCAAAAATGTGACGATTCATCGCAAAAGAAGCGTGCGTAAAGAAAAAGCCCTGGAAAAAAATCAAAAAAATTCCAGAGAAAATAAGAAACAGAAGGAAACCGTACTTATTCTATAACTCAACTGGTTCTATAACTCAACTTTAAAGTCGTCAGTTGAGTTATCGAACCAGGGATGCTACGATAAGGGCGTTTACACGATACTACAACAGTAAACACTTTTGAATGACTCATTTCCAATGTAAACGTAGTATTACTACAATGACAACACGAAGTTAGTTCTACGAACAGCGTAAGCCGATTTGAAAACAAACAACTAGTAGGCAAAATAATTACTTTTTGCCTACATTTCAAGTTTCTACATTTCAAGGGCGTTTACTTGAAGTTAATACGGGAACAGTGTGTCTAGAGTTGAGAAACCAGTTTTACTTGAAAGCATTGGCAGGGCATTGGATTGAAGTTTATGTTGGATGTGGTTTTATTTTGTTTTGTTCTTGTTGTATTTTGTTTTTTGTTGTGTTTTTAGACATATATTTTGGTTGTTGTTATAAATCTCACGGCTGCACGTACAGTGGAATATGTTAGCGTTTTGTTAAACGAATCGCTTTGAGATGTAGTGTGGATGTAGTTTTTATAATGGTGGTGCGCACAGTGACGTTTTTTAAGCGTTAAGCTTAAAGCTAAGCTTATATTTTATAAGTACATATATACTAAGGTAGCCCCCCATATGCACGGAAAATTTTTTTAACTCGAATTGTTGACGCCGTAAGCTCAAAAATGCGAATAAAATATCTGATTTGATATAAAACCAAAATCTATAAAGTTTCGTGCCAATTGATGAACTTTTAGAAGTCGCTCAAGATATTTGGAGAAGCGTTTTACAAGAGTTTTTATTTTTTAATCAATGAAGTAATAAAATTAAAATTAAAGTGCACTTAGTTTTTTACTGTTGCAAAATGAGTTGAAAAAAAAATAAATAAACTGGCCATTTCAGCCCTTGGAAGGACTTTGACCTAGCTTCTATTGATCAATTGTGTTGTGCGTGTTATTAAATGTTTGATCACAAATGTCCGAGAACTGGACCTACGTGTTTTATGCCGACTCCGAACGGCTTCTGTTCTCAAGAAGCTTTACATGGCAATTTTTACTCTCTGAGGTTTTGCCATTGTCTGCAGAGAGGTGACGACCGAACAGAAAAATTATTTCAATTGAAAAAGCTTTCTGTCTGAGCTGGAATTGAACCGGGGCTACCGCAGTTCTTTAGCTTAGGGGCCACGCACTCTACCCACTAGGCTATGAACGCCACTAAATGACTTATCAAACATAAAAATTGCTTGAGAGTACCAAAGTTGTGAAAATTTACTTTTCGACATAAATTTATTTTTTCCTGTTTTAATAAAACAAAAATAGTAATTATCCAAATCTGAAACATTTAATACAAATAGAAAAATATGGTGTTATTACGTTGAATAACTTGGTCGTTATAAAATTTTTAATCAGAAGTGTACCATTTGGTAAATTTTTACGAAAAAAATGCAAAAATACAAAAATGCAATATTAAAAAACGATATATTGGGTGGCTATGGCGAACTCTAAACCTTTTTTTTTTTTTGCAAAAATTACAAAAACCAAAATTCTGATAAAAACGTTATAACTATTGAAATTTTACTTTTTTCAAAAATCTTCAAAGTGCCTGGTTCTGGCATTTCCAACACAAATAAAAATCATAAAAAACCAAAAACCCCTAATAATCAAAAAATACAAAATTTAAAAAATTAACTTCACGGTTGGCTATGCTATAGTGTATTTAGCTATTTTGTAAAAAAACTTCCAAAGCTATTAAAGCCAATTAAACTATCAATAGAGTTATTAGCAAAGTTGTGGATTCTGAAAAAAATTTTGATACAGCTTAAAAATAAATTTATTTATTTCTGCAAAGTACAATAATTCATCAAAAATGTCATTTTGAATTTGGAGCCGTTTTGAATTAAAAAACAAATATTAAAACAAAAATGTGTTTTAGACTTAATATTAATTTCAATAATAAAATAAACCCAAATAAAGTTATTTGGAGTATTAAATTCATTAAATTACATATTGGATTACAAAAAAAAACATATAATAAGTAAATATAGAAGAGTAAAAGTAAGTACATTTATTAAATCTATACTATTATATAAAATTTAAGTGAAAATTTAATGTTACGACTTTACTTTAAAAGTACTGGGCCGATTTTTATGAAAAATGTTTTGAAATATTATATTTGTGCCGAGATTTCGGACTCGCAATCTCGGACTCGTAAACGAGCTCGCAACGAACACGAGATCTCGATCCATAAATTTTTCTAAATGAGTTTTCCAAAGAAAAACTTTAAAAATTTTTCAGTGAAAATGATTAACATCAAAATAAAGGTGGGATGATGTAACGTCCACGGACATAAGGACCATGGACATTGTGTCTGCTTCGCAAACGGACATAATGTCCAAATCAAAACGGACATAAAGTCCATAAAAATTTAATTTTA
This sequence comes from Dichetophora obliterata, assembly GCA_963920525.1. NCBI lineage: Eukaryota > Metazoa > Arthropoda > Insecta > Diptera > Sciomyzidae > Dichetophora > Dichetophora obliterata. The sequence continues at coordinate 168,497,002 of OY986436.1, read as the reverse complement.
AACAATTCTACTGAACACGTTAAGTTTATCAAATTGTTCATGAAAAATATCAATATTATCCCGCCAGTATTGAGAGTAACCAATTGCTACTGTACCGCTAGCTACTTCACTTGTTCATTTACTTACTAGTTACTTTATTGACCCAAGGTAGTGCAGCAACGGGTCAATTCAATGAACTTAATGCTCACACTGCTCAAAGCGGATTCCCTGACATTCAATATTGACTTCTGGCGCAAATTAAAACAAATTGAAGAAGAAAACAAATAACAGATATGACAAAGAAAAGCAGTAAACTTGATCGTTTTCGAATGAATTAGCTTTGAATTTCACAATTTGCTACAAAAAATTTTTAATTTTTGTTGATTTCGTGTATATTTCGTGAATTTTTGGGAAAGAACAGCTGCAAATTTAATTGTGACAAAAAAAAAAGGAATAATAAGACCAAAAAGTGAAGTTAAAATAAAATTGAAGCAATTACAAATAAAAATGTAGACGATATTAAATAAATAAACCATCAAAATGGGAATAAATAATAACAGGCATGAATAGTAAAGTCATTTGAAAAGATTAAAAATGAGAAAGAAAACTATTTAAAAAAATTTGAGGCAGCTTCATCAGAAAGTGATACAATAGAAGGGATAAGTGAACAAATTGAACAAAACCAGGAAAATGCGGCTGTAAAATCTTACAGTGATATTTTAGGTAGGCAGAATTAATCTGCAGCTTTGAAGAATTAAATTTAAGTGAAAAATTGAGGCAATGGTTCTTAAAACATTGATCAAATAGGCAATGCAATTAGGACTTAAGGTAGAATTATAATAGACGTAATGTAATGTAACTAAATGCTGTCAACTGTCATCGGGACGGGACGTAATGTAAGAAAACGTTGTAGCAATTATAATGGGCAGTAGCTAGCTATGTCATCTATAGCTGTGGATACATAGAATTATCACATTAATAACGAAAACTCAACAAAAAGCGTAGTTCAACAATATAAAATAGCGCAATAATCGAATCTAACCTCAATTTTTAGTTGTTCTTTGAACAGACGTAATGTTAAGTAACGTAGAAATCGAAATTCAACGGATCTTTACGTCCCGTTACATTACGTTACGTTTATTATAATCACTTGTATAAGAAAGTATTGTTTGAAACAATAAGTGAAAGAACGCACTGCTCAACTGACATTAGACCACATTACGTTACTTCTATTATAATTGGACCTTTAATAAAAATTCTGAAAGATAAAAATTTAAATGTAGGTAATTTTAATTAATTTAGTTCTCATATTAGGCCAGAAATTTAACAAATCGCGGGGGGGTCATACCTTTATGTAAGACTGACCCAGCAATTACAAAAATTAGCAGATGTAATTAATTTTCCCAATAATATTATTATGGTCATTTTTCAATTTAATTGAATGTTAATAATAATTTTTGCAGTTTTTCGCCAGTACATTTTTGTACTCTCATAAGATCACATTTTGTACTCTCAAAATTCTCATAAGATACTGTTTAAAATCTCTGTGAACGAATTTATTCTCGGACTCGTTAACGATAGGTGATTTCCTCCCGTTCGGGTATTCGAAAACAATAATCGTTAACGATTAAAATGTCAGGGAATGCGTATTCGTTTCGAATCATTTCGAATTCGATTGGCTTATTGGGAACAAAACAAAACAAAATGAAAAAAACACAATTTTTATTTCTTTGATATATATATTGTCTTAACCTAATAACGATGATGTCATATCGCATCACTAAGTCGTATTTCTCAAAACTAACCGTATCACATAAAAATTAGTCAAACTCAAAATTGCTCAAAAATGAGCACATGTGTGAAAAAATTGTCCCGTCTTTAAGGTGTTAAGGAGATTGATAAAAAAACGTCCGTGGACAACAGTGACCTGCTAGTAAAATATAAATATGTATTTACAAATAAATTTGAATTAATAAAAAAAATAAAACATAAAAAACTAAAAATGGTTGATTTTAAAAATCTTTACCTAAGAAACTGCTGAAGTCTCTATGATAAAAGTAAAAGGTATTGCTGAACTCATTTATAAACTTCTTCCGTCAAATTTTCAGACTGTTTTATGCATGCATAGAAAAAATGATAAAGGGTCTTAAAATTTAGTATTTGCGTTGATAGACTCAAAATAAAAAAATCTTGACATATTCTAAAACAACAAAAATAATTTTTTATTTTTCTATCGACTTTCAAAAAATCATTGTTTAAAACTCTTAATTTGATGAAAAAATCTTTCCTCATCGGTGTTCTTTAGCAAAACTTTAACTTTTTTGAAAAAAGTTTGAATACACAAATTTAAATCTTATTTTTTTATATACAAACTAGCTGGCCCTGTTGATATTGTTCTCCCCTTTCTGGTAGTTGGCTTATCAATGCAAGTCTCATTTTATTACTCAGTTTCGACGGGTCTATATTTCAAAGAAGTATTAATTATGAACCAACTTTCATGGTCAATATGGAATATGGCATTAAAAACTTCTAAATATGGCATCTTGTTCTAATGTTCAAGATATAGCAACATAGATAAAGCCAAATCCCCGAACCTGTCAACACTTTCCGTATCCGAAAACACGTCTTTGATGATTGTAGCTCTTAATAAGCGATTATGACGGTTTGCACGTGAAGTATCTCGCCACACATTCGACTTACCTATGTTAGCTCGTCCTCTCTTTGGCATTGTAATAAACACATAAAAACGACACGGAATTGTTTTCACAGTAACTCAAATCTGTCGAACTTACCTTGATAATTTCACAATATTGAAATCTTAAAACTGAGTCCTCGATTCTTGCTTAACCGTGTTGTGGCCCCGTTGCCAAATGCCAATAAAATGTTATCAGTGAAACTGCATATGTAAATTTTGGTCGAATACTGAATTCCATGCCAGTGCAACCAATATCTCAAAAGCTGTTGAATTTCTATAATTTAGGTTGTCATGCCCCCTTGTGCAACGCCATACGGTGTTATCAGTAAAACTGCATGTCGTCATATGAAATCAAAAAAGGCGTAAGTTACCAAAAATTCGAAATCGACTTTTTGATTGATTATGCTGCACCGTATTGAAATACATGTCCCTGCTTAATTTTACACTCCTAACACTAAAAACAACGTTTTTATTAATAAAATTCTAAAAGCCTTAAGTGCAAACAGAAAAATTTCATAAACCATATAGGTAACTTACGCCTTTTGAGTAAAACTATATAACAAACACAAGAGAAGGAAAGCATGTTTTTTTATATTCTTCTGCTGTTTCTGCTTATAAACACTTAGTTGTTCTTTCGTTGTTTTTGTTGTTATAAACAGTTATTTTTTTTTTGTTGTGTTTCCAATGAAAGATCGCTATTGAAGCAAACAATTTATCGAAGTGAAATATAACAAATTAAAGTGCATTTATTAAAAATGGATAGTGAATCTAATATAAATAAGTCAGTGAATAAAAACAAAGTTAATAAAACACATTTAAATTACAATGACCGAATGAATGGTAAAATTTATACAGGTCTTAATAAAGGAATTGTGTTTGAAAAAAATTCTCGAAAAATGGGGTTAAGATGTCAGTCTAAATTTTGTGAAAAGAGCTCATTGCGTCATTGCTCCCACTTTGCTGAAAACATACGCCAAGAAATATTTGATAGATTTTGGAACATGACTTGGGAAGAAAAAAAAGTGTATGTAACAAGTCAAGTAGAAGTTTTTGAAAAATCACGAAATCGTAAAACATGTTCAAGGCGATCGATCTCTAAACGTTATTTTCTGAAAGCTAAGACAACACGTATCCAAGTTTGCCTGCAAATGTTCATGTCAACTCTTGGAATCAATGAAAAAATGATAAGAAGTTGGGTAGATGCAAACATTTTAAATAACGCACAATCGGAAAAAAATAAAAAATCGGCCGAAAAGAAAAGCATCGATTAATGATAAAAAATACGAGAAGCGTCTTAACTTTTTAAAAAATTGGCTAAGCGATATTCCGAAAATTGAATCCCATTACCGAAGACAATACACAACAAAACTTTATTTCCAAACAGATTTTAAATCATGCAGCCAAATTTATAAATTATATTGTGAAGAATGCGTTAAAAAAAATGATGATGAAATTTCAGCAGTATCGTATCCAAAATTTATGCTTACAATAAAAGAACAAAATTTGTCTTTATTTAAACCTAGAAATGATATGTGTGACACTTGTGTATCATACGAAGCAAAAAATATAACTAAGGATCAATACAACAGTCATAGATCCGAAATTAATGATATGAGAGAAGAAAAGGCAAACGATGTCGAAAATGCTAAGTCTAAATTGTGTTTTTTATTATGCATGGATATGCAAGCAGTGAAATTGATTCCCCAAACAAACGCAAGTGCCTCATATTATAAAATGAAACTGCAAGTTCATAACTTCACTATTTATAATATAATTTCTCATGAGTCTGACAATTATATCTGGGATGAGTCTGAAGGGAATCTTGTAGCGTCTACTTTCACCACATGTATTATAAAACATTTAAAAAATTGTTTACTTCAGACACCAGATATTCACCATATCATAATATATTCCGATGGTTGCTTTTATCAAAACCGCAATGTCATATTGTCAAACGCATTACTATCCTTATGCATTGAAAAAAACATAACAATAGAGCAGACATTTTTAATAGTTGGACATACGCAAATGGAATGCGATTCAACACATTCGCTTATACAAAGAAAAATTAATAATAAAAGAATTAATCTTCCCTCAGAATTCGTTCAGTATGTTAAGGATTCCCGAAAGTCTCCATTTCCTCTCAAAACGCATCACCTTACTCATCCGTATTTTCTGAATTATGATTCTCTTCCAAAGCTTTTTTCTTCAATTCGTCCAGGTAAAATTGATATAATAAATATTTATAACTTGTCAATACGATTAAAAACTTTTAACAGGGAAAATAGCTGGAGATCCCACCGTTAACAAAATTCGAGCATTGGGATATGATGCGTCCGGAAATATTTATTTTAAAACAAATATTAAAGAGGAATATGGAATTCTTCCACACCGAAGTGTAAAAAAGAGTCATAACAACGCCTTCTCCATTACATACCCAGAGATTAAACATTTCTAAAAAAAAGTGGGAACATCTGAATGATCTGAAGTCTTTCATACCAGAAGATTGCCATGATTTTTATACTAATTTACCTCATGAAAATTAGCAATCAATAGGAAAAACTAAATTTTATATATAATCCATATAATGAAGAAAATAAGAAAACATTTCCTAAACATAACGAAAACCATTTCTTTAATTGGACTTACGCCCTTTTCGGTTTCAGAAAAACCGAATTCTTTAAGGCGTAAGTTTCACAGCTCGGTAAGTAATACGAAAATTAAGAATTGTTCTTCAAATACGAATTCTGTTATAAAATATAAGCTAATCCTAAAAAAAAATGTTAAAAAATTTGGTTTATTTTTCAATATATAAAGTTTTTTGCTTCTCCTGTAAAATTTCTGAAATGTAACTTACGGCTTTTTTGATTTCATATGACGATGTGTAAATTGAGTTCGAATACTGAATTCAGAGGCTGTGCGGCTTATAATTCAAAAGCTATTCGATATCGGAAATTTGGGTTGTATGGGAGGTGCCACTCCTCTTTGTCCAAAGTCCATAAAATGTTATAAATGAAACAGTGTAAATTGTGGTCGAATGCCGAATTCCGTGCGGCTTATAACTCCAAAGCCATTCGAAGTCGCAAATTTGGGTTTTACGGGAAGGGGGCGTGTCGCCCCCTTTTCCAACGCTCATAAAATGTTATCAGTAAAACTGAATGTGAAATTGTGGTCGAAAACTGAATTCCATGGCTGTGCCACCTATAACTCAATAACTATTCCATTTCTCAAATTTGGGTTGTATGGGAGGTGCTACGCCCCCTTGTCCAACGCGATACAATTTTATAAGTGAAACGGAACGTGTATACTGTGGTTGAATTCTGAGGCTGTGGGCCTATAACTCCAAAGCTATTCGATATCGCAAACTTGGGTTGTATGGGAGGTGCCATGTCCCCTTGTCCAACTCCCATAAAATGTTATCAGTGAAGCGGTACGTGCAAATTGTGGTCGAATATCGAATTCCGAGGCTGTGCGGCTTAAAACTACGAAGCTATTCGAATACTTCCCATAAATAATACAAAATGTTTATACAAAAAGCTAATTAATTTGTAGGCGGTAAAAGGGGTTGTGGCAAAATTTTATGTTTCTCTAAAACTATGCTGATATGAGGCGAACAAAACGCAAAAAAATTATTAAAATCGCCCAAGCCGTTTCCGAGTTTTAGCGAGACAAACGCACACGCATTTGATTTATATATATATATATAGATAGATAAAACAAATTAAAAATTTATCTTTTTATCTATATTCGTTTCCAAGAAATTAACCATAAAAAATGCATATTAATACTCCCACGCAAAAAAAAATATGCGTATGGGGTATAATTAATTTTCTCATTCCGTTTGAAACACCGATAAAGAGACTTGGAAGGTTTAGAAAAGTATATATATTCTTGATCAGCATTTCACCTTCTGAGTCGATTTAGCTTTGTCCGTCTGTCTGTCTGTGATCACGATAACAGCCGTAATTTTAGAGCTATCGTAACGAAATTCAATATACAGTCAAATCTGGATATAACGAACCCCCGAAATAGTGAACAACTCGAAATAGTGAACACTTTAATAAAATGCTGGACACATGCTTTTAATCACATTCAGCGTTATACTCGCATGTGTAAAAACTTAAATATGGTAATAAAATCTTGCATGAATAATAACTACCAAAACCCCATTCAAATTGCACAAGGTAACCAAAAAAAAATGGGAAGTTGTAAATAATATCTATTCTTACAGCCCTATTCTGGCAAAGGGACAATTGTTACCCAGTATTTTATTTCTGTGTTTGTTGTATTTTTTTATTTCAAAACAAAATTTGAAGCTCAAAAAAACAAAATTTTTTAATGAAATTGTCACTACCTGCAAAGCAAAGAGGTGAGAGCTTCAAATTTTATTTGCAAATCAAAAAATTACAACAAACACATAGAAATTTTAAAAATACTGGGTAACAGTTGTCACTTTGCCAGAATACGGCTGTTAATCGCAACGTAGTCAAATACGCGTAATCGATTGTTATAAAAACTTTAGGTAGATTCCAGGATTTGATATCGCAAATTTTTAGCGAATTTTGGTGACATGTGCGATTCTGGCCCACAATAATCTCCTATTTTCGTCGCTAAAATTAAAAAAAGTCGAAGAAAATTTTTAAATAAAATTCATAAGGAAGAACCTATTTTGCTGTATAAGCCTGTTGAATAGGTTATATAATTATATCTTTAATTCTTAGTTCGGTTGCAAAATTAAACTTCGAAATCACTCTAGAGCGCACTGAAAAATTTAGATTTTTCCAGATTTGGATTAAGAAGGTTCTAATACGTATAATAAAAATGAAAACTTAGTTGTCGCTATTCTTCAATTATGTCAAAGTGTTGATGGAACTTAAGTTCTCAAACACCATTTGACGTATCAACAATCTAAGTATCAATATAACCAAGATAGCCCAATCTATGGACCAGCACAATCTACGGACCTTTTTATAACAGAACAAGGGATAAGATAATGTTCCAATAGAATCATAATATTTATAACGGAAGTTAATTTCTACCTTTCAGTATAAATGATTGAAGAATATCTGAGCATAAGTTACAAGCATATGCATACAAACAATCATAAGTTTGTCATTTGCAAATGTTTATCTTTGAATAGCACATGTGTATCTTTACAAATATAAAATATTTCACTTTCTTGTTCAAAACTGCTATACACAAATGCTGGGAATCATTCAGCTTAAAAACAAACATTTTTTGGACGAAATCTTTACTTCGAGTTGAACAAAAAACATGTTTATCTGAGCACAGAAAGAATCACAAACATTTCTTAGATAATGCTTGCGGATTTCAAGTTAATATACGGGCGAATACGATGTAGGACGGACGTGTTTAACTACTATTGTTACAAAGATCATGTGATGAGGAATGCAAAGCTAATAAAATTAAACGCAAAACATGGCGTATATGAAAAAAAGCAAAGTGTAGAACGCACAGCAAAAACCAAGTTGTAAAATTAATATGCATAATAATAACAAAATCCACTTGAAAAAAATTTTATGAACTGTAATGGAGTAGTAAAATTCAGAAATTAAACGTTTGCAAGCAAATGCAGCTTAAAAAATTGTTAATTTTAAGCAACAAATATCAACTTTCTGTACAACTATAAAGTTGATTAATGAAGAGACTTACTTCAACCATATGAAGAAATACATACTGCAAAACAAAGGAATAACTTTTTCTTACAACCAATTTAAGCTATTCTCTTACCTCAAAGATGAATTTATTTTCAGATGTTTTTTACTTCGTTTCACTATTAAAACCCGATTTTTCTTATTAGCCTTTAAGCAAGCACCTTCAATAAAAAATTTAGCAAAATTATTGAAAAGAGCAGGAATTTGAAAATTCAATAAAGTCGCAAAATTATCACAAAACAGCTGATGATACGTCAGCGATGCGTCACCGCTGTCAAAGGAAACGCCAAAATGATGCGAAAAAGAGACAGCCAATATGACAAATTGAAAAAGCAAAGCGGCTCAAAGTTGCCACATTGATAGATTTAATTGACTTAACAATAAAACTTTATGGAAAACCCATGGCAGCTTGTTTTATGTATCGCAAATATTTTTGCATTTTTAACACAAAATTTATTTATTTTCGCAATATTAACAATTATTTATGCTTTGATTTATTACGGCGTTTTTAAAAAATTTCCCATTGTGTCATCTGAAGCACTTTCGTTGTTGTTCCTTGCTTTAATGCGTTTTACAACGTTTACATATAGATTAAAACAAGGTTAAGGCACTCGACGAGATTAACTCCTAAACCTTGTTTAATTTTATTACATTAGCCATAGAAAAGTTAACCTCATTCTGATGTAGAATAATAATTAATCTCATTGCTTATTTTCTAAAAAAGTTTTATCTCCCTTTCTCTTGGATTTTGGAAATTTTTTCTCTTGCTCACTCTCTCAAAGTTCTCATTAACATGAAACATTTCATGACGTGCCCTTGACCGCCACCATAACATAGCCCTAACCTTTAGCAAAACAAAGCAACGAAATGTCAAAATTAATCTCTTTCACACTAGTAAACAGCGTAAATTACAAAAGGTGATTTTCTTAATCGTGTTTTAATCTCGTAAGTAAATGTAGTATCATGAACAAAACCAAAACATTTGAGGTATGAATAATGTATAGAGCCAAGTCCAAGTTTACAAATGTTGATCTTTTTCTAACATAAGGAAGGATGTGAAAGTCTTTCGGTTTAGTGAATTTCTGATTTGAAGTAGTAAAGCAAATTAATTCTGTGAATTTCACTGGTTAATTAACTGTTTATGAAATTTTATTATAATAGTACTTAATTTATAATGGAAAAAAATAATTTCGATTGACTAAATTTTGCGTTATAATACATTTACACCGAAACCAAAACACGTTTTATCGCTATTGTGTTTTATCTCAAAACACGACTGTTTACACCGCTTTTTTCACGTTTTATTTTGGCGTTTATGTTTTCTTACTGTTCCATTTTTGCTTTTATTTTGCTCATTTTTGTGAAAAAATGAAGCTTCGACACTTGAGGTGTGGCCACCTTTAATTTTTACCATGATATGTTTTTACAGTGTTTTAATGGTGTTTTATAATAAAACACGCTGAGGTTTTTTTTTAATTTTGTATGGTAAAACACTTAAAATAAGTCGTGGTTTGGCTCTTAAACGCGATAAATGCTCAAAGCACGTTTTGAGGGTTTGGTGTAAACACACTATTACAATCGTTGTTTATGTCCACTGTAAATCACTCTTTTTTTAATATCGGGTTCCTAACAGGAATCCCGATAGCGGAATTTCAATTTTGAAAAAGACAATTTATAATAGGAATGAATTTGTCCTAAAAAAGTACCTCATACTAGATATTTACAGCCTTATTCCGGCAAATAAACAATTGTTAACCAGTATTTCTATGTTTGTTGTTTTCAAAAAAAAGTTGAAGCTCAAAAAAACCAAATTTTTCAGTAAAATTGTCAATAACTGAAAAGCAGTAAATTTCTAATCCACGGATAAGACTAGTTCATGGTATTTAGTTTGTACGCCATGAACTGGACTAATCCACGGATTAGCGCTAATACTCGGTGAAGAAATCGGCCGATAAACTTCTAAACGATTCGGTACCCAGCGGCAGTCAACGCAGAAGAGGACGACCTTATCTTCGTTGGAAAGACCAAGTAGAGGACAACCTAACTGGCGCCAGCAAGCGAGACAGAAATAACTAGTGCCAGAAATAATTAGATGAGGACAAGACCGACATACAGTTCTAGCGCCAACTAAGTAAGTAAGTATAACTTCTAAGCCATTTGAGCCTCTGGAATTTTTCCTTGAATTGGACTTAGAAGGCCTTATTACATGATTTTTAATTCTAGTTTCGTTCAACTTCAATTGTTCCGCATTGTCTTTTTGTTTGGCCAGTTTTCACCTTCAAATAGCGGTGCCCCAGAAATCGTAGTCGTAACCAAAATTCTACAAAGTTATGTATTGGCTATAACCTGCCATCTACACACAACAGAAAAGCTGATAGAATTTCTGTTGGCCATTAAAAAATCTTTGTTTATGGCATGACTTTTTACTGTAAAATGCCGCTAAACCATCATCAACAACAAGCTATTACAGGTTTCAAGGCGCTAAAAGAATTAGAAAAAGCGGATTATAATGAAAATAGAAGAAAAACACCAAGTCAGCCATTTTTTATCAGATACGTCAAATTGTGTTTCGAGTTGTCCGTAGAGCTGTCAGTGATTTCTGCCAGACTTTTTATCATAACATTTAACATTTTGGTCGCCACAGAACACAACACCTGATATGAAAGCTTCTTAAACATATTTTCTGGCGTGTGGAGATGGCAGATTACATATGCCCATATTACAGGATGTCCGTTTGCTTGGCTTACAAATAATGTTGTTATTGCTTCCAACGCGAAACTGTCAAACGTTTTTGAGATTAAAACCATATTATACGCCCAGCATGCCGTCATCGTGTAATATTGACAATGACTGCGTTTACGAAACTCAACATGTTGTCAGTAGCGAAAAGTGTACGCCGAGCATCCCGTCATCGTGTAATATTGGCAATGACTGCGTTAACGAAACTCAACATATTGTCAGTAGCACTTTTCACTACTTTGTGTCTTTTGAACGGTGGTTTGCATTTTCTGTCAACACAGCTTCAAAAATTGACAAAAATTTAACTCATTTCTTTAATTAAAAGTAGTAATTAATTAAAATGTTGAAAATTTTACTTTATTTTACCCAATAAAGTCTCTGCCCACTTGCGGCACGTAACAAAACGACTGTAAAACGGCAACGTTATGTTCAATGCACACTTAACGGAACGGCAGCAAAAATTTTAATTAAACAAAACAATAAAAAAATATGCACAGAAAATATAATTTTCTAATACACAATTGGCTCTAATAGCTTTGCTATTAGATGAAGATGTCGAAAACTAATAAAATTATAGATTTAGGATTCTTCCTATACTGTAAAAAGGACCTATTGATGGCGAGCTTTTATTTTTGCACAATAAACTGTAGGAACCCATTGCAATTTTTGTAAACAAAGCGAACGACAAGCCGGTCAGAATTCTTTGCAACGATCATACCGGCTTTTTCGTCGGTGTCAACAGTCGTTGCCGTTTCGTCGTCGCTTAGAGACATGTATCCATTAAAACACATGGTAGTTATATTTTGTAGTTTCGTGTCGTTTCGTTACGTGCCGCAAGTGGGGAGACATTTATTCGACGTTTTATACTTCCAAATGTCAAACTTTGCAATTGAAAACTCATGTTGAGTAATTGTAGCGGAATAATAAAGCACGACGATAAATAGGCAACATGTTGTGAGTAGCGAAAACTTATACTTGCCGTTCACAAGACTTTTAGTCAACAGTCCCACAAGTGTTGTATAAAGTTGAGTTTCGTAAACGTAACCACTATATAAACATCGCAAATACCTTGTTTATTGCGCCATGGTATACAGCATTGACATTAAAATTACCAACACTACACTATCAACAACTTGGCAGCACTCTATTCTTGATACAAATAGTAGCCCCTTCACTTTACCATTTGCTCAAACCATTAAACATATATTTTACTCGCTCTCCCGTATGCATAAACTTCACTACCACTGAACTCACCAAAAACTCTCCACCAACAATTCCAACCACGAACCAAAGAACGAACACGAAGATGACGACTGATGATGGTGGAAAAATACAAAAAAAATTAATTACAATATTAAAAATGTTTCACCTATCGTTTTTTTACCTCGCGTTCACAATATTTTCGATCCTTCGCGAACTTTGAACGTTCCGGCAAACTTTCATTTACTTTTTACCACGACTTTATGCAAATTTCTGCGGTTTCTTCTAAAAACAAATTTTTATTTAATATCCGCAGTATAACACGCACACACAATAAGGAAAAATTTATTTTCTGCCCTCAACGACGATCACAAATCGACAGCAAAAACAACGGATAACGAAATGGCTAAGAACGCAAAATATGAGAAAGGAAACTAAATAAAAGAAGGGCGCAGCAGTTAATGTTGCCACCTTATGCCATGGTTATGCTAGCCAAACATGTTTGCCGAAAATTTTTGTTGTTATTGTTTCACGTATAAAATTAAAAATGAACTTATTCTCATATTCATTCTCTCGCTCTCAGACCGAACATTTTTCATTGCTGATTGAAACACCAAATCATGGTACAATTATTTGACAAGGTAGCCAAAAACAGCTATAGAAATTTTAGTTTGCTGCTGTTGACTAGCTATGTGCTTAACTTTCAGTTAATTCATTAAATTTATTCGCGAGTTTTATTGGAATGTTTTTAGTTTGCTGCGATTGACAAGCTATATTTAAGTCGGTGCTTATTTTTCCACATTTCTTTGATTTATTGCATGAACAGCTAATTTTGACAACTACCCATCGCCGCTCGTGAGAAAAAAGCCAGTCTACGCTACTATCTTGTCAGTAATTGTGCCATGCACCAAACATGCCGAACTTTCCGGCGTTGCCTTTTGTCATTTTGCATTATAGCATCAAAAAAGCAGCAAAAAGTATTAGTAGCCCTTAACACAAATAGCAAGCATTGCTTTGTTGAACTAATTTTAATAACAAAAAATCGTGTTAATTGAAGTAATCTAATAATATTTTGAAAGAAAACTAACAAATTCATGAACACAATTAGCATATCTATTGAAACTAAAAAAAAATCAAAAGAAATAATAAATAATTGAATACAAAAAATAATGCCCCTTGCATAATCATTCTCAACTTGAATTAATTCGGTAATTTCATTTTACATTTTATAGTAAATATGAATAATATGCCTAAAATTGCATATAAAAATGCATAAAGGGTTTTTCTTATTTGTGTTTTGACTTATTTTTACATAAAATGCAACTGTGCAACAAACATAGCATAACCACCTAATGCCGTGGTTATGCTAGCCAAACATGATTGCCGAACATTTTTTGTTATTATTGTTTCACGTATAAAATGAAAAAATGAACTTTTTCTCATATTAATTTTCTCGCTCTCGGACCGAACATTTTGATTGCTGATTGAAACGCCAAACATGCCGAACTTTCCAGTGTTGGCTGTAGTCATTTTGTATAATACATGGCAGAATTAGAGAAGGTATATGCATTTCAGACTGCGCTCTCTTTCTCATAGCCAGAATTGTCAAACTCAAGCATTTAGGTATTCTTGCCTATTTTCGCTTTCTTATCGCATTCTCATCGTTTTCAGATTTTGTATGAGCTGTCAACTTCGTTTTGACAGTTGCGGCAGTCTCCCTCTCCAAAATATATATACCTTCTCTAATTCTGCCATGGTATAATAGCATCAACAAAGTAGGTAAAAGTATTAAAAAGTGAAGTTGATTGTGTCTTCAAGTAACCCTTAACATAAGCAGCTAGCTAGCATGTCAGATATATGCAAACCATTTTATTTAAGATATTATAATAAAAATTCAGAGTAAGTAATATCAGTTCGTATATTTTAATTCGTTAATTTTAAGTACAAAAATGCAAATTAGGGTTGTGCTTTTTTGTGTTTTGACATACTATTACATATAATGCAACTGTGCAACCAATCATAGCATAACCATCAAACAAACATTTCAGCGAAGAGAACAAATTAACAAAAATGAACACCGAACCTGTTTGGCTAGCATAACCACGGCATAAGAGAACAAAATCCCACAAATCGTGACAGCATTCATTCATATAACATATGACGAACAGTGTTTGGAGTATACTGCGATTGCAGTAGATCTACTGCGCTTTTTAGCCAAACTTATCACCGTATGTTGTAAATCGAAAACGCAAACCAACGACAAGCAAGACACGAGATGCAATAGAATTTCGTATAGAAAAAGTATTGCTTCTCGTGTCTCACTTTTCGTTGGTTTGCGTTTTCGATTTACAACATTAGGCTGCTAATATGGCGGTTAATGTTCTACTGCGTCATTGCGGTTTTTCCAAATCTACTACGATTTATGCACCACCAACATTTTTATGGTTATTTTTGTGATATTTTTCAGAGTTGGGCGTAGTGCACTAAATTTGCAGTTTCAGCTTACATGTACTGATAGTGTAAAATTATTCTCTATCTTCTATTATTTTTGACTGCTGAATTGAAAAATAAAAGCCTCACTATACATGAGTGATAGTGATAGAGGAAAATTTCTCACTCAAATTCATGTAAGAATAGTGGAAAAAAAATGTTTACAGCTTAGTGGAAAATTGTTTTTTGCACTATTTATTTAGTATAGTATATAGTATTTATTATATAGTATAAATACTTCCACTAATAGTGGTACAGCACAGAACGTTATCAATCAATTGAAAGAAAACAGGAACAGTTTTCTTGTAGTATTGAGTATTTATATATTACACATAAATTTGTATGTTTCTATGCTATTCTTAGTAAAATATAAAAATATTAAGTAAAACAAGAAAAAGAAGCTATGCTAACAATTATTTGTTGTAAGAATTTAACTTTCATGAAACTATTATTTGAAATAACACCAATTTTTCTTCGTAAACATATATGACCAGAAGCTCGAAAAATAGTTTTTCTTAATTATAGATTTTATTTAATTCGAGTCTAACTGAAATAGTTTTAAAACCAATCATATTTGAAAGTTGAGTGGAAGAACTCTCAATTGCAGCTTTCATTTAGTGGCTGTTCAAATTTTGCACTATTTGAGTGTAGTGGAGATTTAGTAACTACCACTCAATTTAGTTATAGTGCAACAATATAACACTACCACTAAAATCCCTAGTGATAGTGAAGAGATGCTTAGTGATAGTGAAGCATCTCTTCACTTTTATTGCTCGCAAGAGCAATATTCTATGCAAGGCAGTATTGCCCCAATATTGCAAGCGTTTGGCAATGTTGCTGATCATATTTCCTTGCTGGCAATTTAGCGTCTCCACGGGCAATATTTAGAAAATTCTCATTCTGATAATACTTCATTGCCGGACACATTGCCCGTGGAGACGCTGTGT
Organism: Dichetophora obliterata; assembly: GCA_963920525.1. Taxonomy (NCBI): domain Eukaryota; kingdom Metazoa; phylum Arthropoda; class Insecta; order Diptera; family Sciomyzidae; genus Dichetophora; species Dichetophora obliterata. The sequence goes on along the minus strand of OY986436.1, from coordinate 168,481,277 downwards.
TATGCCCATATTACACGATATCCGTTTGCTTGGCGTACAAATAATTTTGTTGTTGATTCCAATGGCCCAAAATACACTGTAGTGCTCAGTCTGCGTGAGCAGTCAGTTATTCAAAAACATTGTACTGGTCAATCTGCGTGAAACCAGTTTCCTTTTGTTTACATGAACTGTGTTTCATTGTATTAATGTAGGCATCCCGTAAAGAAAATATGACTTCGCTTATGTGTGCGTGTCAGTCCATCCCCTACGGAGAATTTTCTTTAAATGACTGGTCCCGTGACAGCTCCAATGGACATCTATCACATGACAGGTCTGAAATAACTCGTCATGGAACAGGTTTTTTGTGCCTGTTACGGAACAGATTTAAATTTATCTTTTTCGATGCCGATCAATGAACAGCTTTAAGGTGATGCAGCAGGTGGCAATTGGCCCCTGTCAATGACAACGCTATGTAAAATTGACCGGTTGGTTTCATATGTTGGTGGCAGAGTTGGGACAGATCCGTATGCCTTGGGAACCTAGCACGTGGCAGGTTCAGAAGAGATTCCTATTTCGTCAAAACATGTCACCAATCTACTCTTCTGGACCAGTGACTGAAGCGGTTTAATGTGATGCAGCAGGTGGCAATTGACCCCTGTCAATGACAACGCTATGTAAAAGTGACCGGTCGGTTTCATATGTTGGTGGCAGAATTGGGACAGGTCCTTATACCTTGGGGACCAATCACTTAATGGGTTCAGAACCGGTTCTTTTCTCCTTACAGTCAAACCTAAATCAGCGCGTTGAGCGGAGCGTTGATAGCCGCTTTACGTTAACGCGTAAGTACCATACCTAAATAAAAGCGGTAGGCGGCAAGCAAATGTCAATCTTTAGATAAAAGAAATATTTTGCAATTAGAAATTTTATAGTATATTAAGCGAATTGTTATGCTACCCGGCAGATTTAATTCTTTGCCAATTTCTTCCCAAATTTTTTTTTTAAATTTAACATCTTTGTATTAAGGTTCCTTCTTAATATAAAGACATGGGTTTCTATGCACTAATTCTATTAGGTGCTATAATTTTCACAAGCATTAAAACTATACTCAAACTATAATTATCAACAAAATTCTTACCTCCATATTGCAAATTCAATAAACGTTCGAAAAAGAGTAAAAAATAAACAATTGTTGTCACTTTAAAATTACTTTGCTTTCACTTTTGCTTTTGATGTGTGCAACTTCACTTCTTAACGCTCTGTCAAAATTGGATTTTCCAACCGCTCAGCGTTGCCGCCGCGTTATTATGGTTTGCTACATATAAATCGTATGGGCATGAGAAATTTTTGACAGATAAAAAACGCTAACGCGCTGATTTAGGTTTGACTGTTAGGTTCGTCACTACAGCTTTTTCGGTGAGTGAAATTTCGCGCACTTCACGTCGCGTGTCTCACCTCCCTTGCCTAAGAACTCTGGTTTCACGCAGACTGAGCCCTACAGTGTATTTTGGGCCAATGAGAAACTGTAAAAAATTGTGAAGAATACAACAACATCCATACAACAACCAAGAATGATAGAATATAAAGATTGCGCTGAAGACAAGAAAAAGAGTACAACAAAATTGTCGTTCTGCGCATGTACGTCAAACCCAGAAGGAAATTGCCCGAGTACTGTGTAGTCTTTCCATGGTTTCAGACATCACTTCCATAGCACTCCTTTTGTGTACGAAAACAGAAGTACATGCAGCAACCTACTGCTCGATACTCGATGTATGCTGAATCTGAGTACAAAGGTTTATGTCACTACTTTCTCGCACACTTTGAATGTGAAAAAAGAAGCAATAGAAAGAAGCATCATTCCGTTATTTTCTTTGCAATTTTTGTCTACTTTGTGCATACAACTTGTTGTTCGTGACGAAATGTATCAAATTAAATCAGTTTTAAGTTTACTTTTGCGTGGTACGTTTGAAGTGGAAAAGTAAAAATTTATTGTTTTTAAAATATTTATATTGATTGGACCCTAGATAAAGTTTTATTAAAATTGTGTCAAATAATATACAGGTAAATTAAATAATATCAAAAATAAGAGGTACCAAAAAGCCGTTCGCGAAGCTATGAAAACATTAAAAAATCAAAACTTCATGAAACAGTACGACCAAAAACTTCGACAACAAAATAACATTCGTTGAATGCTAACAGGGAACGTAACTGTTATAAATTTTATTTGTATGTTTAATTTTATTTTAAATTTATTTTATAAATTTTACTGAAATTTTGAGTTTTATTTTTCTCATACAAAAAATGCTTATTTTTAAAGTTTTATATGTTTCCCTCACAAAATAATATATATTTCTGAGTTTCATTTACATTACAAATAATAGTTATTTTTGAAGTTTTATATTTTTTCCTTACACAACGATACTTTTTTATGAATTTGTTTTTTACCTTAAAAATTATAGTTATTTTTTAGTTTAATATTATTCTTTGCAAAATAAAAATTTCTTAAGTTTAATTTTTTAATAAAAAAAACTTATTTTTCCTTTCATTGAAAACCATTTAATAAACGTATTTTCAGTTTTTATTCAGTTTTTGGCTCGGATCGATGCTTTTCCGCACACAATTGTATCGATAACGTAGTAAGGTATACTTATTTTTCTAATCACTAAGTGAATAGTATTGTAGCTCGGCTTGATACTTTTCCGCACACAGTTACATCGAGAAAGTAGTAAGTCTGCTTACAGACAGATGCAAGAAGTAGCTAGACTTGATACTTTGCCGCAAACAATGTTTATCGAAAATTCATTGATTCTGAGGCGGCCAAGTGCTGTGTAAAGTAATGCAAAGTTTGATGAGAACTTGAAGCGCTTCGAGCTTCATGGTGTTTAACACAGCATTGATATTGTAAGCAGCAAATTTCCGTCTGGGAGTTTAATTGATGTAATTTACCTGCGAATTGAAAGGACAAATAAATGATTGTTCCAAGTTTTTAAATAATGAAACAAATTTTAAATAAATTTAATTAAATAAAACACAACCGATCGCAATACGTTTCTCAAAGAAATAAAATATTGTGACGTAGTCAACTGAACAGCTGGTTGTCAAACTTGATTAGCAGAAGTAACGGACCTGCGCAAAGCGCAATCTCTTATTCTATCATTCGTGTACAACAACCATATTGTACGGTCAAGTGTGCGCCGAGCAAAGGGACATCGTGTAATATGAGTATTAGCGGATCCACGATGCTCCATGGCACAATTACTGACAAGGTGGTAGCGTAGACTGGCTTTTTTCTCACGAGCAGCGATGGGTAGTTGTCAAAATAAGCTATTCATGCAATTAATCAAAGAAATGTGAAAAAATAGGCAACGACATAAACATGGCTAGTCAATCGCAGCAAACTAAAAACATTCCAATAAACTTCGCGAACAAATTTTATGAATCAAAGAAAAGTTAAAAATAAGCACATAGCTCGTCAACAGCAGCAAACTACAACTCCTTTAGCTGTTTTTGACAACTACCAATCGCCAAGAAACTGTCACGGCTACCTTGTCAAATAATTATACCATGCGATGCTCGTTTGCTCGGCGTGCACATGGCCGTGCAATATGATTGTTCTCAAAAAAAAAAATTCTCCAAAACTTTTGACAGTTTCGCTTTGGAAGCAACAACAAAATTATCTACTCTCAGAACAATCGAGCATCGTGTAATACGGGCATAAACGATCACACATGCTGTCAAACCTCAATAAGCTAAAAAATTTCGTGTAGATAACATGTCGTAGATTTGGCAGCAGATGTACTAACAAAATTTTTTCTGTTGTTATTTTTTTTAAACATTAACAATATGTCTGATTGTGCATTTTTTGCCAAAAGCAATTTTTAAGCTTTATGTTTTCTTTTTCCGCTTTTGTTCAAACTGTAGTTGTTAACTAAAAATTGTACAGATTCGGGTTTTTTTCTTGATTTCCATTCATCCATTCTGACAGTTCGACAATGCTTCTCTCAAGTGACTTAACCTGTATTAATCAACCTTGAACCGAACGTTGCTTACTATGGCCGCATTCTAGCCGAAAAAGTGCTCAAGTAGCGAAGTAGCATAAAATATTTTCGCTATATAAATTGTGACATCTCAAGGAACATGTTCTGTGAGAGCATACCATTCAGCCCGAAAGTTGTGGAACAGTTCTTGAGCACTTTTTCGGCTAGAATGCGGCCTATGCCTCGCTTTTGCTCCGAGAGCAATAATTCTCTTGCTCTGGTAGCAAGATCTCTTTGTCCCGCTTTTCACTCGGCAATAATTGCCTTTGCCGCAAGCAGTTTGTCGATTATTCGCCCGCATGAGGGGGTTTACGAAAGTCCCCATTAAACCCGAATATTCAACAAACTACTTGCGGCGAAAGCAATTATTGTTCATAGAATTGCCGAGTGAAAAAAGGCCCTTTGCAGCACATCCAGAACCAAAACAACAATGGCCGCATTCCAGCCGAAAAAGTGCTCAGGTAGCGAAGTAGCGTAAAGTTATACTTTCTGCTGAATGGGTTTTTTTGCGAAACGTCAAACAGCTGTTCGCCATTCGTTGTTTTTTTTAACATCTAAAATTTGTTTATACTATTTATTGTGCATTCGTTTCACACAATAAATCATTAATTAACAGCTTTATTGAAGAATAATCTTCTAATAATTAATAATTATCTATTTTCACGTCACAGCACAACTTCAGCAACAATTAACAATTTGCAGCCAGGTTTTTTTAGCTGTCAAAACGAAAAGAGTATAAGCAGCTCAACCAAAGTAGAATACAATTTTTTCGATACCTAAGATGGCGACCGATCGGGGAACTGTTGGCCGCATTCTAGCCGAAAAAGTGCTCAAGAACTGTTCCACAACTTTCGGGCTGAATGGTATGCTCTCACAGAACATGTTCCTTGAGATGTCAAAATTTATATAGCGAAAATATTTTATGCTACTTCGCTACTTGAGCACTTTTTCGGCTAGAATGCGGCCGTTGTTTGAGCACATTATGATACATACCATTCAGCCCGAAAGTTGTGGAGTAGCTACGTAGCAAATTTTCTGCTGAATGGGGTCAATATCAGCAGCTAGTAGCAACGTTGCCAGTTATGTTGGAAAAATCCCATTCGTGGTAATTTTTAATTGCCCTTAGGAATTTTTGTTTTTGGGAATTCCTATTAAATTTTTTCATTCAGCGTGGTATTTTTTAATTGGCGTGGGAGTTTAGCGGGGTATTTTTTAATTTCCGTGGGAGTTTGGTAATATTCTTCTTAAAATTTTTTTCTTTTTTAGTGAGCAAAATTTCTTTGTGGTATTTCTGAATGTTTTTTAATTTGTTTGTGCATATGGGACTTATTGTGGTATTTTTTAATGCGAATGAAATTTTTGTGGCAATTTTAAATGCATATGGAACTTGTGGTGGTATTTTTAAAACGCGTGGTATTTTTGTGGTAATTTTTAATGATCGTGGGATTTTTTTTTTTGGTATTTTTTATTGCGGTAGAAACTTTTTTGTTTATCTTTACCGTGGTAATTTTTGTTGTTTTTCATTTATGTTACTGTGAAAAAAGTAACTTTTTGTCGGAATTGTTTTAAATTCTAACTGGCAACCTTGGCTGGTGGTAGTACATGCTGGATGCTACATGCACCTGTATTCTCTATTGTATTACAATCCAACAAGCCGTGAATGTCACTGTGCCATCTAAACGGTACTTAAAACGGCAGCGTCTGATTTGCTGGTATGAAAACGACATGTTTTTGTACCTTTAAACCGTTCTCTGTATAATTGTAAAGTTATTTTTTATGCTTATCAAGAATCGAATTGAAATTTATGTCATATTCGCTTGATGCGTCGTTTGTTCTTGTCTATTTTCCCTCTTTTTCACCCGTTCGCCAAAAAACTCTAAAATATGCATTGAATCTTGTATTGAAATCATGGTAGTGCAGTTGAATTGCCGTTTATTGTTTAGTTTATTGTTGCAACTTAATAAAAACTATTTTAAGAAAAGGTTACAATTGCTTAACAACAAATAAAATTAATATACAACTTAAAGTTTTCTATATGACCTTGTTATTTATTATGTTGATTTTCTATGATTTAAATACAAATTCTAAATGTTTGATAGTTTAAATCAGTATTGATTTTAAATACAAATTCTAGTTGTTTGATAGTTTAAAATCGTTTATTGAGCTTTAGGTCAGGTTAGAACAAATAATTATGGTCATTTAATTGTTAGGGTCATTTAAGAGCGACATTTTTATACTACTATAAAAAAATCTTAAAATCAAAGAGCTTAAAAAGAGTGCAAACAAATAGTATTCAATATGTAATTTCTAAATACCATAGTTTACCCATTTGATTAGTCAACTTTTAACTTTGCTCAATTTTGAATTCGCATTTCAATCGAATTCAAATATTTCAGTCAATATACGAGATAAAATTATATGAAATCGTTTTTTATTACCAACTTTTTTTAAACTACCATTTTTAAACTTATTATTCAAAAGAACATGGCTTACGTTGGAAAATATATTGACCGCAATCCATGCATAAAAACTGCTGGCGTTGTCTTGATACCCACAGAGAATGTTGGTGATTCACTGAAAGTTTATCCAAACGAAGAAGCCGCTGAGGCTATAATAAAATCAAAATGTTTGAAGGGTGCAATGCCCCCAAACCGCATAGTTCCGCGAAGTCCTTACATCCCCAATGAAAGTATGAAGGACATCTTCAGCCCGGAATTAAAGAAAAGTCGTTTCGTTGCATTTCGCGAAAAATTTTCGGAAGATATGTTCTTCAAGAAACCAGAATTGGGAAAAGTTTTTCCACTGCATGTAAAGCCGGATCACGTGACCAATGACAATACGACTTTTGGAAACACCACAAAAGTATCTGAACCGATTTATGGGCTTGTATTGCCAAAGAAATCGCCCAACGAAGTGAATCGCGACTATGCAAAGTTTCATGATAAATACGTTTTAAGCCACAAACATTATTTTCCATCAGAGCGGATAAACAGACAGTAAGTGTCCGTTTTATTCAAGCTTATATAATTATAACAATCTATAACATTCTATTCAATCTTTTTACATCACACTTCTAGTTACGATCGCAAGTACTTCAATCCATCTCAAGCATTTGGGATCTGCAGAAATATTGACGTTACCGGAGGCAACGTTAGAAGATGCCTGACGCAATGTGAGCGATTGATAATTATAAGCAAAGCCCAGAAGGTCTTTTTGGAAATGAGCATGGGCAAGTTGGGCAAGCGAAGCAAAAGGTAAAATACGACTTTCAATAAATGTAAGCAAAATTATGAAAAGTGATTTTTTTTTTATTTCTCGGCTAGGCATGAAGGCAATATACCGCCGGACACAGTTCTAGGACTTTATATTCCTAGGGACGTATGTGATGCTAAGGCTCTTATTGAAAACATTGACCCTTGTGTTAATAAAACAAAACTCATCGAAAGCATTGCTCATATCAATAAACTACGCCGGATACTTTTTAGTCGTGTTAACTTTCATATTCATGACCTCAAGTCGGCTCTAGAATATTTTGATGAGGAACGCACTGGATTTCTACCACTTTCAAAAATATTTGATGCTGCACGTTCACTGCGCATACACATGGATCCAGAAAAAATTCGAACCGCAGCAAGTCTGTTCGAACTGTTCGTTGATGAAGGCCTGAAAATGGAACGAGTAAAGTACAAAGACTTTTTAAAAATTTTGCAAATACAATATCCACTCCCAAAAACTGGGAATATTTCGACAATGCCCGATAACGTATACAACAAAGAAACTACGTATCGAGAAATGTGCAAGGATATGAACAAAAAACCAATCGGAGATGATGACCCAATATTTATTAAGGTCGTAAAGGAAGAAAAAACTACTGCAAAAGATCTTGTCTCGCCAGATATACCATTGCTGTACGGCTTAAGTCAAGCCGATTTTGATGCACATCGATCGAAAGACGAACTTCAGCGTCTTTTCAAACGTGTTATAACAGATCCAAATAGATTTGAAGAAACTTGGCAGAAAGCTGTTGAGAAATTGAAGCCTGTTAATAATTTAATATCAGTAGATGAATTTCGATTTGTAATGAATAACCCTAATTAATTGTATGCAATGATCTTTTTCCAAATTGTGAGTAGATTGTCTAATCTTCTTTTGATTCCTTAATATATCATCACCTTTCTGCAGACAATAGCTAACCTCTGACTATAAGCTACTTTTTAAAACAAGAACCTTTCCTTTTATCGCCATAACTTTACTATTTTTCATTGAAGAAACTTGGTATACATATTATATTTAGTACACGAGAGGTATTCAAAAGCCACACATGATGGCATCAAATCTTTAGCGAAAAATTTTATCGTACATAATTTTGTTACTGTATTTTTATTTTTTGCAGGAAACAAATGTAATAAAACACGGCAAATCTGGCCTAAACTTACCGTTTAGCGTTCAAAAGAACTCATTTCCCTTAGTAGAGACCGCATCAGTGCCATGGTAGGGGTCTTTGCAGGGCACTGCCCGATTGGCAGACACGCTCAGAGGTTAAACATCCCTCTCAACGACTTTGAAAAATCTAAATCTACAGTACAACGCTCTGTACTTGCCCAGCGTGGGCTAAAAACGTTTTCTTCATTTAGGCATCTGGTTTTTCAATGACCTTGAACTCTCGGAATCTTCGGTATACCGAAACCAAGGCTTATTAAATAGCCCTAAGGGCCATTTTGTTCACAATATGATTTAATTCGGGGATAACTATCTCTTGGTTAATTTTATACCAAGCGTATAAATCGGGAGATAAAAAAGTGGTCATATTGGCTTTATGCTTAGAGCATAAATTCGCTCTCAGTTTATATCGATTTCCATTGGAATGTTAAAGTGTTGCTCATTAATTAAAAAGTGTGTGGGATTTTTGGTTTATTTTTGCGAATTTGGTGGCTGGAGTGAACACAAGGTAAGAATGGATCGCTGATTTTGCATCTGATGTAAGAATTTAAAAATTCTAAAATTTTTCTACACATGGCCAACTAAACATTTTTTTTTTTAAGAATTTTAAGCAAGAAGAAACAATATTGGGGGGTTACTGATTTCAAATCTGGTGTCAGAATTTTAAAATTCATGGATAGGGTTGCCCCCTTAATTTTTTTAATTTTTACGAGTTAGGGGCTGGCGCGAAGTATTTTTCAAATTAACCTCACAACCAATAAAAAGAAAACATAAACAAGTATTTATAAGTATAGTATTTTATTTTTAGTATTTTTCATTTTTAAAAATAGGATTTAAGAATAGAATAGCATCTAGTATTTTTGGAGCCAACCTGTTATGTTTTTCAACGATAACATTACCAGCACTCTTTCAAGAGAAAAAATCTTTTCTAAGGTAAAACACTAACGCGAATTAAAAATCTTAACTCACCAATTTTCACGAGTTAATTACTTCTGGGGTTAAGCTATCGCGCCACCATTTTTATCTCCAGCTTGAAGAGTTAAATGCTTAAGTCACTGTGAACAAATGAAAAACTGGAAAAATCATGGAATTAACTCGGTGATAAATTGATCTCTCTGTGAACAAAATGGCTCTAATTGGTTTAAATAGAAAATGGAAAATTAACCCTTGGTATCACAATGGGTATCATTGGCCTAAGTGTGTCTCAACTGAGGCAGCCACATTAACCTAACCTAACCTTTGTTACTGTAATTTTTAACAGTATTATACCGATTTCATGATGAACCCCTAACCGTAATATCTGGTTAAAGAACTTAAATCTGGTTAAAGAAAATATCGCTACCTTAATATAGAAAGGCTCTAACTCATTTTATGTTAATTTACAGGAGAAGGAAATAACTTAATAAAAATTAAAGTTTTGCAGTTGCATTTTTTTTTAAATGGAGCTTTACACTAACCTGACGAGTGCCCGATTCGGTCTTCGTTCGTACATATTGCCTGCCCAAGGTGTTCCAGAACTAGCACTTCTTTCGGTGCAGAGGTCGGACATTTGCCGACACGGGCACCGGACATATATCAACTTCTTCACTGACACAAAATATTATATTGTTATTCTTGTAACCAATGTAATGCTGTAGCAATTTTTTTCAAATTTAATTTTTTTATAAAATGCCGTTGAATAGGGCTTTTTGTGAGTTATTTTCTGGAAATTATTGCAAGATAGGGCTTTTTGTTATAAATGTAAAACAAAACATATTAATAAAGTATTTCATTGTAAAAAAAAATTTAATGCAAAAAACAATTAAAATAAGGTAAAAAATATATATAGGTTAAAAATCAGAATAAAGTAATGTGTCAAAAAAATAATAGCAATCGGGAGGAAATTTTTTTTTAGATACTGTAAGTGTTCCCATTTCTTTTTGTTCATTGGGCAATTCTTTTTTATATGGGCATCCCGGAGCAATGTCTTTAATATCTATGGAAGAGGTTCATATTGTCCACTTATAACCTTTTTGTAATGCAACAACATATTTACAGTAGGATCGCCTCTGCTTCTGCATAAATTTAAAGATAACTTAAAGGTAACTTAAAAAGATGCATAGAGTGCGGTGGGGTAAGGCATTTCGGTGGGGTGAAGCGTTTCACCTGTAAAATTTTGACAGCGCGCTTAGAGGTAGTTTATACACTACGTTAACGATTTTTAGCACTTTTTACGCCTCCCTCCCCCTCCGTTACTTTTCGTAGAACATTTCAAAACCCCTCTCCCCCCTTCATAAAGTAACGTGACACATGAAATAAAAAATTAATTGATTTAAACATATAATATTTTACACAATAGCCCTGAGAATTTTCACTAGTATTACGGACTATATAAATATATATGACTATATAAATTAAAGGTACAATATAAAAAAAATAATACATAATTGTTTATATCATCATTTAAAGCTATTCCATCTTCAATCCAAGAGTCGATGCTCTCAATCACTGGGATCATTAGATTCTATGAGTTTCCTGATTTCTAATGCAAAGAAATTCACGTGGTCTTTGACAGAGTTAATAAGCCGATTTAATCGTTGTTTGTTTTCTGTTATGCTTATAATCAGTGGACCTGCGCTGTTAAATGCATAAATTTATACATAGAATAACACTGTAAAAAAATTGATACATTTAAATTTATTTGGAAATTTTTCTGCGCTGAATATTTTGAAGGATGTGGATTCCAAAAATGTGATTTTTAACATTTGTATCTGTCTGTCTGTACGCGCATCACGTGAAAATGTCTGGATATATTTTCCTTAAACTTGACATTTGGGTTCCTTACATCTCTGGTCGGGACTTCACAGAATTCTTTAAAAATAACAGCTCTTTCTTTGAGCTTAAAAAAAATGGAAAATTAAAACAATGAAAGTCGTGGAAGAGGATAAAACTAAATTCTCGTGGGGCGTACCCTAAGTAGCAACCTTGTATGGAATTCTCATATAAAACTTTATAAATTCAAAAATAAGCTCACTGTTAACACAGTTTTTCATATATATGTCTATAGTCCATTCACACTAGACATATATGATGATGTGTTGGGCCTATCAAAATACATTGATATTTTAATTATTGTTGAAATTGTGTTTTAATTGTTATTCTCCTAGTTTTCTTTTAATTCACTTTAAATTTAATGTATTGAATGTAGGTTAAGTCATTTAGATCGTCTTTGTATTTAAAAAAAATGTAAAATTTAAAATTGAATTGTCATTATAACTCATAACCTTATGTTAGCTTGCCCATAGACTTCAGTATTGTTAGAACAGTCGTCGCACAATAAACAAACAAATAAACAAATAATTCGGGCTACCATCATTTTATCCTAGCCATCAACTTTATGTGGAGGAGTTTAAAAATGTCTAATCCCTATATAGAATCTATCTATAATCTATCTGATACTACAAGTTTTTAAGAACATATGATGTATAAACTACAATATAATATTACACATCTAAATCAACATACTCACGCATTCGGTACTAGAAACAGAAATAACTTAGTTGTGGCGAGATGCAGTCGAGAGATCACAAAACAACGCTGCTTTGTGCAGGTCCTAGGGCCTGTAATAATTTACCAGAACTAATTAAAAATGATAATAAAGTTAAACAATTTTCCGTTTGTTTGACACCAAAAACACTCTTATATCTTGGAAACTATAGAAAGTCCTTGCACAATAAAGTTTTTAATAAATTAAAGTTTTTTCTAAATGACCTATTTCAAAAGGTCCCAACAAATTTCTGTTTGTCCCAAAAATGGTGCAAAAGTTGTTTTTGTCGTAAAAACAATAATAACTGAAAATTGCATTTTGTATACTCTTTTATATGACGTATAATTTTTAAGAAAAACTGTTTCTGTTTGACACTAAATTTGATGCTCTATTAAGAAAAGTGTAATTGTACACCCTCTGATTTTTGTAACGATTTGAATTTTTTAAACATGTTGTTTTCATAAGTATTAAAAAATTCTGAGCCTTCAAGAATAATTTCTGGTTTTTTCCGTATGCAGAACCCCATCTGCGGGGAACAAATTACAACTATTATGAATTTTAACTGCTCAAATCATAAAAATATATTTTTCTTAAAAGACATATTTTCCTCATTTTATAACACACTCTTGCAAATCCTCCCTATTTTTAAGAAAATTCAAATAATAACCGCAAAAATAAAAAAAATTTTTTAAAAATATTAACATTCCAGAGTAACAACGGGTTAACGTCAGCCAGTCTTAAATAATATTAAACTACATTTTTTTGAGTTTTTTTTTAAATTTTTGGTCACGTTACAATATCTTAAACCCGTCCCCCCTACCATTACTTATCGTAGTGCATTTTAAAACCTCTCCCCTCCCCCAAATTGGTAGCGTAGTTTATGAACGACCCCTTACGCCGAACGTTCTGGACGCCCACAATACAATTTTTTTTCAAAAGCTTTTTTGATCAAATTCAAGGTAAATATATCAGTCGTGTTGGTTTAATGTTGTTCTTAAAAAATTTGAAATGTTTGTAAAATATTTATCAAGTGGTTATGCGATTCCAGCCGTGTTTTCAAAATGAAACGATTCACCCCACAAACTCCGTTTTAATGCGTATTTAGAGTTTTTGTGTGTGTTTAAAGGTCTCTGCACGCTTGCGGTACGTAACGAAACTACAAAATATAACTACCATGTGTTCTTATGTATACATGCTTACTAAGCGGCGGCGAAACGATAACAACTGTTGACGCCGACGAAAAAGCCGGTGGTGATCGTTGCAAAGAATTCTTAATGGCTTGTCGTTCGCTTTGTTTACAAAATTTACAATGAATTCCAACAATGTAGTGCATAGTAAAAAATTAGGCATTAGCTGCGTTCCATTCGCTTCAAAATAATCCAGAATATTTTTTTTACATGCAAATCAAAAACAAAAATAATAATCCTATAACATATAGGATTATTTTTGCTATCCATATAAAATTGTGATAGAGCCTTTAAAAAATTTTAAACACAGGTGCCGCACCTGTATATTTTTATGAGCTGTCATTTCATTTTTTTAATTATTTGTTTGTTTGATACAATGACTATCCAGTAGCCATGACAGCTACCTATTTTCTCACGAGCTGCGACCATCAAATATTAAACAAAAGAAAACAAAACAAACCGCGTGTGTCACATACAGTGGATGCATTCAGCGGAGCCAACAATTGCACTTAAATTATTTATATAAATGCATAATATTAATTATTAAATTAAATAATTTACAATTTTTCTGACGTTTAGAGTAAAACACATTCAGAGAAAAACATCGTTCACTAAGGTATCGCTACCATAACAGTTCACAACAGTTTTGAACGAAACACGTTCTCATGACACCTAATAGTTATTGTATCATGATTGCTTGTTTGAATTTTATTTTGACTGCAACGGTAGTGCCCTCTACGAGTCGTTTTTCTTGCCGTTCCTTTGAGAAAATTTGTTATCTCGATTATATTAAGGCGAAAGGAACTCAGCTAATAATCCTATAACAAATAGGATTATTTTTGCTATCCATATAAAATTGTGATAGAGCCTTTAAAAAATTTTAAACACAGGTGCCGCACCTGTATATTTTTATGAGCTGTCATTTCATTTTTTTAATTATTTGTTTGTTTGATACAATGACTATTAAGTAGCCATGACAGCTACCTATTTTCTCACGAGCTGCGACCATCAAATATTAAACAAAAGAAAACAAAACATACCGCGTGTGTCACATACAGTGGATGCATTCAGCGGAGCCAACAATTGCACTTAAATTATTTATATAAATGCATAATATTAATTATTAAATTAAATCTTTTACAATTTTTCTGACGTTTAGAGTAAAACACAGTCAGAAAAACATCGTTCACTAAGGTATCGCTACCATAACAGTTCACAACAGTTTTGAACGACACACGTTCTCATGACACCTAATAGTTATTGTATCATGATTGCTTCTTTGAATTTCATTTTGACTGCAACGGTAGTGCCCTCTACGAGTCGTTTTTCTTGCCGTTCCTTTGAGAAAATTTGTTATCGCGATTATATTAAGGCGAAAGGAACGCAGCTATTGATAGGTAATTCTAAAAGCATAGGATGAAATCAAAATCTACGATTTTATTTCTTGTTAATTAGAATCGTTTATTAGAAAATTCTGCGCTTATTTTTTATTGTTTTGTTTAGTTAAAAGTTTTGTTGCCGTTCCATTAAGTGTGCATTGAACATTACGTTGACTTTTCGTCGCAGTTTTAAGGTCAGAGACCATAATGCGTTTTTATTGTTTTTTGGCATTTTTTATTGTTTGTTTTTTTAGAAATGCCTCGAAAGTAAGTGAATAAAGCAATTTTGAATGTCCTTGACGGAACAAACCTATTTAATGCCATACAAATGTTTTTGATTGACAAACAAGCAGAGCGTTAAGCTGCAGATGCCTGCGGTATCGTTCAAACTAATCTTCGCCGTCATTTGGATAAAGCAAAGAAGCATTTTCCGACCTTAGAGAGTGTCACAGAGGGCGATTTATTGGCCTTTGTCGAAGGAAACCTTGGTTTTGGTGAAAAGCCTGTAAGTATCCGTTTTGTTTTCGTTGTACTAGCACATTATATTTTTCAACCGAAATTAGTGATGTTTTATTTCTCCATGCTGTTCTCGGCAATTCAAGATAAGGAATTGGTGCGCTACATAATTACATGTGCTAAGATGAATTATGGCCTAAGCATCAATAACATTTTATTGGCCTACAATTTTGGTGTTAAGATTGGTCTTAAGTTTCCTGCTGGTTGGGCAGAACCAAAGATGGCTACTAAAGACTGGTTCTACGCGTTTATACGTAGTCAACCAAACTTGAAGCTCCGTAAACCATAGCCAACAAATGCTACATGCTCAAAATGATTTTGCAAGGAAACATTCCATGAATTTTTCTCAAACTTGCAAGAAGCAATTGCGAAGGCCCCAGCCATTTTCGATCCAACAAAAGTGTGGAACATGGACGAAACTGGACTTGTCTACCGTACCATCAAACGTTGTGAAAGTTATTTCCGAAAAGGGCGCCGTTGTGGGCCAGTTCTCGTCAGCGGAAAGAGGAACCAATGTGATTATGGCAGTTGCAGTCACCTCGGCTGGAAACACCATTCCGCCGATGTTTCTCTTCCCACGAAAGAATATGAAGAATGTTTTCCTTGATGACGCAAAGCCAGGTTCCATCGGTTACGCCAATGTTTCACGAAAGAATATTAACAGTGTTTTCCTTGTTTGTTGGGTGTGTTTCAGTTGGGTGCGTTTCAGTTGGATCACAAAAGTCGAAAAGCCGTAATGGTTGCTTATGCGCCTAATGGATATAGGCTTTGGGTTATGGCACTGCAAAAAGTTTTTACTGCACGTGATGTAAAATTTGAAGAGAATTCCTTTCCATACAAGAGCGTACTAAAAGACTAAAGCAAAATTAATACACCAGTTATTGTTCGAAGAAGCCACGAGCAAGATACTGCTGAGCGATTTGGTGAAATGCAGGTGCTTCCTATTCAAATTAAGGACGATGACGTGATAAGAGACAACTTTGAAGATGCCGTTGGAGGAGACGAGGACGAAATCACCACACTTGCGCTCCCTTCACAAATAACTAGCAGTAGCTCCGTGGAAGGAACTGTAAGGTGCAGTGAAAGGGAACGCCGACTTCCAAGTAAGTTGCTCGATTATATTACTGGTTCAAAGGCAAATTCTGCTGCCGTTAATTTCTTCACGGATGTTCCTGAAAACTACGCAGATATTTTTGGGAAGCATGGTACTGAGTGTTGGAAACAGGCTATAGAATAGGAGCTAATCTCAATGAAGATCAACAAAGTCTGGGAAGTTGTAAATAAGACACCTAAAGGAAAATTACTAACATCGAAGTGGGTCTTCCACAAAAAGAAGGATGATGAAGGAAACCCAACTCGAAGGCAAGACTTGTTGCGAAAGGATTTCTTCAGAAATACGAAGCAGATTACAACGAAACGTATGGTCCTGTCGCAAAGTTTACTACAATACGTGTAGTTTTGGCTGTTGGAATGTACAGGAAATATTATTTACACTAAATGTACGTCAAAACTGCTTTCCTACACGGGGATTTAAATGAAGAAATTAGTTGGCAACTCTTGATGGCATTAAAGCGAGAGAGGGAACAGCATATGAAGTGGTTAAATCGCTTTATGAGTCGTTTATTGTTTATTGAGTCACTTGGATTTGAACGATCAAATAATCATGACTATTGCCTCTACACAAAGTTTGATGAAAAACGAGAAGATGTGTTGGTTATCATCATGTACGTAGATGATTTACTGATTACTGGTAGCAGGAAATCAGTGATCGCTGATCTGTAAAAGGATCTTTCAGCGAAGTTTAAAATGAGTGATTGCGGAGTTCTTATCACTCGAAAATTATCACAGTTCGAAAATTATCTCAAGATGCAAGTATTGAAAAAGTTAGTTCAAGCGTCCAATGAAGAAAGAACTGCAACTTACTAAAAACAGCGATAAAATAATTTCGGATAAGCCATACCGTAAACTTCTTGGATCTCTTATTTGCATAATGTTAAGCAATAAACCTGATTTTCTGTTGCATACGTGGGTAGATATCAACAGAACCCTTCTGATATGCATTGGCAAAATTTGAAACGGATTGAGGTATCTACCTCAAAGGTACTTAGTCTATGAAAATGCATTTTGGGAGAAACACGAATGTTCCAACTGATTTGCTGATGCCGACTTGGCCAGTGATATTGGAGACCGAAAATCAGTGGGTGGATACATATTAGAGCTCCAACTTAAGCACGTGTTTAGAACTATACGTGTACACGGAAGTTTGAACTCCGTGAAGTTCGTTTTTGAAAACACCTACTCGAACTATACGTTTTTTTAAGTATTCGCGTTTTCACGATTATTGTCTTTGGACAAGAGATTATATTACAATAAGTTTGGCCAGCTTTTTATAGTTTACTGGAGCTTGTTGGCGCTTCAAAGGCTTGCTAATACCTGACCTTTTGTGGTTTTTATGAAATCTTTTATATGATATTCATAAGTGAATGATATTATGGCTTAAATGGAAACCTTGAACAAGAAATCTATACTTTTATGGTCTTAGTTCTTGTTATTGTTATTGTGCCGGAATGAATGCTACGATCGTCTATCGAATGAAATATTTTTGACAAAATCGTCCACTAAACCCATAAAAGAAACGTGAACCCATGCACACGTGAACACGTACTTTTGCAACTACACGTGTAGTACGTGTTTAACATTCACGTGTAGTTCGAGTACGTGATTTTCTAAAATATTCTTAAAAACTCGTACTACACGTGTTCACGTCAAAATGGGAGCTCTAATACATATTCAAGGTATATGGATGTACTGTATCATGGTGTAGCAAAAAATAACCCACTGTAGCAACATTATCTAGCGAATCCGAGAACATTGCATTGAGTGCTGCAACTTCTGAAGCGGTTTGGTTACGAGATATAATCCATGATTTTAAAGAGCTAACAGAAGAACCTTTAACCATTTACGAAGACAATAGGGGATGTATCGGAATAGCTAACAACTCTGAAAGCAAGCGGGCAAAGCACACTGATATTAAATATCATTTTATAAGGGACAATATTGCAAATGCACGTATTAAGATTGTTTCCATTCAGATTAAAAAACAACTTCCAGATATATTTACGAAGTCTTTGAATATCAAGATTTTTTCAGATGTTCACACTAATCTTGGATTACACGATTGAGAGAAGGTGTTGAATTCAAGATCGAAGCAATCAATCGTTATGTTTTTTTAATTTTCAATAATTTCCACTACTGAATTTACCTCTAAATAACAGTTTGCCGTCTTTAAAATAAATTATATAAAATATATCGAGACATTCCTGATAAATACAATAAATACTAGCAGGCCGCAAGGGCTAGCGGCTTCGCCACGCACGTTTTTTCTTTATCAATGTGCTAAGACAATACATGTCAAGCGAAATAAAAAATTTCTTCTTTTGTTTTGTTTGGTTTGGAGCACAGCGTGAGCTCTATTAATTGTCGCACCTAATTTTTTTAAATAACTAACAATCGAGCTAGCATTTTGATTCAAAAATATGTTTTTTGCAATGTTAGCTAACATAAGTCATCTATAAGTTCAAATCTTTCTACTTTCATTCTCTTCACAAGCTTCAAACGTTTTTGGACACACGGCACGGACGACTTCTTCTGGTATTTTTCCCAAATTCTCTGCAAACGGCGTTTGAATTGTTTCATTTTTATATTCTTCAAATTTGTCAGTTTTCCCAACATGTGTCCCCATATCTAGAATCCAATGGATTCAAACCTGGACGCCATTCATCCACCGGAATAGAACAGGAAATATTTTTTTGTACCATTTGTGAACAGTTCTTGCTTTGTGAGCCAGTGCAGAGTCACCAAAAAGATCGGATGCATGAGGTATCAAATGGCTGATCAGCACTTCATCCAAATAATAGTTTGCCTAGATTTTAACGCCTTTGTCAATATCGTCAATATGGCTCCCCAAACCATGACAAATGTTACGTTTCAATCTTTCAATGCATTTCTTAACTGATGGAATATCGCGTATACTAGTAGCATTCTCGCGGTCATTCTATGGATTGTGACTTTTTATAGAAGGAACAACTTCTCGTCAGAAAAAATAATATTGTTACTTGCGTGCCGCTGAAGGAGAAGTGTGCTTCCTTCTCTTCGGATTTTCTTTTGGCGGTCCGTAAGGCCATAAATTCTTTTTTTTTTTGTATGGCTTCATCTTCACATTTTTTTGAGGATGTTTCGAAGTTTTAAGAGGTTCATCAGGGGTGTTATGGAAACCGACAATTGTCAGAATCGGTTTTGAAATTGGAACAGATGGTTTTATGTTTCTCAGTTGATAATCGGTTTCTATGACACCAAAATGAAATCTGTGTCAATTTCCAAACCGATTCTGACAATTGTCAGTCTCCATAACACCCCAGAATATCCAGGTTTTTCAGTGACTTCACAATCTCACTTGTTTTTTCCGTGCATATCGATGGCTTAATATAGAAAAGGCGTAACTAAATTTTTTGTTTCTTTACAGGAGAAGGAAAAAACTGAATAAAATCTGAAAAACTTTTGTTTAAAAACTATACTTTTTAAATGCAGTTTTTATATAAAATAGGCTACAAGTTTGCAATCTTAACGCACTGATTTTTTTAAGGGAGGTAGTAATCTACTAGAATATGTTAAAAACGCTATTTCGAAAAAAACGAGTTACGCCTTTTCTATATTAAGCCATCGATATTCCATCGATGTGAGCTTCCATCGCTCACAATTTCGTATTTGAATTTTTTTGATTTAACAAAACACACATTTAATTTCACAATAAATGTAATAAGTTTAGGCTTGCTTTGTTTAACACAGGGTCACTTTAAAAATAAGCTACAGTTATTAGCGATAGGTATTGTAACAAACATGTAAACTGCAAAATTTAATTTCGATCTGATTGCTTCTTCCTTATTTGGTTTGTCCTTAAAATCTGGACATTTTTAAAAACTAATAGTGTGAAAAATCCTAAGAAGTGGTTCGGTTAGTACAAACATGTTATGGAGCTACACAAATTTCGACCTGTTCTGACCACATCTTCCTGCTCTAATATATCCTCAAAAATGACATAAATAATAAAAATATTCTATTGCAAAGATTTGTAGCAGAAGTTATAGGTACTAACCCAAATATTGATTATATGAATTTTTATAAAAATATTATATTTTTATTATTCTTTTTCTTATAAAATTATTTATATCGAAGTAAACATGATAAGAATCAATAGCTGCGTTTTCTCCAACATCCAAATCTGGATTTAGATTTTGATTTGCTGCTCATGAAAAGTATTTGACAACTAGATGGCGTTGAATGCAAACATGAGAATGTCAACAGTGGGCGCGTTCTGCAGAAGTAATCGCTTACTGAGCGAGTAGTGAGCGCTCTTTACGAAGCGATCAATTCTGCTGAACGCTGTGCTATTAAAAACAGAAACAGCTGTTTAGAGTTCTGTGCCACTTAAAACAGTCGGCGTTTTATGTAACTGCGTAGTGTTGTAACGTAAAACGGCCAACTTCGCGGCATAAACAAAATATATGTTGCGGGAAAACCAAAGAAGTAATATATAAGTAAGTGGTGTAATTGAACTCAAATGAAGTATTTTACCAACACAATGAAGTTGGCACAAACACGAAAACATGCAAACAGAGCCGCATTTGGTTTTGTTTTAAATAAGCGCGTTAACAGTTATTTGTTTTTAAGGTGTCATTTTATTATTTACTTTTAATTGTATTTCCATATTTAGAATATGGTGCGTTACCGATTTTTTTGGCTGTTCGGTTCCCCTGAAGGCCTAGTTCACCCGTAAACATAGAAAAATATTAGTAAAATTAAGTAAAAGACGTAAATTTAGTGATCGAATTACAGCATCCGTAGTCGAATAAATTACGAATGGCACGACAAGACAAGTGCCGATAAATTTTGACGATTTTGCTAAATCCCGGATGCTGTAATTTGGCCCCAGTGTAAAACTAAAACGGTTAAAAACAACTTTCAATGATTTACTAAAAATTAATTTTAAGAAAACTCATGCATAAAATTATAAAAAATTTAATAATTAAATTTAACTACAAAACGTTACAGTTAATGGGATAACTTAATGGGTTTGAGCTACTTAAATTAAAAATTTCTATGTATTCTAATGGAATGCAATTACCTATACCCCCTTCCCTAATTTTACATCTGATAATCAGCTTTCAGATACTTAGATTTTTCAGTATTTGTAATGAAATGTAATGTTATTAAGATTCTTACCTTCGAACTGCCATTTCATCAAATACTAAGTCTAATATAATTTTCATCGATTTCTCCTGGGCTTCTTCCACGGCTGCTCTGATTGCTTCAAAGGATTCGGTGGTAAAACCTGGGCTGCAATCAACGCCCTCGTACCATTTCGCCAGTGTTCGAGAATGCTTCAAACAATTTTCAAAATTTTCTCGAACGAAATCGTAGGCTTTTGGTGTAAGAAAATTTAAATTTAGAGCAAATGAGAGTATTGCTGGCTCGTACATACGTTTAAGCCTTTCGGTGTCTCGCTCGTTCAGTTTACGAAATATGCTACAGTTCACGTACACTGTATGTGAGCATAACAGCACTTCCTTATATTTTACTTCTTTGAATAGCATGCTATAGTTATTTGACAAGGTAGCCGTGACAGTTTTTTGGCGATTGATAGTTGTCAAAAACAGCTAAAGGAGTAGTAGTTTGCTGCTGTTGACTAGCTATGTGCTTATTTTTAACTTTTCTTTGATTCATTAAATTTGTTCGCGAAGTTTATTGGAATGTTTTTAGTTTGCTGCGATTGACTAGCTTTGTTTAAGTCGTTGCTTATTTTTTCACATTTTTTTGATTAATTGCATGAACAGCTAATTTTAACAACTACCCATCGCCGCTCGTGAGAAAAAAACCAGTCTACGCTACTACCTTGTCGAATAATTACACCATGCATATAAGTAGTCGTTAAAAATGATAGTAGCAAGCGGGAATTGTATTCTCTATCAACGAATAAACAAAATGCGTACTCGCTCAAGAAGACAACTTCGCTTAGCTTGGTATTCGCCAGTGCAGGGCTTAAGAGACTCGCTGTAACGAATAGACAAAGCTGAAAACAATCAGCCTCTCAAAGCTCCTCACTCGCCCTATTCGCAGAATCATAGCGAGTCATCTACGCAGTTTGCTACTGCGCTGATTTCAACTACGCTAATGCATAGTAGAACTAGACAAGGTAGTGTTAGGGCTGAATGTATTCTCTTTCTTAGTGACCATAACTGTCAAACTCAGCCATTTTAGTATTTTTGCCAATTTTTGCTTTCATAGACCATGTCTACACTAGCCTCACTCAACCGACTGACTTTAATGTCTGTAGAAGAGATGAGGAATTGGGAAGGTGAAAAGAACTACAGATAAAGTATTCCCAGCGCAACGAAAAATTTTTACTGCGCACCTCGTCATCAGTGCTCGTCAAATGTTAAACTTGATGAATACATACAAAAGAAAATGTCAAAAAGAGAAAATTAAATAGCAAAGGAAACGAAGATAGAAAAATGAAAATAAAAAACAGTCAAAATTCTGTTAAACACATCAAGCCACGTAGCTGATTTTTGTGTAAAGGAGTATAAAGGGGAGAAAACACTCCTAAAAAATATGAATTTTTTTCACAAACAGTACTAAAAAATATATTTACTTTATTTTGGACATGCGTTTTATTTAACGATATTTATTTCGAAATTTTACAATCTTTACACCCTATGATTAAATTGTGACTACGGTTGCAACAACGAGCTCCACCCACGTCACAGCAAAGAAGGCGGACATACGCAATACGTTATCTGTAGTTCTTTGTATCATGATATGCAACTACAAAGCACACACTCAAGCTAACACAAATTTTTTACTGCTTTAAAATGTTTTATTATAAAAACAGCACAAAAGCAAATGCAGACTCAAAGTGAGGCAAGTTATGTGTGTGAACATATGAGGCTGTTCAGACTTGCCTCAAATGAGGCGACTCACTTGCCTCATTTTGACATCTACAGGCAAAGCGGGAAGCGGGAAAGTGACATGTTACGTGAGGCAAGAATTTTAAAAATTCTAAAAATTTTGCGACTCATTTTGACGTACGTCAGAGTGAAGTTTGTTCTGTTGATTTATTTTCCTGTTTTTGAGGCTATTCAGGCGCAGTATTGGCGCGAATTAATTTTTTTTATTCATAGTTGTTCGCAAATTAATATTGTTTAAATTATGAACGTTTCTGTGTTTAATAATTCAAAAGAAAACAACAGGAAAAAAAACAATAAACGTCGAAATAAGGCTGCCTCAAAGTGAGGCAATAATTTGTGTGTGAACACCTGATAGCAAGCTTATGCCAAAATGAGGCCAGTGAGTCGCCTCTTTTGAGGCAAGTCTGAACAGCCTCTATAACGACTTTTTCATGACAAAGTGAGTCGTAGTGCTGGGCAACTCATACATGAGGTACCTCAAATGTCCCATACATCAACATTAATTGTAGCATCACCTCAAAATATATACTGAACCATTTCAAATTTTCACACAGTTCAAATTTGACAAATCCAAATTTTGTGTTTTTATCATTCAAGGCATTATAATTTTATGATTTCACTTTTAAATATTTTTAAAAGTGCCGCTACACTATATGCTTCATACATATGACACGTCAAAAATTACAAATGGTTTTTAGCTACAGATAGTGTGGAACATATGAAACTGTGGTTTTAAAATGTCGTTTGTATTTGCGTCTGTAAATTTTTGAATTAGAAACGTCTCTAATTTCGTATGTTTTTCCATTTGTACAAAATGTCAATTGATAAATTTTTTTGTGGAAATGGAAGAAAAGGTAAATTTTAAGATATCTATTCAATAAATTGATTTATAATGAATTTATTCTTAGTTTGAATGGCCAAAGGAAGACACTTTAGAGGTTCACAAGGTTTACAAAAATTTCAAAAGCTGTTTTTTATTTTCAAATGACGTGTCAGATAGTTTGGAGACAAAAAGAAAAACTGTCTGACAAAAACTTAATTTTGACACACAGATGAAATTCGGTATGTAATTTTTTTGACATGTCATCTGTATTTAACATATAGTGTAGAGGCACTTTAAGGAAGATATTTACAACAGAGAACTTTAATTTATAAATGCTATGTCATATGAAAGGTAACCAGATGTGCAATTTTTAATTGATTTCATTTTTACAACAACAACAATTTTTGAGTCATTTTTTGAGTAAAAAGTCAATATTTTGGACCCTTTATATACATTGACTTAACGGTACAGTTCAGCCCATTTTTGTGAAGTGATTTTATTGAACTTTTGAACAAAAACAATTTGAATGAAATATATTAATGGACAGCGGAGATATTTGCATCGAAAGACCAAACTTTGATTTTCAAATCGTTTTTTTCTCATTCTTAGGTAACGATGTTTTATGAAAAAGTCGTTGTACTAAAAATTTCTACAATTTTGAATATATGTGAGTGTTTTTGATGTGAAAATAACAGAAATTTTTTAAAATTAAATACACAAAAAACTCCGATGCTGAAAAGTATTATAATAACAAAATTACCGTAAGGTGAAAAATTTCGGAGGGGGCGTGGCAAAAACGAAGTATGTTAAATTTTAAGTTAGAATACACTTAATATGAATACCTAGTTTGAGCAAAATCCGTTCAGCCGTTTAGATTTGTTTAAAGTCCAAACAAACAAACAAACAAACAGAAATGAGTTTTATTACTATATTTAGATTTTAAAAGATTGCCAAAGTTAGAAAAAATATAAACATATTGTTATTTTCGATTTGATTGACAACAACTGATCACTTAAAATAACAGCAGTGAAAGACCAAGCAACAGAGTTTCTGACAAATTTTCTCCGATATAGGATTTGATCACCTGAACCTTCTCCTCAAACCGATTTGAAAACAATACCGATTTATTCTTTTTTTATTCTTTGTTGTTCATAAGGCCGCACTTTGAACACAGATTTTAGTCCACATATCAGCTTAGTCCTCATTTTAGTCCACTCATAACTCATTTGAAGTGGGACAATGTACCACTCCATTTTTTGAAATGAGTAACTCACTCAAACTTACCTCAAATCTGTTTTGTGCCCATCACTAGTGAGTCGGTTGAGTGGGGCTAGTGTAGACAGGCTCATATTGCATTCTCATTGGTTGTAGATTTTGTATGAAATGTCAACTTCGTTTTGACAGTTTCAGTCAAGGGCTCTCCGCCTTAAAGGTCGAATTATAATAGACGTAATGTAAAGTAACGAAATGTTGTCAACTGTCATCGTGGCGGGACGTACTGTAAGAAAAGGTTATAGCAATTATAATAGGCTGTAGACAGGCAGTTGTTTGTCATAAATAATTGCACGTACCCGTACAAGTTCAATTATAACTTTGTCATCCATAGCTGTGGATATATAGAACTATCACATTAATAACGAAAACTCAATAAAAAGCGTAGTTAAACAATATAAAATAGCGCAATAATCGAATCTAACCTCAATGTTTAGTTGCTCTTTGACAAGACGTTATGTAAAGTATCGTAGAAATCCAAATTCAACGGATCTTTATGTCCCGTTCCATTACGTTGCGTTTATTATAATCACTTGTATAAGAAACTATTAAGGCTATTCACAGTTTGAATACGCTGGTCTGCTATTTGTACGATTTGCTATTTGTACGCCAATTTACGAAAGCGTATTTTGCTTTGTTGTTGTTTTGCATACAAACGCAAACACGCAGCCAAGCGTAAATTAAAGTAGCTCTTGGATGTGTTTTTTGTACCTCGTATTTTTATGCTCTGTCTACAGCCGCATTATCACATATATCACAGGGTTGCATAATTTTTGAATTCGACGGTCACATGGCGGAGTACTCACAGTTTCAACAATAACAAATGCTATAAATACGATTTGTTGAATGTACGTTTAAACTGTGAATAGCCTTATTGTTTGCAAAAAAGTAAAATATAAGGATATGGTGTTGCTTACACATACACTGTACGTGAACTGCCGCACCATTCATAAATTGTGCGAGTGAGAAAGAGAGTGTTTTTGACATTTCTGAGAACCCTGGCATCTGATTGGAAGACTCCTCAGCAAAATAGTTGAAAATAATTTAATTTTAAGCATTTTTCACCGCTTAAATACCGATAAAATCACAGAAAAGAACCACAAAAATAAATGCAACATGAGTTGTGCGGTTTAAAATTGTAAAATTTCCCGAAAACTTAAAAACAATGCGCTTTCGTTCCACAGGTAAATATGTCCATACTGTTTGAATTCTTTTAACAAAAGTGCTTTTTTTACTTTCAAACGATATTTTTTAACCTATTTGTTTTAGAAATGTTTAAAAACCTAATTAAAAATGCAAATTAGACCATGTTGATTTTGCGCCAGTTTGATCAAACCACATCTGTCAAAACACAAACACTGCTTCAGGGGCGCACAGTCATATTTCACAGTTGAATATACTTTTGGGGCGCTCTTGTTTTCAGCATAGTGAATCAGATTTAGTACTTGTTTGATACATTTTTCTTATTTCTGCACAACAACTAGGCAGAAACACCCAAAAGAAATAAGGATTTTAAAAAATGAATATAATTTAATTTGTAATTAAAGTTCAATTTCTGAATTTATAGGCCTTTCAATTTAGAAAAATTAGCTAATAATCTTGTTGTTTTTCTAGTTTTTCAACAAAACTAAGCTTTATGTGTATTAAAATAAAGGAAATGCAGGTATCTATTCAACGAGGTGTCAAACATAAAATTCCATGCATAGCTTTTAAAGACATTTTTTTTATAATTAGAATTTGTCTGAAAAACTAGTGGTTTTACGAAAGCAATACATTAAAAATAGAATTATTAAAAAGATAACTACATCCAGAAGTACTGTAGACAGCGAAGCCTGTGTTGGACTTACTGAGAGTTGTAATCCCTAAACAACAACCGAAGACCTCCTATTAAAAAGAGACAACTAAATACATTTAGTTTTGTATTATTAAATTTTAAAAACCTCGCGATTTTAAGCAAAAAAAGGGTTATATCTGAAATTAATGTATTTTTATGTTTGATATCTTGTTGAATATATACTTGTATTATCGCTCTATTCATACCCTTAGAGTTTCGTTTAGTTGGAAAATTTAAAAGTCCACTTTTTCCAACGTTGGATGCCTATATAACTTCTAAGCCAATTGCGAGCGATCTGAAATTTTTTAAATAATCAGAGTTGGTGCTATTCTTGAAATGTTACTAAAATTTTAAAGCATCAGAACAAACTTAAACAATTTGAGCCTTCTTTAACGATACAACCGAATACTACCCTGTGTGATTGTTTCTGTGAAAATACCACACTTTTCTGCTATTACACCACTTCCTTATTTTACTTCTTTGATTGTTTGAAACAACAAGTGAAAGAACGCAGTGCGTCAATTGACATTAGACCACATTACGTTACTTCTATTATAATTAGACCTTAGCCCACTTCCAACCGGTGTTCGATTAATCGAATGTTTAATTTGTCCATTTTCAATAATTTTTTTAACTATGAAGGTAAATGATAAGGTAAATGACTGAGCAACACCAGCAGCGCAGTTAAAATCGGGAAGGACCTCTCCCCACCATTTATTACCAAACGAGGTTTCAGACAAGGTGATTCCTTATCGTGCGACTTTTTCAACCTAATGATGGAAAAGATCATCCGAGCTGCTGATCTGAGACGTAGTGGCACAATATTCTACAAGAGTGTTATGCTGCTTGCGTATGCTGATGACATCGATATCATTGGCCATAATACGCGCGAAGTCAGTGCAGCATTTTCCAGATTAGAAAGAGAGTCAAGTCGAATGGGTCTGGCAGTGAATGCAGACAAGACGAAATACTTAGTGTCAACAAACAAACAGTCCCAGCGTCTTGGAACCCACGTTACCGTTGACAATACCTCCTTCGAGGTTGTGAAGAACTTCGTTTATCTGGGATCCAGCATTAATTCTACCAACGACATCAGCATTGAGATCAAACGAAGAATAACTCTTGCCAACAGGTGTTACTTTGGGCTCAGTAGGCAATTGAGAAGCAGAGCCCTCTCTCGACGAACGAAAATCACGCTCTATAAATCGCTCATCATGCCCGTCCTACTTAACGCATCACAAACCTGGACGCTGAGCAGTTTAGATGAAAAGACTTTAGGAGCATTCGAGAGAAAGATTCTTCGTAAGATCTACGGACCAATCTGCGTCAATGGCGAGTACCGAATACGGTGGAATGATGAACTGTATGAGCTGTACGCTGACATCGACATAGTCAAGCGCATTAAAATCGAGCGGCTTCGCTGGCTTGGTCATGTTCAGCGCATGAAAGATGATGCTCCAGTGAAGAAAACATTCGATTCGGTACCCAGCGGCGGTCAACGCAGAAGAGGACGACCGCATCTTCGTTGGAAAGACCAAGTAGAGGACAACCTGACGAAGCTTGGAATTTCCAACTGGCGCCAGCAAGCGAAAGACAGAAATGGCTGGCGCAAATTCTTAGATGAGGCCAAGACCGACATACGGTTGTAGCGCCAACTAAGTATTGTAAGTAAGTAAGGTAAATGATAACAAAAAGATCGTTAATATCATATATTACTTTGTGTCATTGGCTATTTGAAAATAGTATTCCCCATCACCACTCTTAATTTCAAGGCGGTGGGGGGTGTGGTGGAAAAAAACCTTGGCAATAGACCTTTCGTGTAAATAATATTAAATACATTTGCGGTCAAAATAATAGCAGCGCCCTTATATTCATACATGTTTGGATAAATAATACTAGTCTACGAATTTCGGATCCGGTAAGTCCATTTTCATTCCTATGTGTACTTTCAATACTCGTTCCAACTCCGTACTCAGTTTACTCCTATATTGTAAAATTTTCGAGATACAGGGTGTTTCACGTTTTTGGCAAGTGTTTAGTATTATTGATCTCGAATCTAAACTACTCACCATAAAATAAAAAGTATAAATTTGTATTTTTGAAAAATTATCAACTTTTCCATCAATGTATCAACCACTATCGTGCCATGTGCTGTAGCGAAGCTAAAATTCTGAGAGTATCCAACGAAATATCAACAAATTTTGTATCTTTTGTTTTAGCGGAACTGTAACCGTCCAAATTTCAAATGTCTTTTTTTCATGTAAAAATACACTTAATCAACAGTATTTTTTAATTCTAACTTTGGACAGTAACAGCTCCGCTAAAACAAAAGATAGAAAATTTGTCGTACCAAAACCGTAAAACACCCTGTATCTAGAAAGTTTTACAATATAGGAGGAAACTGAGCACGGAGTTTGAACGAGTGTTGAAAGTACATATAGGAATGAAAATGGACTTACCGGATCCGAAATTTGTGGACTAGTATTATTTATCCAAACATTTCTGAATATAAGGGTACTGCTATTATTTTGACCGCAGCTGTATATATGTATGTATAGCTTAAAAAAGAAAGTGATGATGAGGTATTTTAGCCAAAAGACAAAGCTAACTTTTGCAATAAAAAATCAAGACCTGGCAACACCTGGATGTCACAGGTATGAGTCAAAGTTAGTGGTCGATTAATCGAACGTTTTCGCTTATTCCATACCATAAAATCCCATACAAATACGTTATGTCAAGCAAACGACAGCGTAAATAAAAACGTAGTCACAATATATTTTAAGAGGACAATTTATTTATAGCGATGAAGAAATATCGACATTTTCTTATTGAAATGAAATTAATAACATTATAAATAAATTTAAGCAAATATATTTTTCAGTACTATTATTTAAAAGAAATGTTTATATAATAGGGGTGTTTTCTCGAATTTATTCCCCCACAAAAAAATATATACGCTGCTTGATGTGTTTGACAGCACTTTGATTGCTTCTTTTGTTTTCTTTTTGTCATGTTCTTCTCGTTTGTTGTTTCGTTTGTTGAAAAAATTGTAAATTAATTTGTTGGCACAAATTTAAATCGTTGTTATTCTCATCAAAAGCATCTAAGACTTTCGTACTAATTTTAATTACATAAAATAAATTTGAAAATTATAATTTACACGTACTAGAAGTACACAATATTAGAAATTAAATTAAATTAATGCAATATTTCTTAAATGCTTGCAATTGTGCTGTTTGTTGTTTGTGCTTACTTTTTGCTATTTCACATTTTCTTTTGTATGTATTCACCCCGTGTTACAGCTGACAAGCCCGAGTGACGTGTTGCGCAGAAGACTTCATTTTTTTGCGCACGGAATACGCTTACTTACTTAGTTGGCGCTACAACCGTATGTCGGTCTTGGCCTCATCTAAGAATTTGCGCCAGCCATTTCTGTCTTTCGCTTGCTGGCGCCAGTTGGAAATTCCAAGCTTCGTCAGGTTGTCCTCTACTTGGTCTTTCCAACGAAGATGCGGTCGTCCTCTTCTGCGTTGACCGCCGCTGGGTACCGAATCGAATGTTTTCTTCACTGGAGCATCGTCTTTCATGCGCTGAACATGACCAAGCCAGCGAAGCCGCTCGATTTGAATGCGCTTGACTAAGTCGATGTCAGCGTACAGTTCATACAGTTCATCATTCCACCGTATTCGGTACTCGCCATTGACGCAGATTGGTCCGTAGATCTTACGAAGAATCTTTCTCTCGAATGCTCCTAAAGTATTTTCATCTGAACTGCTCAGCGTCCAGGTTTGTGATGCATAGAGTAGGACGGGCATGATGAGCGATTTATAGAGTGCGATTTTCGTTCGTCGAGAGAGGGCTCTGCTTCTCAATTGCCTACTGAGCCCAAAGTAACACCTGTTGGCAAGAGTTATTCTTCGTTTGATCTCAATGCTGATGTCGTTGGTTGAGTTTATGCTGAATCCCAGATAAACGAAGTTCTTCACAACCTCGAAGGAGGTATTGACAACTATAACGTGGGTTCCAAGACGCTGGGACTGTTTGTTTGTTGACACTAAGTATTTCGTCTTATCTGCATTCACTGCCAGACCCATTCAACTTGACTCTCTTTCTAATCTGGAAAATGCTGCACTGACTTCGCGCGTATTATGGCCAATGATATCGATGTCATCAGCATACGCAAGCAGCATAACACTCTTGTAGAATATTGTGCCACTACGTCTCAGATCAGCAGCTCGGATGATCTTTTCCATCATTAGGTTGAAAAAGTCGCACGATAAGGAATCACCTTGTCTGAAACCTCGTTTGGTAATAAATGGTGGGGAGAGGTCCTTCCCGATTTTAACTGCGCTGCTGGTGTTGCTCAGTGTCATCCTGCAAAGTCGTATTAATTTTGCAGGAATACCAAATTCAGACATGGTGGAGTACAGGTGCTTCCTTATTGGGCTGTCGAAGGCGGCTTTGTAGTCGACAAAAAGATGGTGGGTGTCGACTTGTTTTTCTTGAG
Source organism: Dichetophora obliterata (assembly GCA_963920525.1). NCBI lineage: Eukaryota > Metazoa > Arthropoda > Insecta > Diptera > Sciomyzidae > Dichetophora > Dichetophora obliterata. Next base: position 168,449,756 of record OY986436.1, on the reverse strand, counting down.
TCTTCTCCAAGATTTGTCGTAGCGTGAAAATCTGGTCGATGGTGGACTTTCCAGGTCTGAAGCCACACTGATAAGGTCCGATCAGTTCGTTTACAATGGGCTTCAATCTTTCACATAAAACGCTCGACAGGACCTTATATGCGATATTAAGAATCGTTCGGAATGCATTCTTCCGACCATATTTTGCATAGAAGCTCGTGAATGCATTTAAGTAGAGCTTCGCCTCCGTTCTTAAACAGCTCAGCAGGTAAGCCATCAGCTCCCGCGGCTTTGTTATTTTTAAGCCGAGCTATAGCTGTCAGAACTTCATCATAGTCGGGCAGCGGAACCTCGACGCTGTCATCCGCAATTGGGGTTTCCGGAATATCATCTCTATTGGCGGGATTGTTGTCAGCGTCGCCATTTAGAAGCTTAGAGAAGTGTTCCCTCCATAACGTCAGTGTACTCTGGACATCTGTCACTAGATTCCCGTTTTCATCCTTGCAGGAAGAGGCCCCGGTTTTAAAACCATCGGCAAGGCGTCTTATTTTTTCGAAAAATTTTCGGGCCTCATTCCTGTCACCATACATCTCAATCTTCTCCTGCTCGCGCTTTTCTGCCTCTCTTTTTTTCCGCCTGAAAATATGTCTCTCTTCCCTCCTCTTTTCTTTGTATTGCTCCTTAGCAGCGCGCGTTACAACCGACTGCAGGGTGGCTTTGTAGGCGGCGTGTTTCTCTGCAGTGGCGTCGCGACAGTCCTGGTCGTACCACTGGTTTCGGCGAGGGCGTTGGTAGCTAATCACCTCTTCAGCAGCCGCACGCATGGAGTTGGAAATGTGTGTCCACTGCGCGCATATATCATCGATTGGAGGAGTGCTTTGAAGCAGGAGTGAGAGTCGAGTGGCGAAAGCATCGGCTGTCTGTTTCGATTGCAGCTTGTCGACGTCTAGCTTTCTCTGTGTAGGGTTGCGTGTATTCTTAGCTGCGCACAGACGTGTACGGATCCTGGCTGCAACAAGATAGTGATCCGAGTCAATGTTTGCACCACGGATCGTGCGTACATCCAATACACTGGAAGAGTGCCTTCCGTCGATCAAAACGTGATCAATTGGATTTTTTGTTTTTTGATCAGGGGACAACCAGGTGGCTTTATGAATATTGAGATGCTTGAATCTAGTGCTACTTACGACCATGTTTCGTGCTGCGGCGAAGTCAATCAGCCTCATTCCGTTATCGGAGGTGTTGTCGTGGAGGCTGAACTTTCCGACTGTTGGACCAAAAATATTTTCCTTGCCCACCTTAGCGTTGAAGTCACCAAGCACGATTTTTACGTCGTGACGGGGGCAGCGCTCGTAAGCATTTTCAAGGCGCTCGTAGAAAATTTCCTTGATCTCATCGTCCTTGTCTTCTGTCGGAGCGTGCGCACATATTAGGCTTATATTGAAAAATCTAACCTTGCTGCGGATTATGGCAAGTCGTTCGTTCACAGGTGTGAATCGCAGGACGTAGGGCCGTAGTCTCTTGCCAACTACCAATCCGCATCCAAACTCGTGCTTCTCCGCATGGCCGCTGTAGTAGATATCACAGGGTGCATGCCGAATGCAACCCTGTCCCTTCCATCGCATTTCTTGGATAGCAGTGATATCAGCTTTGTATCTTTCCAAGACATCAGTCAGTTGGATAGAGGCACCTTCCCAATTAAAGGTTCGGACATTCCAGGTGCATATCCGTAAATCATTATCAGTTTTTCGATTGCGGTAGTCGTCATCAGATTTGGGGATCATTTTTCTTCTTTTCTTATTTGTTTTCATTGAAATTTGTTTTTACGGGTGGGCTTCAAACCCGACGCACAACCTATTTTAAGCCTAGGGAGGCCCGCCGCTCAGATTAGCCGCCAAACTAACGGTTGTCAGTTTTGACGTTGCCCAGGAAACACCACGTGGAGGTTTGAGTCGACTTGAGGCGATTTCACAAAGATTATGCTGGCCTCGCCAGGTTGAGACAGTCAGACATGTTACATTGTCTGGCTGTCAATTTGCGCACATTACATTGCGCACGGAATACGCTATCTGTACATTATTGTCTCATGCCCTTACACTACTTTGTCTAATTTTGCCATGCGCTGATGTTTATCGTACACAAGAAAGAAAAAGAAAATGATTGCTAGAGACTAATATTGTTAAATTTTAAAAGTTGTTTATTATTAAAGTAATATTTTACAGCAGTTGATTGTTTTGTAACTAAAATTAAATTTATAAAGATATTGGCCCATTATCATTAACAAAATAAAAGCCAACTCAAAATTTAGTGTAAGCAATTTTGACTGCTTTTCAATATAATATGATATGTTGCGGAATAGCTTGCACTAAATTTAGAGTTGACTTTTTCGCTTATGATAAAGTGCCATAATACATTTTTATAAAAATGTATATATTAGGGTGCCCCAAAAATATATTTTTTTTTTACTTTGGCAGATGTCCGCGGCTTTAATACTTCCACTTGACCTTAGAAATACCCTCTGTGAAGTGCATCTCAATTGGTAAGGGCCCCTATTACGAATTCATACGATACACGATAAACACTTGCATTCTGTTATGCGGTATTACGAACTTACATTTGTCGTATTTAATCCGATAGATAGCGTTTATCGTTTATCGCAAACAAATGGTATTACGAAACGATAAGTATCGAATCAGCTGTTCAATTTCATACGCTTGCAAGCGGCTAAATATTCTTGTACGATAGCTGAAATTATATATGAATTTTTAATCTTTTTCGAAATATGTTAGTATTAATGTGATAGAAATAAGTATTTGGACAGGATTTGAGCAAAATCCATGCGATCTTTTCTGGCCAAGAGTTGTGAGCTCGAAAACTAAACTGGAGCGTCTTGCCACTTCAATGGAAGAAAACGCCAAATAGAAGCATTCCTCAACTGCTTTCCTTTCACGGCATCTATGCTGTGCAAAAAACTCAATGGAACGTTGGAAACACACTGTCATTCACAATTGCATATCTATCGGGCGTATGAAAACGATAATTCGAAAGCTTGATTTTTACGATACGCTTGCAAGCGTTTATCGTCTATCGTATAAAAATTCATAATAGGGGAGAAAGGTTTAAACGTCGCAAATTCATTTTCTAATTTTCTCATACGATTTGTATGGGGAAAAATCAGTTCTGCTGGTAAATTGAGTTTAGAGCCACTATCTTTCAAGCAAAATGGTTAAACAAACACGTGTTCCCTCAAATGTTGTCTGTTATGACATATCCACATTTAATTTTTATCGGATTATTATTTGGTGGTTGCCCAAAACGATTAAAAAATATAAATACAAAAAACTACTTGTTGTAACTTTTAATCAAAAACCTATAACAAACCAATGAATTTATTCTTCATTGTGCATTTCAACTATCATTATCTAAAACTTAAGACCAATAACAATAATGAAAATGGAGTACTTTAAGAGGTATTGAATTTTAATGAAATAATTCTAAGTAAAAGTATTCATTTATATAGGTAGCTCTAAGAAGTGAGTCACAGACCACCAAATAATAATCAGATGAAAATTAAATTTGGATATGTCATAACAGACAAAATTTGAGGGAACACGTGTTTTTTTTAACCATTTTGCTTAAAAGATAATGGCTCTAAATTCAATTTACAAGCAAAACTGATTTTTCCCCATACAAATTGTATGGGAAAATTAGAAAATGAATTCGCGACCTCTAAACCTTTACCAATTGAGATGCGCTTCACACAGGGTGTTTCTTAGGTGAAATGCAAGTGAAAAAGCCGCGGACATTAAACACGATTTTTTTTGGGACACCCTAATATATACGTTTTTTAGTATTTGTTGACCTGTATCACGAGTTTATACTTTAAGGGCTCATTCCATCAGATTTCGCCAAGGGTGGTCGTCTCACCATCTAGAAAAAAACTTACAAAAATATATGTGAATGCCCCATTATTGGAGACAACAAAAAACTTTTTTTTCTTTTTACCGTTAGACCGTGGTGAAACTCAAAACGCTTCGGGGTTGTCCCTAGAAACATGTTTTAGGTGTATACAGTTTTCCTTATATCTTTACTTCTAAGATAGGTCTTGAATTTATTTAAAAAAAGTTTTACAGAAAATTAACTGTACTTTTAAGTACTATACAATTAAACTTTACTTAACTATGTATGAACAAATTATTAAAACTTTTGCTCAAAAATGTTATTTTTTCGATTTTAGCCACCCTGTTTTTAGAAGTTAGACTTTTTGAAAAATAAATATTTTTTTAAATTTTTATTTAATACTCTTTGATTAAATTACGTAAAAAAATGAAAAAAAAATGCATAAAGCATATCTGCAAACCAGTAATTGTTTGCAGATATCATGCTTTTAAAATATGAATTGACGACAAATGTGTCTTCGGACCCTGTGTCTCCGAAAACGCACATTTTAAAAATCTAAATTTTTTCATATTTTTTATTATTACTAATTTTCAATGCCTTAATTAAATTTTGAAAGTTTTGCCTTGTTTTTGAAAAAGTGCGTTTTTAAAAATGTATTAAAAACGAATTTAATACAAAAAAATAAAAGGATTGTATGTAATTAGGTGAGTATTTCTGACAATTTTATTTTTGATTCATGCACTTTGTGGTTTAAATGAAGAAGCATATTAAGAGGATCGAGAATGTGAAATTTTTAGTTCAATATCTCTTAAACTGAGTGCGCTCAAAGCAGAAAACGTTTTTTACTGTATCTGTTTATATTATCATATTAATATATATATATAGTACGATATTAAAGAACTAAATTATTGCAAACACTGATAATACCAGTTGATTAAGCGATAAATTACATGAATTAAGTTGCGAGCTTTAGATCAAGTTAGTTTTTAAGAAGGCAACAACAACTCTATATAAGCTGCGTTTTATTCGTTCTGGTTTAACCAGTAAACGAATAGATCGCATTAGTTAAAGCTTTGTAAGTTTTGCCTTAGACCGTTTGGGGCATTTTCGCCAAATGATATGACCAAACGGCTGATTGCAAAACAATACCATTACTGCTTCTGACCGCTTGGGGCATTGTCGACGATGATATGACTAAACAGCATACATGGGCACACTGCAGTAAATATTTACTGCATTACTAGAAGCAGTAATCAGTAAACTTTTACTGATAATGAAATTCAATTTGCATTATCAGTAAATTTTTACTTATTACTGAAAAAAATTGCAGTAAAAATACATTTTTACTGATTACTGGAAAAAAATTGCAGTACAAATAAATTTTAACTGATAATGAAATTTAATTTGCATTACCAGTAAATTTTTACTGATTACTGAAAAAATTTGCAGTAAAAATAAATTTTTACTGATTACTGAAAAAAATTGCAGTAAAAATAAATTTTTACTGATTACTGAAAAAATTTGCAGTAAAAATACATTTTTACTGATTACTAAAAAAAATTGCAGTAAAAATTTATTTTTACTGATTACTGAAAAAATTTGCAGTAAAAATAAATTTTTACTGATTACTGAATAAAATTGCAGTAAAAGTAAATTTTAACTTATAATGAAATATCATTTGCATGATAAGTAAAATTTTTACTAGTTACTGAAAGTAGTAATTGGTAGTTAAAAATCAATGTACAAGAACTAAGGGCCAGTTTTTCAGTACGAGTTTAAACTTTAGTCAAATTTAACCTAGCTTAATTCACCAAAATTGGACGTTTAACCTCGGTCTAGCTTGATATTCTAGCATGAAGTTAAATAGACTTCAATTATCATATAATGTATTTTTGTTTGACTAAAGTTTGAAATCGTGCTGAAAAACTGGCCAAATTAATGCTCTTTACAAATATTCTATATATGTATATTATTATGTATGTAGATATGTTTATACATGTATGCACATTAGGGCGGGTCAAATTGTATGGACGAATTTTTTGGAGGTCTGGCTCAGCGAAATTCGTAAAATACATGTAATTTCAAGACTTTTTCTCCACTACAGCATATACAAATTCTGAAAAAAAGCTGTGCGGACTTTCGTAAATAGATTTTGTTCTCAATTATAAAATATGAATGTATGTGTATGAATCTATTTACGAAAGTCCGCACAGCTTTTTTTCAGAATTTGTATATGCTGTAGTGGAGAAAAAGTCTTGAAATTACATGTATTTTACGAATTTCGCTGAGCCAGATTTTGACCCGCCCTAATGCACATGTATATACTTATGAAAAAGCTACACGCTGTTAGCTTTTCTTAAAACTAGCATTTCAAAATTATCATCGCTGAGTTTTTGCCTTCTGGAACGATTCACAATCCCAGCGAATGAAAATAACCGTTCTACAGGTGCCGATGAGGGTAATGTGGTATTATATTTCAGAAAAACATTTTTTATGGCTGGATGGTTTCTTAGACAATTTGTCGTTGTGTCTCGATCGACGAGGTATAAAATTGTTTCTTGGAGATAATTTCCCGAGTCATTGGAAACACATTGTATGCTAACTTCTATTGAAGGAGATGAACAAATTCATACATTAATGCGAAAATGTAAAGTAAAGTTAAGTGTAAAATTTTTACCATTATCCCCAAAATCAAGAAATGATTTTTGCGGTGTCTGCGTCAGAACACGAGTTTCGGCATCGGCTATTTTGCCATACTTCATCACATAAGTGCTGAACATTTTTTTTACTTCTTCTTCTGTTTGTTTTGTTGCTGTTTCTAAAAGAGCTTTCAAAAATCGCAATTTTATGTCAGGAACACATATAGCTGCAATAACAGCATCCCAAGCTGCAGGCTATATCAGGAAATATTTTTTTGAAAGCCACAGCAACCACAGATGGTTTTATGTTTTTTCCATGTGTTTTTTATGTGGCTGCATTGATCAGTGGATAGTGCGTTCAGTTTTTTAGTAATCAGTCAAAAATTGTTTTAAATGTCGTTTTTTTCAGCAATCAGTAAAAACTTTATTTTGCTTCATTTCATTTAAGGAATTAGTGAAAATTGATTTTTACTGCAATTATTTCATGTAATAAGTAAAAATTTATTTTTACTGCAATTTTATTCATTTATCAGTAAACATTTATTTTTACTGCAATTTTATTCAGTAATCAGTAAAAATAAATTTTTACTGCAATTTTTTCAGTAATCAGTAAAAATTTATTTATCACAAAGATTTCTGATGACGCTTTTAGCAGAGCAGAAATTGCAATCAGATCAGCTAGTGATTTTTTCTTTTTCATATTGAAAAAACTTTGTTGTTGTTGTTGTTTCTTTGGAAAAATACGTTTGGAAAAAAAAAACAATTAATTGTTCTAACTTTGACCTTAAGCTCAATAAACGATTTTAAACTATCAAACAACTAGAATTTGTATTTAAAATCAAGTATGATTTAAACTATCAAACATTTAGAATTTGTATTTAAATCATATAAAGTCAACATAATAAATATAGAGGTCATTTAGAAAAAACTTTAATCAAATGGTAGAGCTCGACCAAACGGAAACAGCTGAAAACAAAATCAGCAAAAATTCTAAAAACAACTTCAGTAAACATGCTTTGTTAGTGCAGACTTCCAGCAGGCTGTTGGACTACATATAATAACATAAGCATAGAAACTAAAGTAAAACAGAAATACAACAACAAATGTGACATGATGAAATTGAGGAAAAAACTGAGAAATTGACGCTTCAAATCTCATCGCTCCGATGGTGCAGTGCGTTAGCGCGCGCTTGCACGGGTATCACAAAGATTTCTGATGACGCTTTTAGCAGAGCAGAAATTGCAATCAGATCAGCTAGTGATTTTTTCCTTTTCATATTGAAAAAACTTTGTTGTTGTTGTTGTTTCTTTGGAAAAATTCGTTAGAACAATTAATTGTTCCAACTTTGACCTCAAACTCAATAAACGATTTTAAACTATCAAACAACTAGAATTTGTATTTAAAATCAAGTATGATTTAAACTATCAAACATTTAGAATTTGTATTTAAATCATATAAAGTCAGCAATTTATTTTTACTGCAATTTTTTTCAGTAATCAGTAAAAATTTATTTTTACTGCAAAAAAAATAGTTCAACGAGATGAACTAGCTACTGAGCAAGTTCATCTTTTTGTTAGTGTTCTGCATGTTATTTAGAACCTATTTGGTTTAACCAGGGGCCAAATTACAGCATCCGTGATCGAGCAAAATTACGAAGGGCACGACGAGGCAAGTGCCTATCAATCTTGTACAATTTTGCTCGATCACGGATGCTGTAATTCGGCCCCAGAACGAATAAAACACGCCTATAGAGTCAATCACTTAGCTGACTAGACAGTGTGTTTCGGAAATCGCTACATTTCCTCTTCAGTAGTATTTGAGTGATTAACCCATTAATGCTAACTACCAGAATCCGTTGAGTTTAGCTTTTACAATTTTTAGCATAAATTTGTATTATTATAAGACGGTTTTTAAAAAAAAAAATCAAAGAATTTGGGTGTGACGAGGCGTATGATCATAAACGCATAAAAATAAAAAAATAGAAAAATGATAAATTGGAAAATTTTCATTTCGTAGTTCTTTTAATTATTTTTCTTTTTTCTTGATGTTTATAAAACAAAATAACTCACCTGAGTACCATTTTTCACTTTTTTTTTAATACTGCATTAACAGGCGCGAACAAGTAAACAAAAAGGATTAAAATGTAAATTATTTTTTTTTGAAAAAGCATACTTTTGGCTTTCTCACACTGTTGGAAGCAGAAGTTTTACAGTGGCTGAGGATTTTTGATGAATTTTTGAAAAATGCTTTAATCGCGTATGATATATCATACGTCGTCATTAATGGGTTAAGCTATGATCAACTTACTGCTTAAAGTTGCATATGATTTCACACATTAGGAATCCATTCATTTGAATTATATAGAACAAATTGAACGTTCAAATTGGCTACTTAATCATATGACATTTCAAAGCAGTAGGCTAATTATAGATCACCGCCACCAACTCTACCAAGGTTGCCATCTTTTCTAGTTGCTTCTTATTTATTTCAATATTCATTGGTGTTCGACAGTTTATCAAAATGCACCATAGAAATGAAACGAGCTTCGCTACAAGCTAGTGTTTTAACTGAAAGGAGGCTATTTTCACAACCAAATGTTCAATTACTCATGACTTTGACCGAAATCGATCAATTATTAGATTATTTAATTAATTTGACATTAATTCATTAATTCATGAAATAATTTAATAGATCATAAAATTAATTAATTAAGCGATACATTTTATGTTGGAATCGGTATGTCTAGTTATTTTTTACGGAAATTTAATACCTTAAAAAATAAATTTAAAAGATTCTATAAAAAAATACAGTAAAAATGGTTTTTTGCCTTGAGCGCACTCGGTTTAAGAGATATTGAACTAAAAATTCACATTTCTGATCCTATTAATATGCTTCTTCATATTTACCATCTAGTGCACCAATCATAAAATTACGAGATAAAATTACAAGAAAACTTTAGTGTGAGCTTTTTGTATTAAATTCGTTTTAAATACATTTTATTTTAATTTTAATTGGTAATTGGTTTAATATTTTTTTACGTTACTAAATCAAAGAGAACTTAGAAAGAACTAAAAAAAAATAAATTTTGAAAAACTCTAAATTCTAAAAACAAGGTGGTTAAAAGCGAAAAATATAATATTTTTGGAAAAGTTTAACTAGTTTTTTCAAACCTTTTACACAAATAAGTAAAAATTAGTTTTATTGTACTTTAAATTACATTTAATTTGCTATTTGTACGCCAATTTACGAAAGCGTATTTTGCTTTGTTGTTGTTTTGCATACAAACGCAAATACGCAGGCACGCGTAAATAAAAGTAGCCCTTGGACGTGTTTTTTGTACCTCGTATTTTTATGCTCTGTCTACAGCCGCATAATCACATACATCACAGGGTTGCATAATTTTTTAATACGACAGTCACATGGCGAGGTGCTCACAGTTTGAACAATAACAAATGTTATAAATACGATTTGTTGAGAGTACGCTTAAACTGTGAATAGCCTTATTGTCAAAGTTTCAAAAAATGACCATTTGAAGTATATCAAAACCTCTACATTGTAAATGAAATTCTAAGAAAAATGTTTGATTATCGTATCAACAAATAAAATCCTTTAAGTACTTTAAGAAATACAAAGGATAAATCGTAGCTCCAAATGTGAAAAATTGCAATGCTTTTGCAACACAAAATATAGTGAAAAATGCAAATTTTTTTTAATTTGCACTATAATTTTAATGTGTTTTTCCCCGGAAGGAATTCTTTGGAAATTTGCAAATATAGGAAGGTATGTATGCCTTTAATTTCCTGCTAATATTAAAGTTATTTAAAATTCACGCGCAGTCATGTCGTCTTTAAATTTGACAGACATATTTTCTGTTTTTAATTACAACAAATCAGTGAATTTACAAATAATTGAACAACTGCTAGCGTGGCATTTAATTGCAAAAAATCAGACAATAAAGTGTTGGAATGGCCATTACTTTAAATTCTATTATAATTCAGAAGCCCAAGATGGCTTTCAATGGCGGTGTCGGGAGTGGTTTTATTTATTGTGATTGTGATATAAATTGTATTTTTAATGACATTTCTGAAGTTATATTTGATGAAAGGAAAAAGCGCTGCAAAATTTTTTTTTTAAATAAAAAACTTTGTTTCCAGTATGAGCTGACATGGCATAACAAACTGAACCAGAATGCTCTGATTGTATAGATAAATATGATCCTGAATAAAAAGCACTTGATTTTCATAAAAAACAACTTTTTTATTTAACAACATCACACATTTTATTTAACAACATCACATTAATGTTGGGAATGTTAACGTAAAAGGGCAAATTAAGTTCCAAAAAAATTTGGACTTAGTTTTTAAGTTTTCGCGAACTTTATCTTCTAAACCAATCGATAAAGACAATTTTTGTTTGTATTTTTACACTTAGGAAGTCCAAATACATTTAATAAAAAGAAGTAAAAAAATAAAAAGATAAATTCACTTCTAAGCGCTTAAAAATTTACACTGAATATCAAACTTTCGCGAATTTTATCTCCTAAACCAAACGAGAGCGACGAAACCATTCATGTCCGGGCTCTACAGTAAAATTATGCCAAAAATTTCGCACATTTGGGCGGGGCTTCAAGATCTTATTTGGAGCTTCTGGATCGAATTCAACGTCGTGCGATATTTGATAGGGGATGAAAGTATTTCATCCTCGCTCAACTCTCTTGAGCATCGACGCAATGTTGGTTGCCTAAGCCTACTGTATAGGTATTACCATGGGAAGTGTTTAAGGGAGATACATGGCCTGACGCCACCAGCTCGTGTGTTTCCCAGGTCCACTCGGGCAGCTGTCCCACCCTTTTACCATTGCATCGATGCCCAATAGAACATCGCATTACCGTGATAATTCGTTCTTTAGTCGCACGGTTAAGTTGTGGAATAGTCTCCCTGCGAGCGTGTTTCCTAGCAGTTTTGAGCTGTGCAAGTTTAAAACAAATATTCACCGACACTACTCCATCTATCCACCCTCCAACTAACTATCACCCATCGTCCGAATCAACACAATGCTTACGCATTTATAGGGGGCATCCCCTGAGCGTTGGTTGTCTAAAAAAAAAAAAAATAATAACAGTCTTGGAAGCAGTACGATTTATTTTTTCAACAACAATATTGCTATAAACAACCTATCTGGATCTCGCAGCAGTCAGAATGTTAACTACCCAGAAGGAAATTGCCCGAGTATTGTGTAGTCTTTCCATGGTTTCAGACATCACTTCCATAGCACTCCTTTTGTGTACGAAAACAGAAGTACATGCAGCAACCTACTGCTCGATACTCGATGTATGCTGAATCTGAGCACAAAGGTTTATGTCACTACTTTCTCGCACACTTTGAATGTGAAAAAAGAAGCAATAGAAAGAAGCATCATTCCGTTATTTTCTTTGCAATTTTTGTCTACTTTGTGCATACAACTTGTTGTTCGTGACGAAATGTATCAAATTAAATCAGTTTTAAGTTGACTTTTGCGTGGTACGTTTGAAGTGGAAAAGTAAAAATTTATTGTTTTTAAAATATTTATATTGATTGGACCCTAGATAAAGTTTTATTATAATTGTGTCAAATAATATACAGGTAAATTAAATAATATCAAAAATAAGAGGAATAAGCAAAAGAATTTTAAGGTGACTAGCAAAAATAGAAAAGGCTACCGAGTTAAACTATGACGGCGAAGCTGGAAAAAAGCCATTCAAAGAGTATAAGTCTTTGAACAATGCAATTTTCGGTAAAAACTATTGCATAATTTTAACATGCTTTGTATATAACCAACAGTTTTATATTCCAGAAGCGTTAAAAAAGGAGGGTTTCACGGAAAAAGAGTACCAAAAAGCCGTTCGCGAAGCTATGAAAACATTAAAAAATCGATACTTCATGAAACAGTACGACCAAAAACTTCGACAACAAAATAACATTCGTTGAATGCTAACAGGGAACGTAACTGTTAAAAATTTTATTTGTATGTTTAATTTTATTTTAAATTTATTTTATAAATTTTACTGAAATTTTGAGTTTTACTTTTCTCATACAAAAAATGCTTATTTTTAAAGTTTTATATGTTTCCCTCACAAAATAATATATATTTCTGAGTTTCATTTACATTACAAATAATAGTTATTTTTGAAGTTTTATATTTCTTCCTTACACAACGATACTTTTTTATGAATTTTGTTTTTTACCTTAAAAATTATAGTTTTTTTTTAGTTTAATATTATTCTTTGCAAAATAAAAATTTCTTAATTTTCGTTTCCTCTTGCAAATAAGTAATTTCTTAAGTTTAATTTTTTAATAAAAAAAACTTATTTTTCCTTTCATTGAAAACCATTTAATAAACGTATTTTCAGTTTTTATTCAGTTTTTGGCTCGGATCGATGCTTTTCCGCACACAATTGTATCGATAACGTAGTAAGGTATACTTATTTTTCTAATCACTAAGTGAATAGTATTGTAGCTCGGCTTGATACTTTTCCGCACACAGTTACATCGAGAAAGTAGTAAGTCTGCTTACTTCCCCATGCACAGACAGATGCAAGAAGTAGCTAGACTTGATACTTTGCCGCAAACAATGTTTATCGAAAATTCATTGATTCTGAGGCGGCCAAGTGCTGTGTAAAGTAATGCAAAGTTGTATGAGAACTTGAAGCGCTTCGTGCTTCATAGTGTTTAACACAGCATTGATACTGTAAGCAGCAAATTTCCATCTGGGTATTGTTGAGCAGAGAGTGAGCATAGTTCGCACTCAACATTGATAAAGCGAGCGAGTCAATGCGAAGAAATAAATTTGTTTGAGGGAAGCGAATGCGTGTGAAAACAGAAAATGTAGTGAAGAAGAAGAGTGCGTTATGAAGCGAAGCACTTGTTGCAGATCTCTGAAGCAGAGTGACATTTCAAGTTTATGCATGTTGAGTGTTCATCGAAAATTTGTGGCAGAAAACATTCTAGTCGAAACTATTGACCGTTTTGCAGAAAATCCTCGCCGATTGATACTCAAATCTTTAAAAATTAATTTCAATTAAATATTTCGTTGTGTTTGTTGTTATGCATTCTTATATTGTATTTATTAATCATAATATTTGTTTGCAAATTAGTTCTCGTTTAATTACGTTTGATTAATTTCTTGTATTATTTTGGTGAGTTTTCCTTAGTTTGAGTTTTTGAAAATTGTTGTTGATTTTTTTTTTAATGTATATTTTTAATCAATAACACATTTTAAAATTAATTTATCCTGAATTCAATAAATGTAAATTTATTTGATCTCATAGGTTGATTTTGTTTGATACACATAGGGTGTATTTCTTTATTCATTCCGGATAAAGAAGAGAACGAATATAATACATTGTTGTTTATCCAGAACAGAATGAATAAAGAAACAGTATTGGAAAAGAAATAACTTTTTTTTTTTGTTAAAACCAGAAACATATTTTTCGTATTTAACTAAAGACAACAAATACACCAGATAAAATTTAAAAAACAAAAATGCAACAAAGCAATCTAAAACATTTAAACTAAAAAGTTTTTCCATTTTCATTTAGCGACATTTTACTTCAAACAATCGAATATAACCTCACACACAAGGAATATTCTTTTTATTCTACCTTAGCTGATAGTATAAAAAGAACGCGTTTGGAATATTCCGCAAGAATAAAGAAATACAAAAAGAATATTCCGGATAATCAAAACTGAATAAAGAAACAAAAACAGTCATTCCGAACGTCTGGAATGAATAAAGAAATACAGCCATAAGTTGGAAATCTTTTTCCCATTTAGCTCGATTATATATAAAAACATCATGTAATAAGACACCATACATTCGTTTTGAACTATTTTCATTGACTCGTAAAATGCATGAATGAAAGATTTGGTAAATAAAAATTTTTAAAGGGTTGACCCCCCTTATTTTCATCTTACCCAAGCCCTTGTGTATATGTTTTATCACTTTTCGATTTTTTTAGCGCTCATGGTAGAATTAGAGAAGGTATACGCATTTCGGAGAGACAGACTGCCGAAAATGTCAAAACGAAGTTGACAGCTCATAGAAAATCTGAAAATGACGAGAAAGCGAAAATTGGCCAAATTCAGTGCAGTCAACTGTTGTGAACTGTTAGAGTAACGATACCTTCGTGAGTGATGTTTTTCTCTGAATGTGTTGTTTCTTAAACGTTAAAAATTTGAAAATTATTTAATTTGATAATATTTGTTTAATTTTGTATATAGTTTTATTGCGAAGGTTTCTCAAGGAATTTTACGACAAGTCAGTTACCAACTGTTGATTTCGCTGAATGCGGCCATTGATTTCTTTTTGTTCTCATTTGCAAAAAGCTGACTTTGACAATTTTGGATATGAGAAAGAGAACGCAGTCCGAAACGCAGCTACCTTCTCTAGGTCTGCCATGGCTGCGCTATGCTAGCTGAGCACAAAAAGAGAAAAGTAGAGAGCAAACGTGGAGTTTATTGAAACTCTCGCAACACAAACGCGTGAAAAAAAAACGATTAAGCAATGCGTAACATCTGGAATAATTTTTAAAAGAACTAAACACTTTAATTAAATATGTTATAAACATTTCGAAATGAAAATACGCCTATAAAGTGCTGTAGCACAAGTATGATATTTTAAACATTTTTCATAAAAATCTACCCAACACTTTTGGAGCTAGGTTAGGTTAAAGTGGCGGCCGGTTAAGGACTGGCCCACATAGACCAGAAATTTGGTCCGTTGTGGTACCACAGGGGATCTACTCCTCCTCTCCTAATTGCTGTCGGGAAACCACCCTGAACTTACAATAAAAAGCTGTAGACGCTTAACGTCTACCTCCTCAAGATCCCTAAGATCATTAAAAAAAGGCTTCCTAGATGCTTCTGTCATCTGCGGGCTAAAGCGGGGCATGAAAAGAGGAGATGCGATACAGACTCCTCCTCGTCCTCATCCCTGCAACTCCTGCAGAAGTCATTCGCATGAACCCCCATTCTAAGGTTAGGTATGTGCAAGTTGAAGTCGAAATAAGTCGAAAGTCGACTTTTGCTTGATAATTTTCAACTTTTGGCAATCGACTTTTTGATATTGAAAAAAGTCGAAAGTCGACTTTTACTTTCGACTTTTTTCATTTTATGCGAAACAAAAACCTTAACGCTAATCTGAGAACTGTCTTCTCTAAACTAATCAACGAAACAGCTGTTTAACAACAAATAAAGCTGCGTTGGCAGCTCTTGATTCGATATATGTAAAATAGTGGTCGGCAAAATTAAAAAAAAGATACTGTAAGCGGAAGTGTTACAAAGAAATTGCGTACTGTAATGATCGCACGATGTAAATGCAAATCGCATCCCAGCGATTTCATTTGCCTTAATTAATTTGACATTTATTTAATCATTATTAAAACTTAAATTAAAATACAAAAGAGTTCTTTTTTTAATAAGCCAATTAGTTTGCCGAAAGTACTTCATTCATTTTCAATATTAACGCGTTCTTTTCTGCTGGTGAATTGCCTGAAATTTGCTGCTTAAAATGCCGTACCAAACAAGGAGTTCTGGTAACGCAGAAATGGAGTCTGAATCAAATGGATCAGATACAAATGGCGCAGAAAGTGAAGGAGAGCTTGATGTTACAATTGTGGACAATGCCGCTTCCATACTGCAGACAAATGTCACTGCCGAACAAATGTCTGTTATTGTTGCTAGCATCAATGCTCTTAGAGCTTCCGTTGAATGGCTAAGACACAGCACAGTTGAAAGTCAAAGAGATTTAGAGACTACGTACACAGATTCAGCCAAGTAATGAAGTTCTGCCTGCGCAGCCACGAAATGCAAGAACACCAACAACAACATCTGATGAAAGCCCAGTCCTGACACTAGCTGAGGGTGTCCCAAATTTGAAGCTGTGTGAGTTGCCCGTATATTCTGGGCACGCAGATGAGTGGCCGCTGTTCAGAGCAAGCTTTTATGACACAACAAGTGCATTTGGGTATAGTGACAGGCAGAATCTCATGCGCCTGCAAAAATGTTTAAGTGGTGCCGCCAGAAAAGCAGTGGCTTCTATGCTGATTTTCCCGAACGACGTAAAGAATGCCATAGAAGAACTTGAATTTCGCTTTGGAAGACCAAATTTAAGGGTTCGCTTTCAATTGCAAAAGATTAAACAGATTCCTTTTATTTTAGAAAACAAGTTGGAACAAATAATTTCATTTTCAACAACGGTGCGCAATGTAGTTGCGTTTTTAATATCTGCCGGGTGTCATCAACATTTAACTAATCCGTCATTGTTGGACCAATTGGTTTCAAAACTACCAGTTAACAAGCAATTCGACTGGGCAAAACATGCTGCCAGCATTAAACCATTTCCGACGGTGCAACATTTTTCTATTTGGCTATGTGAGTAAGCCAAAGTTGTGTGTTTGATGCCATAACAGCCTTGATGCCTATAAGAAGCAGCGCATCTCATCAACAGCAGCCACGTCGAGTAATGCACGTGCATGAAGACAACAGCAGACGTGAATTAAAGTGCTACCAGTGTGCGGGAGGACACATGCTTTCTGATTGCCCAATTTTTCAGCGCTCACTTAATGTCATGGATCGTTGGCAGAAGGTTAAGGGTTTACAATTGTGTTTTGCATGCTTACGAAAGGGCCACAATTCGTTAAATTGTCGCAATAAAAAGGTTTGCGGTATTAATGGTTGCCGCCGCCATCACCATCATCTTTTACACGAGAAACAGAGTCAGAATTCTATTACGCCAAAGATTTCATCTCACGCTAATAGCCAGCCGTCACTACACGTCAACGCCAACATTCCACAAACACGTCAAACGGACAATTTTTATATGCCACAATCAACAAGCAGTGGTACTGCAAATAGGCCATTGCATACTGCCGCGCAGCCGTTATTGAATTGTCGATTCCCTAGTACATCATGCAGTCAGTTATTTAAGATTTTTCCAGTCACACTTTTTGGACCCAATGGAAGAGTTGATGTGTACGCCATGTTTGACGATGGATCGGCCATAACCATATTGGAAGAAAATGTTGCTCATACACTTGGGCTCAAGGGTCGGCCACAAGCGCTTACTCTTCAGTGGTATGGTCAGGGAGTTATAACTGAAACATCAATGAGGGTAAATTTAGAAATGTGTGGTGTCGATGAGATTGCCAAATACAGTTTAAAGAATGTGTGCACGATTCGTAATCTTTGTTTGCCTAACCAATCCTTTAATAAAACGATCTACAAACATTTTGAGTGCTTGCCTTTAAAAAATTATAACAATGTGAACCTGTTCTATTAATTGGCTTAGATAATGCACATCTCAGTGTGGCAACAGCTGTGATGCAGGATGGTGAAAATAACCCTATAGCTACGAATACCAAAGTTGGATGGGTCGCCTTTGGACCAGCAAAAACAGCAGCGCCAGTTCAACCAATTGTTTTGCATATTAAAGAAGAACAATCCCTTGAAAATTTAACAAAACTAGTTGCAGATTATTCTGAAAGCGACAGCCTCGGTATTGACAGCTCAGCCCCAGTCTTGGAATCGGAAGACAACATTAAAGCCCGGAAAATTTTGGAAAACACTACTCAGCAAATTGGTAAGAATTTTGAAACTGGTCTCATATGGAAAAAGTTTCCGCCTTATCTACCAAACAGTTATGAGATGCTAGAAAGACGTTTAATGGGCATTGAGAAGAAAATGAGCCGCGATAATAACTTTGCTAAAAAGTACAAAAGCGAAATAAAAAAGTATTTAGAACTAGGGTATGCCAGAAAACTCGACATGGATGACATTGAAATTGAAGGTCCAATTTGGTATTTGCCTCACTTTGCAGTGCAAAACCCACACAAACCAGACAAAATGAGAATCGTATTTGACGCCGCCGCGACTGTTGCCGGAACGTCATTAAATTCCGTGTTGCTGAAAGGGCCGGAGCAAGCCAAGCCGCTTTTAACGATACTGTTTAAGTTTCGAGAAGGACCTATTGCTGTTGCTGCTGATATTCGTGAGATGTTTTCTCAAGTAAAAATTCGTGCGGCTGATCAGAATGCTCAGCGCTTCCTTTGGAGAAATGGAGATACAAGTCAACCACCTCAACATTTTGTTATGTCATCCATGATATTCGGTGCTATATGCTCACCATGTTGTGCTGAATATATCAAAAATCGAAATGCCGAAAGATTCAGAAACCAATATCCTGACGCCGCAGATGCCATAGTAAACAAACGCTATGTAGATGATTTTGTTTGTAGCTTCAAAACTGAGGAAGAAGCACAAAATATCTGTTTGAATGTTGTTCATATTCACGCAGAAGCCGGGTTCCAGCTTAGAAACTTTTTATCTAATTCGCTAAAAATACAAAATATCATGAATGGAAAGCCACTAGAGGTCTTAAATAAATTCGACATGGAAAGACAGACAATGACCGAAAAGGTACTCGGAATGTTTTGGGACACGACGAAGGACGTTTTCAAATTTCACACCAAGTTTCATCGCGTCTCATCAGAAGTTCTATGTGGTCAGCGTGCGCCAACAAAAAGAGAGCTGCTTGCTATTGTAATGGCTGTTTATGACCCGTTTGGACTGCTTGCAGATTTTTTAGTTTTTTCAAAAATTCTCGTGCAAGAGACATGGAAACACAAAATCAGTTGGGATGATTCAATTCCAACGAATCTTTATCAAAAATGGACAGCTTGGTGGGGTGAGTTTGAAAAGATAAAAGAATTTAAAATCAATCGATGTTATTCACCATTGCAATGCATTGCTCCAATAATCGGATGATGTGCAATTGCACATATTTGTTGATACTAGTCAAAGCGCATTTGCTGCTGTCGGATACATTCGCATTGTTTATCAATGTTACATTGACGTCGCATTTATTATGGGTAAGACACGCTGCGCCCCACAGAAGCTTATATCAATACACAGACTCGAGTTGCAAGCTGCAGTACTTGGCGCCCGCCTCAGCAAACTTATATGTCAAAGCCACGACATACATTTTTCTAAAATAGTATTTTGGAGCGATTCTTGTACTGTTTTGCAGTGGATTTATTCCGCCGAAAGAAAATACAAGCCGTTTGTGGGTCATCGAATCGCCGCCGTACATATTATTTCGCAGCCGTCACAGTGGCGATGGGTGCCCACTGATCAAAATACTGCCGACAGCGCTACGCGTGCCACATATCCGCCAAAATTTAATGCTAACGGTCCTGCATTCCTTAAACTGCCTAATGAAGAGTTGATTTTTGCCATAATTTCACCACCGCTTGAACAATTAGATGAAGAAGTAAAGCCTTGTCTACATTTGCAGTCTCAGGCAAGTAATCAATTTTTACAGTTCAGTAAATTTTCCTCATTTTTAAAGTTGATTCAAAAAATGGCTTGGGTTTTACGTGCAGCCAGATTGTTTTTAAGAAAAACGCGAGATAAACAATCAATTCAAGAAACAAGTATGCTAACTATTTTCGAAATTCATGATGTCGAAGAATACATTTGCCGTTTGGTACAACATGACGTTTACGCCAGTGAGATTGCCGCTCTTAAAGGTAACCAGCCGATAGCAAAGCAGAGTCCTCTGTTTCCTTTATCACCAATCCTTGATGAATCTGGTCTACTTCGAATTGGTGGTCGTATTGATGAAGCTCAATGTTTGCCGTACAGTGCCAGACGTCCCAAATTGATGCCACAAAAACACTTGGTGTCAGAGCTCATCATGCACCACTATCATTGGTGCAAATTTTGGATTCCTCATGCTAAATCGATTTTGAAAAGCGTTCAATGAAATTGCTTAAGTTGCAAAATTGAACGAGCAAAGCCTGTGCCACCTTTCATGGGTCAGCTGCCTAGACATCGCGTAACACCATTTGTGCGTCCCTTTACTTATACAGGGATAGATTTATTTGGGCCATTTAACGTGTCCGTAGGTCGTCGCAGAGAAAAACGTTGGGCAGTAATATTTACATGCCTTACAGTAAGAGCAGCGCACTTGGAATTTGCTGAAAATTTGTCAACAGATGCTTTCCTAATAACATTGCGCAATTTTGTGAACCGGCGTGGAACCCCAGTAAGAATAAGGAATGAGAATGGCACAAACTTTATTGGCGCACAGAAAGAGCTCAAAGCATCCGAAAGATTGCTTGATACCGACAGAATCTACGAAGAAGCTATCGCAAGAAATATTGACTGGGTTTTCAATTGCCCAGCCAATCCCAGCTCTGGTGGCTGCTGGAAACGTCTCATTGCAATAATAAAACGTCTTTTATTCAAAACTTTGCACAAAGAAGCCCCACGAGTGGAGACTCTCCGCGCAGTATTGATTGAAGCTGAAAATATAATTAATTCGCGCCCGCTTACGGACATACCATTGGCAGCAGAGGAGGATGAGCCGTTAACACCGAACCATTTCCTACTCTGATGTGTAAATTCTACGCAGACACCAAATAAAGTTTATATGAAAATATGTCTGAAGAAACAGTGGCATATTGCTCAAAATTTAAAGGACCGGTTATGGAAGCGATGGACCGTAGAGTATTTGCCGCAACTTTTGTGCAGGCCCAAGTGGCACGAAAAAACAAGGCCTTTCAAAGTAACCGATTTGGTGCTCGTTTGTGATCCTAGCCAACCACGGAGCCAGTGGAAAAAGGGTCGCATTACAGAAACATTTCCAGCCAAAGACGGGCATGTTAGAGTTGTTGAAATCAAGACCCATAATGGAAGCTTCCGTCGTCCAGTATCCAGATTGGCCATTTTGGATGTGAATGGTGAATCCCCAAGGAATTCACGTGGGGTGGAGTGTAATGATCGCACGATGTAAATGCAAATCGCATCCCAGCGGTAGATAGCGAAAGTTTGCAGTACAAAAATAAGAAGTACAAAGAAACCATGTAAGGAAAAGCTGAAGAAAAGAGACAAGAAAAAGACGCTTAAAATTCAAAATCGGAAAAATAAACGGCAGCGAAAAGACGCGAAAAATATACTAATATTAAAACATTACCTTTTTGAAAGTAGAACAAGCCATGCATGTATATTTCATTTGCCTTAATTAATTTGACATTTATTTAATCATTATTAAAACTTAAATTAAAATACAAAAGAGTTCTTTTTTTAATAAGCCAATTAGTTTGCCAAAAGTACTACACGTACCATCTGATCACTTAACAAGCGTAACAAAATGTTTTAATGAAATTATCACTAGAGTAAGTAATGTTTGTAACGAACTTCAAGGGACCGATAACTTATTTTATTTTTGGCTATTTATTAATTTTTTTTTCTTAGTTTTATTAAAAAAATCAACAAATAGATAAGCAATTACAATTTTACTATTTTTTTTTTTTAAAAAGATCAAAGAACCAAGGCATGCGCCTTATACAAACAAGGTTTGGTCTTTGACCTGAAAGGAAAGAACAGATTATTTAGAGGAATTGATTGGAACCATACGTGAATTATTGATTAGGTGAAACAACCGTGAAAGACAATTTGAATTGCTTTTAACCGAGGCTAGTGTTATGCCTTAACCTCGGTAAGCATTTCCAGCGCTTAGTTGTTCCTGTCCATTAATTCAACATTTTCCACAATTTAGCTGTGGATTTTTTTGTTTTCCATAATTCTTAAATGTGCATTAAAGAATAAAGAACGTGAAAAGAACCATGCCCAAGCCCGGATTCGAACCAGGGACCTCTGGGTTGATAGTCTAGCGCACTCTCCACTAGACTACAAAGGCCGACTTTTGTAAGAACTTCCGCCGGGACTTAAATTTTGGTTCGTTATAACCGATAGTTAGCAACAAGCGATGTCTTTATAAACATTACTTATGCTATAAATACAATTGGGACTACGGGCTTGCGACGTGTAATGTTATTAACACAATTAGGGCTACGGGCGTGCGGCGTGTAAGTTCCACTGGCGTGTAGAACTATTGCTGGCGTGTGGAATACAATCTTTGGCTATGTTCAGACGACAATCAAATGATTAATCTAATCCCTTCTTTTTTTCTTTTTACTATATTTGACTAATTGATTCAGGTCTTGAGCATCATCAAAATTTTGATTATGTTTGAAGTTAGTTTTCGCTCTCGCATAGTTCATTTTTTAGCTGGAAAAACAAACTACAAATTTGGATTAAATCAATCATTTGATTCTCGTCTGAGCACAGCTTTTTTTATTTGTTTTTCAATACACGTCTGTGGATTCGACTCGCGTCGTTTCAACAGCGAGGCCGTTAAGTGCGGCCAGTCAGTAACAACTAAAATCGTCCATCTTAATTGATGTGACTTTTACAGTTAATTATTAACAACAAAAATAACATAACCTCAAAAATTAATGCACAAAAATGTGTATTAATTAATATAATCATAAAATTGTGAAAAAAGCTACAATAAGAACTTCGTGTTTGCGAAAAAGACTAGATACAAAACAAAATTAAGATAACTTATAAATATATGTCAAAAACTACAATAAGAACCTTGTGTTCGTGGTAGTTTTTTCGTACGCTGTCAATGCTATACATTGTGTGTTTAGCATTTTTAAGAAGAAGAAGAAGAATACACGTCTGTCAAATTAGAAAATAAAAATTTTTCGGCTGCAGCGTTTTCTGTAGCCGCACGACAAGCTCGGCGTGTGATGTGGATTGTGTTTTTAACATAAGAAATACATTGTTCTATCCCTTTCAGACCGTGATGCATCAATTGTGCGGGTAACTTTTAGTCTAAATATCTTTACTTCTATTTCACGAATGTTTATCAATTTTACATGTATTGATTGCGGAGGTTATTGTTTATGTTTGTCTTTTATATTGTTTAGCTGTTAATTTTGTGGTTTTTTAAAATTTTCACAAAATTCTTGCATCATGTTTTTTTTTTTTAAAAATGAGTCGTAGAAGTTAGTTGTTTTTTTTCATATACTACAATACTAATGGCGCAATTTTAGTGAAGTTGACACATTTTAACTAAAAAAATAACTTATTTTAAAATCTCAAATGATTTGACAATATTTGATGCAAAAAAAAATATGTTCAGTACAAACTTTCGTTTCTTGAAAATCCTTGAAGGATATGAAAATATTAAAATTTAGGCATTGAATATGTTTTCATATCATATAAAGAGCATTTACTCCAAAAAATCATAAAAAAATTCTCAATAGCATAGCGTCAGGTCTGAAAGGGCTATATTGACAGACTACACGCCACCCGCCTGCAGACTCAATTGTGTTTATAACATTACTGTATTTGAAAAGCAGGTGACAATTTTTATAAAAATTTATTATTTTTGAGCTTTAAATTTTGTTTTGAAAAAAGAAACATTACAACAAACACATAGAAATATCAAGAATACTGGGTAACAATTGTTGCTTTGCCAGAATAGGGCTGTTAATTCAAATTTATATTCACAATATTCAAATTACGTTCAAATGGATTATTTTTTTATAATAGAAAACAGATGAATATTCTGCTTTGAGTAAAAGTGGCAAGAATTTAAAACGATTGCTTGCCACTGAAATCACAAAAAATTTACAATATTGAATTGGTATGACCATACGCTTCTTTAACACTTCTTGATCGTAGGTTCACAAAGCACGCATTTCAAAATATCCGTGAGTATTCATTCTCAAGCAATCTTTCACCATAAATAACAGACAAATAATTACCACCAATATTACCCCCCCCCCCCCCTCCTCCAGTTAGGTGATCTTGTGAATGCCGAGATGAGACAAGCAAGAATTTAAAATGAAGAAGTTGTGATAGCGGCATCGACATCTAATAATGAAAAATCCGATAACAGTGACACATTTTGATTTTTGGATGAGGTGGTTTAAACAAACATGGACTCTACAACTGATGAAATTGAAGGGATGCCCACTCAGCTGCGCCTTTATGTAGCTCGCCCAGCTGTTGATCGAAAACTTATTAAAAATCCGCTTGAACTTCCTTTTTTTGGGCCGTTGCAAAAAAATATTAATCAATTGTTGCAACTTCGGTGCCATCCGAAAGGTTATTTTCTCATGCTGGTCTCATAGCGCACCAATTGCAAAATTGGCTTTCGCCTGAATATCTTAACATGTTTGTTTAAATGTGCATTCACTTGTGCACAAATATATTGAGCCCTAACCACCGAAAAAAACGTAAGCGCCACTTTTTCGAAAAGAATTTTTAAATGGCAAACGATAGTACGACAACAAAGTCGACAACTCCAAAAATATCACATCTCTACGTTAAACTGTTCTAAAGTTATATCTAACACAAAAATAAAATGTACATGTACCGCTTATGCAAAAAAAAAAACAAGGAAAATGCTTTTCTTGTAAAATTTGGTTTATAACGCTTACGTTAATTCGGCGGTTAGGGCTTGATATTCAGCCCAATTATGAATAATTTTTCCTGGGGAATCGGAAAAGGGAGTTTTCATTTTTAAGATAGCAGATAGAGACATCGCATTTTTTTTTACTTTCATAAATATTGACGGTTGATGAAGAAATTTGTATTAAAAGTGTTCAAACTATTCTTAAACTTCATATTGAAAATTAACTCTCCCGTTTCCGAATACCCTTGAAAAATTAATCATGAGAAGTTTGATTATCTATATAAGAACTAAAATTGCAATATTTTGTTTTTTGTATTTTATTTATTTACTGAAGTACCATGTTTTTGTTTATTTTTTAACAATAAAACACATTTTTCATATTGAATCATTTGCTTTTTAAATGCCCTACAAAAGCGGTACAAAAATATTATTTTAAAAAACGTCGAAAAATGTTGAAAAGTCGACTTCTAAAGGTTCAAAAAGTCGATTAGTCGACTTTTACATTTCCAACGGTTGAAAAAGTCGAAGTCGACTTTTGCTAGCAAGGTCATACATACCTATAATACAGTGTCCTGTTATAACGCCTATCAGTATGGAGAGAATTTTCCTCGCCATTTAAGTGATTTCATCGTTCTTTTTTCAGTAAAACTAGGCCACATCTGTCTAGCTGTGCTAGTGGTGATGCTATGCTTCCACCTGAAACTAGCCAATTCTGTGGCATGTTGCCTTAGAGCCAGCTTGCAAGACGTAAGTGGCATGCCTAATGTTTCGATGTACGGCAGCAGCGTTATCGCTGTACATTCAACAGCTCTATAGATAGCCATTATTTCAGTTTGGAAGACGCTGCAATGATCTGGCAGCCTAAATGAGGTTCTTATGTCCAGATCCGTTGAGAAGACGCCTCCACCAACTTTGCTGTCAAGTTTTGAGCCGTCAGTAAAAATATGCGCGCCAACTTGGCTTAGCGGCAGTAACCCGTCCCAATCTACTCTGGTTGGGATAACTGTGTAAAAGCCGTTCTCGAATGAGGGAGTGGCAATAGTGTAATCGATGTTACTGGGAACTGCTCCTGCAAGATTGATAATGGAGGAATGATCTGTATAAGTGTTAGTCCACCGAAAGGTTGCTCTCAGGCGAATGGCTGTTTCCTGCGCCATCCTTTTTCCCATAATATCAAGCGGTATTAAGCAAAGAACCGCATTTAGCGCTTCCGATGAAGTGGACCTTAGCGCTCCGCTGATACATACGGCCGCAGTTCTTTGTATTTTCCCTAAAATTTTGCAATTTGACTGTTTTTAGTGCTGGCGACCACACACATACAAAGTATAACAAGATTAGCCTCACTATAGCTGTGTAAATCCAACGTGCAATATTTGGGGTAAGCTCCCACGTTTTACCTATAGCTTTCTTACAGGCATATAATGCAGCATTGGCCTTCCTAGTTCGCTCAAGAATATTCGGTTTCCAGCTTAACTTTCTATCCAAAATAACCCCTAAGTATTTTGCCTCTTCCACGAAGTTTAGCAGAATTATGAGCGGAGGAATTATGAGCGGAGTTTTGTATTTCCTCGTAAAAAGGATCAGTTCAGTTTTTTGGGAATTTACCCCCAACCCACAATTTTTGGCTCAAGTATTGAGATCGGAGAGCGCTGACCCAAGCCTTTCCGCAAGTGTATTAGGAAACTTTCCCTGTGCAGCAATAGCTAAGTCATCCACATAGGCAATCACCTTGCAACCCACCTTTTCTATGTTCCTTAGAAGTAAATTGACTACCAAGTTCCTTAATAAAGGTGATAGAACACCCCCCTGAGAAGTGCCTCTACTCACAAATCTCCTGGTCTTTGAGTCACCTAAAGATGCACTGACGACTCTGCAGGTCAGCAGGTTTTTTATCAGTGCACAGATTGACTCATCCACCCGAAGCTTCATGAGCGCGCCAATGATTGCCCCCGGAAGAACATTGCTGAAGGCACCTCCGATATCCAGAAAAGCTACCATTGTGTACTCCTTATGGAAAAAAGGCATTTTCAATGAAGCCGACCAGGGAGTGCAGGGCCGTTTCTAAAGACCTAACTTTCCTGTAAGCGTGCTATGAGGTTGAAAGCAAATTTGTGTCTATGCTACAACGAATATGAGCCTCAACCAGTCTTTCGAGTGTTTTCAGCAGGAAAAATTAAAGACTAATGGGTCTGAGGTCCTTCGGACTCGTTTGCGATATTTTACCCGCCTTAGGGATAAATACTACCTTTACCTCCCTCCATTTAAATGGTATGTATGTCATTTCAAGGCAATCTTTGAAAATGACAAGAAGCCATTTAAGAATAATGGACGACGTCTGCTGTAGAGCGGCTGGAACTATACCATCAGGCCCAGCAGACTAATATGGTTTGAAAATAAACAGAGCCCATTTAATTCTGTTCTCTGATATGATTTTTTAAGGATTTCTCATTGCCGGAGCCCTCTCACACCTTATGTGAGTGGAATTCACAGAGCAATCCGGGAAGTGGGTACTCAGAAGAAGATCTAGGGTCTCCTCGCTAGAGGATGTCCAAGTATCATCTGATTTCTTTAAGTAGCTTGGACAGCTAGGATTAGAAGCGAGGATCTTATGGAGTCTTGATGCTTCGGAAAATTCCTCTATATTGCCGCAGAAAGGCCTCCAGGAATTGTGCTGAGCCTTTCGAAGTGCTTTCTTTAAAATTTTTAAACTGGGTTTATACTCATCCCAGCATTGAGTTCTACCCGATTTCTTAGCTTTATTAAAAGTCTTCCTGCACTGAGACTTTAGAATACTAATTTCCCTTGAGCACCAAGATGGTTTTGATTTACCTCTTGGGGCGCCCTTAGAGCATGAGATTTCTAAAGCCTACTTTAGAGTCCCCGTCAGCTGCTCCACGATTGAATTTAGTTCAAGTGTCGTCGAAGGGGGATTATCTGAGAGAGGGGGTAACGATGCTGCAACTACCTCTCTACATTCACACCAATTTGTTTTCTTCAGATTCCTAAAAACAGCTTGGCTATTGACGTGGCCTTTTAGACGAAATGTTACATACCTATGATCAGAGAAGGAGTGCTCTTGAAGCACTTTCCAGTCCGTGATCCCATCATAAAAGAAGTCAGAGACTAGAGTGACATCTAAGACTTCTCACCTTCTCCGAGTAACAAAAGTTGGCTCGTTCCCAACGTTACAAACATATAAATTACTTTTCAATAAATAGTCAAACAAGAACTCACCTTTTTCATTCAAGTCCGTGCTTCCCCAGACTGTATGGGTGCGTATTCGCGTCAGCACTGATAACCAGGCCACGCTTCTTCTTCTCTGCCTCGGTTACCAGACGCCGCAGATTACCCTCCGTGGCTCAGAATGGTCATGGGCTAGGTACGCCGACGCAACCCAGTAGCTGCTCGATCCTAGCTCCAGACTGACTGCCACCAAGTCTTGATCACTGAAATAAGACAATTAAAATTAGTTAATACAAGTTTTCGCTAGTATACACGATCTGGGAGTACCTGTGCAACTAGCTTATAACCGTCCATCTTCAAGCCATAAACCTTGCCTCCATGAGTCCAAGGCTCCTTAATCAGGACTAAAACCTCATCGAATATGTCGGCAATACCATACACCGGCGACCCTACCGACATCCGGTCTACCTCTACCGCACCCTCCGTCGAAGGTGCGCTTGTCGACGCTCGGTCAGCATCTACTGTCGCGTTAACCGCTGATTCCTGTGTGACCCCATTCCTTGGAGGAGTGCTTTTCCCCACGCTTGCGTTATCCGCTAGCGTATCTTTTTATATATTTTCACGAGTACCCTCGTGACCTCGAATCGAACCCACCCATCGCATTTACCTATGGGACCCAGAGATGCCTCGTCCAAAGTTAGGACAGCTTGCCTAGCGCCATCCCTGGGATCCTCAATTTTGACAACCCTCCAGTTCTGAACTTGAAGGTTGGGGGTTGGAGACTCTTAAAGTCTCCAGAATTTTGTCTGCCTCTGATGGCTCCAGAGGTAACCAGACTCGCGCCCTCGGCCTGCTAGGGATTTCCTCCTTTGAAACCGCTTCTATACATGCGCCTGGCCACACTTCACCTACAGAAAGAATCAAAAATTACAAAATGTGAAAAAAATTAAACTGAATTTTACTGTAAGCTATCGGTTACCGGAATTAAGCAAAATGAAATAACCCCGATTGGCTCTGGGTCGTAGTACATAAAAAAAATGACGAGGCCCCCGCTTTCAAAAAATAACATTAATGGATAAATCAGTGTTAAGTCTATTAATAAAGCCGAAAATAAAATAAGTTATTATGAAGAAATGATTGGACTTCAAAGCCAGATTGTTTTAAGTTATGGAATATGAATTTATGGAATTTAAAATGTTTATGCCAGATTTATGCTTAATGCTGAACGATAGACAGTGTTTATCCTTCTTGATAATGTAAATTTTGTAAGCTATCCTCACTTATTACAACTCACTAGATGGATGCAAGTCAGAAACTATACTATATAAGCAGGACTTGAATTTGATGCACAGAATTATAACGCTTTCTTGACTAAGACATGTGAAAATATTTCTGTACAGTTAAAGTGCTGATTGTAATAGCATAAGCCACATAATTTACAAATTAGATTTTTTGGTTTGTTACACCGCTTTATTAATGGTCAATGCCTGCAGAAAAGATATCGGCTATTTCACCGTACAACAATTATAGGAACAATTTTTCACACATGAAGTAAACCGTATACACGTGTAACTTGAGGCAAAAGACAGTAGAACTGCGTTCTCCTTTTTTTCTCCAGAATGTCAGGATTTTTTTATTTGGACTTTTTGGTTACAAAAAGGTATTGTTTAAAAAAAGTTATTTAAATACTTAAAACCTTCAAAATATGACAATATAGATATCAAATGAAAGAGGACAATATCTTTTATTAGAAATATGAAGTGACAATACATCCATACCAAATATGATGATTAGTTTGATTGACTTAGGTATGTTTTATTTGAAATTTCTTAGAAATAATTTTAAATTTGTTTGAAGTAAAAAAACTTACATTACTTTTAATACCGAACAAAAAAGCTTTAAACTTTTTTGTTTTTTTTTTTATAAAAGAGATTGTTTTCTTTCATTTGATACCCATATGGTCATGTTGTGCAGGTTTTAAGTATTTAAATATTTTTTTTTAAACAATTCCTTTTTGTAACTTAAAAGTTATTTAAAAAAAAATCCTGACGTTATAGAGAAAAAGTAATAAGGCAGTTTTACAATCCTTTGTCTCTAGTTTCACGTGTATATGGTTTACTTTGTGTGTGAAAAAAGCTGTCGTCCGGTATTTTAAAGTAAATTTCGAACCCATTGGTAAAAGTTTCGTTGCTCGATTAAATTACTTCATATTAAAATACGTTTTTCTTAATTTTTAAAGTCTATTATTTCGAATTTTTGTTTTTTACATAATCTTACAATAAGCCCTTTAATTCATAGTTCGAATAATAGACTTAAGTTGCACTTTTATATTAAGTATCGGAATTGAATAAAAAATGAGCCAAACATTTACAAATTTATATTAAATTGCCAACAACATTAAACATTGACACTAAAGTCATCCACGTTCCTTCGATCCGTTGTGACTTGATTTTGAGTCCTGCATGTTATCCTTACGTTTTCCACTTCTTGGACGTTTTTCGTAGTAATCACGGTCACGATCCATTAGATCGCCACGTTGTCTATCATTACTTTTGTTGGAAACATGCTCGTAGTTATTGCGTTCGCTATTAACGGTTTGCCCATTCTCATCACGTTCTCGTTCGTGTCTTCTTTCCCTATCTCTTCTCTCACTTCTGCCATCCTCTTTATTATACTCATCCATTCTTAGCTTTTTGTATTCACTACTTCTGCGATCATAATCATTTTTACGCTTTGCTTTCAAATCATGAACTTCGACTTTTTCTTCCTTCTTTTCTGATTTCGAAATTGTACTTTCTTTTTTCGTATACTTCTTTCTCCTTTTTTGATTATCGCAATTCACGCTACTTTCAGAATCAGAGCTACTGTCTGTAGAGGAACTCTTAACGCGTCGTCGACTTTTTCTTTTTTTCTTTTTTTCAATTCTCTTCTTTTGCTTATTATTCGACTCATTTAATTTACCTTTTATGCTCTTTGATTTTTTACCCTTTGCTATAGACTTTTTACTTAACTTCCGTTTCTTTTTCTTATGATCGGATTCGCTGGAATCAGATTCACTTGATGACGAGGGTGAAGAACTACTACTTTCGGATGAGCTTGACGACGAAGATGATGTCGTTGTCGAACTGGAAGATGAGCTACTACTGGTTGGTGGTTTACTAGCTAGTATTTCTAAATTTATTGCTGGAACTGATTTCGGAGCGTTTTTTAAAAATTGTCTCAAATCATCCGTGAGTCCACCCAAACCTATAGAGGTAAAAAAATTAATGGCAAATCGTGTATTCCTTGGGTTATCCTTAGGAAATAGCCCAGCTAAGCTTTCGGTTAGCACTTCATCTTTCAGTTTGCTATTGAGCTTGCCCAATCCCATATACTCGGCTAATTCCTGAAAGAGTATTTTAATAAAGATACGACTTGATGAAGTAGTATCGTCTTCATTTAGCTTTATGCATTCCAGGACATCCCAGCCTATGGCATCTGTAAATAGAAGATGTGCAAAAAATTTGCTTACGTTGCGCAAACGATTTGTGTCCAAGCGATGCGTGGTCTGATATGTATCTTTGAATATTTCTTCGAATGGTTCTATATAGATTTTATTTATAGCACAAAATCTTTGAGCTAGCAGACCATAAAATTTTTCGTAAGTGCGCTGTTCTGCACAACAGTCGAGAAACATATGGCAAAGCTCTATTTCTTGTCCTGGTTTTAATTGCATTTTCATAAGTTTGTGTGCACATTCTTCATAATCCAAGCTGGAGTTGATGGTAAGGTAAATTGTGCGTCGTAATGCAATCATATTTGTTTCTGTGTTGTCTATAATGTCACCAGCAGTAGCTTTATCGTCATCCTTTTCAGCATCGGAGGCACCCGAACCATTTGAGTCCGAATTTGAACCTGAGTTGGATCCAGAACCATCCGAATCGCTGCCATCACTGCCAAGAATTTCCTTGCTGAGCCCTTTGTATTTGTCTTCGTTTGTTTCGTACTTCTCGTCAAACTTAAAAGCATCTACAATAGAAAAAAACAAATGGTTATTTTAGATAATTTTTAATTTAAACATAATTATAAAAAGGTATAAACTTATACATTTAGAAAAAAATTTCGTTTGCCTTTGAACAGAATTTATGTGTTGCTTTAGAATACACTGATGGAGTTGTTATTAAGAAGTATAGAAATATAATTAAACTATGTATTGGAAATGGTCAGGGTTACCTCTCAAAACAATTTTTAACTACTAATCTGACTCCTAAAGTCTTCCAAATTAAAAAAAAAAACTAAACAAAAAAATAAAGCATTCATAAAAGTTTGAAAATATAAACAAATTTTAACTGATACATAAACTAGGCTCTGAATAATATCGACAAAAATGTAGACGCAATTTTATTAAAAAACGTTCACAAATTACATTACTGCCGTCATAAGGAAGAGTGCGGCATCTACATATTTCAATATTCTGAAATAAACGAGTTACAGTAATTTATCTAAAAATCACTGAGTAGCGTTTGGATGATTATAAATAATTGGTTCTTCAGGGTAGTTAAATCCAGTTTGTTTTAAAAATTAATGATACTTTACCAATTTTATTAAAATTGCAAAAACTATCGATCAAACACTGTAGTGCAGTCATATTTGTGTTGATATGACATTTCAGGCTAAAATATTAAGCAATTGAGCAAAACAAACGCAATTTTTATTTAATTTTCTTGAAGTTGAAAGAAAGATGATTAAGAAAAAACAATAAAAGGGATTTTGATTTTCATGCTAGATGCCGCACTCTTCCTTATGACGGCAGATTAGCAAAAGCTTAGCAAAAGCTTGTTCCAGTTAAGATCAAAATTTCCTTTTATGAATTTTTTATTTATTTATTTATTTATAACTAGCAAATACCCGATAAAAATATTATATATGTACCATGTAAAAATTTGAAATCTTAAAATTATTATAATATATTCTACTGTAACCAAATAATTTATGAAAAAGGACCGTTTTCTCTCAGGAATCTATTTCTGTTTTATATAAAATACAACATTTTTATTTTTCGACCAAAAAGGTAGAAGGGCATGAATGCATTCAAGCCAATGGCGAGGCCCATGGCGTTTGAAGCTCCATACAAAAATTTTCAAAAAATTCTCATAAATGTGACAGGAAATGCCTTTTGTATTAAATGTTTTTAATACAATTTTTTGTTATTTATTACTTGAAACTAAAAAATTAATTCATTTATAAAGTAACAAAAACAAAACACATCAAGGATATTCACAATTGCGTGGTTTTCAATGCAGTTAAAAAACACCGTGGTGTTGTACCACACTTTACTGAGCGGTTTTTATATTTTTTCTTGTTTTACATGAAATCTCTAAAAACCAAAAGTATGGTAATTTTAAGTAGTCCAATGATATGTTTAACGAAACGTAGTTTTTAAAATTCCATAAACAACTGATCAGTTGGCAGTTATTTTCTAATTGCAAAAATGGAAGAAGCCAAAAATGCAAGTTACACTTTTTATGCCGTATATTAATAAAATATAGCAAATAGGTTAGTTAATTTATTTGCATAGTAACAAAAAGCTATAGTGGGATGTTCTCAACCACAAATTCTATTTTAAAGGGTGCTCATATTGTGATTCTCAACTATGGCAAAAAAAAACATACTACTATAAATAATATTAATGACTAGCACATTGTATTAATTTAACACTTTCAGTGGATTTGCCCAATATATTGGACACTTCAGACAGTAATTTTTTATGTATTTATTTTGCAAAGCTTTTTTAAATCAAATCGTTTGGTTCTTTGAAAAAAGATTAACCAACAAGATAAAATTTAGAGATATATTTGACATTAAAGTCAGTTGGATTTTCGTTTTTGTGGCGAAGAAAAGTAAAAAAAAAATTGTTGGCCTATTTTATAAGAAAACATCAACCGGACGCAGATCAAATTTATATTTTTTCATCTTTTTATGACTTTAATGACAATAATATTAAGAGGGTTTAAAAAACAAAGAAATAAAGGGTTGAGAAACCATTAAAAGATTAAAAAGAAGACTTTGTGCCGAACAGGAGCAAAACAATTTTACCTTTGTACAAGCTTGTAAAACGAAAGTAGCGCAGGTTAAAATTAAATTTATGTTTTTTTTCTAGCAAATGATAGGAATATTACCTTAAAAAATTATTTTGTTCGTAGTTTAGCCTAGCCATTGAAAGGGTTAAAGAACAAAAAATATAAAAAAGACAGGACAGTTTAAGGTTTTACTATATGAATGTTAGACTTTTTTTTTTGTACACCGTCTTTATGTTTTTTTGTGTTTAAGGCAAATTAAGGTTAGAAAAGACTTTTCAAATTAAATTTTTTGTTTTAA
This sequence comes from Dichetophora obliterata, assembly GCA_963920525.1. Classification (NCBI taxonomy): domain Eukaryota; kingdom Metazoa; phylum Arthropoda; class Insecta; order Diptera; family Sciomyzidae; genus Dichetophora; species Dichetophora obliterata. The sequence goes on along the minus strand of OY986436.1, from coordinate 168,415,386 downwards.
TTATTTTTAAAGTAATACATTAAGCAGATCAACTCGTTTTATTTTTTATTGGAGAGTTTTGTTCGAATATTATTACAAATATAACCCGCTGATGAGAAGCCCCGTTCTGATTCTATGCTAGTTGGAGAAATAGTTATACAACAGTCGCAAGCAATTTGTAAGTTTCGATCACGATTGCCTTCACCATAAAACAAAATTATTTCCTAAGTCAGAATATCTGACAATTTTTAAATACATAGCTGACTTCCCGATGTTGCAAATTCTTCTTAAACTTTGCAAAGTCTTTGCTTCAGTGATTCACACTCAACGTCCTAACGATCTTTTTCAGCCTCAATAAAAGTTTTTTCTAATTCTATATTCATAACAACTTAAAATGAAATGTTTGCATTTACATGAACTTTTGTAATAGAAATTTTTTATTTGAAAATCCCGGGATCCAGGAAAGACAATCTCGGGATTTAAAAGGGCTTAAATCGTCCGGGATCCCGAAATCCGGGATATTCGAAATCCGGGATCCCGGGATTGACTTCCCTACTTCCAACAGACTGTTGTGCTCCATAATAATAACATAAACATAAAGACTAAAGTAAAATGTGAAAATATGAAATGGGAGAAAAACTGAGAAATTGACACTTAAAAATCATCGCCTCTGTGGTGCAGTGCGCTAGTGCGCGCTTGCACGGCGTATCACAAAGATTTCTGATGAAGCCTTTAGCAGGGCCGAAATTGCAATAAAATCCGCTAGTGATTTTTTCCTTTTCATATTGAAAAACGTTGTTGTTGTTGTTGTTTCTTTGGAAAGATTCGTTAGAACAATTAATTGCTCTAACTTTAACCTAAAGCTCAATAACGGTTTTAAACTATCAAACAACTAGAATTTGCATTTAAAATCAAGTATGATTTAAACCAGTGTCGGGCATCTTTGCACACCTATACTTTCTCATCTTGAGTATGTATTAATGAGCGCTTTAAAGCTCACACTGAAAACAAAGTAGTGCTAAAGAGCTTTTTGCAGAAATCTTACTAGGCATTATGGGATATTTTTTGCTCGAATTTGTATTGCCAAATTAAATAAATAAGTAGTGGACGGAATGTCAAAAGGAAACAGACCGACAGACGGATAATGTGATATACAGATAAGTAGACGGAAATGTAAAAAGGCAGGCTAATAGTAAAAAACAAATATGTTTTTTATTGTGCTTATGTTGCTTATCGTGTTTTGCCAAGGCCAAACTGACAGCGTAAGATACTTTCGTTATACGTACTTGGAACTGATCACTATATGATACGATATGTGGACATGCCGCTTTTAAATAACTAATTAATTTCTCCATCGCATGCCCTACAATTACCTTATATTGGCCATGAAAATTATCGTAATGCCTTGTAACGCATATTTTTTTTTAATTTTACCTCTTTTATGCTGCGCCATGCCGTTATTTTCTAAAAATAAAAAAAAATTCATACATACTTCCAAAAATATTGCATACATAAAATTTTATAGTGTAATCTTACGTTATATCTGTGTCGATGAGCAATAACAGCTTAAAACTTATTTCAAAGTTTCCAGAAATCTTGCTTTAAAGTTTACAAACGCCATATAAGTTATAGGAAAGGGTCTTTTGTTTTTGCATCATATCTCTGGCTAAGGTCATGATAGAAGTTCTAGATTTTGTTTTTTCATAATGATATATACGTGGGACACAACTTTATCAATAACTCAGTTCTGTCTTAAATCGACTTAAACTATTTTTGCTTATCGACACAGATATAATATATTCAAGGAACACGCAAGCGCAGATGTTATCTGCTTGACATTCGCTTGAACACTGAAGCCTTGATCGTTCTGTAGGTGAGATGAATACCTATTTTACTACACAAACACAATCTCAAGTGTGTAAAGCTGCCCGACACTGATTTAAACTATCAAACATTGAGAATTTGTATTTAAATCATATAAAATCAACACAATAAATAACAAGGTCATTTAGAAAAAAAAAATTTAATTTTGTAGTTTTTTAACAGTTACTTTTTACTGTCTTCTCAAAAATACCTCAAACGTGGAAATCGTGGCAATTTCACTTTTTCTTTCATTCTGACCAATTTTTAATGTTGAACGTAAAAACTTTTTAAAAAATTTCCATTTTTTTTTGCTTAAATTAGTGGTTTTTTCATAAGTAGATTAAATTCTGAAAGTTTAAGCAAAATCGGAGGTGGTAAAAATGTTTGGTTTCCAAAAATAAGGAAAATATATAGGAAATGGATCTAAAAGTGACTAAATTTCAATCGCTAATATCTCGAGATTTTGATCTGAGTGGGAAAAACTGGGTATACAACTAAATTATACGACCAACAGTAAGTTTACGTGTCTCGGCGTTTTCGTGTATCTTCTTGATGTCCCTACAGTGTAATTAAAGGCACAAAATGTTATCCTTTTTAAGTCCAACTTTAATCAACACAAAACTTTATATGCCCTTGTGTAGATTAATCATAATTTGAAGTCAATTCTTTGCTTTTCCCTCTTGAACTGCTCTTTTTCGCGTTTCTGTAAGCGTCTCTTTTACATAAATGCAAACGATCGTCAGTCCTTGACCAGTGTAAGGCGAGCATATTCGCAATAATATTCCAGCATAATTTTACTTTAGAACCCGGACCCGAATATTTTTTTCTTTTTTAAGAAATTTATTTGGGCCTCCTAAGCTTAAACATGAAAAAATTTTAGCTCTGAATTAGTTTAGTAGATAAAATTCGCGAAAACTTCAAATATCAGTTCTCTTTTATGAAAATCAAGTGGTTTTTTATAGTTAAGGACATGAATCCGTACAATCAGAGGATTCTGCCTTAGTTTATTTCTTCAAGCTGTCGCATAAAATCGATAAGTAAAAACGATCGTCAATTTTATAATCACCTTACGCAGAGCAATAGTGATGTTTTTGATTATCAACTATCACCTTAGACGATTCCACCCCAGTATGTGTACTTATTCACAAGTTTTTATTTTTTGTATAGAGATTTTTGATATAACTAGATAAGGAAAACCCTTCGGGGTTTATGAAATTTATTTTCCTCCCCGGGTGCCAGCAACCCTAGCTACGCCACTGAATAAAAGTGATTATATAAAGTGAGTTGGTGTGAGGTTTAATGTGCATGTAAGTTATAAGTTATGTTAACATACATGTTATAAAAACATAATCTATATAAGTAACTTAAATGCGTTAAATATTTTTTATTTTAAGTAACACTACGTACTAAAATAAAAAAATAAAAAGAAAAAAATTGGGTTTACACCTAGTAACATAATTTTAGTACGTATAAACATCTGTGTTATTTTTTGGGCCAATTTTAATATCTAAATTTTAAATAAGTGTTGTATAGGTTTTTTACCAGTAATTATTCTTGAGGGGAGTTTTTTCATATGTATTTTTTCATATGTTTTCCTAAAAACACAGTATGTATTTAACAATTTTTTCCAAAAATAATTAATAAAAACCTACTTTACATTAAACTTGACTTTCAAATTTAAAATTACACAAACTAAACGTTACATTACATAAACTTATTCACAAACAAAATATTTATTTAAATGAATTCTTAAATTTTCCAATGTTATTATTTTATTTGTTTTGTTTTGTTTTCAACGTCTAAAATTTGTACATTCTCAAAATCCGCAAAGTCGTGTAAATAAAAATCTGTATTTGGGCCAAAAACAGTTTTTTTAAGGTATTATAATACTTAATGATATATATTTTCATTTATTAAACCTTATTTAAAAAAATATTAAAAAACGAAAAATATTTTTTAATTTTTTTATTCAAATACGCTTAAAAAATTCAAATATACTATCGTGATGCATATCAAATTAAAGCTATTTGTTTTACCTTTAAAATGGAATATATCCACATAGCTTATTTTTCGCATTTTTTCTGCATATAAAGTTTTTGTTGTGCTGTCTAACTGAGCACAAACAGAAAAGTGACGAGAGCCACATGGAGTTAGTTAAAACTCTCACAACACAATCGCGTCAAAAGACAACGATTAAGCAATGCGTGGCAGCTGGGATGTTTTCTTTAATAAATAAATACTTTAATTAAATATACTTATTATTAAAATTTCGAAAAAAAATTTCCCTAACAGGTGATGTAGCAAAAACGATATTTTAACCCCTTATGAGCAAGTGCTTATTTTTCGAAAAGTATCATTAAAATTTATAAAGATAGTAATTTTAATATGAAAAAGCAAACTGAAAAGATATTTGTTCAATTTGTTCGGATTTTATTTAAAAAAAAAACGAGTGGCACAACAAAATTTATGAACACTCTTAAGACTAAAAATGCGCAGTTTTTTTAAATTGTGAACATTTTTAGCTTATTCAATAAATTTTAAATTTTTGGAACACCGTCCTCATTATTCATCTTATCACAATAATCTGTATTTATTCTTTTTAATTTTCCGTTTCTTTTTGCAAATAATTTTTTTTCATATATTTTTTTACGAATACGAACTTTATATGATTAGTAAAAAACCTCCAGTTATCTTTCCCTTTCTGTCTTAGAATTCCTTAATTTGTGACTGTTACGCAAAAATTATTTATTTATTTATTTATTATTAAATGAACCATGAAGTGTTTTACTAGGAACTTATTCGGTTTGTTACAGTTCTATTACACGGGCATTAGACTGGTAATTATTTGTATGGAGAAAAAAAAATTTCGTTTGTTTTTCTTGAGCACCCTTTTATTTTGTTCCTTTATATAAAAAACGCATAAAAAAAGTTTCAAAGAAATTTGACTTTATTAACACAAGCCGCCAGGTAGAATTAAAAAAAATTATGAGAAAAAAAAGATAAAACAGTTACAGCACAAAATTGACAAAAATCGGCAACAACGTCGAAAATAGATTTTTACTAGAATTCATATCTCAATCACTTCTTAACCGAATGTTAAGTTTCAATTACCGTTGGAAAGGTAATTAAACGCACTTTAATTTAAAAATTTAAAGAAAGTTAACACTATGAGCAATACCACTAAAATTTAGACAATTTGGTAACAATCAAAAAGTACTTCAGTTAATACTTAATATTGAATAAACCAAACAACGTAACAAAGAATATTGGATCAGTTGTTAGTGTATAGGACTATCAATCGAATGGTTGTGAGTTCGATTCTCACTACAAACTAAGAAATATTTTTAATCTTATATTCTTTTGGTGTAACAGACACAAGCAAAAAGCAACAACAATTCTAAGAAAAGGTATATGGGAAAAAAGTGTTGTTTTTGAGATTTCACTAATGCAAATCACAAAACGAGGCGTAAAAAGCTTCGCTTCAAAAAGAAAAGTGGTTGCGATGATAATATACATTCGAGGGTTGTATTACCGTAATTTTTATCTACGAGAAAAAGTCTAGCACACAAATAACCAAAGAGATTCTCTAAAGCTTTAATTGCACTTAAAATTTCTGTAAAAGGCAATATAGAATTGACAGCTTCTGCTTTCAACAAAAGTTTCTCACACATTCCAAGACATCTGTTATAGAAAAAGCTTTTAAAGCTATGTCGCTGACTAGACCAGATTCTAAATTCTTAATAAATTGGGGAAAAGTTTCTAGTCGCTAATAGAATGACCAGACAAAAGTCTGCTAAGCCTTTTTTTCATTGGACTTAACAAGATTTGGTATAAGTTTTGCCTTTAAAAATTCATACGTGCGATGGAGATGCCTGATTGACATCTCCAATAAACTGCAGCAGTAGAATCAAGGTAGAACGATTTGGTAAAACTTCGTTTTTCCTCGCGTCATACGATCTAAATTAAATATTGATTCTAACTAAAAAAAAAACACAACCATAAAATCATTAAAAATCAACAAATTCTAAAAATTTTAAAAATGCGAATTTTTGCTTACGATTAATTTTGAAGCTTGTGGAGCGACCATGTCAGTATTTTTTGATGAAATGTTTTAGGATATCAAGCCATAATCGCAGAAAAAGTGTAACTAACAAAAACAACATTTTACAGGAGAAGCAATTTTCTAGTTTTGTCTGCATAAGCAGTACATGTAAACTCGATTTTCGTGATGGGTAAAACTTAAGATCTTAGATAATCTATAATAATAATAATAATAAATAATCTTAGAGATATGATTATTTTGGGAGTAGATGGACTTGTTATAGTACTATTTAAAAAGTGAATTTCAGATTTCGTGTTGGTTACACCTTTTTAGCGGTTATGGCTCTATATATTTTACGTTGAAAAATCATAACCTCGAAATTGGTGATAATAATTAACAATTACATACTTAATGCATCCTCTGGATTAGTGGCTTCATCCAACATCAGCAAATGTGTGAACTGATCGTCTTCTTCTACTAACTCAAGTGATTCAGCTACAGATTGATGGTCTTTAAAGCCATCCTTTCGCACCTGGAATACCACTTCAATCATATATTGAACACGTTTGTCTAACTTCCCTTCATGTAGAATATTTTTAAGCATTTCGAAAATTGCACCAATGCCTTTGGACGAAACTTCGGTTAGTTTCATTCCACATTCTTTGAGAAAAGCAATAGCCACTTCAACCGAGTCATCGGTGGGTGTTTCGACAAGAAGCGTTAGAATTTCCAACGCAAGAATCTCATGGGCCACACGCTGATTAACCAAATGTGCTACAAAACGTGATGATGAGAGGCAGACGTTCTTGTCATTGCGTCTGAAGGCTCGTTTAAATTGTATAACCAAACGCTTAAGAAGTAGCTCACCAATGTTGGGAAATTTGGAGTTAATAATCGAAACAAGTGCTGCGTACACATGCGTAAATGTGGGCGATGCAGCCTGTGCCTGAATAATGGAACGACAAAGCAAACCACGACCACGTACAATATTTTCTTTGAGTAGCTCGCGTGTTATAATCGCAATATTGTCCACATTGACCTTGTTTATATAGCCATGAATTGATTTTTTTAAGGCTTCCCAGGCGATACGTTGGTATGCAGCAGACGCCTTATCAGTAATTTCAGCTTGCATCAGTCGCAGTTTTGCAGGAGGAATGTAAGCTCCACCTGTACGTGAAGTTAGCAAATCCACTGTACGACGTTGCCGTTCAGTTATCCTTGCCTTCGGATCACTAACACTTTCGTTGTCCCTCTCCGTATCGATGGCAGAATTCTTCTCATTAACGTTCCGCTGTTTTGTTTTTTCAAGTTCAATTGCGTCAAGCTCTGCATGACGTCGTTTGCGTTCTTCTCGACGACGTTCAAATGAAGCTGAGCGTCTGCGATCACGTCTTCGTTGTTCGTGTGAACGCGATCGAGAACGTGTTCTGGAATGACTTCGACGGTAGCGATGGCGATCTCGAGACCCACTTCGACTAAGGCGTTTGGGTGTACGACTTCGTTCTTTTTGTCTCCTATCGGTGGGTTTAAGTTCTTCCTTGGTCTGCTTGGTATACTCTTTTTTATTTTGTAATTTTAAGACGTCCGAGTCGATATCTTCGGAGTTGTTGATTGATTTTTTTAACTGCTTTATAAAATTAAAATAAAAATAAATGACTCTTTTATATTTTGCTTTATTTATTTACCTTTTCTTTGTCTTCTATTGATGTTAGTGGATCAGATTCATCCTGGCTTTTATTCAATGAATCATTAATACTAGTTTGAGCACAGGTTTGGTCCTTTACACTACTATCAAGTTCTCCTTCCTCTTTTTCATATTCAGAATTGACTTGCACCAACTTTTTGCAGCTAGGTTCCTGAAAAGTATACTCTTCCTTACTTTTGCAGTCAACTAATTTATCTTCATATTGTGGATCGTTTGACTTTCTGTTTTCGTCTTCAACAGCCTCCGCTGCAGTATTATTACGGCAATCAATCTGTTCATTAATGTCTTGGAAATTTAACAGAGCTTCCTTGTTCTGCTCCTTGTTTTCAGTAACATCAGTTACAACCATATTTACAGAATAATTTTCCACTTCTTTTACTTTGCCAGAGTCTGCGAAACATCTATCTAGCATCTGTGGATCATGATCTTTACAATCCATTTGTTTTTCAATGCTTTTCATTTTTTCAGCCCTTGTTTTTCCAATTTTTTCATGGCTCTCATGGCTACTAGAAGTATTGCTGGATCTTCCACTTGACGATGACGACGATGAACTTGACTCACTCGAAGTGGATGAATTACTTTCAGAATCACTTTCGGTCATACTTTTTTTGTTATTTTTGTTCTTAATTTATAAATCTTTTGGTTTTTAAACGTCTGCGAAAAACGACGAATTAAAAATGTCTTGCACGAAAAAAATTGTATTTGGCACAAGATGATGCCACATAATTTAACTGTAATATCTCTAAAAGTAGCTGCATGTAAATCATGCAAATGTTGTTAAAGGGCTTACACATCAGCGAGCAGGTTCGTCGAGCGGCGACCGTGTTCGAGCTAGTTCGCTAGTTAAAGGCCCAACAAAAATAGACGATTTGCTCCGTAAGGATTAAAAACGTAAGTGTTCGGTTAAATACATTTTAATGTAGTTACCCAAAAATAAGCAAACGTAACTGAACGAAACTAAACGGACAGTTTGACAAGACGTATTATTCCGTAAGAAATAGGGAAGTCAATCCCGGATGATTTAAGCCTCTTTAAGTCCTGGGATTGTCTCTCAGGATCCCGGGATTTTTAAATAAAAAATTTCTATTACAAATATTCATGTAAATGCAAACATTTCATTTTAAGTTGATATGAATATAGAATTAGAAAAATCTTTTATAGAGGCTGAAAAAAATTTTTAGGACAATGAGGGTGAATCACTGGTGCAAAAACTTTGCAAAGTTTTAAAAGAATTCCAACACCGGGAAGTATATGACATGTATTTCAAAATTGTCAGATATTCTGACTTAGGAAATAATTTTTTTTTGTGGTGATCGAAAAAGCGTGATCGAAACATACAAATTGCTTACGATTATCGTACAACTATTTCTACAACTAGCATAGAATCAGAACGGTGCTTCTCAGCAGCGGGTTATATTTGTAATAATATCCGAACAAAACTCTAAAAAAAATAAATCACGTTGATCAGATTAATGATTACTTTAAAAATAATTAAAACAAAAAATTTAATTTTGAGAAGTCTCTTCTAAAATTAATATGCCTTAAACACAAAAAATCATGAAGACGGTGTAAAAAAAGTGTAACATTTATATAGTAATACCTTAAACTGTTCTGTATTTTATTTTTTTATATATTTTGTTCTGTAACTCTTTCAATGGCTGGGCTAAACTAAGAACAAAATAATTTTTTTGAGGTAATATTCCTTATTCAAGATCCTTCCTTGAGATCCTTTTCGAAATGCTAACAAAACTTCTACCCCGATATAAATGCTTATTCCGTCTATAAATTATGGCGTATATTTTGTTAATAACCTACTATTTTAATTGTACATTTTTGGGTTGGGCACAAGAAATTTATTTGCCTATTCTTTTATTTCTTCACTTTATATGCGAATGATGGTTGGTAGCCGAACGGTTGGTTGGCTGAAAAATTGCTGATTGACAGAAGTTCATTCGTTTTGTGAAAGCTCTGGGTTTCTGTGAATAAAATTAACACAAAACCGTAGCTGCGTCGGTGTACGTGCTTATTTCCTGAAAACAGGCATGCTACACAGGCCAGTATACTGGCTCTGTAGTTCGAAAAACTCAATACATTCACACTTTTTTACAAATACACTCACACTGGATTCACTTTCATGCCACTTTCATTGCTACCCTCCAGGAAAAATCGGAAGGCTTTCATCTTAAAGTGATAAATAAACATTCCCCACCGTATCTTCTGAAAGCTTAAGGGTAGTTTTGTATTTATATTGTTTCCCCACCGCTTCTTTTGGAAGCTTAAGGGTAGTTTTGTATTTATATTGTTTCCAAACCGCTTCTTTAAGAATGCATGTGGAAACTTTTATTTATTCTCAAGCAATGACAATAGCAAATATTAATATCATTGTTTTCTAGCCACTTATTGTAGAATTCGATAGTCTAGTGGTAGCGCGCTCGACTCTCGCTCAGGGGTCCCGGGTTCGAATCCTGGCCGAATCCATTTTCATAACAAGGGAGAGGAATGTTTCCACATTAATTCTTAAAACAGGGGAGAGGACTGCTTCCAATTCACTTTATGGACAGCGGAGAGAAATGTTTCCACATGACTTCTTAACACAGCGGGGAGGAATGTTGCCCTCTAATGACATGCTATGTTAAAAAAGCAATGGAGTGTGCAACAAAGGGGAATGCTTCCTACATTCCATGGAATGTTTCCTGGTAACATCCGGGAATGCTCACATTTCCTGGTGGGTACTGGCAACGAAATTTTAGAGCCAGTGGATTTTGGCAGCAGCTGCCAGCGTATGTCAAAAAATTGGATATCAGTGTTGTTTTTAATTACTTTTGGTGGGTTTATTTCGGTCTTTCCCCAATTTCGTACAGGAAGCAACAGTGATAGCTTGTTTACAATTAAAAGCAAACGAAAAATATTAATTAAGATTGTGAAAAGTTGCATATCAAGGTGAAAAATAAAAGTGATTACAATTATAATAATGGAAAGAAAATTAACGCAAAAACAAATCATTAAATTGATTGAACTTTTTCGCTCCAATTAATTGCTATGGAATATGAGCATTTCTGCGTACAGGCGCAATGACCTAAAAGTAAAGGCCATTGATGCAATAGGAAAGGAAATGTCTTTGCCTGTGGACATAGTGAAGAAAAAAATACGTGCGCTAAGAAATACGTACACTGCTGAAAGGAGGAAAATGCTTATAGCCAAAAAATCTGGATCAGCTACAGATGAAATGTATGTACCGTCTGTGTTTTGGTTTCATGAAATGCGCTTGCTTGACAGCTCCATCAACATACGGAAGTCTTCTGATAATGCGAACCATGTTAGTATATTATTTTATTTATAAAAACTTAAAGGTTAAACTATGTGCTTTGGCATCTGTGCCTCCGGGAATGGCAACATCAGTGAATTTTCGGAACAATTTATTTGACTTATTTTTGGAATAACTTTACTTTAGGGTTCAGACCCGAATATTTTTTTCGTATTTTTATTAAATGTATTTGGGCCTCCTAAGCCTAAATATAAAAACAAAAGTTGTCGCTCTCATTTGGTTTAGGTGATAAAATTTAGGGAGAAAGTTGGAAAATTCAGTGCAACTATTTAAGGTTGTTGAAGATAATTTCCCTTTTACGAAGTAATAGCTGCGAGTATGAATGATGTCTACAGGAGAAGTGCTGTCTAAATTCTACAGTACTTCTGGATATAATCCTATTTTCAATGGGCGGCCTTCGACCACTGCTTAGGGATTACAACCCACTTGTTAATTAATGATTGCATTCATTTTTTCAACTCATTGATTGTGATTTAAAATTTCAAGTTCCAATCAATGATTTGAAAAATAAATGTAATCATTTTTTCAAATCTTTAGTTGGCAATTATTAACTGCATTCACGTGATTTCATTCATTCATTTAAAACATTGAAAACAGTCAGTGTAATCTCAATAATATGTTTTTAATATCAGTGTGAATTAAGTAAGATATTTTCTATTAAACAGTGTGTTTGGATCACTGCTTCAATCCGGCTGCTGTTGATTCCTTGGATAAGATGAGAAAAAAATTTATAGCGGGGGGGTCTATGTTTTCCTGTAACATATCTTATTATCATAAGTATCGATATCTCTGTTGAACAAGTATTGGAAATTCATAGACTAATATTATTTGTTTAAAATTGTATATTTGTGACTTGCACGCAAATTAATTTTTTATAAGCTTTTCTTACTTGTATTTTGCTATTTATTTTTCGGTTCGCTTTCGCGCTTTTTCACACGTTTAGCTTACTCTTTTAATATTTCAACTCCTTATATACACGGTTAAAAATTTTGGCAATTTTAGTACAGCTAAAAGTATACTGCATATTTCTTAACCTTCCAGTTTAAAATTTAAACTTTCACAAGTACTAACGCATAATTCAAATTTTTTGTAGTCACTTTTTCAAATCATTGATTGGGATTTTAAATCACAATCAATGACTTGAAAAAATTAATGCAATCACTTTTTCAAATCATTGATTGGGAATTAAATGATTTAAAATCACAAATGAATGCATTCTTTTACAGCTCTGCCAGCTACACTGTCTACAGTACTTCTGTATATAATTATCTTTTTATCACTTGTATTATATATTAAGATATATCATTAAATTCAAAAATCAAAAGTTTTCAAAAAGAGAAATCTCGCCGCGATTACTTCGTAAAAGGGAAATTAGCTGCAACACCTTAAATAGTTTCACTGAATTTTCCAACTTTCTCCCTAAATTTTATCACCTAAACCAAATGAGAGCGACAATTTTTGTTTTTATATTTAGGTTTAAGAGGCCCAAATACATTTAATAAAAATAAGAAAAAATACACAGTTACGATAGAATCGTAAGTATAGACGTAAAATGCCCTATAGAGTAATATAGAAAATTTCTGGTTTTTTCATTTATATTTTTCAAAATTATTTTAAACCATTTCATCTTCTAAATAAAAATTATTCAAAAACAAATTTGATGTTGTTGTTGCCTTCTTCAAACTTACTTTATCTAAAAACCTAACAATTAAATTCATTTTGTTTTTTTTAATATTTGGCCGAAACTGAGACTGTTTATTAACATGAAAATTTAAGTTTTTACAAATAATTCTTTTTTTATTAAAAGGAAACAAAAGTACACTCATACACATAAGAAAAAATGTAATATAAAAAAAAACATTTGAATATTGAAGTTTAGAATAATTAGTTGAAGTATACTATAATAATAAATGAGATCATGTTTTATTCCATTTTTTATTACAAAAGTATTGCATACTTTATATCTTCCGTACACACTCAAAATAGTATGCACCTACAATGTACATTTTTATAGAACTACCTACACTACCTACCTACCTACACGGAGAAAACTGTTTGATAAATTTTTTATTGTGGTTAAGCAAAACTTGCGCTTGATTCTCAGCCACTTCAAAATTATGCTAGATTTCAGCAAAAACTAATCAAAATTGGCTTCAAAAATTGACAAAAATTTGCTATTTGAGTTCATAATAACTTAGCTTGAATTCAGTACAAATTTGCTTTTGCAATTTATAATAACTTAGCGTGTATTGGCAACAGGGAGTGCATACAAAAACTACTCAATGAAAATAGCAATACTTTAAGATTATTTTCATTTATTGATTAGTCGTTCAAAAAGTAAAAAGGATACATGTGACTTAAAATTAATTCAAGTAATTGTTTTAAATATACCTTATGATTATTATTTAACAAAAATTGAGAAGCAATATTTAAATAAACTGTTCATGAAGTTTTTCCTGCAAAAAAGTTTTCGGTCTTATTTTTGTGGTACGTTGTAGGTTATTTGCAAGTATACTTACTTCATTTTTACCCAGTTTTACGACGAGAATGTTTTTAAGAGACGGACGCGGGTAATTTTTATTACGAGGAATAATCTTTACGAGGATGTCTTTAATTTTTTCCATTGAAAATCAACACTGCCATCCGTAATTAAATATGTCGCCAGCTCATCCCTTTTTCGACAGGCATATTTGTAGGTTATGGTATGCTGTTTTCCAATCGATGTAAATATTGTAATCAAATTACGGTAATCAAATTACCGGTTACACAGGCCTGTGACAGTGAAAGTGCGAAAAAATACGTATACTATTCGAATGATTCGAAAAATTTCGAACTTTCATGCTAGTAGCAAGAGGTGCTACACATTCACGTGAAATTTCATTAAAAAATTCCATCGAATGCGAAGGTTCCCGCTGCTATTGCAGTTTGCTTGTGCTTTACTTGTTTTGTTTGCGTTTAATTGTAAACAAGCTATCAGTATCACGAAAACCCGAAATAAACCCATCAAAAGTAATTAAAAACAACACTGATGTCCCCTTTTTGACATACACTGGCCGCTGCTGTCAAAATCCACTGGCTCTGAGATTTCGTTGTCAGTAGCAATGAAAGTGGCATGAAAGTGAATGAATCCAGTGTGAGTGTATTTGTAAAAAAGTGTTAATGTGTTGAGTTTTTGAACTACAGAGCCAGTATACTGGCCTGTGTAGCATGCCTGTAAGAGATGAAAAAACATGCCTTTCATTTTAACCTGCGCTACTTACGTTTTACAAGCTTGTACATAGAAAAAATTGTTTTGCTCCTGTTAGTCACAAATGTTTTTTAAATCCCTTAAATGTTTCTCAACCCTTTAGATCTTTTTTTTTTTAAATCCTATTAATATTATTATCATTAAGGCCATAAAAAGATAAAAAACATAAATTTGATTTTTGTCCGGTTGATTTTGTCTTATGAAATAGGCAAAACAAAAGAAGTTTTTGCTTTTCTTCGGAAAAAAATCGAAAATTCAACTGACTTTATTGTCAAATTTATTTTTATCAGGTTGGTTAATCGTTTTTCAAAGAACCAAACGATTTGTTTTAAAAAAAAACTTTTCATAATAAACACATATAAAAATTACTTTCTCTCGTGTCCAATATATTGGGCAAATCCACTGAAAGGGTTAAATGAATACAATGTGCTAGTCATTAATATTATTTAAGCTTTTTGTGTTTATTAACAATAAGGGTATTCACAATTGTGTGGTATAGTAAAATTGTTTTTTTTTCCATAGTTGAAAATCACAGTTATGAGCACCCTTTAAAATAGAATTGGTGGTTGGAACCTCCCACTATAGCGTTGTGTTACTATGCAAATAAATTAACTGTCCAATTTGTTATATTTTATTAATATATGACAAAAAAATTTTAACTTGCTTTTTGAGCTTCTTTCATTTTTGCAATTAGAAACTAACTAGCTACCGATCAGTTGTGTATGGAACTTTAAAAACCACACTCGATAATCATATCATTGGGGTACTTAAAATGACCACAATTTTGGTTTTTAGAGATTTCATGTAAAACAAGAAAACATATAAAAACCGTTTTTTAGCTACACTGAAAAAAACGCAATTGTGAATATCCTTAATGTGTTTTGTTTAGTTTTTGTTACTTTATATTTGAACTAATTTACATTTTTTAGTTTCAAGTAAAAAATAACAAAAAATGGTATTAAAAACGTTTTGAATTATTTAAATCTTAAAATTTTCAATCCCGAACTAATACCGGGATCCCAGGATTGAGATTTTCAATCCCGATAGTCCCGGGATCGAGAAAAGCTTCCGGGATTGGACTCCCTAGTAAGAACCGAACTGCTAGCGTAGCAACTCGTCAAAAACAGCTGTGCAGAGTGTGTTTTTATTTTATTTCCATTAATTTGTATCAATTTCACTCATTTTTTGACAAATCATTATTAAAAATTAAAAATGCACAAATTAAATAAATAAATAATAATCGATTGCCAACTGATCAGCTGATTCAGACGAGTTGAGCAACTCGTTTTATTTTGAGTTAGATCCGTAAACATCCGTAACAAGTGCAGACAATCGTCAAGTTCCTATCGCCTTGTTTCGTCTATTTTGGACGGGCCTTAAGAAGCTAGTTCGACAGATCGTAGAGCCTGTGGCTTGTTGGCAAAAATTTTTGATTTTCTCCGTCGAACAAGAGTTGTTATACATAATTTACAATTTCAATTACAAATTATAATCGTAATCATAAAAAATAAAGATTACGATTACTGTAATCATAATCAAAATATTTTAAATTACAATTACAGTAATCGTAATTATTAAAAATTACAATTGCAATTACTGTAGTCGTAATCAAAAATTTCTTTATTACGATTACAGTAATTGTAATACTGCAGAATTATAATTACGATTACTGTTATCGTAATCATTCTTTTTGTTATTGAATTACTGCATAAATCTGTCTTTTTCATGATGCAATTCACAAAGATGATCTTTTCTAGAATATTTATTTGTAGTGGGGCCCTGCCGGAATAATTCTCTTTGTATTTGTTTCTTTTGAATGCCGTCCACGTGGCACGCTTTTTCTGATTTTTCATTCGGAAAATTAGTCTTATTTAGGGCAAATATTGATTTTTGATATTTCAGAATTAAGTGTTTTTTCTCTCGCATAAATTTATACTTACTTACTTAGTTGGCGCTACAACCGTATGTCGGTCTTGGCCTCATCTAAGAATTTGCGCCAGCCATTTCTGTCTTTCGTTTGCTGGCGCCAGTTGGAATTTCCAAGCTTCGTCAGGTTGTCCTGTACTTGGTCTTTCCAACGAAGATGCGGTCGTCCTCTTCTGCATTGACCGCCGCTGGGTACCGAATCGAATGTTGTCTTCACTGGAGCATCGTCTTTCATGCGCTGAACATGACCAAGCCAGCAAAGCCACTCGATTTTAATGCGCTTGACTATGTCGATGTCAGCGTACAGCTCATACAGTTCATCATTCCACCGTATTCAGTACTCGCCATTGACGCAGATTGGTCCGTAGATCTTACGAAGAATCTTTCTCTCGAATGCTCCTAAAGTCTTTTCATCTAAACTGCTCAGCGTCCAGCTTTGTGATGCATAAAGTAGGACGGGCATGATGAGCGATTTATAGAGCGTGATTTTTGTTCGTCGAGAGAGGGCTCTGCTTCTCAATTGCCTACTGAGCCCAAAGTAACACCTGTTGGCAAGAGTTATTTTTCGTTTGATCTCAATGCTGATGTCGTTGGTTGAGTTAATGCTGGATCCCAGATAAACGAAGTCCTTCACAACCACGAAGGAGGTATTGTCAACGGTAACGTGGGTTCCAAGACGCTGGGACTGTTTGTTTGTTGACACCAAGTATTTCGTCTTATCTGCATTCACTGCCAGACCCATTAGACTTGACTCTCTTTCTAATCTGGAAAATGCTGCACTGACTTCGCGCATAAATTTATACAATCCTTATTATTGAGTTTGTTTTGATTTATATCAGAGAATTGCACAAGCCTACTTGAAGTCTTTTTCAGGTACTTGCTTAAAATACAAGTTTAAGCTTGCTTGTGCTTGATAATTTTCAATCAAGTATAACATGAACTTGAATATAAATAAGCCCACGAAAGCTTGCAACTTGCAAGTATGCTAGCTTAAAGCGAACGGCACGAAGTTCCTAGTAAAGGAAAACTTGATGCCTTCGTCAAAAAGCTTGGAAAGCTTGAAATTGAAGGCAAGTATCCAATTAAAACAAGTATCAAAAAACTACAATGAGCTTGTTTAGAAAAAGCTTAAGCGTATTAGTATCCGTGATGTCAAAATTTAAAATTAAAGATGGCGGATAGAGTTGCCACCTAGAATTTTTGTATGTTGTGTTGCGAATTGTTGTAATTGTAAAATTCTGATAACGGATTTCCCAGCTAGAACAGTAACTGTTACATACGGCGTATATAACACGAGCGGTCACACGATTTGCGTTACGTCCATATAAAATTTTTCATACAAAACTTGTGACCATTGTTCAAGTGGTGATCAAAATGTCACAAGGTTTGCATCTCTAATTCTCATTCGTGTGATCTGGCATCCCTTTCAGCCACACATGTTTTTACAATGAGAAAAATATATAGCTAAACTGCTCACACCAATTATAAATTCACCTGTGCGCTATCCTCCCCTCTCCCTATACCGTTGTGACTAACCCACCCCCTAGCCATCAGGTTAGAGCTCTGGCCTGTTATATGCCAAATTATAAACACAATTGTTTGAAGTTTTTGCATTATTTTTTAATAAAATATTTAAAAAATAACATCCAAATAACATCCAAAGCACAATTTTGCCAGCAGCAGTTGCTTGTTTTTTAAGCAATTAATCTGAAAAGAAAAATTATTCAATTTCTTATGCTCTGCTGTAAATTTATTTTCAAAAACTTCCATTTGACAGCACCGCTTTGTGTTGCATGTTTATTTTTCTTGTTGAATTTATTTTTTGACCGCGAAAGAGCTAGAAATACAAACACATATAACTTTCCTTGTTTCCCATGAAATGACAGCGTAAGAGTGTATTGGTGAACTCCAAATTTTGTTTCGTTGTGTATGTAAACTTGTTACAGCCCATAGAAGTAAAATATAAGGAAGCGGTGTAGTTGAAGAGAAATGAAGTATTTTACAAATACAGTGAAGTTGACATAAACACAAAAACATTCAAACAGGGCCGCATTCAATTATGTAGTAAATAAAGGCGTAAATTATTTTTTAGATGTATGCTTACTATGCAATTTTTATATACCACCGTTATATAATATGTTGCGTTACCAATTTTTTTACAGAGAAAAGCATTGCTAAAATAATGTAAAAGACATGAACTCAGAATAAGACTGAAACGACAAAAGTTACTTTTAATGATTTTTTAAAAATTCATTTCAAAAAACTATTTTATATAATTTATTTAATTGATATTAAAATAACACAAAAACTTAACAACTAAAATACATACCAAATTAAACTCTTTTAAAATAAATAGTTTTGTGTAGTTTTTTCCGAACTGTGGGCTTTTAATTAGTTTTTTTTTATATAAAAATACCTAGTTATAGCTTGTAATCTAGGTTGCTAATCCACTTTAATTTCATGTCAAGTTTTCAAAGAAATTGTAAACAAATAAATAACTATTAAAGCTTATCCCAATATGAAAAAAAATTAAGGCCCTTGCCACCCTAAAAAATGAATGCGCTCATGAAGCAGAACTTGTGTTTTGACAGATGCTCTTCCTCAAAAATAGATTTTTTTTTTCTGCTCGGGAAGGGCTTATGTCAAATAACGACGCTCTATCTCTCTTCCTCAGCGACGAAAATTCTTTCTACACACGTATAGTGTGTGTGAGTATAACACCACTTCCTTATCTTTTATTTCTATGTTACAGCCCAACGGGCCGGCATGTCAGCAGCTGACTCCAGGAGCAAAACGTCAGCACTTACTTTGTTACTGGGCTAGCGCATGATTCAATTACTGTAGGTTGTCCATTCATTTGACGTTTACTCACAAGAATGAAGAAATACACCCGTAAAATTGAAGAGGAGAGCAAAAGAGTAATTTTTTAATGCCATCAAAGTAATCAGTTGAAGGAATATCATACTTTTTCGCAGTACTAAATACCCAAGGATACATTTCACTGCTGCTTTTTTTACTACGTTCTGCACTGCTTGTTTGTTTTGATAGAAAATTTAAGTGAGTTTTTAAAAAACTAATTTCAATATTTTGTTGTGCAAATCTATTCACACCGCTGACGGCTTATTGGATTTACTGGCACATTATATTTTTGAATTTCATCACCAAAATAAACTGTTTTGCCAATACCGCGCATTTAAGTTTATTTTAATAATTACAACTTAATAGTCGCGATTTATGTATATATTAATTGAAAAAAAACAGCTTGCAACAAAAATTGAAAACAATTTTCAAAATTAATTATCAAAGCAATAATTATTATAAACGCAATGCACACTATTTTTTTCCTGCTAACAGCAAAATATAGAATAACTACTTTTTAAAAAAAAAAAATACACAACAAAACACTGAGACATTTTCTTTTTCCATAGAAAACCACAAAACCCTGGTTGTCATTTATATTTGAGAGAGAGTATATTTTTTTACAAATTTACGGGTGTTGTCAAACGAATGGACAACCTATAATAATTGAATCATGGGCTAGCAAGGAATGCATGAAGTACGCTCAGCAACGGACACAACAAGAGAAACGAACAAAAGGAAAAAACGAACAAAAGAAAAAAAAACGAACAAAGAAAAAAAGAAAGGCATGCTTTCAATCAGTTGTTTGATACAAGTGCGCAGAAGTTGACGTGAAAGTGAGTAAAATATTTTTAAATAAATAAATATTTTGCTTATTTATCAAAAATAAAAACAAACTGCTGACCCAAGGCTTTCCAAGCGAGGCCTTTTGAAGCAGTATCGATGTTTGTCTTCTAACCCTTATTTCGGACGAATTCAAAAATCTTTCTCTCTCTTGTTATCCCTCTCTCTTTGGAAGGAAAAACAAAAAAGAGTGCAACGAACTGCTGACCCAAAGCTTCCCATGAAAGGCTTTTTGAAGCAATTTAAAGTAAGCTAAATTGAAGTGCTTTTTTCCAAGCACTCAAAAAGGCCTTTCGGAATGCTTTTTTCCCCGTTGGGAGCTGTCCAGCAGGGTTGATTTCGAGTCTTATGTTACAGTTTTAAAATTTAAGTTGGAGGTTAGGGCTGCCACCTAAACTTTTACCACAGTATTGCCATCTAGTAAAATGTATTTTTAAGAGTTTAAACATCATTTAACAGTGTTAAGGGAATGACATATCGAATTCATAATTTTAAAATTCATGATAGTGGATAGAGTTGCCACATAATTTTTTATTACTGCGAATTCGGTGCTGGCACGAACACTAGGCATAAATGGGTCGCTGAATCCGAATGCGTTGTCAGAATTTCAAAATTATGTAATTTTTTATAATAGCGTTGCCACCTATTAACCATATTGATTTTTAAAATTCTGTATTTAGATTCGAAAACAGCGACATGTTAAATTATGTTTAAAACTCTTAAAATTACATTTTACTAGGTGACAATACTGTAGTGAAAATTAAGGTGGCAACCCTAACCTACATCTTAAAATATTAAACTTTGACATTAAATTCGAAATCAAACATTTGCAGAATTTAAAAATTACAAGAATTCGCCAAAATACAAGCAAAAATACAACAAATCTGGGTGGCAGCTCTATCCGGCATCTTGAATTTTAAATTTTGACATCAATTCCGAAATCAGCTACCTCCTAAAACTGCCAACCACAGAGTCCAGAGAACCCTTAAAAGTTCTATTACGCTTAAGCTTTCTCTTCACAAGCTCATTAAATTTTTTGGATACTTGCTATAAATTCAATTAATTGTACAAGCTTTTGCCGATCGTTCCAAGTTTTAAACTTTCTGCCCGACAAAGTCTTATGCTATATTCGCACTGAGAGCTAAATGCGCATTTAGAGAATTAACTATACATATTTGTCCCTGTTACTCCTACAACGAGTAAAGGGCCATTCGTAAATGTGGATTTCGTAAATGCGCATTTAGCTCTCAGTGTAAATATAGCATTAACAAGCTAAGCCAACGAGCAAGCGTGAACATGACTTGTTTCTGTTTGGTATTTTTGTAAGCTGGCTAAAGCTTGCTTTTTCAAGTTTGGATACATACTAAAATTCAAGTACTTGAAAAGGCTTGAACTTCAAGTAGGCTTGTGCAGTTCTCTGATTTATATCATTAAAAACATATTGTTCAAAATAAAATAGTTTCGGAATAAAATTGCAATATATTTGCTACTTAGTAAGAAGAAAAATAAGACAACATTTAAATTACATAACTTTCACATAAACATTTTATTTTTTTTTTAAAAAACTGAACCAACGCTCTGGAGAAGCCCCCTATAAATGCGTAAGCATTGTGCTGATTCGGAAGATGAAAGATAGTTAGCTGGAGATTGGATAGATGGAGTACTGTCGGTGAATATTTGTTTTAAATTTGCACAGCTCAAAACAGCCGGGAAACACGCTCGAAGTGAGACTATTCCACAACTTAACCGTGCGACTAAAAAACGAATTATTACGGTAATGCGATGTTCTATTGGACATCGATGCAATGGTAAAGGGGTGGGCTTGGACAGCTGCCCGAGTGGACCTGGGAAACACACGAGCTGGTGGCGTCATGCCATGTATCTCCCTTGAACACTTCCCATGATAATATCATGGTAGAAGAATACAGGTAGATGCACCAGATGAGAGCATACTGCCGGAAATGTCAAAACGAAGCAAAACTTTTTATTTGTTTTCTTTTGTTTCCATTCGCCACACAGCTAAATTTGACAAACATGGCAGTATGGAAAGAGAGCACAGTCAGCGCTGCAGCTACCTCTATTTTTATACCATTTTTATGTATAGGTTACAGAAGGCTAAGGCCTTTTCCACACTTGGTCAACGCAATTCCAACGAAACATCAACGCAACAGCGAAAAAGTTGAAAAGCAATGCAACTATAAACCGAATGCTTTCAGACTTGCTTTAAAAGTCATGCAATATATAATAATTGTAATAATATAATAAGTAATGTTTTTCGACTTCTTGAACTAATTTCATATCTAACACTTGCTCATTCATCCGGCAAACTATTTCTTCTTCTTTAAGATTATATTTATGAAAAAAATAACTAATTAATTAACTTATTCACCTTGATCAATACTGCACTACAAACAATTCACAAAACAAACAAACTGATGCAACAAGTCGCCGATGAAAATTGCGGAAAGCCGCGTTGCGTTGAACAGGTTGAGAACGTGTCGAGAACTTGTTGCGTGCAAGTTGCTTAATCTGAAATTCCGGTATAAATACACAGGCTAGCAACTTGAGTTGGAGTTGCGTTGACCAAGTGTGGAAAAGGCCTTAGGCAACCAACATTTCGTCGATGCCCAAGAGAGTTGAGAGAGGATGAAATACTTTCATCCCCTATCAAATATATCGCACGACGTTGAATTCGATCCAGAAGCTCCAAATAAGATCCTAAAGCCCTGCCCAAATGTGCGAATTGTACTCCATTTTCGGTCTTATATATGAGGTGTAGATCATGCGAAGATCAGCTGAGGTGAAATATTTTTTGCACCGTTTTAAAAACCATGGCACTTGCCCGCTTCTTTCGACACATCGAAAATATGATCATTCCAACGAAGATCAGATTTGATCGATATGCCTAGAACGTCAAGAGCGGCTGATTCCACAAGATCAACACCATTCATATTAAGGGGTGCTAAGGGGCAATTCATCCGCTTGGGGGTTAACAGGCAACACTGAGTCTTGCCTGCATTGAACTCTACTCTATTAGTGAGACCCCACTCGGAGATTTTTTGTAGATCATTTAGGATTGTGTCATTCATATTTTGCCTTTTTCTCTCAATCTGCATAGAGCTTGGGCGTTTTTTAAATGAATATTAATGACAAATGCTGCTGTCATCCGCAAACGAATGTATTGGGTTATGCGTCAACGACATAAGGTCGTTGATAAAAACCAGAATTAAGGTTGGCGATAGAACTGAACCCTGCGGTACTCGTGGACAAAAGGTGTCAATGAGCCTGAGTGACGTAACCAAGTCGGGTGACTCAGGACATTGAAATCGCCTGCTACAACGATCTCACTGTCAGGAAACAACCCCAAAATATGCGTAATCGAATCAGAGAAAGAGTCCCGTTTGTTAAAAGTGGGCTCTCTCCCTAGATTCGGACTTCTATAAATAAAACAGAAATGCAGCAGAAACATTGAGCTTAATTCTGGATCGGTCACGTTCAGACTCCTCTCAAACTGGTACGCTACATCCGTTCTTATAAAAAGGGCGATGCCTCTATGCATGGTAGAACTAGTGAAGGTATATGCATTTCAGACTGCTCTCTTTTTCTCATAGCCAGAATTGTCAAACCCAAGCTTTTTGCTATTCTTGCCTATTTTTGCTTTCTTATCGCACTATCATCGTTTTCAGATTTTGTATGAGCTGTCAACTTCGTTTTGACAGTTCCGGCAGTCTGTCTCTCCGAAATGCATCTACCTTCTCTAATTCTACTATGCCTCTATGCAAAGAAAATAATGGCAGTCTGTCTCTCCGAAATGCATCTACCTTCTCTAATTCTACTATGCCTCTATGCAAAGAAAATAATGGCAGTAAGCGGTATCCAGGTATATGAAAATCCACTGGGTCTGCATCCTCGGCCACCTGGGTCTCGCCTAGTGCCATTATTTGCGGCCTATGTAGAGTACAATGCACATATACCGAGAAAAAATTCGACCTCAGTCCACGAATTGCAAAAATCTATTCGAAAATGACCCGACATTTCCGCACCAAGCAAATATTAAACAAATAAGGGCATATAAGGTAATTAAGGTAATTAGTTACGGCTACAAGAGAATTGCATAACATGAGCAATACAATAGTACTGAAGCAAGTGTTATGCCTTTACTTCAGCACAATTTAGCCCACTGTGCAACCCTACTTACAAACGTAACTAAGGGCCAATTTAACAGTCCAAGCTTAAGGTGCTCTTAAGTTAAGGAAACTTGCACACTTAAGCACCCCTTAAGTGTCGTGCGTTTTAACAGTCAAATTTTAGGATACACTTAAGAAATTTGTTTTTCATAGGCAACACTTAAAAAACATATGTTTTTTGTTTATGTTCTTCTAATTGTTTCAAAAATGGAAAATCAAAAAAGAGCCGGCAATTTTAGCGAGCTAGAAGTAGATTTACTGCTTAATTTGATTTCGGAAAGAAAGAAAATAATTGAAAGCAAACAAACAGATGCCGTATCTGTAAGTAAAAAAAAAACATGCTGGCAGGAGTTGACTGTTGAGTTTAACAGTCGAAGCGGCAGTGTCCACCGAGACGAAAAAGTACTACGGAAAAAGTATGACAATTTAAAAAAAGATTTAAAAAACGAAATGCTGATGAAAAGCGAAGCCTATATGGCACTGGTGGAGTACCTCCGATTTCTGTAGAGAAGCACTCATCCGATGAAATGCTCAAAAGCGTCTTGCACGAAAAGCAACTTCACGGAATGGAAAGTATTTATGACTGCGACAATCTTCCTGGTGGTAAGCTAAAAATTCAGATAAATTTTATTTATATGATAAGGAATACAAATTTTTCTTAGGTTCTCAGCAACCGAGTAATGACACTTTTGTCGAGTACCTTGAAGTGGAAGAAGCGGAAGAAGTGGATAAAATAGTTATATTCCTAAAAACAAAATTATTTAAAGAAATCATGGACGAAGCAAAATGGGACCATTATGATCCTCAAAAATTGAAGAAGCCAACCCACAAAAGCTTACAAGCTGGCTGTCGCTATGACAAGCGCACATCTTGGCAAAAATTAGCTGACATAAAGGTGAAGTGGCTTGAAGAAAATTCTTCAATTGACAGGAAAAATGCAAATGAGGAGCATGAGAAACGCATGCGAATACTTGATCTTCAAGAGGAAGAAGCTAAATTGCGTATAGAAGAAGCTAAAAAACGCATAAGACTGGTTGACTTGGAAATTGAAAAAATCCAAAGAGCCAAGGCTGATCGTAACGCATAATTTTTTTTTAATACGGAAATATTTTTCCTGTTAACTTTTCTTTTTTTACTAGTCATAAAAATACATTTGAATTGGAAAGCAACTGAAGTACCTTTATTTTTAATTTTTGTGTTCAGTTTATATAAATTTAAAGATTGTTCTTTATATTAAAATAATGTTTACGAAGTGTCCTTAGTTATGAGTATATAATGGAATATTGCTTTTTATTAAATATTTTTGACTTTTATTCATTAAAACTATCAAAATATAAACGAATTAATGATGTGCGTGTTTTGTTATTTTCACTGGAAATACTGCGTACAGACTGGGGATTGGGAGTATTTAGGACGTTCTGAACTGCTTGTTCCATGTCAAAGTCAAGGGATGGGGCCTCATCATCATGGTTCATGCAGCAAATATTGTGTAAAACAGATGTTGCAACAATAATACTTTGGATTTTTTTCAAATTTAAACGAATGCCCAAAGAAAGTACGGGAAAACGTCTTTTCCAGACTCCATACTGTCGCTCAACACAATTTCTAGTTCTTATTTGAGATTCATTGTAGCGATTTTCTGCAACTGTATTTACTGATGACAGCGGAGTTAACACAAAGTTTGTATTTTCATATCCACTATCAGCAACAATTATGCCGTTTCCAAATTCACCACATTCCAAGCGATATTTAATTTTTGAGCTTCGGAGAATTGTTGCATCGTGTGTAGATCCAGGCCAACGAGCTACAACGTCCAAAATTTTTAATGAGCTATCGCACATTGTTTGCACATTAATGGAAAAGAAACCTTTCCTATTTCGGAACAACTCTGCATCCATTCCACCTTAGAAACGTGTATTTGAATTTGACTGATCTTCTTCTATTATAAAAATAAACAATACCTGGAGAAAGGATCCTTACATGTGTGCAATCAAGTGCACCAATGACACGTGGAAAGCGTGCAATCATATAAAACTTTGTTTTTATTTCCTCCATCTGCTGTGATGAGTTCGGAAAGTCTATATATGTGCTTCTTAAAAGCACCAGAGCAACTACGTTACTTGCGGAACTTACTGAAACACCGCTTAAGAGCCTGAACAGAATCAAAAATCGTTGCGATCGACGATTCGTTGTTGTTGGAAAATACATGCAAAATACGCAGCACGTTTTCTGCAACGATAAATCGCAGACTTAGAATCTATGCTATTTCAATCGTCGGTCGCAACGATTTTTGATTCTGTTCAGGCTCTAAATCTGCGACAGTTCGTAGCATGCAACCAGTTGCATAAAAACGTAACGTCAAAAGGAATTTTTGGTCTGCAGATATAGCGTTATTCCTAAAAAGTATACTTTATAACTTCCCTAGGAAGTAATTTGCAGATACCTCACCAGTTCTTTTTGCTAGATATTTTGGGTCTTATGTGCTCCAAAACTCTGTAGGCAGTTTCCTTCGATACACGAAAACGCACACGAAAATCGTTGTCATCATACTTGTTAAAAAAGTCCATTCTAGTTAAAAGTGTTCTTTTCCTCCGCATTATAATAACTTGGAACAGCTCCCCGATTTCTTCGTCACTTATATTAGAATCAATGCTTAAATTCATTTGTAAATTTCTTCGTTCCAACAAACGCGATTCCATATTTCTTATTCTAAAAATGTGAAACAGCTGATTCTTGAGGAGACCTTAAGCGTCCAATATTGGCAGCTTAAGGAACCCTTAAGTGGGCCTGTGTTTTCTGCACTGTTAAAATGATTATAAAGCTTAAGGTTTCCTTAAGCGCTAAGGAGAGCTTAAGCCTGCACTGTTATATTGGCCCTAATTGGAGAGGATATCGGAGATGATGGAAACGAAGCCAACAACAATAACTTACACTGCGAGGAGCATAGAAAAGCCCCTCGCGTGGTCAGCTAAAAAAAAACTGCACTGCTGTCCAGCGATGATGATTCTGCAGCTAGCGGCTCTCTGTGAAACAGGTTTGGCTATTGTGCAGTTGATGATGTTCTTGCTGAATCTGCTGTTATTTTGTTGTTGTTTAATTTTTTTGTTTATTTATTTTTTTATTATTTATTGTTTATTTATTGTTTATTATTTTATTGTTTATTTATTATTTGTGGTATAACTTACATAGTAAGTAATTAAATTACAAAAAGCATGATTACGATTACAGTCATTTTAATTGTCATTTTCATTGATTACGATTACTGTGATTGTAATCAATAGATTTTTCTATTACAATTACATTAATCGTAATTGTAATTTGCGTGTACACCGATTACAGTAATCGTAATAATACTTTTCTTATATTACAATTACAGTAATCGTAATCGTTAATTTTTAAAGATTACAGGCAAGTCTGTACTGGCAAGTTTTTCTTCTGTGCTAATAATTCAGTATTCGAACTCAATTTACGCATGAAGTTTAACTGATAACATTGTATGGTGTTTAACAAGGGGGCGTGGCACCTCCCATACAACCCAAATTTGAGATATCGACTATCTTTGGAGTTATAAAATCGCACAGCCTCGGAATTCAATATTCGAGCACAATAAAACACATGTCGTTTTACTGATAACATTTTATGGCGTTGGACAAGAGGGCGTGGCACCTCCCATACAACCCAAATTTGAGATATCGAATAGCTTTTGAGTTATAGTTCGCACAGCCATGGAATTTGGTATTCGACCACAATTTACAAGTGCCGTTTTACTGATAACATTTTATGGGCGTTGGTAAAGGAGGCGTATCACCTCCCATACAACCCAAATTTGAGATTTTGAATAGCTTTTGCGTTATAATTCGCACAGCCTCCGAATTCAGTATTCGACGACAATTTATACGTGCTGTTTTACTGCTAACATTTTATGGGCGCTGGACAAGGGGGCGTGGCACTTTCCCTACAACCTAAATTTGCGATCGCGAATAGCTTTGGAGTTATAGAATTCGGTATTCTACCACAATTTGCACACGCTGTTCAGGGGGCGTGGCACCTCCCATACAACCAAAATTTGCGATATCGAATAGCTTTGTAGTTATAGGCCTCACAGCCTAGGAATTCATTATTCGACCACGATTTACACATGCCGTTTCACTGATAAAATGTTTGGCCATTAAACAAGGGGGCGTGGCACCTCCCAAATTTGCGACATCAAATAGCTTTGGAAGTATAGGTCGTACAGTCTCGAAATTCGGTATTCGACCACAATTTACACGTGCCGTTTCACTGATCAAATTTAATAGGCTTTATAAAATGGTAAGTGACACCTTCCACACAGCCCAAATTTGCGATATCGAATTGCTTTGGAGTTATAGGTCGCACAGCCTCAGAATTCAGTATTCGAACTCAATTCACCCATGTAGGTTCACTGAAAACATTTTATGGAAGTTTGGCAACGGGGGCGT
This sequence comes from Dichetophora obliterata, assembly GCA_963920525.1. NCBI lineage: Eukaryota > Metazoa > Arthropoda > Insecta > Diptera > Sciomyzidae > Dichetophora > Dichetophora obliterata. The sequence goes on along the minus strand of OY986436.1, from coordinate 168,386,950 downwards.
GGCAGCAACGCACCGGGTTTCAGCTAATTTATAAGTAAAGCTGAGCTACACCATGCATTTGTAAATAGTAAGTTTATGTTATAGCTGTGTTCGATGACTGCTCTCGATTAAAATTGCTCACTCCAAATCAGCAAAAAGTGTTCGATGAGTTTCTTTTTCTGCTCTTAGCTGCTCTCACTTGCTCTTGATTTTTGATTTTGAAGCAACCCCAAACCATGATGATCTACTGCTTCTACGGTTAGTGTTAAAATTTATAAGAGTTATACCTGTGACACATTGGCAGACTTAAACTTGTTTAAATCGCTTTTCTAGTTTAATTTTCTGATAAACTATGTTTAGAATTCGTTTAGTCAAAACTAGTTTCCGAAAGTCGTTTATCACAGCTAAACGAGTTTTAACAGCTGATTTTGATATTCTTCTTTCTACACTTTCGTTGATAGCTACTGTGCTCTCTCTCAAGCACACACGCTGAAATTTTACGATTATAGTTTTGTTCGCTCGCCCATTGCTTCTATATTTTTCGTTATTTTTTTAAACTAGTTAAGAAATATATTGAGTGTGTCATCCCCAATGGTTATATTTTAAACTACAAAAGATAACCAAGATTACCTATGCCAATGTGTCAAGGCTATTAGGAGTTCTGGTGATTGGCATTTTTAATCGTTTTAAACGATCCTCATAAGGAGGAAGGTTTAAAGTGTCCGTTGCACTTAAGCCCCTTAGAGCAAACCGAACAAAACGTTTTTGGATTCTCTCTATACGTTCAACATGTACATTGCAACTTGGGGACCAAACTTGACTTGCATACTCTAAGTGAGGTCGCACAATTGCATAATACAGCGTTGTAGTTGTGTTTCATAAACGCGAGCATAGAAGATGCTTTTTTACAAACGTAATCAATATGAACGTTAAACGATAGCTTAGAATCCATGCATATACCAAGATCTTTGACAGCACCTACACGACTTAAAGCAGTATCTTTTTTATCTTATAATCAAAAAGTAAATTATTCCTTTTTCGCGAAAAGGTCATAGTTTGGCATTTATCTGGATTAGAAACATATTATTTTTAGAACACCAAATTTCAAAGGATTTCAAATCAGACTGGAGCAGATCTGAATTGTCTTTAGCATTTATTGTTCTGCATATTTTCATGTCATCTGCATAGATAAGTAGATGAGAGTGTTTGATGATGTGGGTTACATCATTAATGGCTAAAATAAACAGAAGTGGACCAAGGTGGCTACCTTGAGGAAGACCTGATTCAGCAATAAATTCAGCTGACAATACGCCTTGAAATCGTATTTGATAAGATCGCTCTGTCAGATACGATTGAATCCAGCTTACAAAAAATTGTGGAAAACCCATTAACTTTAGTTTAAATAGAATTAAGTTGTGTGGCAGTTTATCAAATGCTTTACTAAAATCAGTGTAAATACAGTCGACCTGGTTACCTGAATAAAATGAATTTAAGCAAAACGTTGTAAAATCGAGGAGATTAGACACAGTTAGGCAATTCACAGTTCATCCTAATTAAGGTTTAATGTGCTAATTCTGAAATGTGCTATTTTGCCTGTTAATTTTTTGTTTTTGTTTTGCATGTAAACACAAATTAAACCTGTGTGTTAAATGTTGCCACTTTTGTAAAGGCATGTTTTTATAGAGTGTTAATGTGTTGTTTCGTGAACAGCTGTTTTACGTGAATAAAAAAAGAGTTGCCTGCTAAATGATTTTGATGAATTTTCCAATAAAACTGAATATTAAATTGAGTTATTTAACTTTTAATAGAATCTAAAACATCTGGGCTGCATAGTAAAGATTCCAGCTCTGTTTTGAAACTGCAAATCAATACTTCTCACTAAAGTTGTGCTCACAGTTGTAAGAAATTAGTACATTGAAATATTAATATATTAAAACATTACAATGAACTGTGAATTGCCCAAGTGAATCTGCCAGTAACAAATCCATGCTGACGAGTTGTCATGACCTTCCCACAGCGAATTTTCACACGATCATACACGAGCCGCTCAAAAAGTTTTGGAATCGACGAGAGTTTCGCGATAGGCCTGTAGTTGTTTACATCGTTCTTACAACCTTTTTTATAAATAGGACTTATAAAAGATTTTTTTCAAAAAAGTGGAAAAATACTTTCGCTAATTCATTTATTGAATAACATGGACAGTGGTTGACTTAGAACGAAACCACATCGTGTTAACACTGCGGCAGGAATTCCGTCAGGTCCAGCATTAAAATCCTCATCGATCAATCCAATATACTTTAAAATATCCTCTGAAGTAAAGGATATAGAATCCAACGAAACCCTGGGTGTAGAGTTCATATATTCAAAGTACTCTTCATCAGGATTGAAAGAGTCTGAACAAAAGGACTCTTTAAAGAGATTGGCAAATAGACCACAAATTACGACAGGATCGTCAGTAAATCCGTCAGAGGTTTTAAATGATGAAGGGAATCCATCAGATTTTTTTTTGGTGTTTATGAAACCCCAGAATTTCTTCGGATCAGACAATATTCTCAGCTTAATACTGTCTAAATAATTTTGATATAAGGTAGCTGAGCAATTTTCAAAATCCAGAAACAAACGCTTGTAGATTTCTAGGTCGTTCAAGTCTAAGCTACAGACATATTTTTTCCATGCCCTATTCCTGCTGTTGCGAAGAATCTTTAACTCCTTTGTGTACCAGGGGTAAGCACAATTTTTCGTAAATTTGAGGCTATATGGCACGGACAGAGAAAACACAGCAAAGATTTCCATATAAAAAAAAAAATTAATTGAATCATCAAGAGTTTTATTAACATATTCTAAAATAGCATGAAGTTTACTTTGAAGTAAATGATTCAAATTCAAAAAGTCAGCTTTTTTAAAATCGAATTCATAAACTTTATCTATTGAGTTAGACTGTACTATATTATCCCTGTCTGATTTGTACCATATGCTCAATGGTGGATGGTATTCATCAACAGCAGTCAAAGCATGAGGGGCCTTCTCAACAATCACATTCTTACTGTCTGTAGTTAAGACCAGGTCAAGAAGTCTTTCACGACTATTATAAATACAACTCACTTGTTGTAAGTCAGAAGATATATTATCAACAAATATATGCTCTTGGCGAGTCTTCGAATTAGATGCACAAAAATATGTATCATCGTCAGAAGATTCCCATTTCAAGTCAGGCAGATTAAAATCACCTAGCAATAAAATGTCGTCATTAACGTCAATTATGCTTATAACGTATTCTATGCAATCCGCAAGGCTTGCATAAACTTCTACACTGCTCTTAGGAGCAACGTATGCATTAATAAGATATACATTAGAATTGCAATGTACAACCTTAACGCATATAAGTTCGATGTTAGCAGAGCAGGGAATAACAATAATGGAACTAACGAAGGAGTTCCTTACAGCTAATAAGACACCTCCACCGACAGCAGAAGTATTGTCAGCGTGTCTATCTCTTCTATAAACTTCAAAACTGTTATCAAACAATTCTAAGCCAGTAATGCTTCCGTTTAACCAAGTTTCAGTCAGTGCGATAATATCCTGAGAAATTCTGAGACATTAAAAATATGCCTCGCGTCTTAGAGCGTAATCCCCTTACATTTTGATAGTAAAGGGATAACCTATTCAGTTTTTTTGGGATTGACGAGCGGCTTGAGTCGTCCCTCTAGGCTTATTCTTAGGCTGAAACTCTGTAACGAGTACATTATCAGTCCACAAATTAGAGTTTAGAACAGTTGCAAAATCTTCAGCTGGAACTGTGAGAATAAAGGAAGCATGGGAAGGTTTATTACCTATTTTTTTGCATGAACAAAATGCATTTTGACTCAACAAGTTATTATGTTTGATAAAAGTCAATACATTTTCAACAGTTGTGTCGGGTTGAAGACGTGAAATAAATAATTTTTTTTCCTCGACACTGCCCTTAAGCTCGATAGATTTCTAGGCTCAATAGGAGTCAAAACTGAACTATTAGTCAAAGAAGGAATGTTAGAAGGTGACGAGGAAGTAACTGGAGTGTTCCTGTTCAAAAGCGGTGCTGAGGGCTGCTTGGCCTGAGAAGTAGATCCAGATGATTTTCGCTTCTTATTAGTTTTTTATTTTTTCTCTTTCTTTTTGAGATAATATGGTCTTCTGATGAAAGGATTGTTTGTGTCCCGGAAGAAACAGTCTGTAACAAAGCAGGCGGGATATTTTCCGAAATGGAATTTTCATCATAGACGCTGGTACTGGGTGCGGCCATAACTTCACTAAAAAATGTTACAATTTCTCGAAAATTGCCGTCAAGGCATGACTTGGAAATACCGGCACAAGATGCATGAAACATTTGCTCACATGGACCAGAACAGCTGAACATGGGGTTCAGAATGTTTTGGCTTTTGCAAAGTTCCTCTAAAAAACAAGCAACGATATTTTCTGCAGAAAAATAATCCATGTTTAATTTTTAAAAAATGAGCAGATGCAAAATGTGCTTTTAGGGTTATTATATTCAGGCAGTTTGTGCACAGTTTAGTAGAAACTAAAAAACAAAAACAACACTCACTGAGCTGAAAATAAACAAATCACCGCACAAAGAAGAAACTAAAACACAGTAAGCATGCAAAAACAACAACACTGCATTAACTAAACGAGTTAAACAAAGTTAATATGCAAGAATTAAACTTACACAACTTAAATGCATAATTATTATTTAATGGAATAGTTGTATATTAGTGATATTAGTAAGTACAATATAATATTTAAGTAATTACGACATTGAAACTGTTTTAATACACTAACGAATATAACAAAGGCTTTTACATAACACGATAAAACACAACCGACACCAACTAATAGACGAGATCAACTTAGTGAGTAGTGGCTTTAATAGAACTCTTAGTGAGTAGTGGCTTTTTAATTTTTGCGCGACCTCTTAACCCAGCAGCTCGAAGAGTCCTCCAAACTGTTTCACTCATATTTCATGGTCGCTTAAAAACGTTTGATTTTAACTGCATTTTCAAATTTCTGAACGCCTAGATCTCGAACAATCTTCCGTTGAAGGGTTTCGGAAAGGAGCTTTTTTCGTCCCGATTTGTTTTTGGTTGGAACATTTTCGAATGTTTTGTGAAATTTGCTTATGACACCAAGTGAAACTTTCAAACGCATTGCAATTTGACGATAAGTCATACCATTTTGTTTAATTAGAATTGCATCTATTAGAAATTACATCAAATGACTTTCAAATTGCATTAAAAAATGTTAGCACAAAAAACTATTCTTTTAAATGAACACGCGTGTTATGCAGAGGCGCTATCAATAAATTGTTCAAGCAACAAGTCTCGCTTATGAAGTAAATAAATAACTGAAATCACGGCAACGGCGAAAACCTTTTTGAAACCGTTAAAATTTATTTTAAACTTTACAATAACAATTTTTCTATTTTAAAGCTCTCTGAGAAATTTCATTTACATCTTGCTCCTACTTGCACAAAAGCATGAACAATTTTGAGTCACTGTATCTCCCTTAGCATGCAGGGAGCATTTAAAGAATAGTTACAATTAGGGTATTCACAAGATGTGCTATATGTCATATTGTCATATTGTCCTAAAATTTTACAACTAAAATTTACAAGATAAATAAATGCAAATAAGAAACAGCTGTTTGATTACGACACTTCAATAAACATAGCTTTCAGAGTTGTAATATACTAGTACTTTTTTATATGGAAAGCAACAATAAAGTTTTTAAACTAGTGTAAAACCTTAGGACAATGGGTCATGTGAATAAAAAATCAGCAAATGCTTTTACTGAATTTTTCTAGTAAAAAGTATGGATTTAGTGAATAAAAAAAGCTATATCTATATAGCTTTTTTTATATCTATATAGCTTTAAGCTTTTTAAGCTATATCTATATAGCTTTTTTTATTCACTAAATCCATACTTTTTACTAGAAAAATTCAGTAAAAGCATTTGCTGATTTTTTATTCACATGACCCAATATGACATTATGACATGATAGCACACCTTGTGAATACCCTAATTATGTATTTTGACCTCCTAAATCCAAATCTGAAAAAGTTCAGTACGCTTGAAATTGGTTTAGGTGTTAAAGGCTTCCAAAGTTAAAAAATAGCCAAGAAATTTAGTGTTTTTTTCAGTTTTCCAAAATAAAAAAATTTCTTTAAGTTTAGGAAATTTTTGTATTTGTATTTTAAAAGTTGAAAACTTAAGGGCTAATAGTAGTTAATTTCATTTAAGGATATAGGAGACTCACTACATTATTTAATTTATTAAACTATTTAAAAAATTTGCAATTATTGAAATGTAATACATGACAAAAAAATAAAAATGAAATTTGTTTATATTTCGGACATGATACGAGAAAGAGTTTTACACCATCTTTAAAATATATTGGATTTTCTTATGTATACAAGCGTGTGTCAACTGGTATAGTGTGCGTATCATGTTTACAAAATTAGTACCAAAAATCGTAGTAAATGGCATTACATAGGTTACATTTTGTTTATGCTCATTCTAGATTCCTTTGTGCTTTTCCCCCTCCCCCACCCTAGCACAAATCCTGCGGACGCACATGCGCAGGATACTTGCCGTTGTGCTTGCCGTATGCATCCCTGTCCCTTTCATCGCTTTTCTTTTACTGCAGTGATATCAGATTTCTATTTTTCCAAGATATCAGCCAGTTTGTTAGAGTTTTTCCCTAATTAATAGTTCGGACATTACAGGCGCATATCCCTAAATCAGTACTAGTTTTTCGTTAACGTTTTCGTTTTCCTTTGCCAGGAAGTACGTTGCCCAGGAAATACTAAGTGGAGGTTTGAGACGATTTCACATGGGAGATGCTGGCTCGCCATGTTGAGGCACTCAGACACGTTGTCATGTGAAGGTTCATTCCTGTTTCCCGACCCCCAAAAAAATTAACATATCCTTATTTTAAATATCATATTGATACTAATACATATTTTTAATCATTTAAATCAATTATAGAAAGATTACATTTTAGAATGTTTGACGTTGCAGTGCTGCAAATTTGTCCTTTTTTGACATTTTACTTGTGCTGCAAAAGCAGTTTGCGCATCATAATGCATTTCCGAACAGATCCTATGTTTCAACTGGGATCCAAATGTAGGAATTCTACAATTAAAGTAAAGCTCGCTGCCACTAAAGACTTCTGACGTCATAATCAAAGTTTATTAACAGTATTTTTAAACGACAAATGCGACCAAAGTCATATCAAAGTACCAATATCTCAAAATCTGTCCTTAGAAATAAAAAAAAAATAAACTTAGTGTTTTTATATTTTGGTTTTTACATGGTAAAATTAGAGAAGAAAGATGCATTTCGGAGACAGATTGCCGAAACTGTCAAAACGAAGTTGACAGCTCATAGAAAATCTGAAAACGATGGGAAAGCTAAAATTGATTTTCTTCTCATTCGCAAAACAGCGACTTTGACAATTTTGGATATAAGAAAGAGAACGCAGTCCGAAATGCATATACCTTATCTAGATATACCAAGGGTTTTTATATCTTCTAACATATTTTTAAAACACAAACGAAAACCTTAAACTAAATATAATTAATAATGATTCATTTCTCATACTGATGTCTACATTAATTATTTACTCCGAAGTGGGTTTCGAAGGTCGAGTTTCTGGTTTTTTTGGAGTAACATCGTCATCGCTTGATGAGCTAGATGAGCTGCTTGATTTGGAGTTCTTTTTTGTTTTTACATCGGACAAGTTATATGGAAATTGTTTATTTTGCCTTTCTAGTCCATTTTTAAGGCGATCGAGTGCAGTGCGATTAATGTTTTCCAAACAAACATCTTTGATTGCTGAATTCAGTGTCTCTAGAGCTTCATCATATTTCCCTTTTCCAATTTGAATATCAATGAGGCAGGAAACAGCAATTCCAAGAGCGCCTTCTGAGCTTTTTGAAGTTTGCAGCATACCGATTACGTTCTGAGCAAGTTTTTCATCATTTTTCTCGCGTGCTGTTTGCAAAACCCGCTGGAACATAATACGAGGCGAATTTAAAAGATACTTGTCAAAGATATTTTTTGATTCCACTTCTTTATCATGCGTAATCAAATGCATCCAAAGTACGTTCATTGGTCCAAGACGATCGTGTTTAGCGTATAGTTCGGCAATTTCTTCATCTATAAGTCATAAATAAAATAAAGACTTGTAACAAAAACAATTTTAAGTTTTAAAAAAATAAGTACAATTTTAGCACACCGACAGCTTTTTTATGCAAAGCAAGATATAGATTAAACATCAACTCTTCTGAACATTTAAAATAATGATAGGAATTAAAATAATAAAAGATTTTGTGTAGTCTATTACGTTTTAAGCATTAAATTATTTTGCAAATAGTCCAAAATAAGCTTATTAAAAAAGTGAGAATGGTTTTTAGTAATGATTTAACAAACTAAAAGTGTGGAATGACAAAAATAAAGCTACTATGCTCAGTTCAACGAAATTTATAATAATGACGACACTATTATACTCATAAAAAATTCTCAAACTCACACTGTGAAAGCATTTCTGGATATTTTTCTAAAATACCCAAAGCACCACCACGTGGAAATTTAGCTGTCAACTTGTCGACTTCTTCCGGTGACTGTGCATTAGTTATGTTTTCCAACAATTGCTTCATATATTGTTCTACTTTGCCTGACTCGATGTAAGCCTGGCAGAAACGATTATCAAATGATATAATTTTTTTTTGTTCGTCTGTAATTTTTTTATCTAGACGTTCCATAGTTTCAAGATCTCCGGAGTTAGCTATTTTGTTCAAATAAAATTTGAAAATCTTTCCCATTGGAAATTTGTTTGCTGCAAGAAGTTCATCTACATACTTTGTTGCTTCACTTAGACGATTTCCACGTACGAGCAGTTCGATAAGATAAGATATATCAGCTACACTTGGTTGTTCGTTTGGATTGAGTTTATATTTAAGATTAATGGCTGTATCTACTTCGCCAGCCTTTATAGCACGTCGGAAATCGCTTAAATTTAAACTTTTGGAAACTTCAGGGGATTTAGTAAACTGTGTTTCAACATGTTTAGTTCCTTGACCTTTTAGTGAATTCTGATCATTAGACTTATCTGCTCTAAATTCAGCTCTTTCCGGTATAACAAATGGAACATCGATGCTTTTCTTTTTTAAGAGCTCTGCTAGCTTAATGAGGAAATCTTCGGAAGGGATAACACCTTCCTCCTGCATTTTTGTCCACAACCCCAATGCTTTTTCGGCATCTTCGGTCTTGTTATACATTAGCAGAAGACTGTAATAAATAGTGTTACGATCGATATGATGTAAATCCTTGGTAGCCTCAACAAGACCTTCAAGTGGTTGTACCAAGCCTTCATTTTTGTAACGCTCACAAGCACTATCGATGCGATGTGGGCGTGAACGCAATCCAGGTGTCTCAAGTATTTTCCTAGCCTGACGAATACGACCACATTCGATAAATGAAAATACTAAATCGTACAGGCTGTTGACTTCTCCGTGAATATTTGTGCTGAGATCAGTTAGTTTTTGCAAATTAGCTGCATCCTCCTTTTGTATAAGACGACAGGCTAATTCGTTCTTCCATGGGGTGGATTTGTATTTTTCGCAAATGTTTTCGAATTCCTCAACAGCTTTAAGCAAATCGTCGCGGACCAGATGAACCTAAGTAGGTGAAGGTAAATACATTAATTTTTTAACTAAACTTTAAAAGCTTGTCCCATTCTTCAAAATATAAAAAATGATTTTAATAAAGACTGATTCGAAAACTAAGAAGTTTTAATTCGTTATATCCCACAGTGAGAAGTTATTTTACAATGCGGTAAGCAAAAATAGAAGCATGGGCTCTATACTCTAACTGTGATTTTCACAGTGTAAACTTCCCAATATGTCCAGAGTAGCATGTATACACGCATGCTGTATTCAAGCAGAAGTATGTACATACAAGACATGCATTGTCATAAAAAAAAACAAATATTATATAAAATCGATGAAATCGTAATATTTTAGCCAAATATGGGATCATCGGATTCAAGACTGAAAATCGTAACAAATACGATATATCGAACCCTATGGCAACACTAATTGTGAGTTCTACGCGCACTTTTAAAGTTATTTGTATAATCGTTAAAAAATTAAATTATTACAAATATATATTTTTGAAGAAGGATTTCAACTGATATCAGGTAATTTTTATATAATGTTAATACAGTCCGCGACAAAAAGTTACCACTTGAACATTTCCCCAAATATAGAACTTACTTTGAATGTTTAAGCTATTTCTCTAGGTGTAATAAATCACGTGGTTGTGCTCTTTAGGTATTTTAAGTACACAATGATTAAACATTCTGAGAGAAATACCGTTAGTTTACAAAATATGAAAAAATGCTGCGACAAAATGATAGTACATTATAATGGATTGAGTTCTGTAAGTGTTAATAATAGGATAAAAAACAAGTGTAGTTTTTAAAGAAAAGTTGTCACGTTAAATAAGTAAAAGTTATTCAAATTAAATTAAAATGGGACGTGGAAAATGGCTTAACAGTGCGGAAGTGCAAGTTGCTTTAAATCTTCATTTAAAAAGTTGAAAATCAGTGAAATCGTTAAAAATTAAACAAAAATCGTAAAGTGATTACAAATTTATTAAAAACCCTACAAAATTATGGTAAAGCCGTAAAGCCTTAAGCAGTGGATGTCCATGAGTGGTAACACGCCGAGATGAGACGCCATTCTTCGGGTAGCTTCAAATTCTAACTTCACTTCCAGAAAAATGGCTGAAACAGCTGGAGTGAAAAAACATGTCCGCAACGTGCAAAGGATTTTAAAAAAATCAACTACAATTAAAATTAAAAAAATTACAAAGGAAACCGCCACTTACAGCGAAACATGGAGTAGGAAGATTGAAGTTTGCTGAATATCGCTTTAAGTGGAGAAAATGATGGCGCTGCGTATTAATCACTGACGAAAAACAATTTCATCTCGACGGTCCGAATGGTATGTCTTTTTATTACCACGATTTGAGGAAGAAAGAGCGTATCCTAAGTCGTCGTCAACACGGGGGTAGATGAGTAATGGTACGACTCGAATTGACCTTTGTGGAAAGACTGAAGTTAAGTTTGTTCCCACAAGAATGTATCACCTAGATTATCGTTATTTAATTCATAATGAAATAGTTAGTCGTGGGTCACAATTAACTAAAACTTCATTAATATTTCAACAAAAAAATTGTGCTGTACATACAGCAAGAATAGTACAAAACATCTTTCGAGAACAGGATATTGAAAATTATTGAAAACTGTTGGTGTTACCTTGCAAGGGAAGTTTATGCCGATAATAGGTATAAGTTTTAAAAAACAAATGGAGACTCAATACTAAATACTTATATTATAAAAATTAAAAATTGATTTATTATAATTTTTTTTAGTAATATTGTGCTATCTTTTTGTCGTATTGCTGAATATGTTTTTTCTGAACAAGTTCGATTTTTAAATGAAATTTCTATATATTTTTGTTTTTAAATCTAATTACTTTATAGTAAATACATATTTTTAATTTTAATAGCTTTCAATAGCATTTCAAAAGAAATCCAATGTGCTATCTTTTTGTCGCGGAGTGTATATGTTTATATTATAAAAACCATAATTATTACCTGATTTGCTTTAAAATTAGGATAATTCATTTACTTTTAACAAAGATCTTTAAATTTATATGGAAACTGCAAAATAATCAATTCCAATAACAGTAAATGTACTCTTCAATATACTAAAGTAGCAATCACAGGCATTTTTCACTGTTATTCTAAAGTAACAATCACATTGGGAATCCATGACTGCAAAGTAATAGTTTTGCTTATGACTATATATAATTAATATATAAATAATATTGAGGATGTAATTAATAGTTTTTGCCTCATTATCTTCTTTGTTGTTGCATTGTCGCCTATTGGACCAAAGTCGAACACCTTTTAGCATAATAATGATATGGTATCTAATTGACAGAAGTTACTCCATAACCACTGGACTAGGATCCTTTTTTTGGTTCACGAAATAAAATTTTAATGTGCTTTCAAGTAACTTCTAACTTAATCTTCTTTGAAGGATTATTTTTAGATGGCATTATATATAAGAAAATATAGATCTATCCATGGAGTAAGATATTATTTTCTATATAATGTTTGTATTAACCCTTGTGTTAATACCCGGGTACCCACCGTGTTGTATTTGTAAGAAATAAACTGGAAAAAATTAAAGTTTCAATTTGAGCTCCCGGATCGTCGTTATTAAGGTCAAAAGCAAGCGAATGGTAGTTTTCTTTAAAAAAAAATGTATTAGCTTATTAATTTATGGTCCATTAAATTATTCCATGAATTAAATTGCGAGCTTTAGATCAAGTAAGTTTTTAAGAAGGCAACAACAACTTCTTAACTACTAACAAGTTCTTAAAAACTTACTTGATCTAAAGCTCGCAATTTAATTCATGTAATAATTTAATGGATCATAAATTTAATTAACTAACTATGGCGGAGCACGGCCAGATAAGTTTAATTAATGTCAAAATGAATTAAATAATCTAATAATTGATCGATTTCGGTCAGTCATATGTAATTGAACATTTGGCTGTGAAAATAGCCTCCTTTCAGTTAGAACACTAGCTTGAGGCGAAACAAAAAAACTCGTTTCATTTCTATGGAGCATTTCGACAAACTGTCGAACACCAATGAATATTGAAATAAATAAAGAAGCAACTAGAACAGTTGGCAACCTTGGTAGAGTTGATGGCGGTGATCTATAAATAGCATACTGCTTTAAAATGTCATATGATTAGTAGCCAATTGAACGTTCAATTTGTTCTATATAATTCAAATGAATGAACTCCTAAATGTGTGAAATCATATACAAATTTAAACAGTGAGTTGATCACAGCTTAATCACTCAAAGACTACTGAAGAGGAAAATGTAACAATTTCCGAAACAGACTGTCTAGCCAGCTTAGTGATTGACTCTATACAGAGTTGTTGTTGTTGTTGTTGTTGCCTTCTTAAAAACTTACTTGATCTAAAACTCGCAATTTAATTCATGTAAAAAAAATTTATTTTTACAAAAAAAAATCACTTTAAGCTTTAACCATTGCTGCATTCGCCCCTGGTCCCCACAGCAGTATTTATTTATTCTCCTCTACCGGGATATTACCCTTACAGATTATATTACTTAATACTAAACGAAAAAGAGAAGATAAAAACATACATAATTGCAAATATTTAACTAAAGATTGAGTAGTTTACATTTTTAAAAATGAATTCATAGAATTCATAATCAGAATAAGTGCGTTTTCGTACTCTAAACTGTGTAAGATTTGTGTAACTTCTGGTAAGCTCGAACTGAAAGAGTTAAAATTAAATTTGAGAATATTGGCAAAAGTACGGAAACAACTTCTAGCAAGTTTCAAGCACAAAACAGCTGATTCTGACAGCAGACGAAACAAACGCAAATAGCGCCAATTGAAATTGTCAATTTGATTGTGAAGTAAAGTTGCTTTTAGCCATTGTATAATTATTTACTTATACCATGGTTTTAAGTTATAAAATTACTTTAAATATTTAATTTCTAGTTAAAAATGTAAGGCCAAAAGAAACTGCAATTTGTAAATTTATTTTTAACAGTACAATTTGTAAATATTTGTGAAAAACATAAACAAACATTTGACATTTGCTTGTGCTTAATTTACTCGAAGTTTTGAGTTCTAGCACATTATGTGCATATTCTGTGCTTGAGAGAGCGATTATATGCTTGTTCTTCTTCTCCAATTTCTTACACAAAAAGTATGAAAACAGAAAATAGTAACTCACAAGTCACACAGTGTGAGTACGGAAACAGATCTAATATCTTTCAACAGTTTCTTGAATATACAGTAGAGGCTCACAAGTTCGAACCCTCACAAACTCAAATTGTCCAATAATTAGGACTTCAAAATTTGAATGTATTGCACACACTAAAAGCTCTAAAATTATAACTTTTGGTTCTAATATACGAACAAATTCTCTTTTCTGTTTTTTTTTTTATTTGAAGTTTAATGCAAATCCCTGTTATTGTTCGTACTTTTTTCTGCAACAGTGAAAATAAATTGGGAATCACCAAAATACGTTTTTATGTGAAACGCGTAGAGAAACTCAGGTTTTTGGCATGCTGAAGTGTATTAGTTCTTAATTGCTTGACGTGTACTGACGCATGCATTTTTGATTATAAGTGAAAAAGTATAAATATTGTGAAAAATATCAAGTAAACGTAAAAAAAAGTACATTCAGTCCAACCATGAAATATTTTATCCCGGGAGTTATAAAAGGGAGTTTCCGTTTTAAAGATAAAGTTTAAAAATTTTTGGAAATTTTTTATGAAATTTTGTTTATCAACCGCCAATATTCATTAATGTAAAATAAAAAAATTAGATGTCTTTATTTGCTATCTTAAAACCGGAAACTCCCTTTTACAACTCCTGGCAAAAATTAATTCCAGCATTATAAGAACAAGCATAGATATTTTGCTTGTTTTGTAGGGTGAAAAATAAATTTACAAATTGTTAAATAACCTTTTAAATGTCAAATAATATTATTAAGGGTAATAATTAAATAATCTCGGCAAGTTTATTTGCTTGCTTCCTATGAATATAGACACAAACCGCTTCGTAAAGAATGTTAAATATTTGTGTAGAATAAAAATAGTGTCTCCCACACAAAATTTTCACTAAGATTTGTTTTTAAAAATTTTAGTTTTTTGAGGCATAGGCATTCAATAATTGAAATGAAGTAGGAGTTGTCACAGGGTTACAATTTTTTGTACACATACGGTTTTAAGCGCTGATTATAAGAGACGGAACGGAATGAAGTCAAGTGTCATCCAGGCGGGGAGAAACGTTTTCAAACGGAGTAGCAATTATATATGAATAGCAACGGAAGAGGAGTACATTTTTTTTAAATATATTTGTAATAAGCAAAACAAATTCCATCAATTCTTCTTTTCTGATTATTTTAAAACATTAATTTGATCAAAATTTATCAAAAATACGGAAAACAAAACAAATGCAGAATAAAATTAATAGTACCATCTGTCAACATGAATTGTTTACTCAAAACGTTACGAAACGCAGTCGAGAAATCACAAATCTAAAGATCTCAACGTCGCGTGCCGCTCCAGTCCGTCTTATTATAATCGATCTCATAAGAAAGAAACTCATGTAATATATTGTAAAGTGACATTTCTCAACATTCTATAACGTCCCTTTCCATCTATTATAATCAGCGCTTTATGCCCTGTTTAGGTAAAACAAACGATGCGTCTATTTCACGAACTCATCGTCCAACAGGCGGCAATCAGCTGTTTTGGATCCATGTATGAAGAAAGTCAGTCACAAACGAACACAGCTGACTCAGTAATGAACGAAGACGTAACCTCAGTGTATATTTGGGTCTTTGTAAGCAATAAAATCCGAACGATACGTCACAATTTGACGATAGCAAAATTATTATCGTTCTGAAAATGGAAGTTGCTGCTAACAGATTTGGAGCTAGTAGAGCAAAAGCAAATGAAAAATGGAACGCCATCTGCTAAAGTAAACTTCTACGGTCCTCCACAAAGAAGTGTACACAATCTATTTAAAAACAGAAACTATCACAATCAATTTAAAAACATTTTCATTTTTAAGAAATATCAACAATTCAATAACCAAAACAGTTGATGCAAAAAGTATTGCCACCTATTAAAATATGCAAGTAATAAGTTTACAGTATTCAAGATTTTTATCAGTTACGCTAAATGCTGAATTTGTACAATCCGGTTATGTTTTTGACAAGTACTGACGTTGAGAGTATTTCAAAAACGTAAGCAACGTAATGTTGGACGACGAAGCAAAAAAAGATTACAAAGACCCAATTTAGGACGATCACGTCGGAAAACGAACAAAGCTTGTCACGATGGCTTCGTTTTACCTAAACAGGACATTAGTATCTTTTTTAAGTAGATTTTGAAAATAGAGAAAAAGTTGAATTTTTTGTGCTTAAGAGTTTTGGATTTTTTACCACTTATTATTTTAAAGGATTATGCTGTTTACTCTCTTGTTCGCTTAAAGGTCTGCAGCAGCAAAAAGTAATAGAACTACTTCATAAACACATTATGTGTGAAAATGTGTTTTGAATACGTTATTGCATTATAACATTGACTGCGTTCATAAAACACAAAATTTCCTCAACTGTTGTGCAACCTTTGAGTATATACTTGCTGAACGCGACTGATCAATTTCTGATTATCTCAACATGTTGCAAACATGTTGAGTGTTTTGGCCGCGATTTATTTTTCAGCTACACTTACTAAGCGTGTTGAACTTTAAAGTTAGAAAATTTGACAGTTTAAAAATTTTTTTAAATTTTATTGATGATTGCATTTATTGATTAATTTTTAATTATATTATTTTTGAAATCACTGCGCTGACATAAAATGTAGGATACCGTTCAGTAGGCACACAAAGTAGCGGAAACTGATACTGATCACTTAATCAACATGTTTAGTAATTTTTGTGTTTTATGAACATTGTACTTAAAAATAATATATCAAACCAGTATCAACCTGAAGATGGCTTGAAATCATGACTTCATTTGAGATTCCACAAAGATTGAGGAGACTTATCTAAGAAACCATTTTGGAAATATTTATATCTTAATTTAAATTTTTAAAAAGATACATGTTGAAACCATGGCATGGCGGTATGAAGACTCCATATAATTTTTTTTTAGTTTGAAAAAATCTCTTATCTTTAAAAATTGTTTACTTTTGAAAAATCTTAGAATATCGATTTCGAAAAATTAACGCAAAGAATTTTATATAGCCGTATAGAATACATATATACAAAATATTTTAGGTTTTCTTACTTGAGTTAATTTGTTTTACCTTTATAAGTGGACCCAGGATCACATTTGAGGGTAGCACATAATTTCCCTCAACTAATGCATCGAAAATCTTCTGCAATTTTTGATGATCTCCCGTTTCAGCTATACTATTTAAGAGACGCCAAAGTGTTGTGGCATAATTAAAAGAACTTTCGCTATCCGTTGCTTGTTGAGACTTATTTTGTTCTAGAAAATTTAAAGCATCTTCTAAGCGATCCTCCTTGAGCATAAGTTCAACAATACGAACAGTTTTGAATCTGTCCAAAGTGAAACTGTCATCCTGAGTCTTCAACTTCTCATACAATTCTATAGCATCGTCAAGTTTAGCATTGTGCACGTGAAGATCAATCAGTTGTGCCCAACTACCAGAGTTTATGGTAAAATTCTCGGCTTGTAATTTTTCAATAACCTCTTTGGCCTTGGGTAGGTTTTTTGAGCGGAAACAGGCCAGTAGCAAATGCTTTTTAAGATTGTTGGTATTTTCTTGCTTTGCTTTGACATTTTCAATAAATCGCTCTAGTTCTGAAATTTCGTCGTTAGTTTCAATTGTTAACTTAAATTTTATTTTTTCGTTATTTACCTTCAACAGTTAAAGAGTCCAAACTGCGCTTTCCGGCTGTATTGTTTTTTAGTGGAATTGGTTGTAAATCGCCTGAGGTCAATTTGCCTAATAATTCTGATATCGCTGATGTCATTTCGGAGCCAATACGGTCAGACAAGCGTGCAGCATGTATATTGCTCATCGTAAGGCCTTCCTCTACAAATGCGCTTAATATCGGTTCCAAAATAGCCAAACGCTCTTGTAGGCAGTATGTATAAGCATCGTTAACAATTTGGCCCACAAACTCTGCTTGCCTCATGATGGACTCATTTGGTTCGTCTTCTGTGTCTGCCGATGTCTGCAAATCTTCAGCATCTTCTTCAATCTTAGGCAACTGCTGTCTCACATTACGGCCAATGTTGTCATGTATCTGCCTTACGACGCGAGTGAATGCATTGATATCTTTAGTTTTGGCCAAAGCTTTAATCAATGGATTTTTGAAAACCGCCGGTGAATAAAAAGCTCTGTAAGATTCCATAATATTGGCAGCATCTTCAATTTGAAATGAGTTGAGTGCTACACATGATACTGAGGCAGCAACTGTTGCACTAGATATTCCAGCATCACGCAGCACGCTAATAATTCTTTGCCAGTTCTTCTCTTTAAGGTTAGGGATAACATAATCACGAAGAGTTTCGGAGCTTGGTGTTATTTCAAATTCGTCTTGCATGTAACGAACAATATCAATGATTCGCCCGGATTCTGCTGAACATATTAGCGGCCAGAAGTAATGTTGACGTATTGGTAGTCCGGCATTTTTCATTTCTTTGAGCAGCGTCACTGCATTGTTCACACTGCCGTTTATGAGGCCAGCCTCAGTTGCAATAAGCAGAGCTTTTGGATTTAAACCTGAAAGTGTCATTTAATGAAAAAAATTTAAATATTTGATCAAGTTTAGACTGAACACAAGTTTATATTTTAAGCAGAAAAATTAAAAATGTAATTTTTTAAGTGTATATGTTTTACCGAAACTAGTACATTTTTTTATGTGAAAACGTGAAATTTAGTTTAGTTTTGGTAAATATTACATAGTGAAAATTATGTTTTTGTGTTCACGTTTTCTTTCCTTCAATGTGGTTTAAGTTTTTAATTTCTTTCATTATTCTATGTTAAATAAAAACAATTGTCAATTTTTTAAACGAGATAGATAGCAAGCAAATTATAGTCTATAGTTTATAGAAATTTGCAAACTGGATTTTAATTTTTTACCACGATGGAAGTTAAGAAAATGTTTTTGCTTAAAAATTTAATGCAAAATTAAATTAAATTAAATGCAAAACAATTTTAATGCAACCGAAGTCTAACAAACTCATATTGATATGCGGAAAATAAAATAAAAAGCACTTTCAACAACGCGAAAATAACAAACGGAATACGAAAAATTGCCGGTACAGCTTCAAGTTTATTTTTCCCTTCCGTCGCTTCCGATGTGCTGCGAATTGCCTACAAACTCTGAAACTTGACTTCAAGTCTTGATCAATATAAAAGGGGTCTAAGCAATAACGAGTAACGGACAAAGGAAAGAAATTGTAAAACGACAACAAAATACAAAAGTCAAGTGTGTAAACGAAAGTCAAGTGTTTTGATAGTGGAAGCAAAACCACAGGCTAACAGAACATAAGGAAAACTAAGGAAAACGGACTACAGTGGCGGTACGCAAATAAATGTACAGTGTAGTTTTAAAGTTAATGATTGTAATTAAATCAAAAAAAAAAAAAAACAAAAATAAAGAAAATGGTGAAATTAAGCACACTGACTGACTGATTCAGCAACTTAAAGATTTTAAAGAGTTACCAACGTCGCGTACGAAAAGCGAATTAATAAAAAGATTAACAGACATTCTCGGTTGTGATGAAGTGGACGTGGCTCCTTCGGTGCAGGACCAAATTAACGAACTAAAAAACATGTTGACTGACGTAATAAATGCAATATCGGTAGTGAATGTTTCCGAAAATTTCCCAACACGGGTTACAACTCCTGTGGTTTCAACGCAGCATAAAGTTTCAAGTGTGTCGACAGTGCGTAATAAGTACAGCGTGCGTGAAATTTCTGAGACTATTTCCGAGTTTGATCCAACGAATGAACTTTCGTTGACAGCTGAACAATTTGTCCAAAGAGGGAACAGTGCGATGAGTGCATATGAGTGGGAAGAACGGTGTACGCTTTTGGCTGTTTATAGTCGCATGAAAGGAGTGGCTAGGTTGTGGATAGATGGGTCGCAAAGCTTACTGTCAAATTGGGGCGAATTTTCGACAGCTCTTATAGCGGAGTTCGGAATACAGCTTGATGAAGCTGACATAAACTTTAAAATGAATAATGCCACACGCAAGCAAGGCGAAAAAGTAGTTGACTACTGTTTTAGAATGAGTGCTTTAGGCAAGCGATTTAATTTGAGTGACCAAGCTACAGGGTCCGCCATCTAACGTTTTCTTTTTCAACTAGTGTTTATTTAGTGAATGGTAACACTTAGCTCATGTCTGATTTGACAGATAATTAGTTTTATCCTTCCGCTGAACGAATATGGTTGTGTATACGCTTGAACAACGCTGGGAAATATTGCGACATTACTTTGAAAATCATGGCAATGTTGCGAAAATTGCGTACGGATTTTGGAAGAAGAGAAGCACCGTCAGCTCCGTATGTTCGTTATCTTGTGAATAAAGTGAAAGAAACTGGCATCCTCATCGCTAAACCAAAGTGTGAAAAGCCAAAAGCAGTGCGTACACCCGAGAATATTGCTGCTGTGGCAGAAAGTGTGCGTGATGCGCCATCAACATCAATTCACCGTCGTTCTCAACAATTGAACATTTCGAAGACATCATTGAGACGAATTTTGCATAAAGACCTTGGTATGACGCCATACAAAGTCCAATTGGTTCAGGAGTTGAAGCCAACTGACCATCCAATGCGTTTTCGCTTCGCTAAGTGGGCCTGCGATCGACTTACAGAAGATGCCGATTTTGCCAAAAAAATCATCTTTTCAGATGAAGCTCATTTTTATCTTGGCGGGTATGTAAACAAGCAAAATTGTCGCATTTGGGGCACAGAAAACCCGCACGCATACATTGAAAAGCCGCTGCACCCAAAACGAGTCACTGTTTGGTGCGGATTTTGGTCCAGAGAGTGGCCGTTACAGTCAATGGCGATCGTTATTAGGCCATGTTGAACGAATTTTTGTTCACAAAAATTGAAGAGGAGGATATTGGCAACATTTGGTTTCAACAGGACGGCGCTACGTTCCACACAGCCTAAGCTACACTCGATGTTTTGCGCCCTGTTTTTGAATATCGCATTATCAGCCGCAGAGCTGATGTCGTTTGGCCACCTCGGAGCTGCGATTTGACACAGTTGGACTATTATTTGTGGGGTGCCCTCAAAAATAAGTGTTACGCCAACAAGCCAGAGACAATTGACGCTTTAAAGGACAATATTCGTGAAGCCATTGGTGAAATACAGCTGCACACAATCGATAATGTGCTTAAAAATTGGACCGATCGTGTAGGCTACTGCATGGCCAGCCGAGGCAGCCATTTGAATGAAATTATTTTATATTATTAACCGGAAGGATTGTACTTTCAAATAAAAAAAGAAATTTGAGAAAATATCCAGTAGTTTTTTTTATAGTATTTAAAAAAAAAAAGTTATTTGGTGGACTCTGTATTATAAAGTATACTAGAGAGGGACTTAAATACCGTGAACTACAAGCTGCAATCGCAGTTCTGAAATTTGATAATATGAAAAATATGCGTGAAACTATTGATGACTATTTAAAGAATCTACCCACCGGGTCGCGAAACACTGATACATATAAATCGTAAAATTTTCAAACAAATGAAACGAAAAGTGCGTTTAACCCTGAAAAACCGGAAAAATAATAACTTGCTATAATTGCTCGGAAAAAGGACACATTTCGACAAATTGTCCAAAACCTCAACGTCGTCAACGTTGCAAAAATTGCCAAAAAGTGCATCCGCGGGGTGAACCTGATTGCGAAAATAAATTTTCGGTAAAAAAAATAAATAGTGAAAAAAGAAAAAAATGTTTGAAAAAATTGTTTGTGTTAATAAAAAAAGGTTTTATGCATATATTTATATATGCACACGGGCAGTGATTGCCATATGATACGCCAGTCATTATTAAAAAATCTAGACTGCAAAATTGAACCATGTTCAATACAAATAAAAGGCATATGTGGTAGTACTCGTATGACAAATAAACAAATTTTCGTAAACTTACAAATTGACGAGGTAGACTTTAAAATAAATTTGTTCGTTGTGGAAGACGAATTGCTACCATCGGATATTTTTCTTGGTCATGGCTGTTCTCCAATAATGATGTATGCGCAACGGTTAAAAATGGTGAGGTACTTTTTTGTTATAATTTTAAAACTTCTTATTAAAATTCAGTAATGATGACGTCAATTGTGGTACTGACGATGAAGAAGCAAGATCGAGTTTGAAAAAATTATTAAACGAAAATCAAGACATTTTTGCAGACGGAATTGAAAACATTGGAAAAACTGACCTCATCGAAATGAAAATCGAAGTTAATGCAAACGAACCGATTACCTAACGACCGTACCGGGTACCCGAGCCAAAAAAGGCGCTGGTGACAGACATGATCGACGAACTTTTAAAAAACGACATAATAACGCACTCTGAATCAGAATATTCCAGCCCAATCCTTCTGGTAAAGAAAAAGGACGGCAAGGATCGTCTTTGTGTGGACTTAAGGCGATTAAATCAGCATTTAAGAAAAGAAATCTACCCAATGCCAAATATTGAAGAGCGGTTGCAAGAAGCAGCGCAATTTACATATTTCACGACTCTTGATTTAAACAGCGGCTACTATCAAATACCCATAGAATCAAATAGTAGGAAATATACAGCTTTTGTGACAGCTGACGGACTTTACGAGTTTAAGAGAATGCCGTTCGGGCTTAAAAACGCACCAGCTGTTTTCCAACGTTTGATGGCGAAAATAAAAGACAGAACGCAAAAAGGCGATATGCTGCACTATATGTGAGTATTTTACGTGAAGCAAAACTTACACTAAATTTAAGAAAGTGTGGATTTCTTAAACGATCTGTTAAATTTTTGGGTCACGAACTATCAGCAGAAGGTATAAGTCCAGAGTCACTTAAAACTATGGCGGTAAAAACTTCAAAACTCCAACTGGTTTAACAGAAGTTCGACAGTTTTTGGGATTAACCGGGTACTTCCGAAAATTTGTTCCTGGTTATGCAGTTATTTCTGAACCTCTTCGAAAACTATTACGGAAAGATCAACCATTCAGTTGGACAGCAGAGCAAGATTCAGCGATGAACCAGTTAAAAGACGTGCTTGCAACGAAAACAGTGATGACGACATATCGAGTTGAAGCTGATCACGAGATACACACTGACGCGAGTTCAGTAGGATTAGCAGGTGTTCTTATGCAGAAAGATGACACAGGTTGGAAACCGGTTGCTAATTATAGCCAGTCCACTAGTAATAATGAAAGAAGGTACCACAGCTATGAGCTCGAAACATTGGCGGTGGTGGAAACATTGGAGAGATTCAGGTACTACGTATCGGGGAAAAAAATTAAAATTATTACTGATTGCAGCGCAATAAAAACAACTATGCAGAAAAAGGAGCTGATTCCTAGGATTGCCAGGTGGTGGCTGCGTGTGCAAGATTTTGATGCCAACATAGAACATCGCTCAGGGCAGAAGATGCCACACGTTGATGCGATAAGTCGAAATCCAAGCGAGCAGTCGCGCGAGATGAAAGCAGCGTCACTTCGTATTGACAAAGTAGAATTAGAAAAGGCCGATTGGATCTTCAGAAAATTAAAAACATTATCAGCAAATAACGTTCTAATGACAAGCAAATACAGAAAGAATACGTCGAAGAACATGATCAACTTTATCACAGGGATAACGGAACAAAACAATGGGTCGTTCCCAAATCCTTGCATTGGCGAATTGTTTATGACTGTCACGATAAAGCAGGCCACGTAAGCATCAAAAAACTTTGGAGAGTGAAGTTTTTTTTTTTTTGGCTTCCTCGTTTGAGAAATTATGTAAAATCATTCATCAAATCATGTCTAGAATGTGCATATAATAAGGTTCCAGGCGGTAAAAAAGAAGGGCATTACCATTACAGCGATATTGAACCGATACCTTTTGTTGTGTATTACACGGAGAATGAAACAACCACGCTGTTTAAGCTAAGAAGATCGAATGATTTATTGAAATATGCTTATGTACAATAATGCGAGATGACATAGAAGACTCAAATATAATAAGTATAAGAGAGTGCCTGAGCAATAAGAACTTGTATGTGCAAGTTCTGAGTTATAATTAATACTCATCATTATTAATACTCATCACGCCCACCATTAAGCTTAAAATATCTTATTATATCTTATATAATTCTATCAATTCAATGTTATGAAAACTTATAATTATTGACAAAATTTTAAATCCATAATAATTCACAATTCACTTTTTATCATAAATTCCAAATGGTGCTCGGTATTATAAACAAATTAAAGTGTTCAAAATGTTACTTTTACTTTATAAAATTTTAGTTTATAACTATAACTATATAAAGATATTTCATAAAATCTATAGCAAAAATGTTATACATGAATTGATACAAAATAAGAAATAAAAATTTTAAATTACAATTAGTGCTTGTCGTTAAATTTCTTGGCCATAACGACTTTTCCCTCAACGCGCGGACGTAATTGTCTAAAACCAATTTCATTGGCCTTATGATCACAATTATCATTAACATCAATATTATTGTCCAATGCGAGATCATCAGAATCTGTACAATCCTCGATGGATACAGATTCATCAGCAACAGTGACACCTCCTGCCGCACAGATTGTGTCCTGTTCATCACTTTCATAATTTTCTTCAACTTCTTCATTAACAATGTTATCAACTACTTCATTATTTAAATTAAAACCCCTAATTTGATCAACATGCCTCTTAATCTCTCTATTATTGTGATGAATAATGCAAGAATAAGACCGAGGACCAAGTTTATTCTTTACCGTAGCAGAAGTCCACGATGGTTTATTTGGATCTTTGTAATCTCTGATATACACTTTTTGACCTTCAGAGAAATTTATATTACGCTTGCCTTTATAATTTTTGATGGCTCTGGCTTGACTTTCAATAATTTTATCTCGCACAAGTGGAGGTTTAAGAGCGCTAAATCGAGTTTTTAACGATCTACCAAAAAATAATTTAGCAGGCGATTCACCAGTTGTGCAATGTTTACAGTTTCTGTAATCACATAAAAATCTATTTAATATCAAATCAAAATCTGTTTGGTTTTTATTTTTTAAATTCGCTAAAATTGATTTTTTTAAAATTTTCACAAAAATCTCAGCTTGTCCATTTGTGGACGGATGTCCTGGCGGTGTTAGAACATGATTTACATTATTTAATTTCAAGAAATTTCTAAAGTCTTGTGACGTGAACTGCCGTCCATTATCACTTACAAGGGTATCGACAATTCCGTATCGACAAAACAATTCCCTTATTTTCTGGATGGTGAAAGATGACGTTATTTCTTTCATTTTAAAAACTTCGACCCACTTTGAAAAGGAGTCGATTACTATGAGTAAATAATAGCCTTTGATGGGGCCAGCGAAGTCAACATGTATTCTATTCCAAACCGAATTCGATGGCGTCCATGGAATGAGATAACTCTTTTCTGGACTTGTTTGAAGTTCCTGACAAGGGATGCATTCCTTTATTAAACGCTCAATATCTGAGTCAATTTTTGGCCACCATACATACGACCTAGCTAAAGCTTTAGTTTTTACTATCCCTAAGTGAGAAGTGTGTAATTCATTTAGTATTTGTTTTTGTAATTTTGTAGGAATGACGGTACGATAACCCCACATAATGCAATCATATTCAACTGACAATTCATTTGACTTGTTCCTGAATGAGTTGAATTCTGCTCCTGTGAGACCCTTAACTGTTCCTAACTGAATGGCTTGACTTAATACTGATAATATTGAGTCACGTCTGGTTTCAATTGCAACATTTTTAAAACTCAAATTCAATGCATTTTCTTTTTTTATGTAATGTACATAGCATTTCTCTATATCATTATTTTGAGAAACTTGATGCTGAGGTATTCGTGATAATCCATCAGCCTCATTACTAATACCCTTAACATATTTGATGGTATAATCAAAACCTGAGAGTATGAAGGCCCAGCGTTGCATGCGTGCAGCAGCCATTATTGGTAAACCTTTGTTTTCTCCGAATATTGTGATCAGCGGTTTGTGATATGTTTGTAAAATTAACTTGTACCCCAGTAAATATTGTTTCAATTTTGTTACACAATAAATAATAGCTAATGCTTCTTTCTGTAAAGTACTATAATTTGTTTCACTTTTTGACAGAGATCTTGAAACGAATGCTATAGGCTTAACGGACTGATCAGCAAATTCATGTGAAAGTACCCCTGCGACGGCACTGTTACTAGCGTCTGTTGATAAAATTATGGGCAACTTTGGGTTAAAATGCACAAGAACCTGATCAGAGGATATATCATTTTTTATTTCATTGTATGCATTTTGACAATCTCTAGACCAGGAAAACTTAACATCTTTCTGAAGCAAGCTATAGAGAGGCTGCATTTTTTTAGCAAAATTTGAAATAAACTTGGAATGGTAGTTTACCATGCCAATAAAGGCTCTAACCTCTGAAACATTAGTTGGGATAGGTGCTTTAATGATACTAGAAATGCGTTCATCGTTTTTACTGAGACCGTTTTTGTCTATACAAAAACCGAGATAAGAAATTTTCTCTTGAAAGAAGTTGCATTTTGACAAATTTAACTTTAAACCTGAGTCTTGTAACCTTTTCAAAACCTTTTTTAAATTTTTGAGATGTTCTTGAGTGTTTCGACCGGTAACCGTGATATCATCTTGATATGTAACTACATTTGGAATATCACGTAATAAGTTCTCTACTATCTTTTGAAAAATCGCAGCGGCTGGTTTTACACCAAAAGGAAGTCTCTTCATTTTAAAAGTTCCAACGTGTGTACTCCATGTACAAATAATTTGAGAATCGTTGTCGAGTTCTAACTGGTTGTATGCATTTGACATGTCTAATTTGGTATAACGTACACCACCTTCAAGTGCAGCAAAAATTTCTTCTATCCTTGGCAAAGGATATTTGAAGTCAAATAAATGTTTATTTATAGTCACCTTGTAATCTGCACATAACCTTAAATCGCCATTAGGTTTAAGGATTGGAACTAATGGTGTTCCCCAATTTGAATTTTGGATGGGTTCTAAGACACCATTTTCTACTAAATCACATAATTGCTTTTCAATTTTTTCTTTCCATGCTAATGGAACTGGTCGCGGCTTAAAAAATATTGGTTTTGCACTGCTATCAATCGGTAATGAAACCTTGCTACCATTAAAAAGACCAAGACTCCCATCAAAAACTTTAAAAAACTCAGATTTGATTTGCTCAGTGATAACAGAAAAGTTATTGATTGTACCCGTTGAATTATTTGAAACTGAATTTACTTGCATTAATTGAAAACCAAATGTTCGCAAAAAATTTCGACCGAGTAAAGGCGGATTGTTTGTATCAGAGATTACAACAACTATACTTTTTGTCATACCTTTATACGAAAAAGTTGCATCACATTCGCCAATTGTTTTTATTTTGACACCATTGTAGTCCACATAAGGAATTTGACACTTTCTAAATTTTTGGGTGATATGAAATTTGTTTTTGGATGATAGTGGAAGCAATGAACAAGGAGCACCTGTGTCGCAGGCCACTTCTGCCTTCACACCATTAATTTCCAACTCCAGAGTGTACAGATTCGATGAACATCCATTAGATAAACTGTAAACAGAAAAATCATAAGTATTTGTGTTAATTTGATTACAAACTTCACTATCTTCAGAATCTGAAATATAATTTACAACTTTTTTATTTTTGTCACGGCAAATAGAAGCTAAATGCCCGGTTTTTGAGCAAAAATTACAAACACTCAATTTGTATCTGCAACTGTTGGACTCGTGATTTCTCCATCCGCAGTGTGTGCACATTTTGTTTTTGCCCCGTTTAGCATCATTGTGGTTGTTGCTGTTAGTGGTGTTATTAGTTCCTTTGTAGTTATTGTTGTTTTTATTCAGAGAAAGTTTTTTGTTGTTGTTACCACGCCATGTGTTGTGACCACGATTTTTGATGAAGTTGACATTTGTTTCACCTTCAGAAGTTTTGGTGTTATCTTTCAATTCTAAGATCATCGCTTGTTTAAGAGCTTCTGGCAGCGAAAGATTTTCGTCTTTTTCGCACATCCTTTCGAAAATTTTACGTGGTAGTTCAATAATAAATTTGTCCAGAAGAAACGCCTCTAAATTGCTGCCAAATTTGCATTTCATGGCTAGTTTTTTAACTCTCGCGTACCACTGCGCCACTGTTTCGCTTTCATATTTCTGTGCTGAGTGAAAAATTCTCCGTTCCTTAAAAACTATTGTAGGTGGAGTGTAATGATCCGATAGTGTGTTAATTAAATCTTTATAAGACTTTGAGATTGGTTTGTCCGGGCTGCATAGGCTATGTAAAAGATTGTAAGCTGTTGAACCAACGCATTTTAATAAGGTCGCCTTTTTTGCATTTTCTTCCGAGCAGTTGATTTCGCATAGATGAATATCAAACTTTTCTTGCCAGATTTGCCACGTTTCGGAATCCGGTTGAAACTCCGTTAGTTGTGCTGTATGATACATTGTTGTAGTTGGTGTGTCTGACGTATTAGGCATTGTTGGTTAAATTATTGCGTTTTATTTATTAAACTTTGCTTTTTTTTTAGTTTCTGTTGAATTATAGATTCACTTACGTAGAACCCAATAATAACGATTATTTTGCACGAATTTTCGCGCTAGTTGTTGAAATTCAACTAAGAATAAATGTTTTAGCTTTTTGTTTTGTTGTCTTTGAATTGACCTCGTCGCCAATTATGTTGTGTATTACACGGAGAATGAAACAACCACGCTGTTTAAGCTAAGAAGATCGAATGATTTATTGAAATATGCTTATGTACAATAATGCGAGATGACATAGAAGACTCAAATATAATAAGTATAAGAGAGTGCCTGAGCAATAAGAACTTGTATGTGCAAGTTCTGAGTTATAATTAATACTCATCATTATTAATACTCATCACCTTTTAAAACCATTCATCTTGAATATCTAGGACCATTTCCTAAAAGTAGCAGACGCAATGAACACATTCTGGTATTAGTTGACGAGTTTACTAAATTTACTATTATTCGAGCAGTGAAAAGCATGTACTTAGCGTGTTAGATGAGGCTTGCAGTTATTTTGGGGTACCAGAACGAATGGTGACTGATCGCGGTACCGCCTTTACTTCAAAAGACTTTCAGCGATATTGTAAAGAAAACGATATAAAACATATCTTGAACGCCGTGCGCACTCCTCGCGCTAATGCACATGCCGAACGAACAAATCGTACAATTCTATCAATGCTACTTCCGACGACTACTGAAGACAAGCATTGGGACGACAATTTAAGGGGAATTCAGTGGACCATCAACAGTATGAAAAATAAAACAACAGCGAAAACTCCACAAGAACTTCTCTTTGGTTTTCAACCTCGAGACATTCTCAAAAATAAACTTATTCTCGCTCTGCAGGAAAACCATGACGTTAATTCAGAAGATCTACACAAAATTCGTAAAGAAGCAGCTAAACGTGCTGATGTGGAGAGATCTAAAGCTAAGCAACGGTTTGACAAAGTTCACTCATCGCCTACAGGGTACAAAGAAGGAGATCTGGTTTTAGCCAAAAATTAACCAGCATGTACTGGTACGTCGAGAAAACTCGAACAATGGTACAAAGGTCCTTTTATCATCTCAAAAGTGTTGGGTCGAGATCGGTACGTGGTCGAAGATCTTCCGGGGTCAAGTAGAAAACAAAGACATTATTCATCCGTTTATGCAATGGACAAGCTAAAATTGTACTGCAATTTGCCGATGGACGATTCCGAAGATTCCAACGACGAAACGTAAAGAAAATCCACGATACGAGGACGCATCGAAATTCCAGGAAGGCCGGATAAAAAATCTTTTTTAAAAATTAGACATTTTCATTATTTTTTTTAATATTTCTTCGCACAAATCGTCCGTAACGCCAGTTTGGAAATGACCATATAGAGATTTAAAATTCGTACGCAGCTTGATTTTCAAGAAAGTACCCTTTCCCAAAGGTGTTAGCTGAATCAGAATTTTCTTGTACCCGTTAGTTTCCTATTTTCTTAAGTCAACTGCTAATTTCAATAATTGAATTGAAATTACTAACATTGACTAAAAAGCGACATGGATATTGTAGTTTTTAGGGACAAAGTTGCTTCTTTTAAAAATGGCATAGAACTAACTAACACATTTTGCTAAAAAGAATATGACACTTTCTTACAGTTACAGTTACAGTTACAGTACCTTTAATATAATAAAAGCAAAACTCAGCAACAGACTCTATTTCAGAGTCATTAATTGTATAATGCTGTCTAAACATTTTATTATTAGTAAAACTTAAGATAAAGGATATACATATGTAAAAGCATACATTAAATATTACTTCGATTTTAAAGTTACTCTTTTAACAGCTAAGAATTAATATATGTGACCTTCTCAGAGAAAAGGGATCTAGTGTGTCAAAAAACGGGTTTGGATTTAAGAGTGGATTCTGGTACCTAAACGGGTGTAGAATAAGATGAAATGAGTAAGATTTCTGATAAAAATTTATTTACCCCATAAAAACGTAAAAAACGAACTTGCGAAAATCGATAAAAATGAGAAAAACATTAAAATTTTACTTTTTTTTTAATTTTTGGTTTTAAATTGTTTTCATTCGTCAGTCTTCGAATTTTTTTGAAGTTTGAACTTTTTTTCGGTGTTTCGTGATCTGGTACTTCGATTTTCTTCCGTTTGACAATTTCAGTTTTTTCTTTTTTCGGCGCTTTGACTTCAGGTTTCTTTTTCTCGTGATCCGGTGCTTCGATTTTTTTTTTCTTGCTGGCAGGTTCAGATTTATTTTTAGATTTTTTTTTCGCTTTGGGTTCATTCGGTTTAGGAGCTACAAAATCCCGTTTCTGTGAATCAGTACATAAGACCCTGACATTCTCATACAAATACCATTTGCGATCTAACAATAAAACGCTTGGTGCAATGAGCGGAGGTAATTTGTTTGGTAGCTCAGCCGTTAATCGCAGATTAAATCTTTCTTCTTCCGAGAATCATAATCTTAATCATAACTAACCATACCAAATCGCATCTCCCAACTGATGGTGTGTTCACAGTGATAATGCGTTATGAAACTTTAAATGCGTTTTTCTCAAAACTTAATTTTCACACACTACGTCCCTTTTCTCGGAGAAGGTCACATATAGTTTTGTACTTTGAGTGGCATATTATATTTCTTTTCAAACGAACTAAGAACAATACTAAATTTTGATAATAAATCATTTATGAAAAATAATCAACCATATGATATCGCTCATTTCGTGCAGGACTGTTCATGATATAACAATGAATAACAATAATTAACATCTATTGCGAACATAATTATGAATAAAAATCTATTAAGTCGCCTTGACAACTGCCTACTTTCTCACGAGCTGCGGTCAAAAGAATGTCAAACAAAAGAAAAGAAAAACACATTTTGATACAAAACATTTTTGATATCTCCATTTTGCATCAGCTGCCATTTCACGCTCTTGTTTTGATTTGGTTTTGTTTGGCATTCGATGACCGCAGCTAGAACTGTCGCTACTATTTGTATTATTATACTATGGGACTGTTCAAATCAAAATTTAGTAAAAAACCAATTCCGATAAAAATTAAAAAAAAACATATTTCGTATAACAGTTTTATACAGTTCATATCGGGAATTTTTCAGAAACGATATTTCTGTATGTTAACTCTAATATTTTGAATTTTGTGTTGTGAAAATTTTGCACCGCAGGGGTGGTCGCTTTTTCTAATTAATCATTCGATTCTTTTCAATTGCGTTTCTATTCGTTTTGAATAATCATAATAGAATTTCCATTAACTGTAATTTTATCGCAAAATTTGCATTTATTTTATAAAGTAATAAAAAATTAAAACGTGAGGTAAATAAAAAATTACCAGATTGCCATATTTATTGTTTGATTTTTTTAAATTTTTGGAAATGAAAATCAATAATACACTTTTAGGTGTGTGCGAAAAGAACTAAAATATAGTCATTTGCTTTTCTTTTCATTGGAAATTTCCATCCCTGCAATATATTAGCAAAACATCTGATAAAACTGTGCGAAATAATAGGCCTGTATCCGTACTCAATTCAAGTAACTTGAAGTTGCTTGAAAGCGTTATTGTACAAATTTTTGAAGCTCGAGAGAGAAGAATAACATGCAAAATGACACTATCTATTCTACTACAATTACCTGAAGTTAGTACGGAAACAGACCTAATATTTGAGAACTAAAATATTTTGCTGTTGTTATTTCTGTTTGAATGCTGCCAGATAATTGAATGGAATTACACAAAGTATTATTGCAATAGGTGTGTTTCCGTACACATTGTCGAGTAAAATTCGAGTAAAGTTCAAGCTGAGAGAGTAAAATTAAATTTGAGGATAGTGTCAAAAGTACGGAAACGACTTCAAGCTAGTTTCAAGCACAAAGGCAGCTGATAACCTATCAAATGTTAACAGTGCCAATTTAAATTTGTCATTTTTGTTTTTAAGCAAACAAATAAACTTGCCGAGATTATTTAAAGCATTAATATTACACTTAATAATATTATTTGACATTTAAAAGGTTATTGAACAATTTGTAAATTTATTTTCACCCTGCAAAATAATCAAACGAGCAATGTAAATTTGACATTTGCTTGTTCTTATTGATGCTTATTCTTATTTATGCTTGTTCTTATAATCTGGAATTAATTTTTCCAGCACAATTCGAGCATAGTAGAACTAGACAAGGTAGTGTTAGGGCGGAGAGCCGAAACTGTCAAAAGGAAGACAACTCACACAAAATCTGCAACCGATGAGAATGCGATAGGAAATCAAAAATAGGCAAGAACAGCAAAATGGTTGAATTTGACAGTTATGGCCATTGAGAAAGAGCTCATTCAGCCCTAACACTGCCTTGTCTAGTTTTACCATGACTTCGAGCAACTTTTGAGCTCGAGAGAACGATTTTATGCTTGTTCTTCTAGCTAATTTTGAGCTAGAAAAAGTACGGAAACACGTTCTAGCAAGAATTTTCAGAAAATATATCATCCCAATTCTGAATAATTTTTCGCGGGGAAACGGAAAAGGGAGTTTTCATTTTTAAAACTGCATTAAAAATTTCCAAAATGTTCTTGAACTTTATCTTAAAAATTAAAACTCCCTTTTCAGATTCCCCGGGAAAAGTCATTCGGAATGGGCTCTATATATAAATTTATGTAGGTGAGTAAACTGATATAAAAGGTAAATAATAATTTTGCTATAAACACATTAGCCTTGTGATTTTTTTTGCAATTTACAAGGTTATGGATACTTCCCCAATTTTAAACTCCCACATTTTGTCCCACAAACACAACACAACCGAATATGGCAACTTTACCAATTTAGTCGTGAAAAGTCTGCTCGAAAATTTTCTAAATTAAAAGTAAGCACTGCATTACCAACACACTTCCAATAAAGTCGGTCACTTTAGTTCAATTTAGTTATTTTCGCACACACCCTTAAAAGTTTGGAATTGAATATATTTTTATTTTTATTGGGGAATTTAAAACCATGTTTTTGTAATAAATAAATGCTTCTGTAAAATACGTTTTCTTTTGTTTCATACAATAAATACTTTTTTAACAAAGCCATATTTATGTTTATTTGTAAGCTTTAACCTTAAAAGGCTTCTTGCTTTATAAAATTATTTAAATATATTTATATATGAAAAGCAATTGTCTATCTGTTCGCTAAAGACTCCAAAAATACCGGGCCTATTGATCTAAAATTTATATTTTAGCAGCAGATATTTTGTGAGATACCGGGTTGTAGCTCCTTCCGTACAACTCCAGCATCTTAAACGCGATATCTTGCCACTTATGAAAGCTAAAGCCTTCAATTTAGGAAGCAGGATGACTTTTAAAAAACTAATAACCACAAACAAATATGCGCAATGTTGCAAAAGAGGACGTGACATCACCCATACAACTCCAAAACTCAAAACTCGATTGCTCCGAAACTAATCGTTCGATTAAGTTCAAACTTTCGGAATATGTTTGCCTCGATCCTATTATCAATATTGAATTTTAAA
Organism: Dichetophora obliterata; assembly: GCA_963920525.1. Classification (NCBI taxonomy): domain Eukaryota; kingdom Metazoa; phylum Arthropoda; class Insecta; order Diptera; family Sciomyzidae; genus Dichetophora; species Dichetophora obliterata. The sequence goes on along the minus strand of OY986436.1, from coordinate 168,353,032 downwards.
ATACTGAACTGCAAAACAAAGTATTTCTGTTTTTTTTTTTAAGGTTTAGTATAGTAAAAATATAAACATTTATTTCGTTTTCTTTTCCTTTGTTCCACACACACAGAATTCGTTCGAAAGTTTAATTATCAATTTTTGGCTTCAGTACCTATAAAACTTTAATGTGAATTGCAATAGAGATGATAAAATCGAAAATGATAGTATCGAACGCATATAATTAACCAAAATATTTTGCGTTAACACGATTAATCAAATTGTATACAAATTCATAATTTTTCTTTTGTACAAGCGTTGTAAATATTTTTATCAAACCAAACTTATATATTTGAATTAAATGACTGATGCAAGAAATGTAGGTATAATTCAAGAGAAGCGACAACTTTTTTTTAATATTTTTTGTTGGATTATACGGATTTTAAACTCCTAAATCCAAATCCTAATTTCAGGCCGCTGACAATTGTTTTAGAAGTTATGGGTATATGGCTATGGGAAAGGTAATGCGAGTACCTATTCAACGAGGTATCAAACATGAAAATCCATTCATAACTTTCTAATATATAGCAATTATTATATTTACAAGTTGTCTGGAAAACTAGTGGTTTTCCTTTACGAAAGCACTACACTAAAAATGTTTATATCTTTAAAAGTTATGCATGGATTTTCATATTTAAATGGGTACCTTGTAGAATAGGTACTTAAATAACCTTCTTATGATATCCATAAAGTGTAGTTTTGTTGAAAAATTTAAAAAATAGCAAGATTTGTAGGCGATTTTTCCAACTTTGGAAGCCTATTACTTCTAAATCAAATGCGAGCGGCCTGCAGTTTTTTCAGATTTGGAGTTAGGAGGCCAAAATCAATATGATCTGTAAAAAAATTAAAATTCGAGTTGTCGCTATTCTTGAAATGTTCCGAAATTTTTACTAAAAGCACCACCTAATAATTATATATTATAATTTATTTATTTATTGCTTGTCAAGCAGAGATGACATCTCATTACAGACTATACAAAATATTTGATTAAATAAAACTTAAAAACATAATAACAAATAACATAAAGTTAAAAACGTTCGAGTACACCTATTTGGTTAAGGACCAGAAAGAGATTGCTTTTAAAACAATGTCTAGAACAATTATTAAAAATATCAATATCAGCTAACAATAAATTAGTTATGCGAAGACAGTGAGCCAATGGTTCTTGCTGAGCAAAGTTGCTTCTCAGTGTATTGCAACGAAAATTAGGTAAATAAAAATTAATCGAGGTGAATAAAAATGAATCATAGTTATGATACATGGACATTGAATATTGTAGTGTATGACATTTCTTATAAAAACAACAGAATACATTATGCGACGACATTCATGTGAATTCAGACTAAACAAAGCACAACGTGTTTTATAGGAAGGTAAATTTATTTACCAATTCAACTTTGAGAACAGATATTTAGAAAAAACTTTCTAGATTTTTTTAGTCTCCGAATATGCGAGGCATATGAGGGATTCCATATGACACAATAGTATTCTAGGTAAGGTCTTACCAGGCTTTCAAATAGTACCTTGATTGTAAGAGGATTTCTAAAATCTTTAGAATTCCTCTTTAAAAATCCTAGCATAGAGTAAGCCTTGGGTATGACATAATCAAAATTATCTTTGAAAGTGAGCGGGCGATCAAAAATTACGCCTAAATCTTTTTTAAGATATACTCTATCAAGAGTGAGATTATTAATACTGTAATTATAAAATATAACTGAACTGCTTCTATAAAAAGAGAACGATTGAAATTTCGAAATATTAAGACAAAGATTATTAGAGGTACACCACGAGGCAACTGAGTTTAAATTAATCTGTAAAAAACTACAATATTCTGCAGACTTTACGGAACGATATAATGTTAAATCATCTGCAAACAACAGACACTGAGAATATTTAATAACATGGGGAAGATCATTAATGAAAAGTAAGAACAACAACGGACCAAGATGACTTCCTTGAGGAACACCAGATGACACACTTATAGGACACGAAAAGGAATCATTTATTTTTACAAGTTGTACACGGTTACATAAGTATGAGTTCAACCATTTAATAAACTCACCACGGAATCCTAGACACTCAAGTTTGAACACTAAAGAGGCATGGTGTACCTTGTCAAAAGCTTTAGCAAAGTCAGTAAATATGACATCGGTTTGCAAACGACTAACAAATGAATTAACAATATAATTAGAAAACAAAACTAGAATAGTAACAGCTGATCTACCAGCACGGAATCCATGTTGATAATCAGATCAAAGTTTTAACAAAATTGGTGCAATACCGTCAGGTCCTTAAGATATTTTTCCTTTTATATTAGTTAGTGAAAGTTCTACATCAAATTCAGTAATGTTAATGCTACTTTTATCACACATAGCATTAGGCACCCTGAAGTTGGAAACGTCAAAACTATCATTCGAGTAAGCAGATTTAAAGATTTCAGCAAAAAAGCAGCGCATTGGACTAGGAGGCAGGCCATTCGTTTTCTTTTAGTATTCAAATAAGACCAAAAAAATTTACTATTATTTTGTAGTTCGTCTTCAGTAGACAACAAATACGATTTATAAAGAAATTTGTTGAGTGTGTCAAAATTGAGTTGGCAAGTCAAATACACGGATTTAAGTCGAATATCTTCTTTAGATTCACGAAATCGCTTATATGCTTTATTTTTCTTGTTTTTAAGGTTGCATAGTCTCTTATTGAACCACGGAGGATTATTATTTTTTTTACAGTTTTTAAAGGTACAAATTTTATAATTGCATCTTTAACGTTAGTTAAAAATTTATCATACATGCAAATAAGACTAAGTCCTACGAACAGTGAATCCCAATTACAAGAATCAAGACAGTGCTTCATTGCTTCCAAATTAACTCGATTGTAATCGTACACAGATCTTTGAGATAGGTTCTAATTTTAATAGTGTATAACAGACATCTCTAGAATTATAGGTGTATGATGAATAAATTTTTCAAAAATAGGAGCACTCGGAACGTCAATCATTATAGATAATTCTTTATCAATAAAAATAATTATCATCATTGTCCAAGTTCCAAACAATATTACCAAGATTAAAATCTCCCGTAAATATTACATGTTGATTAGAATTATGACCGCCTAATATAGAACGACCGTTTTCCTGATCTTGACCTGATCAATCGAATAAGTGGTTTGACGAAAAGGCAGCGCAATTTGTTTACAAGTAAACTCAATACTAACCGCAATCAGGACACCACCACCCCTTGAAAGCCCCGTAACAACCGAGCATCGATCTTTACGGAAAACACGATACGATAAATTATTGATAATTTCGGAAATTAAATGGCCGTCAGTCAACCATGTTTCACTGAAAACTATAATATCGTATAGAACTGAACTAGTACTTAAAAATAATTGATTGATCTTTGTCCTAACACCACCAGCATTTTGGTAATATAAGGAAAATAAGGATGCAGAGTTTGCACATCCAGGTGTATTGGTTAGTTTTTTGAGCGGACTGAACTATAAATTCTTGTACTGCGACGATTGTTTCTATGTCTAGGAAAAAATTCATGCACAACGGCGCCTACAGGCCAGACATCTTGAGAGCATATGCAGCCAAAATCACTAGCCATTATAGATATTGTGAACGACGAGAAACTTCGATGCTCTGGTAAGGCCAGCTTACGACAACTCAACGATTCAAGGGCCTGAGTTGAGAGACCAATTTTATTTTTAATATAGTTTACCACATTTTCCTGTGATGTAGATGGTCCAAGACGAGAGATGAATAGCGTTTTACGTGGAAAGCGAGGAACCACCATCAGCTCGCAAGTCGACTCACTATGCATCAACACCGAAGCTTAGCTTGGAGCAGAATTTGTCGTCATCTCTGAGGCAAACTCGCAAGCATTAGACTGTGCAGCGACAATAGTCTCTGCAGCAGCAGTTGGTCGTGCAGCAGCCATAGTTAATGCAGCTGCTGTCGGTTGCTCAGCAGCATAAGTATTGTTTAATGTGCTCGGCACGGCAGCAGTAAGTTGAGCAGCAGCAGCGGTTATAGTAGGCGTGGCGGCAGAGGCAGAGTGTACCGTAGTAGTGAGTATTGCAGCAGCAGCGTTTATAGTAGGCGTGGCGGCAGTGGGTTGCTCAGCAGTGGCAGTGTGTACCAGTTGGAGTGGTGGAAGTAGTTAGCGCAGCAGTAAAGGCTTGCATGTACGCAGTAGGTATCGCAGTAGCAACAGCTGGCTCAGCAGTAAAAGCCGCTAGAGTTTGAATGGCGGCAGTAGGTTGCACAGCAGTAATTGTTGGAGTTAACGGCGCTGTTGACAGCGCAGTATACTGCTCAGCACAGCAGCAGTAGTAAGTAGTAAGTTGCGCAGCAGCAGTAGTATGAGTGGCGGCAGTAATTTGTGTGCTTCTAGTTTTAGAACGCTGGGATCCGGTTGACCCAATATCATTGGAAGCAGGATCAACATCAACAGGCCCAGCAGCATTGGTTGAAAACGACAATTCTATGGTTTATACAAATTCTAGTTGTTTGTTAGTTTAAAATCGTTTATTGAGCCTTAGGTCAGGTTAGAACAATTAATTGCTCTAAAGAATTTTTCAAAAGAAACAACAACAGCTTTTTCAATATGAAAAGGAAAACATCACTAGTTGATTTTATTGCAATTTCGGCCATGCTACAGGCTTCATCAGAAATCTTTATGATACGCCGTGCAAGCGCACTAGCGCTCTGCATCACAGAGGCGATGAGATTTTAAGTGTCAATTAAAGCTCTGCAAAGAACCATCCAAGTACACCAGTTGTGTGTTGTTATTTTTTCTTATACCTACTTGTATCTGTTTCGCTCTCCAAGCATTGAGTATGCATGGAATATTTCTCTTTTAGATAACGATGGAATAGGTATGAGAGAGTGAAATTACCAAGTATCAAAAATACTAGTTTGAGCACATACAGAACAAACAGATATATCGATAATACTGTTATCTTTATTTGGAACATCTGGAGTATGTGACGTAGCAAGCATAAAGAATAAAGAACGAAATAAACAACAACAAAAGAAACAGTTTATATAAGTACAATGCATTTAAGTACGTTTTTATGTTTTAAATTTGCCAAAAATACGAAAAACGCATAGAAAGACACTCACCATTCTTCTTTTAGTAGAATAGAAATAGAAAAACACAACATCAATACAAAAAGAACGATCTGGAATATCCATATTGAATGGATATATCCATTTAAAAAAGGGTTAAAACAGATACTCCACTTAGTGGAACAGATAAAGAGAAAAAAGCTTACACTATAATGAGAGCCAGAGAAAGAGATGATAAGCTCTCTGCTCATTCCAAAGCATATAAGTATATGTTCTGTTCTACTCCTTGTTGTATTTGTACCAATATTATCAGGATTTTACTTGTTATATCTGTTTGTACAAGTAGAATGGATGGTTCGCTGCAGACCTTTAGTGTCAATTTCTCAGTTTTTCTCCTTTCATATTTTCCTATTGTTATATTTTTGCTTTACTATGTTATTATTATGGAGTCCAACAGTCTATTAGAATTCTTCCACTAACAAATCATGCTTTCTGAAGTTGTATTTAGATTTTGCTGACATATTTCCGAGCTGTTTCTGTTTTTGTGCTCTACCATTTGATTAAAGTTTTCTATATGACTTTGTTATTAATTATGTTGATTTTCTGTGATTTAAATACAAATTCTAAAAATTATATAGTTTAAATCGTACGTGATTATAAATAACGTTTTTAAAGTATCAAACAACTAGAATTTGTATTTAAAATCAAATATGATTTAAACTATCAAACATTTATAATTTGTATTTAAATCATAGAAAATCAACATAATTTTAAAAACATTTTAAAAATAATTATAAAATGGAACTATTTCTTTATATTATTTAAATAATTCGTTACAAAAAACTTTATAAGGCATCTGGTGTAATAGCTTAAAGTACCTCTACACTGTATGTTTCATACATATACGTCAAAAATTACAAATGGTTTGAAACTACAGATAGTGTGTAACATATAAAACTGTGATTTTGAAATGTCGTTTGTATTTGCATCTGTAAATTTTTTAATAATAACCGTCTCTAATTTCGTATGTTTTTCCATGTCAGCACAAAATGTCAGTTTGATAAATTTTTTTATGTGAAAATTAAAGAAAAAGTAAATTTTATGATATTTATTCAATAAATACTTTCAAATGACGAGTCAGATAGTGTGGAGAAAAAAGAAAAGAGCTGTCTGACAAAAACTTAATTTTGACACACAGACGAGATTTGGTATGTAATATTTTTGACATGTCATCTATATGAAACATATAGTCTGGTCACCTTTAATAACTTCAAATTAAGCTTTACGGCAAAGCAAATGGACAGCATGTATAGCGTTTTGGCAGCAGTGGTGATAATAAATGAATTATTAGAAGATGAAAAGGATTTGTATAGTTAACTCTTCCTGAACTATCTTTATATATACAATTCTTCTTTGTCACTGAACTCCTCCTAAACGGCTAAACCGATTTTGATTAAATTTGGTGTGTGTGTGCGGCTGGGTCTGTAAATGGTTTAGGTATAAAGTTTGACCCGGTAGTTTGCGCTGTTGTTGCTGTAGCAGTGTTTAGAGGAATATTTGAGTATAACTCGAATGAATTGGGAGATTCACTGCACCATTACATTTTATGCAAACAAATTAACAAAACTACAAAATTGTTGGTGCATCACGTTCCGCACATATTATCCGGGTATTCTTACTAGTATTTTTAAAAAATTTTATTTTTAAACTTTTGTATAAATTGCATAAATATATTTTTATATAAATTTTTGTTAAAACTTTAACCAAGTCCCGGGACTGTCAGGACCGGTAAAACTCCGGGATCTCGGTATTGCATATATTAGTACAATGTCAGCTTAAGAAATGAGTTGAGTTGAATGAACACTTAATGTATACTTTTTTATTAATTTGGTTTATTTTAATAATTTGTTTCGTATTGTACAACATTAGAATTTAAACTTAATGAATAATGTTTATATACACTGAGAAAAAATCACAATAAAATAAAAAAAATTATTTAATAATTAAGGAAATATTACTTGTTTTAGCTCCAAGGAATTGTTTGTTTTTTTTCAAATGGAAATTTTTCAAATGGAAAATAAATTTCCAAACAAAGTTTTAATTATTTATTTCAAAGAAAATTTACATTTAGTTAAAAAACTTCCTTGGCGCTAAAACAAGTTAAATTTTCTGAAATATTGAGTAAATTTAATTTAATTTTAGTATGCTTTATTCTGAGTGTGTAATTTATTTTTAAAAACAATATATGAAATAAAATAAAGAAATTTTTACTTTTAAATCAAGTCTCAATTTTTAAACAAATGCAAAAATTAAAGAAATTTAAGATTTTTAAAACAAAAACTTGTGTTTTTTTATTTAAAAGTCGAACTTTTTTTGAGTGTATAAGCATTTTCTTAATATTTTGAGAAATTGACACGTTTGGTATTGTATTGGAAAAAAATTAAAGTAAAAACTTATTTTGTTTACAACTTAAACATATTTCAAGGAAACTATTTTTAATGTTTATAAAACCTATATACCGCTTTAATTTTTGTGTGCAATGCTTTTAAAATTAAAAAAAAAATAATTAAATTAAATCCCACCAAACAAAGCAACGTCATCAACTTGATTAACTCGAAAAATAAGTATTTTCAATTATATGAATTAAAAACCTAATAACTTAGTTTTAATTTTGATTTAAAAATTTTTTGTATCATCCACGCAAATAATAATAATGCGAGTGTGTATTAGTTACACTCATTTAGTGATCTTTTTTATATGGAAATAACGCAAAAATTTATTGACTACATTTTTGTCCATTCTTTGCTCATTAAACCTAATTTTGTAAAAAACTGGTATGCACTTCGTTTTTTATTTAATTGTTCCTTAAAATGAGCGTTAAAACATAAAAATAGGATAAAAAAAGTACCAGAGTTGTGATATTTTACTTTTCGAAATAAATTTCATTTTCTTGTTGTATTAAAAGAAAATCGCAAAAATTCAGATTTCAAAAAATTCCAATGAAATGTTGTTGAAATATTTCCTGAAGCAACACTTTATATTAATACAAACAATTATGCGATTACGTTAAAATAACTTAATCGCACGTAAAACAGAAAAATGTAAAATTTTAAAAACGACATCTTCGGTAACTTTACTATTTTTACAAAAATCTTTAGCTATTTTTACAAAAAATTATAAAAACCGAAATTCGGAAAAAAATTATAGCTTTTTACAATTTAATTTAGGAAATCGATAAAACTATGTTTCTCAGTTATTTAAAATGGATTCAGTTATTTAAAAAGTATTTCTGATTTTAGTTAGAAAAATGTTGGAATTCCAGAGCTGCCAACATATCAAACCCTGGTTTTAGGGTAAAAAAATACCCAAAACCACCATGACAAAATGTATATTCTTGATAAGAAGTCTTTTAATTTAACCCCACTAAATAAAATTGTATTAAACTGCTGTAAGATTATAACCTGTGAAAAAATTCTATATTTTGGACATAATATAAGGAAAGCATTGAACATATGATTTTTAAAATATAATTTCTTTATACATCCACCAAAGATATAAGTGCTAGAAATAGTTTTCACCAAACGTAAAATTACTTATGTGCGGTATAATGTATTTTATATTTACAATTTTGTCCGTTTCAGCATAATTTCGTTTTAAGTGCCGTTTTCTTACCTTACTTTCTATGATTAAATTGCATTGAAATCCATCATCCCCACTTTTAAAAATTGGAGAATTAATATAAAATTCTTAAAATATGTCTGAAGGTGATAAAAATTTTAAATTCTTAGCATTGCGCGATGTCGTTTACAAAATAAATTTTACCAACAAACAGACATCTTAAATAATATTCTCAAAAAACATAAACAAAACTATTATTAAATAAATGACACCTTAAATTTCGTTTTCAATAACATTAAATGGCATACAATATGCATGTTTTCTTTCCACAAACATTTCTCGAACCACACTATTTAATTGCAATCATTTGAATTAAGAAATGCCTTCATGAATGCTTGAATTAAGCGGCACAGCTGACAAAATATATTGCTGATCATCACTCACCGCAGTCGCTGCTCGGTGTCTCATCACTTCTTGTTTTCTCTCGTGATGAACACAGTGAAGTCGGGTAGTTTTGCTGTATGGTACGAACGAACGCCTTCTGTCAGAAGAAGAGACACAACAACGCACAACCCAACTTCAGTGGCTGGACTCATGAACATACATTTAAACGCGATGTATTGCATGAGTTATAAAACATACCCATGAATTCGGTTGTGCATTCATTGAATAAATGAATTCATGCAGACGTTTAATGTATATATCAGACGGTTTTGATAGTAAAAAAATAAAATTTAATAATTTTGTACAAAAAATGGGTGTGGTTGCCATATATGTACGCCCACTTTTTCGAAATCATGGCAATTCCTGAGTTCTACACGTTTTTATAGTGAAACTTTGTATGCAGGTGCAAGTCGCGGCCACTATATACAATGATGTGCAAATAAATAGGTACACTTGTATTTTTATTTTTCAAGCTGCATGAATTGATAAACAAGATCTCTCAGATATATAATTAATAATGTGACCCACTGACAGCTTTTGGCAGTACAGTACTGTTTTTTCGCACGTTGTACTGCGTTCTACGTAGTACACGCATTTGTACTGCTTTTTTCTTCTTGTAATATCTTGTACTACTTTGATATCCTAACATTTATTTCAGGAAAATAAAGCTGCAAAACTATTTGATTAATATGGTCATATCGACCCCTTTGCTCGAAATTATCGTATGCGTAATTTTTCAAAATTGACTTTTTTAGGGGATTTTTTTTCCACACCCCACATCCAGTTACGTCAAAAATTTACTGTATATTTTTGGTTTTGATATTGCAAGTTTAAGCACAGAAAAGTAGAAAACACGCTCTCTTGTAAAATTTGGTTTTTGGCACATACGATAATTTCGCACAAAGGGGTAATTTGAACAAAGAATGAAAAGTAAAATATGTTGAGACAAAACAATGTATCTACGGAAGACCATTGGGTGGAGGTTTTCATCCACATGCAAACTGAAGTACTTTCATACTCTGAATTCGCTCATTTAGTTGAGTACGCTTTTTGTCTTCCCGGAACGTCAGTTTCAGTTGAGTGTGTATTTTCAGCAATAAATGAAGCATGGGTAGTTAAAAAATCACACTGGCAAGTCAAAACTTTATTGGCTTTATTGTATTGTAACCATTAAGTACAAAATAGAATTGCAAAAAATTTTTAAATTTAATTTAATATTTACCTATGTTGTAATTAATTAAAAAGATATGTCATATTTTTCTCAATATAATTTTTTTTAATATTTTATATAAACATACAGCTTTTATTTAATTTACCGGTTGGAAGTTATATTTTAGTTTATTGAACTAATTAAAACTTTTTAAAAAAAGTTCATATTTATGTGCCTTTGATCTCGTTTAACATAATTCAAGATTTTTTATCAATAAATTTCTGAAATTAATTTTTCTCTTATACAATTTGATTTTTCTTTAAATTGTACTTCTTTCTTACAATTTATAATTTTTAATTTCAAAATCTGGTTCTGTTCTTCATTTTGCTCTGAAAATGTTGGTTACATTAAGCATTAAGCCTCTCGGTTGGTGATTCGCCATGATTAGTTAAGTTAAAAAAAATGCAAGGATGATAGTCACCACTCCCCCCTTTGGGAGCTAGATAGGAAATATGTTTCATTACATTTTACTTCATATGTAATGTATCTATTAGCCGATTTCTCAAGTTTATAACTTGTTGAGAAGAAAATCAAATTGACATTAAGTTGTTTACAAAACATTTTGAACAAAGTCACAATTTAGAAAGTTATGAGCAACTAAATTCCAAAAAATTTTTTAATTCAAATTTGATAATAAATACCTCGAGTATTAAATATATTTTTTGATAATTTTTATGATTTAATTTTTTTTATGATAAAGTTTTCTATTGACTTAACACAACTACTTTTTCTGTTTATTTTTCAAGATGCTGTTGACTTTGGAGATCGGTTAAGAGATAAATTAAATATAGAGTAAGTCGTAATGACATATATTTGCAAGTTTTCACTTTCTTGCTCCGAAAACGGAGAGGGGTGATTCTCATCCATAAAGTTTTATACTCGCCTAATCAAGGAGTATGACAACACGAGGTAACTAATACTATATCTGGGGCACCTTGTATATAATGCATACAGCTTTAAATATCAAAATACAAGTGTGCCTATTGCTTTCCACATCACTGTATATAAATGTTGCCACGCCCACTTTTACTACCCAAAAATCAATATAACTTCTATAGTTTTGTTTAGTATAGTTTTGATCGTATAATACTAAAATTTGGTAATTTAGTTTTTATGTGTGAACAGATTTTCAGTAAACTTTAGGAAGTTATTAAACACTTAGGGGTTTTACATTGAAAAAGAGGGCATAGCACCTCCCATGCAGACCAAATTTGAAATATCGGATAGGTCACACAGCTTCGGAATTCGGTATTCGATCACAATTTACACATGCCGTTTCACTGATAACATAAATGGGCGTTGCACAAGGGGGTGTGGCACCTCCCATACAATCCAAACTTGTGATATCGAACAGCTTTGGAGTTATATGTCACAGACTCGGAATTCAGTATTCGACCACAATTTAAACATGTTTAACTGATAAAATTTTGTGGGCTTGGAAAAGAGGACCTCCCATTCAACCCAAATTTGAGAAATTTAATAGCTTTTGAGTTGTAGATCGCACAGCCAGGGAATTCAGTGTTCGACCACAATTTACACATGCAGTTCACTGATATTTTATTTGCGTTTGGCAACGGTGCCGTGGCAACAACGTGCCGGGTTTCAGCTAGTTCATTTATAAAAATCTAACTGAGTAAAAGTTTTATATAGGGTTTTTCTTCATTTTTGCTTGCAACACCTTGCATAAATGAAGATTGTAATACTTTTAACCTCACATACAGGAATTTACAAGGGCACGAATGTGACATTCGTACGAATAGAATATGAAGAATAACAATATATAATGGAGCGATATAAAAATTATTTTGCCTATTGAAAAGTTATTAAATTTAGTATAAATGTAATGCATAGGCGGCTATTCGATTTAAATATATTACACAATATAATGCAAATTGAACGCTAGGAAAAACGGAAGTAATTTTCGAGTGCATGTCAAAATATGTTATAAGATGCGAAATTTAAACGTAGTTTTTATACCCCAAGCGTACTGCATAAGGGTATATTAACTTTGTCACTCGGTTTGTAACGCCCATAAGGAAACGTGGTATGCAAATCGTTTAGACTACTCGGCTATCGAAGCCTCTCTTGATAACACTATGCGCCAAAATTAGGAAAAAGTTCTGGACACAGTATCCCACTATATTTTTCTTATAGATTTGAGGTCTCTAAACAAAAAATTTTTTTTATGGATAAGTCTTTTTTCGAATATAGTTACATATATTTAAACACATCTCGGATACCATTTATACAATTTGTATAGTTAAACCTATTAAATTAAGCCCAATAAAATTTCCTACATGTTTGTTGAATAAATTTTTTATTTGAATGAGTAGTTTTTGCGCTAACAAAATAAATATTTTTAAAAAATTATTTTTTTACGTAAAAATGCGAGTCAAAACTGTTTTCAAAAATTCATAAAAAATCGAAGAAATTCGCTCAAAATTAAGGGCAGGAGATTCATGTGAGTAAATGTTCTATTGTTCGACATTTGACTGTTTTTTACATTTTTGGTCATATCATACTTAGAAAGGTCGATCCAAAAATACATAGGCTTTAAGGCAGGTGGCATCTCTGAGAGAACTGACAATTACTGTTAGCTTGGATTAGCATCGCCACCTGTTTTGACTTTTGTTGAGTTCATCGGTTTTCGTACTTGATTGTATTTTATGGTGAGTAGTTAAGATTCTATATCAATAATTCTAGGCACATGCGAAAACCGTAAAAAACCCTGTATATTGAAAATTTTACAATATAGGGGTAAACTGAGTACAGATTTGGAACCAGTGTTGAAAATACATATAGGAATGATAATGGGTTAACCGGATCCCAAAATTTTAGACTACTAATTTTTATCCAAACATGTCTGAATATATACTATTATTTTTCACACAGCTGTAATTGACCTTAATATATTGACTTTGGATATAAATGTTTCTATCACAAAATTTAGGTTTATAAATTCAAGTACCTTCATCCTGAAGTATTTTACAAATACTTAATATTTTCTCTACTGGTCGATTTGCTTTCACCAACTGCTTAACAAAGAACGAGCCAGCATCTGTTTTTTCCCCATTCGCTCGTTTTGAACGTGGCATAAGGCGCAGAATTTTAAGTGAAACATCTTCATGACCCTTGTTGACCAATTGCAAGATAGTATTTACTGCATCCTGATTGAAACCTAAAGCAAGACGTAGCTTTTCCAAAACGACATCAACTTTGTCAGCATGTCCATTGTCGGCTAAATGATAGACAGCGTCTAACAAATCCTTGTCCAGCAGATAGATATCTTTCTTCTCGCATTCTTCGATGACGCCCATTATTGCATCTATGTCACCATGTCGTGCATAGCAGCACAGAAGCATATTATATGTGTCTGCGCTAGGCTCAAGTCCAGCTTGTTTCATAACTATAAGAATACCTTTAGCGGACTCCATGTCATTAGCCTGATAATGAATTTAGTATATAAAAAAGTTAGTAAGAAAGCTTTACTCATTATAAGAAATACTTTGATATTGCTTACTTGTGAGTGCCCTAAAATTAGGGAGTTGAAAACGTTCTCATTTACGGGCAAATTCTTTCCACGCATAAATTCCAGAATACGTGTTGCACCTTCGATATCTCCCAGCTGGCAATAGCGTGTTATAAGACGCTGATACGTGACACGATTTGGTTCTATGGACTTAGCTTCAATTTCGGCCAAGAAATCTGTTGGAGAAAAATTGTGCTCATTTTCTAAGTACACACGCAGCAGCGCATTATAGTGCGAAATGTCCATAGGAACATTAAGAGCATTAAGAGTTTTCCAGATTTCTTGCACCAAAGCAGTGCGCACTTCAGGAATTTCTTCGGGCACCAATTTGCCACAGCAACGTATAACCAACAAGGATTGCGAACTTGTGGCTGAGCGTTGATGTCGAATCTCCTCGAGAACATCTTCAATATCGCGTCGCGAAATGCGACCAATGCGTCGTACATCCTGATCTAGACGCCTCAAATGATTTTCCAAACTAAAGTCCGTTTTGGGAGCTGTAGCAGTTGCAAAGCCACTTGAAAAGAGAATTGATGTTACTTTTTAAGGTTATGTTAACACATTCAATTAACTAAAATCTTGGTGAAACTTAATATAAATTGTTTGCAAAAAAAACCACTTAAGTGAAGAAAGCTAAAATAATATATTAATATTTTTAAGAAAACTATTATGTCGTCCAGTTTACTGTTTTTGTTGCGTAATTGTACCACCCGGTAGTGTTGCGAGGATTTATTGATGTAATCTTGTGAAAATACTTACTGCTGGAACTGACTACACATACATGGCAGACTCTGCGAAATATTTACTTCAGTCTCGCGCACAGCATTTACAACGACATTCCGCGTGAAGCCTGCAAAATACCGCAGAAATTTTCCAGATCGCAGAATTGAAGCCATGTTTTTATAAACTTATCCAGAGAAAAATTTTCGATCAGCATGCAACCACAAGGGAGATGAATCAAATTGGATGGGCAAATGGACAACTGTCAGTTTTTACTATTAGGGTGTTCACACAATACAGTATGATATACAGATATACGGTATATATGGACGGACTCAAGTTTGACAGTTAGAACGCTAGAATAGGGGCCCTCAAACGATTCACTCAAAAAAATACTGTAGTAAAATTAACTGCACTCTGTGTATTAACTTCTTATATATGTAGTTTTATTTATTTTTAAATACATATGTAGTTATTCAATATATTTTTACTGAATTTACATTTAAATAATTAATACTACATGGAGTAGTTGCATGTAGTAAGTAGTTGTTTACATACATTTATTTAAATTAAGAATATCTACATTAAAATAAATTGCATAATATGTATTTGATAGCAATTGTATTTATTTCAACTAAAATAATTATAAAAGGTTCGTGATGAAGAACTGTGGTAGGTATACTTCTAAAAATGTATTTTTTTTTAATACAAAATTTCTTTTATTTTCTTACAATAAAAGCAATCTTTGTACTGTGGCAGAAAACGTTTTGCCGTTTTTTAATTAATAAAAGAAAAAACAATTAACTTTAGTGTGAATGTATTTATTTTCTGTAGTTAAAAATATGTAGTAAAAGTAAATAATTGAAATTAGTAAAAATAATTACATGTTTATTTGGACGGTGTATTACTAATTTACATTTGTTTTAAATACATTTTTATTTATTTTTACTACAGGATTTTATTGGGTGTACTACGAACTATCATGTCATCAAGCATGTAGTATCGTTCGTGTGCAAAAAATCAAGGTGGATGGACATGTCCGATGGAAGTCAAAAATTTTTGACTTTTTGCTGACATGTTACGTGAGGCAAGAATTTTAAAAATTTTAAAAATTTTGCGACGCATTTTGACGTACGTAAGAGTGAAGTTTGTTATGTTGAAATTTTTGCTCTTATTAGTTTTTTCTGGCGCGAATTAATTTTGTTTATACATTGTTGTCCGCAAATTAATATTCTTTAAATAGTGAAAACTTGAGCATTTTATAATTCAAAAGAAAACAAACGAAAAAAAAACAATAAACGCCAAAATAATGCAGCCTCAAAGTGAGGCAATAGTTTGTGTGTGAACACCTGATAGCTAACTTATGTCAATTCTATGAGTTTTTTAAGAGCAATGTTAAAAAAGTACCCAAAACTCATGTACAGTCTTAATGCTATCCTTTTCTTACTCATGAAGTGTCAAGTATACTGTTCAAATAGCTGTCTCGCTTACTCATGTTAATGCTACTGGTAAGTTAACCGAGTATTTAACTAATACACCTAATGTAAACATCAGGTAGGCTTGCCTTACATTCTGTTAGATGTAACGTGCAAAACAGTTAAACGTTACGAACTAAATATGTAGCACTAACATACAAAACGGTTAGATGGTACGTAGTAAATGTATAGGGCTAACTTACAAAATGGTTAGATGTTGCGTAGTAAATATATAGGGCTAACGTAGAAAATGGCTAGATGTTACTTAGTAATTGTGTAGGACTAACGTGCAATTAAAACATTACTGAAAATTTTGTATTTTCATTTATATAATTATATTTCATGTTTTTTTCATTTTTAAACATTTTTTATATCAAAAACAATTAGTTTTAAAATAATATATAACAAATCTTAAGTTAAACATTAAATTCAGAAGGCACTTCAATTATCACATCATTTTATATATGTATTACATATTATATTATATATTAAGAAAATAAGGTATGAGATGAGATCAAAAAACTAAAATTAATTAAACATTTCATGTTAGTGTAAAACAAAAAATTATAAAATTCATTCATCAATACAACAAAAAATATAACAAAATCATAATTTTAACATTGAATTCAGTTATCAGTTCAATTATTACATAATTGTATACATGTCTTAAATATTAAGTGAATAAGGTATGAGATCAGATAAAAAAAACTAATATTAATTATACATTCCATGTTGGTGTGAAAAAAATATCATAAAATTCAGTCATTTGATAAAAGAAAATTAAAAACTTAAGTACTATTTAATCAAAAACAAAAATTGGAATTATTTATATGATAAGAAAATTATTTCTTGTCTTTCGACTGCAGCCTTTTTTTTTTTTGCTTTAAGCGATTATGGCTTTTCTCCACCGCTTTTTTTACTTCTTTTTCAAAATTGAAACGACCAACACCTTTAAACACGTCTAAATGATAAATATAATAAAACAGATTCAATATAAGCACGATATATAACATAAATCAGTCAACAGGGTTAAAATCAAATTATTTACCAGATAAAATGTCGTCAATCAAGGACATGTGTGGAAGGGCTCTTTTGTTGCACCTTACGTCCCAATTGTAGCTATTCAGCAGCTCGTCTGAAAACATTTTCCTTAAGACGCCGTCTACGTCCTCCGAAGCACCTTTCAATTTGTGAAG
This sequence comes from Dichetophora obliterata, assembly GCA_963920525.1. Taxonomy (NCBI): domain Eukaryota; kingdom Metazoa; phylum Arthropoda; class Insecta; order Diptera; family Sciomyzidae; genus Dichetophora; species Dichetophora obliterata. Next base: position 168,335,733 of record OY986436.1, on the reverse strand, counting down.
ATATGTTTTCTAATTTAGAAAAAAAAGTAAGAATGAATTGCACATGAGTTTAAAAAAAATTACCATTGCTTGAGAATATTCCTGGCGATTGAGATTTTCCTCAACTTCCGCAACAGCTTCGAATGAGGTCAGTGGCAATGTGCTGGAAATTGCAACCATTTCTGCATCCTCTACTTCTCCTGTCATCAGACTTACTGACTGCTGCACTCTTCTAATCAAAATTTTACATTCTCGTAAAATTTTGTTTTGAGCCAGCAGCTCACTCTTTTCGATCATCTATCGTAAAACAATATTTTTTATTGCTACTGTTCTATATTTTAACTTATTTTAAAACTCACATTGTTTTCAATTCGAGTCAGTCGCTGGTCGAGATTGCGATGTTCCTGCAAAATAGTCCTTAGTAGAGTAAGCACTTCTCTAAAGAGGTATTTTAAAATCGTTTTTATGAAATCATTAAAAAAATCTTTAAAAATAAAAAATCTATAAAAATAAATAAACTATAACTCATCTTGATTATTTGTACTTTGTGGAACAATGTTTTCTACTTCTAGCTGGTTTTTTCTACTTGTCAGAGGAGTAGATGAAGCAAGTTCTTGAGAAGATTCCAAAGACTTCCTCTTTTTGTGGGGGATGGATGAAAGGCGACTTTCTAAACGATCGATTGAGGCTGGTTGAAAAGTGCGCTTCACTACTCTTAAGTACTGAGCTGAAAGATAAATATGCACAATGTTTTTTAAAATATACAAGACTGAGTAGTTTAATAGTTTTTTTACCTTGCCCTTTAGAAGACGATGCAGTCGTATTAAAAATGTCGTTGGAGTTCATTTTAGAATTCGAACTTAAAATTATTTTCCATAAGATATGAAAAATAAGAAAAAAATAAAAGTTATATTAAATTTCAAAGCAATAAAAATAACTAACAATAATGAAAAGCAATAAAAAAGAAACTTTTGCTTTCGAAATGCGTTGCTTCTTAAGTCTAATTTAAAAATTTATGGAAAAGGTGATGTAATAGTGGTACAAGAATAAACTTACTATTAAACGGAATACAAAAGAACTTATACAAAATATCTTCCCTATCAATTAGAACAGATTCCTTTTTAAGTTGGCTTCCTAGAATTGTTCCAAGAACAGTGGATGATTCAAGTGGTTCAATAAAGAAATTTTCTGTTTTTTTCAAAAACCTAGCAAACAAAGGTTTTCGGATTACTGGTATGCTTATCAAGGACTTTCAAAGGACCTATTTTCTCGCTGAAACAAAAGCAATCTTTTTATTTTTTGGGATCTATATTAAATGAACCTATTTTCGAACTATTTTGAAGATGAGACTCTATGCCTTGGCGCTCTTAAGTCTTAAGGCAAAAGCCTAATACTGGCATGAAGCAACAAAAAGTGGTAGTATAGATTGGAATGAACACAATCCTTCAAAACAAAAATTCCTGTATATAATAAAAACTGCCTGAATTCTGTTGCCTTCCAATTGCTAATTTCATTCAAATTTCTTGAAACTCTACCAAATACTGTTGGGACGTAATTGGAAGGGAAATTTATCTTTCTATTCATTTCTGTAACATTGCCATTTTTTATTAATAGCTGCAGAAGCTTTTTCGTCACGCCTAAATCGACAAGATGCATTACATCTAAAGGAAATTGAGAGACCATGCCAAACCCAGAAATCTCCAGCAAACTTTTTTGTTCTCTAAAATGTAAACTATGATGGGAAGGGTCAACTCTTAGATCAAATGTTGAGTCAGTTCTCAAATTATGGCTTTGTTTTGAAAAACTTACTCTTTTTTGAATATATTTTCCTAATTGGCAGCATTTTGGACAACTATTTTTACCATTAAAGTACTGCACTCCTGTAACAAAAGCTCGAGCTGGGGAATCACAAGTGAACAGACGGACATTGAACTTTTTCCTAACATCACTTAAACCGACTTGAAGACCATTTTCTCCTAAAAAACTACTTCTTCACAAAATTCTTTTAAAAAGTCATCTATCTTATCTGGTTTTTTCATTCCAGAAAAACAGGCAATGGTGAAAGGATTCTCTTTAGGGAAACCAACTACTGCTCCAAGTTTTGGCCATAATACTCTTTTGGAACTATCAAACAATTGAAGACCATCAATACCTACATCAATTGAAATTTCTATTGATTTTTCCAAATAACTAAAGGAATCTGAGCTAAAATGTGTTTGTATACCTAAGTAAATAAACTCACCCTCTGGAATTAATTGAATTTGAATTTTTTCCCTGCTTGTCCCTAGAACTTTCTTAGCCGATAGCGGCAAATCATTTACGCCTACTCTACGCAACGTCTGAAGCCAACCACCTAATGCATTTTGCGATATATTGTACTTGAAAACCCATGATTTCATTTCCCTACATTTATCGCTACCTAAATCACAACTCTCACAAACTTGAACAACGGATTCTACTGAATCACCACTGCACGATTCCGAATCAAACAAATTATCACTAGAACGATTTGACGCACTGTCCCCTTGACCGATACCACTAGCAGACGCACTCGTGGAGGCAACGCAACCGTTTGATCGACTTCTTCAAGTCTTTTGAATTTTTTAACACTTTCAACAAATTTCTTTTTTTCTTTGCTCATGCAATTAGAAAAATTTCTTTTATTCATTTTACTTTATTTTATTTTACAAAACAATTTTTAGAACTTTCATTTTTCACAGCAGACAATAAATTTATTTTGGCGCTAGCTTTGACACAATTCAGTAATTTTAATGTTTACATTGTTGTCTCTTTCCAACAAAACTGAAAAATGTGATATAACACTGAGAATGTATTAGTTTTTGCTGAAAATGTTGTGTTTGTATTGGAGTTTCAGTTAGGCATGTCTTGCAGGGTAGCTATGTGCTCATTTTTAACTTATCTTTGATTCATTAAATTTATTCGCAAAGTTGATTGAAATGTTTTGTTTGTTGCGGTTGACTAGCTATGCTTAAGTCGTCGCTTATTTTTTCACTTTTCTTTGATTAATTGCATAAACAGCTAATTTTAACAACTACCCATCGCCGCTCGTGAGAAAAAGCCAGTCTACGCTACTACCTTGTCAGTAATTGTGCCATGATCCAACTTAGTACATTTTGCCATTTGTTGAAAATTTTCAGAGAGAGCACATCTCGCGGCAAAACTGCCGAATTGATGTTAACTCTTCGGCAGTTAAGAAATAATGAAGTCTATCCAAAGTCTATCCGTCATGTGCGATGTGTGTGAGGGCAACGAAAAAAGTCCCGTTACTTTATCGAACTACATGTACGTCCGTCATGTATTATCGTTTGAGGGCCCCAAATAAAAAGAGGGTCTGCATGTTGGATTGCAATTTAAATTGTTTTAAGCCGCGTTTCCATTTGATGTTTTACTATCCTTCAGTATCCCGTATCACAAAGTTTTTGCTATAAGAGCGAGATGCATATATGTGATTTCGTTTATAGCAAGATTGACATGGTTTGACATATGTGAAAATCAATAAATTAATTTTAAGTCATTGACTCTGTTCTCACTCGCCTTAAAAAAGGCAGAGTAATAGCGTTATTTTGACACTGTGCATCTGTCAGGTGTTCTTACTACCGACTTTTTTAAGACCGCCTTATTTTGAATTCCGAGAATAGTCAATAAAATGTGCTGTTAAATTTCGGAAAATTCATTACTTTGTAAGTCTTAAATGAAACAGCAACGCAAAAAATTAGAAATGAGTAAAAGTGAAAACTCAACCAACGCAAAACAATATTTATTTGCGCTAAAACATAAAAGAACCAAGAGGAAAATGACAAACAATGAAACTTCAAAATAACAGACGTCAAAATGAATCGCAAAATTTTTAAAATTTTTGAAAATGCTGCCTTACGTAACTTGTCACCTTCCCACTTCCCACCTTACCTGTATACGTCAAAATTAATCCGATGCTCCGCCTAACATAAGGCACGTGTGAACAGGCTCATTGTTGTCGATTTGAAGACCAAGCATTTGAACATTAATTTTAATCTTTTCCCTGATGATATTGAATTAATTTTAATAGCAGTCATATAAGATTTGGTGCAACGTTTTTTCTCTATTATGCTGAGATTCATTTCGTAATTGTTGTATATGATTTATCCTCATGTGGCAACGCCTCAACTGTCAATAAACTTTTATTCTATTCTGATTTTTTTCCTTCGTCTCTGCACGTGTTGATATACAAATTTTTAAATCTGCAGTAATAAAAACCTTCTAATTAAACTTTAGCGATATAGTTTTTTTTTGTCGAGATTTAAAAGTGGTGTCAGAAGTCAATCCCACAAGAAGCGCTCGAAGCGCTTACTAGCATCTTAGCGGAATCAATTAGTAAGGCGGTATCTCAAGCAACGTTAGCCACCACGGCCAGCACAAGCTCTCTAACACAAAACTCTTCCCAAAGACCACCATCATTTTCTATGGCTGGTTACAAGATGGAAGATGCAACGACAGTGGGAGATTATTTTAAAAGATTTGACTGGGCGCTTGATTTAAGCAAGGTAAAAACAATTTTAATCCAGCATGTCACGACTGCGACTACGGAAATTTTTTGGATAGAATTTTAATTGAACAACTTCTTCACGGGTTGTCATCACGTAGCATTTGCGACGAAATCGTTGCAAAGAAGCCAATAACATTTTCCGCTGCATGCGAAATCGCTAATAGTTTGGAAGCTACGCGGAATACAGCTGTGGCATTGACGACAACAATAGCAGCGCCAGTTCCAGAGCAGGCCAACAAATTAGGCTATAAACCTCCTCAGACCAAGGCAAGGCCTGGTAATGAACAGTCTCAGTTAGCGAACAAGCGGAGAGACGAGACATATAGCAGAGATGAACTCACAAAATGTGGGGGTTGCGGCGGACAACATACGCGAAGCCAATGTCGGTTTCGTGACGCTAAGTGTCATGCTTGTGGAAAAAAAGGGCATTTATCAAAGGTTTGCAGATCAAGGACGGCACACATTACTGAGGAGGACACAAGATCGATAATTTCTTTAGAGGTAGCTGATGTTGTAGAAAGTCACTACAAAATAAAGGAAATCAACGCAATAAGACCTTTGGGAAAAAAATAATGACCGCACAAATTGATGGGCAAATCGTTCAAATGGAACTGGATACGGGAGCACCATGCAGCATAATTAGTTTAAAAACACTTCGAAGTATTAAATCGTCTTTTCTATTACAAAAGACAGACAGGCGGTTTGCGAGCTACACAGGCCATAAAATATACTGCATTGGCAGACTGCCAATAAACGTGTCAATGGGCAAAACATCGCGCAGATTAAATGTGTACATAGTAGAAAATGATTTTGACTCTCTTTTCGGTAGAGAATGGATTGCTCAATATGCATACGCCATAAATTTTGTAGAAATGTTTTCGCAGAAAGATCAAGTGCACCAACAAAATGCACGATTAGCAGAATCAAATTTGACTGTCCAGCAGATACAACGCCTAGAAGAATTAAAGATTCAATTTGAGGATTTATTTAGTGAAGCTGCTGGTAAGCTAGTTGGCCCCCCTGCTACCGTGCACTTGAAACCAGGCGCAGTACCCGTTTTCGCCAAGGCAAGAGAAATTCCACTAGCTTTAAGAGATGCTTATGCTAGAGGGATAGACGCTAAAATATCAGCTGGAATTTTTAAAAAAGTAGAATTTTCCGAATGGGCGTCTACTACGCATGTTGTTACCAAGAAAAGTGGTAATATCTGCATAACTGGTAATTATAAGCCCACGCTCAACCCAAAAATGATAATCGACGAATACCCAATACCAAGGGCAGATTATATTTTTAACAAAATGAATGGGGCTACTATTTTTTTGCCATCTCGACATAACAGACGCTTATTCTCACTTGGTAGTAGATGAGGAATTTGGTCATGTTTTAACACTAAATACGCCCACTCATGGACTAATTCGACCCACCAGAGCTGTGTATGGCGCAGCAAATATTCCAGCCATATGGAAACGGCGAATAGAAGCTGTTTTGCAGGGAATCCCAAATGTAATTATTTTTTTCGATGATATTTTGGTATATGCCAACAATTTTACACACCTGATAGAAAGTCTTAGAAAAACATTTCAAACTTTGCGAACAAATGGCCTTCGTTTGAATAAATCAAAATGCGTGTTTGCAACTTCCGCTGTCGAGTTTTTGGGGCATAAAATAAATGCTGAAGGAATACATAAATCAGATAAGTATATTGCAACCATACGCGATGCAAGGAAACCAGCAACACCGGAAGAACTAAAGCTATTTTTAGGAAAAGCTTCGTATTACGGTGCTTTCATTCCAGACCTTTCAACAAGAGATCGACCTTTACGAAACATGCTTCTCAAAGAGGAATTTATTTGGACTAAAGAAGCTGAGAGGGCGCACTTGGATATTAAAAATATATTAATATCGCCGCAAGTGCTCATGCCTTATGATCCGTCACGCCCATTGTTGCTTTCTACAGACGCAAGTAAAACTGGACTGGGCGCTGTTCTCTCACACAGGCTTGAAAATGGGCAAGAGCGGCCAATCGCGTTTGCTAGTCGCACGATGGCTGGAACGGAACAACGGTACCCCAAATTGACAAGGAAGCACTGGCCATTATTTGGGCAACTCAAAAAATTTTTCTTGTACCTCTATGCAAGACACTGGACGCTCGTCACGGATCATAAGCCACTTACTCAGATCTTGCACTCACATAAATCCCTCCCAGTTCTTTGTATCAGCAGAATGGCAAACTACGCCGACTTTCTTCGCAACTTCGACTATGAAGTAATGTTTAAAAGGCATACTCGGCTGTTAACTGAATATCGGCATCATACTGCATATGCCAGTAATGAACCCATCAACCGTTGCTGTAGAAAATTTAATAATATATCCGACCACTACTCACCTTCCATGTCCAAATTCTTATTCAAGCGTTCTCTATACAAGTCTCTTTCTCTGCCTAATCAACCCAACCTCTGAATTCTCTTTTTTTTCTTCTCCTCTTTCCTTTCCTTTTTGGCGTGTTCGTGAAATAATGTCAATTAGGTGGGCGGATTACGCCCACTTCGAATTGCACATCTTTGAACACCAAAACAAGGAAGGGGAAGAAAAGGAAAAAAAAATAAAAAAATAAAAAATAAATACCTGTTAGAATAAGTAAATAAATTTGTAAAAACCTGTTAGAATAAGTAAATTGCCTTGGTTGGCCAATAAATAAATAAATAAAACAACAAAGGCAAACGCAAATGCTGATTATTGCTCTCGTGTATGTCTGGTTGAAAGTATGAATAAAGTCAATATACGATCACTACAAGAGAGGGAAGAAATAGAACGCGATGACTTCGACCATTTCATTATTGGTCAAATCAATCAGCTTCCGATAAGGTCATCACAAATAGCAGAAGAAACAAGAAAAGACAAACTTTTGGGTAAGATAGTTAAATTAATCGAATCTTCGCAGTCTCTCTCTCGTGCAGGGTATAAGGCACCTGAATTGAACTACCAACTCGCTGGCGGTTGTTTGGTATATGACCATAGAGTAGTTATACCACTCTCATTAAGAAATGCAATTTTGCGCGATCTCCATGCCGGTCATATTGGCATGGTAAAAATGAAAGGATTAGCACGATCCTTTTGTCTATTGGCCCGGTATCGACGGTGAAGTTGAGCGAGTAGCAAGGGAGTGTGTAGACTGTGCAAAACATGCTCACAGCCCACCAAAATTTCGAGAGCATCATTAGGAATACCCTAAAGGACCTTGGGAACGCGTTCACTTAGACTATGCGGGACCATTTGCTGGTATGATGCTACTTATTATAACCGATGCATATAGTAAGTAGATTGAAGTGAAGGTGACCAGTCTGATGACGGCCAGTGCCACCATATCAATTTTATATGAAATGTTTGCAGCCTATGGAAGCCCATTAACCGTGGTGACGGACAACGGTACTAATTTCACTTCAGCCGAATTTAAAGCATTTCTTTATTCGGTGGGCGTCAAATATCACAAATTAACTGCGCCCTATCACCCCTCCACAAATGGTCAAGCGGAGCGTACCGTCCAGACAATAAAAAATGCTCTAAAGACAATGGGCGCTACAAAAAGTTCACTTCAACAATACCTGAATATTTTTCTAAGGCAATACAGGAAAGCGCCACATTCAACGACAGGTCAGTCACCAGCCCTTCTCTTCTTGGGCCGTTTGATGCGCACACGAATAGACCTCGTACGTCCTGAAAGCTTGTTTACAAGGATGACTGCCAAGCATCAAGCAGAATTTAGACCAACGTTTAGAGCATTCAGTCCCTCACAATCCGTATTTTTCTTGTCAGGAAATCCCCGAATGGATAAATGGGTTCCTGGTATAATAAAAGCACGCTTGGGAGACTTACACTACGAGATTAATCACGAGGGGAAACGAGTTAAGCGTCATGTGGACCAAATTCAGGTCACTCTACCCTCGACGGACTTATCACAGTGGGAAGTGGGAGCCATCACTGGCGACCAACCAACCAAAATTCGGTACTATGAGTCGCCTACAGAACTGAACCCGAACTTGGAGAGCGGTAGAGGGATAATAACAGAAAATTTAGATAGGCCAATCCCGAGTTCACCAATCATTCGAGCCAACGCCAACCCAGCAAATACACGCTCTTCCAGTACAGAACGTCAAACATCTTTATCAACTCCAGGCATAACTACAACTCCGCCAATTCCTCGAAGATCGACCAGGCCAAGGAAGCCGCGTATATTATTCTCGCCAACGCAGATGAAAGAGGGAAAGAAATGTATATGATTTATCCATATGTGGCAGCGCCTCAACTTCAATAAACTTTTATTCTATTCTGATTTTTTTCCTTTGTCTCTGCACGTGTTGATATATACATTTTTAAATCTGCAGTAATAAAAACCTTCTAATTAAACTTTAGCGATATATTTTTTTGTCGAGATTTAAAAGTAATGAAAACAATCCAATTTCCGCAGGAAGCGAATCGGAGGTTACATTAGTCGAAGCTTTCGAGTTGACTCCAGTGCCTGTTATACAAAAGTTAGCTGCTTTGAAATTGTATAACATTTCATTACTTAACAGGCCGGTTACACGGGCTTACTAATAAATTCTTACTTACTTTTCTAATAAATAAAAGTAGTTGCTGGCAAACTTGCGAAACAAAAAACTAGTGATGTTTAAAACCTTAAAAGACCTGTGACTGTAAGAAATAGTTTATTGTATAAGTGTAGATATTAAATAAGCTTATTAACAGAAGCTTTAAGTTTACATTACATGCAATTTTGATAAACAATCCCTTAAAAATTACGAAATATTCTGTTTACTGCTATCTTTTTTTATATATTTTTTATATTTATTATATAAGATTTACCAACCTTAGCACATGTTTTCCTATTTTTAGTGAATACTAGAACTTGAAGTTATATATTAAGTATTTACTTTCGTATTTCTTTAAACTAAATTTCTTGCACCACAGCAACAAAAAGCATATTACCAAATATTCTTATGAATTCATAACAAGTCGATTCTTTTGTGTGAACTTAGACAATAAAAACTATTTTAACATTTACTTTTAATTATTAATTTACGTTTTAGTTTATTTAAAAGTAATCACATTACTAATGCAAATTAAGAGCTGAAAACACTTTTAAAAAACAAGAAGCAACATTTTAGTAACATCAAATTTCGCACACAGCGAACGAAATCACGGAATGAAAAAGTTAGAAAAAAATGTTGCTTTCTAACAATTTAACAGTTTTAACTTCAATATATTAAAAATATAGAAAAAGTTTGGCTATAACAACTTAACACATTTAATGAACTGAGGTACAAAAACATGAGTTTTTTCAAAGAAAGCTAAATTTAAAGAGGGTTGTTATTAGAAATTTTTAATCAGCATAACCAAAAAACATTTTATTGTCGACTAAATTTAGTGTAAGCTTTTTGACAACAAATTCTATATAAATAATGTCAGAAAAGCTCACACTAAATTTAGAGCCGACGTTAAAATGTTTTTTGGTTAGGCCGAATGAGATTAATTGAGCGTGAGTGTAAATACAAAATTATGGTTAGATGATTGCTGATTGCTGAATAGCTATTAATTGTTTACTAACCTTTTTTTCAATTGTTTTGGTGTTGTATTAGCTGGAGTCTGTTTCGCATTGGCCGGCAAAACACTTCAATCTTTAAAAGGATTTGTGACAAAATGGAAAATATATACAAATATTTTTTTTACAAAATTAATATATAAATTAGAGCATACCTGATATAACCGCTGCGTCAAAGTTTAGTTTATGCTCATGCATATCTGTTCAACAATAAGTGCTGTAATATTTTGAAAGGCCTGCAAGGCTAATGGGCCTATTACAGTTCACAGAAATACACTGCTGTGGCTTATTTTAAGTATTAGCAATGTACACAATAAAAACATAAATTACTGTTGTGTTGTGAACCGTATTAAGCCTAATAGCTTCCATATTGTTCACGCCACACTAATTTATCCAAGAACTGTTGTATCATTTGATGTGACAGCAGTGACAACGTATTCTGGAATATGCGTGTCACAATGCGACGCAAATAATCCAGCAAAGCAGAATTGGTGTGTTTATCAATGGCAGCAGCTTGTACAATATTTTTGAAACCCATGGAATAGAGTGTCATCTTCTCGACTGTTAAATATATAGAAATAATGCTCTTTGTTGACTCAACGTTGAAGTGCTTCCAGTATGGCTTGAAAACGTTTTTTCATCAGTACAAGCGTATAGTTTTTTCAGCAAAATCAAGCCCTCCGATTATTTCGACTTTAACTTGACGTTATTGGCCATATTGCGAAGTGGTTCCCAAAAGAAATAACTCCAAACTGAAGCAAAAATTGTCAAAATTTTTTTAAATATACAAGACTGAAATAGCAGATGTAAGGGGTCGACAAATTTATATTTATATTCAGAGCTGAATTAATGACCTTCCTTTTGACAACTAACCATATTATGAAATCCCTACAGCGTAACTTACTTCAACGAATTTATCTGCGCCTCCTAGTTTCTTTCTTTTCTGATGCACACCCAGAGTGCAGACAGCGCGTAGCCATGTGAAGACGCCCTTGATGTAGACATTATCAGCTTTAGGCCATTGAACAACATTGAATGTTTGTCTGACAAGACCAGTGATAGACTAGTTTTAATACACGATGGAGGATGCGGTGCGCCTTCGAAAATAGAACCATGAAAGACAGAAACGAAATGCATTGGACAATACTAGCTGATCCAAACATAACCACCAGCTGCAACTGATATTTACAAAAGAAAATAAGTTATTGTGCCTGGCGAACTATTATTTTGTTCTTTATAGTTTTTAGTCATTTTTTGACAGCTTCGATTTTTTTTCTATTTTACTGGAATGCTTTAAAAATAGTTGTCAGTGATGACAATAGTCCAACAACAAAGAACATAAATGACCAGAGCAGACAGAAACAGCACGAAAAAAAGTTGTTTTCAGCACAGCATATAAGCACTAAAAAATGACGAAATAGCACAATAATAAGCACTAAAAACTCTTTAATTAAAACAAATATTTTTAAACAAAAAAAAGTTTATAATCATATTCCTTTTTTAATATAAAAAACAGAGAATAAACACTCTAAAACATAAATTCAATTCAAGTCAGGTATATTTTAATGTAAACATTAAAATAAAATATATCAAAAAATCAGTTCATTATACTGCCGTCCTAAGAAAGTCCCAAACGCCACAATTCCAAAATTGAGATAAGGGCAGATTGTGAATGAGTTTCTGTTTTTGTGTTAAGTTAAGAATTCCCAGTTTCAACTGCAAATGACTGAAAAACGTTAAGTTGAATGGTCACATCTACCACTTCTAGTGTAAAAAAACAGTAAAAACTGAATATCTCAAAACTACTGAAATGTAAATATGACTTTCTTTCTTAGGACGACAGTATAGTCATTGGGGTACTTATATAAATTAATATTAGAATATATTATTAGATGCTGCTTTAATTTATTTTAAAAATAAATGAACGGCGCTTTTGATTTAGCAAGTGCGTATATTTGGAAAATGATCGCTCAGCATCCGACGATGCTACCGGATAGTATTTAAAAAGAGCAAGTTCTTTCGGTGAATATAAATCAAGAAACTTATTTCCTGAATCAATACCTTTATGAATAACTTTGTATATATCTAAAATTATGGGATAGCCTTTGTTATTCTTAAGTATATTTTTATTTTAGGAAAAACTCTACGCGATCCAAGGAGGCCAAAGTCTTGCGTGTGTTCTTTACAATCCCAATACTTTCATTAAACCCAAGTACTTGGGTTTCCAGTTTTTCAATTGAACGAACGATTAAGGAAAACTGGCATTTAATGAAACTGTTGTTGAAACAGTTCTTTGAATTGTTCACTTGAGTGGGTCACCTGACAAGAAATTAATTGCAAGGCTAGTAGTATATTTTTTTGGCCTTTACTCACTTTTTTTAAAGAAATATTTGCTTCCAAAAATACAGCACAAAGATCCATAGGAAACATAGAACTCGACTTTTCCTGATACTGGGAAGGTAGTGTTTGCTTTGAGTACTTGCCTCACGTTCTGACGCCACGGTCTTATGTTTTTGGGAATTCGGGTGTTGCTTGACATTATTAAGCCTTTTTGTCGACACTTGCGTATTGCAAAACACACAAAACAAAACAGAGTCATCGCTGCTAAAAATGCCCGGATGCAGTCGATTTATACGGGTGATAAATTCTTTATTTGGTTCTTTCACTTTCGGCATACTTTTTTCATTTTAGAGTAGTCGCACGCACTATTCAATTTCCAATTCGCAAAAATTTTGTATCTAAATGCTGCTGGCAACTGCTTTTTAGCAAAATTATTTTTTATAAGTTGTCAAATAAATAACGGCAGCTAATACTTAAACGATAATAAGGAGGTGTTCAAAATATTTCGCTTTTGATGTTTGGATATGTTTAATTTTGTACATGAAAAGGAGTTGCCGCTATACCAAAAAAATTATGTAAAACAGAGTTGCCTGTTTGCAAAATACAAAAAAAAAAAAAATAAATAATTGGACTGGTAAAGTAAAGCGAAAATGTTGAAAATAAGTACTTATAAGCAAAATAAGCTTATAAGTACTAGGGAAAACATAAACTAAGGGAAAACAAGCAAGAAGCATTTAAACTCGCTCTGTAAATGACTGCCGTATTTATAGCAACTAATAGACTTTTATAGCAAAAGTTAAAAAGTTTATCTTTCATGATCTTTTACGATCTGCTAGCATCACATGAGATTGTAGAGGATATCACATGCTATAAAATGCAAAATGTATGTATGTTTCGCACGCTCCAGAATATGCAAAAAAATTAGTTCAGGGAAAGAACGCCCAACGAATAATGCATCATCATCATCATTATCATCATCTTATTATTGGGTTATTATTACCCAAAAAATATGACAGCCTTAATTGATGGTCTCTTTCATGAGACTGAGATAAAATTTTGAATGCTTGGAAGATTAAACCAATTCGATCGCAACTCTGATTGTTACATTAGCGAAACGTCCGTCATGAAAACATCAAGAAAAGGACAAAATTCTTGAGGATAGGAAATAAACTTATCCTACTTTTTAAAACATTTTAAATAAAATTTAAATTAACATTAAAATAAAATTTGACTTCTTAAAAAAAACTTCTTAAAAAATTGTACAATGTGTATGTAGTTTTTTCTGTGCACATTCAACTGTATTTAAAATTAAATTGCAAAAATATATATTCCTAAGCCGTTGCTTTCAAACCAATTAAGAAATGCAAAATAGAAATGCTCTTTAGAAAGGGGGCTTTAGTTATGAAGCAATTGGCTATGATGGTGGGAGCTTAAGATTCTGGTAGGGTCACCCATGCCATACAGTCCATAGTGGAGCAATGAACAAAGATTTATTCATTCCTACCTATATCCCCTCCTACTCACCATAACCTTCCTATTAATCCTATCTACTCCTCTCCTACCCCTTCTCTCATCCCCTCCCATGGGCCGAATCAAGGTGTCATGCGACCCGTGCCGAGGGTTTACTAGGCTGGAGGCCCATCAAATATAGTCCAGTTCTAAACTACGCTCCGTTTACCTGGTATACCTCCGGATACCTGGCGACCTCCGTTACTATTTAGCCTTACCCGAACACAGGGACCTCTGTGGGGGCCGAATGTCCATTGTCCCACAATCTTGGGAACTATATGGTAGACGTAAAAAACTCCTAAAAAACCGGAAGGGAGCTTAGCTTCCGTCGCCGTCAAATTGGTGGCTCAAGCCAAGGCGTCAAGCTACGGCGCAAATAAGGTTGATTTTTTACCGCCAATAAAACAGACCAGCACACCGAGAGCTAGGAAACTGACCATTAAGGCAGCTTCTGGAGCAGTGGGCGATGGTCCAAGCACTTCGGCACAAGCCAAGGCCAGAATTAGTTCAGGCAGTTGCTCGTTGATATGAAGATCCTGTTTGAATCCGCGTTTGGACTCTTTGGTTTGTTTGGTTTTAGCCCAAGCACATGAACTTGGACTATGATAACTTAGGTTTTACAAACACCACTTGAAACTGTTTGTAGGGAGTTAAATGCACAGAGTTTAAAACACTTGGTTGATAACTGACCAACGAGTATAAATTATACCAAGAGAATTCTTCATCCAGCCTTCCAACTTCGTTCCAGACTATCAGCCATCCACCGACAGAAAAACCAAAACAATGACAACCAACGAGTTTATGTACTCGTTGATCTGAGTTATTGGCGCTCAGCAATGAGAGCAGATTATCAATCAAGGAGAAGTAAACATGAAAATAAATATGGCAAGTAACGAAAGAAAAGGAAAAGAAAAGAATATTGTAAGTTTATCAATGAAAACCAAATTACTATTTGCCACAAATTTTACAGCTTCTTTATTGTGTTATTTTTTGGGATCTTCTTGTGTTTGCCGAATTTATGTTGTTTCGAGCTGGACATTATTGTTGTGATTTTATTTATTCTAGCTACATTTTGGTTGCAGTTGCAAAAAATAATTTTTTAGATATTTCATTAGCCGAATAGAAAGATGGAGTTCTGATTCGGCTTATGAAATAATTATTCTTTAATGAGGAGTTGCAAATATGTTTTTTTGATGAACAGAAGAAAAACGCATTTTTAAACACAACCAAAGTTAAAATTGTTTTTCAAGTATTTTATTAATTAAACGAAACCAAAGGTGCAAGCAGTGATGGATTCAAAGTCAATCAGCAAACGAACTGCTTGCCAGAAAATGATTTAATTTTTTATTAAAATGTCAATTTTACGACAAAACCATTTAGCGTAGATGCATGTCGCCGTTGAATTTTTTGTTGGAATCGGAAAGATCTTTCGTATGTTCATACGATCTTTTCAGATATATTTTACTGTTTAGCCAGGAAATGGGGAAAAAGCGGCAAGTTTTACCAAAAATCGAGATTAAAACCAGTTTCTAAGTCAGTAACTCTTTGGCTATCAAATATATCAAAATTTTGAGTATACATAAACCACTTATAATCATTTACGATTCGAATAGTGAAAATTTCACATTTATACGTACATATTGTACGCACGTATGTGTGCATTTAACTATTAAAAATTAAATTTGCAAAAAAAAATATTTCTAAGCTGTTGATTTCCAGAATAGTTATCTTAAGTTATTTAAGGTGCTTGATGAATCTGATTAGCTTAGTATGTTTCGCGATGACAAAAAGGTTAAAACTTTGGGGTAAAGATATATCACTCCTTAATTAAATCTGGGTATATCAGCTATACCCAGTATTCATATAAAATTTTAATCAAAAGTAATATTTTACGAAATAATTAAAATCGTCAATTATATCTTAAATGTTATATTTTCTGTTTTAAAATTTATTCAATTTGCTTAAAAAGTATTATAAAATACATCAGCATACAATTTGACTTCTTAAGAAAGAAAGAAACTTCTTAAAAAACTTTTAATACAATAAATTCTAAATTTACATAAGAATAAAATTTGGCTTGTTAAAACAGAACAAAACTTCTTAAATAAATTTTACAATTTATACGTACTTTTTCTGTGTGCATTTATCTGTATTTAAAATTAAATTTGCAAAAGAAATATATTCCTAAGCAGTTGATTTTCAAGCAATTAAGAAATGCATGATAAAAGTGCTCATAAAAAATTTCGTCACAATATTTCATTTGTTCTCAGCCATGTCTTAAAATACTTTTCTACAAATAATAAACCGTTAAGGGCCATTTTGTTCACAAACGGCATAAATATGATTTAATTCGGGGGTAACTATGTCTAGGTTAATTTTATACAAAGCGTATAAATCGGGAGATAAAAAAAGTGGTTTTGTTCACATTTTATCCCAGCTTTATGCTTAGAGCATAAATTCGCTCTCAGTTTATATCGATTTCCATTGGAATGTTAGAGTGTTGCTCATTAATTAAAAAATGTGTGGGGATTTTTGGTTTATTTTTGCGAATTTGGGGGTTGGAGTGAACACTAGGTAAAAATGGATCGCTGATTTTGCATCTGATGTCAGAATTTTAAAATTCTGAAATTTTTCTACACAGGGCTGCCAGCTAAACATTTTTTTAAGAATTTTAAACATGAAGAAACAGTATTGGGGGTTACTTCTTTCGAATCTGGTGTCAGAATTTTAAAATTCAAGATGGCGGATAAAGTTGCCACCTAATTTCTTGATTATTTATGCGAATTCAACTCTGGGAGAAACACTAGGTAAAATTGGGTCGCTGATTCCGAATCCGTCGTCAGAATTTCAAAACTCGAAAATTTTTCTACACGTAGGGGTGCCACCTGAAAATGTTTTATTTTAAGAATTTTAAACATGAGATAAGAGTATTGGGGGTCGCTAAGTTCGAATCTGAAGTCAAAAATTTAAAATTCAAGATGGTGGCTAGGGTTGCCACCTTAATTTTTTGTATTTTTATGAATTCGGGGCTGGCAAAAAAAAATGGTATGCCAAAAATGGGTCGCTGAATCCGAATCCGTGGCAACCTACTAATATGTATTTTCAAAAGTAAAAGCAACCCTATTATTTCAAAATTTTATAATTTTAATATTCTGACCGCGGATTCGGATTCAGCGACCCATTTTTGGTGTACCATTTTTTTGCCTGCCACGAATTCATAAAAATACAAAAAATTAAGGTAGCAACCCTATCCACCATTTTAAATTTTAAAATTCTGACTTCAGATTCGAAATCAGTGACTCCTTAACACTGTTAAATAATGTTTAAAATTCTTAAAAATACTTATTATTAGGTGGCAGCCCTATTATTTCAAAAATTTATAATTTTGAAATTCTGACCATGAATTCGTATTCAGCGACCCATTTTTGCTGTACCATTTTTTTGCCAGCCCTGAATTCATAAAAATACAAAAAATTAAGGTGGCAGCCCTATCCACCATTTTGAATTTTAAAATTCTGACTTCAGATTCGAAATCAGTGACTCCTTAACACTGTTAAATAATGTTTAAAATTCTTAAAAATACATATTATTAGGTGGCAGCCCTATTATTTCAAAACTTTATCATTTTGAAATTCTGGCCACGGATTCGGATTCAGCGACCCATTTTTGGTGTACTATTTTTTTTGACAGCCCCGAATTCGTAAAAATGTAGAATATTAAGGTGGCAACCCTATTCACCATCTTGAATTTAAAAATTTTGAGTTCAGATTCGAAATCAGTAACCTCCCAATACTGTTCCCTCATGTTTAAAATTCTTAAAATAAGACATTTTTAGGTGGCAGCCCTATTTGTAGAAAAATTTTCGAATTTTGAAATTCTGACAACGGATTCGGATTCAGCGACCAATTTTTACCCTTTAGTTCGCGCCAGCCCCTAATTCGTAAAAATAAAAATTAAGGTGGCAATTTTATCCAACATCTTGAATTTTAAAATTCTGACACCAGATTCGAAATCAGTAACCCCCAATACTGTTTCCCTATGTTTAAAAATCTGTATTTTCAATATTTTGACACCAAGTAAATAAAAAATATTAAAAAGAGAGTGATGAGAGCGAATTAAAAATCTTAACTCACCAATTTTCACGAGTTAAATATTTCTGGGGTTAAGCTATCTCGCCACCATTTTTATCTCCAGCTTGAAGAGTTAAATGCTTAACTCACTGTGAACAAATGAAAAACTGGAAAAATCATGGAATTAACACGGGGATAAATTTATCTCTCTGTGAACAAAATGGCCCTAAGAATGTTAAATTTTAAAAATTCTTCTAATAAATGTTAAAAATTCGATACTTACATTTTAATTACGTGATAAACAAAGATTATAAAAAATTAAATGTTCCAAATGAAACTGTTTTACTCGGATTACACTGTGTAACACATTTTTTTAACGGAAAGCGGACAATGTAGGATGATAGTACTGGTTTATAGTAAGAAAATCCTAAAAGGGTTTTCCAAAGTTAGCTCGCTTTTAAAAGATATAGGCATTGGAAGTTTACCTCTTGCAGAGTATTTTTTAAAAATGAAGTGCTCATTAGGACGTATCAAATTACAATTTTTTTTTAAAAATTCGTATTCTAAGAGGTCTCAAAAGTTGCATTGGGAACAAATTTAAAGAAAAAAGGATGCTTCCTCTCCCGCAAGGACAAAGTTGCTTTTTGAGAAAAACAGTAAAAAATACCGGCCTAAATATGCTTTGATTTTTGTAAAAAAATTGCATATGTTTAAAGCAAAAGTAAATATAGACTTAAACTAACAATATCTCGCCAAACAAGATGCCACTCTCGATTTCTACCCTCAGTGTCCTGTGTGAATGATATGCAAGTCTACAGGTACACTCGAAATAGCACAGAACTTTTGATTGTTATCTGATTGTCTAAATTTTGGTGGCATGGAAGTATTAATGTTTTCCTTAAATTTGGCCATTAAAAATTTGCATAATTTTCGCCAATGAATTTTCTTGGAAATGCATACGTGAATGCAATTTTATAACTTTAACAAATGAATTAATATGAGATATTTTATCTCGAGCATCAGAAGCGGTACCGAAGATAACTTTCTGAATTGGGATTCTTCAAATATTTCTGAAAGTAAATTTTTAAAACACCAGGTTAGTACCACGATTCCTTTACATGTTTCGATTTTTTAAAAAATTGTTCCTCCTAGCATGAAATTTACACATTATTTCGTCAAACAACTTACCTAAGCATTGACAAAAATGGTAAACTAAAATTATGAATTTTTGAGCTTCCCGTTCGATGGGTCTTAATTGATTTAACAATTGTTGTTTAGATGTGTTTTAAAGAAATAATAACCATAAAGGAGATTGAACAAAATTGTAAAATTACATGATAGCAAGTATTTCTTTTAAATATTATAATCAGCTCATCTTTCAAAGGCTATAACATTAAAAAGCGAGCTAACTTTGCAAAACCGTCTTAGGGTTTTGTTGGTCTAGATCAGTACTATCGACCTGTGTTGGTCTCTTTTTCGTTAGATTCCATGACCCTGAAATTGTGGCACAGTGTTATATACATTTAAACCTAAAATATATCTGAAATAAATCTCTTAAAAATAACCAAATGAAATACTTAAATATTTTGCAATTGAAGCAAGATCTACTTTTGATCCTGCAAGCATAGGCTTTTCTGATTGGGCAGGTAGGTTTATTTTTGTTGGTGATTTTCACAAAGTTAAATAACGAATAAGTATCTAATAAGAATACTAATAAAACTATAAGTATATGTGTATATAATAATAAATATAGTAAGTATAATATTAATCTTTATCTATACTATTATTTATATCAATACTATTATAGAAAAATTAAACTTTTAAAAATTGATCATTTTGTGGCTGCCGCTAAACTCAAGAACCGCTGAACGGATTTATGTGAAATTTTCACTATTCGAATCATAATTGATTAAAGATGGTTCATGTATACTTAAAATTTTGATATATTTGAACATATGAAAGATCTTTCCGATTCCAACAAAAAAATCAACGGCGACATGCATCTACGCTAAATGGTTTTGTCGTAAAATTGACATTTTAATAAAAAATTAAATCATTTTCTGGCAAGCAGTTCGTTTGCTGATTGACTTTGAATCCATCACTGCTTGCACCTTTGGTTTCGTTTAATTAATAAAATACTTGAAAAACAATTTTAACTTTGGTTGTGTTTAAAAATGCGTTTTTCTTCTGTTCATCAAAAAAACATATTTGCAACTCCTCATTAAAGAATAATTATTTCATAAGCCGAATCAGAACTCCATCTTTCTATTCGGCTAATGAAATATCTAAAAAATTATTTTTTGCAACTGCAACCAAAATGTAGCTAGAATAAATAAAATCACAACAATAATGTCCAGCTCGAAACAACATAAATTCGGCAAACACAAGAAGATCCCAAAAAATAACACAATAAAGAAGCTGTAAAATTTGTGGCAAATAGTAATTTGGTTTTCATTGATAAACTTACAATATTCTTTTCTTTTCCTTTTCTTTCGTTACTTGCCATATTTATTTTCATGTTTACTTCTCCTTGATTGATAATCTGCTCTCATTGCTGAGCGCCAATAACTCAGATCAACGAGTACATAAACTCGTTGGTTGTCATTGTTTTGGTTTTTCTGTCGGTGGATGGCTGATAGTCTGGAACGAAGTTGGAAGGCTGGATGAAGAATTCTCTTGGTATAATTTATACTCGTTGGTTTTTCTGTCGGTGGATGGCTGATAGTCTGGAACGAAGTTGGAAGGCTGGATGAAGAATTCTCTTGGTATAATTTATACTCGTTGAACTGACTTACTTTATTAAATTTTCTCGCCCTTTTTAGGCAAAATCAATATCAATACAATATGAAATCAATATAAAAAAATTAAATATACATATAAAATAAAATATACATATAAAAGGAAATTGCTATTTATTTTGTGAGCAAAATTAACTTAAATATATGCACAACAAACAACCTTGGCAATAAATTGATTCGTCAACATATTTGACGAGCATATGAAAAAAGTAAAAAAAATAAAAAGATCATATTTCATGCGATACTTAAATATGCAGTCGGTCTGACTTAAAGCTTAAATTGTTTTGTTTAACTTTATTCTGTTGAGTTTACTCGCGTTTAAAGCCAAGGTTGTTTTTGTGTTTGACTTAAAACCTTGAACTGCACGATTCTCTGACCATGAAAATTGACTTTGCATAGCTAGGAAAAAAACGTGTGAGTTCAGTGGCTCTGAATCCGTTATCTGATCGTTATCTGATCTGATCTGAAGTTATAGGGATCTCACGTAGTTGATTATGTCACGGTGACCACAAAATCAGATATTGATCTCTGGCGTGGTATTTGTTGAGGACATCGTGTTTCTGTCAATTGGAGTTGAAGTTTTTTTTATTTCTCCTTCCAAATGATGCAACTTATGATTATAATGGACAAGACCAATGATGTATATCCAATTGCTGAATAATGGTAGTTGATTTTTGAATCTGTGTTGGTAGATCTAGATATTTTTGGTGCGCTAATGAGTTCTGGAGTTCGATTAGGTTTTGTAGTTTAGTATGGTATTACTCAGTTTTCTTGCTAAGAGGATCAGTTTTCTTGGGTTTGATGACGTCTATCAATGGATCTAGGCTGGTGTCCGCTACTTGATGACTGCTGAAATATGTATTCTGTCCTTGTATTGTGATAAAGTTATGCTTAATGAGACACTGGGGCTTCAGAGATAGTATGCCGGATCCTTTCAAAGTAAGTTGTTGACTTTGGCCTTCACATACAGCAGTTATTCGTGTGGGAGCGTTTACAGCATACATCCATTGGTTGTTGGTTGACATTTGAATCTATGTCAAATTTGTCTTTAAGGATTCTACGTTGCACTCTGGTCGGGTTTCGTTGTTGAAAAGCTGCATTTTACAAGAACATATTTCCGAACCTTTGTTGTATTTTGACTGTATATTGGTACATAGGTATAATTCTGCTTTTATGAGAATACAGGCATTTAGTTGGGTTTTGCTTATGGGGAGATATTGATCTGTACGTGGGTAAACGGCAATTGTGTCATCGCAGGGAATAATTTCAATCATGCTGTTGTTTACTATAGTGGGCACTGGAAATATGTTATAGAGCTCGAATGTTTCTTGATCGCACAGAGGTATTGAAATTTTAAAACTGACGTGGCTTTCTGGTAATTGTTCTGCCACGGTTATGGGTTTGTAGAGTTGTATGTGATCCTCATGTTCACCTGGTAGTCGCAGTGTTGGTGTCAAATGATTCCGAATTTTTACCGATTCCTCTTGTAGTTGGTTTGGTGTAAGTAAAGTTGGACTGATTTTTGCATAATGGGTGCCCGTTAGAACGTCTATGATGGATGTCTGGATGCGTTGCAGGTTTGCTGCTGTGACTGTAAGTTGTGTGGCTAATGAGATAAAAATTTGGAACATTTTGAATTGATAATTCTTGTCGTCAAGATCGTGCACTCGGGACCATATCTCGTTAACTTTTGTGTAGATGCTGTCGAATTTATTTTGAATCTCAGCGTGATCTTGTTTTATAATGTTGATGGTTGCATCAAGAATCAATGTTTAATTTTTTGAAGAAAATTGAAGATGTCCTTAATTTTCTTTGACTTTTCCGATGGTTTTGACCATAATTTGCTTAGCGTATTCAGAGTCTAGCACTCCAAATAATGAATTTGCTATATTTCCTCCGATGCTCACAGCACCTCTTTTAATTTTGTTGACTTTAAGGCCATTGGTGTCTGCAAAGTTAGGTGCACTTCTTTTAGATTTGTTTATGTTAAGCAGATTACTGTCCTTCTTGAGTACTTCTTTAAGATTGTCAAAAGTGTTTACGATGGATTCGCATACACTCTTTCGAGAGTGTACGAGTTTGAGTACTTGACAAAGGTGCCGCAAGGCTGCTGTTCCATTGGTGAAAAATTCAGTTTCTCTCCAATAAGGGCTTAAATCATAATGCACAATAAGGTGCCATTTTGTTCTAGATGTTTTCACGAGATCATCTTTGCCAAAAATCGTGCTTGATCAGTGACACAGCTTTCCATATCGTTCCTAAGGATGACTTCATCTTCACTACTCTTGCATCGACTTGTGACTTAAGTGGTTTGCCAATTAGAATATGTCCCGGAGTAAGTGCACTTAAATCATTAGGATCGTTTGAAATGGGGCTGATTGGTCTCGAGTTTAGTATTGCCTCAATCTCTACTACAATGGTTCCAAGCTCTTCATATGTAAGAGATGCCGATGCAACACCTTTTCACGGATGCAGTCTTCCAAAGTGAGGAGCCCTGGGAGGAATGAAATGAAAATTTATTCCTTTTCTATTACACGTGTTCATTATCTTTTCTTGAGCGTTACTGAATGAATTACTGGTGATAGTTCAGCAAGTTGGATTTTTGCTCCAATAAAGTTGGTTGCGTTGTCACTGTAGAGGTTTTGACAATTAGACCCTTAGACCGATGAACTTTTTAAGGGCTCCAATGAATGCGTCAGTTGAAATGTCGCAGCAGCAGAAGATAGCCAAACATGCTTTTCTAGGTCTCTTCCCGCGTAATTTGTAGTGCACCCAAAGTGGTCCACAATAATCTACACCAGCGTTGACTAATGGCCGTACTGGTGTGACTCTTATTGCTGGTAGGTTTCCCATGATTTGCTGTAATAGTTGTGACCTCATCCTATAACATCGTACACAGTGGTGAATTATTGACCTTGCCATACTTGCTGCCTTGACAGGCCAAAAACGTTGTTTAGTTTGCACCACTAATGCGGTTGGACCACAATGCATGTGATGTTCGTGTATTGATTGCATTATTAACATTTTTATCGGATCATTATACGGTAGAAACATCTGGTGTTTAGTTTCATATGGTAATGTTGCTGCATCTAGGCGGCCACCAACTCTCAAAATGCCATTGTTCAAAAATGGTTTGAGCCTGTATATTGGACTGTTTCTGTTCACTACACCATCTTTCCTTAAAGATAGCTTTTCTGTACTAAAATCGGCCATCTGCACAGTTCGTACACTCGCCTTCAGTGATTTATCCAATTCTAGTGGAGTAAGTTCCCACGATGTTTGATAGGATTGCATTGTGCCTCGTGCACGCTCTCCAAAGCGAATCAAGTAGCCTACAACTTTGCTGATGTCTCTTAAATGAGATACCATGATTTATTGAATATATCATGTTTTCAACGTCACTTCTGGCTGTTATTAAAGCCTTGGGTACTTTTCTTTTGCCTTCTTCTATGGTTTTAGGTTTATTATTGCAGAATGGCTGTGGCCAAATTGATTCGTTTCCATGTAGTAAGAATGGCCCATAAAACCATAAGTTGCAGAACAATTCTGAATTTTTGCTATCCGATTGGCTACGAAAACTTCGTATGATGAGGCTTCCGCAATTATCCAAGATAAACAACCTCAGAATCAGTCCAAAAATATGTTGATTCAATACAATCTTGAATGTCTTAGTGAACTCTTGTTGCAAGTTGCGCACCCAGTAGGGCCGCACATAATTCCAACCGTGCAGTTGTCTAATGCTGCTGATTTATGAGTGCGACTCTGTATTTGGCTCACAGCAGCCTTGCAGCTACCCTTCCGTCCTTATTGACGGACCGTAGGTATGCAACGGCCCCGTAAGCCTTCTCTGAAGCATCGGTAAAAATGTGCAACAGACTCGATTTTGGAAACTGATGATTAAATACGGGACGAGGAATTTGTTTTTCATTTAGCTCTTGGAGCTGGTCTCGAAATTATATCCATTTGCTGTGTAGTTTCTCAGGCAGTGCCTCATCCCAAGACAGTTTTAGTTTCCATTATTCCTGCATGAAAATTTTTGCGTTTATGATAACTGGAGCCATTATTCCCAACGGATCAAATATTCTTGCCAACTCTGAACTCACACTTCTTTTTGTGATTCTTGTGATACTGCTAAAGATGATTGTGGTCTTGATGCAGAACGTATCATCCTTTGGCAGCCATGTTAATCCTAGGGTCTTAACACTGTCACGTGATTCTTTGTCAACATCGAGATTTATTTCTTGATGATCTGCTAGAATCCCTTCCAACAATTGCGGATGGTTAGCACACCATTTTCGCAGCTCAAATCCTGTTGTACTTAAAACTGTTGTTAGTTCCCGTTGAGACGTGATGGCGATGGTTCGACTATCACTTTCGAGTAAGCCATTGTCCACATAAAAATTGTTCTCCAATGCCGTGGCCCCCAAGGGATATTTTGTATGATTTTCTTTGGATAACTCCGACAAGCATTTGATGGCAAGATATGGTGCTGCTTTAGTCCCGTCAGTCACTGTGTTAGCTAATGATATTTAATCTCTTCTTCGGGATTTTTCCTCCATATGATAAGTTACTGCATTCGATCATGTGGTAGATTATCTGCCTAAAAATTTTCTGAATATCTGTAGTGAAAACGTATCTTGGTATTCGAAAACGTAGTAAGATGGTAAATAAATCATTTTGGTAGATTGGCCCTGTATGCATTATGTCATTTAATGACAATCCTGATGATGTCTTCGCGGAGGCGTCAAATACTACCCGTAACTTGGTACTGCTACTATCTGGTTTGCTAATGCAATGGTGTGAAATAACGTAGTGTGGTTGGCGCCCAATATCTGGATTTGACAATTCCGTCATGTGTTCCAAATTTTTGTATTCTTCCATAAAGTTGGTATACGAAAACTTGAGTTCAGGGTTTTTGCCCAGCCGCCTTTCTATTGCCATGAAACGATTGAGACCCATTTGTTTTGATTCTCCTAATGCTGCTGGATTGTCCATGAAGGGAATTTTTACCACAAATCGACCATCGGAGTTTTGTCGAGTGCTATGAGAAAAATGCAATTCACATAGTTTTTCTGCAGCTGTTAATTGGGATTTGGGGTTTTCAACTTCTTCCAGTTTCTAGAACTTTTCGATTAAGGCACTTGTATTTTCATCACCTTCACTAAAAATGCCACAGGTAGCAGAAGTAACTTTGGTTTCTTCTACCCTGCCAAACACCACCCATCCAAACACCGTATTTTGTAGACTTGGGATATTGCTGCTTAATTTGATTTGACCAATTGAAAGAACTTGTAAGAAAAATTCTGTTGTTGCAAGTAGAGCCTTTGGAAGTGGATAAGCTAACAGGTTTTGAAGACGATGTGGGTGTCTTGAGTGCCTTTGATGACATGGCTCCGTTGGATGAAGCTATGGAGCTCGTGTGCATTGGTTTTCGAAGTGTAGTAAGATGTTGTGCTTTTTACCACATCTTGTGCAGCTACGTGACGGGCAGTTACTTGCTAGATGTCCATCTTTTAAACAGTTTACGCACAGCTGGATATTCTTGACTACTTGAAGCCTTACTGCTGGTTTCAACAGCAAGAATGATGGGGACGAAAATAATGAATGTGGTCTAATTTTGCATACCTTGCATCTATAGTTTTTATCTTGGTTGATGAAATGGTTGTTGAAGTGGCTGAAGTGCATGATTTTGATGTCGCTACCTTGTCTATTTCTACTATGCTACCAACAATCAAAATTTAAAAGAGCATAAGAAAAGTTCATTGATTGCCAATCAAACAGTCCCGTGTGAGTTGGCCATTACTCATTTCTTGTAGGGCTGCTGTCCTACATGTCCATCCTACATGTAGAATAGTCCGAAACCCCCTATAGTCTTCTTGTAGGGTTTTTCCATGGCAAAATTAGACAAGGTAGTGTTAGGGCGGAGAGCCGCCCAGCAGGCAAAATGAGATCACAAAATCAGACATTTTTCGTGCAACTCACAATGAGATCTCTATGAGGTTAGTATTAGATTGTAGAGACAAATAGAAAATACAATCAGTTGTGAGGTGATAATGAGATCATAATGAGATGAAGTGAAAAATAAACCGAGATTGAAAGTTGTCTTCATGGAAGGTTATAATGAGATGATTATGAGGTATTTGTGATGATTTAATTATTAATAGAATAAAAATAAGATAAAAAAATTAAAAGAAAAATTATGTTGCTGTTTATATGCTCAAATTATATGCTCTAATAATATTTTCAAATCTTAATTAAGTGAAGCAGAAAAATTAATTCAAAAATATGTAAAACTATCTGCTCATGCTACTTATTTATAACACTTTACGCTTGAATAATTTCATTCACTCCTTAGCTTGATTTCTTTAATTTGCTTTTGCTCAGCTGCTTAAACTCAGTAAGCACATTGCTCATGTGTGCGTAAAACTCTCTAAACTAGCTCACAATGAGCATATATTTTACTCACGCTGGCTTCTCATTTATAAACACTCTTTTAGCACAATATCGAAAGCAGTGTCAGTGGCACAGCTGGTAGAGGGTCGGCTTCTTGTACAATGATCCCAGGTTCAAGTCTGGAAAAAATTTTATATATGAAATAATTATATTGATAATTGCGATAACAAATTTTCTCAAAGGAACGGCAAAAAAACGACTCGTAGAGTGCACTACCGTTGCAGTCAAAATTAAATTCAAACAAGCAATCATGATACAATAACTATTAGGTGTCATGAGAACGTGTATCGTTCAAAACTGTTGTGAACTGTTACGGTAGCGATACCTTAGTGAACGATGTTTTTCTCTGAATGTGTTTTACTCTAAACGTCAGAGAAATTGTAAATTATTTAATTTTTAATATTATGCAATTATATAAATAATTTTAGTACAATTGTTGAATCCGCTGAATGCGTCCAATGTATGTGGCACCCGCGGTTTGTTTTGTTTTTTTTAACATTCGGTGGTCGCAGCTCGTGAGAAAATAGGTAGCTGTTATGGCTACCTAATAGTCATTGTATCAAGCAAACAAATAGATCAAAAAATGAAACGACAGCTCATAAAAATATACAGGTGCGGCATCTGCGTTTCAAATTTTTTAAAGGCTATATCACAATTTTATATGGATAGCAAAAATAATTCTATTTGTTATAGGATTATTATTTTTGCTTTTTCCTTGCATGTAAAAATAATAATCTGGATTATTTTGAAGCGAATGGAACGCAGCTAATATAATACTTGACAAAATAAAACAAACAAAAAAAAATTAAGTTGGTATAACTACACCCAAAAAAATCCTGCAGTAAAAATAAATGAAAATGTATTTACAACAAATGTAAATTAGTAACTCACCGTCCAAATAAAAATGTAATTATTTTTACTAATTTCAATTATTTACTTTTACTACATTTTTTAACTACAGAAAATAAATACATTTACATTAAAATTAAATGTTTTTCATTTATTAATTAATAAAACTGCAAAACGTTTTCTGCCACAGTACAAAGATTGCTTTTATTATAAGAAAATCAAAGAATTTTTGTATTAAAAAAATGCGTTTTAAGAAGTATACTTACCACAGTTCTTCATCACGAACCTTTTATGATAATTTTAGATGAAATAAATACAATTGCTATCAATTACACATTGTGCAAATTATTTTAATGTAGATATTCTTTATTTAAATAAAGGTATGTAAACAACTACTTACTACATGCAACTACTTCGTGTAGTATTAATTATTTAAATGTAAATTCAGTAAAAATATATTGAATAACTACTAATATTTAAAAATAAATAAAACTACATATATACGAAGTAAATACACATTGTGTAGTTAATTTTACTCCAGTATTTTTTTGAGTGTACTGTAAAGTATAAATTTTTTACATTTTCACAAGAAGCTCAATATGAGAACATTTTGAGTTCACGACTAACCTCATATTGACCTCATACTTAGTTCAAAAACATGCGCCAATGAACTCACTATTACCTCATATGAGTCTCATAAGTAACTATTGATGATTTTAAACGAAAAATTTTCAAATCACAAATAGTTTATATTGAGCTCATTTTGAGCTAGAATGCTTGCACCCAGGTGACAGAAACTGTCAATACGAAGTTGACATTTCATACAAAACCTGCAACCAATGAGAATGAAATATGAATGCAAAAATTGGCAAAAATACTAAAATGTCTGAGTTTTACAGTTATGGTCACTAAGAAAGAGAACTCATTCAGTCCTAGCACTACCTTGTCCAAGGCTCATTTATAAGGTTGTGGCACTTGAGAGCGAGCTCGGTCGAACTGTCAGAATGGATGAAAAGAAATCAAGAAAATATATGTATAGAACAAAGAAACGAACAATGACAGTTCAAGCAAAGGCGGAAAAAAGAAAGCATTCCTCTCAAGTGCCACAACCTTATAAATATACCTTGACCTTGTCTAGTTCTACTAATTTATCTAATTTCAAGAGATAAATTTAATGATAAGCGGTGTTCACATTGGTCAAATCGCTCATCAAATGATTTGTCAAATGATTTGACCAACAAATATGTATGAATTTGATGGCGATTTAACCAGTGTGAACACTCATCAAATTGTGTAGAAACGATTTTGTTAGTTGAAATAAGTTTTCAACCTGAGCACATCGCGGCAAAAGAAGGAACGGAAGAAAATAATAAGAAATAACATTATATAACTGTGACAAATAATTTATAATAATTTAAAAAATAATTTCTTGTTCTTCCAATACGATTTAAATAACAAGTGCTACTAAAAATTTTCCGTTATCGTGATGTGCTAACTTCGGTGTTCAAGACAAAATTAAATTTGACGAAAAATTTAATAGGGGCCCTCAAACGATACTACATGTCCATCCGACCTGTCAAGTCATCACACATGTAATATCGTTCGTGTGCAAGAAATCAAAGCGGATGGACATGTCCGACGGAAGTCGAAAATGTTTGACTTTTTGCTAAGTATGTCCGACATGTAGTTCCGTTTGCGTGCGCGGCCATCCAACTTAGTACATTTTGCCATTTGTTGAAAATTTTCAGAGAGAGCACATCTAGCGGCAAAACTGCCGAACGTAAGAAATATTATATTTTGACGCGAATTTTTTTATCTTTACCTAAAATTGTGATGGTTTAGAATATTTAAATCAAAAAACATAAAAATAAATGTTCAAAACAATTAATATTAATATTTTTAATTGATGTTAACTCTTCGGCAGCTAAGAAATAATGAAGTCTATCCAAAGTCTATCCGTCATGTGCGATGTGTGTGAAGGCAACGAAAAAAGTCCCGTTATTTTATCGAACTACATGTATGGCCGTCATGTAGTATCGTTTGAGGGCCCCTAATGAGTATTAACACTTTTGTGCTTAAACGATTTGAAGTGTGAACGGGGCTATATAAGAATTTCATGATATGAGCGGTCTACACTTGTGATATCGATGTCATGAAAATTTCATGAGATCAAGTCAGATCGAATATTGTAAGTGCAGACACTGTGTAATGAAATACCGAGTGACTAACATTTTGTCATTCATTTTTAACCACACACAAACGCGATTTGACGCACCTAATCAGCAATGAAGAATATTTTGCAAAAATCTTAATTAGGTCTCTTCACCTTAAAAATCTTTTCGTTGCCTCAATTTTTAAAGTTTTCTCTTGTGAATTATTTTGTTTAGAAGCATTTTTTTCCCATAGCTAATGTCTTTGTGATTATATCGTCAGTAAAAAAAGATGAGAAGGGACACATCAGTGTTGGAATTTTAATAAATCCAAAAAAGGCAGAAATTAAATTTGCAGACTTTGCTGCTTTCCATTGTTGTTGGTGCAATATACACTGGTGTTAAATGTGTGTAACTGATTTGAAGTGTTGATTTTTACCTACTGTGGCAAAACGCTTTGTCGGCTATCTGTGAAGTACTCCAAACACACCTGAGTGTTAATACTAAACGCCTCCGTAAACTATAAGTTTGCCTTCATTAACTAAGCATTAGCTTTGTACCCTAACAATTGTCATATCATCGACAGCATTAAGTTTTGGTGTTTTATTTCATTGAGCCAAAACAATACAGAATGATCCTGCTGGAAATCAATAATCGCATTGTGGAGGAGACCTTGTTGGTCAAATTTCGCAATGCATTAGCCGGGTAAGTTAACAATGATTGAAAAAAGAATGCATGTGTCTCATAAAACTACATTTATAAAATATTGCTTTATCTATGTAGCTCATAACTGGAAGTCTTTTATCTTATAACCTCAAAACATGTTAAATGCAAGTCTTAATGGTATGGAGTTATCGCTTTTGATATAGTCAAACCTAGTTACCAGCAAGGTTGCCAGTATTGTGGGAAAAATCCCATTCGTGGTAATTTTTAATTGGTCTTGGGAATTTTTTTTAATGGGAATTCCCATGGTATTTTTTAATTCAGCGTGGTATTTTTTAATTGGCGTGGGAATTTAGCGTGGTATTTTTTAATTGCATGGGAATTTGGGATTTTTTTATTAAATTTTTTTTTTCACTTTTATTAAGCAAACTCTTAATCATAGTATTCGTAATCGACGTATATATACAGAAGAGTAAAGCTATAAGTTTACGCTGTACATTTCTTCGAACTTACTCTTAATATAAACGATTAAATTGCATATTTGTTTTAAGAACAAGTTGACATCACAAAATTGCATAAAAACTAATAGCGCATTATTTTCTGAAAAAAATTCTGACCTTTTCTGAAAACTCTACATTTCTGCATTCAAGCGTTAAGATTACAAAAATGATTTTAAAATTTTAAAAAAAGTGAAATATATAAATACTACCAAAACAATAATAGACAATTGGACAATTCTGAGTTGTGTTTTGCCTGTTATCTTTTTGTTTTTCATGTAAACACTAGTTAAACCGGTGTGTTAAATTGCCACTTTTGTACATGCCATAAGAGCATGCTTTTGTAGAGTGTTATTGTGTTATTTCGTGAACAGCTGTTTACCGTGTATCAAAAAAGAGTTGGCTTTAATATTAAATTGAATTGTTTAACTTTTAATAGAATCCCAAACATCTGAGCTGCATATTAAAGTTTTCAGCGCTGTTTTGAAAATACATATGAGTACTTTTCACTTAAGTTGTGCTCACAGTTGTCAAAATATAGTAAATTAAAATATTAGTATATTTAAACATTACAATGAACTGTGAATTGCCCAAATATTTGCAAGTTTACTTATCGAATCCATCGGTCAGCAATTATCTTTTAAAATCAAAATTAAATCACAGTTGCCATTATACGCATTATATGCTCTGTTTACACTACGATTTTGTGTCGTAAGCTGCACACGTCGGAAAATGAGCTTCTGTAAAAATATAGCCCTTACGCTATTAACATCACAAATACGGCGGTCATTGAATATCACTATTATATCTTTGGTTTTTAGCTGTAAATAGTTAGTGTAAAAATAGTGTTAAAAATGTGTTCGCACGTTTTCCATCCCTGATATATGCAAACACAAAAAAAGAAACGAATGTTATTCTAAAAATTCTAAATGAATTAAAAATATTTATATATGAAGTCACAAAGCACAAATATTTCTGAAAACTTTATATTTATTTTATTTTGTTTATTTTTTATATCTGAAGTCACTTATGTATATTATTTTATATTAGAAATAAGGTAATATAAGTTAGCTGTTTATCTCTTTACAAAGCACAAATATCTTTGCAAACTAATATTAATTTTATTTTGTTTATTTTTTATTCTGAAGTCACTTTTATTATTTGATATTAGAAATAAGTACCCAAATTTTTTAAAAATCATATTGTGTTAAAATGAATTGCTATCACCTTACCAACCACAAAAAATTTTTAAAAAAATATTTTTATTTTATTTCGTTCATTTTTTATTATTTTATTTTTATAAGCAAACTTTCGTTTTAGAAATTATTAAATGGAAACAAACAAATAAAATTCACGATCTCAAATAAAAGACTAAAACATGTAATATGTATTACAATTATCTTTATGTGAAACAATTTGTATGTTATATATTTGTTATACAGTTTGTTAGTTTTGAAACAACGACAATAAATGCAAAATTGTTAACTATGGACATGTTTATTTATTTCTGCTTATTTAAATTCAAAAATTTCTGATATTTCTAAATTTTTCAAAATTTCTTATATTCGTGGGATTTTTCGTGGTATTTTTTAATTCGTATGGGATTT
This sequence comes from Dichetophora obliterata, assembly GCA_963920525.1. Taxonomy (NCBI): domain Eukaryota; kingdom Metazoa; phylum Arthropoda; class Insecta; order Diptera; family Sciomyzidae; genus Dichetophora; species Dichetophora obliterata. The sequence goes on along the minus strand of OY986436.1, from coordinate 168,302,679 downwards.
TTTGTGGGATTTTTAAAACCATATGGGATTTTTGGTGGTATTTTTAAAACGCGTGGTATTTTTGTGGTAATTTTTAATGATCGTGGGATTTTTTTGGTATTTTTTAATTGCTGTGGGAATTTTTTTTGTTTACCTTTACCATGGGAATTTTGGTGGTATTTAATTTATGTTACTTTGGGAAAAAGGTATTTTCCGTGGGAATTGTTACGAATTTTGGCTGGCAACCTTGGTTACCAGTTAGTTTTTCATATTTCATACATAATATGCTAGTTTGGTTCTGTTAAGCGTTTTTTGAGTGTTTAGGATTTCCCTATTGGAACTTAAAGTGAACTGCTTTAAATAAAGAACATAAATTATCTAATGTATGATGACTAATATACTTTGATGTTCACATTGCCCATAACCAGAGTCAAAATAAAAGTCGACTCTAAATTTAGTATAAGCATTTTTGAGTTTTTTAATATAATATGTTGTCAAAAAGCTTGCACTAAATTTAGAGTTGACTTTTATTTTGACTATGGTTATGGGCCATTGACTTTAAATTTTAGATAACCTCCAAGAAATGCACTGAAAGATTTCCTCAATCGAGCTCCTATAAAGCTAAGCGCCTTAAAAGATATGTAATAGAAGGATTGAAATTAATTAACATACATTTTCATATTTTGCCTTCATGTAATGCATTTAGCTCAAAATGTTTGTAAATTTTAGTACAATTTCTCTTCGATACACTAAAAGTATCTGATTGGTGGGTGCTTCATTGTAGAATTTACACATAAATGTTGCTGATAACAATGAAATAAATTACGGTCTTTAATTAATTTGTTTCTTAGCTTGTCTAATTACTTAAAAATAGTTCGCTGATGTGTAAATATTAGATAAATATCTCTTTACGGAGAAATCATATTTCTATAAGCAACATTGCTTGTTTGATATCATACTGTAACGTAATTACTTTGCAAAAACTCGGAGAATATTCTTAACAAGTCATCATAGTAACAAATGGGGTGAATACTAAAACATCAAAAAGGAGAATCAGAAATATTCAATATTGTCTAGAAACACAATCCAGTGAGGCAAACTTTTCTTGTCAAAAAATCTATACATTTTTTCAATAAAGAGTTCATATTTTATAAGACCTAATTACGTTTCAATACATATGAGTCGATACTTTATAAAGTCGCCTAAGTCACACACAAAACGTTTTTGGAAAATTAAGGTTTTTAAATTTCTGCAAAACCGCTTCTTTTTTTGTTAAAATGTTAAATTAGTTTCGACATATCGGTATAAAACATAACACAAAAGATTCATAAAAGAAAACCATCGTGAACTTGAAATATATCAGATTAAATGTTGGACTTAGACGCGTATGATGTATAGATCCGGACTAAGTCAATTTTGAAAAAAGATTATATGGACTTCGGTTATTTTTAAAAAATTTAGATTACAATTTATCAAGAGAGGGGAGATGATGGAGAGGAGTGGGCAGGATTCCATTGATTTGATAAAATATCCTTATAAAATTTAAGTCTGGTCTACCCCTCAAAGAGTCTCCAATTATTTTTTAGTACTTCAACAACAAAAAAGCATACGAATATCAATTAAGTTCTTGTGTGCTTGATTTTATATTCGAAATTTACCAACAAAAAACGAAGAGTTTAAGTTTTCTTGGATTTATTACATCACTCTGTACTTTTCAGACTGTTCTTCCATTAAAACATTTTTTATTCGTGCCATTTATCACAAAATAACCACAATTTGCTGAACTTAGTTTTTTTAAAATCTTACCAGAAAATAAAGCTAAATGATTGGCTGAAAAGGACTTAGGCATTTTTGATTTGTACGCTTATAGGGACTTGGGCAATTTTGAAAAAACGTTAACTTTTCTTTATTGTTTTTTTTTTTACCAAATAAAGGTCAATCACGATAATTTTTTTTAATAATATAGATTTTTTAAACATCTGACCGTTAAGCAGAAAAAGCGAAAAATGTGGACTGATGAACTTAGGCGACTTTGATAAATATCGACTAATATGATGTTTTTTTATAAATTAATATAACTGCTGTAATCATTAATCTTTATTTGCACAATAGATTTTTTATTTATAGCAAAAAAAAGTATTTATTAGTTTTATTTTCATTTTATTGCAGCTTAAAACCAGAATCAATTGACGTTCGAATTGCGGATTTCGATGGAGTCTTATTTCACATTTCCAACGTCAATGGTGACAAAACCAAAGTGCGGGTAAGAAGTTCAATATATTTTTATTTGAAAATTAAAGTTCTAAACCACCCGCTAATTGTTCGAGTTCAAAAACTATTTTTGCAGACCAGCATATCATTGAAATTCTACAAACAATTGCAAGAACATGGTGCTGATGAATTGCTTAAGAAGGAATATGACACTCTTTTAACAGACCCGGAAGACGGTAAAATGTTGTTTTAAAAACATTATTGAATGCTTACGAAACGATATTTTGTTGTGTTCATCAACAGGATACAATGTTTCAGTACTTATAAACCTAGAAGATATTCCAGAAGATTGGGAAACAATTGCTAAAAAAATCGGTCTATTAAAACGAAATTGCTTTGCATCTGTTTTTGAAAAGTACTTTGATTTTCAAGAACAAGGTGAAGAGGGACAAAAACGAGCTGTTATTAATTATCGCAACGATGAAACTTTGTAAGCTTGATACGTTAGTTTAACAGTAGCTCTGGTATTAATGTTCTTAAAAAATATTTGCAGATACGTAGAAGCCAAAGCTGACCGAGTAACTGTTGTATTTAGCACCATTTTCCGTGACGAAGATGATGTTGTAATAGGGAAGGTTTTTATGCAAGAACTAAGGGAAGGGCGGAGGGCTTCCCATACAGCTCCACAAGTTCTATTCTCACATCGTGAACCACCATTAGAACTAGCAAATTCAGACGCTAGGGTTGGAGATAACATTGGATACGTAACATTTGGTAAGACATTAGTTTAATTTCTCTAAAAAATATATTATTTCGGCATTATCAGGCATGTTCTGCATTCCACTTCCGAGTGGAAGTGAAATGAAATCATAATTGAATTTGATATGTGGTGTTCTACATATCACTTTTTTCGTTTTGTATTTTTTTTTATTCATAGTTTTATAATCGAGCCTTTAAGGCTATATATGATTACAAAGTTTAATTAAATGCTAAGTTATTAAAAAAAATTATAAAAACGTGTCAGGTGTCAGAGTAAAAGACGAGACAAGAACTATTTTTTTACATTTATTTTAAGAATTCGAAATAATGAGTTAAAGACAACGCAAAATACTTGTTGCATGTTGCAGCTCATTTTTCACACTCCCTCTTTAAATTACATTAAAGCTACATCAAAGCCAAACCACCATCTTTGCGAATGTCTAGGCAAAAGCAATTAAAGGAAGTTAACAATGTTGCCATGTTTTATAAATTGATGTTGACAATTCGGCCCTTCCTGATAACAACTCGTCCCGAGTTATGGTACATCTGACCTGCCACTTTCACCATCATCGCTATTAGTATTGTCGTAATCGTCATCGATGTCTGGGTAAAGCGCACACCATGGTTTCATTTTGTCGCTGCTTGCTACGGTGCTGAACTTGCGTTGCTTTCGTTGCGCTCCCTCAATGTCTTCTATCACGTATCGGTCAAAACGTAAGACTTTAGTGATACAATATGGCCCTCGAAATTTCGCTTCAAGCTTCCTTGATTCTCCTGTGCTCGGAATAGCACTTTCAATCAGAACCAGGTCCCCTTGTAAATATGTGGCTTCTTGTGCTTGGCATCAAATCTTGCCTTCCATGTTTTCCGTGCTATTTCAATATTGTTTATAGCCAGCCTCCTTGCGCTTCTCCCCTATACTAACTCGTTCTAGCAGACAATCATCATTATGTAACGCAGCTAAAATTCTGTTTCCACTGATGTCTCGAAGTGCAAAATCGTAAATAAGATCCATCGATGCGAATTTTGTTGTAGAGTTGACTGTTGTGTTCAAAGTCCATTGCATCTGTCGAATTTGAAGATCCCAATCTTTGCTATCTGTTGGTGATGGTTTGAGATAAGCCAATACCATTTGGTTAATGCGTTCAGCTAACCCATTGGCACGAGGAGTACGCACAGCTACCTTTATATGTTGAATATCGTTAACGCAGCAAAACTCTGCAAACATAGAAGACGTGAATGATGTTCCACGATCAGTAACCAATATTTTCGGTAAACCAAAATACAATGTTAAATTCTGCAATGCATCGATGACTGGCTTTGTTTTTGTTGACTTTACCGGAACAATTACTGAATATCTCGTAAGAGCATCTACAATAACAAGGATATGCTCATTGCCTCTACGACTGCGTACAAATGGCCCCAGGTGATCCATATGAAGCACCTCAAATGGCACTGTCGGTGTTTCCATCCCATACAGCTGACACTCTTTTCGACGAGGTTCTCGGCTATAGCAGCATTCCACACAAGATTTAATGTAGCCTTTGACAAAGTTTGTCCTTCTTGGAAACCAAAAATGTTGTGACATTCGCTTAATGGTTCCATCCACAGCCGGGTGCCCAGATTCGTCATGGCACAGTTTTACAATACGCCATCGCATCCCTCGAGGAACGACTAAAAGCAGTTTGTCTTCACATTTTTTAAATAGACGGTGGTTCTTTATCAAATAATCTTTTTTAAACGCATTTTGTTCTTTTGACGGCTCACCATTGAGGATATTTATTATGCTAAGCAACTTCGGATCTTGCTTCTGCATTGTATATAACCAGTCATTCACTGTAACTCCAATCGTCATCACTTCCACGCTTACATCTCCAGGTTCCGCTCATGCTTCTACTGGAGCTCGACTTAGCGCATCGACGTGCGCCATTGATGTGCCAGGGCGATGAATGATGTCGTAATCATATTCCAATAGCTTCAAAAACCAACGCGCTACTCGTGGAATCAGTGGCTTTGTTGACTTTAAACTGGAAATTGCTTGACAATCTGTTATAATGGTGAACTTTTTACCGAGAATAAACATGCGAAACCGTTGGCATGCCTCTACCACTGCAAGCACCTCGATCTCATATCCATGATACTTTCGTTCGGCCTCATTGCATAACCGGCTGTAATATGCAATCGGTTTAAGTGAGCCGTCATCTTCCCGTTGCAGTAAGATTGCACCGATTCCGATACTGCATGCGTCTGTATGAACTTGATGTTCTTTATCCAATTCATAAACTTCCAGGACTGGTGGTTTACTTAGAGCTTGAACCAACGTATTAAAAGCATTGCTGCAGTCAGAAGTCCATTGAAATGCAACGTCTTTTCTGGTTAACCGTGTTAATGGTGCAGCAATTTGTGCGAAATTTGCCACAAATTTACGGAAAAACCCAGTAAGACCCAAAAATCTTCGCACCTCTATTGCATTGTTAGGAACTGGAAACTGTTGAATTGCTATTGTTTTGACTTTACCTGGCTGTATACCATTTTCGTCCAATTCATGTCCCTAAAATGTTACACTCCTTTTCATGAAGGCACATTTTGTCAATCGCAAAGTTAAACCCTCTTTCTTTAAAATATTTAAAAATTCTTCGAGGTTTTGAAGCCCCTCTTCAAATGTATTGGACGCGATGATAACCTCGTCGACATAACTGACCACTTTGTCTTTAATTGGTGCAATTATTTGCGACATCATTTTTTGAAAGGTGCACGGAGCGTTGCGAAAGCCAAAAGGCATACGATTGAATTCAAAATGACCATTTTGAGTGACAAAAGCGGTATAATGTTTTGACTCTTTCAAAATTTAAATTTGGTAATAACCAGACATTAAATCCAAAGTAGTAAAATACTTCTTACCCTTTAACGTCGACAATGCACACTCTACTCTCGGCATCGACCATGGTTGTTTTTCAGTGATCTTATTCAGCTCGCGATAATCTACGCATAAACGTTCTTCACCATTCTGCTTGCGAACTAAAACAATGGGAGACGCATATAACGATTTCGAAGGTCGTATTATATTTAAATCTAATAATTCCGCGATAATTTTATCAACCGTATGCTGTTTCGGAATCGGAACCGGATATGGTCGCTTCACTATTGGCTTTGAAGATGTCAACGTTATTTGCATTTTTGTGGTTGCACATCTTGCAATGTTTTTTAGATTTTCACCAAAACACCCACTGTGATCGTTCAAAAGCAATATTAATTTATTCTTTTCTTCCGAATCTAAGTGTTTATCAATGTCTAAGTTGGTACCGAGCGCGAGCACTTGGCAATGACCATTTTCGATTATTAAACGTACCAATTATTGCATCATATTTAATCATGTTATCATCAATTATGCACAAATTATTTTTATAGTCTTGGCCATCGATCGTTACCGTCACTAACACTTCATTGTGGCATTTATATTTACCTCCACCAAAACCTTCTAGAGTTTCATCGCACTGACTAACTATTCCACCACATTTGTTTACCACGGCCTGTACAATTAGTGATTCGCAACTGCCAGAATCAATAAGCGCGCGGCACTCGAAACCATTAATCCGTATATTTTTCACAATTTCAATATATTGATTTTTCTTTTTTTTATATTCAATAGAGTTTATTGATGCTTGATTATAGGATGCTGCCCGAGCTTGACAGTTCTGTGTTTCGTGCGCTGTTGAAAAACATATTTTACACCTTGGTTTGCGTTGAGTTACTGAACAAATGCGTGACAAATGTCCTCTTTCGCGACAGTTGTAGCATACTGGACCCGATTGCTTATTTTCTTTTTCTTTGCGATGGAGATTATTATTGTTATGATTTGCAGTTATGTTGGAATTGGTTTGATTATTTGTTAAATTTCTCAGGAACGATTGTGGTTGAACGATGCAATTCACTGTTTTTTTATTGTTACACTCGATGCCACTTAACGATTGCAGTAATTGCGAACTTGTAGTTAAATTCATTACTGATAAGGTTTTCCGGAGGCTGTCATCATATAATCCGTTAATAAAGTATCTAATAATGGAAGCATCTTCAACACTACCACGACGTCCGATGGATAAAATTTTATAATAAAATTCAACATATGTTTCACTTTTTGTCATACGAGTGTTCATTAATTGCATGTGGATATCAGCTGAGTTTGTTGCGCATGGAAAGTCAGCTAAAAAGGCATTAACAAATTCCAACCAACTCTTAAAAACTGGCTGTGCGTCAATCCACAGCTTTGCTGAGCCTTTCATCTTGCTTTGTATTGCAAATACAACTAACTTTTCGTCCCACCCGTACGCACTCTTTAACTGATGTATGCGTTCTACAAACTGCACTGATGTGACGCCACCATGGAATGGGTCGAAATCCGGCATAACTGATGTTAAATCATGGACACTATAAAACCGATAAGCACTTGCCAAATTGTTATTATTCAAACTGTCAGCTGCTACAGAACCCTGTACTGTTGCTGACGGTATCGACTGAAAGTGTTCATTTACCCGGTTGGTTACATATCAAAGATAACAAGATAGGAAACTTAGAAAACATAACCTCAAAAAATGTTTGCATGTATTTGTGCATAGAAAAAATCAACCCTGAGTGGCACTCTTGTTCTTAATCAGCCGCAAGCTCACAAAGTAAAGTAATTGGCAGCCCCTGAAATTAATCATATAATCTGTTTGTTAGTATATAAATACTTAAGTTAGGTTGCAATAAGATGTTTGCAACCAAAACTGATTATTAAGTCCCTTCATTTTGGTCTATATATGATTTTAAAGTTTGGCAATTTCTTCAGTTGTATTAGTCAAAATTTTTGAAAAATTTGCTTCTACTCAAACCCCCGCTATTCTACACAAACCCCCGCTATTCATGGTGAGATTTAAAAATGGAACGATCTTCTTCTTTTTCTACTTTTTTCTGCTGGAACTTCTTTTGCAAACAAGAAAAATAATGTATGGATTGAGTGTTTTAACATTTTAATCTTTAAGTTGTTATTTTATTACATATCGTCAAACAAAGTTTGCAAATTTTCACACTTGTTGTATTTGTCAGTGGCTTTTTATTTTCACAACTGCGGCATTTTACCTTCAGAGTTGCCAACTATCATTGTTTTATTAATAATTTTTTTCATAAATTTCGCAAATTTTGCTAACAGTATTTAATTAAGATGTATCTGGTTAAATAGCTCTTCATGAGTATAATTTATAATAACTATAACATCGCATCTCGAAAGTCTAAAGGAACAAAATATTGCATATTAAATAAGTTTAAAAATATTCCAACATCATCTTTAATATCGTAGTTTTAAAGTCACTGTTAACAGTTTTATATGTTCGGACGGTGCGTGTCGGACGTTACACATTTTTCTATTGTAGTTTAATTGGGTATTTAAGTAATTAGGTAGTTCAATAATTATGTAATTAAGTAATTAAAAACAAATTTTATATAATTTTTCTTCCTTGCCTCAACCATTTTAAGAATATATTTAGCCAATACCTTCCATTCTTACTAAAACAAAAAAGTTAAAGAAAACTTTAATAAACATATTAATATGATTATTTTTCTTCGACCTCTTGATGTATAATTTTGAGTTTAATTCGGGCTCAAGGTCACTTTTGAATAAAAAACAGTCTTATATTTGTTTTTTAGTCTTCGTTTTATTGCGTCCAATATTTCGAACTCCACCGGAGTTCATCATCAGGGACACTGTTTTCAACAAAATATATACATTAATTACAATTTTTGACATTATAAAACACAAACTGAAAAACTTACATATTAAACATTAAACATAAAGTTTAAGACTTAACAATTTTGGTAGACATCACAGTGAGACAAAATTAACAGATATTGACTTAAAAAATATATTGCAGCACCCTCGATTTCGCCATTTCGTTGTCTACTGATTTTTATATTGTTGTTTGTTTCGTAATTAGGTGTCGGTAGCTTTGAGCGCATCTCTCAGTGTCCGTTTTGAAGTTTATTCTTTGTTTTGGTGGTATGTTTATAATATGTAACATTTCTAACGTGTATCGTCTCGCGTAATTCGTCTCTTGTTGTAGAATTTGTACATTGTCAAAGTCTGGACAGTGGTCAAGTGTTGCACAGTGGGACAAAATTGATGCAACTTTAAATGTATTGAACAAATTCCATAGAAATATAAAATTTACAAAAGAAGAAGAGAAAGATGGAAAACTTCCATACTTAGACGCCTTGATTATAAATAGAGACAACAAAATAAAAATTGACTGGTATCAAAAACCTTCAGCTTCAGGACGTCTTATAAATTACACATCCAAACATCCAAAAAGAACAATAATGAACACGGCGAACAATTTCATAAGAAAGGTACTGACGATTAGTGACATAGAATTCCACAATGACAATATCAAGAAGATAATAAACATTCTCAACAAAAATGGATTCCCCAAAAAAACGACCATGGATTTAATAAAACGGTACAAAAAACAGAGCAGCAGGTCACGTGCAGATGAACCACCAAAAATCTACAAATCTATGACATATGTACCAGGACTATCGGAACGACTCATTGGATCTAATTGTTATGACAAAAACAAATATAAAATCGCCACACGCACTGATAATAATCTTGGACAATTTTATAGCAATACAAAGAGCAAACTAGACAAGAATGACAAATCAAATTTGATTTATAAAATAACATGCAAAGGAAACAGCGCAGGAATGTGCAACAAAGTATATGTGGGCACTACAAAGACGAAATTAAAAACAAGAATGTCTGCGCACAAATCAGAGCACAAATCACAAAGCAAACCATTGGAGCAAAAAACAGCATTGGCGGCCCACTGTGCAACACTTGACCACTGTCCAGACTTTGACAATGTACAAATTCTACAACAAGAGACGAATTACGCGAGACGATACACGTTAGAAATGTTACATATTATAAACATACCACCAAAACAAAGAATAAACTTCAAAACGGACACTGAGAGATGCGCTCAAAGCTACCGACACCTAATTACGAAACAAACAACAATATAAAAATCAGTAGACAACGAAATGGCGAAATCGAGGGTGCTGCAATATATTTTTTAAGTCAATATCTGTTAATTTTGTCTCACTGTGATGTCTACCAAAATTGTTAAGTCTTAAACTTTATGTTTAATGTTTAATATGTAAGTTTTTCAGTTTGTGTTTTATAATGTCAAAAATTGTAATTAATGTATATATTTTGTTGAAAACAGTGTCCCTGATGATGAACTCCGGTGGAGTTCGAAATATTGGACGCAATAAAACGAAGACTAAAAAACAAATATAAGACTGTTTTTTATTCAAAAGTGACCTTGAGCCCGAATTAAACTCAAAATTAACTTTAATAAACCTTTACGAAAATAAAATGTACAGCTGCGAACTTGTCTTGTTTTAGCGGAGCTGTAATCGTGAAATGTCAAAATGTCTGTGCTTCATGTGAAAAAAAGTTAACGAAAAATTTACTAAACATTTACGAAGAAGAAAATTTATGTACATTTCTGAAACAGTGATTGCTTTAATTAATAAAATCAAAATGTTTGATAATATTATAAAATTATAAGTTTTTAATAAGTTTTAATGTTTTGATCACGAAACCATTATTCGAATTCGAATAAAATGCTAAGCGAAAATAAAAAGAGACAAACATATACATCTATGGCATTTAGTCTGCCAGATAAAGGAACCACCAGAGAGTATAAATTATATAGAGATGTCAGTTCGAGGTTCACTCAAGTTGCACAAGCGTTCGGAAAATAGAAAAAAAAAACAAAAATAATTGTGCTTTTGCCTCAACAGATGTTCCACGCTCACCTATAAAAAATTATAGGCAGCGTCAAAACGAACGCTGAGGCAAAGCATAATTATTTTTGTTTTGTCAAAGTTGCAGTAGCTATTGATTTTTTGGCATCATTGGCTGAATTCACAAGAGAAGCAAATGATCATCACTTTGTCTTGTTATCTTTTACTGCCTTTGACTGAATGATTCAGGTCTTATGCCCTGGTTATGCTAGGCAAACATGTTTGGTGAACTGATTTTGTTGTTAGTGTTTTACGAATAAAATAAGAAATGAACTTTTTCTCCTGCTCATTTTTTCGCTCTCACGCCAAACATTTCGAAATGTTTACACAGCATACTTATATATAATATTATGTGGGACATTCTTTTTTAAATAGGTCAACAAAAAGTTCGACCAAACCGTGCTGATATCAAATAGAAACGATTTATTGAAGAGTTACATACAAATGTTGAGCAACTAAAATTAAAAAAAAGTTTACAGCAAAGAGAAAAAAATAGCATAACAAAATAAAGATGAATATATTTAAACATTTTGATTTGGTGGCTAAACTGACCGCGACATTACTTAATCGATATCTCATGTTGTTTTTTCCAATTTAAAAATTAGCCTAAAAAAGAAAAGTTGGCAACACTACGATTTATTTCATTCATAAATTAACACAGCTGCCATTGTTAACCCTATCACTCCATGCAATAATTTTGCACTTTTCGAAAGAAATTAATGTGTTTTTTTATGTATAGAATTGTATTTAACATGAAGTAAAGCTTTTTACATATTTTTATTTTCGTTTTGAAGCCAATCAGAAACAAACGTGTTGGAAAAGCTAAGTAACATAATTAGCAACTGACTTATTCACCTCACTATTTTAGCAAATTGACAGTTGAGCTAAAACATATTCAGATAAGGGCTAAGAAATTCGTGGTGAACGAATTTTTCTCGTACGTGTGTTTTACTTCACCACTTTTCGGGTTTCCCACAGAAGTTTCCTATCTTGTTATCTTTGTTACATATGACACGTTGCTTGTATTCGCCATTTGATATAAACTCGGCTGCGCACACACACTTGCAGGCTGTATTGACATCGGTGTCACAAATGAATAAGATGGCGACGTAGAAACGTGCTGTATATTTGAATTATTTCCATACCCGATATTTCGTTGTAACGGCACACTCGTTGGTTGCGTTGGCGTCGGCGTCGGCAGCATATATGGTTGCTGAGGCAAGCAACAAAATGCTGCAAATTTGAATTCTGCTCATAGAAGCCGTTAGGCTGCAGATATACATTTGATAATCGCGCATGCGTCGGCACGATTGAATTTGTTTGTGTAACGGCACGCATTTGTGATGCCGCGGTATACGGCGTCATCATATCGGCAGCACAAACGGTTGCTTCGTTTGTGATTGTGATTGTATGCAAAGCGTGCATGACACGGCATTGTTGCTAACGTTGATCCTCCTTCGCGAGCATTTAAAGCCGTTACAGAATCATGTGCGTCATAGTTCGGTTGCTGGCCCGTTGGAGGTGATGAATTGGTTGCCGCTTGAAGCTGCTGGGTCAATAGCTCCACAGTACGCTGGAGGCTACTAACTTCGTCCTGCAGGTGCTTTACGTTAGCACCCGAACTCGTCGTCACCCTTTGGCCACTCGTCGTTGTTTCTTGTGAAGCAGTCGTTACCTTATGAACACCTTGCTTTTCCTGTAAACGCGCTTTTAGTTCCTCTTTGTTGCCCGTCGTTTTCATGCCCTTTGACCGAAGCATGTCTTTTAATTCGCTTACTGTCCAATCATACATGTTCGATTTTTTTTTTATATCCACACGCGATTAATTTCTTAAATCCCACTTCTGATTTTGTCAGGTGTCAGAGTAAAAGACGAGACAAGAACTATTTTTTTACATTTATTTTAAGAATTCGAAATAATGAGTTAAAGACAACGCAAAATACTTGCTGCATGTTGCAGCTCATTTTTCACACTCCCTCTTTAAATTACATTAAAGCTACATCAAAGCCAAACCACCATCTTTGCGAATGTCTAGGCAAAAGCAATTAAAGGAAGTTAACAATGTTGCCATGTTTTATAAATTGATGTTGACATACGTTAGTTACATTCCTTATAATAACTTTATTAAAAATATAATTGAGATCAAAGTAACCTGGTATCATTGCAATAACAAGACGTAACAATTTTTAAGTTTAATAACTTTAGCTCATTAAGTGCTGCTCAATTCGAGTATTGATTGGGAAGAAGCATTTTTAACTGTACAACGTACGTAACGCATTTCCAACTTTTGCGGAGACATGACTAATATGTTTTTCAAATGAAAGTTTGTTATCAATAAATATACCCAGACACTTAAAGTGGCCAACAAAATTTATTTGATGGGAACCAAAATATATAGCTAGTCCATCAGATTCAGGTTTAGTAACATTAAATAGCATCGCTTGCGTTTTTGTTTCGTTAAATCTTAGGTAGTTTCTGTTTGCCCAAGATAGAAATTTGATTTAATTTATTAAAATAATTAATTGTATTAACGAAAAAAGTCATATACAGAACACCAAATATCTAATTCAATTATGATTTATTTTATTAATTTACAAATATGGTATGGTGGGATATATGAACTATCCTTTCTGGACCATTTTATCCTTTCCAGTTTTTATGAATTTGGTACCACTTCAAAAATTAAGTCGAATCTTTAGTTTTTGTTACTCATTTTCGCCTCTTCCTATTTAACGAGTTTTTAGGAACTCGTTCTTTAAAGGAAGTCATTCACTTGACTTTGATCGATGAATAAAATAGATAAATTTAGCGATTGTTTCTTTTGTTGCTACTGTTGTAGAAAGTAAAAGGTCAGAGATTTTTTTATGCATGGGTGTACAGTAAGGCGCCTCTCGAAAAAATCTTGTTGCGGTCGGTTTCACAAATAATCCATGCTTTATGTTATGATGGTTTCCCAAATATGTCGACTCTAGCGATAGCCATCCGTGACCAGAATAATTTGATCAAACCTCTAAAAATCGATTTTTTTATAAAAATGAGTAAAAAAATAATAATCATTACAAATTTCTTCCATTCTGCATTAAAAAATGTTAAATTTTTGCATTCGAATTAGAGATAATGCCTTTTTTCGTGCATTTTTAATAAAAATTTTTTAGTTATCACTTTAATTAAAAACCTAATTATTTCTCGTTGAAAAGGTTTTTGATATATATCAAAAAGGTTGAAAAATTATTTAAAACTAAAAAATTATTTACAAAATAAACACCTATTGAAAAAAATATTGTAAGAAATAAAAAAAAAAATAAAAAAAAAATAAAAATTGAGAAGTTGTATGATTTTTTAAAGTTTTTGTATGAAAATAAAATGAAAAATATAAAAAATATGCATGGAAAACAGCATATCTGTAAGCCGACAGTTTATTTTTCATTGCACGGTGAACGTTTTCATCAACAAATGAAATCCATGGAGAGACGCTATCAGGGATCCTGGAATTCAAATATGATGGGCGATTATATTTGGTTTCTCATTAGAGAAACTGATTCTGAATATAATCGAAAAAAAGGGAAAAAAATCATTTTTAAAGTTTGCCATTGCCAAACAATTTAATTTTCGAATACTTTTCTGAACTTATTTTATCGCTTTCTAATTCAACATCTGTATCTTATTTCCTTTCCTATTTAAGTCAATATTTTTTTTGGTATTCTTTTTATTCTGTACTTTTTAAGGATTTATGTAGATATTTAATGTTTCGTTAAAAATAAAAGTTTTTAATTAAAAATTAATTTCAGATGTGTTGATATTAAATTAACATGCATTAAATGAAAAAAATCATAAAAAAGTAGAATTTCGGTACCTTCACTTAATGGTCTATAACTTCATTATTCTACCATTAATTTTCCTCAAAGGCTGTGTGTTTTTTTCTTCAAAGAACTATATTTACGTACAAAATGATAACCTGAGATTTTTCATTTCGTTTGAGATTTCGTTTTTTTTAGATTATTGAAAATTTAGATTATTATTCGACTTGATTTTTTAAAAAAAAAAAATAATCGAATTTCTTCTAATTCCGTTAAATTTACTGAGCCAAATGACAAAGTTTGTTCTAAGCATTTGTAGGTAATTTAATTGTCTTGATTTAATTTTTCTTTTTAAATTAGTTAATTCCTTTTCGAGATAGGTTGCTATTATGACACTACATCCTGGAAAAAGGGGAACTTTTTCCAAAAAATCATATCTCAAAAACTTATCCATAGAAAGTTATTGTGATATTCGTGTTTAGAAGGCCAAAGTCTATAAGAAAAAATTAGTGGCATGTGGATCACAGAAATTTTTTGGATTTTGGCGCCTGGTGTAATTTAATATCTACCTCGACTCAAAGTGACTATATACAATCGACGTCGACAACTAAAATAAGGGTGAATAATTGCAATATTTTGCGATTGAAAGATAAATTTAAAAAATATGTGTAACTTTTTCATAGCTACTTTGCAAAGTTTTAAATCGTGCTATTTCGTGCGTTTTCGTGCTTTGCCTTGCATGTTCGTGCAAGTACGAAAAATAAATTTTGTGTTGGTGCGTGCCCGTGTCTCAAAAATGTTGCACGCACCCATCTGTAGCTAATACCCATGAGAGTCATCAGGACCATCCAGATTAAATTTTTTCTCATCGGAAAAAGTTACCTGAAGAGGAAGGTTTTGTGGGCAATAAAATAAAAATGACACAAAATTAACTAACTGAGGTTCAATTCATTCAATAACACTCTTCAGCGCATTGCATGCTAGCATTGATGTCTTTGCAAAAGCCACGGAGAATTCTTTATTTTGGCACTCTTTATATTGGAATTTTGTTTTAGAGCCTTCCTTTTAATTTATGAACAAAAACTAACTCAAAATTGTCGTTAGCAATATCAAAACTATTAGCATTTGGAGTTGATTTATACAATTGCAACAGAGTGTATAAAAAATACAAATGGCATTCTGGATAAATATCATTTTAAATGAGACGACTTTAGTGTTAATGACATCCTTTATCGTTTATAATTTTTAGTCAAAGATATGTTGGGTGCAGTGAAAAGTAGGACCTTTCTTCAAACGTTTCCTTCAAACGACATCATAAAGATTTTTCCTTATCGGAGTAGTTCAGCTCTGATAAAATTCTTACTGCTATTCAGTCTTGTCAGAGCAATGTTGGATGAAGTTAAAAATGAAATGATGAATAAAACAAAAACTGATAAAAGATTCTCTTTAAAAAAATGGCCGGACAATTACCAGGAAGCTTACCAATACCTATGGAGTCTACATTAAAAATAATGTTGTGCTTATTATATATGTTTGTGACCTTATTATATATGTTTGTATTATATGTTGGCCTCCTCTGAACCCATTTATTGTATTTTAGTATTTAGTATTTATTTATTAATTTCATCACAGATATCAACTCTTACAGACTACTTGAAAACATACAAATCCAAAAATTGTTTAAAACTAAAGTCACCTTATCCTGTACGTAACTCATCTAGCTATTACTTTACCCGGCGTCTCGACAGGCAGTAATCCATTGCTTACCATCTGTCAAATTGCATTGCAAGCAAAGGCAATATGTCAAGGGTGGGTTTTGTCATTTTACGAAATCAACATATAATTTTATCATTTATTATATAAATTTATTATTTTATAAATTTATTCTGCACGCTACTTGATTTTTATGGATATACACATTTAAAATTTTGGAGAAAAATGAAAAATGGCTGTCAAACAAGAAAAAATACAGCTCATTGCTTGGCAATACATGGAAAGTAATATTGCTCGCCATGAATAGCCAACCATGGCAATTGAGTGGTCTCGATTTGCAATAATTGCCAATTTACAGATGGAAAGCAATGAATTATTGCCTGTCAAGACGCCCCGTTAAGCACACTATTTCACAACCATTAGTGTTTGATACATCCACTTTTTTCTTTGATGCCAACTGACTATTTTAACATAGCATTGGCCTAGGCAGTAGTTAATTGTCCGTCTCTGCATGTGTTTTCAACTAACTACAAGTTAGTTATTTTTATACTAGCTAGTAGTTGGAATATTTTACCTCACTACTAGTTAGCCATTTTTTAACTATTTTGTAGTGGGAAAGTGTAAGCTCACTACTAGTTGGCCATTTTCGAATTAGTAAGTAGTGAGAAAGTACAACCTCACTACTAGTTGGCTATTTTTTAATTAGTTAAAAGTAAAAACATTTAGTTGTTATAAATTATATTATACTTTTATTTACTTTAATTTAATTATTATAATTTTAATTATTCACATAATTTATATTTTTTAAATTTTAAACTTTTGAAGCTATTTCTGGTTTTTCACGCAAAGATTATGAAAATGTCTTTTCTTGACAACTTGAGTAGCCTTCCTAAGAAATTTATCCGAGTTATCAGTCAAGGAGAGCAATGCATCAGATTAATGTCGATGATTAAGTCAATTGAAAAAAATAGAGTACTCGTTTTTGCCAGCTTTCCCTTCCTCTTGCCAGCTTTAAATTAAATAAAAACAGAAAATAAGCTTTCTTTTATTTTAAACTTCAATTAATTATTTATTTTTTGAAATAAAAATGTAAAATAAACAATACTTTAGAGAACTGAAGTTTTTCACATTTGGACTGCTGAATGTCAAAATAAAAGAAAACTATAGCAAACAGCTGTTTTTGACATCCGCCGACAGATATGTTCTCTCAGCTTACTCAACCTTATAATAATTAAATCATGGTGTTAGTAGATAAAATTCTCTCTTGTTGTGGGTATCTTAGCTGTCAAATCAGTTGTTTACGAACAAAAGCAAATCAAAAAACAAAAGGTGTCAATAACTTCTCAATAAATAGAATTATGTAGTGAATTTTTTTGTTTTATTTTTCTGATAGCTCTTGGAACCAATGGTTATGCGGCCGGTTTCTGCATCAACATCAAGCGTGGTCCTTGGCATGAATGATTCTGTTAGATGCAGAACACTTTCTGGGGCAGTACAAATCAACAGATTCTCCGGCGTCGTTCTCCATGTTTATAGAAATTTAAACAATTGATGACACTCGTCAAATGGAGCAAATGGAGTCGAAAAGAAAAGCCATTTAAATACTTGGGAACAGTTAAAAATATTTCGCAACAGTTATTTGATGATAGCTTCTCGAAAAATACTAAAAAAACAATCAGCACGCACAAAAATTAAAAATATATTAATTTTAAAAGACATTTTACAGTTTTCTATCAGCTTTTATTTATTGTCTTTTACGCCCTTCTTATGTTCGCGCTTCTGCTCTGAGTCGTCCTCCCACTCCGTCATTGTTTAAAAACAAGCAATTTAAACAAATCGGCACTGCTAGTGTGTAATGTTAATACACGGCACTTCTTTAGCGCTTATTTTGTAAAAATATTTACAATTTACATTTTAAAAGCGATAACTCCTTAAAATGCTGCTCCATAACATAAGTTAACGAAATTGTAATAGATTTTTTTTCGAAGATTGATAACAGGGTACCCTAAAAATTCGAAAGGAAGAATACCAATTTTAACAGATCTTTTATGATTCATAACAGAAAACTCATAACAGAATAACAGATCTTAAATTAAACAGCAACGAAAAGAAATTAGAAATGAGTAAAAGTGAAGACCCAAGCAAGGCACAACGAGATCCAAGAGGAAAATGACAAACAATGAAACTTCAAAGTAACAGACGTCAAAATTAATCGCAAAACTTTTTAAAATGCTGTCTGACGTAACTTGTCACCTTTCCACCTTACCTGTATACGTCAAAATTAATCCGATGCTCCGCCAACGTAAGGCACGTGAGAACAGGCTCATTCAAGTAAAAACAAATTAAACAAAGCACAACGCGTTTGTACGACGGTAAATTGATTTGCCAGTTTAATTTGGAAAACAGAAATTTGGTAAAAAGTTTCTGAACTCTTTCTAGTCTCTGAATATGCGAGGCATAGCATGAGTTCCATATGACACAACAATACTCTAATGTTGATCTATCCAGACTCTCAAATAGTAGAATAGATGTAAGAGGATTTCTAAAAGCTTGAGAATTCTTCTGTTAAAAATCCAAGCAAAGAGTATGCTTTAGGTATAACGTAATCAAAATTATCTTTAAATGTAGGACGGTGATCGAAAATAAAGAAAAAATTATTGAATTACTGAATAATTGTACTATAAGTTTTTTTAATATTTTTCAGTATTATTTCCTCGTCATACAAATAAGGAAACGAGAGACAATACAATCAATTTAATTCACATGTTCAGAGATTACTTGCATTACCACATCAAGGTATATAAATTATAATTTTATCGTTAACATTTTTTAATCGAATAGTTCCACCTACTAAATATTTTTCCATTGTATTTTCTAGTGTTCAAAGGCCTACATTCATTCAAGAATGAGAGCAAAAACTTCAGATTTTCTTAAAGTCCTTAACCGTGCTAGGCCTGAGAGCAAAATGGCGGAAAAGAAAACAATATCGTACGTATTAAGAAACTAACGCATATTTTTAATGTTAAGCTAATTTCGTCTTTTTACTAATTTCAGTGGGAGGACATTTGTTCGCAAGGAGTGATTTATGAAAATGTGTAGTTGTTTTAAATTGATAAAAAATATTAAATATATACCGTGAATTTGCTTTGCACTTAAATAAAAACAGAACAAGAAGAAGCAAACCTTAAATCCTAATGTACGTATAAAGTGAGAAAGTATTCCAAATGTTGTAACATTAAAACTAAAATAATAAAAATTATAATTATCAATACAGTTAAGAGATTCTAAACTGTTTGTAATTAAATTTGGCATTAAAAAAATATATGTTATATTATCTGTTTTACTTTTAAATAATTGTTTTAATGAAAAAATGTTTATGGTCACAAACAAGTAAATACACAACTTTCTTTTATTCAAAGTGGTAGCGGAGACTCCGTAAAGTGATAACTTTCAAATTTTTGAAAAAATAACAAAGTTAAAAAGGTAAACATTTAAATTCTGTACAACTGCAAATTTTCCAAATCCATTCAGGCAATTATTTAAACTAGCTTTACATTTTTAATGTTATAACACAGTGTGACGACTAAAAAAGCACAACGAAACTTTTTAGAAATTCTTAATAGTCCAAACAGAATAAGCATAGTCAACTCGCAGCCAATCCCCAACTCACACGGTGATTGCCAATCAAACAATCTACTCGTTTTTTTGTTGCTCTCAATGGGAATCTGTCTAAAGCACAGAGCGAGAGCGGATGAACACAGATTGCAGACATGGCAGAATCAAGGCTCATTTATAAGGTTGTGGCACTTGAGAGCGAGCTCGGTCGAACTGTCAGAATGGATGAAAAGAAATGAAGAAAATGAATGCTTAGAACAAGGAAAAACACAGTGACAGTTCGAGCAAAGGCGGGAAAAAGAGTGCATTTCTCTCAAGTGCCACAACCTTATAAATGAACCTTATAAATGAACAGAATTATCCAAGTAGCATTGACAACTGCTTATTTTCTTTTCAAAAGGAAAAATAAGCCTGTCAAAAACAGCTGTTAGTGAAAGAAAGCTAAAATTAAAGCAAGTGTCGAAGGTCTGTTCGCGCATGGTAAAATTAGACAAGATAGGGTTTGGGCTGAGAGCCGGTGACCGAGACTGTCAGAACGAAGTTGACATGTCATACAAAATTTGCAACCAATGGCCGCATTCAGCGCAGACAACTGTTGTGAACTGTAATGGTAGCGCTACCTTAGTTCACGATGTTTTTCTCTGAATGTGTTACTACTCTACACGTCAGAAGTTAGATTCAATTTAATTTTTATGTAAATTTAATTCAATTGCAAAGTTTTCTCACTTAAATTTGCTGCGTCCTTTCTGCGTTTATTAATTTAAAAGCGTAAGTAACAGCATCTGACAGTTAAGCAAACAGTTGTGTTCATGTAGCATAGAATTTGTTCGCTCGATTAAAAGGCGTTCGCTACTTTATCAGTTTTAGTTAGCGCTACCAAATTTGTACCATTCAGCGAATTTTTACAACAACAATTGCCAACTGTTGTCTGCGCTGAATGCGGCCAATGAGAATGCAATATAAAAGCAAAAATTGGCAAAAATACCAAAATGGCTGAGTTTGACAGTTATGGTCACTAAGAAAGAGAGCACATTCAGCCCTAGCACTACCTTGTCTTGTTCGCGTACTTCTCCAGTGAAAAATTTCCAGCAGCAACTTGCAAGAGAGAAACGCACAATTCTTTCTCAAATAGAAAAATATTCATAAAAAGTACGCGAACGCAAAATTTGCAAAATCTTGCAAGCCTCGATAACAGCTGATTAGCGCCTTGCTTATATTTCAAGTGGAATAAAAAAAGGAAATAGGACGTGAAGTGTTCTCATGGAACCAATTATCCTTTTATAAACAAAGATTTATAGTCAATCTACACAAAATGTTCACTTGTTTCAATGGCATAATAGCAACAAATGAACATGATATGTTACAATTTGTATCATGACGTGCACTTGTTACCATTATGTTTCCATGCATTTGTTATATATTTTTCTGAGTGTTAATTGCAATTTTATCATTTAAAAAACAAGAAGATGCATAACAAATATAACTCCAAATTGAATAATGTGCATACATATGTGTCCTTAGCATTGCGATCAAAAAGAGTTATTTGTGCATGATGTAAGAAACACCTTCACAAAATGATCACTTGCTACCATTATGTCACGGACTCATCATTGGAACAAGTGAACATGATATGCTACTATTTGTAGTGTCCGACCGAAACCAGAATTTTTATCGAAACCGAATCCGAATATTCGGCCGAAACCGAAACTGGTTATTAATAAAAAATTAAAGTTTTTTACAAATAACAAATAACTTTTGACAATAATGAAAGTTATTGCGATTTCTCAATCCAGATTACTTCTTCTGGACAAAAAATTGGCAAAACTAAAATGGTTGCATTTATTATTGATGTTGTAACTATACAAGAAAAGACATTAAATACAGATGATAAAAATTAGGACCAAACACTTACCAAAGACCAAACAGCCAAAGAAAAACTTAGCATTAATAAAGAATAAGGTAAATATACGGCCAACGAAGAAGCAAAAACATAAAAGACGTGATGACGTATTTATGAAGGTTGTAACGACCTACATTTCCGGCCGAGGATGCGCTCGCCGGACTCCAAGGTTCGTTGCAATAAATTGTACCTTATTAAAATGGACACCAAATCAAAAGACAATCAGTTTCTGAACTTTTTATTTACAGTGAATCAAATACACTTAAACTAGATACAATCGTCCTTAAAACAATTCGGCTACGCTGAAGGCGAGCCTTGATCCGGCAAATAAATGAAAAACAAGCTAAATTAAGTTGGGTGTATGTAAGGCAAATCAAATTAGATTAAGTCAAGTTTAATTTTAACGGACACAAAATTAACTCTTAGTTAGATTGATTTAAATGAAAGCAGAATTGAATCAAATTAGGTTAACCCACTTGCTGCGACGGTTCCATATGGAACCACTTTTAGCCTTTTGCGCTTTAAGAGATTAAAATACAACACTGTAACATTCTGATATTAATTCCATTTTTTTCTAACGGTAAATGAATGCCACAAAACATGTGTGTCTTTTGTTTTGGTCATTCGAGTTACATATGCCGTTCTAAAAGCACGCACAAAGTGATTAAAAAAAAGTTCTACACAAAAGTGAAAAAAATGAGTTCTCGCAAGACGTAAGTACAAATGAAATATATGTCGTAATTTATTTTCAGTGAAACCTCAATATATTATGAAAATAGAATAAATAAGCTACAAAGTGGACAATATTTCGATATGAAAAAAAATGTTGTTGTGTTTAAAAACGTGTGTTGAATTGAAGCGGTTCCATATGGTACCGCCGCAGTGATTCCTTACAAAATGACCACTACAATATTTATTCTATTTTACGTCAATTATGTATATGAAACTCTTTTTTTTTATATACTTTTTTCTTCATTTTGTATACGAATGCAAAATTACTATATGTGGAAATTTTCAAGAAAAAATTCGATAAAAAATACCTTCGCAGCGATTGGGTTAAGTTAAAATGAAAGCAAAATTAGATTAAGTTGGGTTCGAATTAATGATTCTATACATAGCCTGACGAGCTGATTCCCAGTCTCACGAATTCCTTCCTATTTTACCCTAACTACGGGCTTGCCTTGTCTGGAAACCTCTGGCAATACCCGTGATGGAACAATAGAGTGACAATTGGGCGAGGCAATACCCTCAATAAAATTTGCACCAACTCCACTCGAAGTCTAGTCTATCCCCTACTGACTGTTCACTGGTTATGCCCGTCATGGGACCAATCGGGTGACAGTTGGGCGAGGTAATGCTCTCAAAAATATTTGCGCCAACTCCACTCAAAGTCTAGCCTGCCCCTGACTGATTGTGTTCACTTGTTATGCCCGTCATGGGACAATAGAGTGACAGTTGGACGAGGTAACGTCTTCAATAATATTTGCACCAACTCCACTCGAAGTCTAGCCTATCACCAAATAATTGTGGTTCCCTGTGGTTTCATTAAAATGTTATGACCTTATTGCACTATTCGGATTCCTAAATATTTATACAATTCTATTCTGTTTTTTTCGAAATCCCCTTATGGGAAATTGTTAGCCTATATTTAACTATATTTTCTTTTAAAATTATTTCAAGCAATTTAAATCACGAAATCACGTAAGTATTGATTAATTTTAAATGACCTCTCGATAGTGTGCCCAAGTAGAATTTTGCAACCACAGGTTACTAAGTACACATTTTTTACGTTTGTAAAAATTCCTATTTAATTTTATTTCACTATAAGAAAAATGTTTAGCCCATTAACCGCGGCTCCCAAACGCTTCTTACGTTTTTTTCAAATTGCGTGTGCGTACTTATATTGATCACAGGAACTACCACCCTAAATTTCAACTTTGTATCTTTCACAGTAGTCGAGATATGAGTTGGGTATAAAAATACCCAACCGTCGTTAATGTGTTCTAAATGGACACAAATTCCTTGTGCAAGGACAGCACAGTTTTATATTAGGAATTTTCTACCAATAGCAGGTATAGCTGGTTAGTTTTCTAAGATAGATTTAAATATAAAATTTTTTACAAATGATAAAAACACAAATTTTCGGATTTTTAAACTTAATCACATTTGAGTTTGAAAATGTAGCAATTAACGTAAAATTTTTTTGACACACTCCAAAAGCAATTTATAGCTTTACGTTTTCTTATAGTAAAAAACAAAAAATTAAACACTTAGCTGTTACCAATCTTGAAATATGATCAATTCTGCAGAAGCATTTTTATGGGTAAAAAAATACCCAACCGCGGTTAATGGATTAATTATGAAATGTTTAATTAGGAAAATGAAAAATGTTTAAGTTTACTTTGCACTTGGCTTATACACCATCTGCCTACAGTGTAGTTTCATTATGTTTTCTAATTAACGTAAAATTTGTGAGGATGTAAGTCACTTCCCTCGTTTACATTCTGCACGAAAGCCGAGCATTGTTTATTTAAGACTTGAAGTATTGAATTTATTTTTTATTATTATATATATAGTACATTCCGTATTTTTTTTTTACTTTTTTAAGTATTTAAGTTCAACTAAATACTAAAACAAACCTTGAAAGAAAGAAACTATAAATAGGTCCACAGAACCACCGCTAGTATATTATTGAGGATAGTTTAGGCTAGGGAGAGGTTAGGGTAAGCACCCAGTAACACTGCAAGCGAATAAATGTGCTCACGGTCGCGGCTAATTGATGTACGAATTGCTCAGTTGACAGTCAGCGTGTAAACAATCGCTAGGCAAGAAGATTCTCATCGGCTACCAACACTACACTAACTTGAGTACCAACGTCCATGGTAGAAAAATACAGGTATATGCACCAGATGAGAGCATACTGCCGGAATTGTCAAACCGAAGCAAAACTTTTTCTTTATTTTCTTTTGTTTCCATTCGCCACACAGCTAAATTTGACAGACATGGCAGTATGGAAAGAGAGCACAGTCAGCGCTGCATATACCTCTATCCATCTACCATGCCAACGCCATAATGTACAGCAAGGCTCATTTTTTTCTAATTTTGCAAGTAATTAATATCGCTCATAAGCCAGGCTAAACTATTTTTGTAATACTTTTTGAGAATTTAAAGCATAAAGTGCTATTGATTGCAACGAGCACCTTTTAAAAAAGTGTTTCTGTACGTAAAGTGAATCGATTACAATGTGTCACTTTTCTCACTGGCTTTGCGGCATGTAAGAATTCTACCGATTTATATAATGTCAGTAATGCCGTGTATTATTAAGTTATAAGTACTCGAAATATACCTTTAAAAATGTTTACTTTTATTTAAGTCGAATTTTTTTCTGATTGAAATATTTTGTTATTCTTAAAAAAAATTTAAAATTTAAAAGTAATGCAATTTATTAATAATGCATATTTACATAAAAGTTTACAATTTTAGCAAAACAGTATATGTTTGAGCTATGAAAAAGTACGCGGTTGCAAATATTTGCTAAGTTTTTGCAGCACAGCACTAATTATTTATATTCATAATCGTTGATTATTTCCGCAGCCATTAATATACATCATGTGACGCCCATAATAGCGGCGTATTATGGACGTAACATTTTTTATATATATATATCTTTTGGTATTATTTAAGATTATTATATAAGTTAACATGAAGTTATGCATTTTTGTCCTTTCTTTATTAATACTTTTAGTTTCATTTATTAAATATTTCTCAATATAAATTAGTTTTAAATTTATTTAAGTTAAATTAATTACACTAAAACTTCTATTAATGACAATTAGTAAGGTATGTTATTTCTTGGCGGTGTCAGAAAAATACTTTTGCGGAACATACCCTTGTATGGCATTAACGAGACAGGTGCAGGTCTGAACACAGAGTACATGTACAGAGGCGAGACAACATTAGTACAACATTAGCAGCATAAGTAAAACTACAAATATGGTACGCGACAACACACTAACACAAAGGAAGCAGCATATGTGTGAGAGTAAAGCTACAAATTGATATGCAGTAATACAGTGAGCAATACATGTGCAAGAGCGAGAAAGGAAGCAAGCAATATGGAAACTGCAAACATTGTGCGGAACAATGATGTCGTTTGGCAGCTATAAAAAGGCATGCAGATCAGAATTCGCGGCTTTTTGCTGTGAGCTCGAGTCGTGAGCAGACGTCCGTAGCAGGTAAGTGGTTTCTAGTAGTTAGTCCTTATTGAAACTAAGTCTTGTGTGTTGGGCTCGGGTCCCTATGCATCCTTGCCAACTATAAGCTAGTGTCAGTCTCATCCTTATTGAAGCTACGTCTTGTGTGTTGGGCTCGGGTCCCTATGAATCCTTGCCAACCATAAGTCCTGGGTTCTAAGACGCGATTCTTGTATGTTGGGCTCGGGTCCCTATGAATCCTTGCCAGCTATAAGTTAGTATTATTTGTCCTTAAAAGTCCTCAAAAGAACCCACTACCACAAATACTTGCTACGGTCAGACGCTAGTTATTGCCACATCGGTCAGGATTGTCGTGGCACTACGCGCACGAATCGCTGACATTGCAACGGTCACACCACATCGGTCAGGATTGTCGTGGCACTACGCGCACGAATCGCTGACATTGTAAAGGTCATACCACATCAGTCAGGATTGTCGTGGCACTACGCGCACGAATCGCTGACATTGCAAAGGTCACACCACATCGGTCAGGATTGTCGTGGCACTACGCGCACGAATCGCTGACATTGTAAAGGTCATACCACATCGGTCAGGATTGTCGTGGCACTACGCGCACGAATCGCTGACATTGCAACGGTCACACCACACCGGTCAGGATTTTCGTGGCACTACGCGCACGAATTGCTGACATTGTAAAGGTCATACCACATCGGTCAGGATTGTCGTGGAGCTACGCGCACGAATCGCTGACATTGTAAAGGTCACACCACATCGGTCAGGATTGTCGTGGCACTACGCGCACGAATCGCTGACATTGTAAAGGTCACACCACATCGGTCAGGATTGTCGCGGCACTACGCGCACGAATCTCTGACATTGTAAAGGTCATACTACATCGGTCAGGATTGTCGTGGCACTACGCGCAAGAATCGCTGACATTGCAACGGTCACACCACATCGGTCAGGATTGTCGTGGCACTACGCGCACAAATTACTGACATTGTAAAGGTCATACCACATCGGTCAGGATTGTCAAGACACTACATACACGTCAACGCTCTTCAAAAGAACTACACACACGGTTTGTGAGGACACAGATGGATGAGGAATTCGCGTATGCTGTTCAAAACAATTGAATTATCAGAGCTGACATCACGCGCTGCACCGCCAAGACTAGGAAGTTATATTAAGGAGTAGTCATTTAAAGGAGAATTTTATAAATAAATCATAAGAAGAATTAAATCGAAATAATTTTCTTGTTTTACTAGCTATTGGAGAGTCCTTGAAATCAAATAAATTCTTTGTATACGAACCACTGGATCCGGCGAGTTATACCTCAGCAAAGCATCGTTACAAATGGCGCCCGAGCAGGGACTCTAAATACTTGGAACAATTTGAAAGTTAAAGGATAGGAAAGACGCAAAAGGGAAACGAAAAATTGGGTAAAATGGTTAACACAACATGGATATATACCCTGAGTAAGGAACAGCTCCAGAAAATAGTGAAAGAACTTGGCTTTGACGACACGGGTAGTACAGAAGAACTCAGGAAGAAGCTTTCGGTGTTCATCAAGAGCGGTGACTTTTCCACGCAAGTAGAACAATATTTTTTAGAATTGGAAGCCAAGTACAGTAGGAGCACTTCACCTAAGCCCACGGTTGTGGTCACAGAATCTGAACCTAGGAAAATGGAGCCAACACCATTGGTCACGGCAGGTTTGGAAAACTTTACTAATGCATCAAAATCACAACTCAGCAGTATGACATCATATGCGATGGTAATTGACCAAGTTCGAAAATGGTCAGTCAAATATGATGGGGGACGTGACCCCTTGGGATTTATCGAGCGCGTGGAAGAACTGGCAGGAGTATACAACTTGGACTCAAATCTATTGCCAAGGACCATGCCAGAACTTTTAAAGGATAAAGCCCTTACCTGGTTTAGAAATAATAATTTACATTGGATTGATTGGAACAACTTTAAAAAGGATTTTCTGCGATTTTTCTTGCCTGCGCGTTATTTTGAGCATCTAGATGACGAAATAAGGAAACGTACCCAAAGACAACGAGAAACGTTTAAAGATTTTGTCATATCGATTCAAAACCTGATGAGACACGCAGGGTATTCAGAAGAACAGAAGTTAGAAAGAATTTTCCGAAATTTTCAGACAGAATACCAATGGTATGTCAAGCGGAAAGACTTTAATAATTTGGACGAATTGATGTCATTGGCCGAAGATTTGGAATGTCTTCGGACGGAGGGAAATGGCAACGCTACTTCTCAGCGTGGTCGAGACGAGAGACATCGCATATTACAGACTGTACAAGAATTTGTTAATGTCCGTCAAGCTTGTCGCCGCTGTGGCGAAGAAGGACACTTTCAACGAAAATGCAGGAACAGACCGATTCTATTTTGCAGGTTATGTGGGCGAAAAGAAATAAAAACTTACGATTGTTGCAAGCAGAATCAGGGAAACGCCGAAGGGGCCTACCAGAATCGAGGTATAGGAAGGTCCCGAGAATAAAAACCTCCAACAAAATAACGTCATCACACGGGCTACCACCAATAATTTGTAAAAACGGCCGTATATCTGCCATCCTTGCACTAAATGGATTAACGGTTGTAGCAACGATAGACACTGGAGCGACACGTAGTTTTATAAATGAAGAACTTGCCAAGGATTTGGAAACGCCTGAAAATAAAATTTCCATTCAAGCGACTGTTCGTTTAGCTGATGGACGGACAACACACGTAACCGAAGCACTAATTATGACTGCGAGTATTGGAGAAGATTGTGAAAGCGAGGTTAAACTTTTGATTCTCCCTAATGCAATTGATCCTCTTATCCTGGGCTTGGACTTCTTGAAAAGTATTGACGCGAAACTTACGTTAGGTGGCCACACGATTACATTGAGTCACAATGATATGAACACAAGTATACCGATTTGCCCTATAGCAAGGAGTCAACCACAGAGCGAGCAAGATAAAATCGACGCATTTTTAAAGGAAGAATTACAGGCATTTGAACAAATGAAAGGTACATCAAATATCACGAAGCATACCATTATTATGCGTGATGAAAGGCCCATTAAGCAACGGTATTTCCCACGGAACCCAGCGATGCAGGCTATAATCGATAAGCAAATAGACGAATTATTGGATAAAGGATGCATTGAGCACTCAAGGAGCCCTCACAGCGCACCGATTGTATTGGTGAAGAAAAAAGATGGAAGTTGGTGGCTGTGTGTGGATTATCGGCAGCTTAATGCGAACTCTGTAACAGATGCGTATCCTTTACCACGGATTCAACACATATTAGACAGACTTCGCAACGCCAAAGTCATCAGTAGTATTGATTTAAAAAACGGTTATTGGCAAATCCCCCTGGACGAAGGGAGTAAACAATATACTACGTTCACGGTACCAGGCCGTGGCTTATATCAGTGGCGCGTCATGCCATTTGGGCTACACTCGGCCCCAGCCAACTTTCAGCGAGCCCTCGATGGAGTCATCGGGCCTGAATTGGAGCCATATGCCTTCGCTTACTTAGACGACATTATCGTCACTGGGGAATCCGTGGAAGATCATATGGCTAATCTTCGCAAAGTTTTTGGAAAATTACGGGCAGCAAACCTAAAAATTAACGTTGAAAAATGTGACTTTTTCTAAAGTAAAATAAAATACCTAGGACACGTCGTGACGCCGGAAGGAATTCATACTGATCCGGACAAAATAGCAGCAATAGACAGGAATTGCAACCACCAACAAACCTTCGTGAGCTTCGTCGCTGTTTAGGCATTGCATCGTGGTACCGTCGCTTTGTACCAGAGTTTTCAGATGTCGTCCACCCCCTCACGGCATTGTTGAAGAAAGGACGTCGGTGGAAATGGGAGGAGGCCCAGCAAATGGCGTTCGATGGCCTGAAGTGTCGTCTTACCAAAGCACCAGTGTTAGCATGCCCAGACTTTTCTAAACGATTTACTTTGCAAACAGATGCAAGCAATATGGCTTAGGGGTGGTATTAACACAAGTTTTTGAAGACCAGGAGCGAGTAATAGCGTACGCTAGTCGGCGACTTAACAAGGCGGAAGAAAATTATTCACCGACGGAAAAGGAGTGTCTTGCGATTGTATGGGGCGTCAGAAAAATGCGATCATATCTGGAAGGATACGAGTTCACAATTATAACCGATCATCTGTCTTTGAAGTGGTTGAACTCAATCGAGAGTGCGTCTGGACGCATTGCTCGCTGGGCACTAGAGCTGCAGCAGTTTAGATATGAAATACAGTATCGCAAGGGTAAGCAAAATGTTGTAGCAGATGCGCTATCAAGACAGCCAAGAGACGTACTCCTAGCAGCAACAGTACAAAGTACCGAAATCATAAAGTGCCCCTGGCTGGAAAAGAAGAAGGTAGAAGTTGTACAGAATCCGAACAAATTTCCAGACTTCATAATCGAGAACGATCAGTTGTATCGTCATATACCAAAGAGAGTTGGAGATGAAGATTGTGCACCGTGGAAACTTTGCGTTCCAACATCATTAAGGAAAAGAGTTTTAGAAGAGAATCACAATGACCCAACGACAGGACACCTCGGTATTCGGAAAACCATAGCCCGTCTCGCACATAATTACTACTGGCCAGGAATGTTTAGGGCAGCAAGTCAACATGTACGAAATTGTGAATCATGCCTACGGTTAAAGCCAGAGCAGCAGCGCCCTGCAGGTAAAATGTTGACACAAGTGGCAGAGGAACCATGGACAATTTTGTGTGCTGACTTTGTTGGTCCTCTTCCGAGATCTACGCACGGAAATACTATGATGTTAGTTTTCATTGATAAGTTCTCAAAATGGACCGAAATTGTACCCCTACGGAGAGCCACTACAGAAACATTAAAAAAGGGCATTCCGTGAGAGAATTCTATCTCGGTATGGAGTACCGAAAGTGCTTGTTACAGACAATGGCACACAATTTACAAGCAAAATATTCCAGAACTACATGAAGGAACTTGGCGTAAAACAGCAGTACACAGCACCCTATACAACGCAAGAAAACGCCACTGAACGTGCCAACAGAACCATCAAGACCATGGTAGCGCAACTGGCTGGAGCAGATCAACGGAGGTGGGACGAGTTGTTGCCAGAGATATCATTGGCGGTAAATTCAAGCATATCAGAAACGACAGGTTACAGCCCAGCGTTTCTAACTCAAGGCCGTGAACCAAGACTACCGGGAACATTGTATCATGAAATCACCTTCGGCACCGGAAATGTGGAGAAGACACCAACAAGTAGAGCAGACCAACTTAGAGAGGTTTTTCAGTTGGTACATAGAAACCTGGAGAGAGCAGCACAAGATCAGGCAAGGCGTTACAATCTTAGGCGTCGAAATTGGCAACCAGAGGTGGGACAGCTGGTATTATTAAAGCAACATCATCTCTCTAAGGCAATAGATGGGTTTGCATCAAAATTGGCCCCAAAGTATGATGGACCATATAAAGTTTTAGGTTTCGTGTCGCCAGTGATCGTGAGAGTCCAAAAGGAAGGAGACACACGAATGCGAACAGCTGACGTCAATGAGCTTAGAAGCTTACAGAAGGACGCTCATGGAAATAAGATATAAGAAAAAAATATAAAAAAGAAATTGAGGTAGTGATACATTAATATGAGAATAAGGGCATGGAAAGAATTAAAGGGGAAATAACAAAGGGGATTATTTGGAAGTCAATAAAATCACAAGAGGTAGTCAGTCGTTATATAGCCTTGAAGCCGAGAAGGTGTGACAAGGACAGCGCAAGTAATGTTAAATAAAATCATAATGGCGCATTACAACCGAGACGAGCAAAACGTGGAGTCGTCAGTCGTTCAACAGCAGGCAAGCTGAAAAGAAGTGCGCGGAAATAAAACTAAGCGAGGAAGAATATTAATACAAGAATTAACAAAAATTCTTCGAAAACCTTATCACCGACTACAACCAGCCAACAGTACATTCAACAGCATGGTGTGGTCCACGAGCAATTGATCGCAAGCGACGTATAGTGGCCCGATTGATACGGTTATTAAAGAATCGGCAGAATCCACAAATAGAACCACCAGCAATCGACCTACCCGATGTTACAACGAGCAGCAGTAGCAGTGAGAACAGTACTAGCAGCGAGAACAGTAGCAGCAGTGAAACCAGCGACGATAATGAAGATAGCGGAAGTAACAGTGACAGCTACAACAATAAGCACCGGAATTACTTACAGCCAAAAACAACCGTTAGCCTTACGTCACAGAGCAAATGGCCAGAGGAGGTTAAACAAAGACTGGAAGCAAGCATTAAAGCCCGCACATCGAAGAAAAGGCTATGCTTCGTAGTCAAGGAGGCAGGATCCTCATATAGCGTTCGAATCCTTCGATCAGACCAAGCAAAGGTCGTTTTACTACCTTCGAAGTAAGGAGGGGATGTGACGCCCATAATAGCGGCGTATTATGGACGTAACATTTTTTATATATATATATCTTTTGGGATTATTTAAGATTATTATATAAGTTAACATGAAGTTATGCATTTTTTTGTCCTTTTTTTATTAATACTTTTAGTTTCATTTATTAAATATTTCTCAATATAAATTAGTTTTAAATTTATTTAAGTTAAATTAATTACAATAAAACTTCTATTAATGACAATTAGTAAGGTATGTTATTTCTTGGCGGTGTCAGAAAAATACTTTTGCGGAACATACCCTTGTATGGCATTAACGAGACAGGTGCAGGTCTGAACACAGAGTACATGTACAGAGGCGAGACAACATTAGTACAACATTAGCAGCATAAGTAAAACTACAAATATGGTACGCGACAACACACTAACACAAAGGAAGCAGCATATGTGTGAGAGTAAAGCTACAAATTGATATGCAGTAATACAGTGAGCAATACATGTGTAAGAGCGAGAAAGGAAGCAAGCAATATGGAAACTGCAAACATTGTGCGGAACAATGATGTCGTTTGGCAGCTATAAAAAGGCATGCAGATCAGAATTCGCGGCTTTTTGCTGTGAGCTCGAGTCGTGAGCAGACGTCCGTAGCAGGTAAGTGGTTTCTAGTAGTTAGTCCTTATTGAAACTAAGTCTTCTGTGTTGGGCTCGGGTCCCTATGCATCCTTGCCAACCATAAGTCCTGGTTTTTAAGACACGATTCTTGTATGTTGGGCTTGGGTCCCTATGCATCCTTGCCAACTATAAGCTAGTGTCAGTCTCATCCTTATTGAAGCTACGTCTTGTGTGTTGGGCTCGGGTCCCTATGAATCCTTGCCAACCATAAGTCCTGGGTTCTAAGACGCGATTCCTGTATGTTGGGCTCGGGTCCCTATGAATCCTTGCCAGCTATAAGTTAGTGTCATTTGTCCTTAAAAGTCCTCAAAAGAACCCACTACCACAAATCGGTCAGGATTGCCACATCGGTCAGGATTGTCGTGGCACTACGCGCACGAATCGCTGACATTGCAACGGTCACACCACATCGGTCAGGATTGTCGTGGCACTACGCGCACGAATCGCTGACATTGTAAAGGTCATACCACATCGGTCAGGATTGTCGTGGCACTACGCGCACGAATCGCTGACATTGCAAAGGTCACACCACATCGGTCAGGATTGTCGTGGCACTACGCGCACGAATCGCTGACATTGTAAAGGTCATACCACATCGGTCAGGATTGTCGTGGCACTACGCGCACGAATCGCTGACATTGCAACGGTCACACCACACCGGTCAGGATTGTCGTGGCACTACGCGCACGAATTGCTGACATTGTAAAGGTCATACCACATCAGTCAGGATTGTTGTGGCACTACGCGCACTAATCGCTGACATTGTAAAGGTCACACCACATCGGTCAGGATTGTCGTGGCACTACGCGCACGAATCGCTGACATTGTAAAGGTCACACCACATCGGTCAGGATTGTCGTGGCACTACGCGCACGAATCGCTGACATTGTAAAGGTCATACCACATCGGTCAGGATAGTCGTGGCACTACGCGCACGAATCGCTGACATTGCAACGGTCACACCACATCGGTCAGGATTGTCGTGGCACTACGCGCACGAATTGCTGACATTGTAAAGGTCATACCACATCGGTCAGGATTGTCAAGACACTACATGCACGTCAACACTCTTCAAAAGAACTACACACACGGTTTGTGAGGACACAGATGGATGAGGAATTCGCGTATGCTGTTCAAAACAATTGAATTATCAGAGCTGACATCACGCGCTGCACCGCCAAGACTAGGAAGTTATATTAAGGAGTAGTCATTTAAAGGAGACTTTTATAAATAAATCATAAGAAGAATTAAATCGAAATAATTTTCTTGTTTTACTAGCTATTGGAGAGTCCTTGAAATCAAATAAATTCTTTGTATACGAACCACTGGATCCGGCGAGTTATACCTCAGCAAAGCATCGTTACAATCATTATAACATAATTAATTTTCTTAAAATGCAAATATTCGCTTTTAATTAACAAGACAAGCACCTATTTATTATAAAGTTTAAGCGCAACTAAAATAATATATTCAAGTAAACAGCTGCTTGTCATTTGACAATTTCGCAACTTTTCTTCTCGATTTGTGTTCTTTTTCATCTCGGTCCGAGTTTTTACCGATTTAAACGTACAGAAACATTAGTTGTCACGAAATCGGTAGCTAGGGATCGATAACGGCTGACGTCACACAAATCGGTAACTTGCCGATTTTGTTACAGGAACGAGCTACTGGTCGGGAAAAGTAAACATTGGCCGAGAAATAATTTGTGTCCGTACCAAACTACTCAGGCATAAAAGGCCAGAGTATCGGACTCAGTTTTATTTTTTAAAGCTACGAGTAGTAACGAAAAACTGCGAAGTTTATGAAAAAAATTACACATTGATATTAAGCCGAAGCCAAACGAGCTACAGCGAACAGGACCCGAAAAATATATGTATTGTGTCAATAAAGTAGTTGATATGTATCGAAACTGGCCTGAGTCTTAACTATAATGTGCCCGTAATATACCCAACAAGTACCTTGAAAGTCACCT
The DNA here is from genome assembly GCA_963920525.1 of Dichetophora obliterata. Taxonomy (NCBI): domain Eukaryota; kingdom Metazoa; phylum Arthropoda; class Insecta; order Diptera; family Sciomyzidae; genus Dichetophora; species Dichetophora obliterata. The sequence continues at coordinate 168,267,580 of OY986436.1, read as the reverse complement.
GAAATAGTACCGTAGTAAGTCTGTATTATGTCAATAAAGTGTTCAAAAACGAGGGACTATATTCGGACACAATAAAGTGACGAGTGCCCGAATCGGTCTTCGTTCGAATCCAAGGTGTTCCAGAAATAGCACTTCTTTCGGTACAGAGGTCAGACATTTACCGACACGAGCACCAGACATATATCAGATACTTTATTGACACAAAATATGAAATTGTTTCTTGGGTTTGCTGCTCAGGTAATTGATAAACACACGAATATATTTTACATTAATTTAGATGTATAGTGTTGTATTGCCTTTTTATATACTGTTTTATTTACTGCTTACAGATAAAATAAAAAAAAAATTTTGTGAGCCCCACTGGCTTACAAGAGCTAGTGAAAAGGCTTCAGGCTACTCTATCAGACGAGGACACGTATAATGCAATGAAATGCTTTATGAAGCACGTTACGCATATGATTTCTAGAAAAGAAAAAAAACCTATAACTCTCTATATTTGTTTTCTTTTACTTTTTTGATTTTGTTAAATAAAATATAAAAAATCATTTCCAATTTTTATTAATTTTACAAATTTTCTTAAGGGCTATTTAATTTTTCAGAAGCTGACTAGTTACAAATAAAATTACACACGGTAATATATTCCCATTAAATCGCGTCGTATAATATGGTAAAATGTGTCCATATATATTAATTTTCCTTACACTTTGCTGTAACATTGCGGTAACATGTGATTAACATAACGTGATAACATGTGCCTGTTAACATAACAGTAACATGTGTCCATTTATTTCTTTTCACATTGTAGTAATATTTTCCATTTATTTGATTCACACAATAGGGGTATTCTCTATGTCTAGGATATGCCTGTTGCACGGTGCAAGAATAGGAAATATACAAACCGTGCACCGCCGCAACAACAAAATATAAGTAAAAATATCCGTGCACTATTTCCTATGTATGCTACACTGAAACCCATGTATACGGCGATGCTATGAAGAATAAGTTTATGAAATGCAACCCTGTGATTGTAATGAGAGAGAAGAGAATGAAAGAGCAGCCAAATAGTAACGAAGTTCTTTAATTATTATTTAAGTTTGCTTAGTCTGTAAGGATCATTGTCCATAGACGTAAATAAATAAAATAAATAAATAAACAGAAGGTGAAATGAGCGTGAGGTGCAGATCATTATTAAGGTCTTTGAGCGGTTGATTTTATTATGCAATACTTGCATAAAAGGCGCTCTCGGCCCATTGGATATTTTAGTATAGGATTGTTACAATCCATACTCTCATGCAATTATGCTAGACAAAGAGAATACCCCTAATTTGTTAACACTTACTTACTTACTTACTTAGTTGGCACTACAACCGTATGTCGATCTTGGCTTCATCTAAGAATTTGCGCCAGCCATTTCTGTCTTTCGCTTCCTGGCACCAGTTGGAAATTCCAAGCTTCGTCAGGTTGTCCTCTACTTGGTCTTTCCAATGAAGATGTGGTCGTCCTCTTCTGCGTTGACCGCCGCTGGGTACCGAATCGAATGTTTTCTTTACTGGAGCATCGTCTTTCATGCGCTGAACATGACCAAGCCAGCAAAGCCGCTCGATTTTAATGCGCTTGACTATGTCGATGTCAGCGTACAGCTCATACAGTTCATCATTCCACCGTATTCGGTACTCGCCATTGACGCAGATTGGTCCATAGATATTACGAAGAATCTTTCTCTCGAATGCTCCTAAAGTATTTTCATCTGAACTGCTCAGCGTCCAGGTTTGTGATGCATAGAGTAGGACGGGCATGATGAGCTATTTATAGAGTGCGATTTTCGTTCGTCGAGAGAGGGCTCTGCTTCTCAATTGCCTACTGAGCCCAAAGTAACACCTGTTGGCAAGAGTTATTCTTCGTTTGATCTCAATGCTGATGTCGTTGGTTGAGTTTATGCTGGATCCCAGATAAACGAAGTTCTTCACAACCTCGAAGGAGGTATTGACAACTATAACGTGGGTTCCAAGACGCTGGGACTGTTTGTTTGTTGACACTAAGTATTTCGTCTTATCTGCATTCACTGCCAGACCCATTCAACTTGACTCTCTTTCTAATCTGGAAAATGCTGCACTGACTTCGCGCGTATTATGGCCAATGATATCGATGTCATCAGCATACGCAAGCAGCATAACACTCTTGTAGAATATTGTGCCACTACGTCTCAGATCAGCAGCTCGGATGATCTTTTCCATCATTAGGTTGAAAAAGTCGCACGATAAGGAATCACCTTGTCTGAAACCTCGTTTGGTAACAAATGGTGGGGGAGGTCCTTCCCGATTTTAACTGCGCTGCTGGTGTTGCTCAGTGTCATCCTGCAAAGTCGTATTAGTTTTGCAGGAATACCAAATTCAGACATGGTGGAGTACAGGTGTTTCCTTATCGGGCTGTCGAAGGCGGTCTTTTAGTCGACAAAAAGATGGTGGGTGTCGACTTGCTTTTCTTGAGTCTTCTCCAAGATTTGTCGTAGCGTGAAAATCTGGTCGATGGTGGACTTTCCAGGTCTGAAGCCACACTGATAAGATCCGATAAGTTCGATTACAATGGGCTTCAATCTTTCACATAAAACGCTCGACAGGACCTTATATGCGATATTAAGAAGGCTTATCCCAAGGTAATTGGCACATATAGTGGGATCGCCTTTCTTGTGGATTGGGCAGAGCACACTGAGATTCCAATCGTTCGGAGTGCATTCTTCCGACCATATTCTGCATAGAAGCTCGTGAATGCATTTAAGTAGAGCTTCGGCTCCGTTCTTAAACAGCTCAGCAGGTAAGCCATCAGCTCCCGCGGCTTTGTTATTTTTAAGCCGAGCTATAGCTGTCAGAACTTCATCATAATCGGTCAGCGGAACCTCAACGCTGTCATCCGCAATTGGGGTTGCCGGAATATCATCTCTATTGGCGGGATTGTTGTCAGCGTCGCCATTTAGAAGCTTAGAGAAGTGTTCCCTCCATAACGTCAGTGTACTCTGGACATCTGTCACTAGATTCCCGTTTTCATCCTTGCAGGAAGAGGCCCCGGTTTTAAAACCATCGGCAAGGCGTCTTATTTTTTCGAAAAAATTTCGGGCCTCATTCCTGTCACCATACATCTCAATCTTCTCCTTCTTGCGCTTTTCTGCCTCTCTTTTTTTTCCGCCTGCGAATACTTCTCTCTTCCCTCCTCTTTTCTTTGTATCGCTCCTTAGCAGGTTGCAACTGACTGCAGGGTGGCTTTGTAGGCGGTGTCTTTCTCTGCAGTGGCGTCGCGACACTCCTGGTCGTACCACTGGTTTCGGCGAGGGCGGTGGTAGCCAATCACCTCTTCAGCAGCCGCATGCATGGAGTTGGAAATGTGTGTCCACTGCGTGCATATATCATCGATTGGAGGAGTGCTTTGAAGCAGGAGTGAGAGTCGAGTGGCGAAAGCATCGGCTGTCTGTTTCGCTTGCAGCTTGTCGACGTCTAGCTTTCTCTGTGTGGGGTTGCGTGTATTCTTAGCTGCGCACAGACGTGTACGGATCTTAGCTGCAACAAGATAGTGATGCGAGTCAATGTTTGCACTACTGATCGTGCGTACATTCAATACCCTGGAAGAGTGCCTTCCGTCGATCAAAACGTGATCAATTTGATTCTTGGTTTTTTGATCAGGAGACTTCCAGGTGGCTTTATGAATATTGAGATGCTTGAATCTAGTGCTACTTACGACCATGTTTCGTGCTGTGGCGAAGTCAATCAGCTTCATTCCATTATCGGAGGTGTTGTCGTGGAGGCTGAACTTCCCGACTGTTGGACCAAAAATATTTTCCTTGCCCACCTTAGCGTTGAAGTCACCAAGCACGATTTTTACGTCGTGACGAGGACAGCGCTCGTAAGCATTTTCAAGGCTCTCGTAGAAAATTTCCTTGATCTCATCGTCCTTGTCTTCTGTCGGAGCGTGCGCACATATTAGGCTTATATTGAAAAATTTAACCTTGATGCGGATTATGGCAAGTCGTTCGTTCACAGGTGTGAATCGCAGGACGTAGGGCCGTAGTCTCTTGCCAACTACAACTCCGCATCCAAACTCGTGCTTCTCCGCATGGCCGCTGTAGTAGATATCACAGGTTGCATGCCGAATGCAACCCTGTCCCTTCCATCGCATTTCTTGGATAGCAGAGATATCAGCTTTGTATCTTTCCAAGACATCAGTTAGTTGGATAGAGGCACCTTTCCAATTAAGGGTTCGGACATTCCAGGTGCATATCCATAAATCATTATCAGTTTTTCGTTTGCGGAAGTCGTCATCAGATTTGGGGATCAGTTTTCTTCTATTCTTATTAGTTTTCATTGAAATCTGTTTTTACGGGTGGGCTTCAAACCCGACGCACAACCTATTTTAAGCCTAGGGAGGCCCGCCGCTCAAATTAGCCGCCAAACTAACGGTTGTCAGTTTTGACGTTGCCCAGGAAACACCACGTAGAGGTTTGAGTCGACTTAAAGTGATTTCACAAAGATTATGCTGGCCTCGCCAGGTTGAGACAGTCAGACATGTTACATTGTTGCATCGCCCCCAGATTCCCCCCTAAATATGTAAATACTGCAAATATTGGAAGTACATTTAATACTTTTACTTTTGTAGTTTTAAGTTGTAAATATATACTTTATTATTTTACTTAGGTTAGTTAAATCCATTCAAAGTGTTTGCCTTAGTTGATAATTTATTACATTATGTAATAAGTTTTCAATTAAATTTTAAGTTATTACATTCTGTAATAAGATTTTCATTTAGGTTTGAATTATTACATTATGTTATAAGATTTTAATTTAGTTTTATATTATTACATTATGTAATAAGATTTCATTCTAGTTTTTAAGATATTATTCTACGTAATAAGCACCGTATTACATTAAATAAAAAGAGCCAGTTTAAGAATTTTTTAATTTTTTATTGAATTAGAAGAATAAAATGAGGTAAGTTTTAAAAAACCAATAATTCAAAAACAAAACTGCAAAATAAATTCATTTGTATGTAACACATAATTTTCCTTTAAAATGAATAAAAGATTAATTTATTGCTTTTTATATTAATTGATTAATTTTATTAATTTATTAAAAAATCTATAAATAAATTCATAATTCATAAAAAGATGAATTTATTGCTTTCTTTCTTATATTATTAATTTTATTAATTTATTAAAAAATCTGTTTGCTATAATTTAAAACTTTTTAAATACCTTCAGCAAATAGATTTTATAGAAAATTTTAATAAAATCTCAAAATACAAAAAAAGCAAAGAACTTTATGTCACCATAACAATTACTGTTTAAAGAAGGTAATTAAAATGAAAAAAAATATCTTTAAATATTAATACCATTTTTGTTTTATTAAACAAACACAATTAGTTTTATATTTTGGATTTGAAAACACAACAAAATACTTATATTTTAATGTTTCAAACTTTTAGATGGTATTTAATATTTTAAACACTTTCGTTAACATTCTGAGTTTGTTTAAAATGGTAAAATTTTCTAAATACCTGCAACAATTGACAGATATTTGTAAATATATTTTTACATAAAGAAACTATATACATATAATATATGTGTATGTACTAGGTAATTTAAAAATCATTTAAATCAATTTATAATATTTTTAAAAGAGGGAAATTGGTAAATTCATTTAATTTACCAAATCCAATGTAGCTAAAAATTTAAATTGAAATCATGTTAATCAATTTTTCATAATTTAAAAAGATGGAAATTTGTAAATTAATTTAATTTACCAAATGCAATGTAGCTAAAAAATTTAGCTTCAAATTAAAAAATTTCTTAAATACATTGTACCTGCAAGAACTAAAAGAAAGTTATAGGTAAAGGTCATATAAATGTTATCATAATTTAAATAGCTGGAAATTCATTCAATTTACCAAATCCAATCTAGCTAAAAATGTAAACATTCATATGAGTGCAAGATTCTTTTAGGAAACAAAAAAGTCATACCAAAGCGAAAAGAAACAATAGCAAACTATTTTCTTTTCTATTCATCGCACGCTTTCTATTTTCTATTTCTTCGCACTCATATTTTCTTCGCTTTCTATTTTCTATTTCTTGCGACGCTTCGCCCATACTTCGCTAAGCGTCGCAACCTCAAAGCTACGTCAGTTAAGCACAGCTGAGCAAAGTCAGGCGAAAATTTTAAATTTTATCGCCTCCTTCACATCCACTTTCGCCCTATCCTCACTTATTCAAAATGTCTGCACAAACGCAACTGTGCACAACTGACAACTCTTTACTACTCTTTGGAGATTGGACAAAAATCAGATATAATGTTGTTCCTCTCTAACATAGTTTCCCATCTCTTTATCTCTGATCAAGTGCACTGAATCCTGACTACCGCTACTCTGTTCGCAATTAATCAGCTGTTTCAGAAGATTTGAGCAAACCATTTCATTTTTGGTTAAATGTCAAAACAGACGAAACTATTTCAGACATTCTACAAGTTGCAATCGTCTCTTTTCGTCTATTTTGTTCAGGCCTATACGAACGAGTACACGAAAAGAAACTTATGCCATAACATAAATAAAATTATACTAAAAACGATGCGATAAATGAGCAAAAAACCGGTACCGTTTTTATTGAGTTGGCAACTTTAAAGAAATTTACATCTGACGAATTTTTTGTATACTGTGCAACAACAGAACCTCTTGCCAATTTTATTTGACTACGATTGAATGAAAATACGTGTTGCTATCGTAAAAAGTTAAAATTATTCCACACTTTTTATCACAATCCGAAAAAAGATGATAAATGTTATAGGAAAATTTTGCAAGAAAACCTGCAAGGGCAGAATTAATAGCATCGGTACAATTTTTGCAGTAAGAGGATGTACCAGCGAACGTATGGCATCGACTCTCCCTGAACCATTATCATCCGAGGGTGAGTACTAGAACACGGCAATGACAACAAATAAGATTATGTAAGGACTCAAATTATTTGATACGTCTAGATTTTCGCAGAAAGCAAATTAAATTTAACATCAAATCGGAAAATGTTGAAGGAAGACCTATTTATCTGGATGCTCAAGCAACGACACCAATGGTAAGAAAAGGAATCGATTTCAAAAGGCATTTTTTATGTTAGTCATACCGTCCATCTAGGATCCACGTGTGCTTGACGCAATGCTTCCATATTTGACAAACTACTATGGCAATCCACATTCCCGTACACATGCCTATGGTTGGGAGTCTGAGAAGGCTGTTGAGATTGCACGCGAACAAATAGCAACACTCGTTAGCGCAGAACCTAAAGAGATAATTTTTACATCGGGCGCCACTGAATCCAATAATATAGCCGTTAAGGGAGTGGGAAGGTAATATTGGTACTTTTGAATGTAAAATTGACTAAATGACTTTCTTGCTTAGATTCTACGGTTCAAAAAAGAAGCACATCATCACTACACAGACTGAACATAAATGCGTGCTTGATTCCTGTCGTGCTTTAGAAAATGAGGGATTCAGAGTTACCTATTTACCAGTCCAAACGAATGGAATAATCGATGTGAAGGAATTGGAAGCAGCTTTAACAACGGAAACTTCGTTGGTGTCTATTATGATGGTGAACAATGAAATCGGTAGATTATAGCAAGTTTATATTTATCTTGTAGACTTATTTTTTCTGTTTTTGCTTACAGGTGTAAGGCAACCCATCTCTGAAATTGGTGCACTTTGCCGCTCGAAAAAAGTATTTTTCCATACTGATGCAGCGCAAGCGGTAGGTAAAATTCCTATCGATGTTAACGCAATGAACATAGATTTGATGTCAATTTCCGGACATAAAATCTACGGACCAAAAGGTGTTGGGGCTTTGTATGTGCGTCGTCGCCCACGCGTTCGTTTGGAACCCATACAGAGTGGTGGAGGTCAAGAACGCGGTCTGCGCAGTGGCACTGTACCCACTCCACTTGCAGTCGGCATGGGTGCTGCTTCCGAACTAGCTCTTAACGAAATGGATTATGACAAGAAATGGGTTGATTTTCTTTCGGATCGTTTATTGCGTCGTTTAACAGATACGCTTCCCCACGTCATACGCAATGGCGATCCAGAGCACACTTATAGTGGTTGTCTAAATTTATCATTCGCCTATGTAGAGGGTGAATCGCTTCTGATGGCTTTGAAGGACGTTGCCTTGTCAAGTGGTTCAGCTTGCACATCTGCATCGCTTGAACCTTCTTATGTTTTACGTGCCATTGGCACGGATGAAGATTTGGCTCACAGTTCCATCAGATTTGGCATAGGACGGTTTACAACAATCGAGGAGGTAGACTACACCGCCAATAAATGTATAAAACATGTCGAACGCTTGCGTGAAATGTCGCCGTTATGGGAAATGGTCCAGGAAGGAATTGATTTAAAGAACATTCAATGGTCACAGCATTAAGCGACCGTTTCATCTGTTTGTAAGCGTACTGAAAAGAATATATTGTTTAATAAAAAAAAATGTAAAGAATTATAGATACAAGCGCATACGTTTCGAAATTTGTGTCATCAGTTATTTACATTAAGTAAAATATGTATACTATATAAATATGTTTAGTTACTACGAGTACAGATATGTTAAAAAATGCGAAGCATGTTATTTAAAATACATAAGCTGCTATTTGTTCGTACAATTCAGTGTTTTTAAATGCAGCTATAATAAAAAAATACCCCCGATTCTGAATAATTTTTCCCGGGGAATCGGAAAAAAGTTTTAATTTTTAGATTAAGTTCAAGTTTTAAATCATGATTGTAAATTCATGTCAATATTCATGAGTGTAAAAAAATGTAATGTCTTTATCTGCTATCATAAAAATGAGCTCCCTCTTCCGATTCCCTGGGAAAAATTTCTCAGAATAGGGTCGATTAAAGTTTAATCTGCTGCAATGATTTTATTATGTTTGTTCTGTTTGTACAATACCAAAAGATTACATCATCTTGAGTACACCATCATGAGTTCTAATTGAAAGCTTAGTTACTTCGGTGGAGCTATATGTTAATGACAAACAGTTCTCATAGATGGATGAGACAATAACGACTACCAACAATGCAGATGAACAGTTTTTACGAGATATCTTTGCTAGAGTGCGTTTTGATTGCGTTGTAGCTGTAAAAGAATGGCTCAAAACTACGTCCACTGATAATTGCCGGTAATTGCGAATAACTACAATGTTGCAAATTTAAATAGTAAGCTACATTTTGGTAACTTTACACATTTTAATAGCTTTAATATTTTCTTTCGTTTCTAATTTCGTTTATGCTTCCGTAATTACTGACTTGTTTGTTTAAGTTGTTAGTTGATATGGGCTGTTTTCTTATCCCCTGATATTTAAATTGCAATTACTGGTCAAATGATTAGATACTTTATACTCAACTAAACTCGCCTTTGTTCATGATTGTTGACCTGAATGCTCGCATTGCAAACGATAACTTGCTAGGAAAATATCTACTTATTGATGAGAAAATTAAGTTGAAAGATTTTGGATCCCTTTAAAAATGTTTATTTATTTACTCTTTTACCATCTAATCGGCTATGCCCTTACAGATTAAATTCTTAAACAACTAATATAGCAAAAAATATTAATTTAAATTAAAGCAGCTGATTTCATCTTGTTTGAACTTATTTCAATTATCTATTATATCACAGTGATACGCAACTAAACTACAAAGAAACAGGCATCTAGATATCGGTTCATTTGCACCGTAAATCGTTCTGTGAAAACTCGTATAAAATAGATTTCTTTCTCGTAAGAGTTCTCAAAGTGGTATAATACGAAATTAAAACAAGTAGCTCCGGGGAATCAATCTATACTACCTTCAATTAAGTCTTTTACTAGTAAAATACACTGAGCTTTCCGTCTGCTCTCAAGGCTATGAAAATTTAAGAATTGACAGCGAAAATTGTTGGAAAGCATGTTTTTAAAGGAATACACATGTGATGCAAGGCAAATCTTTATTTATTTATTCATTTCGTCAAATCGAGTACAAGTTATCATGAGATAACGAAAAGTACGGCAGACACGAATTCCTTACATAAAAAACAAATGCAGCTGCAACAATTCCCATGAATTGTGCTGAGACTGCAAGATCGGGAATTCTTTGGAATAACACCCACACTCGTTTGCATCTCCAACAACGTACTCAACTCCGCTGAACACACATACATGATCGCTAAACTTCGGTGACGCTGCAGCAGCAACTGTAGCTAAGCAGGGTAGTTTTAAGAGCTTAATTGTCTTCAGTTTTTAGTCTCGATCCCGTACTCAAACAATAAAGTTATAAAAATATAAAGTTAAAAGTATTTCAATTTATAATTGGCAAAATAGTAAACTGGCGCCCAACGTAAAATTATATAATAATAAATAGTATTCAAAGTTACTGCAACAAAAGGAGCTGAAAATAACGGATTTCAAATTACTACTAAGAGAAGAAGAATTTGACAAGAGCCGGCGGATAGCAGAATTTAATTTAATTATTCAATAATGTAAGTGACCGCTCAATAATTTTAAATAATAAAAACGTTAGTTTGTGTGTCGAGAATTATTGGTATAAAATTGAAACATAAAGTTAATTAAATAAATAAAAAAAATTTGTTTTGGACATTCTTGATAAAAACGAACAAAAGGAAATCATAATAACAGAACACAACCGGGCTCACAGAGCCGTTCAAGAAAACATAAAACAGATTTTACGTGATTACTTTTTTCCAAAAATGACGAAGTTAGCAAACGAAATTGTTACAAATTGTAAAATTTGTTCAAAAGCTAAATACGACCGTCATCCAAAAAAGCAAACATTGGGGAAAACACCAATTCCCTCATACACTGGCGAAATGTTGCACATTGATATATTCTGTACAGACAAAAAATATTTTTTGACCTGTATTGATAAATTTTCAAAATTTGCGTTGGTCCAACCGATATTGTCTCGCGCAATTGTGGATATAAAAACACCAATCTTCCAAATGATTAACTTTTTCCCAGACACAAAAATAATTTTTTGTGATAACGAAGCCTCTTTTAATTCTGAGACCATAAAGTCGATTTTGCTAAACCATTTCAATATCAATATATCTAATGCTCCACCTTTACATAGAACTTCCAATGGTCAAGTGGAAAGATTGCATAGCACTCTTTTGGAGATTGCGAGATGCCTAAGACTCGAAAGGAAAATTGAAGACACTGTCGATCTGATTCTACAAGCGACCATCGAGTACAACAGAACCATACATTCCGTGACTAACAAAAAACCCCTTGATATTATTCATTCTGCCCCAATTGAGTTAAAAGAAGAAATAAGAAATAAGGTGCAAAACGCGCAGATGGTGCAGCTGGAAAGACATAACAAGTCAAGGAATAATAGAACATTTCAAGTGGGAGAAAAGGTTATGGTAAAGACCAATAGAAGATTAGGTAACAAACTTACACCCCTTTGCATAGAAGAAAAAATAGAAGCAGATTTGGGGACAACAGTCCTCATTAAAGGGAGGGTGGTCCATAAGGACAACCTAAGGTAGAATAGAATACAACATTATGAATACCTATTTAAGTTTCTTGTTATCCACTTTAGCGACAAAGACTTCATTATATATTTTATTTTCTTGAATTTTTCTAATTAAAGAAATTTTTTAGGAATTGGATTACACTGCTCTCATTCATATCAACAGTAGTTGTAAAATTGACGGACTACACTCACTCCGACTATATCCCGATCTTGGACGGAGACGTTATTATTTGGCAGGAATATGGCTACCTACAACATACAACTAACTTGACAAAATATTACGAAATAATGGACGATACCAACAAAATGGCGGACTTCTTCCCACAGTCACATATGAGGAAAATTCTGGAGATAGATACAAAACATTTGGGGACACTCTTGGACACTATCAAAATACACCATAGACACGCGAGAAGCCTTAACTTTTTAGGGACAGCTTTAAAAGTAATAGCCGGTACCCCTGACTTTGACGACTTTCAACAAGTTAAAATAACTCAAGCTCAACTTACTGAATCAAACAATAGGCAGGCTATTATAAATACCAAAACGCAGGCACAAATTAATAAATTAACGGAAACGGTAAATATAATATTAGCACAGAAAAAAAAGGATCTTGTCGACACCAGTCATCTTTATGAAGTCTTGCTGACAAGAAATATAATTTTAACTACGGAAATCCAAAATCTAGTACTTTCAATATTATTTGCAAAAATTAATTTAATAAATCCAACAATTCTCGATGACAATGACTTGAAATCAGTAATTAATGAGCGGTTCACAAATATAAGTATTACGGAAATTATGGAAGTAGCTAGCGTTAAGATTATTCAAAACGAAAATATTTTTTATATTATTATAAGATATCCTAGGCCTAGATTAACGTGCAAAAAAGTAAGCATCTTTCCCGTCTCGCACAACGGAACAACCATCCACCTCACTGATGACAACATAGTAGTAGAATGCGACAAACGAGTGTTGGCGGTTGGCGATTGTAGCCTAACAACGACATCGACTTTCTGCCGGGAATTGTCCATTGACACATGCGCGCAGCAACTGCACTCCGGAGGTGTAGCACACTGCAGTACTCAACCAAATCATCTTGACCCCGTGGTTGAAGTTGACGATGGTATTATTATAATCAACGACAGACTAGCAAAGGTGAGAGAGGCAAACGGTGCTGAAAAGTTCATCAACGGCACATACTTACTTACTTTCGATGACAAAGTTTGGGTAAACGAAACGATGTTTGTGAATCGTTACAATATCCAGAAAAGACAAGCAGGATCCGGGACATCGCCAACTCTAAATATTACTGACCACCATGAGATACTTAGCTTCCCATTTCTACATAAAATGAATGTTGAAAATCTACATTTTATCCGTGAGATGAAAACATCAATTACAATGCAGCCAGTGTTGGTCAGTTGCGTAACTCTTGCACTCATTGCGACCTGCTATGTCATTCTAAAAATGAGACAACGCCAGAAGAAAAAGCACGAGAAGCTTGAACTAGAAAATGTCATCAAGGCTTTGGGTCAGCCCGAGGACGGCCTTCACTTAGCAAGGGAGGAGTTATCATAAGATAACGAAAAGTACGGCAGACACGAATTCCTTACATAAAAAACAAATGCAGCTGCAACAATTCCCATGAATTGTGCTGAGACTGCAAGATCGGGAATTCTTTGGAATAACATCCACACTCGTTTGCATCTCCAACAACGTACTCAACTCCGCTGAACACACATACATGATCGCTAAACTTCGGTGACGCTGCAGCAACAACTGAAGCTAAGCAGGGTAGTTTTAAGAGCTTAATTGTCTTCAGTTTTTAGTCTCGATCCCGTACTCAAACAATAAAGTTATAAAAATACAAAGTTAAAAGTATTTCAATTTATAATTGGCAAAATAGTAAACTTACACACTCTTACTGACTACTTACATAACTTAATTATATACATTCGCGATAACATCCAAAAAACTTTATTTTATTATTATTTACTATTATTAATACTAAATGATAACTATTACATATTTCACAAAATTTTTACAAACTTAGAGTGATTTGGATACTTGTCTGTAGCTGTGAGGGCTAGTATCAGCAAGCTATCTGATATGAAAGTACATAAATATAATTAAAAACAAGAGCTAGAGCAAAGATTATATAGTATAAAGATGTGCCACGTAGAACATTAAAAAGTAAAAAATATTTTTCAGATCAATACGTAAGCTTTTGTGAGTGCGATGAAAAAGCTTTCTTGAGAGAAAAGTTTCTAATCCTTGCATGCACAATCTCTCTGCAATGCTCTTTCACTCTTTATTCCACAATGCTTCACAGCATAGATCACCTTGCATGGTTTCTTATAGCTAGCGAGAGTCGTGAAATTTAATGTAATTGTTTTTTCCGTTGTTGTTGTTGGAACCAAGCAGTTGTTATCTCTGCTTGACAGCAACAAATGTTTTTGTTTGTTTACATTATTTTCATGATGATTTCCTTATTTTGTGCGAAGCAGATTTTTCTTATTCACTGCTTGCTATTAATATTGACTATTTTTGATTGACTCAGCCAGACCAGTAAAATCTGCATATATATTCAGACAGAATCTTAAGGAAAACTGAATAACGACATATAAATCCATCCAATGAATTGAAAATTGTTTATAAATAAAATTTTTAATTCACATTGAATTTTAAAAAAATTGATTAGTAATTAATTTCAATTATTTTTTTCTCGTTATTTAGAATAATTAATTATTTTTTATTCATATGAATGCTATTTACAAAGAATGCAATTCAAAAAGAATTTAAAATTTTTCAATAATTAATTTTTTGTACATTATTATTTTATGATTCATTGCTAATTCATGTGTTATTCATTATTAATTTTATAGTCATTATTAATTTTTTATTTATTATAAATTTGGTTCATTATTCAAAAGTGAATAACAAGATTTTTTCATTTTATTTATTAATCAAAAGTGAATGAAAAATTAGAAATGACACATTGTTGCTTACTTATTCTCTCTCTCTCAAAAGTTTCAAATCGTTCGCTCGCTGACTCTCATAAAGCTTTTATGTGGATTTATGATAAATCCACAATCAAATTTTACTGTGCCACTTGCTTGAAATGCGGTGGCACATCTTTCTATTATATTATCTGTGGCTAGAGCAATGACTCAGGATCCGCCGGATCGTCATACCCGACATTCCATAAGGGAATGCCCTGCGGCAAAGTTAAAAAATTTATAGAAAATATAAATTTATTTTTTATTTAAAGTTTTTTCTAAATGACCTTGTTATTTATTGTGTTGATTTTATATGATTTAAATACAAATTCTAAATGTTTGATAGTTTCAATCATACTTGATTTTAAATACAAATTCTAGTGGTTTGATGGCTTAAAATCATTTATTGAGCTTTAGGTCAAAGTTTGAACAATTAATTGTTCTAACGAATCTTTCCAAAGAAACCACAACGTTTTTACAATATGAAAAGGAAAAAATCACTAGCTGATTTTATTGCAATTTCGGCCCTGCTAAAGGCTTCATCAGAAATCTTTGTGTTACCCGTGCAAGCGCGCACTAGCGCACAGCACCACAGAGGCGATGAGATTTTAAGTGTCAATTTCCCATTTTTTCTCCCATTTCACATTCTCACATTTGTTGTTGTATTTTTGCTTTTACTTTAGTCTTAATGCTTATGTTATTATTATGGAGTCCAACAGTCTGCTGGAAGTCTTCCACTAACAAAGCATGGTTACTGAAGTTGTTTTTAGATTTTTGCTGATGTATTTTCAGCTTGTTTCTGTTTGGTCGTGCTCTACCATTTGATTAAAGTTTTTTTTTAAATGACCTTGTTATTTGTTATGTTGATTTTATATGATTTAAATACAAATTCTAAATGTTTGATAGTTTAAATCATACTTGATTTTAAATACTAAACTATCTAAATAAACTATCAAACAACTAGAATTTGTATTAAAAATCAAGTATGATTTAAACTATCAAACTTTTAAAATTTTTATTTATTATTTTTTTTAATTTTTTTTTTCAATTCAATTTATAACTATTAATTCAATTAATGATGATTTTGTTTTAAATATTAAATTTGAATAATTTAAAAATAAGCACAAAAAAAAAAAAACAAAAGGACCGAGAAAAATACTACATTGAGGTTAAAGGTTTATTTGAGTGCAAACGAAAAACAACATGACTACAAAACAGTAAACAGATAACAGCTATCAGGTACTGTGGGGTTGTCTTAGAACTAGAATAAGATTTTTCTTAAAACAATAACGTGACATATTAATAAATAAATCAGTAACTGGTAAAATGGAGTTAGCCTCTCTGATGCAACGGGTAATAGGCTCATTTTGGGCAAAATTAGATATATGAAGATTTTCACAAAAGTGAAATCTTTCGCGAAGGGGACGCATTGGTGCATACAAATTTATCATTTCAAGTATGCTAGGACAGAAGATGTGATTATGAATTAAGTCTCTAACGAAAATTACAAAAAAACACGACGACATTCAAGTGAATCGATGTTTATTAAAGCACACCTAGTGGCGTAAGGTGGCATTTCAATTCTCCAATTTAATTGATAGATTATAAATCTAGTAAAGTTTCTTTGGATTCTTTCAATTCTGGTAGTGTGGATTCCATAAGAAGGCTTCCAAATTATACAGCCATATTTGAAATAGGGCCTTACCAAAGAGATGTATAACGTTTTTAGAGTGTAGGGATCGGAAAAATCTTTGGAGTTTCTTTTTAGAAAACCAAGCATGGAAAAAGATTTGGAAACAAGGTAGTCAATGTGATCATAAAAATTCAGGCGCTTATCAAGCACGATACCAAGATCTTTTTTAATGGTGACTCTTTCTAGCGGTGACGAATTGATCGAGTATATTCCGGTTATACGTATACTCGTCCTAAACAGGGAAAAGTACTGGTATTTAGAAATGTTTAAAAGGAAGGTTATTTCTGTGGTCACAAGGAATAACGACTAAACTCAAAGTATCGTAAAAAACGATATTTTAATTGCACGATTTACGACCCATTTTTTGAAATATATGAACCGTTACAAACCAAATATATACAGACATAAGTGATGATCAATTCTGAGCAAAAAGTAGATATCTGCATGCTTCCAAAAATTGGCAATAAAGTAAATTCCTTATCGCTTTTTGACGGTATTTAGAGTTAAGTCATTATTCATTGTGACCACAGATTTAGATCACACCAGTCAGCCACAGCGTTCACATCTTCCTGTAAAAGCGCGCTGTCTTTGAGAAATTTTATAGATAAACATAATTTCAGATCATCAGCAAATAACAGGCATTGTGAATGTTTGATGACAAGCGGTAGATCATTTATGAACAGCAAGAATAAAATAGGCCCAGATGTCTTTCCTGAGGTACTCCTGAAGTAACTCTAATGGTGTCAGAGTTGGAGGTATTTATTTTAACTATTTGGTAGCGATTTATTAAATAAGACTTAATCCAACTGAGAAGGTTGGAATGAAAGCCTTGGTCCTGTAGTTTTTTTTTATTTTTATTTATTTAATTCAATTCTTCAGTCTATGAACATTAATTCTTACAGACTAGGCAAAATTTAGTAACAAAAATATATACATATGTCACAAAATATAATTTAACAGAGATTTCATTTGATTCTTTGATATCGAAAAATCTAAGTTGTGATTAGCATAAATAGAGTTGTATAAATTAAGAGCTTTAAAAATAGGAGCATTAGCAGCATAGTTAGTGCGAACCAAATCCAAATAAAAAGGATCATAATTTCTGAGTGTCCTAGTAGGAGCATTAAAGTTTATCAACTCCAGCAGTGTTGGACTGTCCACCAAACCAGAAATTATATCATGTATAAAAAGAAGAGACAGAAGATTTCTTCTACTCTCAAGAGTCTTAAGACCAATAAGTAAACACGGGGATCTATATGGGGGTAAAGAGTCTTCAAACAGGGAGCGTAAGGCAAATCTTGTGAAAGATTTCTGGACACGTTCTAGTCTTAACTTATGCGTCTCATAAAACGGATCCCAAATGACTGAAGCATATTCAAGTCTTGAACGAACAAGGCTAGTAAACAACACCTTGAAAGTGTAAGGGTCACCAAAACAAGAACTATTACGACGAATGAAAGCAAGCATAGCATATGCTTTGGGAATAATATAATCTAAGTGGGGGATGAACGAAAATTTAAGGTCAAAAACAACACCCAAATCCTTAAATTCATTAACGGATAACAAAGGTGTATTATTAATATAATATGAAGACAAATGGATATTTTCAGATCTTGAGAACGACATGAAAACGCATTTAGTAAGATTTAAAAAAAGATTATTATTAACGCCCCAATCTTGAAGTTTATTGATGTCACTTTGAAGAAGTGCGTTATCAGATGAACTTTTAACTTTAAGGAAAATCTTCAGATCATCAGCATACAACAAGCAATTACTGTGTGAAAAAAGAGATGTAACATCATTAATAAAAAGAATAAAAAGTAGTGGCCCAAGGATACTCCCTTGCGGAACTCCTGAGGTAACCACGAATGGAAATGATTTAACACTATCAAAGGCAACAACACACTGTCTATTTGATAAATAAGACCTCAACCAACAAAGAAAACTGGAATGAAATCCCATATTTTCTAGTTTTTTTATTAACAGATAATGATTTACTTTGTCGGACGCTTTCGAAAAGTCCGTGTAAATTACATCCACCTGACATCCCTCTAGAAACGACGAAATGCAATATTCTGAGAAAATAACCAGGTTGGAAACAGTTGAACGACCAGGCATGAAACCATGCTGAGAAAGAGAAATAAAATTTTTTACTGAAAAAAAAGTTTATCTTTAACAATCGATTCGAACAACTTAGAAATCGCTGTAAGCTTTGAAATTGGTCTATAGTTAGAAATATTGTTTTTGGAACCAGACTTATGTACAGGAGTCACAACTGCAACTTTCCAACTATCAATAAAAATGCCATGCCTTAACGAGTTGTTAAAAATTAACATTAAGGGATATGCAACACTGCATGCACATTTTTTTAGAAAAAAGGAGCAAATCCCATCTGCATCCAACTTAAATGAAGCTTTAAGCCTTAGGATTCCATTAATAACATCCTGTTCCGTCAAACATAGAGAACCAAACCCAATATCAGGTGACAAATTATATGAGCAATCAGTGTCGACATTATTAAGAGACTCGTAGTTTGACAGAAAAAAATCTGCAAACAGATCAGCAGTAGACTGAGCGTTGTCCGATACAATATTATTAAAAAACATCGACGTCGGAATGTTTGAAGATCCTTTTTTAAGTTTAATAAAGCGCCAGAATGATTTTGGGTTAGATTTAATATTATTTTCAAATTTTAAAATATATTGCTTATACAAGTAATTATCTAGAAAATTAAATTCACGCATATAGTGCCTATATAAGGAAAAATAGCAAAATTGATTTGTAATTAAATATTTCTTATAAAATTTAGACCGAAGATTTTTTAATTTTTTTAAACCTTTTGTGTACCAGGGCAACTTATAAACATTCGGTTTTATTTTAGGGATATGCTCATAGCAAACTTCAGAAATTTGAGATTTGAATGAATTAAAACTAGAACTCGTGTCTAAAAGATAAAACTTACTGTCCCAGTTAATATTGCAAAGAATAGAGTTAATATTATCAAAATTATCAGCTTTAAAGTTAAAATTGGTATCAATATTATTATTACTTATTGCAAGAAATTTATAAAAAGAAATATGAATCTCTAATGGAACATGGTGCGCACTAGCAGCTGAGAGTGGGAAATCTGATTTGAATAAATTAAAATTTATGTTACTAGAACAAAAAACTAAATCTAATAGCCTATTTAATAAATTAAAACAAGAATTAATTTGAAATAATCCTAGATCTAAGAAATTATCAATGAGATACAATTCAATGTTGTGTGGTTTATCAAATACCTTTGCAAAATCATTTGTTACTGTTGATCTTCCGGCTCTAAAACCATGTTGCTGATCCGCTAACACATGTTTAAGTTAAACTGGAATATTATCATACACAATATTTTCAAACAATTTAGGTATCGAAGAAATTTTGCAAATCGGTCTATAAATACAGATGTTCTGCTTAGGGCCCGACTCAAGGATAGGAACAATATAGGAAATTTTCCAATCATCAATAAAAATACCACAATCTAATGATTTTCTAAAAATTTTAAGAACGGGGAATAGAAAAAGATACAAATCTTGAAATCTTCTTTTGAATTCTTTCGATTCGACAAATGTCAGTAACATACAGTGGTGGTCACGAATTTAGCACACACTGTGTAAGTAACTCTAATTTGAAATTTTTTACATCTTAGCTTGAGAATTGTTATCAAATATTTTTTGTTGAGTATTGTTTATGAATTTAATTCTATGTACCGTTAATGGTTTCTTAGTTATTCTTAAATTTTCTGACATATTTCAAGTAGTATGAATCAATGTGGTTTAAATGCTGGACACGAATTTAGCACAGGTTAGAATTACTGATCCATATCGTATTATATTTTCGTTAATTAAACT
Organism: Dichetophora obliterata; assembly: GCA_963920525.1. Classification (NCBI taxonomy): domain Eukaryota; kingdom Metazoa; phylum Arthropoda; class Insecta; order Diptera; family Sciomyzidae; genus Dichetophora; species Dichetophora obliterata. Next base: position 168,247,463 of record OY986436.1, on the reverse strand, counting down.
TTACTAGCAAGATATACTAAATTTATTAAGTTTCTATTTGAGTTCTAACAAATTGCAGAAAGATATGGCGAAAGGCTACTGATGTTCAGAGGCTCAGCGGCATTTGATTCAGCAAATGAAAAATGGTGGAAGCACAGTTTCAGAGATTGCTCTGCTTCTTAGATGTTCGTGAAAGCTATTGTATAATGCATTACAACATGTAGAGCAGTATTAGGGCACTAAAAATGTAAAATAGCGACCAAGAGCGCGAAAAACAATAACAAGAGAGGGCCATTTGATTTATAGAGCTTCACTTAGTGATCCTTTGAAGACCTCAAATAAAATTTAAAATGAAATTTCATCAAAATATGGCATAAATGTATCCTCAAAAGGCATAATAAGACGCTTGAATGAAAACAATTTTCGTAGCTTTATAGCCCAACAAATACCACATGTGTCGCAAAAAAATATTAAATGCAGTCTTGCGTTTGCAAAAGAATATTTAAAAAGTCAACGAATTTTTGGAAAAATGTGCTTTGGAGGGATAAATCAAAGTTTTGCCGGTTCCCATCTGACAGCAAACAATATGTGTGGCGTCCTCAAAACATGCAACACAATCCAAAGTACACGCTCAAGACTATTAAACAGGGTGGCTGAAATGTTATGGTATGGGCGGCGTTTTCTTGTGACGGAGTTTGTCCGATTGTTAAAATTTACCAATAAATGGATCAGCACGCTTACAAAAACGTACTTGTCAATACCATGATACCGTTTCAAGAGGATAATTTGCCACTTTAATGGCGTTTTATGCAGGATAATGATCCAAAGCACAGTGCTTACATAGTTAAGAGTTGCTTGGAAGACAAACATATTGATATTTTGAAGTGGCCATCGCAATCATCGGACTTAAACCCGATTGAGAATATGTGGAGGGATGTCGAGCAGCAAATACTAACAGTAAAATCAAAAAATTTGCCATATTTCTTTAGGGAAATCCAAAGGATTCGGTATAGTATTCCAAAGTACCGTTGTGAGGCTTTGGTCAAAAGTTTACCAAGGATGTGAGATGCAGTAATTAAGAATAAGGGATTTCCTACGAAATATTGAGTTTTATGCAATCAATTTTGATTATATTTTTCATCCTAGACATTTTTTCGCTCGTGTGCTAAATTCATGACCAAGTCGAAATGCGTATTTTTAGTTTTTATTTGATTTTAAGTCCTATAAGAAAAAGTTTTGAAATAAAAAAATGTATATAAGAAGTAAAGAAGACATAATATATCCACTAAAAAAAAGTTAATTAAAAATTTACAACAAATAAATGGAAAATATAAGTATTCACTTTACTTTTTTAAGTGTGCTAAATTCGTGACCACCACTGTATGTTGGACTCCAAACAACGCAAGCATATTCCAAAAAGAGATCCTACTTAAGCTACAAAAAGTATTTTTATAGTAAAAGGATCTAAGAATTCTTTACAGTTTCTCTTTAAAAACCTGAGTTAGAGTTAACTTTTCCTTATGCGAATCAAAAGTATGTTTATAATCGAAAAAGACACCTAGGTCTTTAACTAAGTTTTCTCGTTTGAAGGTACAATTTGTTTCATATACATAATCATAAATTCAAATCTTTACGTGTACAAGAATTTTACACTTATTATAATTTAGACTTATCCATTTTTGTTACACCAAGTAATAAAAAATTCTGTCTTTGAAATTTAGCGCAATCGCCAAAATTACGAATTGTAATGAACATTTTTAAACTATCTGCATATAAAAAAATTACAAAATAAAAAATGCAAGACAATCTTCAATATATAATAAGAATAAAAGAGGCATAAGGTCGCTAGCTTGCGGAACACCAGATCTAACATCAATTAGTATCTAATTGGCATGGTGTAAGATCTATAAGGTGTTCTCATCCCATGCCATTTTTCAATATTTGTCTGTGATATGCTGCCTTATTTTGACAATTGAAAGGGTTTCATATAAAAAATTTTAAATAAAATTCTAAAATAAGATAGCCTTTTTTCTGATATTCCGAGTGAGAACACCTTATTATTATTACACCATGAATTATGGTCTATATTTAGAACCCATTTTCTATTTTTTAGATATAAAACAATCCACTTTAAAAAGACTGAATGAATTCTTCATTTATTCAGTTAACTATTTATCAAATTGTGGTTCAAGCTGTCAAAAGCCTTTACAAAATTCGTATATAGCACATCAACTTGCAAGCGTTCTTCGATAGAATTAATACAAAAGTTCGTAAATAATGCCAAATTAGATGTTGTAGATCTACCACAAAAAAAAAAAAACCATGATGAATAGAAATATCATTTTAAAATTCAAAGAATAAGCGCTTAAATGTTGGCGATATTAATGGTGAATACACGTTTTGCCGTGATTAATGAATGCATGTTATATATTATAGCAAAGGAGCAATCCTTTGATTTGTCGAAAGTTAAAACGGAGTTTTCCTTATGCGTACTCGGATCATATGCCACTTGTGAAAAAACTATCTTTACCCACGCCAAGCAAACCTATGTTAAGAGAAATAACATTACCACAAAAATTGCACTGGTGTTCTTTAAATGTCAATAAATACTCAGTTTTGCTAGAATGTGCTTCGGATCAGGAATACATCTGGAGCGATTCCCGTATATATAAAAAAGTTATCATGTTGCCTGCAAATATTAATAATTCTTCAGGTTTCAAGGGTCCAAAATTTTCATTGCAAAAATAAATGTTTGAAAGATTTTGTGTTTTTTATTTAATGATGCAAGTTAAATAATGCGCCAGCAATGGATGAAATAAGCTATAAATTTTACATAAATGCTATTCGTTGCTTCCTGGAAGAAATACTTTTATGCTTAACAGAATTTTAATTCAAAGTGAGATCAGCTTTTCGCAAAGGCATGCTAATTGTCACTAACTGCAGAGGTCTGGATACACAGTTGGATAGATCGAAAGAATATTTGAAATAAATATTAGTAAAGAACACTCGACGATTGACATTTTCAATCTTAAAAGCTTTATGCATTTGAATTTAACTTAGAAAAAACTGAATTTTTTTTTTGTGTATTGTTCATGTGCCATCGACCATGATTTAATCATGGTAGAGGAATAGAGGTAGTCGCACATGATACAAAGAACTACAGATAAAGTATTGCGCATGTCCGCCATCTTTGCTGTGACGTGCAAGGTGCTCCTTGGTTAAAACGTAGTCACAATTTATTCATAGGGTATAAAGATTTTAAAATGCCTACATTTTCTTATGAAAACTTGTTTTACTGATATGAAATAAATATTGTTTTATAAAGCACATGTCCAAAATAAAGTAAATATATTTTTTAGTACTGTTTGTGAAGAAAAATTTGCATATTTTGTAGAGGTGCTTTTTCCCCTTTTTACCGATTTACACAAAAAGCGGCTACGTTGCTTGATGTGCTTGACAGAATTTTGACTGTTTGTTCGTTTTCATTTTGCTATCTTCGTCACTTTTCTACATTTTCTTTTGAATGTATTCATCAAGTGTCACATTTGACGAGCACCGATGACGAGGTGCGCAGTAAATTTTGTTTGTTGCGCCGGGAATACTTTACCTGTAGCTCTTTGTATCATGGTAGTCGCACGGCTGAGAGCGAACCAATATAACTGTCAAAAGGCAACTGAGAGCTCATACAAAATCTGCAACCGATGAGAATGCGATGAGAAAGGAAAAATAAAAAAGAATCTGTCATGGCTGAAACTATTTTGCTTTTTTAATTTTTTATTGATCAATCAATTACTAAGATAGGATTTTGTGCAGCTGTTGAAGTTCATTTATATGAGGTTCCAAAAAATCATTTTCGCGGAAGTGTCTATAGCAAACATGCTAACGTTGTCTTCTAGGCTCGTCAGCTGGAACACGAAAACTCGGCCCATTTTCCTTGCCCAAATGTTTTTGGCACAACACGCACTTCATTTTAATTAAAAAAAAAATAAGTAATTCACTTTTATTCCAGTTTTTAAACACAACACAAAAATATCCAATTGGATTAATTTAATTTTTCTCTATTATCTTTTTCTTTTAAAAAAACTGATTTTAATAATTCTGGTAGTATTGTCGAAGAGATCACGATTAGCCACGAGACAACCTGTATTATTCTACCATGCGAATAACCTTATAATAATTAAATCATGCCATCGACACAATTAATTTGAATTATCTTTTTTATTGAATTGTACAAACACTGCAACTACTTTGTAAAACTGTGAACATAAAAAAAGTATAGCAGTGAGGGGACTGCCGACCGAAGCAAAAACCTATATATTATATATCTATATATACCTATACTAGTATTCCCGGGCAAACATTGTCCTGCCACGGACCTCCTTATAGCTATATACTAATTTCATGCTAATCGGAATACAAATTTAATATTTTCACACTCTTCCCGTTTGATTATTTTTTTTCAAAATATTTTATATTAAGATAGTGTTTTTATTTTATAAACTAGCTAAAACCCAGCGCGTTGCTGCCACGTTCCCTTGCATGTGTAAATTGAGGTCGAATAATCAATTCTTTAGCTGTGCGACCTATAACTCCATATCTAATCGATATCGCAAAATTTATTTTTATGGTAGGTGCCACTCCCCTTTGTCCAACGCACATAAAATGTTATCGAACACTGAAATTCGATGCTGTGCGACCTGTAACTTCAAAGCTATAACTTCGATAGTACAAATTTGGGTTGTATGGGAGGTGCCACTCTCCCTTTCCAAAACCCATAAAATGTTATCAATGAAAATGCATGCATAAATTGATGTCTAATACTGAATTACGATGATGTGTGACCTTTAACTCCAAAACTATTCGATATCGCAAGTTTTGGTTGTAAAGGAGATGCCAAAAGGGAGTATCCCATTTGGTTGTCGTTTTAGAGTTTTAAGCATTCGAACAAATCACGATCCATTTTTATATATCTGTGGTCACAAGGAACAACGACTAAACTCAAAGTATCGTAAAAAACGATATTTTAATAGCACGAACTACGACCCATTTTTTTGAAATATATGAACCGTTACAAACAAAATAAGTGCAGACATAAGTGGTGATCAATTCTGGGCAAAAAATGGATATCTGCATACTTCCAAAAATTGGCAATAAAGTAAATTCCATACCGCTTTTTTAAGATATTTTGAGTTAAGTTATTATTCCTTGTGACCACAGATATATAGATTATACCAAACTATATTAGCTGTGTTTTTTACCAAGCGAGCTGTAAAAAAACGCCCGCTTATCATATGAATACTCTCTTAAATAATACAGGAAACTGTTAGTGGATTCAAAGTTAAGCGAGCAAACGAAAAAAGTGCTTCCAAGTCATGTTTCAATTATTGTGTACTTTTTCTAAGAAGGTGGCAACTATGATGAATTGGCAGTTAATAGTGATACATGAAGTCGAAACTCTTTTGTACTCAATACTTAGAACGAAATTTTCAAAATGTCTTTTTCACCTACATTTCTATAAAAACATTTCTATAGATAGTGTTTTATTAAATAAATAGGATAAACAAGCTTTATCAAATAAACTCATTGCTGAAAAAATATAATTGGTTTTTCAAGCTTTAAGTTTCGAAAACTTTTTCGGTATCGGCTATTTTTGAGAACCGAGTTGTAAATATTTGAAAGATGAAAAAATTATACAACAATAGCTGTCAATTCAAATAAAAGCTTAAAAAAATCAGTTACAAAATTCAGAAAATATGCTTATAAAATGGAAAATCAAGAGAAAAGGAAAATAAAATTTCAATTATAAATTTAAATTTGCTATATTTTAAGTTATAATTTAAATTACGCCTAAATAATGCTCTTTTAATAGTAAGCGCAAGAGATGGACAAGGGAAGAAACTTTGGGGTTACTGCAATGTTTCCTTGCTCGGAAGGATGAGTTTGAGCACAGCAGAAGGAAACGATATGCCTATTCCAATGTGTTGGAAGACAAGATTGGAAAAGGCATAGCCGTAAGTCATATTTGTGCCTTTTTGTTAATAATGATTTACATTTCCAAATTTAAAGTATTCAAACACGAAGACTCTTTATCTGGAGAGCAAAATGCGCACTCTTTTGAATGCGCATAAAGCATCAAAAGACAACAACAATCGCACTGGTGCGAGTCCTAGCAATGCTCCATATATGAAAGAAATGGATGACATTTTTGGAGATAGGCCTATTATATCCAATAAGCATAAGCTGCATGCTGGGTATAAACCTATCGAAGTTTCAGGAGAAACACAAATAACGCAAAGCCCAGATGTAGAAGACATGTCGTCAAACCTTTCAACTACGGTAGCAGCAACAGAAACTCCAGCTAAGCGTAAGAGGTGTTCAATGTGAGAAATATACTTGCAAGAAAAAATAGCACTGAAAAAGAAGCTTATAAAGCTAGAGAAGCTCAGCGTATGGAATCATTGAAAAAAATGCAAGAATTCCTCAAAGAAAAGTGGCAAAAAGAAGCTGAAGCTGAAACTTAAAAACGAAATGTAGAGCTTCTAGAAGAAATTTTAAATCGGCAATTCACTTCATAAATTTTATTAAACTGTTAAATAGAGTCACTTTTAATCAGAACATAGCTTTAAAGCCACTTCAGTACAACATATTGTATTAAACAATATGTTGTACTGAAGTGGACTGTCAATTAAAAATTATTTCTAGATGTATCTTTTTTCAGCTTTCCATTTTTCAGTGATTTCAGCGGTAAGCTTCTTCTTGTTTATAAGAGTGCTTTTACTTTTATCGTATCCTTCAAATACTTACTTCAAATAGTGAGCACTTTTTATGTCTATGCTATTGCCGCAGACGATATGCATTTCAATTCAAGATTTTGGGAAATGTGACTTGTTCTTCTATAATAAAAAAGAGTTGTACGTAGCTTGCAACATAAGGACTTGACGACAAGTTTAAATCGTCATAACATTTTAATCGCTTTTACTTGTTTTGTTATCGTTTTAAAAACAAACGTTTTATTGAATTGTTTATGAATTATTTAGTTTTTTAATATTACTGTAAATTTTTTTCTCTGAATTACTTGCAATAATAACTGTAATAAAAAATTTTAATTTTATTGAAAGAACTTATATTTATTAATTAAATTAACAAAGATTAAGATTTAGTTTAATACTGAGATTGAGATTAAGATCAAAATTCAATATTGAAAATGAAATAAAAATGAAACGAAAATGAAATGAAAATGAATTGAAAATTTAAATAATATTTTGGTCTTGTGAATAATTGAAAAGCTCGTTGCGCCTGTTAATGCTTCTTTTTGATGTATGCATCGTGAAATCGTCGAGGATGATATCATCAACTGGTACCTCCGGTATAATAAAGTAGCACATATCGTTTAATAACACATATATTGTGCAGTACACATGCACTCACAATAAGATTTGTTAAAGCACTTATGCGGCAAATGTTGCGTTTATAAGATGTTCAGCTTCTTGCAGCTCTTTTTGTTGACGCAAACCAATGTCGCTCTCCATTAAGCAATATGCAACCTAAAGGATACAGAAATTTATTGTTTTCTTCTATACATATTTTAATATATTTACCATTGCAATGTCTGCGTTTTCCATTGCGAAGACTTAAAAATTTAATTTCAAACTTTTGATTTGTTTTGTTTATATTTTTTTTTTAAATTTCTGACACATCAGACAATGCTTCCAAGTTTAAAAAACATTCGTAAGCGACTTAGCAGTCGTTTTTTGACTACTCGCTTGGTAAAAAACACAGCTATTATTACATTAAAAGTAAAATACAGGGAGCACTACGTTTTTGTAACCTAACACAAGGTCTTACTAACCTAACACAAAAATAAAAAGTACATTTTTTTTTTAAAAATAAGCTTTTATTTAAAAAGACGTGAACTAAAAAGAAAAAATAAATTTAAGTGACATTTGTCATATATGTATACAGCAGGTATATTGTAGGTGCAGAAGAACCCCTCTCTTGGTTACTCATCATCATAGTATAAACGTACGTAAATTGGTAAGTTCTAAGGACTTATATAAATTTAGAATTTTTCAAATACATTTATATTTAAAAGCTTGAGGCACCGATGTCCGCGATCCGTTACACAGGTTTACTACACATTATCAGTGGCATTGAATCCTTTAGAATCTTAATGGCTTTTAAGCTGAACCGAGCCAGTAGTCTTGGAGATAGAGCATTTTTATTGATTTGTGGGCGGTAAAAAGGGTGTGGCAAAAAATTTTATCATAATATTGCATTGTCACCGGACTTACACATGTATGATAAATTTCAGCTTATCGGATACCAACAAGTTGTAGAAAAATGGCTTGCAAGTTTTGAAGACATACATACGAACGAAGCAAGTTAAATAAAAGCTTATAAAAACGGCAGAGTTCGCTCTGAGATCAGAAAACACCCCCATGCCAGCAAGTAGGCTTCTAATACAACCTTGGGTTGCATATGGCTCCTGAATCAGTGCAAAACTAATACCATTTTCTAACAATAACTGTCCAAAGTCATACACGAATGCATATGCTACCTGAAAACTTAATTGAATAATTTTTTATGCTCATCATGTCTAGAATTCCGACACTCAACTATGCTTCTTTATATTGGACAATCCGTCGATAACAATAAATGCGTCGAAAAAACAGAAAACGTTAATATTCTCTGACAGCCTCAGTGTACTTTAAGATCTCATGGACAGAAAAAGTAGTGCTTTTAAATTTATCTTTAATAATTTCACTCTTGAATGTCCTATCAAAATTCTATGGATTCCTGGACACATAGATAATCCAGGAAACGAAGAAGAAGATGCTGCTGCGAAACAGGCACTTATGCTTCCTTACATCATGGAAGTCCCATGTTTTGAACCAGTTATTGTAAACTACTATTTATGCATCCTAACTCTCATCCTCTTCTAACTCATTTTTAAGAACACACGACCATTCTTATTTTCGGACAAATTACCACGCACAATGAACTAGCCAGGAATGTATCACACTTGCAAGAATGCGCCTTGGAAAAAACCCTATTTTCTACTAAGCACTTATATACAAGAACTCTTCCTATACAATGTGAACTTTGCAATACATTGACGTCTTTTCGACATAGTCTAACAGAATGTTCGTTATCTAAATGTCATCAAACACTTGGAACCATCTTGGATTGCGGCAAGAAATAATCTTTCGATACCATAAAAAGTGGTTTAATGAAGCACAACCTGCTTTACAAAATTTAAATCCCCATCGGTACAATATGGCCCTTGCTGCCCTGCACTAAATATTTTATAAATTTATTTATAAGATATTACACAATAAATAAATAAATAAATAAATAAATTGGACAATCCATCGAAAACAATAAATGCGTTGATGGTAATCCGCTGAAAAAACAAATTCGGCATTGTAATGCATTGTTGCATTTAGCCTGAACGATGTTTTTATTGACAAAATTCCAAAAGCCCTCACTGCTCACTGCAGTGCTTGAAAGTTGTTTGCTTCTCCTGTAAAATTTTTTAAGTGTAACTTATGGCTTTTTTATTTCATACCCAGCAGGCAATTACGCAAGTGCTTCGCAAAAGAAAGCATGCTAGCAGTGCTATTATTGGCGTCAATACACCTTCCATGATCACAGCATTGATGAGCACTTCTGTAAGCTCTTAGGCTTATTACGGTTCACAACACAACAGTAATTTCTGTTTTTATTGTGTAGATTGCTAGTACTTAAAATAAGACACAGCAGTGTATTGCTGTGAACCGTAATAGGCCTATCTACTTATTGAAGGAGTTGTAAAAATGTTTTCTTCTTTGTGTGCAATGTGTTTGAAATTCAAATGCGTTTTTATTTGTTTGTATATGTTTACTATTAAATATTATTAAATAACCAAAATCAAATCAAAATAGTTTCACTTTCAAAATTTTTAAAAGGTTTATTAATTGACGAAAAATTCCGTATTTTTTGTTGTGTTAATTAAAATTAAAAATTATGCATTAAATCAGATGAAAAAGCGACGTTTTAAGGGGTTAGATATGTTTTAAAATCGATAAGTTTATTTTTGTCTTATTAGGTTGTAAAATGTGTTTAGAATATTTAAAATTAATTGGACTAAAAATCGAAGAGATAAAAGTTGAACTTGAGTTGTAAAAAATTTATTTTGAAATTGTTAATGTTTAATTTGAACTGTGAAAAGTTGAATTTTAAATATACAAGAATATTTTTCTCCATATGATGCAATGTATTCGCAAAAAAAGGCAACGCAGGGTTAACGAAAAGCCTCAGAAATCGTCTTGGCTCTAAAATACTCACCGACTATAATTATGAAGGCCGTCAAAATAAAAAGCCTTTTAAAGATTTTACAAATATAAATAATTTCTTTTTTGGTAAGTTCACCAACGCAGTATTTGAATTTAACTTGAAAAATCTTATTGCTATATCAACAATTAATTTCAATGACCTTAATTTTTCATGACAGCGTCAATCAAATCCGATGTTATAAACTATGAATCCGTGATCGAGCGGAATTGTACAAGATTGATGTGCATTTGTCTCGTCGTGCCCTTCGTAATTTTGTTCGATCACGGATGCTGTAATTCGGCCCAGCTCTAATTCGTTTTGTTCCTTAATATCGAAAGTCGATGATCTCATTTTAACTTTTTACAAACTGAATATATGTTTTGAATTCTTTATCATTATTATTGATTCTTATTGATCATTATTATTGATCTCATTTATATGTATATTTTTAAATAAATATATGTTTTCAACTATCCATAATTGTTAATTAATTCTGGTTGTAAGTTATTATTTTTCTTTTTAAATTACGTTTTAGCCTTTTCATTAGAAGGAATGTAGTAACACCTTCTGAAAGGCCGTCGGAGTATTTAAACTGCGGTACAGAATATAATTCCTTGCTAATTTCTTTGCACCTTAGCGATTTGCATGAGACACTTTCTTTTCCACTGGAAACTCAAAGTTAATTTAATTATGTCTTTCCAATTTAAAAATGTTATTACTTCTAAAGGGTTCTAGAATTTCAAAGATTTTCGTCTGGTTTTTCGAAGACCAACCGATTGAAATTGTAAAAAAAATTGTAAATTTTACAATTGTGAAGTTTCTAAAAATAAAAAATTCTAGGTCCAAAATTTCTCAACATATTTTAATAAATCGCTTGAGGAATAAAAAGTTTCGATTATCTCGAGTCAAACTTATGCTAAGATTAATAAGGTCAGTTTATTTGATCAATTATAAAACATTACGCATATAATTTTTTTAATATCTACTCTTTTCAAGTGTAGAAAGTTAAAAAATTGAAAAAAATCATTACGAATTTATAATAGGGGTTTTCACGTCATCTAGCATGTGTCAAGTTTAAAAGAAAATTCATAGCGCAACAACGAAATTCAAGTCATTGCAGTTTGATACAAAAATAGGAAAAAGTACTTGGAAACGCATCCAAAAACGTGGAGATCAATATTTTCTGCCGAATATTTGCTTCGTTTTCTTAATTTTATCTGAAGAAAAAAATTGATTCTTTAACAATATATTGCAGTATATTTTCATATTAACGTTAGCTTAAAAAAAATCGTATTTAATCGTATCGTATGATCGTAAAACTAGCCGTTTTCAGTAATTTGTGAACACATTTTTGAGCAAAAAAAAGATTCTTTTTTGAGGGGCATTTTGGTTCGACGAATGATTAAAAAGGATTAATTTCCATTTAATACTAAATAGAGAGTGTCAAAAATGAACTTCCTACCCGATAAAGTTCATAAATAAATTCCAGAAAGATAGTTTTGGTTCACTGAAAAAAATAGCACAAATTCGTTGAGGTTTTCTTATTTGCGGTGGTATTATAAGTAAAAGTTGAAATCAAGTCAATAGGTTAATGACAGAATAGTGATTGGTGATTAGTGCAAAAAGGCATAGCAATGTGAAATTTGTCGTGTTACTTAAAACTAACCTCAATTTTAAACCAATCTAGCCATCTACATAAAAAATTTATTTTATGCTGTCATAAAATTAGTTATCTATTAAATCAGTATTTGAATCCTTACTGTAGGATATTATGTATTATTACAATTACATAATCATCTTAAAAATGCAAATTCTATACTCGGCGGTCAAGCAATCATTCGTGCTAGATTATCCAGTAGATATGATAAGGTACTGGTTCAGTGGAATCTCTTAATGAAAACTGAAATTTCTGAACTGGAATGTGCGTTAAATATTTTAAAAAAGAATTTATTTGTAAACAATTCTACATTTGACTTTAATGAATTTACATATTGCACTCTTAAATATAAGTCTACTTTTAAATGTTAAATGATATAATGCCTTGACTAAGTCCGATAACCCAACAAACTATGTTTCGTATTATAAATTAAATTTATCCTTACAAAAAGTAGAAACTCGAACTAACGAAACTGTAAGCAGTACATTATAAAGTTTAGAGGTCAATTGACCGTCTTACGTTAATATTATACAGTGAAGAAAACAAAAAATTGTATTCACAGAAAAAATATTCAGCACGTTGGATATTTGCATACATTAGCTGAAAACTTAAAAATACTTTGCAGCAATTTGTGACATGCATGCATCAATTAAATTTGATCGAGTTTTTAACATAATCTTAATTTTAAACAATGTTAAACATTAATGGCTATATTTAAAAGTTATTGTCTATTCGTATCCAACTCTAGTTTGTTTTTTTCGTACTGGCTCCGCCAAGGATCTTTTTGCGTTGCGCGACCATGTGCAGGTACATTTGTGGAAAGAGTGGAATATATGCAAGCATAACGATCCATAGCAATGCAAAGTATGAAAATGTTGCATTCCATTTGTTTGGCATTTCAATGGACCAAACAGAATGCGCCTTGGCATAGCTCTGTGCCCACCAGAAGCAGAGCAACTCCCCAGTAACTCCAATGGGATACAGTGCGATGAAAGTAGTGTAACGCAAAAATATCACAAAATGTGGTACATACTTAATTATATTTAAGGCATAGTAACCATATCGAATGATCTCAGTGATACACCAAGCAAGAAGAGCTATTGGAAGGCCCGGAGATACCTTGCCAGTAGGTGTAGCCATAACCACTCCAACGACAACCATCATGCGACTCAGAACTTGAAATACAGTTATGACTGGATTCGACTTGACTAAACCAAAACTGGCGTTTAGAATTTCCACAAATGCAGCATTTTGGAATATTATCACGGTCCATTTAGTATAGTCCCACAGCGTGATAGATGATCGGAATTGAGGTCCTTGCAAAATGTAGTAATTGAGGAGTTGGTACATTATGTAGCTCCAACCAACTACTTGCACTGCGTTGTAAGAGAATAGATATCCCTTGACCAAGAAACCATGTTCTTTGGATTGACCTTTAGACTTTGTTTGAACTGGCTTTGATGACATGATATAAATTTGTTTTCTTTTCACTTTTACTTACAAAGAGATAGATCTATTTGCATAATCAATACGTTGACCACTTAAAGCTAAAGTAGCACAATTTCTAACCCAGCTCTAGTCAATGAAGAAAATAAAACAAACGATTTCAATCAGTCAACCAGCGTTGCCACAATGACATTGAGGAGACGTTACAGGGCGTCTTGACTAGCAATAATTCATTGCATGCCATCTGTGAAACATCAAATATTGCCAATGGAGACCACTCAATTGTCAAAGTTGGCAATTCATGGCATGCAAGATTGCAAGCAATAGATTGCCAAGATGGAGTTGGCAATGAGCTGTATTTTTTCTGGATTGACAGCCATTTTGCATTTTTCTTCAAAATTTTTAATGCGTATAAGTTAAATTTTCCAAATAAAAAGATTTAAAAAATATTTATTATGATCTTGAGATCTTTATTCAAACGATTTACTTTTAGAACTACTTGAAAACTAGCTTAAGAAAGACTAATTAAACCTTAATTTGCTGTTGCTGTCGTCGTTGTTGTTATTGCTGTTCCTGTTATTGTTGTGACGGTAAGTGTTCGCTGACACTATGTTGTTGTTGTTCCTGTTGTTGTTGTTGTAGTCGCTGCATTCTGCTACTATCGTCGTCGTGGCTGTTATTGTTGTTGTTGTGTTGGATATTATTACTTAAGCGGGTACGTGTGCATAGTTTTCGGCTGTTGCTGCTATTCAAAACGTTTACGCTGCAGAAATGATTTGGAGCGGATGCGCGTGTAGAATTTTTCGTTGGAAAGGTAAAGTTAGCTGACACTTGCTAACTTGTAGATTTTTTCGGTGGAAAGATAAAGTTAGCTGACACTTGCTAACTACTACCCCCTTGGAGTGAAGTCGTCCCCGGCTTTAGAACTTTATCGAGGACCATGATTTTGTTGTTTTTTACGTTTTTTGGCGATCGTTGGCCCACAAAAATTACTACCAAAAGTGCTGTGATGAATATGATGTAGTGTACTTACATACATGTATATACATCATGCAAACATCCACTAAAAAGACCTTCACTTTAATGACCTACAGTTGTGTAACATACGACAACAATAATAAGAAAACATATCAACATAATATGTTGACAAATTCCCAAATTTAACTCTAAAAAAAACCTCAACGTAAACACAACTAATTGCAGCTTGAAGTGCATTCTTATGAAGTGCATTTAGCACCCCTTTGCGTTTGTGCCGCTAGATACCGCACAAGTTGAAACGCGTCAGCGGTGTTGTGTTACAAGTGCATTGCACAGAAAAACACACTACAACAACAACAGGCGATAAGTCGAACAAGTGCCTATGACGTTAAAGTCAAGGCCATGAATTCAAGCGAACCAATTAATGTTGAGGAAAATAATTAAATTAAGGGGAATAAGAAAAAAGGTTAACAAACTGAAAGTGATTGGTCGATTATCGATTTTTAAAACTAAATCCAAAAAATATTGGAATTGAAGGAGGAGTCTTGGGAATAGTGGTAAAATTATTGTAAGAAAAATTCTTGTAAAAATACTTTATAAGCCAATACATTTTTAATAAAGATCAGATTTTAACTAAGACTTAAACTGAGCTCATCAGCTCAATGTTCCATTTAACTTCTCAAACTCGGCTCTTTAGCCGAAAATAAAGCGAGGCTCTCTAGCCAACAAAAATAGCGGATTGGTGCGCTTAAACATCAATCACTTTCATCACGACAGGCTTATTCGTGATAAGTGAATTCTTTCTACTACTATCTATTCTTTTCACAATAAATTTCAACACACCCTACAATGAAAATGATCATCCACTGTCTGGAACGCAGGTAAATTAACTCCTTCAGATTGGCGATGTGACCAATGTTTTTAATGTTAGCCTGATGTAAATAGTGATAAAAGTGACAGTAGTGAAATATATTCTGTGACATTAACAAACTGGGCCGGTGTAGCTTCGGGACGAGAATGACTGATTTTCTTCCAGTTGGTGAACGTCGTCTCGTTTATAGCAACTTTTTTTTCGAAAATAACCAAAAATGTGCAATTTACTATAATTGTTGAGTTATTCTCTTCACGCAATTCCACTGATTGTTCGTTTATGACAACTACACCGTCGTTGACCGCCTCGATCGAAGAAATGTGAGAAGATGAGGTTGTTTTGCAAGCTGCCTTGTGATTATTTAGTAGTTGTTGTATGCAGGAACTTTCTTTCAGATGTTGGCAAAATGTTATTGTAGTCGCATCTTCGCAGTTATCTAGCGGTTGGTGTAGTTTATTACACTCGGCTACAGTGTCGGTTTCTAAATTTAATATTTTGTGTTCACATATTACTGGCAGTATTTTAATTTTATAACATATTTTGGAAATTTTCGGGTATTTAATTACTAAAAAAATATTATCATTATCTTGGAAAACTTTTATTTTTGATACGCTTAGGATATCGCTAATGCTAACGTTGGCAAAATGCTCAGCAGTTAATATATTTTCAATTTCTTTGCTATCTAGAATAATTGGATTTACAATGCTTAGTTTTGCTAGAGTAATCGAGTAAATGGCATTCTCAATACTTGTCATTATGGCCTTGTTTTTAGCAATGGCTAGGTCAAATAAATGTCCTGTTTCTATTTGCGTTTGTTTCGATGCAATTAGTAGTTTGTTAACTGTTTCTGTCAATTGGTTTATTTCAATTTGCAGTTCGGTGTTAATGATAACCTGTCGATCGTTGGCTTCTATTAAGGCCTCCTCTTTTGTTACCACTTGGTTGAAGTCATCAAAGTACGGGGTGCCAGCTATGTATTTTAATGCCGTTCCCAAAAAATTAATACTTTTGGAGTGTCGGTGGTGAATCCTTACTGCATTCAGTAGGGTAATGATTTGGTCAACATCAGCTTTTAGCAGTTTCCTAATATGGGACTGTGGAAAATGATTAAGTATGTTCTCGGTGTCTTGGGCTATGTTTTCGTAGTCTGTTAGGTTTGTTATGTCTAATAAAAACTCATAATGGTCGTAAGTGGCTACCATTCCTTCAGTCACTGGGATATAATAGGAACTGGTTCAGTTAAGTATTTTCGCGTGAGGCCACCGGGTTATCGCTAGTAGAATAAGTCTGAAATAGTAAAGAAAGAGAGGAGAGAAGATAAAAAAAAATTATTTTAGATTGTCTTTATGGACTTCCCTTCCATCAATGAGAACTTTTGTTCCCAGATCTGCTTGAATACTTTTCTCAATGTAGAGTTTAGTGAATTTATTGCCTACTCTCTTATTTGTTTTTACGTGAACTTTGTCACCGGGTTTGAAGTTACGTATATGGCGATTTTTATTGTGGTATTTTAAGTTTCTTTCCTGAGTTTTTGCAAGTTTTTGTCTTATCTCTTCTATTAGTGTATTGGGTGCTGAGTGAATTATGTATATGGGTCTATAACCTGTAATCGAATGGATTGTTCTGTTGTATTTTGTGACCGCCAGTGATATTAGCTCAGGTGTATCAGAAATACCTTCTTCTAGTTTTATACACCCAGCTATTTCTGTAAGGGTGCTATGGAATCTTTCTACTTGCCCATTGCTGACGCTATGGAATGGGGGTGTAGTGCAAATAGAAATGTTGAAGGTATTTTTTAGAATTGTTTTTATAGTTTCAGAATTAAATCAACGTTCATTATCACATACAATGGTTTTGGTATCTTTAAAAAAAGCAATCATTTATATGAGTGGCTGCCTTATGTCAACAATTGCTCTTGACTGAATAGGGTTTACAATCGCATATTTTGAAAATTTGTCTATTAAGGTGAGGAAATGTTGTTTATCAGTGGAGTAGATATCGATATGCAATATCTCTCCTGGGTGGGAGGGTATGGGTGTTTGGCCTATTTCGACTCTATTGGGATGCCTATGGTGTTTTGCCTCGCGACAGATTTTGCACGTCGATATTACTTCTTTCAGTTTTTGTCTAAGTTCTGGGAAGAAGTAGTCCCTCAGAATTTGTTGCACATTTTCTCGTGCATTTCGGTGAGCTCGATTGTGCTCGGCAACCGCGATTTATGTTTGGTCGTCCCGATTCATGACATCTATTACGATTCGGTTTGTATGGCGGAATTTGACTGAGGGGAATGCTGCTATTAATTTATCCTGGATTTGAGCTAGAATCGGTAAATCGCAGTATAATGCCTTTACAACATCGGAGTTAACCACCTCTTTAAGTATTACCAAAAGGTCATTTAAATTCACAAATGTGATTGTGTGTCTTATTCTTGATCTAAAAACTATTTTCGTATTTTTTCGGTTTCCCTTCCCTTGCAAAGGACTATTTAGTTTCTAAAGCAATTAAGTGGATTCTGAACGGTAGATATGATTTTTGTCAGAGAAATTTCACTATGCGGGGTGGCAGCCTCTGAGTCGGAGGATTCTTCTAACAAATTCAAATGTTGCCTAGATAATGCATCCGCAACATAATTTTCTTTCCCTGGTTTATAAAAGAATTTGGGTGAAAATTCTTCTACAAAGGCTCTCCACCTCTTAATCTTCGCATTTGGATTCTTATCAGATATTGAAAATGTAAGAGGCTGATGGTATGTGAAAATATTTAGTTGTCTGGTCCCATACAAATAATTACGCAATTTCTGTAGTGACCACGCAATGGCTAATAACTCACACTCATTCGTAGCGTAATTTTTCTCGGTACCCGACAGGGTTCTCGATATCATCGTAATTGGTCGGCCATTCTGCGATAAACAGCCTCAATTGCGTGGGAAGAAACGTCTGTTGTTAAGTCAAATGGTTTCTCCAAATCAGGGTAGAGAAGGAGAACATCCTCGGATGCAAGGATTTTTTTACTTTATCAAAAGCTGATAGTGCCTCGTTATCGAATTCTATTTTAACATTCTTAGAGCGGTCGGACTCTATATGACCATTTTCTCCCCTAAGGAATTTTGTTAACGGTTTTACAATTTTCGCGTAGTCTTTTACGAAACGCCTGTAGTATCCCGCTAAGCCTAAAAATGATCGCAGTGCTCTGAGAGTTTTCGGCACTTTGTAATTTATGATGTCTTTGATTTTTTTTGGACAAGTTTTGATTCCATTGCCTGACACCATAAAACCCAAAAACTCTATTTCTGTTCTAAAAAACTTCGATTTCACAGTTGAGACACGCATTCCTGCTTCATACAGTTTCGATAAAATTGTACCAATATTCTCCAAGTGTTTTTCCTCTGTCTCAGAGAAGATGATAACATCGTCTATGTAGACATGGCAGCATTTCCTTATCTGGTCCCTCAGGACATCATCTATGGCTCGTTGAAATATGCCTGGGGCATTTTTCAGCCCAAATGGTAAGCGGCAAAATTCGTACTTGCCATTATTGACGGAGAAAGCAGTTTTCTCGCGATCTCGCTCAGCCAAGTTAATTTGGTGAAATCCCGACTTAAGATCTAGTGTTGTGAAATATTTGGATTTCCCTAGGTTAGATAGAATTACAGAGGTATCTGGAATAGGATATTTGTCACAGATAGTTTTCTCGTTTAAATTTCTGAAATCGATTACTGGACGCATCTTACGCTTGCCCTCTGTATCGAATCCTTTCTTATCTCCTATCCATATCGGGTTATTTAATGGTGAGCGTGACGGCCTAATTATTCCATTAGCTAGGAGATCGTTTTTGAATAAACCGGTTCACTGTCAGTTGTCTCCTTATAGTCACTACGACGCTGGCATTGTATGGTAACGCCTCATTTGGGTCAGCAAATACCCCTGACTTTTCTCTAATTAATTGCGATAACTGCCTAATTTCGGTGGGCCCTAAGACTATATTATTAACATTTTCACAATAAAAGTACATCAACTTCTCATTCCCGTCATTATAATTTATAATTCCCTTCTTCATATCAAGAAGAGCATTTATATCTCTAAGGAGATCGAAACCTATTATTCCATCAGAAGTGTGAAGAGTTGGTAAAATATAGAAAATTGCGTTTTTATGACAAATATTGATAATGCAGAATTTTCGCAGAATTTTATCGGTACCGTGTATCGATTTTACTGTGAAAGGAATTTCTAAATTCCTTATACCTTTTAAAAAACTAGGATTCTTAATGTAGTTCTTCGAGGCACCGGTGTCGACCAAGAATTTTAATTCTTTGCCCGCAAAATTCCTGCTGACGTATGGCAGGAGGGATTTTAGTCTTAAAAATTGATTTCGTCAGTTGCCTCATCCTCTATGTCTTCATCCCAGTTGGGAAAGTAAGTTTGATAGTTCATTAAATTTAAGAGCGTTGTCGAGAAAAAAAGGTTTTCATTTCACGCCTTCAGCCCGACACAACAAGTGAAAATGTATTGACGTTTGTCAAACATAACCGTTTAGTAAGTCAGACTGCTTTCTGCTCATGCAAAAAAATTGGCAATAAACCGTCCCACGGATCATTTATTCTCACAGTGGCTGCTGAAGAGTTTGCAACTGTTCTGAGCTCTAATCTGTGGGCTGATAATATCTTTGTTTCTGAGTTTAAGCCTAAACACAGGTCTAGAAGGACGAATAATATCGCCAGTCAGATCCAAAAAAACTAAATAGGCTTTCCCTTTACTATCAAAATGTAAGGGGATTGCGTTCAAAGACGCTCGACATTTTTTTGTCAACTCAGAATTTTTCTGAAGATATTATCGCGTTAACTGAAACTTGGTTGAACGGGGCAATTACTGACTTAGAACTGTTTGACAATAGTTTTCAAGTATATAGGAAGGACAGACACGCTGACAATAATTCTGCAGTTGGTGGTGGTGTCCTATTAGCTGTAAGGAACTCCTGTGTTAGTTCCTTTATTGATATTCCCTGCTCTGCTAATATCGAACTTATATGCGTTAAGGTTGTACATTGCAATTCTAGTGTATATGTTATTAATGCATACGTTCCTCCCAAGAGCAGTGTAGAGGTCTTGCAGTGTTTTCGGATTGCATAGAATTTATATTAAATTTACTTGACGTTAATGACGTCATTTTATTGTTGGGCGATTTTAATTTGCCTGACTTAAAATGGCATTCTTCTGACGATGAAACACATTTTTGTGCATCTAATTCGAAGACACGCCAAGAACATATATTTGTTGACAATATATCTGACTTACAACAAGTTAGTTGTATTTATAATAGTCTGGAAAGGCTGCTTGACCTAGTCTTAACTACAGACAGTAACAATGTCATTGTTCAGAAGGCACTTCATGCTTTGATAACTATTGATAATTACCATCCACCTTTGAGTATTTGGCATAAATCCGATAGGGAGAATATGTTTAATTCAAGCTCTGTTGACACAGTTTATGAATTCAATTTCAAAAAGCTGACTTTTTGGGGTTGAATCATTTACTTTATAGTAAACTAGCTGAACCCGGTGTGCCTCGCTACTCCCCTCGTTATAAAATTAAAAGTATTTATATATTTTTCACGCCATCGAATTTTCGAAATAAGTCCACCCCAGCGCCACCTACCGTGTCCATTTATACACAAATTATTTTCTTATGATCAAAAAAACATACATTCTGAATTTCAGTTAAATTGGTCCATAAATTCAAATTTTCGATATAAGTCCACCCCAGCGCCACCTATCGGATCCATATATAGCCTATGTTACCCACCGTACCAAGATAAACATTACCTGAAAATTTCATCAAAATCGGCCCAGCCGTTTTGGAGTCCATACGTTACATACATACACACATCCTATTTTATATATATAGATGAAATATAGTTACAGAATACATAAATAATAATAATCTTAATAGTTCAATTAATTTTTTCTATACGGAGCTCTTTCCCATGTTTTCTCAGTCTGTACCATATAGTCTCAAATTTGCGAAAAATTCTGCGTACCGTTGGTACACAAAAGATTTAAAGACTCTTCGCAACAATAGGAATAGGGCATGGAAGAAATATGTTTGCAGTTTTGACTCAAATGACCTAGAAACATACAAACGTTTGTTTCTGGAATTTGAGAATTGCTCAGCTGCATTATATAATGAGTATTTGGATAATATGAAGCTGAATATTTTGTCTGATCCAAGAAAATTTTGGGGATTTATTGATGTTAAGAAGAAGACTGATGGATTTCCTTCTTCTTTCAAATTTCAGGATAGATTTACTGATGATTCCACCATTATTTGTGGCTTATTTGCCAATCTTTTTAAAGAATCATTTTGTTCAGATTCTTTTAATCCTGACTTAGCGTATTTTGATTATATGAACAACGCTTCCAGAGTTTCTTTGGGGCATATATCTTTTACCTCAGAGGATATTTTTAAGTATATTGAATCAATCGATGAGGATTTTAGCGCTGGACCAGATGGAATTCTTGCCAGTGTTAAAACAATGCGGCTCCATTTTGTGTCAGCCACTCTCGTTACTTTTTAATAAATCAATTAATGAAAGTAATTTTCCTCTTTTCTGGAAAAAATCTTATATCAGTCCTATTTACAAAAAAGGTTGCAGGAATGACGTCACTAATTATAGGCCTATCGCTAAGTTGTCTTCGATTCCTAAACTTTTTGAGCGAATGGTGTACGATCAAGTGAAAATTCACTGTGGGCAAGTCATGACAACTCGTCAGCATGGTTTTGTTACAGGCAGGTAAAATTTGTCTAATCTCCTCGATTTCACTACATTCTGCTTAAAATCTATTGATTCTGGTAGCCAGGTTGATTGTATTTACACTGACTTTACCAAAGCTTTTGATAAATTACCACATAATCTAATTTTATTTAAACTTAAATTAATGGGATTTCCACAATATTTTGTAAACTGGATCAAATCGTATTTGATGGAGAGATCTTATCAAATACGGTTCCGAGGTGTGTTGTCTTCTGAATTTGTTGCAGAATCGGGTGTTCCTCAAGGAAGCCACCTGGGTCCACTTCTGTTCATTTTGGCAATTAATAATTTTACCCACGTCATCAAACACTCTCATTTGCTTATTTATGCAGATGATATGAAAATATATAGAACAATTGATTCTAATGACAATTCAGACCTGCTCCAGTCAGACTTGAACTCCTTTGGGGTTTGGTGTTCTAAAAATAATATGTTTTTAAATCCAGATAAATGTCAAACTATGACCTTTTCGCGTAAAAGGAACAATCTTGTTTTTTTATTAGAAAATTATAGATACTGCTTTAAGTCGTGTAACTACCGTCAAAGACCTTAATATACGCATGGATTCTAAGTTATCGTTTAACATGCATATTGATAGAATTTGTAAAAAAGCGTCTTCTATGCTTGGTTTTATAAAACGATGGGCCAAAGAGTTTGATAGCTTAATAACAACTACAACTCTGTATTATTCAATCATGCGTCCTCACCTGGAGTACGCAAGTCAAGTATGGTCCCCACATTACAATGTGCATGTTGATCATGTCGAAAGAATTCAAAAACGTTTTGTTCGGTTTGCTCTGAGAGGCTCGAGTGGAACTGACACATTAATTCTTCCTCCATATGAGGATCGTTTAAAATTATTAAAGATGCAATCTTTAAGTGAGAGAAGGAAATCTGCTGATATCGTATACTTACACCAACTTATAACTGGTGTATTCGATTCTCCAGAACTTCTTTCTCTTATAAATTTTAACACTAACCGCAGAAGCAGTAGAAACTCTAACAACTTGATTTATTTACCATTTAGTAGAACAAATTATATGTTGACTGCTCCATTAAATCGCATGAGTACCTTTGTTAACAACTGTAGCGTGTTTGATGTTAACTTGTCGAAAGGTCAACTCAAAAGTAGATTGAAAACTAATGAAGGATAAGATCTATGTAAACGCATGGTTAGTTGTTATGTCTTGTGTTGTCCCTGAGCCCAACCCAGATTATATTGGGTAAATAAAGGGTAAATTTTTCTCCCTTTTGGTTTTTTTGGGATCACTTTTATTCGATATCTTTGAGATATTTCAATGATGTTTGGGTTGGTTCTTAAAATGATTTATTGCGGAGAAAGTGTGAAAAAGCTGTAGTAGCTGAACTCTATTGTTATTGCAAGGTAGATAGGTCTTTTGTGAAATCGAGTCTTGCAATAATTGCATGGAAATTAAGCGTGGTGTTAAAAGATGATAGGACCATGTCGTCAGAACCTACTATTTTGTTCCTGACTATCGCAACCGCTTGGTAGTGTTGTCTACCATCATACTTTGCATAAATTTTATAGGCGGTGTGAGCTGCTTGCCTCCAGGACACGTATAGTGCCTGGTCCCCAGAAAATTCAGGCAGGGACTTTACAAGATCAAGTGATTCGTCACAGTTTCTGCCTGGCTCTATTGTCACTTCTTTAAAGTCCTCGACTTGCGAGGGTGTCTCTATTTGTGTGAGTCTGTTCGTTAGTTCATCTAGCTTCCCCTGAAACTCACGTTGAGTCTGTTCTGTGGCTGCTTTGATAGCAGCATTTAAAAGACTTTGCAACGTTTGAGCATTTAATTAATTGAATAGGTTTAAAATAATTTTATTCACCGTAACTGGGTAAACAAATTTTGTTTCAATTGAACACTTAATTAAAAACTTTGGCTTAACAATTATTTATTAAGATAATTTTTATTTCTTAAATGAAAGAATTATGTGCTTTTACGCTCTAAACTTCACTTAATTACAGGAAAATATTCACAGTAAATGGAATTTTTTTTAAAAAAGGTCAACAACAATTTTTTCCACTGAACATTTAATTAAAAACTTTGATTTAACAATTACTTATTAATATAAATTTTATTTCTTGAATGAAATAATTATTTGCTTTTACGCTTTTAACTTCAACTTAATTACAGGAAAATATAATAGAATAAGTTTACGGATCCAATTTACATAAGTTTCAATTTAAAATTTTGCCTATGCTTGCTGAGCACTTTACTTACATAAACTCAACAGCATCCATGTTGTCCAGTGCAGGGTGTTATTCCTCCTTGTAGTTCTTGGTCCAACGAGAATTAACGTATGTTTTTTCTTTCTCGTTTCAGGTGAGTACTGGAATTGTTCGCTTTGGAGTTTTTTCTCAGTATAGAAAAATATTAGATTTATTCAGGTTTTTATTGTAGAAAAGTTTTAGATTTTTTCAGTTCAACTTTTAGTTTTTTTTCAGTATAAAATTAGATTTTTTTCCACTTCAGTTTTATTTTTCAGAAAAATTTTAGATACTTTTCAGTTGTGTTTTTTTTCAATACAGAAAATTTTTACGTTGTTTTTTTCAATATAGAAAATTTTTACGCTGTTTTATTTCAATTTATAAAATTTTTACGCGACTTCGAGCTCACTGGCCACTTTCAATCTTTCTTTTTATAAAGAATTTTTTGTAGCCCCACGTTGGGCGCCAGTTAACTTTTCCTATTCAAACGATTCACTTTTATAACTACAGTGAAACCCGCTTAAGTACCTCCCCTCTTAAGTACCTTACCCGCTTTAGTACCCAACATTTTTGGACACTAAACATTTTTCATGAAAATTGATGTATGTTTACTCTCTTAAGTACCTCCCCGCTTAACTACCCAACCCGCTTGAGTACCTCCAATTTTCATACTTTAATTATCATTTTACCTACAATTTTCCCCTCATAAGTACCTTTCAAATATTTTTTTATGGCAATCGATATTTTCATAACATTCACTAAATAATCGAACATCGCTAACTGAAACTAATAACTAAAGAAAGAAAAGAAAACTTGCGCTAACTTAAAGAAAATAAAAATGCCTGGCAAAGGGCGAAAAATCACTAGTCTTACTTTAAAAAAGAAAGTGCAAATAATTAACTTAGTAGATCACAATAAAAAGTCAAAAAATGAAATTGCGCGATATTTTAAGTGTGATATTTCTACAATAAATAGAATTTTAAGAAATCGCGAAAAAGTGGAGAAAGACGCTAATGCAACATGCTTAAAACGAAAGCGCCTTCGTGGAAGCCCAAATGAGGAAATTGAAAAGACGCTTTCCCAGTGGTTTGATCAAATGAGGGCCGTATATGCAGTGCTATCAGATGCTCAAATTATGCTAAAAGCGAGAGAGTTCGCAAGCAAATTGCACTGCAACTTTCATCCTACGAATGGCTGGTTATGGCGTTGGAAGCGTAGGGAAAGTATCAAATTCACAAAAATAACTGGAGAGGCAGCTGATGCTGACATCGAGATGGCAGATATGTATAGGCATCAAGTGTTGCAGAATTTGTTAAAAAATTACGAGCCTTGTAATATTTTTAATGCGGATGAAAGTGATTTATTTTATAAGGCATTACCCAACGGCACATTAGCAAGGAGGGGCACTACAGTGACGGGTGGAAAAGGTCAAAAAGCGCGACTGACTCTTCTGTTCTTGTGTAATGCAGACGGAACAGACAAAAAAATATTTGCAATTGGAAAATCCAAGAATCCCAGATGCTTTAAAGGAAAAACCACTCCGTTGCCTTACTATTTTCAGAGTAAAGCTTGGATGGTTGGTTCGCTTTGGTCAAGTATTTTGAAAGAGTTTGATCAGAACATGGTAAAGCAAAATAGAAAAGTTTTGCTTTTTGTTGATAATGCTCCTTGTCATAAGGTGGCCGATTTGAACCTCGAAAATGTCAAAATTGAGTTTCTTCCACCAAATACAACGTCAATAATGCAGCCACTTGATCAGGGAATCATACATTCTTTTAAAGTCTACTACAGACAAATAATAGTCAGAAAACAGCTGCTTGCAATTGAGAAAGGTTTATCAAACAAAGAGTTTTTGAAATCTATTTCAATTTTGGATGCGCTGACTTTTGCAAAGCGAGCATGGTGGCTTGTAAAAAACGAATCTATTGAAAATTGCTTCCGGAAGGTATGTTTACACTTTATCTGTTAAATATTCTTTTTTTTATAAGTTTATTGTTCTTGCAGGCAGGGTTCGCTACTGAAAATACTTTGCTTGATTGCGTTGAGGAATTAGTAGATGTTCCAATTAATACTACAGATTTTAAAGAGTTTGTAAATTGCGATAAAGATGCTCAATGTTTTGGGATTCTGACTGACGACGAAATTGTGGCATCCGTATTTGAAGATCATGCCGAAGAATTGCTATCAGAAGAAATTTCTGATGATGAAAGCATTGCTTCTTTTATTGTTCCTACTTCAACGGAGGCATTAAAAGCACTTACTACATTGAGAATATTCATGGAATTTTATAATCTCGGTATCGATGATATCGAATTGTTAGAAGAAAAGATATTTAAAAATCAGTTTAAAAACATTCATCAAAAGAAAATTACTGACTTTTTCATTTTATAAATACTTAATCTCAAACAAAATTAAAAACATACTTATTATTGTTTGTTTATTTATTTTTTATTAAAAGTTTATTTTAAAAAAGTCTTTACAATACACAAAGAAGTGCGTATTTACCTTATGTTCCTTTTTAAAAAATTGAATTCTTAAATTAAATGATCTCATAATTACAAATTTACGAAATGTTTTTTTAATATAGATATTTTTTTGTATTTTTGAACAAAAGCACATATTTTTATTCGTTTTAAACGGTTAAATGTTAAATATACCAAGTTTAAGCGAACCCGCTTAAGAACCCAGCTCGAGGTACTTAAGCGGGTTCGTTTAAGTACCCAACCCGCTTAAGAACCTCAAAATGCTGACAATTTTGGGTGAGGTACTTAAGCGGGTTTTACTGTACTTGAAAACTAGCTTAAGAAAGACTAAATAAACCTTAATTTGCTGTTGCTGTCGTCGTTGTTGTTATTGCTGTTCCTGTTATTGTTGTGACGGTAAGTGTTCGCTGACACTATGTTGTTGTTGTTCCTGTTGTTGTTGTTGTAGTCGCTGCATTCTGCTACTACCGTCGTCGTTGCTGTTATTGTTGATGTTGTGTTGGATATTATTATTTAAGCGGGTACGTGTGCATAGTTTTCGGCTGTTGCTGCTATTCAAAACGTTTACGCTGCAGAAATGATTTGGAGCGGATGAGCGTGTAGAATTTTTCGGTGGAAAGGTAAAGTTAGCTGACACTTGCTAAGTTGTAGAGTTTTTCGGTGGAAAGATAAAGTTAGCTGACACTTGCTAAGTTATATCTTAAAAATAAAGTAGAGTGCAGAAAAAATTTATAAAATAGTTAATTTATATAATAAATGATAAAATTATGTGTTGATTTCATAACATGAGAAAACCCACCCTTTCAATCTTGCCATTGTTTGCAATAGAATTTGACAGATGGAAAGCAATGAATTATTGCTAGTCGAGACGCCCTGTTATAAACGTCTTTTTGACGTATTTTGAACCTAAATAACGTTTGACGTATTTTAAAGCTAAAATGACGTATTTTGCACATGAAAACTTGTTTATGAAGCTCGAATTATAATAGACGTAACGTAATGTTGTCAACTGTCATCATGACGGGACGCAATGTAAGAAAACGTTATAACAATTATAATATGCAGTAGCCAGGCAGTTGTTTGTCGTTAATAAGTGCACATTCCCGTACAAGTTCAATTAAAACTTCGTCATCCATAGCTGTGCATATATAGAACTATCACATTAATAACGAAAACTCAACAAAAAACTTTGTTTCAACAATACACATTGCAAACTAATCGAATCTCACCTCAATGTTCAGTTGCCTTTTGACAAGACGTAATGTAAAGTAACGTAGAAATCCCGTTATATTTATTATAACCAGTGATGTACGGCGTAGACAACTTGATGTAAACAATACTATTGTCGAAGGTGTCGACAATGTCGTGTAGACAATTGCTTTTAACGAAGTGTAGATAATTAATGTCAGAGGCTGCATGTTTACTGTGGTATTTAATTAAATTGAGTCCAGGTTCGGAGTATTCGTTATTTTTGCACATTCCAGGTATGCTTTTTGTTTGTTCAATTTGTCAATTTTTGTTAAATAAACGAATTTTTCAAAGGAATTTAAGAATCAGCACAATCTAATAAAAACTTGAATTTTCGCAGTGTTGCATTTTGTTGACATTGCTTACATAGTTGTCGACATTGTCTACGTTGACGACCATTCTCTATATAATAGGCACCAAAACGTCGACAATGAAAGACGACGCGTCGAGGAACATCACTGATTATAACCACTTGTATAATAAATCATTTGGGGTATTCTCTATGTCTAGCATAATTGCATGAGAGCACGGATTGTAACAATTCTATACTTAAATATCCAATGGATCGAGAGCGCCCTAGTGTACAAGCGTAGTATAGTAAAATCAACAGCTAAAAGAACTCTGTAATTAGCTGCACTTCACGCTCATTCCACCCACTATTTGGCTGCTTCTCATTAACTTCTCGCTGATTACAAACACAGGGTTGCATTTCATAAACTATGCTTCGCCGTATCATAGTTTATGCATCGCCGTATACATGAGTATCAGTGTAGCATACATAGAAAATATTATTTATTTATTTATTTATTTATTCATTCATTCATCAACAGATTAAAGTATCCTTACTGACTACTAGACTTAAAGTATTAACAGTTAACAATAAAATAATAAAAATAGTTATTCAAAATATTGCTTATACTATGCAAATAAGAACATAAGTGATTTTTGAAAGCATCTCTGCTTAAACCTGGATAGAAATCAACATGTATGCAGACTGAATTCGCCAGTTTTAAACAACGTGTTATTGGTTCATTACAAGTGTAGTTTACTCTGCGATATGGTAAAGGGTGTTTTTTTTAGAGGTTTGTTTTTCAAATAGAGATAAAACTGGCATTTTGTGGTCAAATCTGGCAACTCTAATGTCATTTATGTTCAGTTTGGTTTGCCATTTCATCATGAACAGGTTGACAAAAGAACAACGCTTGCAAATTGTGCAAATTTATTTCGAAAATAATGGTTCAGTTCGCGAAGTTTACCGCAAGCTCCGTCCATTTTATGGTCGACATAATCGTCCATCAGAGCAATTAATTCGGTTAACCATGGGTCGTTTTCGCACTACGTTTACTCTATGTGATAATACGCATCCGCAGAGACGTCGAACAGTGCGCACCGAAGAAACAATTGCCGTTGTAGACCAAAATGTTGAAGAGGACCCGAATGAATCGATTCGCCACCGTGCATAGCAATTGGAGCTTTGTCTATCAACTTTATGGAAGATTTTGCGCAAAGATCTTGGCTTGCGACCTTACAAGATCCAGCTTGTGCAAGAATTAAAGCCGCGAGACCATGCAATGCGTCGTGATTTTGGTGTATGGGCCGAAAATGAGATTGATCTCGATGCTGATTTTCATCGCAAAATTTTGTTCAGTGATGAGGCTCATTTTTGGTTGAATGGCTACGTCAACAAGCAAAATTGCCGCATTTGGAGTGAAGAGAATCCACATGAGACCCTTGAGATGCCATTACATCCACAAAAACTGACTGTTTGGTGTGCTCTATGGGCGAAATAATGCTGGAGAGTCAGTAACTGTTAATGGAGACCGGTATAGAGCCATGATAACCGACTATTTTGTTCCCGAATTGGATGGCATGAATGTGGATGAGTTGTGGTTCCAACAAGACGGCGCTACATGCCACACAGCGCACGTCACAATCGATTTATTGAAGGAAACATTCGATGAGCGCATAATTTCGCGGAATGAACTTGTCAATTGGCCACCAAGATCGTGTGATTTGACACCATTGGATTATTTTCTTTGGGGATATTGTAACGGCACCAAATCTCACTTTTGGCGTTTTTGGGGTTGTTCACGATGTGGTGTATTTGTTATCAAATCTTGGTACAAAATTTTCAATCAATACCACGTATCGTGAACACACCTTTGATACGGCCTTGTATTTGGTTCAAAATACACACGGTATTATCAAATGCGCAGCATCGTGAACGACCCAAACTCGACAAGTCGTCAAAGTGTTATTTGACAGTGATATTTTCGAATGTGACAGCTGACATATTGTCAATTGTGACCGCTGACATATTGACAATTGTGACCGCTGACATATTTTCAATTGTGACAGCTGACATATTGTCAATTGTGACAGCTGACATATTGTCAAGTGTGATAGCTGACAGATTGTCAAAGTTGACATTGACATTTTCTCTCTTGCTGACTTGACAGCTGACACACTTTTAAATTTGCCGGCTGACATCTTTTGCCAACCCAAGTTAATTGCTTGGAAGATTCTGCCAAGGTGTCTTTTGCCAGTTGTGTCTCAATCATTGTGTCACACAGCGGGTATGAGTTACAAAGTTGTATCGTACACTTGCATAGTGCAAACGCTCAGAAGAAAGCTACTTGTGTGAAAAAGGGCATTGAGATTCGTCAGAAAAACACGCGGTAGGAAAGAAAAGGATTTCTTGGTTTTTTTCGGGCAACATGTTTGAATTGTGGCTTACGTTCTGACAAAAATTTTAACGCAATTTTGTTTTGTTGAAATAATTTTCTATCAATGCTGGGCTAAAGGGGAGACTGATTCAAGTGTTAAATTTCCGCTTATTATGGGTTGCACTTCGCAGCGTACTGGCTTCTGCAGCGTAAAATCCAACGTTAACCTACTAAATAACATGTCACAAAAATCTTAAAAAGGACACTTCACAATCAGTACGTAGTCGCAATAAACATAACAAGGCCACCGATAGCACGAAAAAGACAATAACAAATAAGAAGTCAAACGGTGGTATTGTTGCTGCCGCCAACCATTTAACACCACCAGCCCAAACGGCCGTTGTACCAACAGCATTGGCCCGTAAGAAATCTCAAAGCAAAATCATCAAAGAAAAAGAGCGTGCCGAACGGGAAACCCTAGTTCTTTGGCGGCGTCCGATACAAACTATTTTGTATTGTTCATTTGAAAGCGTGGCATTAATACAAACCTACAGCAAAAAGCATGAATTGCAAGCTGATGTCAGAAAATATTGAATTCGTTGCTGACCGTTTGTTGAACGAGCTGGGTGTTGACAAGAATTACCATACACTAAATCCCTTCAGTTTTATGGAGTTGATTTCTTTGGATGGTAAGACAAATTTAACGGCTAAAATTCAAACACTAGCGGTATTTTTTTAATCTTTATCTCAAAAATATTTCAAACCCAACTTTAAAGCTATCGAGTGGTTTTTGACTTGAGATTTTAAAAATTTTTGTATTTAAACAGAACCACTGAAAAAGAGTACAAAAATTTTAAAACACTTTCCTTTACACTACAAAAAAAAAAAAAATTTAAAAATAACAAATCATAAGAAAAAAATCCTTAACAAACGCAAAACCAGTGTTTTTTTAGGTAATTTTGACTTGTACTATTTTTATGTTATTTTTTTTTTGCAATAGAAAAGCAACGTAAAAGTAAAACAACTTAAAATTCCAACAAAATTTAATTTTAATCATACATTTATTACTATCCATTTAGTTAAACATTTTACGTTATATACATTTCTATTATATAGAAATTGTAAGAAACAAATGTAAAAGTTTTTTTTATTGTCTAATAATACATTAAAGTATTGAACATTTCATTGTAACAAAAAGGGTGAAAAAACCGAACAACAAAAATACGAGAACTTTTAACGCAGTATTTTAGTTTTTGTTATATATAAGAAAATAGTTGATTTTTGATATTTAAATAATGCGCATTATTTTTCATTTCCTGCAATATTTTTTTTACCTGTATATGACGTGTTTTTGAGATTTCGTATTAATCAAGTTTTGCAAAACTTTTTTGCAATCATCTTTGACGTCTAGTTAGAATATTTAACAAGTCTGAGTTAAAATCATCTTAAAAAAAAAAAAAATCTGTCACTTATTATGTATATGTAACAATGCTCTTACTATGAGTAAACATAAAATAAACATATAGTATAATATATCTACTGGACTGTTCTTATCTACTGTTATAATAATAAATGAAGCTGAATCTGGAAAAAAGAGCATACAAACACATTTATATAAAGAAACAAAACTGAAAAGTATCTCTTTATAAATTGTTATTAAATAATCAGCTTTTATATAAACACACAAATTTAAGTATATAACTATAAAACAGAAATAAAAATATATCTTATGAGTTAAACTTAAACTGTACACTAAATATTAAATAGTGATATTAAATTTAACAAATAACAGTTTAAAATTTAAGTTAAGTAACTAAAATTAAATTTAAAATTTACATGTACTTAAAACTAAATTAAATTCTATAATATAATGAATTGCTAAAGGGTTTATTTATTTTGGTCGGGGGGGAGAAGATGTCTGCTTTTGGGAGGGTTTCCAATACATTTAGCCCCTGAACCCTCACGGAAGGGTGGGAAAAGTGTGGGCCGAGCTCGTCCACCAGAGCTCAACGAGTAGGTGTTGGATGATTGGGCCAGGGGTGCCCAAACGGTTTCCTTTATTTTTTTTTATATTTGTTTTACTTGATTTTTAATTCTCGTTTCAGAAAATTTTTTTTGTATTCTTTATTTGGAATCACCGTGTACGGCAAGGGTACACGTGGACGGCCACAAGACCCCACCCCACATCTCACCGAACTGCTAGCAATGGCTAACTAGCACGTGCAGCCGTGGCCAACCTAGTGTCCGCGGGTCACTGGACCGGGGCGATGGTACCACCTCTGTAAGTGAGCGGCCTTATAAATACTGGTCATCGAGAACCAGGGGCGCTGTAAAAAGGCGCCCTCAAACTAAATGCAAAGGGCCGCCCTCTCGCAGAGATGGTAGCACCGCTCCACAACAACCAAAATGTTAAAATTTTGAAATTTAAAATTCATTTTTGAATTTTAACGTCCATGTTGACTCCAAAATTTTCGCCTCCGTTACAATATGTGAAGTCGCTCGTCTACGCCAACAAACCAGAAACGTTAGGGGACTTGGAAGCCAACATTCGTGGCGTTATTACCGACATACGGCCCCATATGCTCGAAAAAGTGGATGAAAATTGGACCTGTAGAATTGGCTTTATTCGAGCCAGCCGTGGCGGCCACATGCCCGAAATCATATTTTAACATTAATGGCATTATATTTTAACATTAATGGCATTATTTCAATTCGAAGTTCTATACCTCTAAAAAAAAACACCCTTTATATGAAATAAATTCCGTGCTCTAAGATCTCGTGAGGGAATGCGAAAACTAATCTGAAGAAGCAATTCAGGACAATTAATGCTACTACATATAATATCCCTTACAAACATGACGGCAAAATATTTACGACGCATCTTCAAAGTGAGAATACCGAGAAGTAGACATCTTACTTTATAAGCCGGCATTTCTATATTCCAATTTAATCGTCCGATTGCCAATCTCGTGAATCGTCTTTGAACTCGTTCAATTCTATTAGAGTGCACTGCGTAAAAAGGATCCCATATAATGCAGCAGTATTCTAATACTGATTTCACAAAAGCATTATATAATGAAATTAAAGAAAAAGGATCGTTAAATTCCTTTGAGTTTCTAGCAATGAAACCCAGCATGGAATTGGCTTTAGAGATCATATAATCAATGTGCCTAGAAAAACTAAGCTTATGATCAAGAATTACTCCTAGATCTTTCATTTCCGTTATTCGTGATAAAGTTATATCGCCAAGCTTAAACGGGTAAAATAACGGATTAGAGTTTCTGTAAAAAGTCAAACATTGACATTTTGCAATATTGAGCGGTAATAAGTTATTTCGACACCAAGTAGATAGTCTCTTTACATCTGACTCAAGATCCGCGCATTCGGATGTCAACTTCAAACGAGCAAAAATTTTTATGTCGTCAGCGTACATTAAACACTGAGAAAATTTAAGAATTTTAGGTATTTCATTAACAAATAATAAAAACAGAAGAGGTCCTAAATGACTGCCTTGAGGAACGCCTGAAGTAACCCGGATAACTTCTGAAAGCACATTGTTAATGCGAATATATTGCGTCCGTCCAGTTAGATAGGACTTAAGCCATTTTAAAATATTTGAATGAAAGCCAATTCTTTCCAGTTTGCTTATTAGTAGGTTATGGTGAACCCTATCGAACGCTTTAGAAAAGTCAGTGAAAATAACATCACACTGGTAACCTTTTTCAAAGCTATTTAGGACGTAATTACAAAAAATAGTAAGGTTAGTAACAGTTGACTTACCGGTCACGAAACCATGTTGGAATGGAGATATAGCCTCTTTTACAAAAAAAGTGAGCCTGTTGTAGACCAATTTCTCAAACAATTTGGGAATCGACGAGATTTTACAAATCGGTCGATAGTTCGATACATCGTTCTTGGACCCTGATTTGTAAATTGGTAGTATAAATGAAATTTTCCATTCGGAAAGAAAATCACCATTTTTGAGCGATTGATTAAAAACTAAAGCAAGAGGAAAGGCTAATGCTTCTGCACATTTTTTTAAAAGAATTGGTGGAAAACCATCAATTCCAGGCTGTTTATCGGTGTGTAAATGACTCAAACCTTCAAAAACTTCCAACACACTTAGCTGAAAACTTCCTATGTTGCTTGAAGAGTCTATTAATTCTAAGTTATTTAAGGTTGGATTAGAAGTGGGAGAGGTATAAACAGATTTAAAAAATTTGGCGAAAAGGTTGCAAATTGTGGGGAGATCGGAGGTACCAGCAGATTTTTTTTACTGTTTATAAACTGCCAAAAGCTTTTACTGTTATTAGTTTTTAATTTAGACTCTTCCTGAAGTATATAAATTTTATACAAAAATTTATTCAAATGATCAAATTGTTTTTGAAGGCTTCGATATTTATCATAAAGCTCCATATTATGTGGGTTTTTATTAAAAAATTTTTAGGCTTTGTTCTTCCTGTTGTTTAGATTTACTGGAGCACTATTAAACCACTTGGGCTTAGAAGATGTTTTAAAATATTCTTTAGGAATCAAAAAATTCATCGCTTCATTGAGCTTACTCGAAAAATAGTTAAAGTTTTTTGATAATTCTGCGTTGTTTAAAACTGACAACCAATCTATATTTTTCAAATAATTAGTAATACTACAAAAATCACCTTTGGAAAAATTAAAATAATAATTGCTATTTTGAGTTGGCTTAAGATAGCTATAAAATTTGAATGTAAGGCTCAGTACATTATGATGGTTTGTATGAAGTACTAATGTTGAATTAACCTGCTAACATGAGCATTTATTTCCCTATCTACAAAAATAAGATCAAGAAGTCTATTATTATTATTGAAAATACCATTCAATTGGTGCAAATCAAATTCCGCGAAACTATCAACAACTACACTCTCACAATTGTTTGTAATATTAAAAGGTAGCCAGTAATGCTCATCGCCATCATAAATCCAATTTATGTTAGGAAGATTAAAATCACCCATTATTATTACGTGCTGGTTATCTTTTCAGTTACTTAAAATACATTCACAATTATCAATGTGCATTTTATATAAATCAAAAGGACTACCAGGAGGAATATAGCTTACAATTAAGAAAAGTTCATGACTATTATCAACATTTATTTTTATAATTAACTGATCTAAATCCAACATAAAATGCGGCGCTGTTGACTGAGAAGAAGGTAGAATTAATTGCGTTGATAAAAGTACGAACTGTACGTACAGCGATCAGTACTCCACCGCCTCTGCCAAGGGCGTCCGCAGAACTTTTTCTAGGGGGGGGCAAAGG
Source organism: Dichetophora obliterata (assembly GCA_963920525.1). Taxonomy (NCBI): domain Eukaryota; kingdom Metazoa; phylum Arthropoda; class Insecta; order Diptera; family Sciomyzidae; genus Dichetophora; species Dichetophora obliterata. The sequence continues at coordinate 168,211,490 of OY986436.1, read as the reverse complement.
TGTGCACATATATGAGAATGATGAATGATGACATGAATATGAAAATTTTGTGAACACTGCACGTTAATGCACTCCACATATGCAACATATTAATAAAAACAATAGATGCACAACAGACGACAAATAGAAAAAAATCTATTGTTAATCGTTAATCGCTGATCAGGGCTGCTTAAGGGCCATATAGACTGCACAGACTATTTGCGCAAACAAGACTTTTTTTCTCGTCATAGCGACGACCATACACTTCACAGACTTTATTTTTCACATTTTTTCGCAGACTTTTAATTTGTATTAATTTTTTCTTTTCTGCTTTCATTTTTATATATTTTCCTTCACAAAAAGTGATTCACAGCTTATTCTATGCGGTGCATACTTTCAATTTTAGGGCTTTATAACAACGAAACTAACAGGAATAGAAAAAATAATATGGTAGCATTTAAAAGAACAAGATGTTTAGTTTAATAAATTAACTTAATTTATTGTAAAAGTATATATTAAGTTGGCTTAAAATTAAGAAACCAGAAAATACTGTTTAATTTTATATCACAGCTTATTTTATGCAGTCACTTGTCATTTATAAATTTTTCGTATTAATTAATGATATTTGATATTTTTATTATTTGGTATGATAGCCCTTGTTGTCCACAACAGATCTGAGGTAGTTTGGCATTGATGCGACCAGTTTTTAAGTGATAGTTGGCAAAATATTCGCCCACTTCGTTTTCAATATCTCTTTCAGGTGGTTTTTGTTTGAAATTTGATGTTTTCGGATTTTATTTTCCAATAAAGACCACACATTTTCAATAACATTAAGGCCTGGCGACTGTGCTGGCGGCGTCATCAATTGTGGGCAGTTGTATATTAGCCTGGTTTGCACAATACCCGCTTTGTGCTTTCGATCGTCATCCTGGTAAAATCGGAAATTCAATTTTATACCCAGAACCTTTGCACTCTGCAACAAATTGTTCTTCAGGATCTGTAGGTACTTAGATTTGTCTATTGCTGTTTTAATAAACGGCAACTTCCCAGTACCAGCAGCTGACATTCAGGCCCAAACCATGACACTGCCACCGCCATGTTTCACTGTTTGTTTTAAGTTTTTTTTGTTGACTTCGGTATTCGGTTTTCGCCACATATAGCACATACCATCTGAACCGAATAAATTGATATTCGATTTATCTGCAAAAATATTTGAATTCCAGTATTCTGGAGCCTTGGACATATGTTCTTTGTCGTAGTTGAGTCTGCATAATCTGTTTTTGGGGATAATAAACGGCTTGTTTCGTGTTACTCGGCCATGAAAGTTCTTTTTGCGCAAGACACGTCGAATAGTTTAAGCACTACTCTGTTTGCTCAGGTCAGTTTGATCTTCAAAAACCATTTTCGGAGCTGAGAGTCTCGGATTAGCCTTTATCTTCCGTACAATATGACGCTCGTCGGTTGCATTAAAAATTTTGTTTGGTGCTTTTTTGCTCTTATTGTGCAATCGATTCTTATGAACGAAGCGCTCGTTGATTTTTTGCACTGTAGAGGAATTGCTATTAACCATTTCAGCCATTTTTCACTCCGAGCTGCTGTTTTTAAAATAGTATATAACCAATTCTCGTTGTTGTAGCGTTGTGCGCGCTCCTATTTTAAATAATCATAGAAGCAGACACTTGAAGCAATAAAATCCGACTAAAAAGCTAACACAAAGCAATTATAGAAATATAACGATGGCATAGCTAACGAAAGTACCGTTAGACAGCGCAGCATTATAGTACCGTAACAGAGAGAAGTGACTGCATAAAATAAGCTGCGAGATGAAATTAAGCAGTATTTTCTGTTCTCTTATTTTTTAAACATCTAAATATATGTATTCACAATTAATGGAAAACCTTTATTTAACTAGACTTTTTGCTCTTTTAAATGACACCATATTATCTTTTGTATTCCTGTTAGTTTCGTTTTTATAAAGCCCTAAAGTTTAAAGTATGCACTGCATAAAATAAGCTGTGAGCCACTGTACGTCTTCACTGTATAAAACTTTCGGTATTATGGCAAGTTTGCGCAAACACAACCAAAACTTAAAATATTTTATAGCAGACATCAGCACAAACCTAAAAACGGCCAAACACACTGTCGAATAGAGTGCGCAAACACTTGTTTGCGCAGACAATCTGTGTAGTCTATTTGGCACTTTATGCAAACGTATTGGAGCGTGTTGTAGCGCTACACAAAATTGCTGTATGACCAATGCGTATAAGTAGTTAACGAAATCGTAACAAAACGTGACAAAACTAAGATTTTTACCAAAATATTAAGATATTAGGACTCAGGCTTAGAACTTTTTATTTTTTTAAAATTTTTTATGACTATATAACATATACACATTAAAAATAAATATTTATAAAATTTTTCCCGTCTAGGGGGGCAAGTGCCCCCCTGCACCCCCTTGTGGACGCCTATGGCCTCTGCTAAGGCCAGATATTTGAGGGCATCGATCTTTACGAAATACGTTGTACTGCTGAGATTCAAAAATTTCGGAACTGTGATGATTCGCAGAAAGCCAAGTTTCAGTAAAAACTTTGACGTCATGTTGCAACGAGAATGAGAATAACAGAATATTCATGGCTTTGGTTCTTAAGCCACCGATATTGTGATAGCATAATTGAAAATCATATGTAGGCCAAATTGAGGCATCCATTACTCTTTTCATTATGTGAGCAGGGAAGCCAAGTTTAAAGTTCTTAAAACTTAGTTTGCTGATGTCTGCTTCTTTTTTTGCTAGCCTGAAGCATTTAAAGAGATCAGGTGGTAAGCTTAGTTTCGCAGATATATGGCTTATGATACTTTCAGGAATAGTATCGGCACGAAATTTAGACAAGTGTATCCATTTTAATTGAGGTAACGCATTTAGATCGGAAGTTAAATTTGATCCGAAAATATTTGATGTTCTGTTCTGGTGTGTTTTTTAATTGATTATATTAGTAACCACCGAAGAACTTTCAGCAAAGTTGTTGTTTACAGAGGTTGAAGCAGAGCGCTGAGTAGCAGGAAATTCTGTAGCATTGACTAAAGGCGCCGGCCCAGCAGGCAGATGATTGTTGTTAATAGCTGAATCACTGAGAGAGTCGTGAACTATATTAGATTTAAGAGTTGAAGCGTAGCTAAGTGCATTAAGAGTGTTTGTTTGAACAGCAGCTGCTGTGACAGTAGCGCTGGGATCAATTACAGCAGTATTAGAAGAAGACGATGAAGAAGAGTGAGAAGAAACTGCAACAGGTGAAGCAAGAGCGCGTGCGCGGGCACGGGTAAATATTCCATTATCTATCTCCGCTAGTCGGACGGGAGGTAGAGAAGAGTTGGTTGAAACCGGTTTGTTTTTTTATTATACGGAAGTCGTAACTTTAAATGTTCACTTAAATTTTATATAATAGTATAGATCCAGTTATACTATTAGGTGTGTTTCCGTACTGTACACTGTGTAAGATTTGTGTAACTTCTAGTAAGTTCGAACTGAGAGAGTAAAAATGAAATTTGAGAATATTGGCAAAAGTACGGAAACAGCTTCTAGCAAGTTTCGAGCACAAAACAGCTGATTATGACAGCAGACGAGTCAAACGTAAATAGCGCCAATTGAAATTGTCGTAATTTTGTTTGTGAAATACATTTTTTTAAGCTATAAAATCGTGCCAAACGTAAAAAACGCCAATTAAAATTATCAATTTGATTGTGAAGTAAAGTTGTATTAAGCCATTGTATATTATTTACTTATACCATGGTTTTAAGTTATAAAGTTACTTTAAACCAGTGTCGGGCAGCTTTGCACACCTATACTTTCTCATCTTGAGTATGTATTAATGAGCGCTTTTAAGCTCACACTGAAAACAAAGTAGTGCTAAAGCGCTTTTTGCAGAAATCTTACTAGGCATTATGGGATATTTTTTTGCTCGGATTTGTATTGCGAAATTAAATAAATAAGTAGCGGACGGAATGTCAAAAGAAAACAGACCGACAGACGGATAATGTGAAATACAGATAAGCAGACGGAAATATAGAAAGGCAGGCTAAAAGTAAAAAACAAATATGTTTTTTATTGTGCTTATTGTGTTTTGCCAAGGCCAAACTGACAGCGTAAGATGCTTTGACTATACATACTTGGAACTGATCACTATATGATATGATATGTGGACATGCCGCTTTTAAATAATTAATTAATTTCTCCATCGCATGTCCCACAATTACCTTATATTGGCCATGCAAATTATCGTAATGCCTTGTAATAAATAATTTTTTTATTTTTACCTATTTAATGGTATATTATCTAAAAATAACAAATTTTGCATACATAAAATTTTATACAATGTAATCTTACGTTATATCTGTGCCGATGAGCAATAACAGCCCTATTCTGGCAAATTAACAAATTGTTAACAAGTATTTTGAATATTTCTATGTGCTTATTGTTTTCAAAACAAAATTTAAAACTCAAAAATCAAAATTTGTTAATGAAATTGTCAATAACTGAAAAGCAGTTGACAATTATTATCAAAATTTTGTATTTTTGAGCTTAAAATTTTGTTTTGCAATCAAAAAATTACAACAAACCCATAGAAATATTCAAAATGCTGGTTAACAATTTGTTAATTTGCCAGAATAGGGCTATAAGTCTTATTTCAAAGTTTCCAGAAATCTTGCTTCAAAGTTTTCAATCGCCATATAAGTTATATGAAAGGGTCTTATGTTTTTGCGTCATATCTTTGGCTAAGGTCATGCTAGAAGTTCTAGATTTTGTGTGTTCATAATGATATATACGTGGAACACAACTATAACAATAACTCAGTTCTGTCTTAAATCGACTATATTAGATATAATATAATATATTCAAATAACACGCAAGCGCAGATTTTATCTGCTTGACATTCGCTTGAACACTGAAGCTTTGATCGTTCTGTAGGTGAGTTCAATACATATTTAACTCAAGAATGAAGCCTGAAGTACAATAGAGCGAGAGTGTGATGCGAGAATGCGATGCGATTATATAACGAAATCTCGCACACATTACCCTCGCATATTATTTGTATTTGTATTAAAAATTTGTATGGGAAAAGACCGTGTTTTTGTTTAGCAGATACCATTTGTTAAGTCCGAAACGTCAAACTTATTGAGTGTAGTGATGAATTGTTTTGGGAATGAGTTCTAACAAGTACCAAATTATTTTTGATTTGCAGCTTCAAAGTAAAAAAACTGCCTTTTATTAATAAAAAAATAAAATTTTGAATGGGGTTGGTAGAGACTTAAAACATTTCAAAGTTTCTGAATAGCAACTGTATCGAAAGTGGTAACGCGCTGTAATATAAAAATTAAAATACATTTTTCGTTACTGAGTTCTGGTTACACGAGTAATTAAAACAACAGATTTTTAGCTGTAGAAGTATGCCAGCTGGTTTTGACATATCAGCTTAGCACATGATTGTAAAATGTCTTAGCAGGTGCGTTCACATCAACAGCTGCTAACTTTAACAATTTAGCAGTTTAGCAGGACTTAACAAATTTTACTGAATACCATTAATATTTTTTTGTTAATTGCAAACAATACATTAAAAATTTTTAAAAATATAAAATATAAACATAAAATATGAGTCAAAATAAAATTCGCGAGGTTTTAGTTGCTGGCTTGGCCGGATATTTAGCTCGGAATGAATTAAGAAAGCGTCGAAACCAGTGAACAAGAAGATGGTGGGTTCGACCCATATACCAAGATCGGGATTCCTTAGGTTTTTATGAAAAAACCTATAAAATAATGAAGCGAGACGATTCGGAGATGTTTGTTAAGGCCACTAGAATGAGCGTTGCATATTTTAATGTGCTTCTAACTTGTGTGGGACACTGGTTAGAAAAAACCTCTATACGAAAACCAATTTCACCTGAATGTCGGTTGCCCTTAACAATAATGTAAGTATATATTGCAAACTTCTTTATAGATAGTTATTATGTTGTTTATTACAGATATTAAGCACACGGTGGACCTCGCTATGTATATGCATGGAAATTTAAAATGTTAACATCTATTATAGGACGAATCATTTACGAAACGTGTGATACCCTGTGGAATGAGCTGAGTAATATATGCTTATCACCTCCAACTCAAGAAAATTGGCTGCGTATTGCTAACGAATATGCCTCTCGGTGGAACATGCCTAATTGCATTGGCACTATCGATGGCAAACACGTGTCTATTGTCTGCCCACCGAACGGAGGATCACAATATTATAATTATAAGGGAAGGCACAGAATTGTCTTTCTTGCAGTATGTGATGCAAGTTACTGCTTCTCAATGGTTGACGTAGGCGCTTATGGTAGTCAAAGCGACGGAGGTATACTAGCGGAGAGTTCATTTGGAAGACTTCTGTCGCAGGAAAAGTTGAAAATACCATCCTCTTCGCCCCTGCCAGGGTCAAATGAAGCATTTCCTTATTTTTTCATAGGCGACAGCGCTTTTCCCCTTGGACTGCATTTGATGCGCCCCTTTTCAGGTAAACAATGTACATTATGCTGGCCATGCATTTGTATAAAACAATTTCAATATTGCGAAAATGAAAAATTTTACTAGCTAAAAGTGTTGGATTTGAGATAAAAACCAACATGCATTGATATATAGTCTGATAGTCTAATGTGCAATATCTATTTTTTTCCCAATAAACATTAATACAAAATATATCTAGGCAATCATTTGTTCGAATGACGAAGAAAATTTCAATAGAAGGATCTCCCATGCAAGGGTAACGATAGAAAACACATTTGGAATATTTTCTGCAAGGTGGAGAGTTCTCAGAAACGACATTCATGCATTTCCTGAGAATGTTGATAAAATAATTAAAGCAACAGTATTATTGCATAATTATTTGATGCTCCAGAAGTGTGCTGCGTATTGTCCGCAGATCTATTTGGACACTGTCGTTAACAACAAGCATATCAGAGGAGTACACCGAAACGAAAATCAATACCCATTACAAGGTATCGCTACTTCTCGGTCGCACAACTCTTCCAGAGAATCATACAGTCTGCGTAAGAAGCTTTCAAGACACTTACTTAACGATGGCAAGAATATGCAAAGAAGCTAAACTATAAAAGAAGCTATGATTTTTGTATATATAATTATATAAATTTGTATATATATTTTTGGTCAGTATCACCTGCTGAGTCGATTTAGACTTATCCGTCTGTCTGTCCGTCTCTCTGTCTATCTGTACGTCTGGGGGCCAATTTTTCAGTGCGAGTTTAAACTCTAGTCAAATAAAAGCAAGCTTTACTCACCAAAATTAGACGCTTAAACTCGGTTTACAAAAAAGAAACGCATTTTATGATAATTGAAGTCAATTTAACTTCAACGAAAACTAAAATATCTAGTTAAACAAAGTTTAAACGTCCTATTTTGGTGAGTTAACCTCGGTTTTTCAGTGCACTGAAAAATTGGCACTGAGTGTCTGTATGTTTGTCGTCATGATTACACCCGCAATTTTGAAGTTATCGTAATGAAATTAAAAATATATGTGTACATTAAAAACTAAGATCAAGTTCTAGAATGAGCTAAATTAAATAAAAACTACGCCTTCCTCCCGTAGAAAATAGTTTTATCAAAACGGTATAATCTCTTAAAATTTCACAAAAATTAATATATTGACTTTGAATTTAATATATATGCCTTCTTCTATATTTAATTTTTTAAATATAATCAAATCAAAGTTATTAAACCAATGTTATTAAACTTCAACTATTAAGCTTTGGTTATCATTATGTAATCATTTAATAATAATATAATATTAATGATTTTAAAAAGAAACTAAAATATAATTTATAATATTTACGAAGATTGTTGTTATTATTTTTTGTAAAAGTAGAAATAGTTGGGAAATGAAAACAAAGCCAATTTTTTTAAACCTATAACGTCCATCATAGGGTATTTAAACTTAAAGTCGAAGAAATGTTCTTACTAGTTTATTTTAAAAACTCAAAGGTTTTTGATGATCGGTAATCTTACTTAGTGTTTGACTTTATCGAATTCGCAAGTTTTTTAATTTTTGAAAACGTTCGAGTTTAATTTTTTCAATCAAAAAAGTAATAATGCACTTGATTTCGGCAATAAATTAGGTATATTTTATTGAAGTTCATATATTTTATTTAAATTCATATTGTTTCTTGATTGATTTAAATGCTATTTAATAGCATCAATTGCTTCTATAAAATATAACATATTAAAATGAAATAATAAAATAATTAAAACAACAAGAACACGTAAAATAAAATAAATATTTCAATTTATTACACTGTTACAAATTAAAAAAAAAAATTTAAATACCATTTATCGAAACATCACGTATTTTCCAACTCATTTGTTACACAATTCAAAACTTTACATTGCAAGCGTGTCATATTAGAAACAGATAAGTTGTAGGCTCTAACTGTTGACGCTACACTTAGAAATAACATATCAATAGAGTCTTGGTCTTTTTGGTTACTTTCAGTAAGCTGGGATGAAATAGTTTTGCAAAAAGTCTTGAAGTTGTGGATTTGGGTATTTGTGGTGTAAATGTCATGTTGGAACGATCTTGACCAGATGCTTTAAAGAAAATGGAATATCATCCAGATATTCGACATCACTCCAGGAGTCAGCATTAAAAATGTCAGATGAATTGTCCTGTTTGACATCAAAGTTACATGTTGTTCTGTAAGGAATTATATATGTGAAATTGCATTCAATGAGCTATATTAATATCTTACGCTCTTGGTTCTAGGGAATCCTTTAAAAAATGTAGCTTTTAAAAATATTTGTACCGTTTTCGGTTGTACATATTAAATCCTTGTCCCGTGCTTCCCTTCATTTCTTTTATGTTTTTTGAAATTAGTCACGAAGAGATCTCCATGCTGTTTTGCAATCCTTTTCTAAATTATTAATTTATATTCTTATAGTAATAAATTCATCAATATATAGTTTCACTTACCATCTACATTCAAGGAATCGGCAATTTCTTTCCAGGCCATTTCCCTCCAATCGGTTTTTTATATAGCCTGTTGCTTTTATCATACAATCCCGGTTTGAGCTGTACATAATCTATCAGTCTTTCGACTTGCTCGTCAGTTAGTTTCTGCATTGCCGTCTTGTGTCGGATCTTTAATAGTTGCTTAAATAGTTGAAATTAAAAAAATTAACTAAAAAGCGTCGAATATTATTTTTCAATAGAATTTTTATGACGGCTTATCATCGCATTCGTGGTTTTCCAACTTTTTGAAAATGCCTCGCACCGCACAAGCGCATCGCAAACCATTGTAGATTGCTACATAAAAACTCTGCTTATGAAAATCCTCTGACACCTCGTGCGAGATTTTTACGTGTTCTCGCAACGCACTCTCGCTTTATTGTACTTGAGGCTTTATAGAATAAGAGATTACGCTTTGCGCAGGTCCGTTACTTCTGCTAATCAAGTTTGACAACCAGCTGTTCAGTTGACTACGTCACAATATTTTATGTCTTTGAGAAACGTACTGCGATCGGTTGTGTTTTATTTAATTGTGTATATATCGAAGTATATTTGCGAGTTTTTAACTTCAAATTTAAAAAATGAAGTGTGCAGCTGTTAATTGTGGTAACAGTAGCAAACAAATATTTTTCAGAAACCTGATGTTTGCAATAAATACAAAAATTAAACCAAGAAATTGTAGAAAACGCACTCAAACGAAAGCAAAAATACAAAAATATATTAACTTAACAAAATTTGTTTCATTATTTAAAAACTTGTAACTATCATTTATTTGTCCTTTCAATTCACAGGTAAATTAATGGAAATAAAATACCTGGGAATGTTTAAACTACAGTATAGTCTCGCTAACCCGGACACTCGCAATACCGGACTTCCCAGTAATACAGACATCTCTACACTTCGGACATTTTTGATATTTTACCTCTATAGTTCGGACATAAAACAAAATCGAACATGTTTGGTTTACAAATTGACTATCGCTATGTAAATCAAGTCAAAGTTTTCTTTTTAAATGTATTTTGTTAAGTAAACGGGGGTTTTTGTGAGAACAAGGCTTATTTGCCTGCATATTGTCATTCGGTTCATTTAATTTACGCCTTGAATTTTTATCTACACGTTGATAATGGTGTGAATATTAAAATTTTAAAAGTTTATGTAGATTCTTAAAATGCCAGCGACAAAAAGGCAACATAAAACGATAAATCTTTCAGAGAAGCAAAATTTTAGATTTTATTGAAACTGTGAAAATCAGTACGATGTTCAGCTGAAAAATTAAAATTATCAAAATCTACAATTTGTGATAAAAATAAAAATAAAGATAAAATTAAAAAATATGTGCTGCAAGCATTCCAAGGATCAGGTAAAATGAAATTTTAGCAAAGAAAAGGCAAAATGATTGAACCAAATTTGTTCCAGGGAAAAGAAAAAAAATATCAGACAAGGCATTATATAAAAGTAATTTTGTGAAACATTGTTATTTATTATTTGGAATTTCAAGTTTAAAAATTGATTTTTAAGTTTAAAAACATAAGTTCCCGTACTTTTTGGACTAAAAATGGTAAAAAAGGCGTGAGCATAAAAAAATATCTCAAAAATAGATAAAAACACAAAAGAGTACGGGAACGTTTTTCGGACTAAAATGGTTCAAGCTGTCAAATAAAATCGTTTGCCGAAATAAAGAAAAATTTTCACATTCATATGCATTACAATATTGAAACTAATTCTCAAATTAACGTTTATTTATATTTAGTTTTTACAATTTAACATGTTTCTGGTTTCCATTCCGACCGTTTTTATATATATCAAAGAACTTTTTATGTTTTGCAATTTCCTTGCTAACTTGTAAGCAGCTGTTTTTAAGCAGTTTGACACTTTTACCATTTTTACCAGAACAAATTTCTCGGACTAAAACTTGGAACTTTTGACAGTGAGGGGAAATTTTTTACTCTCTACTTTTTCACTCTTACTTACTACTTACTTAGTTGGCACTACAACCGTATGTCGGTCTTGGCCTCATCTAAGAATTTGCGCCAGCCATTTCTGTCTTTCGCTTGCTGGAGCCAGTTGGAAATTCCAAGCTTCGTCAGGTTGTCCTCTACTTGGTCTTTCCAGCGAAGATGCGGTCGTCCTCTTCTGCGTTGACCGCCGCTGGGTACCGAATCGAATGTTTTCTTCACTTGAGCATCGTCTTTCATGCGCTGAACATGACCAAGCCAGCGAAGCCGCTCGATTTTAATGCGCTTGACTATGTCGATGTCAGCGTAAAGCTCATACAGTTCATCATTCCACCGTATTCGGTACTCGCCATTGACGCAGATTGGTCCGTAGATCTTACGAAGAATCTTTCTCTCGAATGCTCCTAAAGTCTTTTCATCTAAACTGCTCAGCGTCCAGGTTTGTGATGCGTAAAGTAGGACGGGCATGATGAGCGATTTATAGAACGTGATTTTCGTTCGTCGAGAGAGGGCTCTGCTTCTCAATTGCCTACTGAGCCCAAAGTAACACCTGTTGGCAAGAGTTATTCTTCGTTTGATCTCAATGCTGATGTCGTTGGTTGAATTAATGCTGGATCCCAGATAAACGAAGTTCTTCACAACCTCGAATGAGGTATTGTCAACGGTAACGTGGGTTCCAAGACGCTGGGACTGTTTGTTTGTTGACACTAAGTATTTCGTCTTATCTGCATTCACTGACAGACCCATTCGACTTGACTCTCTTTCTAATCTGGAAAATGCTGCACTGACTTCGCGCGTATTATGGCCAATGATATCTATGTCATCAGCATACGCAAGCAGCATAACACTCTTGTAGAATATTGTGCCACTACGTCTCAGATCAGCAGCTCGGATGATCTTTTCCATCATTAGGTTGAAAAAGTCGCACGATAAGGAATCACCTTGTCTGAAACCTCGTTTGGTAATAAATGGTGGGGAGAGGTCCTTCCCGATTTTAACTGCGCTGCTGGTGTTGCTCAGTGTCATCCTGCAAAGTCGTATTAGTTTTGCAGGAATACCAAATTCAGACATGGTGGAGTACAGGTGCTTCCTTATTGGGCTGTCGAAGGCGGCTTTGTAGTCGACAAAAAGATGGTGGGTGTCGACTTGTTTTTCTTGAGTCTTCTCCAAGATTTGTCGTAGCGTGAAAATCTGGTCGATGGTGGACTTTCCAGGTCTGAAGCCACACTGATAAGGTCCGATCAGTTCGTTTACAATGGGCTTCAATCTTTCACATAAAACGCTCGACAGGACCTTATATGCGATATTAAGAAGGCTTATCCCACGGTAATTGGCACAGATAGTGGGATCGCCTTTCTTGTGGATTGGGCAGAGCACACTGAGATTCCAATCGTTCGGAATGCATTCTTCCGACCATATTCTGCATAGAAGCTCGTGAATGCATTTAAGTAGAGCTTCGCCTCCGTTCTTAAACAGCTCAGCAGGTAAGCCATCAGCTCCCGCGGCTTTGTTATTTTTAAGCCGAGCTATAGCTGTCAGAACTTCATCATAGTCGGGCAGCGGAACCTCGACGCTGTCATCCGCAATTGGGGTTTCCGGAATATCATCTCTATTGGCGGGATTGCTGTCAGCGTCGCCATTTAGAAGTTTAGAGAAGTGTTCCCTCCATAACGTCAGTGTACTCTGGACATCTGTCACTAGATTCCCGTTTTCATCCTTGCAGGAAGAGGCCCCGGTTTTAAAACCATCGGCAAGGCGTCTTATTTTTTCGAAAAATTTTCGGGCCTCATTCCTGTCACCATACATCTCAATCTTCTCCTGCTCGCGCTTTTCTGCCTCTCTTTTTTCCGCCTGAAAATATGTCTCTCTTCCCTCCTCTTTTCTTTGTATCGCTCCTTAGCAGCGCGCGTTACAACCGACTGCAGGGTGGCTTTGTAGGCGGCGTCTTTCTCTGCAGTGGCGTCGCTACACTCCTGGTCGTACCACTGGTTTCGGCGAGGGCGTTGGTAGCCAATCACCTCTTCAGCAGCCGCACGCATGGAGTTGGAAATGTGTGACCACTGCGCGCATATATCATCGATTGGAGGAGTGCTTTGAAGCAGGAGTGAGAGTCGAGTGGCGAAAGCATCGGCTGTCTGTTTCGATTGCAGCTTGTCGACGTCTAGCTTTCTCTGTGTAGGGTTGCGTGTATTCTTAGCTGCGCACAGACGTGTACGGATCTTGGCTGCAACAAGATAGTGATCCGAGTCAATGTTTGCACCACGGATCGTGCGTACATCCAATACACTGGAAGAGTGCCTTCCGTCGATCAAAACGTGATCAATTTGATTTTTTGTTTTTTGATCAGGGGACATCCAGGTGGCTTTATGAATATTGAGATGCTTGAATCTAGTGCTACTTACGACCATGTTTCGTGCTGCGGCGAAGTCAATCAGCCTCATTCCGTTATCGGAGGTGTTGTCGTGAAGGCTGAACTTTCCGACTGTTGGACCAAAAATATTTTCCTTGCCCACCTTAGCGTTGAAGTCACCAAGCACGATTTTAACGTCGTGGCGGGGGCAGCGCTCGTAAGCATTTTCAAGGCGCTCGTAGAAAATTTCCTTGATCTCATCGTCCTTGTCTTCTGTCGGAGCGTGCGCACATATTAGGCTTATATTGAAAAATCTAACCTTGATGCGGATTATGGCAAGTCGTTCGTTCACAGGTGTGAATCGCAGGACGTGGGGCCGTAGTCTCTTGCCAACTACAAATCCGCATCCAAACTCGTGCTTCTCCGCATGGCCGCTGTAGTAGATATCACAGGGTGCATGCCGAATGCAACCCTGTCCCTTCCATCGCATTTCTTGGATAGCAGTGATATCAGCTTTGTATCTTCCCAAGACATCAGTCAGTTGGATAGAGGCACCTTCCCAATTAAGGGTTTTTCACTCTCTTACCATTTTTTCAAGTACGGGAACGTTTTTCGGACTAAAACCTGCAAAGCTGGTAAATTGGACTAAATTTTTGGAGTACGGGTACAGACCTATTATTTATGTTCTTATATAAAATTTCTTTACAAAAATTTCTTAGTAAAAGCGTTTGAATTAATAAGGCTCAACTAACAAATTCTTCTACTTTCTGTGTTCCGGACATATCCAGTAATACGGACATACGTCGAAACTATATGTGTCCGGACTAGCGAGACTGCACTGTACATCAATTAAACCCTTAATAAACATTTTTATAAAATCCAAGTCGAAAAACAATGCTCACTGAAGTTGGTTTCTCAGACAAATTTTTTTTTTTGACTAAGCTGCTTACTGGCTATAATAAAATAATAGTAAAAATAATGTTTGCAAAGGAGTACTTAATAAATTTACCTTCTTTTCATTCCAATAAATTAATTATACAAACTAAAATGTATGCAATTTTCATTTCTGTGTAGAAATCGCATGCAAATTGAAAGCTCTCCAAACAGCATTGATATTATGACGTACATGCGCAGAACGACAATTCTGTTGTACTCATTTTCTTGTCTTCGGAGCAATTTTTGTATTCTATCATTCTTGTATTTTACTGCACAAACACAATCTCAAGTGTGCAAAGCAGCCCGACAATGCTTTAAACAATTAATTTATAATTAAAAATGGAAAGCCAAAAGAAACTGTAATTTGTAAATTTATTTTTAGCAGCTTAACTTGTGAATATTTGTGAAAAACATAAGCAAACAATTGACATTTGCTTGTTCTTCTTGACGCTTGTTCTTCTTGATGCTTGTTCTTAATTAACTCAAAGTCTTGAGTTTTAGCACGCTCTGTGCACATTCTGTGCTCGAGAGAGCGATTTTATGCTTGTTCTTCTTCTCCCATTTCTTACACAGAAAGTATGGAAACAGAAAATAGTGACTCACAAGTCGCACAGTGTGAGTACGGAAACAGACCTATGGTTTTACCATGCTACAGGTCAATCCACTGACATATACAACTTTCAGCAAGTTTTCTGTTTTTCTTTGTCATATTCAATATTGCTAGACGCGCTGCTTCTTTATTTTGAAGCTTCAAAAAATAATATATGCCAATTTTAACTCAAGAAACTCCATTCTGGCAATACCACGCAAAAAGATTCATCAAGAAAATTGAAATTAAGTTACAGTCCAACCTTAATTGGTGCGTTAGCGTCATTTATCTGTTAAAATTGGTTTATGCACATACATTTTGTATGAAGCCTACCGGAATACGCAACTCGATTCGAATTTCCCATTTTGACAATGCGTTCAGTAGTGAAGTTGGCTGCAACAAAGAGAACGAAAAGAAAAACAAGAACAAAGGCAATGATTGTTGAAGTTCAGTTTCGGTAGCGTTCATAGAACATTGAATTTTTTAAAGCAACGAAAAGAAAGGAAGGTCGCTCTTTGTATGTTTCCAAAGTCAGACGTGATTTATTAGCATCGAAAATCGCCATTTTGCAAATATACTTAAAGAAAAATTTCAACTTCAGTTTTCCTTTACTTAAAAATAAAACAACTGTTTTATTACACTGAGTTATACACAGTTTCTAATTGCTGCTGACAGTTTAACACTTGTTGGCGCATTGTGCTCCATATGGAGGGGCATGAAAGTGTTCTCTTTCCGGACAAGAAGCCGCCTGACAAACAGGCTCAAGAAGCCGCTGCCGCTGTAAACCTAAGCAACGAAGTAAATGTAGTCAACGTGTGCATGCATCAAGGTGTTCCTCAACACCCTAGTTTCAGTCAACCACAAGCAGCACAACCTCATCCTGGGGCTGCGCAGATACAGTTTGCAAATTCAAGCCAGCAGACATTTGCATTACAACAAAATGGCGGCAATGTTCAGGGTCTACCCCAGCATCAACTAGCACAAGCGCAACATCCTAGATGTGAATCTATGCAATTTACGCGCACTAATTCTGAGGTCCTGCATCATCAAGGCGCTCCTCAGCATACTCATTCCGACCAATTGCAAGTGGCCCAGCTACATCCTGGGGCTGCACAGTCTCAAAACAATCAGTTAACTGACGCTCTACATCAACATGCGATGCAACTGCAACTCTAAAATGGCGCACTTTTTCAAGGTCCTGACCAACAACGACCATCACAAGCACAGCAGTCTTGCTGCACAGATTCTTCAAGGTTCCAAAGCATTATTGACGACTTTTCTGATATGGAGTGTGTAGCTGCCTCTCCAAGTACTGCAGACGCCGCCACTCAGCTTCTTTTACTTCAACAGGAGCCAAAAAACGAAGGATTTTCAATGCCTAAACGGAAAAGATGCTTGGATGCTAAGTATTCTTCCAGAGAGGATAGTGCCAGGACACCTTGTAAGGTAGTTTTAGACAAAAAGTATTTTAACTCTGAAAATAGATTCGCAATATTGGGCGATTTAGAAATAGAATTGACAATTCCTACAAAAAATTCCAAAGTGAAATCTTCAAATCATAAATCATCTGGTAGCTCCGAGGTGCAAACCTCTAAGAAGGACAGTTGTCCTCCAATTTTAATTTTCAATGTTAACATCAAGCACCTAGTTGACCAGCTTGAAGCGCTAGACCCTAAAGTTCAATTTCGTATAAAAAACATAAATAAATATAAAAGTAAATTATATACTGACAAAGCGAAGGTGCATTCGGAAATGATGGCCTTACTGAAAGAAAAAAACCTTAACTCTTTTTCTTTTACCCCAAAAAACGAAGTACAATTGAGATTAATCCTCCGTGGATTGTAATTCATGACTGATACTTCGGTTATTAAATCAGCTCTTGACACTTTAGTTCCTGGAACTGTTTGCAATGTTGATAAATTTAATACCACCTTTTCCTTGAAAAATAAAATCGATACCGGACTTTTTATGGTCTCACTTGTAGCTGGAAAAAAGCTTGGAGATATTGGCCACGTAAGAAGCCTCTTGAGACTGACGATAGGTTGGGAATCTCCAAAACATAAAGCTAAGCAGATCCAGTGTAGAAGATGCCTGCACTGGGGGCACATCGCCCGAAATTGCAATAGAACTTACACTTGCGTAAAATGTAATTCAACGCATAATCCTGGTGAATGCCCTCTTAGCCTTGAAGTGGATTCTAAGCCATTTTGCAATAACTGCATACAGGAAGGTCATCCTGCGAATTGGAGAGGCTGCCCTATGTTTAAAAAATATCTATTAAATAAAAAGAAGTGCGCTGAAGAAGCCGCGGCCAAAAAAATTATTTCTGCAAATAATGTTAAAAATGCTATTTCAAACGTGGGCATTAATCCACAGAAGTCGTTCGCGAGTTTATTTCAATCCCAAGTTCCTTCGAACTTAGTCACTTCTTCTCCTCCGCCTAAACGGCCAGCAATAATCGAAGAATTTCTTAAACTTTCAAAGATTTTTGGGATTTCTGAGCCTGTTTCCCTTGAGCAGCAGATTCAGAGATTCTTGGACAATTATAAAAAAATGTCACTAAATCAAGCAAAATCTGAATTCTTGGATTTGTTGTCTAAGGTAAATACGTCTTATGGCCCGTAAAAACATAAACTTTCTTACGTTTAATGTGAGGCCGTTAATCGACACTAGCCGTAAAATAGATTTATTGAATATTTAAAAAAAAACAAAATATCGACATTGGATTTGTGCAGGAAAGTCATTTGAGTGGTTCAAAAGTATTTATGGAAGACTACGATTTTATTAATAATTACTCATCTATCGGAGTAGTGGTTATTCTAAAAAAGTCGCTTACTTATTTCTCAATCAAAACTCAGGGAGTTTCGTTCCCGCATATCTTTATAAGAGTAAAACTTGCTGTTGATGGCTCTGAAAAAACTTTTCTTTTTGGATCGATATACACTCGGTGTAACTTTTCTTCTTCACAATTCTACTCGGGGCTTAGTAAAATTCTTCAAATTTTAAAAAACTTTGATTGAATGGTCATAGGCGGTGACTTTAATTCCAGGAATCCCGCTTGGGGCGACCACCTTGAGAATTGCAATGGCAAAGTTTTTCTTAATTGGCTGCAAGATTTTCCCCTAGATTTTGTCAGAGTTTCAGACCAAAGGCCTGCCTTTCCGTCTGGTCCATCTTTTTTGGATCATTTTCTGGTCAGCCCAAATCTTATTGATTTAATTAATAAAAACTTTTCCATTGCAAGCCTTTCTACGTTCTCCATCATTTTCCGATTCGGCTAAAAATAAACCTCTCAAATTTCGATTTTATTTTGAAAAACCCAAAATTTTTTACTTCTTTCAATAAAACCAATTGGTCTAACTTTAACCGCGATATAGAACCGTATATGTCAGATAATTTCCCCCAGTCAATAGGAATTTACTCAATAGCAATATTGACTCTTATATTGAGATTTTTAACTCAAAAATCGAATCGGTCATCTCTTCTCATTCCGAAAAAATTGTTTTTAAAAACAATAAGGTTTATGTTTCAGATGATATTCAAAAACTTTTTAAAATTAAACATTCTGATCTTCTAGAAATTAAAAATACAATTGCAAACAGTATATCTGGTCTGCCTTCATCAATTTATATCTTTAATGACATTTTTAGTTCCCTGAATAATGATGATGGGTTTCACTTCACAGATTCGAATTCACTTAAAAATATTATTAAAATCCTCAACAATAAGAAATCTGCTGGTCTAGATAAATTGTCAAATTTTATAATTAAAAGATTACCTCCTTTAGCACTTGATTTTTTGACTGTTATTTTCAACAATTGTTTGACCAATGGTTACTTTTCTGATAAATGGAAAATTGCTAATATAATCCCTATCAAAAAGAAATCATAAGGTATAGATTTAAATAATTTTCGTCCAATTTCTTTATTGTCAAACCTGGGAAAACTCTTTGAACACGTCCTAAAAATAAAAATGGAACTAAACCTTGGAGATGAGTTTATTCCTCACTCTCAGTTTGGCTTCAAAAGAAACCACTCCACTGTCGATGCGTTGTTAAAATTTCAAGATGATGTCTCTTGTAACCTAAGACAAAAAAGATGCACCGTTGCAGTGTCGTTGGACATCGAAAAAGCATTAGACAGAGCTTTTCATGATGGCATCCTTTTAAAACTTTTAAATTTGGGTTTTGATCCGTTTCTCTTGAAATTATTTCACAGCTATTTCTCTAACCGTAAATTCTGCATTCAGATTTCCAATACTGTTTCTGAACTTGGTTGGGTCAAGAGTGGTGTTCCGCAGGGTTCAGTGCTGGCACCACACTTTTTCAACATTTTCTTATTTGACTTCCCTCATCTTTTGTCTGGTTCAAGAGGTATCTTGTACGCTGATGACTGCCTTTTGTATGCTCACAATGAATCTCCTATCGCTGCTCTTGTGATAGTTTCTCAGCATCTGCAAGTAATTCGTGATTATTGTAGAGACTGGGGCGTTCGAATTAATGCCTCCAAATCTGAGGAAATTTGCATTAGAAACGCGTCGGGCAAGTGTAATAGAGCTGTTGTGCCTGAAAGCAAAAGTTTGAAGCTTTTCTTGGACGGTGTCGAGATTTGCTTTAAAAATAATATTAAGTATCTAGGGGTAGCATTAATAAACTTCTTAAATCCAACTTACATGCGAGATCAAATATAAAAAGGGCTCTTAGGTTAATTGGTCTCGAGACTTTTAAATAACAAATACTTAAGTAAAAACACAAAACTTTTAATATATAAAGTCAGCATTCGCTCGACCTTGCTCTACGCGTTTCCTATCTGGTTCACAATATCTCCTACAGTTGCCAAGGAATTAGAGGTTTTGGAGAGAAATGTCTTAAGACGGTGTGTTGACAGAAGCTTCGAGTCATTCACTAAAAAGTACTTAAATAAATTTATCTATATGAAAGCCATGGTAAACCCGATTTGTCGTTACGCTCTTAATTTACAAAAAAGTTTGTGTCTGGAATCTCGAGTCATGATAATGTTTTGCTTAAGGACATTTTTGATTCACAAAAGCATTTCAACTGGTCCTCCACAAATTATCTATCCCCAATTGGGATCTTAAACGAGGAAATTGGAACTGACTTGGACTTTGGTACCCCTCTGCTACCTGATTTTTACATTGAACAAACACACGGATCTCATAGAGGTTGATGTATTATTAATATCGCTATTATTCTTCTTATATTCACAACCACACACAACTAAATTATTTAAGTTTTTCCTTTTATAAAATTCCAAAATTAATGTTGTCAATAATTTTTGTCATTTAGGTTAAGATTAGTTTTAAGTGTTTTAGTATGTATTTTTAAGACTGAGACAATACGTCTCGTTGTGTATTAAATACCGGGAGCAAGTATTATATAAAAAAAAAAAGATAAAACCAAAAGTCATATGTAACTTACTCTATACTCATGAGCATGTAGCTTTTCTCTTTTTCTACTGTTAGAACAACACAAATGTAGTTCTAAGTTTTCTTGTAAATGTATTTCCTAAGGGATGAATGAAATGTATACTGTCTGAAAGAAAAGTCTCAATAAATTTAATTTAATTTAAAATTCATAGAACATTTGAGTGGCGCTTTTAAACGCAACGCAAGGCATACCAATTTAGGTTGGACTGTTAATCAAGTCAAAGAGAGTTAAGCACGTTTTTGTTACTCTCTCATTGATTGTGGGGACAGATAGAGCACAAAAAATTTTCAAAACATCATATAAAAAAAAAATTCCAAAACTTGCTGAAGGTTTTCAGTGAATCCCAAAGAAGTAAAATATAAGGAAGTGGTGTAGTAGCAGAAAAGTGCGGCATTTTGCATATTGGTGTTGGTTCGCACAAACACATAAACATTCAAACACGGCCGCATTCGGTTGCATCACAAAAAAAGGCCCAACCTGTTTCTGATGATAATCACATA
Organism: Dichetophora obliterata; assembly: GCA_963920525.1. Classification (NCBI taxonomy): domain Eukaryota; kingdom Metazoa; phylum Arthropoda; class Insecta; order Diptera; family Sciomyzidae; genus Dichetophora; species Dichetophora obliterata. The sequence goes on along the minus strand of OY986436.1, from coordinate 168,190,694 downwards.
TTTACAGATTATGGCTTAAAGTTTTCGCTATCTTGTTTCTTTTTATCCAATAACTATTACAGATTGTATTTCCACACCACCCTTGAGGTATACAATTTGGTGCGTTACCGATTTTTTTTTTTTGTGGGTGTTCGGTTCCCCAGTAGGCCTATTTCACCCGAGAGCAAAAAGAATATTAGTATAGTAAAAAAATGATGGTAAAAGCTATCTACTGGGTTTGTATTCATTTATATTCATGCATTAAATTTTATATATTATTAAAATTATAAATAATTTTAAATTAAAAAATTAAATATAAAAATGGATTTCAATAAATTAATAAAATAATTTGAATTAATAAACTAAATAAAATTATTAATACAAATTAATTTTTTCTAAACACCCTTAAAATGAATAGTTTTATGCAACTTTTGCCTAATAGTTGGCTTTTCATTATTTCTTTTATATAAAAATATCTAGTTTTTAAAAATATTTCAATTAAAGATTTTACAATAATATTAAAATGACCGGAAGACTTAATATGACCCTCAAATATACTTTTTCCAAGCAGAGATCGTTGTGTGTTCAACACAATTCTATTGTAATACATTTTATGCAAAATAGATTTGTCTTTATCTAATAATTTTGTTTGTACGCGTAGTTCTTTTTCAATAATAATGCAAACATCTTCAACTGATTTTGAAGGATTTTTCAAATACCCCTTTGATTTAAAACTTATTAACGATTGCTGACTAGTTTCCCCCTCCAAATCTATTTTACATTCATTGCATTTAAGAATTGATTGCAATTTAAACACAACAAACCCTGCTATATACTTAACTACATGACCTGTATATTCAGTTAAAATACTAGCATCTGTGAAATAATTATGGTCGTTAATAAAAGAATAGTCCATGTCGTCATCGATCCTTAAAACAATTTCCTGCTGTGTCGCGACTGCTTCAAAATTGTTTGGTTTCACGGGGTTTGAACTACTTAAATTTAAAATTTCTATATTTTCTAAAGGAATGCAATTTCCTATACCCCCTTCCCTAATTTTGCATCTGATAATCAACTTCTTATAAGCAGCTTTAAACTGCTTAACAGAAGGATTATCATTATGTCCTAAGTGGGATCGAACAGAACTGAAAAAGAGTTCTAAATGGTCTTGGTTAGTCCCCTTTTCCACACGGCAATTTTTCTTGCCGGCAAGTTTTCGATTCTCTTTTGGACTTGCCATTTGCTTTTCCACTCAGCAAGAGTTCTTGAGCAATTCCGATTTTACTTGTCTGACATTCGTGTTGTGAAATAGTTTTTGTTAAGGTTCAATAACATTTAATATTCAATAATATTTACAAAAAGAAGTAAAACTGTTTTAAAAAACTCTATATTTGTATCTGAAAAGCTCATTTTCAACACAAACACACGAAGGCAATGCTAAATTTATCTATATATGGTTTTACACTAATGCGCACGCATCTTAAGTTGACGAATAACATTAAAAAGAAGCATCAAAGAAAGAACAGCACAAAAGAAAACTTGCCGGTACGAGCAAGTCTGTACTCGTCCCCTTTCGTCTCGTTCCGATTGCCGCCAAACTCGACTTGCCGGCAAGAAAAATTGCCGTGTGGAAAAGGGGTCTTAAGCTTGTAAAATGGTATAAAAGATAAAATTTGACTAGCTATAAACCTATCATAAATAACTTTAATGTTTCTAATACATGCTATTATACCTATAAACCCTGTCTTTCTACGGCTGTTTACTACTAACTGGCCATTTAGAACGCGAAGCTGACTTATATATGACACAAATTCTTGTTCAAATAAAATTAAACTACCTATATTTGCATTGCAAAGGGCTTTTTGAAAGCCGAATTTGTACATATTCCTACTATTTAAAATGTCGAAAGCATTATTCATGTACCTGATGAAATTTACTGTGGCCTCGCTACCTTGAAAATCTGGCAACAGCAGTATTTCCCTACAAAAATCAATTGCATCTGCTACAGATGCACTGAGAGCTTGCACAGCAAGTCTAACTTTCATTTTTTGATCAAAAAAATATATATGGGCCCTTTTTATCTTATTTCCTAAATGCAATTGCTCTTTTTCTTGCAAATCTACTAGCTTTTGAAGGTACTGCCATTTTATTATTCTATTTTCTGAATCCTTAAACTCTCCTATTTCAGCAAAAAAATTCCTAATGAGTTTTACCATGTGGCAAGGGTCAGGTAAAATACAAAATCTACTAGTCAAAGAATCTAACTTAAAAATACTTTCTGTACTAATATCTGACACATCACATCCTAATAGTCTGGCTGCAGTAAAATTGACTGCAGCCCCATCAAAAGTTAGTCCAACTACCTCAGCTCCTGTGCCTAAAATATTTTCTAAACAATGTTTAATCAAATTTACCTTTTGGTTTGCGTCAAGAGACGTAATGGGAAAATATCCAACAGGGATTTTCCAACTCCGGTTGACGCACACAACCATGAAAACTAAAATTTATTCCCTTTTATTTTAAATAAATAAATAAAATATTTTTTCCTTTTATTTTAAAATTTTTTGCGTTAATTTATTCTTTATTTTGGCCTTTATTCCACACACTTCATATTATGCACTGAATTTGGAAACTTTCGCGAATTTTACCTCCTAAGCCATTTGAGACCGACATTGTATTATTGCACTTTTGGACTAAGGAGGCCCAAGAACGTTTAATAAACATAAGAAAAAATTATTTACGCGTGGGCCATAAACTGCACTTATGACAGTGAAAATTTGTTCACTGAAAACACGAGCGCCCTAAATGTGTGGAAATATGTAAATTGAATACGCCCCTGAAATACTTTGACATTTCAATCCCTTAAAATTGGCGCGGAAACAACGTACTCCAATTTGCTTTTTTTCACTTATTTCCAATCGGAAATGCACAAATTTTCACATTAAATAACTTTTTTAAACACAATTCATTATAAATAACGTTGTTTCGTTTAAAAAATCCAACTGGTGTTTGTATACTTACTTATGGAAGGAAACCACATTATTCTTCAAGTTCTGACTACTTGAACAGTTTTTTACCACACAACGCATGTTCGTTTAGTTGTTTATATCGCAAATCTTACTTATCTCACTAAAATTATCAATAAAAATAGCTTTTAATTAAATATTTAATATTAGTAATTTTTTTATCTCACAATTCGGCCGACAGAACGATCGAAATGTCAAAAAATATTCTCCGTACACATACCGCAGTACACATACACTGTATGTGAGGGTAACACCATTTCCTTATATATTATTTCTATGGTGAATCCATAGAAATAAAAGATAAGGAAGTGGTGTTATACTCACACACACTATACGTGTGTAGAAGGAATTTTCGTCGCTGAGGAAGAGAGATAGAGCGTCGTTATTTGACATAAGCCCTTCCCGAGCAAAAAAAAAAATCTATTTTTGAGGAAGAGCATCTGTCAAAACACCAGTTCTGCTTCATGAGCGCATTCATTATTTAGGGTGGCAAGGGCCTTATTTTTTAAATATTGGGATAAGCTTTAATAGTTATTTATTTGTTTACAATTTCTTTGAAAACTTGACATGAAATTAAAGTGGATTAGCAACCTAAGGTTACAAGCTATAACTAGGTATTTTTATATAAAAAAAACTAATTAAAAGCCCACAGTTCGGAAAAAACTACACAAAACTATTTATTTTGAAAGAGTTTAATTTGGTATGTATTTTAGTTGTTTAGTTTTTGTGTTATTTTAATATCAATTAAATAGTTTATAAAAAATAGTTTTTTGAAATGAATTTTTAAAAAATCATTCCAAGTAACTTTTGTCGTTTCAGTCTCATTCTGAGTTCATGTCTTTTACATTATTTTAGCAATGCTTTTCTCTGTAAAAAAATTGGTAACGCAACATATTATATAACGGTGGTATATAAAAATTGCATAGTAAGCATACATCTAAAAAATAAAAAATAATTTACGCCTTTATTTACTACATAATTGAATGCGGCCCTGTTTGAATGTTTTTGTGTTTGTGTCAACTTCACTGTGTTTGTAAAATACTTCATTCCACTTCAAATACACCGCTTCCTTATATTTTACTTCTATGGGTGAATCCCGCTCTAGTGATGCGATATGACATCGTCTTCCTTATTAGCGGGGTTCACATGATCCTACATGTTGTCAGTCGGCTGTATCGAGCGTTCGAACGGTCAAATGAGAGGCTTATCCTACAATCCGGTGGGCGGAGTATGCCCACTAAGAGCACCAAATAAAAAATAAAATAAAAACAAGGAAAGGGGAGAAGAAAAACAAAAAACTTAGTAATAAGTAAACAAAACCTGTTAGAATAAGTTAGAATAAGTAATTTGCATTGCCTTGTTTGGCCAATAAATAAATAAATAAATAAATAAATAAATAAATAAACATGTAGGACCATGTGAACCCAGCTATTGGGCTATGACCAGGGTTGCCAACTCATCTTTTGGTTTTCACCGCAGTGGTTCTCAAAATTCCCCGATTTTTCATCAAATTCCTCTCAAAAAAAAAGTTTTAATGAATTTACTTATAGACTTTTTTATTTGAATATAACAGTAAATAAGTTAATGATTTTATAAATTTTATTTGATAAAAAATAGCTCACTATAAAGTTAAAAAAATAACTTTAAAAAAAGAAAATGTGTTTTCGAGTTGCCACTTCAAACTTTGAAGCTACAAAATGTCGATGACCCGATTCCAAAATATGTTAATGGGGGTTTTTGGCAAATAGTTTTTTGAAAATCTAATAGTTTTACATTTGATTATTGTTGTACAACTATTCACGAATATGTTAAAAAAATTTATAAATCAATCTCGCTTATAATATAGATTCTCTAGGGCTTTTAAACCCGGTGCGTCAGTGTACCTTTAACTAACCAGAGTAACATGGCAGAATTAGAGAAGGTATATGCATTTTGGAGAGGGAGACTGCCGCAACTGTCAAAACGAAGTTGACAGCTCATACAAAATCTGAAAACGATGAGAATGCGATAAGAAAGTGAAAATAGGCAAGAATACAAAAATGCTTGAGTTTGACAATTCTGGTTATGAGAAAGAGAGCGCAGTCTGAAATGCATATACCTTCTCTAATTCTGCCATGCAGAGTAACTTTAAACGCGTTTTTTTCGAAACATAATTTTTCAAAACAGGCCGCACTACTGTAAACAAACTTATCGACCGATTTTTTTTTAAATCTATTTGTCTTGTAATTCTATACATCTTTTACCAAAATAAGCGTCTTTGGAAAATTTGTATGGTAAAAAATTTCGTTAATTTTTCAAGTTTTTTCAACGCTTTCTTCTTTTAAATTTTCTTTATTTTAAATGTTATAATTCCATTTTGGTAAAGGATGTACATTCAAGGTGTAATGGCGCTTGCAGCAAAAATATGGTTTTACCTTCGCTTTTCCTTTTGTTCATATGCTTGAATTTGATTAACACTAGAAGCTCATATGAGTTTTCAGCTTCCGTTTAAAATACCATCTATTAGCCGTTATAAGCAACTCACCACAGTAGTTTATATTGAACACACTCTTAGTTACTTACCTTCTTCCAAATTTTTATCATATTTCTTTTATTGTTTTATAATAAAAGTGCAATGTTAAACATTTTCGGTAAAATTGTGGCGTGATCGAGCTTTCTTGACCGAGAAGAAAACGTTAATCGATCTTTTATATTTGTGGCTGCAAAGAGTGCACACTAATTCAAAGAACTTCTTAAAAAACAATAAAAATTATGAAATTAACTTAAATAAAGTCAAAACGTTTTATCAAATTTATCAGTATTTGCAGAGTTTTCCAATAATTAAATTCAATAAATATTGTACCTAAAAGTAAAACATAAAACAACACTTCATCCCAAAAAAAACAAACATCCAAACGCTAGCGATTCATTCACGTAAGTTTCTATCAAATATGTATTGAAGTGAGAAAAATCTCATAAAGAAATATAATTTTTAATGAAAAATTAAATTTTTAGATTAATTCATTTTTGGAATTATTAATCGTAATCCGTATTGAATAAATATTATTCAACTAAATTTTCTAAAATTTATTGGTGCAAAATCTTCCAAACTGGGTTCTAAAATTCACCAAAGATATGGCGCAGAATATTAAAGAATTTCCTACAAACTCATTTTAAAATATTCAACAAATTTGTTTAAGAAAATCATCACTAAAATTGGTCATAAATTCGGTCTTTAAAATGATTCTATATCAACGTTAATCTAAATCATCAGTCAAGCAAATCTCTCGCATGCTATCTTAGGTGCAGTTGAGTGCAATGACGACTCTCTCAGACAACATAATTGAAGCAGTCTTTTAATGATCACCAAAATTGGATTAGTAAGCAACGTGGTGAGCAGTTAGTTTTCGGTAATCGCGTCATTAACATCGGCTTCCAACAAGCTAAGTAAAATTTAGTATATAAACATTTATTACTTTTATGTGCGAACAAAAATGTTTAACAAAAGTGTTAAGGAAAAGAAAGGATTAATATATAATCAAAGTGTACATATAAAAAAAAATCTTTAAATAGAAAATTAATACTGGAGTAAAGCCTAAGTGAAAAGAAAAAAAAAGGAAACTTAGATAAATTTTTAACATAAATACGTGAAAGAATAAGTTCAAATTTAAATTGAGTGTTTAATAATATTAAAACAATTTAAAATAGTAGAATTTCTGCATTATTTATCGGAAAAAAAATTAAGTAAATAACAAATTATAAATAATGTACATTAACCGTGACTTTGCTAACACTTGCACCATTGCATATATGCCCATATAAAAAAAAACAAATGTTCTCTCATGAGATTTTTTTTTGATACAATTTCCTTTGCTTTCTTTCGGCTTTCCAAACATTAAAATTATGAGTTATTAAAATTTAATTTTCAAAGTAATCATAAATTCAAAATATAGTTACATACGGTTTATAGCTTAAAACTAGAAAAAGTCTATCTTAAAATTAAGTTAATATCGTTTTTTTTTATAAAAATAGCATAAAAATATAGCATGCAATTTATTTATTAACTGAGTCTACAGAGCGCAGAAAGATCTTTCTTCGTGGGAGCCTCGGAACATAGAATCCACTCATGTAAGTTTGAGCATGTAAGTTTGAATAATTTTTTAAAATATATTTTTTTTTATAATGTGTGTGAGAGCGAGAGTGATTAGTTAGAGAGAAAAAAATAGCCCAAGGCCATTCTTAAAATAACCTTGAACTTGAAGTTTATTTAAATAGCAAGCAGCTGTTTTTCTATGTTTCTGATATTTATACTAAGCTAAAATTCAACTTAACCCTTGCACTCTCACATTAATTTATTTTGCTCATCTTTGCTGATTGCTTGTTTTTGCGAATTTTTCTTAAATTATTGATGACATTTTGCCTAAAGTAAAGGATGTAACAATAATAACATTTTTTTTACTTTTTTATTTACACTAGTATTTTGGATAACTAACCTTTTTTATAAAAAAAAAAATAATTATCGATATTTTCAAACGATGCTTTTTATATTTCCTATAACTTAATATTAACTTTTTATCACTTACCTTTGAATTTAAATGGAAATAAAAGCTTTTTATGAGTCGCTTTTGTATTCATCGATTTAATTAAACATTTTAATAATGGTTTTCTTTCCACTTAGGGTTTTTTTTTACTTTCGCTTACTTACCAGTTAACATTGTGTTATCAATGCATTCAGATATTGTTTTTGCTTACTTACCTTGATATTCTCATAGTATCGAGTTTGATTAAGGAATTTGTTTTTACTTTATAATCTCTAATTTTTATACAATAAAACCATTATATAATATTGCTATAAATTGTGTTAATGATAAAACTAGATATAATACAATGAAATCTAAACTTGTAGATATGAGTTAAGGAATTTATGTTAAATATAATAATATTAATGGATTCTTAAACTAAAACTATTTTGATTTTCAGTACTCTATGTAGTTGGTATAAATTCTGATCATGGCTGGGTGGGCAAGGTATTGTTGTAATACCATCTCTACAACAAACAAATACTTTTCTTGACACTAGTTTTATAAAAGCAATGAGCCGTTTTGTGTCCGTTCTTTTCCCTTTTTTCCACCTTCCTCAGCACGCTAATTTAAAGTAATAATTTCGTAGTTTGGGTATTTTTATCGGAAAGATGGAAAACGAACTCCACCCCACTAGCCGACGAGCAAGAGCCGCGAGTCAAAGCGTGCTACCCCTTCCTTCTAACCTGATATGAACTGTTGATATCTGTAAAACTGAAAATACCTACCTTTAAGATCGTTGTATGCTACAAAGGGTCTATTTTTGAATTCATCTTTTTATTTCAGACGATCTGGAGCCGAGCTATGTTGTATCCCAATTTTCACTTATTTTTAAGCACACTAACTTCAGCGCAATATTTATATTTAGAAAATATAATTTAAAAAATTGTTTGCTTATACTGACGATGTAAAATTAACATGCAAATTAAATTTTTTATATGTATTATATACTTTTTTAGAAAATTAAACGATAATGTATCATTAAAAAATTAATTTGGAAACAAGTATTTTTTTGCCAATGTTAATTAAATTTCTCTAATGTTGTAAGAAGAACATTGTATCAGAAAATTTAATATAAAATCGAATTCCCCGCAAATATTAAATTAAATGTTAAATTCTCCGCATATTCGAGCCCATTCCCAGATCGACATGAAACTCCCCGCAAATCGTGTAATTCCAAACCAGTTGGCATGCCTGGTTATGACAAAACATATCAAAGAAATAAAAAATGGTATTTTATTCTTTTGTTTTGTTTTGGACATGGTAGAAGGATATAGCAACGAGTATATATCTATAAGAGTTTTCACTCGTCGCTCGTTATTTTTTGCTCGCTAATATTAGCCATCCATCGACAGAACAGGATATTTTGGTGGGACATTTATTTTATACCCCTTCAAAAGTGCGAGTTTGTTTACATTTTGTTTTCTATATTTTGATCATTTTGGCTGCGTGCACAAGGGAGCAAAAAGATCGGTATTTTTTAATGTGCTTGCCTGTTTCTTCTTATTTGAATATTTTATTTATTTATTTATTTATTTACTTGTTTAGCAATCAAGGTTATACAGCAATTTTAAAATTATAAAGTAAGATATTTAATACAATTAAAAAATATAAAGTATAATTTTGATTGAAATCATGTATTATTAACAAACTAAAAAGTTTTACTAAATTGCTTAAGTATATAATTTTATTAAAGTATAAAAAATAACAAAAAAAGTTAAGTCAAAATAATAATAATATCAGACAGATAATATCAGACAGCAAAGCAGGGTTGCGTTTTCAAGACAAACAAGGTCAAGTTAGCAACAATTTATGTATATGGCGGAGTCGTGTGACAAACAAGGTCTCATACCCAATAAAACACCACTCCAATAGGTATATATACAATATATATCGTTCTGTCTTCCTGAAGCCGGTGAGATCGTGGCTTGACAGGGTGGTTACTCGACAAACTAGGTCAACTTCACCAAACCAATTTTCATAAAATAAAGAAAACCAGTTGCGAACGCAGGCACCAAGACAAACTAGGTCTTATCGGCCACTCATATTAATATATTACAAATCGATCTAACGTAGTGTTTCAAGAGGTAAAAAGACACCAAGACACCACGGTACCGTCGACAAATGTAGTCACAATCATCATGAAGATATGAGGCAATTGAAGATCCCAGGTTTAGGTCCATTCAGATTATTTATATGTTTATTCACCAAAATTTTCCATTTTACGCTTAGGTCGATTATATCTGAAAAAATATTGCTAGTATTATGAATGAAAATAAAATTTTACAGCTTCTTATTTGCATGTGCATGGTTGCCGAATTTATTTTGTTTCCAGCTGGACATTTTTGCTTTAGCTATATTTTGGTTGCTGGTGCAGAGAAGGATTTTTAAATATTTCATAAATATCCTGTTCTGTCGATGGATGGCTAATATCAGCGAGCAAAAAATAACGAGCGACGAGTGAAAACTCTTATAGATATATACTCGTTGTAGCGTCTCATAAGCACGAACCAAATGCATTACTCGGCTTCTGTTCGTACGCCAAACGAAGTTTTTTTTCTGTACGTGTGGAAACATTGACGTCGGCAGCAAAATCTAACTCAATCACATGTGAATAGGATTTTGATTTTTGCCTGACACTGTTTTAAACACTTTCGTAAATATTCTGAGTTTGTTTAAAATGAAAAATTTTGTAAATACCTGCAACAATTGACAGAAATTTGTATATATATATTTACATAAAGAAAGTATAGACATCTCATATATGTGTATATACTAGGTAACTTAAAAATCATTTAAATCAATTTATAATAATTTGAAAAGAGGGAAATTGGTAAATTCATTTAATTTACCAAATCCAATGTAGCTAAAAATTGAAATTGAAATCATGTATATCAATTTATCATAATTTGAAAAGATGGAAATTGGTAAATTAATTTAATTTACCAAATGCAATGTAGCTAAAAAGTTTAGCTTCAAGTTAAAAAATTTCTTAATTGTACCTGCAAGAACTAAAAGAAATTTATAGGTATAGTTCATATAAATGTTATCATAATTTAAATAGCTGGAAATTGGTAAATTCATTTAATTTACCTGCAAGAATTAAAAAAAATTTATAGGCAAAGGTGGCATAAAAATGTTCTCATCATTTAAAAAGATTGAAATTGGTAAATTCATTCGATTTACCAAATCCAATCTAGCTAAAAAATGTAAACATTCATTTGAGTGCAAGATTCTTATAGGAAACAAAAAAAGTCATATCAAAGTGAAAAGAAACAATAGCAAACTATTTTCTTTTCGCTTCATCACACGCTTTCTATTTTCTATTTCTTCGCACTCATAGAGCTCATACTTCGCTAAGCATCGCAACCACAAAGCTACGTCAGTTAAGCACAGCTGAGCAAAGTCAGGCGAAAAATTTCAATTTTATCGCCTTCCTTCACATCCACTTTCGCCCAATCCTCACTTATTCAAAATGTCTGCACAAACGCAACTGTGCTGAACTGACAACTCTTTACTACTCTTTGATCAAACATAAAAATACATGCATTTAAAATACAACCCTTTTTTACTTACAATCGCGAGGTTTTTCCAAATTTAATAAAAAAAATTTTAATGTATTTAGTTGTCTCTTTTTAATAGTTGGCCCTTCAGCCGCTGCTTAAGGATTACAACCCTCAGTAAGTCCGACACAGGCTTCACTGTCTACAGTACTTCTGGATGTAGTTATCTTTTTAAAAATTCTCTTTTTAATGTATTGCTTGAGCAAAAGGGATACCACTAATTATAAAAAAAATTTTGTCTTGAAAAGCTATGCATGGAATTTTATGTTTGACACCTCGTTGAATAGATACTCGCATTCCCTTTGTTTTAATACCCATAAAGCTTAGTTTTGTTAAAAACCTAGAAAAACGGCAAGATTTTTAGGTAATTTTTCGAAATTTGATTTACTATAAATTCTAAACTTGAACTTAAATTACAAATGAAATAAGAATTTTTTTTAAATCCTTATTTTTTGGATGTTTCTGCCTAGTTGTTGTACAGAAATCACAAAAATTTAACAAACAGGTATTAAATCTGATTCACTATGCTGAAAACAAGAGCGCCCCTCTTATCAACCAAAATATATTCAACTGTTAAAAATGACTGCGCCTCTGAAGCAGTGTTTGTGTTTTGACAGATGTGGTTTGATCAAACTGGAGTAAAATCGACGTGGTCTAATTTGCATTTTTAAACCATTTTTAAATAGAAATATATACATTTCTAATACAAATCAGTTAAGAAAATATCGTAAGTAACTAAATAAAGCACATTTGTTAAAAGAATTCAAACCGTATGGACATATTTACCTGTGGAACGAAAGCGCATTGTTTTTAAGTTTTCGGGAACTTTTACAATTTTTAACCGCACAACTCATGTTGCATTTATTTTTGTGGTCTTTTTCTTTGATTTTGTCGCTTTTTAAGCAGTGAAAAATGCTTGAAATTACATTATTTTTAACTATTTTGCTGAGGAATATTCCAATCAAATGCCAGGGTTCTCAGAAATGTCAAAAAACACTCTCTGTCTCGCTCGCACAATTTACGAATGGTGCGACAGTTCACGTACAGTGTATGTGTAAGCAACACCATTTCCTTATATTTTACTTCTTTGCTTGGGCCTATTCTGCCAGATCTGTTATTCTGTTATGAATTTTCTTTTATGAATCATAAAAGATGCCGCCCATAAAAGATCTTTTAAAATTGGTATTCTGCCATTCGATCTTTTATGGCACCCTGTAATCAATCTTTGAAAACAAAAATCTATTACAATTTTGTTAACTTCTGTAACACAGTCATATCATGAAATTTATATCTTAAAATATTTTTTGAGATATATTTCATGAGATGAGCTGTTACTTTTCAGCAAATATGTAAAGGCTTGATTACCCAAGCGTAACGTGAGGTGGCGCAGCGGGATGTAGCGTAGTGCAACGTTGCCTAGAGGTTAAGCGATTACCGAAATCGTAATCCAACGTAGTGCAGGCGCCGTAGTACAGGGCACTCATTTTATTCTAGTAGGCTTATTTACTTTTCCTCGTCAATAAAAGACTGCATCTTTTCTTATATAGTATTAAAATTTACAATAATGTGAATTTGAACAACATTTTTCGCTTTTCCCACAGCTGTCGAACTGTCAAAAATCGTAACGTTGCGTAGAAATCTATTTTCTACAGACTTCTACGCTGCGTCACGCCACGTTACGATTTCGGTAACGACTTGTACACATTTATCATAAAACAGATTTTAGCTTGACAATTGGCAACGTCACGCTACGTTACCTTACGCTTGGGTAATCAAGCCTTAAGTGTGTTCATTTTTAAGAACTTTTCAAGCAAAAAATATTGCAAGAACATTTCAAGAGTGAAAAAACATAAAATGGAATGGCGAATGGAAGAAGTTATTAATTTAGTAAACTTTTACAAATAATTCCGAATGAAATTTCATGATATGAAATGCAAACCTAAATATTATAGAATGAAATCTGGATATCATGAAATTCGATGTGACAGTTCGCATGCAATCAAATATTGTAAGTGGAGACAGTGTGTTATGAAACAGTCAATAAATTAAAACATAAAACTTATCAAACCAATATGCAGAGTGTAAAAAGTAAGTTCATAATTTAGTTATATTGCTTTAAATAAATTTGTAATTTCTATAGTACAAAGAGAGAAAAAATACCACTGTGGAGCAGAGGGAAATAAACTGCGATCAATCGACTTCGATGTGCTGGGTTGAGACATTCCAAAAATGTTGTTGCCTTCTACTGAAGCCTGGTAGGATACATACCCATAAAAATGCAGCGTTGTTAGTGACTATGTATAACAAAGTAACTTAAAAAAAAATTTAATTTGAATTAACTCATTAAATACAGACCTGAATTTCAAAAGGAATGTTTGTGGTTACTGAAAATTGTTTCAACTTGCTTATGAGCAGTCGAGCATTCACCTTGTCCAATCGAAATAGCTGCACGAAGTGCACTTCAGGAAGCTCGAATGGTTTACTTTTAAGGTGCAACTCTAGTAGAGTTGCTCGATGGTTTGTTCTAAAAAACATTAAATTGAACAAAAACATATGCATATATTTATACTTAACAATTAGGCTACTTACATTTGTCGCCTTTTAACAGCATTTCTTATTGAAATTCTTAAATAAACATAAATTTTTCAGACCAAAATGCTCACTTTCCAAAAAAATAGAAAAATGTATCTGTTATTCTGTTGTCTTTCATAACAGATTTCATAGCAGATTTTGACATTCAAAATACCAAATAAAAGATTGTGTAAAAGATTTTTTGACAGTTTGAAAAATCTGCTTTGATCTATAATAGATTTAATAAAAGATTGTCGTGCAGAATACGAATTTTGGTCTCGTTACAGATTTTGTGACAGCGCAAAAATTTGTATGGAAAATCATAACAGAATAACATAATTTTTTCATAAAGGATTCCGCCCAATTCAACCCTATCATAAATTTTTGTCGTAAATTAAATCGACGCAACTGCATCGAATCATGGTAAAATTATTTATCAGGAAGCCTAGACGACTACCTATTTTCTCACGAGCTGCTGTCAACGAACGCCAAACAAAAGAAAGCATAAAACGAGCTTTTAATTACAGTTTTCTTTTTAAACTTACATGAAATTTATTTATTTATTTTCTTTGTGTGACAGAAAATATTTTTGATATCTCCATTTTGCATCAGCTGCCATAGCAACCATAGCAACCATAGCACGCTTTCGTTTTAATTTTCTTTTGTTTGACATACGTTGACCGCAGCAAAAAAAATACCTGATACTGGGGGTATTTAAGATTCAAAGCACTTGCCTGTGCAGTTGAGGACTTGAGGACTTCTAAACTTTATAAAAACGAAATACACGTAAGTCAAAAATCTGCACAAGTGCTTTTCTACAGTAGCCTCCAACTTTAGGACTTGAGCTGGTGTGCACTTGTGCGCATTGAAAATTTTGACAGCTTTGAAAAAAGTGATAGTGGTGTGTTCATGAAAATCTAACTGCACAATTCCAAAAATCTTCAACTGCACAGGAAAGTGCACTGAATCGTGAATACGCTTACTAATCTAGCTAAAATAAATATTTTTAATCGCTATGCTAAAGGAAAGCGGAAAGGATGAAATATTAGCTTTCATGAAATAATAGCTATTATATTAGTACTTTTTTATATGAAAGGCAACAACATCTTTAAACTATTGTAAAATTTTAGGACAATACAACTTGATGGCACACCTTGAGAATAGCCTAATAGTCTTATGCAACAGCAAGAGCAAGAGAGATAGTTACGTAAATTATCAAAAGTTATGCCAATGGATCCTTTTTGTATATAGGGACACATGATCTCTTCTTTTCAACCCAAACACATAACGAACAAGATTATTAAAGAGCACGTAGAGTTTGTTTTTACTTGAACTATCACAGTTTGCTAACATTTTGAAGCCGTATAGCATCGCTGGGACGAGATATGTTTTATCAAGTAACATACGTTGTGAACAGGTGTAAAGTACTGGGTCGTCCATAAAACACGAAGCACGTCGTTGACCTTTCCAACAGTGCTACTAAACCATATATTCCAAGTCAGTGTTCTATTGAAAATAAGCCCCAAATATTTTAGATTGACACAATTTAGTGTAAGGGGCAGCGGAAATGTCGATAACTTTATTCGCAATTGATATATAGATTTTTTTAAGAATTAGGCTTACAGCGCATTCTTTTCTGTCAAAAAAATCCTGAATTTTTTTTGACCTTTTCAAGAGTTCTGCATTTTTCCTAAAACAAAAAAATGTTGACCTAAAATAGATCGTGCTCTTTTCTCGAAAATTCTGACCGCAAAAGTATAACAAATGCAGAAATTTCTGACTTGTACAATTGTTCGGTTCTGCATTCTGCTCTCTGGTAATACCAACATTTAAACAAAAAATAAATAATTTTGACATTAATATTATTTGCTGTGACAATCGTGAAAAGCAAAAAGTTCCAATTTTTAAAAATTTTTAAAATTTAATCCAAAACAATTTTGATTAAATTGGTGGGTTTTAATAAAAATTAACGGCTCGATGAATATTTGTTAAAAATTCCATGCAGGCGGCACTACACACAACCTTAATCGTAAATACATCGGAATTCAAAACAACAGTGCAGCCAATATCAAATGAAAAAAAAAATTTTCAAAATTTTTTCCGTTCTTTTCTCAGCTCAATAGTGGTACACATTCTGTAAATTCAGGTCAGAATCTAAAAAATTCTGCATTCTGAGAGGTCAGAATTTTTTCAGAAAAGAATACGCTATTAAATTTAAAAATTTATAAATTTCATGCAAACATTATTATTATTTATTATTTTATTATTTATTTATTTTTATATTAGTACATTAAGAACTAGGTTCTTTTATAGTACAGAGCTCAAAGATATAATTTGAATTCAACTTATTACAAAACATTTAAACTTAAATCTAAAGTAATTTAAATTTATTATTATACAATTAAAAGTGTTTTCAAAAAAATTTTATGCAAAACAAATGTAAATTCAAAAGACAGTTAAAACTTAGCGACAACAGAAAGAGCAAACAAGAGAGAGAGAGAGAGAGAGAGAGAGAGAGAGAGAGAGAGAGAGAGAGAGAGAGAGAGAAAGTCATATAGAGCTAAAGATCTGATATTTTGTTAACTATTATATGATGAAAAGTGCTTCAAAATAGCATGTTTGAAGGGTGTTTTTGACTCTATGGATATTAAGCTACTAGGCAATGAACTCCATAATCTAGCGGCATTAATAAAGAATAGTCTGTGGAGCTTAGAAAGTTAAAACTAGGTATAATTATCACTTGGCTTCTATTTGACCGACTAAATTGCAGTTTTTCAAATAAGAAGAAAGGAGTTTTGTGGTGCATGAGTTTGTGTACAAATATGCAATTTCTGGCATTAGAGTAGCTTATGATATCGCACCCTAGTATACGTTAGTATAAGTTTTTTAATTGAGCTAAATTATCAAATTTACGCAAGCCGTAGACATAACGAGTGGCATGATTAAACGCGATTTGCAATTTAAGTTGAGACTGCGAGTCTAACTTGCTGTATACAAGTTCAGAATATGTTATGACAGGGACAACGAGCTGAATTACAAATTTACGTCTTAGATCAATAGCCCTACAAGAAGACTATCGGTTATTTAACTAAGCAAAAACGGTTTTTCTAAACTGAAATATCGGTTACCTCTTTATACGAAGTTTCGGTTATGCTAGGAAGAGCCTTGGGAAGAAATTAACCGAAACTCGTGTATACGTGTGATCTGGCATCCCTTTCTCACACAAAGCAATTTCCAATATTATCGAATTATAGCCGTCTCGCTCTCTCTAGTTAAGGTTAACATAAATACAGGTTAAAGGTAACTAAATCTCACCAGATAAATCTATCCGAAAACTCAGTTACATATAACCATTAGATATAACGTAAAAATCGGTTTTATATAACGTACCTCTAAAAAAATAAAAATGCAAGCAATTCGTTGGTGTCTTGAAACAAATGTTTTAAATTTATTAAATTTTTTATTTTTGTTGTTGTTGTTGTTGTTATTGTTGTTGCTGCTACTGCTAGCCACTTCTGTGCCGACGACTTTGGGAGTGGAATTAGATGTGGCGAATGTTGAAATGCTCATTGCATTCTTGATAATGGCAAGCATGCTTATTGGCTCATCCTTCTTTGATGGGCAGCAGCGTTCCAACAGTAAGCAATTTAAAGATATTTTTAAATTTTTTATTGCAAAACTTGGTTTTTGTTAGCGAAACCTGGAATGGTAAACTGCAATGGCGGATATGCAAAAATTGGACATAATTTTTAATAATGATACCTTCTCTTTCTTTCACATGCACTTGCTAAAATGTTCATATTTTTCCCTTGCTTCACAATTTTTGACACTGAAATGAGTATGAGAATGTGGTTGTAAACAGAAAAATGTATGTGATTGTGTTAGAGTTTTGGTTAGCTATTTTTTGTAGGGAGGTGTATATTCAGACGACATTCTAAGGTTACGCAAGATGTAATAGATTTTGCGGACTACACTGTTGATATGATCTGTTGTTGATATGATCTGATAGATCTACAACACTATTAACTATTTTTATGATTTTATCACCCAATATAACGTCTGGAATGGAGTTAAGGCTTATTTTTTCTTTAGAGACAGGCAACACATACGACTTAAGTACACTCACAGAACTAAACCCATTGCCGCAACCGAAAAATTGCCCTACTAATTTTGTCGATTGTCGGCAATTTTCTAAATGCAATTGCCACAATCGCCAATTTCCCAATTGAGCTAATTGCGTCATTCCGTTGCGGGAACGGAACTGTAGACAAGCTTTTGAGTCATTCGGTTGTGCACAACGAACTGTTTATCGCGCTTACCAGATGTCAGTTATATGAACCGAGTCGTCCCATCGTTTCGACTTACGAGTGTGAAAAATAAACGATGAAAATAAACATGCTTTGTTGATGCTAATTTTGCAAATTTGCATATTTTTAAGAAGAAATAAATTAGATTTATTTCAATTGCATAAGTTTTATTTATTAAAAATTGAATCACTTCACTTTGAACACTTAACCAACCACTTGCAGCGAGAATACCGACCGAACCATAAACAAAGGCGCGACGAGCAACATAGCGAGTGTAAAAATCAAACGACGGAAACAAGGATTGTTTTGTTGTTGTTTTTTATTGTACATTTGCAGTTATTTAAGAAGAAATTAATTTAATAAATACAGACTGCACAAGTTATATATATTATTTATTAGATAAAATATATTTTTTAATTAATTTCTTTACATAAAAACACTTCAACAACTTGCACCGAGAACACACACTAGAAATCAACCGAATACTGAACAAAAGAGGAACGAGCAACACAGCGAGCGTGAAAAAAGTGACGGTTGTGGCTAAGGTGACCACATGTAAGTTATTTTTATTGACTATTCGTCTGTTGCAATTGACTTTGGTGGCGGTGCAACTGAATATTGAAACATCGTTGCAATTCGGTGGTAACGCAAGAAAAATTCTATTGACAGAATTAACAATGCGGATATTTCAACTACTCCTTTTATCCGTAAATCTGTAATTGTACTGGTCAGTTGTTTTGGATAAATTGAGATTGCTTAGACGGGAAGTATGTTGAAATGACAAATTCCATTCAGTTCTTGCAACTTAAGCATAAATATTGAATGTTAACCGAATTGTTATTTAGGCATGAAGTTACAATAATAAAATAAGCATTTACGTCAGCCGAAAGTCGATTATGCTTATTTAATTACAGTTAAATAAACAGAGTTTTAATTGAAACAAACACTTTATGAGTACCCCACTTAAAATGTATTTACTATAACCTAACGCCAACAAATTATTTTTGTGAGTGTACATTAAGGTGAAGACTATTTTTCATAGCCCATTGGTTTATAAAGGGTGTTTTTATAGAGTGATACAACTTTGAGTTGGCATCACTGCTTTATTTGACCACCCATTTAACAGGTGACAGTTGCTTTTTGTTTATTTCATTATGGATCGACTTACACCAGAGCAATGCGTGCAAATTGTGTAAATTTTTAATCAAAATAATTGTTCTGTTCGTAAAACTAATCGTGCACTTCGTCCATTTTATGGCGTACATAATCGTCCTTCAGAGCTGCTAATTCGAAGAACAATAGATCGTTTTCGGACCACATTTACTGTTACTGATAATGTGCATCCCGTGAGACGCCGAACAGTGCGCACTGAAGAATCTGTAGCCGCTGTACAGGAAAGCATTGAAGATGATCCTTCGTCAATGATCAATTCGTCGCCGTTCTCAGCAACTGGGGTTGCGTTCTTCCACTTTATGGAAGATTTTACGAAAAGATCTTGGCTTAAAACCTTTCAAGATTCAACTTGTGCAGGAAATTCACAAGCTTTTGTCGAAACACCATTACATTCACAGAAAATTACTGTTTGGTGCTCTTTATGGGCTGGCAGAGTCATTGGCCCATATGTCTTCAAAAACGATGATGGTCAGAATGTTATTGTCAATGGTGAACGGTATAGGAACATGATTCGAAGTTTTTTCGTACCTCAATTAGCTGGCATTAATCTTGCTGATATGTGGTTCCTTGATTTACTCAAGGAAACTTCTGATGAAAAAATAATTTTACGAAATGGCCCAATTAATTGGCCCCCAAGATCGTGTGATTTAACCCAATTGGATTATTTTCTTTGGGGTTATGTAAAGTCACTTGTCTACGTCGATAAACCACAAACAATTGAACACCTGGAAATCAACATTCTAAGAGTTATCGACGAGATACGGCCGATGCTGCGAAAAGATTGTGAAAATTGGTGTTCTAGATTGCGCCTTATACTATGTTCACACTAAGGCCGAAAAGCCGCTTTTCGGACATTAATGGCTTTTCAGCTGAAAAGCTGCATGATATTAAGTTTTTCGCCATAGAAGAACTGTCAAATGAAAAGCTGCTAATTGTTTGCTTTTCAGCGAAAAACTCTGAAAAGCTAAAAAACCACCCTGATTTTGGTTGTTGAACAGACTATTTGTTGGGGTAAAGTCAAAATCTATTACTAAAATCCAAGTTGCCACTAATATTTGGCATTTTGTTTGTCTGCTGATATTTTTTATTTGGTCAAACTCCAATTGAACATTTTATTTGTTGTATTGGATAAAAAAAATACAAAGAACAAGTTATATTGAGTGAGCTGCATGAGGCCATGAGGCAGAAGAGTTTCCTGGTGCACGGAAAAATATGCATATATATGCGGGAATGGCCAGCGACATGGGCTCTTGTTAAATGCAGCGGAAGTCAAAATAAACAATTTAACTATTAAATGCAGGTAAGAATAATATATTTAGTATTTGATAATGTGGTTTAAAATAATTTTATTAAATACAATAAAAAAAAATTGAGCAAAGCGCAATAATAACAAACATATTACTACAAGTTGAATGTCAAATGAAAAGTCCTTTTTTCAGTGTGAACACCTTATTTTGAAAAGAGACTTTTCAGCTGAAAAGCGGCTTTTCGGCCTGTGTGTGAACATAGTATAACACGCGCCTCGTACGCGCCAGCCGTGGCGACCACATGGCCGAAATTATATTTAAACATTAATGTCATAAAATTTTCTATCCAATAAAGCCCGTTTCATTGATATTAAAAATATATTACTATGATTTATTATGATTTAAACTTGTATTACTCTATAAAAAACACCCGTTACTGTTAAGATCTTCATTCAGTTTGCATACTAAATCTTCCATGAGGTTTGTTCTACCAGACAAGTAAATCTGAACGTCATCAGCATAATTAGTACCGATCTTAACTCTTTGTACTCTATTTGTCAAATAGCTACTTAACAAATGAGTGGCACTGTCGCAGAAACCAAAGAAATATTTTAATTTTTGACAAAGGAGTTCATGACTTACAGTGTCAAATGCTTTTGAACTGTAATCAAGCAGACACAACAGAGTTAGTCTACCATCATCATAATAAGACCTTATATTATCCATTACTTTAACCGTAGCAGTAGAGCAACTGTGACCAGCGCGAAAACCAGATTGGAATGGAGACAAAATTTGGATTAATTTGGAATTTTCAAAGCTCTTCCAAGACCTCTCATCATCGCTCGATTGCGAAGTTTTTTTTTTTTAATTTTTTGCTTGCACCCACTATAACACTCGTAAAGCAGCTAAAAATAAACATATCTAAATTTTCTTTGGACCGCTCTAATTATGACCATGCTAACTAAGACTAGTTAATGACCATGCTAACTAAGATATTGGGAGTAAATTCGTGTAGTATTTAAAGACAAATAATTTTTTCACAAAATTTATGTGACAGAAGTTTTAAAATATATTTTTATAGGTAAGTATCTTGTACCTACCAAAATTACTACTAAGTTTTTGAGGCGAAAACCACAGCGAGGTTCTGCATTACTTCTCAAATATCAAATTAAAAATTATTTTTTTTGGTGTTTTATTTCTTAATATGTGTTCAAAATTATTTATTTTATTAGTTTATCTAAAAACAGCTTTCTTTAATTCACTACTGCTGATATAATACCTTAAGTGATACTTGAAATTAGGCAGGATTCTGAATGGCACTTTTGAATCTAAGATTATTTTCCTGTTCCTTTGTTAAATTTTCCATACTGTTGTGAGTAGCAGAGAGCACATCAGATTGAATTCGGGCAATAGCTGAAATACAATTGGTTCATTATTTTTTCCGTGCCTTCAAAATGAAAACCTTAAAATGGGCCAAAGAAATTAATAGCAGTGCAAGTTTTGATAATATTACGTAAAACAAACATGCAAAAACCACAACAAATTTAAGAATGATCAAAAATACTTACAAATTTTTAATTCCATATTTTAAAGAAATAGTGATAGTTTTAGTTTATGGGTCGTCATATTCATCCAATTTAATGTAAGCAAGTGCTGTAGTTTGAAGTTAAAACCAATATTTTGAAAGAATAGAAGAAAAAAGCATTTAGGAAGTGTTTTACTAAAATAAAGATTTCATAAAATTGCTTCTAGTGTGGAAAGGCCTACTTTTTATATTTTTTTATAAAACATATGGTGTATGTTAATGTGCCTACCACTTTGATGACTCTCAACCCTTCAAGACTTTTTTTGCAAAGTTACTGAAACATAGAAGCTTCTGAAATAAAGTTACTGAAACAAACACATTCTCGAGTAAAAGCCGAGTAAAGCTCAAGCTCAGAGAGTAAAATGAAGTTTGAGAATAGTGTCAAAAGTACTGAAACGACTTCAAGCTAGTTTCAAGCACAAAAACAGCTGAGTAAATATCAAATGTAAACAGTGCCAATTTAAAGATGTCATTTTTGTTTTTTATTATTTAAAGCATTAATATTACCTTTAATAATATTATTTTATATTAATAATCATAACATTCGTACACAAATCAAACTTCACTCTGAGCAAAATATTCACAAAAAAAAAGACGTGGTAGAAAAACAACAACAACGAAATACCATGTAAAGGGACAGAGAACAAAACATGCGACCTGGTATACATAGGAACCACAAAGAGAGCACTCGGAGTCAGACTGAGAGCCTGAATAAAATCAAAAATCGTTGCAGTCGACGATCTTTGTTGTTGGAAAATACATGCAAAATGTAGAAAAAACCGCAGCTCGTTTTCCGCAACGATAAATCGCAGGCTTAAGGCTGGATTAGCCAAGCGTAAGGTAACGTAGCGCGACGTTGCCAATTGTCAAGCTAAAATCTGTTTAATGATAAATGTGTACAAGTCGTTACCGAAATCGTAACGTGGCGTGACGCAGCGTAGAAGTCTGTAGAAAATAGATTTCTACGCAACGTTATGATTTTTGGTAGTTCGACAGCTGTGTTACAAGCGAAAAAATTTGTTTAACTTCACATTTTTGTAAATTTTAATACTATATAAGAAAGAATGCAACCTTTTATTGACGAGGAGAAGTAAATAAGCCTTCTAGAATAAAATGAGTGCCCTGCACTACGCCGCCTGCACTACGTTGGATTACGATTTCGGTAATCGCTTATCCTCGAGGCAACGTCGCACTACGCTACATCCCGCTGCGCCACCTCACGTTACGCTTGGGTAATCAAGCCTTTAGAATCTCTTCTATTTCAATCGTCGGTCGCAACGATTTTTGATTCTGTTTAGGCTCTAAAGGAGCACAACGCGGATATTAGAGACAACAGATTAACGACAGCGTTGGCACAACATATGTTAGAGGAGGATCACACAGCTGATTTTGACAAAGCACGAATACTGGACAAGGAGAAGAAAGAGAACACAAGATACACACTGGAAAACTAAAGAATACAACAAAAACTAACAAATACAATAAATACAAAAGAGGACAAAGACAACATCAGCTGTATTTACAAAATTGCTTTTAAACTATATAAACAGAGTCTGTGATATTTTTCTAAATTTAAGTTCGTCTTTCAGTGTTTAATTATTTTTAATTTATTATTTTTTACATTTAATGTCCGTGTCGTCAAATCAATTTATTTAAATTAATTATACATTTGAATGTTTGTGAAGTCGGGCCACTGCAATAATGTTAGAATTATGAAAAAATAAGGAATAGCTAAGTCTAACAAAATTGGGAAAATTATTTTATTATTAACATGTACATTGTAATTTCAAGATTTAATAAATTCCACCCCTGCGGTAGGTAGAAAAACACTACCGAAACGTCGGGAAAAGAAATGGAATAAATTTTCTTATGTATTTATTTTCATCTTTAACCAAAAGACCAACACAGCCGTATCGAACAAAATCAACAGGAACTCAGCATTGGTCATAATAACGACTTCAATATTATTTAACATTTAATAGATTATTTAAAAATTTGTAAATTTATTTTTCAAGAAATATTTTCAAACAAGAAATGTCGCTTGAGAAAATTTCATCGCTTGAGAAAATAAATGCCGTTTGAAAAAATTTTCCCTTTTGAGATTATTGAGGAAAAGAGGCTAAAAATTGTAAAAAAATAGCGGTATGTCCACAAAATTTGGTAATCTGTTGTGAAATGTGTCTGCAAATAGTCCTGAAATTCTAAAGAATACTGCTCCGCATATTTCGATTTCAAAAATTTTCACATACGACATTTATTTTGTCATGCGACGATTTGCTTGTTCTTCTTGATGCTTTTTCTTATTTATGCTTGTTCTTATAATGCTGGAAGAAATTTTTCCAGCACACTTCGAGCAACTTTCGAGTTACTTTCGAGCTCGAGAGCGATTTTATGCTTGTTCTTCTAGCTAGTTTTGAGCTAGAAAAAGTACAGAAACACGTTCTAGCACATTGCAAGTAACTACAATCGCGTACGGAAACAGACCTAATGACTGCAAGATGCAACGAACGCCATTTGTAAAATAATAGGGGTATTCACGGGTTGTTGCGAATTGCAAGAGTGTAAAAATGCAAGATAATTTGCGCACTTACGCGTGAACATCAATATTGCAACTTAATTATGCAATAAAATTAAATGTCGAATGAACAGTAAATATATTGCCACCTTATTTCAAAATCATAAAAAGTTATTAAAATCGACGTACAAACTTAACCTTTTGAAAGTTTTACCCAGGTGGCAACTACGTTCAAAAACAACCAAAACACGAATCATCCGTTTAGCATCACTGCTTGTGCGTTCTCGCAATTGGTTTGAGCAGTGCATACATAATTCAAGAAAAGTTGCAAAATTGCTTCCAATGTGTTTGTTGGAATGATGCGAAAGTTCGCAATCATGCATTTTCGCATCGTCGCAACTGTGTTTTGCATCAACCCGTGAATACCTCTAATAAAACACATCGATCGATACCTTTGCGCAAAATTATAGTAGCTATGTGCGATTTTTGTGCGAAGTGGACTTTTTGATGCAAATTTGTTTTACACCCCACAACGCATCACCCGGTAAAATATTGCAGCTAAAATCCTTATAGTAAATTAGTTTATTATCTAAAACTTGTAAATTTGGTTTTGGAATTGCAGTGAACACTTTGCCAACAAAATAAAAAACTTGAACAGTTTAGTTTTATACATGTTAAGGGGGAATATACACCCAGAAGCCGAAAACAAAAGTCATGTTTGTGAAATTTTTTAAGGAAACCTAAGGAATATTTTTGAATGTCGGTTTTTGTACCTAAAAATATACACATTCAAGAGTATTTTTCTTAAGGTAGATACGGCATTTTTCATAGAGTGCTGTGAAAAAGAGGTGAAAAGCGGTGACCAAGATAGCTTCTCCAAAATTCATCTCAAACAAAATAAGACACAGTTTCGATAGTATCGTAAGTACAGACGTAGAATTCCTTTTTATACAGTAATAGAGAATAACTCTGCTTTTTTTATTTATATTTCTCAAAACTATTTTAAAACATTTCATCTTCTAAATAAAAATTATTTAAAAACGAATTTGTTGTTTTTGTTGCCTTCTTCAAGCTTACTTGATCTAAAAAGCTCACAATTAAATTTATGTTAAAATTTGTTTTGTTTTATAAAAACTTTTCGTTTGATATATATTTATTATATATGTTTATGCTTTTTACTACAGGAAAAATAAATAATTCCAATTTTTCCGATATTTATTTCCATTTATTAAACATAACTTTGAATTACATTTAGTTTTAACCACATAAAAAATTAACGAAAATTCATCACTAAAAATATCAAACGAAAAGTTTTTATAAAACCAAACAAATTTTAACATGAATTTAATTGTGAGCTTTTTAGATCAAGTAACTTTGAAGAAGGCAACAACAACAACAAATTCGTTTTTGAATAATTTTTATTTAGAAGATGAAATGTTTTAAAATAGTTTTGAAAAATATAAATAAAAAAAAACAGAATTTTTCTTTATTGCTGTATAAAAAGGAATTCTACGTCTGTACTTACGATACTATCGAAACTGTGTCTTTTTTTACTTTGTACGATGAATATTAAAGGCTGTAGGAATATCACTTTGAAAAAATTTGTGAATAACCCCCATACAAACCGCGCGTAATTCTACGTCAAAAATTTCATAACTGAACCAACAACAATTATCAAGCAAATCTAAAACGACGCACAGAGAAGAGCATGATCACAGCGGTTGAGCAGCGTTATAGGGGATGAACCGAATCGTCCACAGAAAATAAACAGAACTTTGCTTACTATGTCCCGCTTTTCACTCGGCTATTCTCGAGCAATGTCACTCGTCACACACGAAAATTCTCGAGCTTGCGGCGAAAGCAATTATTGCTCCGAGAGCAATAATTCTCTTGCTCTTGTAGCAAGATCTCTTTGTCCCGTTTTTCATTTCGCAATAATTGCCTTTACCGCAAGCAGTTTGTCGATTATTCGCCCGCATGAGGGGGTTTCGAAATTCCCCTTTAGACCTGAGTAGTCAACAAACTGCTTGCGGCAAAAGCAATTATTGCTCATAGAATTGCCGAATGAAAAACGGCCCTTTGCATCGCATGCAGAACCAAAACAACAATATCAGGAGCTAGTAGCAACGTTGCCATTTATGTTGGAAAAATCCCATTCGTGGTAATTTTTAATTGCCTCTAGAAATGTTTGTTTTTATTTCTAAATTTTTTTAAATTACAGTTGAAAGTTCTCTATATGACCTTGTTATTTATTTTGTTGATTTTCTATGATTTAAATACAAATTCTAAATGTTTAATAGTTTAAATCATACTTGATTTTAAACACAAATTCTAGTTGTTTGATAGTTTAAAATCGTTTATTGTGCTTTAGGTCAGGTTAGAACAATTAATTGCTCCAATGAATTTTTCCAAAGAAACAACATTTTTAAATTGTTTGTGCATATGGGACTTATTGTGGTATTTTTAAATGCGAATGCGATTTTTGAGGCAATTTTAAATGCATATGGAATTTTTGGTGGTATTATTAAAACGCGTGGTATTTTTGTGGTAATTTTTAATGATCGTGGGATTTGTTTTTGATCTTTTTTATTGCGTTAGAAACTTTTTTATCTTTACCGTGGTAGTTTTTGTTGTTTTTAATTTATGTAACTGTAAAAAAAGTAACTTTTTGTCGGATTTCTTTTAAATTTTAACTGGCAACCTTGGCTAGTTGTAGTACATTTTTTTGTAGCCACATACAGGCTGTCTACCTATATGCATCTGTATTCTCTATTGTATTACAACCCAACAAGCCATGAATGTGACTGTTCCAGCTAAACGGTACTTAAAATGGCAGCGTCTGATTTGGTGGTATGAAAACGACATGTTTTTGTACCTTTAAACCGTTCTCTATATAATTGTAAAGTCCTTTTTTATATTTATCAAGAATCGAATTGAAACTTCTGTCATATTCGCTTGATGCGTCGTTTGTTCTTGTCTTTTTTCCCTCTCTTTTTTCACCCGTTCGCCAAAAAACTCTGAAATATGCATTGAATCTTGTATTGAAATCAAGGTAGTGCAGTTAAGTTGCCGTTTATTCTTTAGTTTATTGTTGTAACTCAAGG
This sequence comes from Dichetophora obliterata, assembly GCA_963920525.1. NCBI lineage: Eukaryota > Metazoa > Arthropoda > Insecta > Diptera > Sciomyzidae > Dichetophora > Dichetophora obliterata. The sequence continues at coordinate 168,163,065 of OY986436.1, read as the reverse complement.
TTAGAATTGTTTAACAACAAATAAAATTATATATAACTTAAAATTTTCTATATGACCTTGTTATTATGTTGATTTTCTGTGATTTAAATACAAATTCTAATTGTTTGGTGGTTTAAATCATTCTTGATTTTAAATACAAATACTAGTTGTTTGATAGTTTAAAATTGTTTATTGGGCTTTAGGTCAGGTTAGAACAATTCATTGCTCTAACTAGTTACTCAATCAGCTAACTAATTAATCAGCTAGTGATGTTTTCCTTTTCATATTGAAAATGTTGTTTTTTGGAAAAAATTCGTTAGTGCAATTAATTGTTCTAACCTGACCTAAAGCTCAATAAACGATTTTAAAGTATCAAACAACTAGCATTTGTATTTAAAATCAAGAATGATTTAAACTATTAAACATTTCGAATTTTTATAAAATCATAGAAAATCAACATTAATGTACAACTTAATAAATGGTACGCTTATATTAAACACACAATGCATAGTTTGCTGACAACGAAACGGTCCGCTTCCGTGCTTTTAGAAGTGCACACCGTTTTCATCCGCACCGATTGGTTATCTGGGAAACGAAATAAAATATAAGCAACTGATGTGGATTCATATATGTATATTTTACGTACATATTAATAAAAACAACAACAACAAGAACAAAAGCAGCACAACAAGGAATGACATGATTACGAACCAAACGAGCACACACAACAACAACAACACCAACAACAACAACCATAAAACAACATAAGCAGCTACTGAAGCAGCTTGTGCATTTCTCATACGAATACACAATAGATGAATTTCATTTAAAAATCAAGATAAAACTGAAATTTTGAACCCGACCACCTCAGATATCGATGAAATTTTGTTTATAGCTAAATTTGATCAATACAAACTCTCATTTTTAGAAATGACTGTTTTGCGATTTTTTGGGCGTGGCACAGTGGGAAAGTTTTCGCAAAAACGCGAAAATGGTCAAAAAGAGCTCCATTAAAACTACAATAACTCAGAATCAGCTGAACCGATTTCCATGATCGTGGTATCATTAAAAAGATATTTTAACAGGCTTTATGACACGTGTTATGACACAAAAAAAATTACACTGTAAAAAATTTATAAAAACAAAGAAAATTTTAACTAACGAAAAATCCAAAAAGATCAAGGGTTTTTTTGCAGTGTATTACTTTTTTAGAAAGGTTTATCCTTCACCTATACCATATCAAAAAATAAAAATGGGTTCTTTTTTAGTTTTTTTTATAAATTTTTTTAAGTAGTGTCACTTCTAGTAATTGCCCTTACATTTTATATTTACAGGTAAAATAAATAAACATTGTTCCAGGAAAATTATGAATATGTTTTAACCCCAAAAAGTTCTTGCTTGCCTTAAAAATTGCTATATAAATGCACCTGATGAACGTACCGAAATAATTATAAACAGTTTCGAGAAGCCGAGATATCCAATTTTTCTACGCGTTCCATTACAATTTTTACGCGTATATTTTAAAAATTTGAGTGAATATGAATTCAAACAATAAGTACAGATGCATAAAAATATCTAATAAGTGTTGCGCTTCGCTTCGTAAAATAAGTGAAAACTAGGCTGCAAATATAATTGAATATTTTCCAGCTGTCGCCAGCATTCATTGTAGCCGTATTTGCGAAACTTGCCGGAATACACTGAGAAAAGCGCGCAGTCGTAATGAATCCAACGTGGAGCAGAATGAAGTCTCAAATTATTTACCAACAACGCCTAGCGATGAAATTAGCGAAGAATTGAATGAACTTCCAACTTGTACCAGCCGTAATGCAAACATCGAAAGTAACGAACTCATTGAAAATATAAATGATCATATTATTCCTCATCTACCAAACCAAATTTCGCCTCTAAAGAGGAAATATATCAAACGAGATGCATACAGAAATAGAAAATCACTGCAAGTTTTGGAAAATGTAGCAGATTCACTTGGAGCTGATCCATTGTCTGATTTGTCAGCGCAACTTGAAAACGTCAAAGCCATTTACGAAGAAATTTTGCAAAACATCAAATATCAAAAAGAGAACAGCTCAAATCTTTTGGAAAAGCAAAAACTTTTATCTCTCTTACCAATCAATATGAGTCACGCAGAAATTAAAGATCGTTTTGGGGATGATATATCTCACGATTGTATCAAAAAAAGTAAAGATATCGAAAGGAATAAAACGAAGTTTGCAGATATCAATCTTTTAAAAATGAGCACACGTAGTTTACCAACCGAAACTCTAAGCACAGTCAAGTTATTTTATGAAGATGATGAAATTAGCCGAATGATGCCAAGATCGCAAGATTCAATTGCTGTTAAACAAGGAAACTTACGTGTAAAAGTTCAAAAAAGACTGATGTTATCTTCACTACGCGAATCTTACTACGAATTTTAAAAAAAACATCCCTTGGCCAAAGTGGGTTTTACAAAATTTACAATGTTAAGGCCAAAAAATTGTATGAAACTTGGAGTTGGAAACCAGAAAAATATCTGTGTATGCACATTGCATCAGAATATGAAATTGATGTTTGAAAAAAGTGGCTTAAAATCAATTTGTATTGAAAGAGAATGCACATTTACCGACTACAAAGATGTTCTCAAATTCGTTGTTTGTGATGGTGACATAGAAAAAAGCGAGTGTTGAGTTTCAATGTGTGGTCACTGCTTCAAAAATTTAAATAATCTAAAAACGCATATGCTAAAACATTTTGAAAATAACCAAACTGAAGAAATAATATACAAAATGTGGAATACAACGATTAGATGTGTTCTGGAAACGTTAACCACCAACCCAGAATCATTTGTCAGTGATTTTACTAAACACATCAAAGTTCTGATTCCGCATCATTTCATAGCAAAGCGACAATCTGAATTTATCAGCAATAAAAGAGCGGCGCTGTTATCAGGAGAAATGTTAATTCAAATGGACTTTGCTGAAAATTATGCATTTCTTGTACAAGATGCCGTGCAAGGATACCATTGGAATAATGATCAGGCTACAATACATCCGTTCGTTATTTATTACAAAGGTAATTATTTTAATATTTTGGTATTATTAAACACATCCATCCACACTCATCAAAATATTTAATCTTTTTTATTTATTTGTTTTTTTCCTTTGTTTGTTTATTTTCAGATAACGATAAATTAACTCATAAAAGCTTCGCCATAATATCTGATTGCAATACCCATGATAGTATAGCAGTTCATCTATATATTTCAAAAATGATACAGTTCGTAAAGGCCAATATAACTAACAATATTAATAAAATCATTTACGTATCAGATGGTGCAGGAGCACAATATAAAAATAAATATAACTTCATTAATTTATGCCATCACAAATCTGATTTTGGTATTGACGCTGAATGGCACTTTTATGCTACCAGTCACGGAAAATCTGCATGTGATGGAATTGGAGGAACATTGAAGAGAGGTGCTCGAAATTATAGTATTGCAAATAAAAATGAAATCCAGTCAACGAGGCAACTCTATCACTGGGCATCAGAAACATATAAGACCACCATACAAGTTGCTTACGCAGTTGCTGACGAATACAACAACGTTAAAGAAAAGCTATTTTCAAGATATAAAGAAGCTCAAACTATAACAGGAACTCAAGGCTTTCATTCATTCGTTCCGATAAATGAAACTTTTGTACATGTGCGCAGATATTCTGACTGTGTCAAATTTGAGCAGCGCAAAATTTCTTACAAATAATTAACTTAAAAAAAAATGTAAATAAAATAAAACACAAATTAATAAAAACATGGCAAATAATATAAGCAATTGTTGATGGTTTTTTATTTGTAAACATTTAAAAAATGTTATAATTGTTGAACTATTTTGTAAATGTGTAAGAATGTGACCTGATATTTTCGCTGTTATTCGAATTATTTCGAAAACTTTCGGTACGTATTACTAGAAGTGACACTACTTAAAAAATTGGGGTTAAAACATATTCATAATTTTCCTAGGACTATGTTTATTTATTTTACCTGTAAATATAAAATATGAGGGCAATTACTAGAAGTGACACTACTTAAAAAATTATATAAAAAAAAACTAAAAAAGAACCCATTTTTATTTTTTGATATGGTATAGGTGAAGGATAAACCTTTCTAAAAAAGTAGTACACTGTAAAAAAACCCTTGATCTTTTGGGATTTTTCGTTAGTTAAAATTTTCTTTTTTTTTATAAATTTTTTACAGTGTAATTTTTTTTGTGTCATACAACGTGTAATAAAGCCTGTTAAAATATCTTTTTAACGATACCAAGATCATGGAAATCGGTTGAGCCAATTCTGAGTTATTGTAGTTTAAATGGAGCTCTTTTTGACCATTTTCGCGTTTTTCCGAAAACTTTCCCACTGTGCCACGCCCAAAAAATCGCAAAACAGTCATTTCTAAAAATGAGAGTTTGTTTGTATTGATCAAATTTAGCTATGAACAAAATTTCATCGATATCTGAGGGGGTCGGGTTCAATGCATCTCGATTTTTACATGAAATTCATCAATAGGGCTATTCCCAGTTACGGGCAAATAGCTTAGCAAATGTATGCCCTACCAAATCAACTGTGAGCAGACTTCTTAGAACACTGTTGCAAACAAAACTCACAGCAGTGAGTTAGAACACTGTTGCAAACAACACGAACAGTATTTGTGGCGGTTTTCATTATTAATTATTAAAGTGTATTATTAATCAAAGTGAGTTCCATGTTCGTTTTTAAAATATAAATAATTGTTGTACCATTTTATTTTAAAAGGTTTATTGTTACAAATCGAACGAACATTTTAGAATCTAATTTTAAAATTTTCGTTTTTAAAATGAAAATAAACATTTTACATTTGAGAATATTTATTATTAAAAATCAAACAAACATTTTAGAATCTCGTTCTAAAATTTTCGTTTTTAAAATGAAATTAAATGTTTTACTTTAGCATTTCAAAATATCCATTGTTAAAAATTAAACGAACATTTCAGAACCTCATTTTAAAATGTAAGTTTTTAAAATGAAAATAAACGTTTTACTATTTCATTTTCAAATGCTCGTTTTTAAAGTTAAAATAAACGTTAGAAGTGCAAAGTCTGGGTTAAACGTTTTTAAAAGTAGCTCGTTTCTACCACTTTTGAAAATGTTGTTTTCTCTGTGTAGAATGAAGTGAGAATCGAACTTGTAACCCTTCGATTGATAGTCAATATTAACTGCTTTATTTTGTATCACGAATAAGCACACCAACGATAAGTAAGACACGAGAAGCAATACAATTTTGTATGGTAGAAAGCATTGCATCTCGTTACAATTTTGTATGGTAGAAAGCATTGCATCTCGTTCTTTCTCATCGTTGGTGTGCTTCTTCGTGATACAAAATAATGCAGTAAGTATTAACTGAAGATATGTTGCACCAGATAGCATCTTAGTGTTTAGCAACTGTTAAGCCTGAAAGTATGTACATCTTAATACATAAAAGGTAAGCACACGTAGTTTACCAACCGAAACTCTAAGCACAGTCAAGTTATTTTATGAAGATGATGAAATTAGCCGAATGATGCCAAGATCGCAAGATTCAATTGCTGTTAAACAAGGAAACTTACGTGTAAAAGTTCAAAAAAGACTGATGTTATCTTCACTACGCGAATCTTACTACGAATTTTAAAAAAAACATCCCTTGGCCAAAGTGGGTTTTACAAAATTTACAATGTTAAGGCCAAAAAATTGTATGAAACTTGGAGTTGGAAACCAGAAAAATATCTGTGTATGCACATTGCATCAGAATATGAAATTGATGTTTGAAAAAAGTGGCTTAAAATCAATTTGTATTGAAAGAGAATGCACATTTACCGACTACAAAGATGTTCTCAAATTCGTTGTTTGTGATGGTGACATAGAAAAAAGCGAGTGTTGAGTTTCAATGTGTGGTCACTGCTTCAAAAATTTAAATAATCTAAAAACGCATATGCTAAAACATTTTGAAAATAACCAAACTGAAGAAATAATATACAAAATGTGGAATACAACGATTAGATGTGTTCTGGAAACGTTAACCACCAACCCAGAATCATTTGTCAGTGATTTTACTAAACACATCAAAGTTCTGATTCCGCATCATTTCATAGCAAAGCGACAATCTGAATTTATCAGCAATAAAAGAGCGGCGCTGTTATCAGGAGAAATGTTAATTCAAATGGACTTTGCTGAAAATTATGCATTTCTTGTACAAGATGCCGTGCAAGGATACCATTGGAATAATGATCAGGCTACAATACATCCGTTCGTTATTTATTACAAAGGTAATTATTTTAATATTTTGGTATTATTAAACACATCCATCCACACTCATCAAAATATTTAATCTTTTTTATTTATTTGTTTTTTTCCTTTGTTTGTTTATTTTCAGATAACGATAAATTAACTCATAAAAGCTTCGCCATAATATCTGATTGCAATACCCATGATAGTATAGCAGTTCATCTATATATTTCAAAAATGATACAGTTCGTAAAGGCCAATATAACTAACAATATTAATAAAATCATTTACGTATCAGATGGTGCAGGAGCACAATATAAAAATAAATATAACTTCATTAATTTATGCCATCACAAATCTGATTTTGGTATTGACGCTGAATGGCACTTTTATGCTACCAGTCACGGAAAATCTGCATGTGATGGAATTGGAGGAACATTGAAGAGAGGTGCTCGAAATTATAGTATTGCAAATAAAAATGAAATCCAGTCAACGAGGCAACTCTATCACTGGGCATCAGAAACATATAAGACCACCATACAAGTTGCTTACGCAGTTGCTGACGAATACAACAACGTTAAAGAAAAGCTATTTTCAAGATATAAAGAAGCTCAAACTATAACAGGAACTCAAGGCTTTCATTCATTCGTTCCGATAAATGAAACTTTTGTACATGTGCGCAGATATTCTGACTGTGTCAAATTTGAGCAGCGCAAAATTTCTTACAAATAATTAACTTAAAAAAAAATGTAAATAAAATAAAACACAAATTAATAAAAACATGGCAAATAATATAAGCAATTGTTGATGGTTTTTTATTTGTAAACATTTAAAAAATGTTATAATTGTTGAACTATTTTGTAAATGTGTAAGAATGTGACCTGATATTTTCGCTGTTATTCGAATTATTTCGAAAACTTTCGGTACGTATTACTAGAAGTGACACTACTTAAAAAATTGGGGTTAAAACATATTCATAATTTTCCTAGGACTATGTTTATTTATTTTACCTGTAAATATAAAATATGAGGGCAATTACTAGAAGTGACACTACTTAAAAAATTATATAAAAAAAAAACTAAAAAAGAACCCATTTTTATTTTTTGATATGGTATAGGTGAAGGATAAACCTTTCTAAAAAAGTAGTACACTGTAAAAAAACCCTTGATCTTTTGGGATTTTTCGTTAGTTAAAATTTTCTTTTTTTTTATAAATTTTTTACAGTGTAATTTTTTTTTGTGTCATACAACGTGTAATAAAGCCTGTTAAAATATCTTTTTAACGATACCAAGATCATGGAAATCGGTTGAGCCAATTCTGAGTTATTGTAGTTTAAATGGAGCTCTTTTTGACCATTTTCGCGTTTTTCCGAAAACTTTCCCACTGTGCCACGCCCAAAAAATCGCAAAACAGTCATTTCTAAAAATGAGAGTTTGTTTGTATTGATCAAATTTAGCTATGAACAAAATTTCATCGATATCTGAGGGGGTCGGGTTCAATGCATCTCGATTTTTACATGAAATTCATCAATAGGGCTATTCCCAGTTACGGGCAAATAGCTTAGCAAATGTATGCCCTACCAAATCAACTGTGAGCAGACTTCTTAGAACACTGTTGCAAACAAAACTCACAGCAGTGAGTTAGAACACTGTTGCAAACAACACGAACAGTATTTGTGGCGGTTTTCATTATTAATTATTAAAGTGTATTATTAATCAAAGTGAGTTCCATGTTCGTTTTTAAAATATAAATAATTGTTGTACCATTTTATTTTAAAAGGTTTATTGTTACAAATCGAACGAACATTTTAGAATCTAATTTTAAAATTTTCGTTTTTAAAATGAAAATAAACATTTTACATTTGAGAATATTTATTATTAAAAATCAAACAAACATTTTAGAATCTCGTTCTAAAATTTTCGTTTTTAAAATGAAATTAAATGTTTTACTTTAGCATTTCAAAATATCCATTGTTAAAAATTAAACGAACATTTCAGAACCTCATTTTAAAATGTAAGTTTTTAAAATGAAAATAAACGTTTTACTATTTCATTTTCAAATGCTCGTTTTTAAAGTTAAAATAAACGTTAGAAGTGCAAAGTCTGGGTTAAACGTTTTTAAAAGTAGCTCGTTTCTACCACTTTTGAAAATGTTGTTTTCTCTGTGTAGAATGAAGTGAGAATCGAACTTGTAACCCTTCGATTGATAGTCAATATTAACTGCTTTATTTTGTATCACGAATAAGCACACCAACGATAAGTAAGACACGAGAAGCAATACAATTTTGTATGGTAGAAAGCATTGCATCTCGTTACAATTTTGTATGGTAGAAAGCATTGCATCTCGTTCTTTCTCATCGTTGGTGTGCTTCTTCGTGATACAAAATAATGCAGTAAGTATTAACTGAAGATATGTTGCACCAGATAGCATCTTAGTGTTTAGCAACTGTTAAGCCTGAAAGTATGTACATCTTAATACATAAAAGGTAAGCTGCTGCTCCGCACACAGTATTTCTCAAATTGTAATTAGTTTTTGACAGTAAAGTAATTTTACAAGACACAATATTCTCGAAAATGTTCAGCCTGAAAGTACGCACAGAAAATATATTTGATACTTATCAGTGACAATATTGGGTTTTTACAACAGTACGTTTTTGATCTAATTACCTCTTTTTTCATCCTTTTATAAAAAAGTTATGACGAATTTAATTAAATTCTTTTGAGTCGATTTAAGTCGATTGTATTAGCCGCAAAAAATATAATTGTATTAGCCGCAAAACGACACCTAAGTTGATATGTATTGAGGTTGCAAGGCCAATTTGTAAATTTGTGAATATGATTGTTATCAATATCGACTTTTTGCACTTTTACACTTGAACTAATTTTTCAACACTGCTTCAATACGTAAAGTGCTATTGAAAGTGGTACATTTGTATTTTCCAAAATCAAGTGTATAAAAAATCAAGTTTTAAAAAGAGAAAAAAAGTGCTTTCCTCAAAAGGCTCCAAAAAGGAAGTGTGTGAAGGACCTGTCGTAGGACAGGCTTTTATACTAGTAAATAAATAAAATCTTACAGTTTTGTTTTTCTTATTCCTTTATGCACTTTCTAATGGCTGTAATATCAGTAAATAAATTATTGTCAGAGCATTTTTGAAGCGAAGCTTTATACGTCTCATTTTGTGATTTGCTTGAGTGAAATCTCAAAAACGACACTTTTTTCCATACACCTTTTTCTTAGAAATGTTGTTGCTTGTTGCTTGTGTCTGTTACACCAAGAGAATATAACATTAAAATATTTCTCTGTATGCCATGAGAATCGAATTCGTTCGTAACCCTTCGATTGATAGTTCTATTTACTACCAACTGATCGAGTATTCTTTGTTGCGTTGGTTAGTTTATTCGATATTAAGTATTAACTGAAGGTATGTTACACCAGGTAACAATCTTAATACATAAAAGAGAAGCATACTGCTCTGCACCTATATCGCTCAAACTGTCCTGAAAAATATTCAGCCTGAAAATATGCACATCTGTGATGGGTGGTGGTATTTTTTGTTTTGAAGTTTAATTAAAGTTTTAAAGATTTTTTTACTTTTGATTATAACTTATTCGCAAACATTGAAAACTAAAAATATGTTATAAGATATAAATATTCACAAAGTTCGCTGTCATCTCTACAACATATTTTGTTAACAAGCATAGTTATAATATAACTAGTTACTCGTTACCAAACACAAAGATGTGGCTTATTAAACGAGTAAGAACAAGCAACTTAATCTTTCTTTTGGCAACACGAGCTAGACTAACACAAGAGCTATTTTCATTTTGATATCATAAAAGTTTAAAGTAATCCTAAGTGATTTATTTGCAAATAATTAAAAAAGCTAAGGCATTTCTTTGTTGGAACCAAAAAAAAAAATAATAAATTTGGTAAAATAAGACTATTTTGTCCTTAACTTACGAAACTTAATTAAGAAAAAAAAATATATAAGTGTATATATCCAGCTAGTTCAGTTCGCAGTCTTCGTCGTGCGAAGTCGCCAGAAATTGTACGGGAAAAATTTTCAAATGGAAAATTTTAGAAAATTAATTAGTCTTAAAGAATAAGTGCTACAATATTGTGTGTAACTAACGGAACGAGGCATGTTGAAAGAAAAGATAATAATATTAGATTAAGAATTAAAGAAAAGATTTTCAAATTATTTTGATAATTATAAATAATTATAATTAATGAAAGAGTTTAGTTATGCTTAATAACTAATCATTGCGTTTGTAATATGGTAACAATCTTGGATCGCACGTTGTTAGCGCGAACATCGTGGGATAGCCGATCAAAATCAGGAACACTGACAGTGATTTCATCATTTTCTTTTATTTTACTTAAATTACTTATCATTTATAATCTAATACTAATAACCTATCATTTATAATCATAAGATTCAATTTTAATCTAATGGTAGTAACATAATAAAAAAATAAAAAAACAAAAAAACAAAAAAAAAATCAATCATCATAATAACATACTCATATCTATTCTTTTTTTTTCTTCCTACACATGTGGAATATACACATAGTGTATTAGTAATACTGGTTTAGTTGATCATATTTTTTTTTCTTTCTCTTAGAAGTGTTTCATATATATATAAACAAAAGAGAAAAAAACAATGCTTATAATAGAAAGCCACACGCTCAGCGTGAATATTTCAGTTTTGCTTCGTTCCACATAGTTTCTCTATTTCTCTTTGAATTTAAGTTTTAAATATAAATAAAAAAAAAAATATGGATGAAAAGTGTTACCATCCGATTTTTGTATAAGTTAAAAGACAATGGATAATAAAAGATAATTAAAAATAAAAATATGATCTCGTGAGTGATTTGATGTACATTGGTTAAGTTTTGGATGGGTCCAGAGATAAAGAAACATCTCTCTTTATATTTGGAATTCTGCCATTGCTTAAATTTTTTTTTTTAATTTTTATTCCCTCGTCCATCGGTTTAGTTATAGAATCATCATTACAATAGTATAATTTTATTTACAGTGTGATTTGGTTTTTTCTCTTTTACATATATAATTTTTTTGTTTATGGTGATTTTTTTATATAGTGAGGCATTTGTAGATGTGTGGGGAGCAAGAACTTCGCCCGTTCCGACGAGCTCAAGCCTGGTATTAACAAGGATGCACGCCCGCTCAGCCACCAACCTAGCCCGATTTATTACACATCTTAATACATAAAAGTCATTGCCATTGATACAGTGCTTTTACAACATGTCCTCCAAAATGTTCATCCTGAAGTTACGCATATACTTACAGATTATTTTATGCTATACACTAGCAGGCTCCATTGAACTGGGCGAAACTTATCACAAGGCACTAATTGTTTGAATGTTCATAGGCACTTAAACAATGCCGTTTTGATAAATATAATTTACGAATGATAAGCGATGCAAATATTTGTACAATACGATTAAGCACAACTATTGATGCAGTATTTGTTAGATACATTAATGATATGTAATATACGTTTGCTATTTAAGATATCAAAACCAACAATTTCTTTAATAAATTTCCATAATAATAATTCAAAACATTTACAAAAATAATTAAAAATTATGTAACATGTAATCAAATAGAATAATAATGTAATGTAATAAAATGTATTGGTGTGAATATTAACGTGTATTTTTTTAGTATACATAAAATTTTTTAATTTAAAAATTATTTTATTAAAAAACCATTAAATTATCAAATCTATTAAAATACGAAAAAGCTTCGCTTCACTCGTGTATTCAACGACGCATTTGTTGTTTTATATTTGTCCCTTCCGCAATTCCAAGGAACTATATAGTTCCGCGGACATATTTCCGCAAACTACTTCCGCTGTATGAAATAAACGTTTCATGTTCGTTGCGACCCCGGAACAGTTTAGCACAAGCAGTGCACGGACTTTTAAAACATTAGTGGTAGATTGGACTCAAAATATGTGGTAGATTGAAATAAAATGTGGTAGATTTTATATATCATATAAGAACTGTACCTGTCTTTTATTTAAAAAAAATATACATACACTGCTTACAATAACAAAAGTATTGTATATTCAATACCAAAAAAAAAGAAGATTAAAAACTAACAAAATTTCAGTCAATAAAACAAAACACACAACAATATGGAACAATACTAGTTTAGGGACAGGACAGGATCTATAGCCTAATTTTATTTTAAATATGTGTTTTATCCTCTTAGGGCCCAATTTCTTCACAATCTGGTAAAAGTGACCGTCCCGGTCAGCTCACAAATCTTCGGAAATGGAGGTGTGATTTTCCAGTAAGTTGTGAGTTTACCGGGACGGTAACTTTTAACGGACGGTAAAGAAATTGGGTCTAAGAAGAGTCAATTCAGAGACAAAATTCACTAAAGTTTGAAAAAGTACGCATTTGAAAACTAATAAAAAATTGGGCTCCGCCCATAAATTAGATTTATGCTAAAAAATATATAAAACATATAAAAAAAAAACTAGAGAGCAATAAACCTTCTATCAACGAACTAAAAAGATTTATAAAAAACAGTCCTCTAATGAATAGTTTTCACGCGGAATCGGAAAATAGAGCTCTAATTTCGAACAAGAACAATATTTCAAGAACATTTTGCAGATTTTTGATACAAATTTGTTGATAAGCCGTTGCTGAACAACTTTGCATTAAACATTTCCAAAATGTTCTTGAGCTTTATCTTAAAAATTAAAACTCCCTTTTCGATTTCCACGTGAAAAATTATTCATGATAGTTCTAAAAATTTTATTAATTTTCCTGGAGGCTCGAATAGGTTTTTTTTCATCACAAAATTCTTTAATACAGATTTGGTTTGCAACTATGAGGCCCGGTTTCACAATCAATACTTAAGTTGTACTTAAGTTTTACCAATAAGTTTTTGCTGATTAGTTTAATTATTATGCAAAATATAATCATTTGTTTACTGTCGATGACTTAAGTATAACTTAAGTCACGCATTTTCCGCATGCTTAAGTTGAACTTAAGTATTGATGATGACACGCATTTTTAGAGCGCATTTTAAGTACAACTTAAGTATTGATTGTGAAACCGGGCCTAACAATTTGCCAACCGTCGTTTCTATGATTTAATATTGTTCATTACGGAAAAGGAACTTTTAAGATTATTAAAAGTATTTCATAGAAAAAAATTTAATCAAAAAATTTTATGTTGGTGAAAATAGTGGTAGATTTTAAGCCTTCGGTGGTAAAAGTGGTAGATATTAAAATTTTGAAAAAATGTGGTAGATCTACCACAATAGTGGTAAAGTCCGTGCCCTGAGCACGAGCCTGTTAAACATTACATAGTTAAAAGCTGGCCACGAAGAGCTATTTTGACGCCTGGATTCAAGAATGTACATGAAGAACCTTTGATTCAAAGTAAAAAAATGTTTCTACCACCACTCCATATAAAGTTGGGTCTCATAAAGAAAACTTTGTAAAAGCTATGAACAAGGATGCTGAAGGCTTTCAGTACCTGAAAACTAAATTTCCCCGAATCAGCAACGCGAAATTGAAAGAAGGAATCTTTGTAGGTCCTCAAATACGTGAGCTTATGAAAGACGGAACGGCTTATGAAATGAAAGATGAAGCTGAATGAAGCTGAAAAAAGGGCATGGACCGCTTTTGTAGAAGTATGTCATAATTTTCTTGGAAAGAAAATATAAACACTATCAGGAAATCATCCAAGAACTTCTTTCTTTCTATAAAGCCCTATAGCAGCGATGCCCACGAAAATTATTTGAAGAGTGCAAAAACAACAACAACAAAAAGCAACATCAAAAATACTAAATCTGGATGCAATGAGGAATTACCAACAACACGAGTGCTGGCAGAGTCCGCTACAGCGAATTTATATATACACTGTGAAAAGAATGAATCACGCAATTCCAAATTTTTTAGTTTTTTGCTAGTCAGAATACATTCTGATTTACCCAGCTTTAACCGCGTGGAGGTTTTCAGATAGCCTTTCCTTATTTTTTGTTTTATAGTTTTTAATTTTTTGGTTTTTTATTTTTATTACTTTCTTTTTTATGTTTTTTTTTTGTGAATTTTTTGTTAATATACATTTTTTTAATTTTTTAATCTTATAATAATTTTTTAATTTTTATAATAATTTTAAGGCTAAAGCAATCATTTTTTATATTTTTTTATTATCTTACTGTTTTATTATTAATTAAACTGTCACATAATTAAAATTAAACTCTTTTTAATCTTTTATTATATACATAATAAAAAAAGGAAAACTCCCAGTTTTCCGCAAATTCTTTTCTTGCCATTTTTCAAGGGTATAATAACCCCTATAAAAACAATTTATTCTGATGCAATATAAAAAAGAACCCTCCTGCAAATATTCAAAAACTTTTTCTCAATGTTTTGAGATAACAAAAAAGGAGCCGAAATCACTTCTAAAATATACGTTTACCATTATTTTAATAAAATTTGACCTAAACATTTGGTTAGGTTAGGTTAAACCGGATGCCTTCGTGAAGGCTCACATAGACCAATTCAGGTCCTTAGTGGTACCGGTAGTGAACAAAAGGAACCTTTGTGTTTGTTTAAAAGTCTTTAAAGATTTGCATTGAATTCGCAAACCTTAGGAGGGATTCCAGAGACACCTTGGCTACATCTTTAAGCGACGGGAATGCCGATGAGCCTAGGTATTTCAGTCTCGATCTAAGTAGGGCGGGGCATGTGCATAGTAGGTGCTCCAGGGTCGCCACTGTGCCCGGTTCCTTGTACTTCCTGCAGTTGTCATCCGTGGTGATACCAAGCTTCCTCGCGTGGGTTGCCGTCATGCAGTGACCAGTGAGCATGCCCACTAGTGTCCTGCAATCTTTGCGCGGGCGTGCCAAGATGAACAGAGTTCGTTTTTCGCATTGTGCATTGCACATGATTTTCGAGATTTTGCACGATGTCGTATCTCTCCATCTACGATTCACTGCTAGTGTGGCTCTTCTTTCGAGGTTCCTGTACAACTTTTGTAGCGGAGTAAGTACATGTTCTGCGAGTTCTGATTCCAGCCCGGCGCTTTCCTTTGCTAAACCATCTGCCATCTCGTTTCCCTCAATGCCCTGGTGGCTAGGGACCCAGTAGATGCGCACTCTTTTCGAAGCGCATAGTGCATCTAGTGCATCTCTGCCAGCCAAGACACTTTTGGACTTGATGCTATCGGAACGCATGGATTTGATCGCCGCTTGACTGTCTACGAAAATGTTGATGTTAGAGTGTTGTGTGTCCATGCTGAGGGCTATCTCAGCAGCCTTCCTTATAGCAAATAGCTGCCTTATATTAGGCTCTGCGCAATACACCGCCGCACCTACCCCCGTAGGCATTTTGGAGCCGTCTGTAAATATGTTAACCGCCTGCTGTGCTTGTTCTATACCTTTGCACCAGTCATTTGGTCCCAGAAGAGTTCGTGCTTTGGAATTGACTATCGTGCGAGGCACCATGTAGTCCGTGCTACTAAGTAGATCCTTTCCGATTGTACAATGTCCAAAATTTTGAATGTGCATGTTGCCTGCCGCCGTAAGGCGTTATGCCGTTTTTCCGGCTATTAGTTTTGCGTGTATGTCCAGGGGGTCCATACAAAGAATGGTTTAAAGCGCTTTAGTTGGAGTTGACTTCAGTGCCCCCGTGATGCATAGCGCTGCCTGCCGCTGAGTTTTCTCCAAGTGCCTGAGGAATGTTGATTTGTTCACAGCCGGTCACCACACAATAATCCCATAGAGTAGAATAGGACGCACTACCGTTACATAGATCCAGTGCATCAGAAAGGGTGAGAGACCCCAGGCACTGCCTAGCATCTTCTTGGATGTGTATAGCGCAATGGTGGATTTCTTCACGCTTTCTTCCACGTTGGTTTTCCATGACAGCTTGCTGTCCAGGACGACTCCTAGATATTTTGTGTGAGTTTTCGGTATGAGACGTATATCGTTCAATTAGCCACTGTGGTATCTTGTACAGTAGAATCGCGAAAAAGTTAACCAAAATGTCCCAAGGGTAATTAACTTTTTCGAACTATTAACTTAACTTTTCTAAGCGGCGTTCAAAATTAAAAAAATACAATTATAAACATATATGTTTCGGAAATAACAGGCTAAATTTATTTCAGACTTAATTAATTTGTACTGGCTGGTTTAAAGTTCAAAGCCATTCTTGACCATTTTCTTGCGAAGAAACTTAGTATGTATTAATTTGTACGGATGGTTGAAAGAAGTCGTCGAGACTTGTTTGTTTTTTTTCTTTTGTGTGATAACTCTTGAACATTTTCGTACGCATATTGACAAAGTCTGCCACCTGATTTGCATCGTTATTGTTTTCATACCATTTTATCAAAATATTGATGCTTTGAACTGCTTTTGAGAAGCTCACTTTCGGTTGTTGAATATCTTGTTTGATAATTGACCCGTCGTTATCATTATCAGACACTTCGAAATCTTCGTTATCTTCCGTTATAAGATCCTTGTTCCAATTTTGATGTCTACATTATGCTCAATGCTGATGTCAACATTATCAGTCACCTTAGACATTAACAATTGAACTTCTTCTTCGATCGTTGTAAGCACTAGATTCAATCAATTTAGACAAAGGAATGTCATCTTCACTATCGTATTGATCATCATTCCACTTTTTTATCTTATGCCACGCTCTTATGAGAACACCTTGGGCAATTCATCCCACATTGATTTAAGTAACAAAATGGCATCATGAATTGAATGTGCCTTCAAAACATTTTCAATCGGAACGTTTTCTAAAAAACGATAAAATAGTCCAGATTCATCTGCGTTATATAGTTGCGAGTCGGCGATTCCCATTTCATCAAGTTTTGCTCGTAAGTTATGAATGAATGGTGTTATTTGCGACGTATCGCTTAAAAAGATTCCGCCACAGATTTTAAGATGGCGAATACCGTGTCTTTTCTCAAAATTTGCTAGCCATCCATCACTTGCATTAAATCTTTTTTCAAGGTGCAGTATGGCGAATTCGAGCTTAGCTCTTGATTTTAAAATTGGACCAGTCATTGCACAATTTCGCTGTCGTTGATTCAAGAACTATTTATATATGCTTGCTTCCAGATCAGCATATTCTGGTTTATGGAGTGTTTTCTTGTGAGCGTTTTCATGTGTGTTCGCCACTGCCTCCAAAATTTCTTAACGTTTTTTCTTTATTTTTGAGATGGCTACTTTAGATACACCATAATCCAACGCCAATCGTTTTCCCTGAATACCTTGATCAATCTTTTTCAAGATCTCCACTTTCCGCTGTAAATCTAATCTGATTTGCGATGATTTGTTCTTCTTTGTTGACATTGTTTTTAATAAAGAATACTCACCTTACAAACTCAAACGCTCACGACTGACTAAATTAATGTTTTTTGGCGACGATGAAAATTAACATATGCACTTGCAGCTTAAAACAAAAAAGAAATTTGGGGAATACCAACGAACGAAATTAGAGCTCGCGCTTATGTTGCCAAAAAAAGTTTGGTTTCAAAGATTCGTAGGCTCAGAAAAGTTAACTCAAAAGTTCACTTTTAGACGCTAAAATTCAGTTAACTTGACCGAGAGATTAACTTTTGCGTGAGTTAACTTTTCCACGATTCTGCTGTACCTTTTCGTGAGCAGAACCAGATCCGTTTTCTCTGCGTTAATACTAAGACCGACTGAAGACCTAAACATTAACTTTGCAAAAAAAAAAAAATAAAGTTAATTAAAATAAAATTAAAAAAAACGAAAAAGTTCAATTTTTGGTACCTTCACCTTGTTGTCTCTAACTTCGTTATTCTTGCATAAATTTATTTCATCAGTAGCTCATTATTTTCCTTAAAAAGCCATCTTCATGCATAAAATAACAAACTGTGCATATTTTGGTGTCTTATATTTTGCTAATTTTTTAAGGATTTTTCTTTTTTATATTTCTTTCTATTGTGCGGAAACAACTAAACAGATAAGCAAAATTGAATCTAGTTTAAATTAAATTTGTTTTTCTTTAATTTGATATTTATTATAACCAAATCGGTCAATTTAAGCTGAAGATATAGTAAAATGTATGGAGATATATCCAAAAAAGTCTTTATTGCCATTTTCGTGTTCAGCGGGCCAAAATCTATAAGAAAAAATTAGTGGCATACCGATCACAAAAATGGTGGCGCATAGTGTTATTCAATGTGCTAGAATAACATCGTTATTAGAATGCTTCAACCTAGTGTTTAACAGCAATAAAGTCGATTTATTTAGTCGAATCATAACCAGTTTACACCTGAGACGAAGAACTACAAAAGTCTAAAAAAAGAAGAATTGGCTTTAAAGAAGGAGAAGACAATTCCATCTCCAGGCTAGGTCAAGGCGTCAGTTTTTTTTTTTGAATGCTCGTGGCTTAATTTTTATTGATTACACAGCTAAACACTGATTCAGTTCCTCTGCAGATTGGATTGTGTTTTTTAAAAAATTGCTTTTGTATTAATTTACGAAGATGGCCGTGGCGTAATACGTGGTTAAGCGCTAGGCCCATAGCAGAATCTGCACAGAATGTTTTTTTAATTGAAATTATTTTTGTCCTTTGTCACTTTTTTGCATACAATGGAAAAACACAGAGTTGGAAAATGGAAAAACTCAAACCTGAGTCGTTCGAAGTCGGCATTAAACTCCATTTGGTCCAGTTTTCTATCATTTGTGTACAATCAATTGATAAAAAGCACAACACAATTCATCATAAGAACCTCGTTCAAAGTCCTTTCAAGGGCTGAAATGGCCCATTTGTTTTTTGCTTTTTTGGATAAGCATCGATCAAGCCATGACCACCTGTTTGTCAGTCGACACTTTTACAGCCGTAAGTTTCTATATAAAAAAATAAAGAGAAATTGTTTATAAGTGCCAAGTGATTTGTTATAAGAAGCTCTTAGAAAAGAATTTGGTCGTTCGCTAATGCTGCTTTAAACACTTTTTTTATTTTGTTAAATAGTATATGTTTTCAAAACAAGCTGAAGTCAATCAAAAAGCTGAAAGAGCATGCTATAAGAAATTGTGAACAAAAGAAGATCTGACAAGTAAAGAAATCGAGCAAGAGCAGTAAATCCTTCGCTTGCTTTAGTCGCAATTTGTTGGTACAGGGTGCGGCTAAAGTTACTATATGATGTAAAACAATTGTAACTTCTTTGCTTGCGAGTATTAAACTTTTTCTTTTTTCCTATTTCAGAAATTAAACTTGGGAGAATATTTAAAAATGGAACGCTATACAATTGCGCAAAGAACTAAGATTGTTTTTCTATTCATTGAAAATCATCGTTCGATAATTAATACTCAACGTGCATACAGAAGATTTTATGGTGTAAGAACTGCTCCAACGGGTCCAACCATTCGTTCGTTGGTGAATAATTTTGCTGAATATGGGACTGTCGGAGATTCAAGACGTACGGGCAGACCTCGAACTGGCAGATCGGCCGAAAATATTGATGCTGAGCGACAGAGCGTCGAAGAAAATCCGGAGACATCAACGAGAAGACGATCTTCCCAGTTGCAGCTTTCTGACCGCACTCTTCGGCGAATTTTAAAACACGATTTGCACCTCTTCCTTTACAAAATCCAACTAGTCCAAAAACTACATCCTGAGGACTTCGTATTGCGCTTGGAATATGCTAGAGCAGTTTTAAATCTCGTTGATCAAAATGAAAATTTTTTGTCAAATTTAATGATGACCGACGAAGCGCATTTTCACTTGAACGGTTTCGTAAATAAACAAAACAACAGATTTTGGGGATCCCAAAATCCCAAAAATCTTCATCAGAAATCTTTACACGCAATTCGTGTTACCGTTTGGTGTAGCATTACCGCCCAAAAAGTTTACGGTCCTTTTTTTTTTGAAAACGATCAAGGTGTATGTGAAACAATAAATAGAGAACGTTACAGAGTAATGCTACAAAATTTTTTATTTCCGCAATTGCCACCAAACGCCAATATATGGTTTCAACAAGATGGTGCAACAGCTCATACAGCCCGTGCAACGATGGACTTATTAAGACAACAATTTCCAAATCGGTTAATTTCTAAAAACGGCGATTTGAGATGGCCACCACGATCGCCAGATTTGACTGCACCGGATTTTTTCTTGTGGGGCTATCTCAAAGACAAAGTTTATTTGAATAAGCCCCAAACCTTGCAGCAACTAAAGGACAACATTCATGAAGAAATTGATCGTATACCACAAGAAACACTCAACAAAGTTATGGAAAATGCCATAAAAAGAGCACATTTTTGCGTTAGAGAAAACGGTTGTCATTTAACTGATATTATTTTTCATAATTAATGTAAAAAAATAACATAAAATAAACTTTCTTTTTATCATAAATTTTTTTGTTTTTTTCATTCCATTCAATAGTTCTTTAAAAAACAAATCATATAGTTACTTTAGCCGCACCCTGTATTAATTAAGCTCGGAGCTGGAAGGTTGGTCTTCTACAGCAAGGCGATTAGCTTAAAACACGGCGACAGAATAAGCTAAACTAGTTGAAAGTCTTGGCAAACAGAGTGTTAATTTTTGTGAGAGGTCACACCATGAGTGTGACTTTATAAAAACGGTAGCATGCTCTTAAATACGACAAAAACTAGTGTAATAACTTGAAACTTTGCATTGATTTTTTTATATGCACTCTAAGATTGAAATTTGCCAAAATCGATTAAAATGTCTGCCTATCTCCCATACAAAGTGACATCATCATAGTAGCAAAACCTTCATAAAGTCCACAAAAATTAATGCATCAACTTGTTTTTTTACACAATAGCTTTGGTATTTAAAACTTACTCAGAATTTGATACTTGGTAAAATCGAATAAATACTCCGCCAATCTCGTATACAAAGTGACATCATCAAAATAGCAAAACCTTCATAAATTCCATATGAAGTGTTTTGCATTAAGTTCACTTTTTACAAGTAAAGCATAGTACTCTGTTCCTCTGTTCCTCAAAAAGAGACAGCTGCGAAACAAGTGTGGAAATTTTCACAACATGTTCGTCAGAGCAGTACTTTGTTCCGCTGCGTGAAATTATTGCAACATGTTTCTGAGCAACATTTTTTCACGACAATTTAATTGTACTGCCTATTTATTTTGAAGTGAAAAGAGAGAGATCATATAAAATCTCCCAACTTGTTATCTGAGTCCCTCTGAAAAACGTTGCCATAGGAATTCGTCGCAACAAACTTTAAGTCAGAAATTTAACGCAACAAATAAATAGATGTTGCCAGCCAAATTTCACGAAATTTTCACGAAAAAAGCGAACAGAGTACTAGGCTTTAGCTTTAATACAAAAGACGTACTTTGAGTTATAAATTTACAAAAATTGGAATAAAAACCATGACGGGCCCCATTTCCCATAAAGGTGACTTATTCAAAATTATAAAATCATCAAAACTAACTCGCGGCTGTGGAGGTAAGTCGAAGATAATTCCTCAATACTTTTTATTTGTTTCATTTTTGATATTATTTAAATTTATTCAAATTTTGTTTGTCTTGCTTTGTTTTGTTTTGTTTTTATCTCATTGTTCATCTTTGTCCAAACTACACTCTTAAGGGGAGGTTCTAGTAGAAATCGACGGATAATTTTTGTTTTTGTTTTTTTGCTTTATTTCCATCCTTAGGATCTTAAAAATATGTAGTCAGAAGGATATTTCCCTGTCTAATTTATTTTACAAATCATAGCGTATTAGACGAGAGAGTGCGTCGGCCGAAAAACTGGTATAAATGTTTTTCTCGAAACACCATTTTTTCCGCGCTGTACACGATTCCGCTTTAACGAATTGACCGATTTCGATGTTTGATGGCTCAAATTAAAGCTTATTCCAAAAAAATTTATTAACATTTTTTTATCGTTAAAGCAAAAAAAAAAAGGAGGAAAACAGGATTTTTTCAAAGGGCCGCCCTATTTTTTAAAAAATGTTTTATTAAAAACGGAAATATACAAGGCCCCCAAATTTTATTTAAGTTAATAATTTTTTTATTTTTTTTTTTTCAGATCACTTGGCAGGGCTGTAGAGTGTACAGCGCACATCGGCTATCGCCGCGTACGGCTTTGATAAGCGAGGCCTTCAGCCGCCATTTTGAATTATTTTTCATCGAAAAAATGGTATAATGTTCTTATATACACTAATAAATGCCACAAATGATTTTTTCAAAAAAGATTTACGTTCGTTAAAAAAAAATCCTGAAATTACGTTACGTTTCTACTAAAACTTACTAGAACCTCCCCTAAATTGAATAAACATTTTATAGCTTTTTTGTAAACAAATAACATTGAATAAACATTGCAGAAGTTTCAATGACTTAACGGTTCATCCGTTCAAAAGCATATCCTAGAACCTTGATTTTGGGTTTTGTACCCTCAAAACTAAAAATTTTAAAGTAATTCATTTTTAAATGTATAAAATCATCACCTTTATCTCCTATTGCAAATATTCCATTGTGCGCCGTCAAAACACATTGAATTTATCAA
Organism: Dichetophora obliterata; assembly: GCA_963920525.1. NCBI lineage: Eukaryota > Metazoa > Arthropoda > Insecta > Diptera > Sciomyzidae > Dichetophora > Dichetophora obliterata. The sequence continues at coordinate 168,140,269 of OY986436.1, read as the reverse complement.
CATTTTTAACTAACAATTTTTAAAACCAACTTTTATTTTGCGAATAAATATCTGGTGCTAAACTAAAATGCTTAATCTTTTCTATTTAGGTTTTAAATTTTGAGTGTTTATAGAATTGGAATATTTATACAAGAGACAAATGAGTGATATAATGAATATTTACACACATGCAGAATTAAATTAAAAAAAAAAATGTTCGAATGATACCTTTTTGTAAGTCCATGTCGTCCATGTCAGAGTTTTTTATCTGCTGTAGTTTTTCGCGAAATTTTTTTGTAATTTGTTTGCGCTGATAATCTGCTTCGATTTCCTGTTTTGTGCGCGGTATACGAAAGCGAATACAACAGCACACCATTATAACTGAAAAATATTTAAAAAAAAAACACAACTTCACTTTAAATAGCACTGAGAAAAAAGAATTCAAATTCACAATTTATACTTAGACTTAAAATAATTCCCAAACAAAAAGCAATTAAGTGCCATATCCGAAATCCACCAATTGTAATGGTCTCCAACCATGCTGTTTCCGGATCAATACTGAAAATATCATTTTCATCGTCCATGGTGTGCGAATAATTTTCTATGCGAGAAGCAGTCAGATTCTATGTTTATGCAACAAGTTAACAAAAAATTTCAACACTTGGTAACAAGACATAAACAAATTCACTACCTTTTTGGGAACCATTAGTTCAGACTGACGAGCGAATACTAAATACGAAGTATCTTCGCTGAAACTTGAAAGGACAACAATCTAAAATTCGAGCTATGCACAGGATGAGAAGAAAGAAGTTTAATATGTATGCATAAGCATATGTTGCTTCTTAAACGCCCACCGCACCTTGTTTACATAGTGGATGAACCTTTAAATAACACACAAAAAAAAATCCATAATCAACAATTTCAAGATTGTATTCTAGAAAGTATAGGGTACAAGAAAAAACAAGACACGGAAACATTGGAGCGGTCAACCAAACCTTTAGATGTGCTACGCTTAAGCAGGAATAGCAACAAACTTCGATATCAAAATTACATAATTGTATGGATATTTTTCTTTTATAAACAAACAATTTTGAACACAAGTACCTGACGTTTTCAGACAATTAAGTAATGCTGTTTTTTTTTATAAATTGAAGGGCTTATTGCAATAACGTGATAAGCCACATGGTAAAAAAAACAAATCTGTTTTTTAAACTCTATATATAACTTAATGAATTACCAACACCCACTGAAGAGATTTCGGCTACTGCCTTTAAAATTTCGAGTCCATTCGTAAACGATTCCTTAAATAATTCCATTTCTGTGGCATATCATGTTTTTGCAACAAGCCCTTCCTTCAATTGCTTATTTGAAGTTTTGGTTTTCATTATCTCTTTTATAAATCTATCTATATTAGGGGGTGTTTCTTCAGCTGCATGAGAACTTTCAATAATAATACAAGACAGAAATATTGCTGAAGTAAATTTTTTATTATTATAATCTGGTAGATAATTTAATGGCATTTATTTTTTAGATATGATTTTTGGCATATGTTTACCGCGGCTACGAGTTACATAGTCCATTCGATCAGTCCAATTTTCCACTTCTTTTTCCAATAAATCTGGCCGTATGGCCAATGCTTCAAGCGTTGATGGTTTGTCGGCATAAACCAATGACTTAACATAGCCCCATAAAAAGTAATCGAAAGGCGTTAACCTGCACGAATAAGGGGGCCAGTTAACAAGACCACTTCTGGAAATAAAGTTGTCACCAAATTAATTTTGCAATAAATTGATGGTTAAGCGCGCTGAATGGCAAGTTGTGTCGTCTTGTTGGAACGAAATTTCGTCTACGTTTTGTTGATTAATTTTTAGAAACAAAAAATCAGTCAGCATGGTTCGATAGCGCTTGTCATTCACCGTAACGGCAGCTCCTTTATCATTTTGAATGAAATAAGGACCGATGACGCGCCGCCAGCGTGGAAACAGCATCAAACATTTTAATGGATGTAATGGTGATTTTTTAATGGCTTGAGGATTGTCTTCGCTCCATATATGGCAATGTGGCTTATTGACGAAGCCATTTAACCAGAAATGAGTTTCATCACTAAACACCGTAAAAAGGACGAAGTGCTCTATGAACTTCGTGAACAGAATTTTTTTTCAAAGTAAATTTCCACAATTTGGAAAGGTTGTTCTGGGCTTGAACAATTTGTAATAAATTGCCAAGCCTTACTGAACGAAATGTTAACACAGTTTGACATTATCAACTGCCAAACTATAGACAACAACCATCTAAACTTTTCATGCAGCAAAAAAACATCCATTATGTAAAAAAAAATTTTACATTTTGATGTCACCACTAACTGCGGAAACGGGTTGACCGATTTCATCCAAGGTTACGTTGGGGAATGGTCTGTAGATGGTTTATGTGATGTTTACACGAAATCGGCTCAGTTATTTCGGAGATATGGCATTTTAAAGATTTTCCCGTATTCTCCCATACAAATATCAAAAAACTGCCTGTTTGTCTGTGTAATGGCTATAGACTCCAAAACTACTGGACCGATTGACCTAAAATTTTGGCAATAGATCTGCTTCAGGCACGAGATAGCTTAGGTACAATTTTTTGCCACACCCCTTTAGCCGCCCTCAAATCAATAAAAATTCTACATTTCATTCGGTTCTGTCATATAAGACTTAAATTTGGCGGTGTTGTTTGCATGGTTACTGTAAGCAAATGTGCTACAATTTGGTTTCCACGCCCCCTTTTTCCGCGCACGAATCCGTGAAAATGCTATATTTCAGGCAGTTTTTGTAGTATAGGACTACCAAAACTGCAGATTTATAGGACTAACATAACTTTCTAAAAATCATTAAAATGTACTACTAGGACAATTGAGCTAAAACTTTGGCATATTTTGTATGGTAACTGTCTGTAGCTGTTCTAAAAATTTGTTTCCACACCCCCCTTTCCGCCACCAAACCAATAAAAATGCACCATTTCGGACGGTTTGGGTCGTATTAGACAAAAATTTTGAAATTTAGTTCATATTGTTACTCTCGGCAAGTGCCCAAATGGGCAGGTCCTACTATAGATACGCCCACTTTTCGGGGGACAAGCATGTAGTAAAACAAAGCATGCCAGGTTTAAGCTGAATTCAGCTGAAATTTTGTTAGTCACTTTGTGTCGAGTACGATATGGTTGAAGGGAATAAATTTTGCCGCACCCTCTTTTACCGCCCACAAATTAAAAAAATGCTATATTTCGCACGATTTTGATCGTATAAAACTAAGGTTTTTTAATCGGCAGCACCGGCAGCACGGCGGTCTGTGGCAAGACAACATCTGCCGGGGAATATTAGTAAAAATAAATATCTGACAATTTGAAAAGGAAATCTATATATCGTCATATGAAATCAAAATAACCGTTAGTTCCATTCAAAACAGTTTATAGAAAAAGTAAAAAACTTTCTAAATTTCTCAAGCGCTTGCACTGAGGGCTTTTATAATTTTGTTTATAAGAACGTTGTTTTTAGTTGCAGGAGTGTAAAATTTTGCAGGTACATGTATTTTGATACGGTGCATCATAATCAATCAAAAAGTCGATTTTGAAATTTTGATAACTTACGGTTTTTTGATTTCATAGGACGATATATAAAAATGTATGTATATATGTTTGTATGTGGGTATGTTTGTATATCACACATAGACTCCAAAACCGCTGACGATCTTTATGAAATTTGCAGGGAAGCCACATCTTGAAAGTGTTCCTGTGATGTTTTGTGTCGATTGACAAAGAGGCGTGGTACCTGCCAAGCCTGATACAAGCCAAATTTACGCCATTGCCCACAAACCAAAAAGAAAGTATTTATCAGCCGGTTTTAATCGTAAAAAACTAAAAGAAAGAAGAGCCTTTTACTTTTTTTTATATTTATTTACTAATTTTTTTTCGAATAATCTTATGTGATATATCTCGAACTGATGGCATAGTAGCTTATAAAAATATGTAAAAAATAAAAAAAACAAATACCAATATTAATTTTTTTGATTTCTAGTAAAATATACATAGTTTTTCCATTTTCAACAGTTTTTAATGTATTTTATGTACCAACAGCTCCTCTATAACGAGTTTCGACTAACATTGGTTATAACGTATTAGAAATATGATTTGTTATCCAGGTTTAAGAAAAAATTGCAGCTAAATTCTAAAAAGAAGCTTAAGATGACTTTTTCGATGTTTTACACGGATATGCCATGGATATTATCAAAATTGAGGGAGACAGGGAGTTTTTCTCCGCCGTCTGGTTGCATGATTGGCGTAGCTGAAGCTTTCAAAGCCAGGAAGAAGCGTAATATTGAACGAGAAGGCAAAGAAATCCAGCGAAAGCGCAAGCTCAAAGAAGAATTAGTGGCAACAAGTAAGAATGATCAATAGAATAGTTTTTTTGACCGACCAATTATTAAAAAAGTTGAGTATGATTTTTTTGACAACTTCAATCTATTCACTCAATTTTTGTCGATCACATCAAATTTTCATGACTTAAAAGACTTATTCGTTGGATTAAAGTTAATTTTTTATTTGATTCATATTATTTTTATAAAACTTTGTTAATCTAATGTATGACACTTTAATTTCCTTTAACCAATTCAAATAATGATTATTTTAATAAATCAAAAGTAATGCAGATCAATAATCTAAACGACTTAGCAGTCAGACTATTTTATGACAGAGTACTTTTCTAATCCTTCAAAGACAAATTTAACGCAGGAATTTCCGAAGGCGAAATGCCATCTTGTAGTAACATAGTAGCGTTGGTGACTTGTGCTACAAAAAGGAAAATATCAAATCAACACAGTAAAAAAAATCAAATGCAAGCAGACATTGGGATGGACAGCTTTTACCAGCATTAACTGGAATTGAAAAAGTTGGACTTTAGCTATTGTTGTTACTTGCAATGACGTTAAACAGTTAATAAGGGTTTCAAAGCTTTCTTCAGGTACGGGTCAAGCAATTGTCTACGATACTACAGCTTCCAACATCGGTAGCTTTAAAAGCGCCTGTACATTATTGGAACAACGACTGAATAGAGATATTTTATATTTAACACGTCGTCACCATATGTACGAAATTTTCTTGTCAGGAGTGCTTTCCAAAAATAAAATTGAGGAATCCACAGGACCAGAAATCGCAATTTTCAAAATATTTCAAAACCAATGGAAAAAAGAATTAACAAACACCATTACTCGACAGGAATAAATGACCAAATTGTACAACCAATAACTATAGACAATTCATCGGTACACATTTTAAGTCTATCTACTGCCTTAAAATATTTATATTTCGAAATGAATTTCGAACTGGAAAGTTAGATGGTATTCGAAGTATTTGTATAATTGATAATTAATTGTGATATTATTTCTTATAGTTTTACATGAATTTAATTGTGAGCTTTAGATCAAGTAAGTTTGAAGAAGGCAAATAGCCATCTTTCAGTAAAAAAACTAGCTTCCAGCGAAGCAAAAATCGTTTCAATTCTATGGTGCATTTCCAATGAATATCGAAAGAACAAATAAGCAGCAACTAGAACAGACGGCAACACTGGTAGAGTTAAAGGCTTGATCTAAAAAAATTGCTTCTGCTTTAATGTCATATGCTTAGGTGGCCGATGAGAACGGTTAAGTTCTTACGAGTTTGTTCGGGCACTGTTAAGTCTGGTGCCGATTATAAAAGGGGGCGTGGCACTTCAAATACCCCAAAATTTTCGATATCGAATAGCTTTGGAATTACAGTTTGCACAGCCTCGGAACTTAGTATTCGACCACAATTTACACGTGCCACTTCAATGGTAACATTTTATTGGCGTTTGAAAAGGAGTCATGGCACCACCTCCCATTCAATCAAAATACGCGATATCGAATTTCTTTGCAGTAATAGGTTGCACAGTCTCGCCCCCAATTTAGACTTGTAGTTTCACTGATAACATTTTGTGGGCGTTGGACAAGGCGGTTTGGTAGCATCGCGCCGTGTTTTAGCTAGTTCACAAATAAAAGCAAGTTCAAAGGCTTTTTTGGAATAAGTACTGAAAAACTAAAAGTAAGAACATGTTTCTCTTAGATAATATCATCAAATAATAAATTTTTAAAAAGTTTTAATATATTGCTCACGGTAGACTTTTCTGTGGAAATGCCCATACATAAAATCTTTCGTGCGGGTTGGTGGTCGTTAAGATCTCAGGACTGGTAACACCTAAGGTCATCAAATTTACAACATTTGTTTTCAAGACTAATATCTCGAATAATAAAAGAAACAAATTGCCACACCCTTTTTACCGCCCACAAATCAATAAAACGCTATATTTCAGATGAATTCGGTTGTATTGGACTACAATTTTGTAATTTAGTTCGTATGTTTACTCTCGGCAGCTCAACTAAAAATAGGTGTGGTGGAACTATAACTACGGCCACTTTTCAGTAATAATGTTTTTATAATGCAACTTGGTATGTTGCCGCGCCTACTTTTACCGCCCTTCTTTGTATGTACATATAAAAAATCGTTCGTGCGGTGTCTCTTAAGATCTCGGGAAAGGCAACACCTAAGACCACCAAATTTACAATATCTGTTATTAATTTTAATATCTTGGTTAATAAAAAAAATGTCACACCCCTTTTACCGCCTACAATTAAATAAAAATGCTTTATTTCAGACGGTTTTGATTGTATTTATAAGACTTAAATTGCACTCAGAAAAAAACACCTATCTTTATGTGATAAAAAATTTCTCTATTTTCGGTAATAGCAATTTTCTCTATTTTAAATAAAATTTTCTTCATTTAGAATAAATTTTCACATATTCGAAGAAATATTTCTTCACTTATGCGAAATGAAAATATTTCATGTCTCTAATAATGATAAGTATTTTTCTCGCACTAAAAAATTATCATTTTTAGAGACAAATTTGTTGAAAACGAAAAATTTTCTCTATTATTGATAAACAATTCACTGTGCGAAATAATTTCTTCAATAAAAACAAATCCTTTCTCAAAAATAAAAAAGCCTTCTTCTCTAAAAACGATAAATTTTTCTTATATTGAATTAGGTACGAAAAAAGAAGTAGAAAGCGTGAGAGCGAGCGAATGATGCTAGTAAAAAGGAAGTGTTGCATATTCTGCATATTATGGCGAATGTTCCTTCAAAGGGATTTTTTTGATTTAACATAGCTTCACAGAAAAATGTTGTTTATTACCACAGGTTCTTTGAACGCATTATTTAAACCGTTTTTCGGAAGAAATTCCTGGAATATATATAAGGGGTATAATAATAATAAAATAGAGGTAAAATAATTCTACCTCTACCTATTAACATATTTTTAACAAATATTTTAACAACCGAATCACAATCAGCCCTAATATGAATAAAATTTTCCCCGGAATTGAAAAAGGAAAAATTCATTTTTTAGACAGGGGATAATGCTTTTAAAGATATTTTTCTTTTAATCTTAAAAATTTGCTATGAAAGCAAACATTTGTTTTAAAATTTTTAAGAAATTCTGCGAACATTGTTAAAAATACGCATATTCCCCGTTTTTTAATTCGGGGGAGGTTTTATTCACAATAGAGCTGAATACCGTATTAGTACTTTTACTTTGCGTAGAACTGAATTAAAGCAAATATTTCACAAAAAGAAAAAAAGTGCAATCCGATAAATTCAGAGATTGTGAAAAATAATTATTGTTTTAATTTCAAACCTTGAACAGTGAAAAAATTGTCGTACTGCTCAAAATTTTAAAGTCATTAGATACTTACTAATATTTTATGCTTTTTATTACGAAATGCATACTCGATACGGTTTCTGGATTAAATGGAAAGTATTAATTATTATTAGGTTAAAGTTACATAACGCCCGGTTTTTTATCACTGAAGATGCAACATTGATTTTGGGCGGCTCTGAGCGCAATTATGATTTTCGCTATGCAGGCTCTCATCTACCAAAACAGGTTTTTTTATTACTGTAATTTGTATTTATGCACACAATGCAGACGAGTTGAACATTTTTTTAAGATGTTTTTTTAAGTTCATTAAAGAATATGAATTATTTTTATATGCTTATAATTAATATATTATATAAAACTATAACTTTTATATATACCTTTCTCATAATTTTTGGTTTCAAAATAAAAACAAAATAAACAATTAAAAATGCTTCTTTCAAATGTTTTCTCTATTTGTGAGAAGATATTTACACAATATAGGAAAGACTTTTATTGTTATTGTGGAAATATTTCTTGGTTTTAGAAAAGTTACTTTTTTATTTGTAGGAAAAATTTGCACAAATAAAGGAAGTTTTTAATCGTAATTAAAGATAACTTCTCTGTTTTAGAGAAAACATGTACGCAATAAAGAAACATGTTGCACCAGTATTAAGAAAAAATATCTCTAATTTGAAGAAAGTGTTTTTGTTTTGTGAGAAACTATGAACGCAATTTCAAGAAAAGATTTATTAAAATTCAATAAATATTTATCAGTTTTTAGGAAAAATTGACACAATAAAGAAAACGGATGAACCTGTTATAAAGAAATATTTTTCTGTTAGAGAGAAGCTATCGTTATTGATGAGAAAATATTTATCTTTTACATGGAAGCTTTTTACCATTTTTACGGAATTTTTGGGATCACATTTAGAGAAAAGCATTCTCTGGAGCAAAGTCAATACCATTTTTCTCTAAATATGATGCCTTTTTTCTCATATTCCGATAAACTTTTTTCTGAGTGTGTGTAACTTAGTTTGTATGGCTGCTGTCGACCACGGCACTAAAAATGGGCATTTGAAATTTGTGCTGATTGTGGAATCCGGCGGACCAGTTACGGCGGGAGTTGATCAGATCCGCACTCACTTCCCTTTAAAGCGAAAATCCCATTGTTGAATCCGTGCGAGGGAACTGCAATACCGATCCGCACTCCGCACTCCGAACTCCGAAAAACAGCTCTTCAGCTGTCAAAAAAAAATTAAGAAACGAGTGAATTTGTTTAAGTGCAACTTATTTATAATAAAAATGACAAATATAAAGAAAAAGACAATTTAAATATAATAATATAATAAATTTATTTTTAAAGCATCCTTAAAACATTGTGCTGGCAATATGGGGCTCTTGGCGAGTGTTCCTTTCACCGCAGCTCAGCGTTGCAACCGCCAGGACGCATCTCACTAGCTCTTTTTTGTTGGTGTTGATGTTTTTTGCATATATTATGATGTTTACATTGCTCCTGAGTCATCTGAATCCACACTGAGATATTTCAGCCTTATCTCTGCTGCTCCTGGTGCAGAATCCGATGCTATTTGCTGCTTCTTTGAACCGGCGATTATATTTCTACCTTGGCTAGATACGCTGCTAATGGACTCGATTAAAATATTTGTGATCATATTTTGCAAATCCCACGATGCAGGGCTGTTTGCCCGATATTGGGAATACTCCTAATATAAAATTTAAACCTTTTCGACCTTTTATTTAGGCGTTAAAAAAGGTTGATTACCTAATTTTCAATATGATTGGTATGTGTAAAAGTGGAACAAAGCACATACGTCTTTAAGGATGTAACCCGAATATTGTCTAAAAAATTTGTTTTGCTATTTGCTTCTACGATAAAAACTATTTGTTTTTTAAATTTATAAAAAATTATTATTGAGTAAAAAAAAAATTGCGACATGTACGAATATTTTTAACATCGGATTCGAGTTCAGCGACTTCAAATTACTCCGAAATCATGTTTAGCATTTCTTTTTTTGAGAAATTGTCTGCAAATCCGCGCAGATCCGCACCAATTTTGTTGCGGATGAAAAGTGAAAAAATTTGTAAGAAGTGCGTTTCCAACAATAGCCCTTTTTCACTCCGAATCCGCTAACTTTGCTACTAATTCACTCCGAAGCTACTCGCTGGATTCTATAATCGATAAGCCAACGAAAACGATTAATTCTCCTCCCACAACTGATCCGTCGGATTCCACAAACAGCATGATTAAAAATTGGAAAATTTTTTCCAATTTAATTTTAACAAATTTTTGTTTTTTTGACCCCAAAAAAATTCACATTCAAAAATTCAAAACTGTACGAATTCTTAATACAACGATTTTTCATAAAACATCGTTATCTAAGAATGAGAAAAATGTGACATGAAAATCAAAGTTTTGACTTTCGATGCAAAACTCCGCTGTTTTTTTATTTGTTTTTATATTTGATTTCAAATTTTTCTTTAATTTAAACAAAAAAATTTTTTTATTATTGCGTTGCCTTACGCGAACATATTGGGCCATTACTTTCACATAAAATGGTGAATATATTTGACATTTCTTGGCATTTTCGTTTGTGGCATATTTTTAAATCAGATGAGATGAACGTGTTGTTAGATGGATAGATGGAGACCGTTGAGGTATCTTTTATTCAACGTGACGTTTGATACTTAATATTAAACCATTTCGTACCAAAAAATTTATTTTCCTCCACTTTTCGAATCAATAAATAACTGCCAAGGTGCTCATTTACTTCCCTCTATGAAAAAAAATCAAGAACATCACCGTTTTATCTCTAGATGAGCACCTGTCCTTAGTTGTTCTCTTTTCACGTGTTTGTGTTGCGAAAGTTTCAATAAACTCCATGCTGCTCTTTACTACTCTCTTTTTTGCTTAGCTGTAACCCATAATATAATTATTTGACAAGGTAGCCGTGACAGTTTTTTGGCGATTGGTAGTTGTCAAAAAGAGCTAAAGAAGTTGTAGTTCGCTGCTGTTGACTAGCTATGTACTTATTTTTAACTTATCTTTAATTCATTAAATTTATTCGCGAAGTTTATTGAAATGTTTTTAGTTTGCTGCGTTTGACTAGCTATGTTTAAGTCGTCGCTTATTTTTTCACTTTTCTTTGATTAATTGCATGAACAGTTAATTTTGACAACTACCCATCGCCGCTCCTGAGAAAAAAGCCAATCTACGCTACTACCTCGTCAGTAATTGTGCCATGGCTGTAACCATGGCAGAATAACCAGGTAGACGCAATTCGAAGAGCAAAAAATGAGAGAGCAAAACATTGGCATAGCTATAATATCACTTTTGACCATGGCAGAATAACCAGGTAGATGCAATTTGGAGAGCAAAAAACGAGAGAGCAAAACATTGGCTTAACTATAATGTCACTATTGACAATTTATGTTTATTCGTTCAGCCATAGGGATGTTTAATTTACTTGTAACCGTATAAATCAATTGAGTACCCAGATTTTATGTATAAACATGTAAAAAAAGTAAACAAAAATCTTAAAAATTTTTTAAAATGAGCCGTGTTTTAAGATATAATATATAACTAAATGTAGTTATGCCTTAAATGAAGCAAATGATAGTTTACTTTTAATATAATTTTTATTCGACTACTTATTTCGATTGTTCAGTAACCAATTTATTTGTAAAGCTATGTACGGCTTCCTTAAACTGTCAAAATATATTTTGACAAGTGAAATTGCTGTTTGACATGGCAGAATAACCAGGTAGATGCAATTCGGAGAGCAAAAAACGAGAGAGCAAAACATTGGCTTAACTATAATGTCACTATTGACAATTTATGTTTATTCGTTCAGCCATAGGGATGTATAATTTACTTGTAACCGTATAAGTCAATTGAGTACCCAGATTTTATGTATGAAAAAACTAAACAAAACTCTTTCAAAATTCATAAAATGAGCCGTGTTTTAAGTTTAATACACAATTAATTGCAGTTTGGCCTAAAATTAAGCAAATTAAAGTTTACTTTTAATATAATTTTCATTCGACTTATTATTTCGATTGTGCAGTAGCCAATTTATTTGTGTAGCTAAGTACGGCTGATTTAAACTGTCAAATTATATTTTGACAAGTGAAATCGCTGTTGGAAAACATAAAATTTACTTAATGAAATCGACGATTGTTTGCTAATTGTATCGTGCTGGAACGGAAGGTAACAATTAATGAACTGTTTTCGAATTATATTTTGTTATAATTCTGAATAAACGAGTAAGTAAAAATTGATTAAATTTTTAAAACAGCTCATTTTGACGTTATAATAACGAATTTGTTATTGTTTTGTTGTCGGAGAGAGCGTATTTCTAGTGCATCTACCTGGTTATACTGCCATGGCTGTAACAGCAAAACAAAAAAAAAAAACAACAGGTGAGCCGCGAGCAAGGTGAAAATTGAGATACAGTGGTGGTCACGAATTTAGCACACAGTGTGTTAGTAGCTCTAATTTGAAATTTTATTCATCTCAGCTTAAGCCTCTAATGCCCCGTTTTTTGTTTGAGCTCCTAATCAGATTATACTAATAAGATTATACTTATTTGGGGACGAGAAAAACGAATCTGAAGTTCGGTTTTAATTTTAGTTCTTTGTTCATTTTTTACAGGTGAAAATGTGAACTGCAGGTGAAAATCTCAACGGTTTTTTTAACAACTTGCATTTTGTTTTATTTATTTTTTTTACCTCAATTAAAAGAAAAAACAACTTCTTACTCCCTAGTATCCTTTTTCACTTCGATCTCACTTCAATTAATATATTTTTTAATTCCCCGAAAATCGAGTTAAAAATTTCGAGTTACAAATTAATTAAATTCGTAAAAACATGATGAAATTTCAATTCAAATTGATGTTATTGTCAAACAGAGCATGCTAGCTCCAAGCGAGAAAAACTGAAATGTAGCTTGAAGATTTGTCTAGACTCTGAAGGTAACCATTTGAAAAATTTTCCACAGACTACGGTATAGCGATCGGTCAACTCAATGTACCGTTAGTTGGTTTCATAGTTATTCTTACATTTTCTTACATGGTTCAAGTAGTTGCAATCAATGTGGCTTAAATGCTGGACACGAATATAGCACAGGCTAAAATTTCTGATCCATTTTTTATTTTATTTTGGTTGAGTAAACTTTACTGGTAAGATATGATTAATTTATAAGGTTTATATGTGAATTCGAAAGGTATAGCGAAAGGCTGCTGGTGTTCAGAGGCTCAGCGGCAGTTCATTCAGCAAATGAGACTGAGACTGAGGTACAGTTTCAGAGACTGATCTGCTTCTTAGATGTTCCAGTAAGTATAACCAATTCCAACATGTAGAGCAGTATAGTAGCATTAACAATGTAAAACAGCAGCCCAGAGCACGAAAAACAACAGCAAGAGAGGACCAATTGATTTTTAGAACTTACTTAATTATTCTTTTAAGACCGTAAATGATATTAAAAATAATATTTCATCAAAATATGGTATAAATATTGTATTTCCTCAAAAACTATAAGAAGCTTGAATAAAAACAATTTGCGTGGCTGTATAGCCCAACAGAAGCCACATGTGTCGCAAAAAAAATATTAAAATTAGACTTGCCTTTGCAAAAGAATATTTAAAAGTTTTTGGAAAAATGTACTTTGGAGTGATGAATCAAAGTTTTGCCGGTTCGGATCTGATGGTAGACATATGTGTGGCATGTACAAACATGCAACACAATCTAAGGTACACGCTTAAGACTACTAAAAGAAAGCATGAAAAATTCGGTGAGCGACATCGGCGGCATATCGTGAAATCAAAAATGGTACTTATGGTATGGGCGGCGCACACTGGGGCGCCGGTATTGGAGGCTTGGCCAAAAGTAATTTTTAAAATATGGGAATTTGGAAAATTTTTTTGATACAGTTTTAGTCTTGAGGATATGCCTATTTAGAACACAGAATTGTTTTTAATTCTGTCATCTGTTTAGATGGTACATAATCCGAAAATGACCCTGTTTTGCGTATTTTTCAGCAAAAATTTATGTGAATGAAAATAAGTGCAAATTCAATGCCTGATATTTTTTAAGTTTTGTCAATAAGGTCAAAATGTTACTTTTTTAAAAAATTGGAAGATAAGATATGCAAATACATGTTTATAAGTAGAATTTCATGGAGCATTTTCTTTTTATTGAATTATTTCAAATTTTAAAATGATTTTTTTTTTAATTTGCGCAAAATGGTAATTCTAATTTTTTAGTCTGATGAAATACCATTTTGCAAAAAATTCCGACAAATTGAGACTGTTTTTTGTTTGGATACGTTAGAACTTTATGTCAGACTGTACCCACGGCATCCAATTTCGTCGAGTGTCCACAAAATATTAATTCGCGGATTATTAATACTTGAGGAAGCCTTGCTACCAATAGGGCAATTAAGTGAATAGGCACAAGAAGCAAAAAACAAAGATTTTAAGCACTTTAGGGAAAAATTTAGCCGGAAAACCTGCAGGGTTCATAATTTTGAAGATATTTATAATCGCGTGATGATTTCTTTAGACCCTTACATTATAAATTTTCGCTTTCTACCAAATAATGCTAACCAAAACAGTTTTTATCCGGAAGTTTTGGAAATGCTTTAAGTTGATAACTTGAATAATAATTCAGAAGATTCAGATTAAAAATAATTGTATTATGACATGTTAATCCTGTATAAATGTAAATTGTTACTAATAAAATAAACGGAAATTATCTCTACTTAAATTTAGCTATATCCTGATGGAATTAGTAAAATATTTATATTTTTAACCTCGGTAGAAAAAGGGTCCACTTGTTCAATCATAGCCAAACTTACCCTCCTATTTTCAATGAATAGTCTAAAGTAAAATATGAAATTTTGTCGTTTTATTCTCAGTAGTTATTTAAATATGCCAATATATAAATTTCGATTGCATAGGAGGTGCCATGCCCTTGTGTTCAATCATTGTCAAACTTGTCTTGCTTATTTCAATAAATGATCTGAAGCAAAATATAAATTTTCGTCGTTGTATTCACATTAGTTATTAAAATATGCTAATATTTACATTTTGATTGTATGGTGATGTGCCACGCCCTTTTGGTCAATAATTGCCAAACTTACTATAATACTGTACTATATACTGCTATTTCAATAATAAGTCTGAAGCAAAATATGAAATTTCGTCATTTTATTCTCGGTAGTTATTAAAATAAGCTAATATTTGTATGGTGATGGTGCAACGCCCATCTGTTTAATTTATTTTTTAACAAGCTCATAAGTCTTGCAACATCAATTGGAGTTTGGTCATTGTTAAAATTGCCGCTTTTATTTATTTACTGTTCGCACAGTAAAGAGTTGCTTGGAAGACAATCATGTTAATATTTTGAAGTGACCAGCGCAATCACCGCACCTCAAACCGATTGAGAATCTGTGGAGTGATGTCGAGCAGCAAATACTAACAGTAAAACTCAAAACTTTGCCAGATTTGTGCACGCAAATCAATCAAAAGGATTTGGTATATTATTCCAAAGTGCCGTTGTGAAGTTTTGGTCGAAAGTTTACCAAGGAGATGCGATGCAGTAGTTAAGAATAAGGGATTTCCTACGAAATATTCAGTTTTATGCAAGAAATTTTGACTTTATTTTTCATCCTAGACATTTTTTTCCTCGTGTACTAAATTCATGACCAATTTAGTTTCCACCTGATTTTAAGTTCTTGAAAACAAAATTTTTAAATAAAAAATGTATGCAAGAAATAAAGAGGTTATAATATCGTCGCTTGAGAAAATAAATGTCGTATGTGAAAATTTTCACTTTTGAGATTATTGAGAAAAAGGGGTAATAAATTCTAAAAAATATCTATTGTGGAATGTGTCTGCAAATAGGCCTAAAATTCTGAAGAATATTGCTTAGCTAGATTTTGATTTATAGCCCCTTTTTCTCAATAATCTCAAAAGTGAAAATTTTCACATAGATTTGTTTTCTAAGGCGACGATATATATGTAATATATTGAATAAAAGTTCATTAAAAATTTCAAACGAATTAATGAAAAATTTAAGTATTCACTATACTTTTTTAAGTGAGCTAAATCCATGGCCACCACTGTACATATAAATGCAGTGCTGCGCTCCAAAACAAAATAAAACAAAAGAATAAATGTTTTTTATTGCGTTTGGCATGTATTGTCTAATGGAGATTGATAAAAAAAAAACAACCGTGAACAACTGCGGCCTGCTAGTAGGTATTAATATAAAATACAAATTTTGTAAAGAAGTGAAAAGGTTTTAAAATTTTCTGCAGACTAAATGTATGAACCCACTGAAATATACAATTAAAATAAATTTTTGGGCTATCGATTACTGGTTGCCCCAATTCTTGTTACCCGAATAACCTAACTGTGCGGATCTGTCAGCTGATTTTGGCATATCAGTTTAGCACTTTAACAATTTAGCAACTTGCAGGACTTAAGAAAAGGATGTGAATACCCTTTCTATATTTTGTGAGTATTATTGCACTGTTTATTGTGTATGGATTGGCAAAAGATACGCAAGCTGCTTTTTTATTTTAAATAAAAATCCATCTTCTTATTTGCATTTATTTATCTTGTAAATTTTAGTGTAAAATTTTAAGACAATATGACATGATTGCACACCTTGTGAATACCCAATTATCCCTTTTATTCCCGAATTAAAATGTGTCGGGCTAAACATTTTTTGAGGTCAGATATGTTCTAGTCTTTACTCAAATAAGAGCTGACAAAAATTTTAAAGTCCTTGGTGCCCGAGTTCGTTAGTTACAAGATGTTGCTAATGTGCACCGTTGGGCAGTTATTGGACAAACTTAACACTTTTCTCATAATTTTTTATATGTATATAACTCTCTTACCTTTATTTATTAACATTGTGCACTTGGTTCTACATTTAAACAATTATTTAAATATTTTCAAGCACTTTTTGTATAAACACTTTTTTTGCGAAACGATAATGATCTTAATTTCGACCATTTTATTCTGCGGAGAATGGCTACTGATTGGACACGTGCAAAGCCTTCATGGGTGTAAGCTTGCACAACACATAAGGCTACGTGAAGCAAAAAACCACTGGAAAAAACATGTAAATATCGGGACTTAGAAGCCTATAAGTACAATGTTGCCTGTAGGCAACATCGGGCATGAAAGGGTTATGTAAATAGCTTGCAGCAAAATGATTAGTCTTTAGATGGAAACCGCAGACCATCATTTGAGTTGATCCATCTGCTTATCAAGTCTTTAGCTCAGTTTTGCAAACTGCGTTTTAAACTGCGAGCTTTAACTCAATTTCAAAATAAATCTTTAAACTTGATATCCAGTAGAGATGGGCGCGTGAGTAATTTTGACTCACGATCACGCACTCTCACGATCAAAACTATTTTTGACTCACGATCACGCAAGCTCATGATGCATTTTCTTCTAATCACACACGCACACAATTATAAATTTCTACTCACGATCATGCTTGATCACGATGGTATTTTTTGACGATAAGGCACGATTATTAAGTTTTTAATGAAGGTTTATTTTGTATTTATGAAATAATAAATGTAATTTTGATTTGGCGGGTATGAGATTTATCTCATTTCCACGTAGGTCCTTGGGTTGGACAATGCCGCAAACCAGTTAAAATGAGTTTAGTGTTTTGGATTGTTTTTGAAATCAGGATTGTTTTTCGGGTACCTTAAATTGATAATTACTATTATTTAATTCGATGTTGCTTATTTATATAGAATCAAGTTTATTTAAATACGCGTTTTATATATATTCAATTTTTAAATTCCGCTGAAAAGCCAATTAATGTGTTTAGTGGAAAATCCTAATTGCCAATAGGGGGTATGTTTTAGTACGTAGGTACATTCTGTCTGTCCCGACTGATTCGGGCAGGATCTAGAATGTAAATTGTGCATGCGTATAGGACGGGTATACGTATCTTTGGAAGATTTCATACCTTCGGGCGAATCCAAAAAAAAAAAAATTCAATTCATATCTTATACATATATTCAGATACATCTTATATATTAATATTATATGAATACATTTAGGATATTCACAAGGTGTGCTATGTCATATTGTCCTAAGATTTTTCACATGTTTAAACACTTTATTGTTGCCTTCCATATAAAAAAGTACTAATTTATTACAACTCTGAAAGCTAAGTTTATTGAAGTGTCGTAATCAAACAGCTGTTTCTTATTTGCATTTATTTATCTTGTAAATTTTAGTGTACAATTTTAGGACAATATTACATGATAGCACACCTTGTGAATACCCTAATTATGTAATTAACTTGCAGCAAAATGATTAGTCTTTATATGGAAACCGCAGACCATCATTTGAGTTGAAATTAAAACTTTTTAAACATTTGAAGACATTTTAAATCCATTGATCTTACTTAGTAAAACTATTTGAAGGTATTATTTTAATTAAAGTTTTTATTTAAAAAGCAATCTTTAAAAATTTTTACCCAGCAGCTTTCCTCTATGAGGCCAAATTTGGCTCAAGTAGTCGCTGACGTTTCGCGAAATAATTAAAGAAAGCGAAGTTGGTTGTTGTCGTTTTATTAAAAGTGCTCAGTGTTGCATTTTGAATGTAAATGGTAGAAAAACCGTAAAGCAAAATCATTACTAAATTTTGCACAGATTTTAAAAGTAAGATAAACGTTTACACACGCGAAGAAAATTCAATCACGTACGCTCACGTATATTTCGTAATTTTTGGATGAGTTCGCTCATGATCACAAATTGATTCATCGTGATACGCGCTCATCTCTAGTATCCAGTTTAAGCATGAATAGTGAACAAAATGCGTTTTTTTTTATGTTTCAGAACTCTAATTCAGATTTGGAAAAAATTCTGTTGAAAGTCTTGAATGATAATACTTATTGTAGGGCTTAAAAATATAAATGAGAGCCACCAGGTCGATTAATAAAGGAGTGTCGCAAAAGTTAAAGGATGTTGAATATAACAAATTCTCACGCTATATTCGCAAACGCTCGCTCGCAATGCCGTTGTTGCGCGTCTGCCCGGTGTTTGTTTGATTCATGGCAAGTTTTAGCTTGCTGGTTGGTTGTCAGTTTTTTTTAAGGGCCTCAAAGACTTGCATCCATAAAATGATATCCTGCTTTAGAAGAGGGCAAGTTATGAAGTCGTGGAAAACACTTTTACTTTCACCCAATGCCACTCCCTGCTGTTTTTTAATTTGTTGCCTTTCTCACATGAGTGCCATATAGTAACTATTCTATAAAACGACAAGTTGCTTGTAGTTATGGCACTGTGCATATCCTGGAGTTTTTGAACATGGTGTGCCAGAATGTATAAAGAATTCTTTACAGACAATTAAACATTTGCCGTGTGCACATTTCTATGTATTGAAATTGAAAGCTAAGTTATATGGCTTGCATTGGAGACAAGTAATTAGCAAAGCAAAAAAAAAATAAAAAAAATAAATTAGAGACAAAAAAGCACGCAACTGTTTTGGTTAAATTTTGTTGTTATGAAATCAGTTCTATTTTGATGTTATATTGCATATGATTTGTAAGACTAGCCTTTTGTTTGACAATGTTTTCATAAGAATTTTTGGGTATGGAAAAAAATTTTAAGGGTCTTGTGAATAGAATAGGAGATAAACAATCTGTAGCTTTAGAGCAAATTTTTAAATTTTCTAGCAAATGTTTGAACTGTATTGTGTAACGATATTTTTGATAAATGTTTATATTTTCATCAATTTCTTGGTTGCAATGTTATAGGTTTTGACCACATAACTTAGGGGCAGGTTCTCACCTAGAGGTCCAAAAACATGGTGAAGTAAATGAACGATTTCAATTTTTTGGCAGTTATTTATTAAGTTAAGGCAGTTATTATTTACTATATATTTCGTACAGTTAAGAGTAGGAAAATATTTTTTTTTTGCTGCATAAAAGTGTAATGTGAAGTGCCAATGCGCCATCAAACGTCACGTTGAAAAATGTACTGCCATATACAAAAACTTCAAGCAGTGCTAAATATATTTACCATTTTTAGTATAGTTGCTCAAAGTAACCATATGAACTAAATTATCAAATTTTAGCCCAATACGACCCAAATCGTCTCAAATAAAGCATTTTCATTGGTTTGTGGGAAGTTAAAGAGGGCGTGAAACCAATTTTTAGTACATTTGCTAACAGTAACCATACAAACTAAGCCAAAATTTCAGCTCAAACTACAATGTAGGCAATTTTAATGATTTATCAATATATAGGCGTAGCTTTAGTGCGACCACTCCCATTTTTTGGACAGTTGCCGAAAATAACCATACAAACTAAATTACCAAACTTTAGTCTTATACGACCAAAACCGCCTGAAATGTAGAATTTTCACTGATATGTTGGCGGTAAAAGGGGGCGTGGCAACTTTTTTTTTAGTAAAGTTGCTGACAGCAACCATACAAACTAAATTTTAGTCTAATACGATCGAAACCGTCTGGTATATAGCATTTTTATTGATTTGTGGGCGGTAAAAGGGGTGTGGAAAAAATTTTGGACCATGCCCTAGCTGAAACAAATCGACTTTCAAAATTTCAGCTCAATCGGCCCAGTAGTTTTGGAGTATAACACATCGTTTTGTTTTTCCGTTTGCTTTTTAACACGTTTTTATTAGCTTCACTTCATGTATGCATGTATGTCCCAGCAGAAAAGTGGATCATCCTATGAGCGATCTGGGAGTGCTCCTTATTGATCCAAGCTAGGTGTATTTTGTGTTCTCTTTTAACATTGCATGTCCTAGGAAGGGTAGCGCTCCTTTTAACATCCCAGAGGAGCTCAAAAGGAGCGATAAATAACTGATCCAAAGAGCAAGTTGCGTATGCGTTTGATACGAGAGAGAGTTAAAACATTACTTTTTCTCTGAGTAACAAGCAACACTTTTACGCTATTTCTTTGCTTGATTCTGCTACAAGTGATGTTCGTAGCTTAAAGTACTTGATGGAATCAAAGAAGCAAATACATTTTTGCAGCCCTTTAGTATGTATGTCTCGTACAAATCTTGGAATCCATTTTCAAGCAATTTCCCGTTGAACTAGGGTTTTGAAAATTAAAATATAGCTCAGAACTGGATGACAATAAATATAATTCAGGAAGAAATTTTGCCACTCCCCCTTTACCGCCCACAAATCAATAAAAATTCTATATCTCCAAAACAACTAGGCCGATTAAGGTGAACTTTTGGCAGTAAATTTCCCTCAAGTAGAGGATGATTTAGGAAAAAAATGTTGCCACTCCACCTTTTACCGCCCACAAATCAATAAAAATGGTATATCTCAAAAACTACCGGGCTGATTCAGCTGAAATTTTGGCAGTAAATTTCCTTCCAGTAGAAGATGGTTTCGGAAAAAATTTGGCCACTCGTCCTTTTCCCGCCCACAAATCAATTAAAATCCTATATCACTACAATCCAACACTACTGGCCCGATTGAGCTAAAATTGTATCAATACATTTATTTCGAGTAAGAGGTGGTGTTGGAAAACGGAATTCAAACAATTTTTTTATAAATTTTGATTTATAAACTTTCAAGAAAATACAGCACAAAACTGTGTGTATGTGTAAAAGTGTTGTGCGTGTTAGAAAAGCCTGAAAAAAAGAAAAAGTAATTACAAAAGTTTAAAAAAGTGATAGATAATATTGCAATGGTCAAAGAGAGAAATGTAATTTAAAATATAAATGAAATTTTGTAAACAAACAAAATGAGTAATTTAAAATTAAAAAGTAAAAAATAAATATTTAAGTAAAAAAGACAGTTTCGATAGTATCGTAAGTATAGACGTAGAATTCCTTTTTAGACAGTAATAGAGAAAAATTCTGGGTTTTTTCATGTATACTCTTCAAAACTTTTTTAAAATATTTCATCTTCTAAGTAAAAATTATTCAAAAACAAATTTGTTGTTGTTGTCCTTCTTTAAACTTACCTGATCTAAAAAGCTCACAATTAAATTCATGTAAAAATTTGTTTTGTTTTTTAAAAAGTTTTCGTTTGATATTTATGGTGATGAATTTGTTGTTCTTTTTCATTTGTTTTGTTGATACAAAAACTAAATGTAATTCAAAGTTATGTTGAATTAATGGAAATAAATATGGGTAAATTTGAATTATTTATTTTTCCTGTAATAAAGAGCATATACATATATGTATATTTTAAAAGTAATTTAAAATTAAAATTTTAGTTAACAAAATAAATTTTGAATATGGAAAGAGTATAATGCATAATAAAAATAGTTCATATTTATTATGGTATTTAAAAAATAAATGTAGTTTTTAAAGCACAACGCATGCTTAGTAACGCATTCTCAAATTTGCGTAGTAGTATACATACATGCTGAAAATAAACATTCGTTTTATTCGTACTCTAACTCATGGCAGAATAACCAGGTAGGGCCGACTCGGAGAGGAATGAAGTAGAAAGCAAAGAAAAGTGAGCTAGTTGTCAAACACAGCTGTTCATGTCGAGTAAAAATTAAGAACATCTAAAAAAATTTCAGCTAACTGAACCAACAACAATTACCAAGCAAATCTAAAACAACGTCGCACAGAAAAGAGCAAGATCACATCGGTTGAGCAGCGTTAGAGGGGATGAACCGAATCGTCCACAGAAAATAAACAGAACTTTGCTTACTATGTCCCGCTTTTCACTCGTTACACACGAAAATTCTCGAGCTTGCGGCGAAAGCGATTATTGCTCTGGTAGCAAGATTTCTCTGTCCCGCTTTTTACTTGGCAATAATTGCCTTTGCCGCAAGCAGTTTGTCGTTTATTCGCCCGCATGTGGGTCCTACGAAAGTCCTCTTTAAACCCGAGTAGTCAACAAACTACTTGCGGCGAAAGCAATTATTGCTCATAGAATTGCCGAGTGAAAAACTGCCCTTTGCAGCGCATGCAGAACCAAAACAACAATAGGGGTATTCATGATTCAGTGCATTTGCCTGTGCAGTTGAGGACTTGAGCACTTGTGCAGTTAGGTTTTCGTGAACACACCACCATCACCATTTCATGCACACAAGTGCACAATTGCTCAAGTCCTCAAGTCCTCAAGTTGAAGGTAATAGTAGAAAAGCACTTGTGCAGATTTTTGACGTACGTACATTTTGTTTTTGTAAAGTGCACAAGTCCTGAAGTCCTCAACTGCACAGGCAAGTGCACTGAATCGTGAATACCCCTAATATCAGCAGCTAGTAGCAACGGTGCCAGTTATGTTGGAAAAATCCCATTCGTGGTAATTTTTAATTGCCCTTAGGAATTTTTGTTTTTGGGAATTCCTATTAAATTTTTTAATTCAGCGTTTAATTAAGCAAAGTTTCTTTGTGGTATTTCTAAATGTTTTTAAAATGGTTTGTGCATATGGGACTTATTGTGGTATTTTTTAATGCGAATGAGATTTTTGTGGCAATTTTAAATGCATATGGAATTTGTGGCGGTATTTTTGTGGTAAAAGCGAAGGTATTTTTGTGGTAATTTTTAATGATGGTGAGATTTTTTTCTGATATATTTTTATTGCGGTAGAAACTTTTTTGTTTTATTTTTACCATGGTAATTTATGTTACTGTCAAAAAAGGAACTTTTTGTCGGATTTCTTTTAAATTTTAACTGGCAACCTTGGCTAGTAGTGGTACATTTTTTTTGTAGCCACATACTGGCTCTCTAGCTACGTGCATCTGTATTCTCTATTGTATTATTCTGATTTTCTGGTATGAAAACGACATGTTTTTGTACCTTTAAACCGTTCTCTATATAATTGTAAAGTCCTTTTTTATATTTATCAAAAATCGAATTAAAATTAATGTCATATTCGCTTGATGCGTCGTTTGTTCTTGTCTTTTTTCCCTCTTTTTCACCCCTTCGCCAAAAAACTGTAAAATATGCATTGAATCTTGTATTGAAATCAAGGTAGTGCAGTTGAGTTGCCGTTTATTGTTTAGTTTATTGTTGCAACTTAATAAAAACCATTTCAGGAAAAGGTTACAATTGCTTAACAACAAATAAAATTAATACACAACTTAAAGTTTTCTATGTGACGTTGTTATTTATTGTGTTGATTTTCTATAATTTAAATACAAATTCTAATTGTTTGATAGCTTAAATCATTCTTGATTTTAAATACAAATTCTAGTTGTTTGATAGTTAAAAATCGTTTATTGAGCTTTGGGTCAGGTTAGAACAATCAATTGCTCTAACTAGTAAATCAATCAGCTAACTAATTAATCAGCTTGTGATGTTTGCCTTTTCATATTGAAAATGTTGTTGTTGTTGTTTCTTTGGAAAAATTCGTTAGTGCTTTGGAAAAAATTGTTCTAACCTGACATAAAGCTCAATAAACGACAACAAAAACAGCACAACAACGAACGACGTGATTACGAATCAAACAAGCAAAAACAACAACAACCTTAAAAACACCATAAGCAGCTAAGAAGCTTGTGCACTTCTCATGCGAATATATGAATTTTTCATCTTCTTAGATTTTGCTATTTTATTAGATATTCGTTTTATTCCCACTAAAACTGATATTTTGACATTTTTTTTTTCTTTAAAGGCTGTAGGATAGTGTCAAATATCACTTTGAAAAAATTCGTGAAAATGACCACCACACAAACCGCGCTGTAAGAAGTAATTCTACGTCAAAAAGTTTTTAATATAACACGTTTTAAAAACGAACTAAAAAGTTTAAAATAATTTCTCCTAGAGTGGGACTTTTAGTTCAACTAAAAACGTGGGGCGCATGCTATAGAGAATATTAACCCTGCATCACTAACCTTAGGGGGGAATCGACCCAGTCACAGTTTTTATGCAAAATTTCAAATGCAATACATTCCATGTATAACTTACTGGACACAATAGATGTCTGCAAACTTGAATCTATCATCCATTCAAAGACTTCTATCCCGAAACTCAAGGGACTTGGGTTAAGAAATCATTCGTTCACTAACGTAGTACAATTGTTAATAACACTTCTTACTATTCTCTATAGCATGCGCCCCACGTTTTTAGTTAAACTAAAAGCCCCACTCTAGGAGAAATTATTTTATACTTTTTAGTTCGTTTTTAAACGTGTTATATTAAAATATTTTTTTTACTTAAATATTTATTCCGTTTGCTTTTTCCGTTTGCCTCTTTCCGTTACACATTAACTAGCTTACTCCCAAGTGTCAAGCATGCGTAAAGAAGTTTTACTTCTTTATTAATTTTTTTAAAACAAAAATACAACTGTAATATTTTTAAACAATGATACTAAATTTTTTAAGCTTACATAACAAATTTATTTATTTAATTAATTTTAAGACTAACAACAAATATTTTTATTAAAATATAATAATAAGAAATAAAACATGTATTATAATATTAAAAAAAAAACATAAATTTCAGTACTTCTGTCTTTTATATGTGTTGCTATTGCCTTTCAATTACATTTATTTTATAAGTATAATATTTAGACAAAATCAATATACAAAACAATATATAATTGCATATAAAAGGAAAAAAAATAAATAACTTGTTAAGTTTAGTGTAAAATATATTATGTGGGTTACTATATAATTTTAATTAGTTATATTACATTTATCTACACGCACTGGACTTCTCGAACGCCTATGTTGCAGAATGAATGAGGACACCTCTGAAGCATCAATGAGGGGGCCGATAGCAATGGTCTTTTACTTAATTCTTCCAAATCGTATGTGCTGCCTATTTGTAGAGTTAAAAAATGTGTTAATGATGTCCCTGATTTGTTTATTTCTTCAAACCAAACAAGCTTTTGTGTCGAAAATTAAAAATCTCGGCTACTAATGTTGATGAAAATGATGTAATATTGTCAATTATGAAAATTAAGTCTAATGCCATTGGTAGTGAGGGCATTCCTTTACAGTTTATTAAAATTATTTTGCCGTTCATCATTAAACCTCTCACACATGTTATAAACCACTGTTTTACTGTCTCATGTTTTCCCAACACTTGAAAGCCACAATAATACCAATTGCTAAAGTCAACAATGCTTCCTCTATGAAAGATTTTAGACCTATTAGTATTCTATGCTCTTTCTCAAAAGTCTGTGAATCCTTGATGTGTAAGGAAATTAATGAGTATTTAGATTCTTATTAACTGCTTTCACCGTACCAATCTGGTTTTAGAACCGGACATAGTTGCGCAACAGCTATGCTAAAAATTCAAGATGATATACGCATAAATTATGACGCTGATAATATCACACTCCTTTGTCTTCTTGACTTTTCTAAAGCATTTGACAGTGTAAATCATAATCTTTTAGTTCGAAAACTGAAAATTGAGTTTGGGTTCAGTAATGGCGCTGCTCTTTTAATTGCTAACTATCTCAATGGGAGTCTGCACTGTCTGACTACGCAGAAATAAAAGCAGGTGTTCCTCAAGGATCCATTCTTGGACCACTGCTATTTACTTTATTTATTAACGACATTTTTACTACATGTAATGATATGACAATGCATGCATATGCCGACGACATTCAATTATATTCTTCAAACCGGATTGGACTACTTGAGAATCTATGCTTTAGGCTAAATGATGACTTGAATGCTATTTCGCGGTGGGCTTCTGAAAACGATCTCTGCCTGAATGCCAACAAATCGTACATTCTTCCTTTATCCAAGGATAAACTTGACTTCAATGAAATTCCGACAGTTAGTCTTAATAGCAATCCTCTAAAAATAGTTGACAAAGTGAAAAATTTAGGATTTTATATCAATTCAAAACTTACTTGTACTGACCATGTGAATTACATAATAAAAATAATATATTATACTCTTAGATGCCTCCGTTCAACGTCTAAGCTTACCCCTACCATGACAAAAAAAACTTGTTGTTCAACTCATGATGCCTATAATTACTTACTCCGAGTTAGTTTACAGTAAATTTGACTCTCATTCTGAGCACAAAATTCTTGTTGTGTTTAATGACTTCACTAGATATATTTTTGACTTAAGACGATTTGACCATGTATCTGAAAAAAGTAGGAAAATTTTAGGATGTACTTTAGCAGGATATTTAAATGCAAGAAACTGCATATTTCTGCACAAGTTGATTATCAATAAGACTCCATCATACCTTTTCGAAAAACTGTGTTTCAGTGCATCGAACAGAAGCGCGTTCCTGTAACAAAATCGGCAAGTTACCGATTTGTGTGACGTCTCGCGTTATCGATATCTAGTTACCGATTTCGTGACAACTAATGTTTGTGTAAGTTGAATCGGTAAAAATTTGGTCCGTAATGAAAAAGAACACAAATCGAGAAGAAACGTTGCGAAATTGAGTTAAATGGCAAGCAGCTGTCTACTTGCATTTATTTTATTTTATGTGCGCTAAAATTTTATAAAAAAAACGTGAAGGTCTTTTTATTAAAAAGTGATTATTTGATTATTTATATGTGTTATAATGTTTTCAGAAATAATCAACTATTATGAATGTAAATCAGAGTATAATCAGAGTATTACAATAAAAAAATGTAACTTAAGTGAAAGTATCCGTTTTAGAATATTAATTGCGAGTACTTGTTATTTGATATATACACAACATTACTGTCATTAATACAGATCGGTTGAATTCTCACTTGCCGCAGAGTAAGTGAGAAAAACATGAAGTTTTATCGACTCACTTTTCTTACACAAACACTTTTTGTATGGATTCTATTGAAGTGAAATCGGAACATGTGACAACTTATCGATTTGGAAGAAACGAATAGAACAGAAATCGATTCGGATTATTACACAAACAGTGTAGGTGAGAATTACGTCAGAGTGACGTCAAATCGGTAACATGGATCGGTAACTGCGATCGTTACGAGTTACAAGAACGAGCTACAGAACTCTTAATTTAATATTACCAAGATACTCACGTTTACATTCCAAACGGCACTTTTTCATCAATGCCATCAAGCTCTGGAAATCGCTTCTTTCAAATATAAAAATTATTGTCAGCGTGAACAAATTTAAGCTATCAATTATTGCCTACTTCTCTAATCCCTAATTTTCCCCCTCTCTCTTCTATACTGCTATATTTATATATATATATATATATTTATATATACTGAACTAATTTTTTAAGTGAAATAAATAAATACAAAAATTCTATATAAATTATTCGCTTTCCTGTGTCGACCATGTAAATAGTATTGTAAATTAATTTTATTTTATCTTGTGCAACTTAAAAGTATCTGCAAGTGTGACTTTTGTTAACATAAGTCGTAACTTGGACATGGGCATTTCGACAGGAAAGCCGTGACCAAAAAATTAAAACTTATTAAAAACTTATTATTTTATGATATTATTTAAGAGAAACATTTTAATTTTATTAATTTAAGCAATTTGTACAGAAAATCATTAACCATGATGATCAAATCGTCTGCACTATTTCATAAATGTAGTTTTTCTTTTTCGTAAATGTTTAGTAAATATTTCGTAAAGATTTTTGTTTTAGTAAAAATGGAAGGCGTTGGCTAAAGATAATGAAAAAATGGTTGATGCAAGGAATGGAAAATATATTAAATTTGTTTTTAATTACTAAACTACATAATTACTTAACTATCTAATTACTTAATTACCCAATGAAATTGCAATGGAAAAATATGTCGCGTGCTAGATTATACACAAGCTTTAAAAAAACAACGATGGTAACCATTTCAACATGACATCTATCATTAGAAGGATAAATTAGTCCTTTTAAGTTAATTGCTTTGAAATTTGATGTTACGTTTCGCAGATTTTTACATTTTTCTAGATGCAGTTGAAAACGAGTTCCATTTTTTGTTCTAGCACGCGACAAAAAATGGAACTCGTTCGTTTAAATCGTTCGTGGAAATCGCATGTTTATTGCTAGTATATTGAAAATATAAAATCTTCGGAACCTACATTTTGTACTTAACATATTGCTACGAAAATGCTATTGAAAAATAAAAACAAAAATTTTTGAAACGAAGCTTTTTACGCCTCGTTTTGTGATTTGCTTGAGTGAAATCTCAAAAACAACACTTTTTTCCATACACCTACCTTTTCTTAGAATTGTTGTTGCTTTCTGCTTGCATGTTACACCAAGATAATATAAAACTAACTCTTAGTATAGGGCTGCCATACGTCCCGGTTTTCCCGGACATGTCCCGGTTTTGAGATCGGTGTCCCTGTGTCCCGGTGCACAGTAAAAAATGTCCCAGTTTAAAATATTGTATTGAAGGACAAATTAAAAGAGTATCAGTGAAGACTGAAAACTATTTTTAATGCGTGTAAATGAATAAAAAATGGAAGTATTTTTTTTTAAATACTAAATTAAAAAAGCGAAACTTGTTAAAAATATTACAATTTTTGTGTGCTGTTCAAGGAAAAAAGGGAAATGTTAAGCGAGTATTTTCACTGGTCTCCTCACAATGGAGAAAGGAAAGAAAGCCCTGGAATGCATTATGCAATGCAAATTTATTTATTCTATGACGTGAACAGAATTTTATAACTGAATATAAAAGCAAAAGCAAAGTGTGAATTATTTTATTTATATTTTTTTTAATAAACGGCAATGTATTATGTGCAAACTGCGTATTTGTTTTTGGGTGGATGTGCAAAGGAGTCCCGGTTAAGTGCTGTAGACTTATGGCAGCTTTATTTATTTATTTATTTAAAGGAACAATGTCGACATTGTAACGAAGTGTTTTTCCGAAGGCTGAGGTACGCTCGCCGGACCGAGGATCGTTGCAATAATTTATATAAATTACGAACGCCAAATCAAACTCTGGGTTTTAAATTATAATCAACAATGCTTTTATTTCACAATTTAATTCCTTAACCTACCTTAAGA
The DNA here is from genome assembly GCA_963920525.1 of Dichetophora obliterata. Classification (NCBI taxonomy): domain Eukaryota; kingdom Metazoa; phylum Arthropoda; class Insecta; order Diptera; family Sciomyzidae; genus Dichetophora; species Dichetophora obliterata. The sequence goes on along the minus strand of OY986436.1, from coordinate 168,110,655 downwards.
CTAACCAATCTAGATATTTAAATAGTTTATATTTTAATTACTCGACCATTAATTAATTATTTGAGTTCTATATGTAAAATATGTTGTACTTTTAGATTGTATCATAATTAAATAAATCTTACCAATGAATATTTTAATTTACTATATTTAAATGTGTAATGATTTTGTCCTTACGTGCAATCTCATTGATTTGGTGTACTAAAGTCTTTCTAACGTACTCAGCCGGGGAAAAATGGGTTAAACAATGGAAGTTGTTCTAAGGTTGGAGTACCTTAAAAAACAACTCATGTTTGTTATCGTCACCCCAGTAGGAATGAGTGCCTACATTACCTATACCTCTGTGTAGTGTAATGCCTATGGTTTCTTGCTATAAGAAACACACTCTGGTTGTCCTATGTTAATTTATTATTTGGAGTTAAGCTTTTATCTTTATCTCATAATATATCTTACCCCACGTATTCTAAGATACCTAGCATTGATAAATAAAAGATATTTGTTCAGCTGGTGGAAACAGTTCATTATATCAACCAAATATATTTTAATAACCGAAATAAAAGAGTAAAACTAATAATTCAATAATCTTAAATAAAATAATATTTATACACATTATTATATTTATATTCTTATTACTAGTACTTCATTATGCTTAAACCTAATGTATTAAAACTAACTTAGTCTACGAGCGACGTGCCTAATTACACCTTCCTTGGACATGTCCTCACACCCCCACTGCCTACTTGGACATTTTTCCCTTACTTAAGGTCGACCTACAACCCAGCGGGAACCTGAAAAGAGAGATATTACATTAGTATTGAACATGTAAGGGCAAAACTTCACAGTAGTTTTGGTCCTTACATCTCCCCCTCACTTCAGGGGGCGGTGACGGAGGATCTCGCTGCCGTTGTTTTTAATCGTCAGCTGGAACTGGCGTCTGCCGAGCGTGATAAGGACGCGTACTCTACGCCCGGAGGCTCGCTGTTGGCGTATTTCGGCCACGAACCGTTGAAGTTGGGGGTATACGGGGTCACCTTCGTCGAGTTGCTGGGTGGACCACCCGTCTTGCAAGCGAAGTTCTCCAAGGCTCCTTTTTTCCTCGGTTTCTGGGAGGACCGCTGGAGGTCGCTTGTCCATCAGCTCTTTTAGGCCGAGCGGGTCTGGGTTCCAAGCATGGATACGACTGAAGGTGCTGGGTGCGACAGTGTCTTTTGGTTCGCGCGCTGCGCTCGCGATGCCCAGGCGACTATGCGCGTCTAGTATGGCCTGTGGGAGGTTCAACCTCCATTGTGGCGGCTGGCTCATCTGCCGCTGCTGTAGGGGCTCAACTGGAGCTCCTGTGGGGCCACTGGAAGTCATCTCCTTATAGTCGGGGCCCTCGTGAGTTTGCGTGCTACGGGTGTCGTCTAGGGGCGCCTGCTGACGACCCTTCTCTGCCGGCGTAGCTTTGTTGACGTCTGCTGGCATGGTCGTTACGTCGTCGCGTTCTTCGGTGCGGCGTCTTGCGTAACACTCAATGTTGCGCGATGTGGACGCTTTTTGTGGAGAGACGAGGTGAGGTGCATGCTGCGCATCGCTTTGGTGGGCCAACAAGTTTGCTGGCTGCTGTGGGCTTAGCATGCGGAATACGATGGGCGAGGAGCCATCGCTAGTCGTAGGTGGTGCTGCGTTGCTGTCTGGCTTGTCTGCTGGTGGGCCTGTGCTGTCGTCGTCGGAACTGCTGCTGCTCGTACTCGTGTTGCTGGACTATGTGGTTGAGTCGCTATCAGTGGACGAGGTGTCATCAGAGGTGCTGTCGAGACGGAGTCTGCGTGGCGGGCGTTGGCATGGTCGACCTCGCTTGCTTGGAGCCCTTCCTGTAGTGGTGGCGGCGATGGTATCTGCCGGGACCGTGGCGTCGGCGAATTCTGTGAGGTACAAATGTGGCAACCTCATTCGGACCTCTTCACTCACCAGACCATGCACGAGTGTTGCTAGATCTCGTCGCTTGTGTGCTGCCGCTATAGGTGGGAACCATCCCTTGCCGCCGATCGTCTGCAGGCCCTTATTGACGTCGCGCAGAAACAGGTCTGCAAAGTGGAGAACGAATGGCCCGCAGTCTGTCGAATTCTGCTGTTGTGGTACCTCAACTTCATGGAACGGCATGACGGTATCGTCCCAGGTCTCGCTAGCGGAGTGTGGATGGGCTGCCTGCCACTCGCGCTGTATATAACTGCGCAGTATGGGTGCCACGTGCCGCCTGGTCGTATTTGCGTACGAATCGAAGATATAAATTTGGCCTAGTGGTTCGCAACGTCCTGGCTGCTGGTTTAATTTCATGATAGCCAGGTACCAGTGGTGGTCCTCGTTGATCGGCACTAAGAGAAACGTTTTATGCAATAGTTGGATACGCTTGGTCCATCGCCGGAGCCGGTCGTAGTGCTCCTGTCGCTTATCTTCACTGACCTCTCGACTTAGCTGCGTGAAGAAATGTGTGCTGAAAATATGCACCTTTCGCTGCACGCTGTCGGATTGGTGTAAGTAAAGCCACCGGAAGTACAGCTCGATGAGGCTGTCATCGAAGAGTCGGCCGCATGCTATGCGTTCGTACGCCGCGCGATAGATCGAGATACCACCGGGGCCTGTTGGGTAAACCAAGATAGCCTGCTCATGCATCGCAATGGGTGCTAGTTTTGCCTTCTTTTCCCCTGTTGTGGCTGTGGCTGAGTTTGGTCCTCGGCGCCGATAGGGCGGCATTCACGGTCTCCTGTGTCCGTTCGTTTCATCTTTGTAGTTTTCGCTATAATTAGTTTTTAGATTACTGTAGTTTTATCAATGTTGTGATTTATAGCTTTACCTGATTTGCACCGTTGTTGGCTTTTCGAATGTTTATTAACGAATGTCGATTTGAATTTTCTAGTGATGTAGTTATGTGTATCATTTCGATTATTCGTAGTGTTGCATTTTCTGATTGGATGCGTTCAGGGTTGGTTGGTATTTACACGAGCCAAGAATGCGTCATACAGGTTTGAGGCAATTTTATCATTCGTTGGGCCACTAGGAGAAGTTGAGGAAAGTATTGAGGTTGATATTTGGAAGAGGCTAAGCTAAATTTAAGAGACATTTGCTTGGCTACGTTCTGTTCAGGACGAAGACAGTTTCTTATGCTGATTGTGACGATTTTATCTTTTAAACTTCAATAAAATAGGTCACTTTTGACATCGCAAACTTTTGAACACGGGTAAAACATAATGTGCTACCTTGCCCATTATCGCTACTAACCTAACTCCGCTGGGTTTCGGGTGGTAAGACGATGCTTAACGTACCGCCTGACGTTTATATTATTATTATTATTTTTTGTTCTCCTCGTTTTGCGTTTCGACTTTGCGTTTGCTCATCTTTTCTCTCTGCACCTCGGGTTTCGACTGTCTCCACTAGTGCAGTTAAGCTCGAGGATATTGCCGCTTCTGTCAGTTGTTGACGCAGGTGCTGCTGCGATTTTACCGCCGTTTTGGCACAGTGGCTGCTGCTTTGACGGGACTGAACTATCGACGTTACAGTGCTCTTCTGTCAACTCGAGTCCGCTCACAAGTCGGGTCGCTGCTGCTGTTGCTCTGACGGGACTGAACTATCGACGTTGTAGTTGTCTACCACCAACTCGAGTCCGCTCACAAGTCCGGTCGTTGCTGCCGTTGCTTTGACGGTTCTTATGCGGCTATTATGCCACGATTTGGCAGTTTTTAACACGGATGCAGCCGCGATTTGGCAGTTTTTAACACGGATGCAGCCGCGATTTGGCAGTTTTTAACACGGATGCAGCCGTGATTTGGCAGTTTTTTTTTTAACACGGATGCAGCCGCGATTTGGCAGTTTTTAACACGGATGCAGCCGCGATTTGACCTCTCCTCCTGTTGCCGTTGTTTCTGCGGTGGCCGCCGCCGTCCTGCAGTTGTTGACGCAGATTGCCGCTGCGGTGGCAGTTGTTTTTGCGGATGCAGCCGCCTTCATGACCTCTCCTCCTGTTACTTCTATTGCCGTTGTTTCTGCGGTGGCTGCCGCCGTCCTGCAGCTGTTGACGCAGATTGCCGCTGCGGTGGCAGTTGTTTTCGCGGATGCAGCCGCCTCCATGACCTCTCCTCCTGTTACTTCTATTGCCGTTGTTTCTGCGGTGGCCGCCGCCGTCCTGCAGTTGTTGACGCAGATTGCCGCTGCGGTGGCAGTTGTTTTCGCGGATGCAGCCGCCTTCATGACCTCTCCTCCTGTTACTTCTATTGCCGTTGTTTCTGCGGTGGCCGCCGCCGTCCTGCAGTTGTTGACGCAGATTGCCGCTGCGGTGGCAGTTGTTGACGCAGATGCAGCTGCGGTATGACCTTGTTTAACGACGTTGGTCCCGTCGCGCCTCTTTTCTTTCTTCTTATTCTTCTTTTTCTTCTTCGGCCTTCGTGCAGTTGATTTTGCGGATGCTGCCGCCCTTCTGCAGTTGTTGACGCGGGTGCTGCCGCCGTTGACAGTTGGTGACGCAGATGCAGCTGCGATGGCAGTTGTTGACGCAGATGCTGCTGCGGTGGCAGTTGTTGACGCAGATGCTGCTGCGCTGTGACCTTGTTTAACGACGTTGGTCCCGTCGCTTCTACGCCTGTGTGCAGTTGCCTTTGCGGATGCCGCCACCCTTCTGCAGTTGTTGACGCGGGTGCTGCCGCCGTTGGCAGTTGGTGACGCAGATGCGGCTGCGGTGTGACCTTGTTTAACGACGTTGGTCCCGTCGCCTCCACGCCTGTGTGCAGTTGTTGTTGCGGATGCCGCCGCCCTTCTGCAGTTGTTGACGCGGGTGCTGCCGCCGTTGGCAGTTGGTGACGCAGATGCAGCTGCGGTGTGACCTTGTTTAACGACGTTGGTCCCGTCGCCTCTTCTTTCTTCCTGGTAAAACTTCTTCAATTCGCTTACATGAGCCTTTCTAATTTTTGACTCACCTTTACGACGAATTTGCGCGATTACTGGTGAGCTGAATCCAACGACGACGTAAGGGCCATCGTATTTGGGAGCCAGCTTCGCTGCAAAATTGTTGACGGCGCTTGACAGAGGGTGCTGCTTGGCGAGAACCATCTCGCCTATTTTCGGTTGCCAGTCTCTTCTGCGCAAATTGTAGTGACGCGCCTGATCGCGCGTGGCTTGACTCAATTTGTGCCGCACTAGCTCAAATATTTCACGCAATTTTTCTGCGCGCTCTGTAGGTGACTGCGTTCTGCTGCCTGTGCCAAGTGTCCGTTCGTCGTAGAGTGCTCCCGGTAAGCGTGGCTCACGACCTTGTACTAAAAACGCCGGACTGAAGCCGGTAACATCGGATCTGCTGCTGTTAAGCGCCAAGGTGAGCTCGGGGAGGCACTCATCCGAAGTTTTGTGTTGATCTTCGGTAAATTGCACTATCATCGTCTTTAGCGTCTTATTTGCCCTCTCTGTCGGGTTTTCCTGCGGCGTGTAAGGGGCGGTGAACTAGTGCCTCACACCAATCTCCTGCAAAAATTTGCTGAACGCTCTGCTGGTGAACTGTGCGCCGTTGTCGCTGATGAGCACCTTCGGGACCCCGAACCGGGCTAGAATTCTTTCTCTGAAACTTCTTCTGAGGCTGTCGCTGGTGGCTTTACGGAGTGGAACGGCCTCAGTCCACTTGCTAAACTTGTCGAAAAAAACTAAAATCATGGTGTTACCATGTTTGGAGCGTGGCAGGGGTCCCACAAAGTCGGCACAAACGACTGACCATGGCTCCTCTGCAATACGGGATAGCATTTTCCCTGCTGGAGCTTGCTGGCTTGATTTGTAACGTTGGCATACTTCACAATTTCGGACGTAGCGACTGACGGTTCTAAATAGGCCTGGCCAGTAGTAGCGGCTAGTTATTCGGCTAATAGTTTTCCGCACTCCTAGATGGCCGGCGCTAGGCTGGTCGTGGTTCTCATTCATGACACGCTGTCGAAGATACGATGGTACGCACAGCTTCCATGTGGCAGCTTCGTCCTCGCAGATCTGACTGGGAATATGCCTGTACAGTTGTCCGTCTTCTTCGATGTAGTCTGCAAATTTGATGGGATTGTCGCGAACCTCCTGTTTGCGCCTCTCTAACCAGGTACAATGTGGTAATTCTTCTCTTGCTTCGATGGTGCTACGCAGGTCTTCCAGCGGTTGTCGCGATAGCGCGTCTGCGACCACGTTCAGTTTACCTCGCCTGTACAGTATCTCGAAGTTATATTGCTGCAACTCAAGAGCCCATCGCGCCACGTGCCCAGACGGACTTTCTATCGAGTTCAGCCACTTTAGTGAGAGATGATCGGTAATGACCTTAAATTTGTATCCTTCTAGGTAGCACCTCATTTTCCTGATGCCCTACACGATTGCCAGACACTCTTTTTCTGTTGGGCTGTAGTTGCGTTCGGCTTGGATGAGGTGGCGGCTGGCGTAAGCTATTACTCGCTCTACGCCGTCAAAGTCTTGCGTCAAGACTGCGCCTAACCCGTAGTCGCTTGCATCGGTTTGAAGTACAAAGGTCCTGTTGAAGTCAGGGCAGGCTAGCACGGGTGCCTCGGTGAGCTTTTCTTTTAGCGCCTCGAAAGCCTGCTGTTGCTCCGGACCCCATCGCCAGTGTTTGCCCTTCTTTAGTAACTGTGTCATCGGCTGCGAGATGGTGGCAAAGTCGGGGACAAAACGTCGGTACCACGACGCCACACCCAGATATCGGCGTAGTTCACGAAGGCTCGTCGGTGGTGCTAAATTTTTGATAGCCGCAACTTTGTCCGGATCCGTGTGAATATCGCTCTCACTTACGACGTGTCCCAGGTACTTAGTTTCAGAACGGAAAAACTCACACTTGTCTACATTTAATTTGAGGTTCGCTGCTCGCAATCGTCGAAACACCTCCTTCAGGTTCTGCATGTGTTCTTCCTTCGATTGGTCCGATTATGTTGTCAAGGGCCCTCTGGAACGTGGCCGGGGCCGAATGTAGCCCGAAAGGCATGACGCGCCACTGAAATAGCCCTCGTCCTGGCACCGTGAACGCTGTATACTTCTTGATGTCGGTGTGCATCGGTATCTGCCAGTAACCGTTCTTTAGATCGAGGCTGCTGATGAACTTCGCGTTGCGCAGCCTATCTAAAATGTGGTGTATGCGTGGCAAAGGATACGCATCAGGAACGGACCTCGAATTTAGTTGTCTGTAGTCGATACAGAGCCTCCAGGCGCATGTCTTCTTGCGTACTAGGACGATCGGCGCGCTGTGTGGGCTGTGCGATGGTTCTATGAAGCCCTTATCTAGCAGCTCATCAATCTCCTTATTAATGATGTCCTGCATCGCTGGATTCCTCGGGTAATATCGTTGTTTGAGCGGCCGGTCATCTGTCATCACGATTTTGTGAGGTGGTACATTGGCGGTGCCTCTCAGTGCCTCAAATTTTCTCAGCTCATCCTGTAAGAAGTCATCAGATGGTTGTCCTACAGTTGCTGGTCCCTCGACCACTGTGACGCAGATTGGTGTAACGGGTGTTAAATCTTCAAAAGGTCGTAGGGTAATTGACTGCTTACCCCATCCGAAGGAAGCGTTGGTCTTTAGCAGGAAGTCCATTCCAAGCAAGAGGTCATCCATGACGCCCGGGAGGACGAGTAAGGGCAATTTACACTCCCTGTTCCCCATCTTTACCTTGACGTTCAGTGTCTCCTCAACCATTTGTAGCGAACCATCAGCCATACGCACATTCGTTGTTGACCGCTGATGATTAGTGTCTGTCCGCAGCTTATTGGCTAGAACTTGGCTGGCAAAGCTGCGAGTGGCTCCTGTGTCTATCGTTGCTTCCATTTCGAAATGTTCGACTGCTACCTGCGCCCAAATCCGACGGTCGTCATAGTGTAGAAAATTTATTGCTTCTGAGGAGGATTTCGACCGGACTCGCCCTTTTCTCGACTCTGGGCGAGTCCTCTGGCGTTTCCCAGCGGCGGTTCACAGCATTCGAACGTTGCAAGCCCTCTTCACCCACACTTTTTGCAAAAATAGACACGATCGTTTCTACATTCTGTCTCCGGGTGACCTTGTCGCCCACATCTGTCGCACGCTGTCTGCACATTCACGTATTCTGGAGTGGCGGGTGTGTCGGCTTCCTCACGGGAGTATCGCTCGTCTGGTGGTTGTGGTGGTACTTTTTTATGTCCGGTGTTTGGCATAGCTACCCGATGCATCTCTTCTTTGCTACGCTGGGACGTCCTTGCTGGCATCTCTGCCCCTCGAATCAGCTCGTAGTCCTCACCTAAGGATAATAGTTCAGTGAACGTAGAGAAATCACGACGTCGGATATAGAGCTGGTACTCCTGGCGGCAATTTCTAAATATCCGCTCCAGCTGTTGCGTCTCCGTCCAATTCGCATGCCGCATTAAATCAATAAGGTCCAAGCTGAACGTTTTAAATTTCTCTTGTGGTTGCTGCACCCTGCTCCGAATCTGATCTTCCAGACGTTCTAAGAAACGGGCTGGCAGGAAGTACGTCAAGAAACGGTGTTTAAAATGTGCCCATGTTTCGCCTGTTCCTTTATTATTTCGCCACCAGATTAGCGCTCCATCTTGAAGCAGCTCTGGCATCATTCTCGGCAGGTGGTCTTTGTCCAAATTGTAGACGCATGAGAGCTCTTCTAGCCTCTCGACAAATTCTAGTGGGTCTCGGCCCTCGTTAAACCTGACCGCCCATCTGCGGACCTGGTCCATGATGTTTCCATATGACGGCGTCTCGTGCTGTCTACTTCGCCCTGTTGTCATTTCTGGCACGGTGATGCGTATGGGTACCTCTTCGTGGCCTGCTATGCTGGTTATCGCTGTTGAGCCACCTGGTCGAGGCGACGGCGTCTTTCTTTCGCTGTGCTTGCTTTCCAGCTCGACCAATCACTTTTGTAGCTCTGGATCCTCGTCGCTGTCTGCTACTGCGGTTGCGAATTTTTTCCGAAGCTCCTCCACCGTTCCTTCGTCACCAAACCCAAACTCTTGTGCGTAAATTAACAAATCGTCTTTACGAAGACTATAAATCCAGGAGGTGCGGACCATTTTGGTGTTGGCGGTTAACTCTGGTTACTGTTGCGACGTATGTTTCCTTACCGATCACCAACCCACCTAAAGCTTAAAAGAAATGTAAGGGGCCTTTACCCTCTGTAAATTTTTACCGTAATTACCTGCTTAATCACCTGTTAAATTTTTAATTAAATTCATTAAAGTAGAAAAGAAATCAATTTTCAGATTATACACCGTATTCGGTTTACTACCCGCTAAATTCTAGACTCGATTACGCGTCGGTGGTTCTTTTCACCTTAAATTCGAGTCAACACAAATAAAACAATGGGGAAAATAAAATGAAACAGACCAGATAGGAATCTTCAACTATCTTTTAACCAAGAGAGCTAAATATTATAAGGATGTGAGGAGATGATCTTCACTATCTACTCTTTTCACGTTTTATAATAACGTCACGTTTACGACGGCTCTAATTGGCTTTGGCCGCTTGGGTCAGAATTTAAATATTCTTACGTAAAAGGATAAAACTTTGCTTTTATCTCTGAAACGACCATGGAATATTTAAATTTTTAGCCTTGCTATATAATTTGCTCCGTACCCTGTACATTAAATCCAAACAAATAAACTGATAGCTTTGGCCCTTTGGTCAGAAGCTAAATATTCTTACGTAAAAGGATTGGCTTGTCCCTATCTTTGATACGACCATGGAATATTTAAACTTTAGTCTTGCTATATAATTTGCCCCGTAGCCTGTACGTTTGATCCAAACAAATAAACTGATAGCTTTGGCCCTTTGGTCAGAAGCTAAATATTCTTACGTAAAAGGATAGGCTTGTCCCTATCTTTGATACGACCATGGAATATTTAAACTTTTAGTCTTGCTATATAATTTGCTCCGTACCTTGTACGTTCTTGCACGCCTTTAAATCTATGCGAGGAAATAGGATTCTTCAACTATCTGCCACTCGCGATTTAGAGACGTCCAAGCCAAACAAATAAATTGATAGCTAAATCAATGATAGAAAATTCTTGCAATTCAAACGATGGTTTGTATTGCCTCACTAGATTGATTAAATCTTTGTCTTGTAACGAACCTCTGGTTGTTACCTTCAGGCTGAGGTATGCTCAGCGGGTTCCAAGGTTCTTTTACAAGAAATAACACTTTGATTTTATGTTCGATTCGATAGATTATTTTTATTATTTTTTTTGTTGTTCTTTATTATTGATTTACAATTTTTAATTTCACTGTTTCCTGTCTGCCTGTTTGCTCAGCTTCCCGTCGTTGTCCCTCGTTGTGTTGTCGTTGCTGCACTCAACAGACGGGCCTACGAGCCTACGAGCCTCGGAGCTGTTGCCGGATGAATACTTAGAGTGCGCGGGCTTACAAGCCACGGACTTTGCACTCTTTCACTAGAGCAGGAGGGCTTACAAGCCGCTGACACTGCTAAAAAAAAATGGTAAAAGTAGATGGGCCTACAAGCCTACGAAACTACTTTGCTGTTGTTTTGCAGGTGGGCCTACAAGCCACCGACTCTGCTGATGCGGATATAAACAGGTGGGCCTACAAGCCACTGACTCTGTTTGCTGATTCTATGCAGGTGGGCCTACAAGCCAACGACGCTGCTGATGCTGATTTTTTTAACAGGTGGGCCTACAAGCCAACGACTCTGTTTTTGCGGATTTTGTGCAGGTGGGCTTACAAGCCAACGACTCTGCTGATGATGCTGGTTTTCCTTAACAGGTGGGCCTACAAGCCAACGACTCTGTTTTGCTGGTTTGTAGTTGCCTTGCTCACCGTATCCACTTCTTTACTGTCACTGAGTTTTCTCGTTCACTGGGTTCACTGTTCACTGGGTTCACTGTTCACTGGGTTCACTGTTCACTGAGTTCACTTGCGTGCGTGTCGCGATTGACTGTCCAGATCTCTGCGCTGGCTGCCTTTTATAGTCTCCCTGACTGCTGTTCTTCGCCTGGTGGGGTTTTAGCTCGTCAACAACATCCCGTAACTTTGTATCGTTGTTGACCGCTGCTTGCATTTTTGTTCGTCAACAAGCATTTTGCTCGTCAACAACGTACCGCAATGTGTGCATTTTGTTGTTGCCCTTGTTGCTTAGTTTGTCAACAAGTTGTGCCATCTGCCTTGTCATGCTATGGATCTTGCGGTATTCCTGTTCTTAGGAAAATTAAATAAAAAAAAGAAAGCCTGTTATTTAAGTTCATGTTGTTGTTTTTTTTTTTTTTATTGTTTGTTTTTATCTTCATGTGGATAAAGTGTGTGTGTGTTTATGTATATTAAAATAAAACGACATATTTTGGTAGTGGCGGTGTTCATTGAGCCACCACTCCGGCGCTGTGACGATGTATTTCAACGTCGTTGAAATCGGGCGTCACACTCCCCCTCTACTTTGGCGAGACAGCGAATCCTCACCTCACCTCGTCTGCCAATTTTTATACGATAACGCAACCCGTTGACGGTGCGTATCGAGTTGCGCACCTCACCTGGACGTCGTCCTACCAACATGGCCTGCACCGCGTTGGTGATGGCCACCGGATAGTGCTCCTCCTCAGCGTCGCTACTATCGATATGCAGCGCCTCACTCCTATTGGAACTACTGCCGCTGCTTCTGTTGTTGTTGCCGTGGTAGCTGTTGGTGTTATCTTCGTTGTTGTTGTAGCTGTTGCGGATGTTATTATCGTTATTGTAGTTGTTGTTGTTGTAATTATCGTTGTTACTGTTGTTGTTAATGTTGTTACCATTGTTACTATTGTTGTTGTTGATGTTGTTGTAGTAATTATTATAGTTGCTGTTGATGTTGTTGTCGTTGTTATTGTTGATGATGTCGTTGTGGTTGTTGCCATTGTTGTTGTTAATGTTGTTATAATTTATGTTGTATTCTTTATGACAGCTGACGTCGCTGTCCATCCATTCTATGGCTGGTGGGGGTGATGGTGGTAGCTCCACGATTGGCACACTTTCTCCTACGTCGCCTTCGACCTCCTGCAGGAAAGTTGCCGTAATGCGAACCACCTTCATACGGTAGCCCGGCCACCTCTCTATCTCTTCTTCGACACGCAAGTCGAAATGGCCATCAGGTCGGTGCCACTCTTCCTCTTCTTCACCCTCTTCTCCTTCTGATGCCCAGGAGGGTGCCGGTGGCGCTTCCTCCTCGCTCTGCTCGTCTGGTAGCGTGTCGACCTCGTCGTCCGACACCTCCATGCCTGCCTCTGAGAGCAGTTGCCCGATGGACTCCTCCTCGGTCTCGCTGTCACTGATCTCGATGATCGGTATATCCATGTTCATCATTTCTGTGAATTTCAATTAAAGTATTTATATATTAAACTGTGAATTCACGTTGGCTCCTGGTTGTTGCTTACGTTACGTGTTTTTTTTTTTTTTTTTTTTTTGTTTGCTATGTATACCCTTAGTGATGTTAAATTGTGTTGTTTTAAACTTAAGTTGTTGTTATTATACCTTTCAGTTCGCGTTTCTTATTTTTATGTTTCTAACACCGCGTGTTCAAAGATCGAATGATCTTTACTGCCGATGTTTTTCCCTTTTGACCTCCTGTCCGGTCCGTTCATCTTCTGCTCCTGTGTCATAATTCCCTACATGAACGTACCCTTGACCCTTGGCATGGCACCACTTTGTTTTGGGATTTTTTTGTATCCCCTGGTATAATTTGGCAGCACTGGTTTCCGCCATTTGCAGCGTTTGACATTTCCTCTTAGTCTCGTTGTTTGTTTATTACATTTTGTGCATGCGTAGACATGTTTGTTTTTGCCGGCTTGCTGCAGACACTAAAATTAACAGGAAAATAAAAGGTTTGTTAGCGAATAATTAAATTACTTCAATCTTTTCATTTCTACGAAATGTTTTAATAGAGTGGACATAATATTTCCAAATGTTAATTTCAGTGTCGCTGGCGATTGTTCATGTGCAGGCGGTGCCTGCTGGAGTTACAGCTGGAGCACCTCGCTTGCATTTGTCTTGGTGTCATTCTCGTAGCATTTTGTCTTGCTACGAATTTGGTCCGCCGCTCCGGATTGCCGCAGGTACGCACACAGTGTGTATTTTTTTCCTTTAATTTTTTTTTCCTGAGTAATTGTAATTCCCTTAATGTATTCTCGTTTAGGTTAACTCACTGGAATCCTATTTGACGTGATAGCGATGCCACTGAAGCATTACTTAGGATGACTGCTGCCAGTGCCCGGGATTCGCAACATCTGATCAGCTTGCTGCATTCGATCCAAGGATTACTTGTGCTTCCTTTTCCTAAATTTGTGCAGTTTTAATCCTGTTCTTTGTTGTGATTAATTTATAGCGCTATGGTCCGAAATATAAAGGACCTATTCTAGACGCCGAACGGCGCCGTTCTCTCGTTTTATTTGTCTCCAGAGTCTTGTTTTGGCGTATCGGTGATTTAGCATACGGTGGGCCATGCTTGGAATCCGATGGTGGGGCTCCAAGCTCGGCCTTCGCGTTTTGCGGCAGCGTTTCGGGTGCCGAATCTTTCCAAGTTGCAGCGCAGCGGCGCTGCCTGTGGATGCGCAGCGGGCGCTATCCTTGTGCATATGTCCTTTTGGGTAAGAAAAATTAAATTTTTTTTATTTTCCAATTTCAACACGCAGCGACGTCGCCGAGGCATTGGAGTCGTCGCATGGAATCCTTTGTTCCATGTGCGGCTCCTCTGTTGCATCACTGATGCTCTGCTGCTACCGCGCTGCATCTCGCTTCGCTGCCGTGCTGCGTGTACCAGTGAGGCTGCGACGTCTGCGCAGTCTGCCTCAGTGCGGCTGCGACGTCGGCGCAGTTATTACAGGTGATGCGGTGATGTCTGGTGGCGCGTGTGTTGGTCTCGGTCGACGCGGGTGATGCGGCGACGTCTTGCCTTGCGCTGCCTTAGCTGTTGATGCATGTTTCGCTGCACGCGCTTCATGTTTCCAATGTTAATCTTATTTTTTTTTTTTTTTAAAACCATTGCTTTGGTGGCTGTGTTCACGCAGCCCTATTAAATTTTGTTACTCATTAGATTTCTTCGACATTCGCGTGTGGGTTGCCACATTTCGACTCAGTTTTTTGTGTGGGTGTCGCCACATTATATCGCAGTTTTTCGTGTGGGTGTCGCTACATTTAGCCTCAGTTTTTAGTGTGGGTGTCGCCACATTTAACCTCAGTTTTTTAGTGTGGGTGTCGCCACATTCAATCTCAGTTTTTATGTGGGTGTCGCCACAGATTTCAGTTTTTCATGTGGGTGATGCCACAGGTCCCAGTTGTTAACGCAGGTGGTGCTGCGCATAAAATCTCAGTTTTTGTGTGGGTGTCGCCACAGGTCTCAGCTTTTTATGTGGTTGATGCCACAGGTTCCAGTTGTTAACGCAGGTGGTGCTGCGCATAAAATCTCAGTTTTTTGTGTGGGTGTCGCCACAGGTCTCAGTTTTTTTATGTGGTTGATGCCACAGGTTCCAGTTGGTAACGCAGGTGGTGCTGCGCATAAAAATCTCAGTTTTTGTGTGGGTGTCGCCACAGGTCTCAGTTTTTTATGTGGTTGATGCCACCGGTTCCAGTTGATAACGCAGGTGGTGCTGCGCATAAAATCTCAGTTTTTTGTGTGGGTGTCGCCACAGGTCTCAGTTTTTATATGTGGTTGATGCCACAGGTTCCAGTTGGTAACGCAGGTGGTGCTGCGCATAAAAATATCAGTTTTTGTGTGGGTGTCGCCACAGGTCTCAGTTTTTTATGTGGTTGATGCCACAGGTTCCAGTTGATAACGCAGGTGGTGCTGCGCATAAAATCTCTCGTCACACTTGTTGGTCGTCAGTCTGAAATAGTTTCAGTTGACTGACGTGTGCAGTTTTCGTTCGGGTTTCACCTTGGCGCTTAACGCGCACTATCACTGGTGATATAAAATCCATTATTTTGTATGGCCCGTCGAATTTTGGAGCTAATTTAGCCGCAAAATTATCAATTGCCTTCGAAAGGTGGTGTTGTTTGATAAGCACAACCTCTCCAATCTTCGGCCTCCAGTTTCGTCTTCGCAGATTGTAATGGCGGGCTTGATCCTGTGCCGCTCTTTCTAGATTTCGACGTACAATCTCGAAAATCTCCTTAAGTTTGATTCTTCGTTCTGATGCAGTTTGTGGTTCTTGTCCTGTGCCGAATGTACTTTCGTCGTAAAGTGTTTTTGGCAACCTTAACTCTCTTCTGAATTAGAAAGGCTGGGCTGTAGCCTGTGGTTTCTGAGACACTCGTGTTCATCGCCAGCGAGATTTCCGGGAGTAACTCATCCCAAACCTTTTGGTCCGCACCGGTGAATTGGGCTATCATCGTCTTGATTGTCCTGTTTGCTCGTTCTGTCGGGTTCTCCTGGGGTGTGTATGGTGCAGTGAATTGGTGCTTCACACCTAGCTCTGCTAAAAACTTTTTAAATGTTCGACTCGTGAATTGAGCGCCATTGTCCGTTACAAGGACCTTTGGGACGCCAAATCGTGCTAAAATACGCTCTCGAAACGCGCGTTGGAGGTGATCACTAGTTGCCTTGCGTAGGGGAATCACTTCGGTCCATTTCGAGAACTTGTCGAAGAATACCAGGAGTATTGTGTTGCCATGCTTAGATCGGGGTAGTGGCCCTACGAAGTCAGCGCACAAGATTGACCATGGCTCGTCCGCGATTTGGGTAAGCATCTTACCAGCGGGACTCTGTTGGCTTGGCTTGTAGCGTTGGCACGATTCGCAGCGACGCACATAGCGGCCGATATCACGGAACATGCCCGGCCAATAGTATCTATTGGTGACTCTTGCAACCGTTTTTCGTATACCTAGATGGCCAGCGCACGGGCTATCGTGGTTCTCTTTGAGTACTCTTTCTCTGGAGTAGGTGGGTACACAAAGTTTCCATGGAACACAATCTTCATCACTCGCTTGACTTGCTATGTGGCGATACATTTGCCCATCCTCTAGCACATAGTCTGGGAACTTCTCGGGATTATCCAAAACTTCTTGCATCTTCTTACGTATCCAGTTGCATGTTTCCTCTTCCGTCTCATTCATATCTGTTTTCCGCAACGTCTCTAATGGCTGTCGCGATAAGGCGTCGGCGACTACGTTGAGTTTTCCTTTGCGATACTGGATATCAAAAGTATGTTGCTGTAGTTCCAACGCCCATCTGGCGATACGACCTGAGGGACTCTCTATTGAGTTCAACCATTTCAACGACAAATGGTCCGTTATCACCGTGAATTTATAGCCCTCGAGATAGGGCCGCATCTTCCGGATTGCCCACACTATCGCGAGGCATTCTTTTTCTGTTGGTGAGTAGTTACATTCTGCCTTGTTTAGGTGTCGACTAGCGTATGCAATCACCCTTTCCTCGTCTCCTTGGCCTTGCGTTAGAACAGCTCCCAGACCGAAGTCACTTGCGTCGGTCTGCAGGGTAAACTTTTCGTCAAAGTTTGGGCATGCTAAGACTGGTGCCTCTGTTAGCTTTCTCTTGAGTGTATCAAACGCTTCCTGTTGACTCTCACTCCACTTCCAATGCTTTCCTTTTCCTAACAGTGTCGTAAGTGGGTGGACTATGGTCGAAAACTCGGGAACAAAACGTCGATACCATGAAGCTATTCCCAGAACTCTTCGTAACTCCTTCGTATTGGTGGGAGGCTTCAATTCTTTAATGGCCGATACCTTCTCGGGGTCCGTGTGTATTCCTTGGTTGCTCACTACATGCCCCAGGTACTTGGTTTCTTGTTTGAAGAATTCGCATTTTTCCGTGTTTATCTTCAAATTCGCTGCTCGTAGTCTTCGGAACACTTCTTTCAAATTCTGCATATGTTGTTCAAATGAGCTCCCAGTGACAATAATATCGTCTAAGTACGCGAACGCATGTGGTTCCATTTCGGGACCAATCACCTGGTCTAACGCTCGCTGGAAGGTTGCCGGTGCTGAATGAAGTCCGAAAGGCATCACTCGCCATTGGAAAAGCCCGCGACCGGGTACCGTAAATGCTGTATATTGCTTACTGTCTTTATCCATCGGAATCTGCCAATAACCATTCTTGAGATCCAGGCTGCTTATATATTTTGCATCACGCAACCGATCTAATATGTGGTGAATTCTTGGTATCGGGTAAGCGTCCGGAATGGATTTTGCATTCAGTTGCCGGTAGTCCACGCATAGTCGCCATTTTCCCGTTTTCTTCTTTACCAGCACTATCGGAGCGCTATGAGGGCTGTATGAGGGCTCAATGCAGCCTTTTGCTATCAATTCATCGATTTCTTGGTTTATTATCGCTTGCATTGCGGGGTTTTTGGGGAAGTATCTTTGTTTAATCGGTCTATCATCCTGCATAACAATTTTATGTGTGGTGATGTTGGACAGACCCTTTAGTTTTTCAAACTCATCTAGTTCTTTCTCCAAGAAACTCTCTATTAACTCCGCCTCCGTTGCTTCTTCTTCTCGCACCACCGTGCATAATGGGGAATCGCTAGCACCTGTTGTCGCCTCGTTATTTTTCAACGTGATGGTGTGGCCACCACATGAAAAGGTTGCCTGAATTTTAAGTAGAAAGTCCATTCCCAAAATAACATCGTCTACTACATTCGGTAGGACGAGTAACGGAATACTGCAGCTATCATCTCCCAACTTTATATCCAGCACCAGTGCCTCGCGCACGGTTCGTACAGAACTGTCCGCCATACGTACGGTGATATTTTCCTCTCTTTTCTCTGCCACGTGTGCCATTTTCTCTGCTAGTTTTTCACTTATGAAACTCCTGGTTGCCCCTGTATCCACCGTGGCCTCTACAACTTCCTCTCCTAGGGAAATATTTGCAAAAATGTGCGTTTTGTCGTGCTGCAGACTTTCTACGGGATGCGAGGGACCGTGACTGCGTTCCCCGATAGGCCTCGCCTCTATCGGGTGTTCCGTCCGTTTCCCGACTGCCGACGACAGCAGTCATTTGTCCGTAGGCCACGCTTTCCACACTCCCAGCAGAACATTACCCATGGGTTCCGGCATTCGTACCGCCTGTGCCCATCTCGGCCACATCGTCTACATGCCGTCTGGGGGTTAATAGGTGTCTCCGGCGCTTGCGTGACCATGCGATGACGTTCTTCTCTCAGCCGCGGGGCCGGTGCTGTTCGTGTCGATACTGTGTCCGCATGGATGCACTCAAAGTCTTCAGCCAACGCTATGAGCTCCTCAAGGCTCACAAAATCCTTCCTCTTAATATAAAGTTGGTACTCTTGCCGACTATTACGGAAGGTTCTTTCGATTCTTTGGCCTTCGTCGTAGTTTGAATGTCGCATTAAATTCTGCAACGCCAAAACATAATCCTTGAAAGATTCTCCAGCGCGCTGATGTCTTTGCCTGATATCGTCCTCTAATCTCTCGAAATATCTTGCCGGCAAGAAAAAATGTAAGAAGTCTTCTTTGAAGCTCCTCCACTCGAGCCACATTCGATTATTGTTCCGAAACCATGTAAGAGCTCGGTCTCGCAACAACTCGGGCATTGTTCGGGGAAGGTAGTCTCTTCCCAGACCGTACACCTCCGCCAGTTCTTCAACGCGTTCGATAAACGCTAGTGGGTCTTTGCCACCGTCGTATTTCACAGACCACTTCCTTACCTGGTCAATCACTGCTGCGTATGGATTTTGGGTTCCCTGCAACCCACTTTGTGGTGGAATTCCGGCCAGTCTTTCGTTATACGCCGGAGAAACGAAATCCCTGTTTACGCTGTCAGATCCTGATGGTGCCAGGTTCAACGGTGGTACCGGCAGCGGTACGGTGAGCGGACATGGAGAAGCTACTCTGCTATGCTTCGCTTCCAGCTCGAGAAGTCGTTGCTCGATCTCCGGTTTTTGCTCCGGTTCCACGGCAAAGGTAGCAAACCTTTTCCGGAGTTCTTCCACGGTTCCTTCACCGCTCAGATTGAACTCTTTGGCGTACGCCAGCAAGTCATCGCGTCGCAGTTGATAGATCCAGGTTGTTCGTACCATGTTTCCTGATGGTTTCTAGTTTCTGCGTCGTTCCTCTGATGTTTTCTTGATGAGGTCCCTGCTCGGGCGCCACTTGTAACGAACCTCTGGTTGTTACCTTCAGGCTGAGGTATGCTCAGCGGGTTCCAAGGTTCTTTTACAAGAAATAACACTTTGATTTTATGTTCGATTCGATAGATTATTTTTATTATTTTTTTTGTTGTTCTTTATTATTGATTTACAATTTTTAATTTCACTGTTTCCTGTCTGCCTGTTTGCTCAGCTTCCCGTCGTTGTCCCTCGTTGTGTTGTCGTTGCTGCACTCAACAGACGGGCCTACGAGCCTCGGAGCTGTTGCCGGATGAATACTTAGAGTGCGCGGGCTTACAAGCCACGGACTTTGCACTCTTTCACTAGAGCAGGAGGGCTTACAAGCCGCTGACACTGCTAAAAAAAATGGTAAAAGTAGATGGGCCTACAAGCCTACGAAACTACTTTGCTGTTGTTTTGCAGGTGGGCCTACAAGCCACCGACTCTGCTGATGCGGATATAAACAGGTGGGCCTACAAGCCACTGACTCTGTTTGCTGATTCTATGCAGGTGGGCCTACAAGCCAACGACGCTGCTGATGCTGATTTTTTTAACAGGTGGGCCTACAAGCCAACGACTCTGTTTTTGCGGATTTTGTGCAGGTGGGCTTACAAGCCAACGACTCTGCTGATGATGCTGGTTTTCCTTAACAGGTGGGCCTACAAGCCAACGACTCTGTTTTGCTGGTTTGTAGTTGCCTTGCTCACCGTATCCACTTCTTTACTGTCACTGAGTTTTCTCGTTCACTGGGTTCACTGTTCACTGGGTTCACTGTTCACTGAGTTCACTTGCGTGCGTGTCGCGATTGACTGTCCAGATCTCTGCGCTGGCTGCCTTTTATAGTCTCCCTGACTGCTGTTCTTCGCCTGGTGGGGTTTTAGCTCGTCAACAACATCCCGTAACTTTGTATCGTTGTTGACCGCTGCTTGCATTTTTGTTCGTCAACAAGCATTTTGCTCGTCAACAACGTACCGCAATGTGTGCATTTTGTTGTTGCCCTTGTTGCTTAGTTTGTCAACAAGTTGTGCCATCTGCCTTGTCATGCTATGGATCTTGCGGTATTCCTGTTCTTAGGAAAATTAAATAAAAAAAAGAAAGCCTGTTATTTAAGTTCATGTTGTTGTTTTTTTTTTTTTTTATTGTTTGTTTTTATCTTCATGTGGATAAAGTGTGTGTGTGTTTATGTATATTAAAATAAAACGACATATTTTGGTAGTGGCGGTGTTCATTGAGCCACCACTCCGGCGCTGTGACGATGTATTTCAACGTCGTTGAAATCGGGCGTCACAGTCTAAATGAATATTAAGAAATAATTGCGAATTATTATTTTGAAAGCACTGTATAATAAAAATTAAGTTTTTAGCTTATTCTTTTCTAGAGATTGATTTGGCGTCCCTGCTCGGGCGCCATTGTAACGAAGTGTTTTTCCGAAGACTGAGGTACGCTCGCCGGACCGAGGATCGTTGCAATAATTTATATAAATTACGAACGCCAAATCAAACTCTGGGTTTTAAATTATAATCAACAATGCTTTTATTTCACAATTTAATTCCTTAACCTATCTTAAGACTAACCAATTTAGATATTTAAATAGTTTATATTTTAATTACTCGACCATTAATTAATTATTTGAGTTCTATATGTAAAATATGTTGTACTTTTAGATTGTATCATAATTAAATAAATCTTACCAATGAATATTTTAATTTACTATATTTAAATGTGTAATGATTTTGTCCTTACGTGCAATCTCATTGATTTGGTGTACTAAAGTCTTTCTAACGTACTCAGCCGGGGAAAAATGGGTTAAACAATGGAAGTTGTTCTAAGGTTGGAGTACCTGTGCGACTAGTCTCATCTTACGCAGGTACAAAATGTTAAGGAGCCCTTGTGCGAATAATTTCGTCTTACGCAGGGATTTAGGAGCAGGGTGCCTGTGCGACTAGTATCATCTTACGCAGGCACTAAAAGGTTAGGTGGATATCTGGGATTATGCGGGATTTGGTGAGTACTTGTGGCTATTGATCTATATTTAAGATAGGTTTGGGAGCACCTGTGCGACTAGTCTCATCTTACGCAGGTACAAATAGGTTGTGGCCCTTGTGCGAATTACTTCGGCTTACGCAGGGTTGTAGGAGCAGAGCACCTGTGCGACTAGTCTCATCTTACGCAGGCACCAAAAGGTTAGGGGGAAATATGTGGGAAAATTAAGGATATCCGTGGTTCTTGCTACTTTGATAGGTTTGGGAGCACCTGTGCGACTAGTCTCATCTTACGCAGGTACAAATAGGTTGTGGCCCTTGTGCGAATTACTTCGGTTTACGCAGGGTTTAGGAACAGAGCACCTGTGCGACTAGTCTCATCTTACGCAGGCACCAAAAGGTTAGGAGGAAAGTGGGAATATGTGGGATTTTGTGGCTCTGAGGCCGTTTTGCAAAAGCTGTGAGGCTTACACGCAAGGAACTTTTGTTGGTAAGATTAGAAATAACGTTAAGGTTTTGAAAATACTTATTATTTATATATATATTTGGTTTAATAATTATTTAAAATCAATATAATGAAGGGGTGATACTTAGAACTCCTATGATCGTTATTGTAGTGTGCGTCACGAAATTCCGATGCGATGCTGCTACTATCGATGACGCTGTCGGCGCTGTACTGCTGTACTGCCGATCGTGCTGCGCTGTTGGCGGTGATTTTGCCGCTGTCGATATTGGGACGTCGTCGCTGCCGAACGTGGCTGCACTGCCAGCGCTGACTCTCTGATGTTGCTGACGGTGACTGCGCTGCCGGCGATATACTCTGCTGCTTTGACGTGACTGAGCTGTCGGCGTTGCAGGTCCTTGCTGCCAACTCGACTGCGCTCCCAAGTCTGGTCGCTGCTGCTGTGGGTAGACGTCGCGATTCTGCCCTAGTCGTCAACCACTGTTGACGTAAACTTCTACTCGGCTTCGCGTTTTGGCACTATTTAAAATAAACTTCACTGATTCGTTGTTCAAGACTGACTGAACCTCACTCGTTCGCGGCACAAGACTGAATGACTTAACTTCTTCGCGGCACAAGACTGAATGACTTAACTTCTTCGCGGAACAAAACTGAATCCCGAACTTCTGTCAAGTTCTTTTCTTCGAACCTCGCTGTTGAGTATCCGACTCCTTAGCTATCTCGTTCTGGCGTGTGTGGCTCCTGCCACTGTCTTCCTCTACTTGGGTTTTTTCCATTGCAGGTGTTTACTTCTAGCTAGACATCGTCCGATCGTCCCGTTAGTACATGCAAATATAAGAAAAAACCATTAAAGAAAACATCACGCCACTTTATTAATATGCACCCAATCTCTGGTGCGCAATTAATAATAACCTTGAACCTCATGACGATAAAAACAACTCATGTTTTTTATCGTCACCCCAGTAGGAATGAGTGCCTACATTACCTATACCTCTGTGTAGTGTAATGCCTATGGTTTCTTGCTATAAGAAACACACTCTGGTTGTCCTATGTTAATTTATTATTTGGAGTTAAGCTTTTATCTTTATCTCATAATATATCTTACCCCACGTATTCTAAGATACCTAGCATTGATAAATAAAAGATATTTGTTCAGCTGGTGGAAACAGTTCATTATATCAACCAAATATATTTTAACAACCGAAATAAAAGAGTAAAACTAATAATTCAATAATCTTAAATAAAATAATATTTATACACATTATTATATTTATATTCTTATTACTAGTACTTCATTATGCTTAAACCTAATGTATTAAAACTAACTTAGTCTACGAGCGACGTGCCTAATTACTTCTTCCTTGGACATGTCCTCACACCCCCACTGCCTACTTGGACATTTTTCCCTTACTTTAGGTCGACCTACAACCCAGCGGGAACCTGAAAAGAGAGATATTATATTAGTATTGAACATGTAAGGGCAAAACTTCACAGTAGTTTTGGTCCTTACAACATGTAAGACAGAGTCTTATAAATGCACTAAGTATGACATGATAACAACAGTTTTTAATACCATGAATGAAAATTAAAGCTAACTTAACAATGTATTATAAATGAATAAAATGTAGACTTAGCTGCTAATTATATTTTATTTAGATTAAAAGTGATAGACAAGAGATTTAAGAAAAGAATTTGAGAATTTCATGCTTAAAGATATGTTTATTTCGAATTATTTTGATTCCATAAGGCAACGTATTCCACAATCTGATGGCGTTCACAAAAAATAATCTATTGGAATTCAAATAATTATAAACTGGTATTTTAAGGTTGAAATTTCTATTAGATCTGCAGAATTGGAGTTTCACAAATAAGTAATTAGGTGTTTGTGAATATATTAAATTGTGTAAAAAAGTACAGTTTCTAGCATTTAAATAACTCAAAATATTACAGCCCAGAATTTTATTGCTCAAGTGACTGATGTGATCAAATTTTCTAAGGCCATAAACGTACCTCACAGCATTATTAAATGCCAGCTCCAGCTTCATCCTGGACCTGGAATCAAGTTTACTGTACACGACATCTGAGTAGGAGATGATTGGCACTATGAGCTGTTGGACTAACTTCTTTCTAGTTTCAAGAGGAACAAATGACGCAGTCCACCTCAAGTTCCGCAACACATAGTAAACCTTACATACAACAGTATTGATATGGTTTTCGCAAGAGAGTGAAGAGTCAATGTGGTAACCAAGATTTTTTTATCTTGTCAACAAAATTTAGTTGAGCACTATTTAGATAAATGGCAGGTATATTATCGAACGAGACCTTAGATTTAAAAATCGGTAAGACATATGATTTCTGGGGGTTGAGCTTGAGCTTATTAGTTTGAGCCCATTCTGAAATTTTATTTAAGTCATCATTCATTTTAATACATAAGTCATCAACAAGGTTAAGAGGTCTAGACAAGTACAGTTGCAGATCATCTTCATACATAAAAGGCAAGCTGCTGCTCCGCACACAGTATTTCTCAAATTGTAATTATTTTTTGACAGCAAAGTAATTTTACAAGACACAATGTTCTCCAAAATATTCAGCCTGAAAGTATGCACAGAAAATATATTTGATTCTTATCAGTGGCAATGTTGGGTTTTTACAACAGTACGTTTTTGATCTAATTACCTCTTTTTTCATCCTTTTATAAAAAAGTTAAGACGAATTTAATTAAATTCTTTTGAGTCGATTTGAGTCGATTGTACCAAAAAATATAATTGTATAAGCCGCAAAAAGAACACCTAAGTTGATACGTATTGAGGTTGCAAGTCCAATTTGTAAATTTGTGTATGAATATGATCGTTACCAATCTCGACTTTTTGCACTTTTACACTTGAACTAGTTTTTCAACATTGCTTCAATACGTAAAGTGTTATTTAAAGTGGTACATTTGTATTTTGCAAAAATCAAGTGTATAAAAAATCAAGCTTTAAAAAGAGAAAAAGTGTTGCGGCAAAAGGCTCCAAAAAGGAAGTGTGCAAAGGATAAATAAATAAAATCATATAGTTTTGTTTTTTTATTACTTTATGCACTTTCTAATTGTCTGTGCATTTTTTATAGCATAGAATCTGTTTTAAAAACTATTTACTCTGATTAATACAAGAGTATTTCTTAAAAAAAAATCTTTTCCATACAAACCCAGTCGCGAAAGTAGACTTCAAAGACGTTGTCTTTGAAACCGTCGTTGAAGACAACGGAGTAACAATACGGGTTTTTTACTGACCTGTATTCATAAATTCAGGAGCAAAATAAATAAACACTTAATAAATAAACTTTTTAAAATATATATTAAAAAGCAGAAAATCTGGCTTCAAAGACGGATCGATCCATGAAGAGAATGAGGGAGAGTGGAAAGCATAAAGCAAGAGAGCGCGATGGGGCAAACACAAGCAGAGGCGTAGTGGGCAGTACGTGGATCCCATCCGTTGTCGAAGACATGGCGAAGAATAGTCTTGCAAATCGTTTAACTAATTTGTTCGAAATGGTCTTCGAGCACAGCTATATAATTGGAGCGATCTGTCCTCGAAGACTGAGTGCTGCCTTGAAAGACATCTTGGAAGACTGATGCATTCGTTCTCCACTGGGAATTATTTGAAACTAAGTAGATACAATAAAATTATCTAGTATTTTTTTAAATTAATTAAACATTTTGTTAAAAGTAGCGAAACAATACAAAAAGCAAAACAATATACATAGCAATATATGTATTAATCTAGAAATTGGCAATTACAATTATAAGGATTTCTCAGTATAAAATGGTATCGAAAGCTACTTGACAAAACTGTCAATACACAAAAAGGTCTGAACAAGAAATATTTATATGATATTTTTTGAACTTTCCAATTTCATGTTTGCAAATCACCAGAATAACGCCTTAAGTTCTCCATTTGGAAATTCCCTTTTATTTGTACGACCAAGCAAAAAACTTCCCTTTTTCCCTTTTAGATCACAATACGATTGAAAAATCCTGCAAAAAGGGAAATTACCCTCAATCTGGCATCACTGACTATACACGAGCAGGCTCCATTGAACTGGCCGAAACTTATCTCAAGGTACCAATTGTTTGAATGTTCACAGTCACTTAAACAATGCCTTTTTGATAAGTATAATTTACGAATGATAAGCGAAACAAATATTTGTACAATATGATTAACCCGGAACACCCTGTCGTTGCCATATGGCAACGCAAACACTTAAAATTTTCTTATTTTAGTAACGTGTATTTTTTTTTGTTAAATTTTTGGTATTTAAAGTTTTTGAAATTAAAAATTATTTTATTAAAAACCATTAAATTATCAAATTTATTAAAATGCGAAAAAGCTTCGCTTCACTCGTGTGTCCAACGACGAATACGTTTTTCTTTTTTCTTCTTAATTTTCTTTATTTTTTTGCACCTCAAAGGCTTACCTATTACGAATGTCGCGTGCATGACCGTGGAAATGCCCATACACATTTTATTTTACCTGTGATAACATACTCTGAGGTAGTATTTTTAAAAAAAAAATTATCAAGGAACCAAGTCATGCGCCATATACAAACAACGTTTGGTCTTAGACCTGAAAGGAAAGAGATAGATTATTAGAAGAAGAATTGATTGGAACCATACGTGAATTATCGATTAGTCGGAACAAACTTGAAAGACAATTTAAATTGCTTATCACCAAGGCTAGTGTTATGCCTTAACCTCGGCAAGCATTTCCAGTCCTCAGTTGTTCCTGTCCCTTAATTCCATATTTTCCACAATTTAGTTGTGGTTTCTTTGTTTCAATAACTCTTAAATGTAATGTAGTTATAACAAAGAAAGCGAAAAGAACCATGTTCGAATCCGGGGGATTCGCACAGCTCGTTAATACTTTCTCATCGCTTTTTCATGAACACCATTAGGTTGTAGAATGCTCTGCCACGAAGGCTAAGAGAAATCCGTTTAGGCAATCTATTCTATCTTATTATCAAGTTTATTTATCCTTCATCTCTTATTCTTCTACTTTTTTACAATAAGTTGTAACATGACTCAATTCTGTTTAATTTTTTTTTTCTTTTCTATGCATAAGATAAAGCTGAATTGTGTTATAATTAAGGTCATTTTATTCTAATGATTTGTTTTTACCTATTCAACTTTACGTCAGGTTCTCATATAGAGGTCCAAAAACGCGATGATGTTCTCATTTTTGTCATAGAAAGAAGTAAATGAACAACTTGAGTTTTTGACAGTAATTTATTGATTCTTAAAGTGTTGAAGATTATTTCTTTTGCTGCAAAAAAGTGTAATGTTAAGTGTCAATAAGCCGTCAAATGGCTTCTATCGCACAGCTCGTTCATGTCATCCGATATAAAAAACCAAAACAATTTTATAAATTATATTATTAGGTATATTTCTTGGAGCTTGAACTTATAAGTTCAATAAATAGTTGAAAATAACAAATATGGCGGACATTTGAATTTTAAGTAGTAGTTTTCTAAAAAAACCGTTCATTATTATTTAAATTTAGGTTTGGAATCCAATAAATTTTATCTTCTTTAACATAAAAAAAATCTAAGTCAATCCATAGAGTAGTTCCTGAGACATCGAGGAGGCCAGTTTGTAAGACATGATTTTTCAGAAAATGTTTTTTAAGATTTGGCTAACGATTGTTTCAAGTGCGTTACTGAAAATATGGGTTCCCTTCGTATGCGATAACTTTTATGCAATTGTTATCAGCCAAAGCGCTTTGCTACACATCATAAGCTATAGAAAATTAAAATTATTAAAAAAATGAGTTTTTTGTCGAACCTTATGAGAACCTGCTCTTAAGGCCAGCAATATTTGAAATCAAAGTTCAAAAACAGGCACGTACCCAAAAAAAAATTTCGGGGGCAGGACGTTTTAACTTGTTTGCTTAGACGTATTCAAACTTTTTTATGTTATATAATATATAGTAGTAATAAATATTTTTGTTTTGGGCTAGTGCATCTAAAATTTTTCCGTGGTCACTTCCACATCCCTGTGAACATTTAGAAGAGGTAACCCATTCAGCCTTTCTTCTTCAGTTTTACTTCTCATGCATGTTTTGAGTCTTCGAAGCGATGAAAACGAGGGTTTGCTTGAAGCTACTATAACCGGCACCGATGCACCAATCTTCAGGAATCGGCTTATTGATGGATATATAACGTATGGATATAAAAACTTTACAGGTCGATTTGTCTGATTCAAGCAGCTCCTACA
Organism: Dichetophora obliterata; assembly: GCA_963920525.1. Lineage (NCBI taxonomy): Eukaryota > Metazoa > Arthropoda > Insecta > Diptera > Sciomyzidae > Dichetophora > Dichetophora obliterata. The sequence goes on along the minus strand of OY986436.1, from coordinate 168,082,895 downwards.
AATGAGGCACAAAATTTTTGTCTATACCAATATATACACTGGAAAAATCATCAATTTTTTAAATTCAACAAAATTTCTTTAATATCAATGAATGATTTTTAATAAAAAATTTAAAAAAATGTTTTAAGCAATTTTTTTTACCACAATATGTTGTAACGAAGTGTTCTTACGGCTGAGGTCAGCTCGCCGGACGCAGGCTCCGTTGCAATTATTTATAAATGCAAACACCAAATCATACTTTTATTTAACAAATTCAGTTTGGCTAACTTAAACCTAATCAATTGGTATTTATTTCAATCATAACAATGAGGGAATAACTTACTAGGACCCTGTCGTGTGCGTCGCACTAACTACTGAGTGACCAGCTTACCTGGGATTCGCTGGTTTGATACTGAATGACTGCCGTCGGCGCAGACTATTAAACTATAAAGCTGCTACAAACGCAAGCTAGGAATGAGGAACAGAGTGGTGCTACTTTCGCGTTGCTCGAGGTAGGTTAAAAATAACTGAGTCTGATGATCGAGGTTCGTAAGGTACGGCCTTGACCCACGAGGTGGAATCCAGAGTAGCTACTTACACGTTCTCAGGGAGAGGGTAGGGAATAAGGTTAATAAAATTAGCAAATAACGTAATGCCAGCTAGCGTTTACTCGGTTAATCACTCACAGTTAAACTGTTACTACAAGAATACCATAAACCTATTCAAATATATTTCATGTATAAATTATATTATATGCGAAATCTTTGTATTTTAAAGATTTTAAAATATTTAATTTAAAAGGAAACAAATATAATAAAAGAAATGATACTTTGTAATATTTCCTGCTGTGGCTGACGTCGCTGTCGACTGCGGTTACTGCGCGAAACACGTTTTTTGAACGAAGTTCTTTATAAAAAAAATATTTTTATTTTACACAACTATTACACTTGATTGACAAAACTTAACTAGCTTGATAGAATTTTATAGATTTTATGTTAACTAAAGATACACTAATACAAATATAATACAATATACAAATAATTCCAGGTAACTGTAGAAAAATGTGGGAACTGCAATTTAAGCATTTTGGTATTTCTTCACCGGATAAGCGTGTCTGTAGTTATTGTTGTTGTTTCAGGTGCTGACGTTGCGTCTGGCTTATACCGTAACTCGTGCTCTGCTGCCGGTCATGGTTGGGTTGATGGCGTCGCTGCCGGCGTCTCTGACGACTTTGTTGCTGCGCTGTCTCTGTTGACTTGGTAACTATTCTGTCGGGTACTCTGCCGATGATGACTGCACTGCTAACTGTTGACTGCTGCTCTACTTTATTTTTTGTTGGTTGCTACTTCAGCGACAGATCTGCGAACAAGACCTTCTTGGTCGACGGCAAGAATTATATATTCAAGATTCCGCCTTGCGCATGTCCGCTCTCTTTGTGAGCACGTGCATGTGACGTCAGAAGTGCAAGAGAAAAGAGTGTCAAACTGACTGAAAAAAACGTAGTAAAAAAATTTATATAGGGGTATTCGATTTAAAAATTACCTCATTTTCTTATAAAATCTTGGTTTTGTAAAAGAAATAATTTTAAATCAAAGAAAAAATATTAATATTTTTCATTACTATCTTTAATAAAAATTTTATATCTTATTGGGGTGTTGACTTCCGTGTTGACCCCTTCACAAAAAAAACTATGTTGCTCGATTTATTTTGAGAGCAGTTTGACTGTTTCTTTGTGTGTATTTCGTTTGTTTCCCAATCAGCCAATCAGATTCATTTGCTTAGTTTCGTTTGTTGTTTATGTGATATATTTGTTTGGATGTTTTTTCACTTATGACGTAGACCTGCGCAGTAGATTGCCATTTCTGCGCACTTAAGGAGTGATCTTCTTTATATTGTTCTTGGGAACGACAGCACTTTACTTCTGATTTTATCGCGAACTCGAGACATGATGCTCGTTCTTGTCCTCTACTATATGACTGGTGCTTCATGGAGCCTTTGGTCATGTCTTCTCCCTTTGGCATGCCACCTTCTCTCTTCTACTTGTGCTTGCTATTTACGGCTGCATGTTTGGCTCCAGACATCGTATGATTCTCCCGTTTACATGCAAATAAAAAGAAACACATAACAACAACTAATGTTACATTAAGTTACGTCATAGAAATTGGCTGATGCAATAATTTCAATTATAATTGAAATAATTGAAATTATTGCATCAGTTTCTGGCTGGTAATAACACCCCAGTAGGGAAAATAGCATGCACTAATCAACGGGTGCCCTCTGCACGGGTTAGTAATGCCTTACAACCAAAAACATTTCATGCGTTGCATTTGGATTTCATTAACCTTTATGAACCCTAACAATAACATAATAACCACAAGAAGGAGTAAGTATGACAACTATTATTATTCAGCAACTTTATATATTCATAAATATTATTAAATGCTTTAATAATCGACTTTATATATTCATAAATATTATTAAATGCTTTAATAATCGCCTTAACTTAACCTAATACTTCATGTGTCTTATCCTAACTTAAAACTACTACCCTATAAAATTCACTGATGACCCGCCTTCCCTACTATGCTCTGCCTACAGGCCTGCTCTCACACCCCTCGCGTCCTACTGAGGAGTTCCTTCTGCTTTTGCCTATATTATGGTCGGTTTACGACTCAGCGGGAATTCTGAAAATAAAACAATTATTATTAAAGTTTACCAACAAAGCATGCAGGGGTAAAACTTTGTAAAAGTTTTGGTCCTTACAATGTTATAAAAAATTATTATTATTTATTATTATTATTCTTATTATGATTTAAACATATTTCGTAAAAGTACGAACAACTTCTTTTCTGTTTGTCGCCCATTTCACATTGAAGTGTAATATCAGTTGCACTGACCATCTCCGATTTGGCTCAAATTTTGTGCTTAGATTAGTTTATTGTTTAGAAAACCAAATCCGAAGTTTTAGGTTTTGAGATTTTTTTGCGGATCCATAGCCATGCGAATACCAAAATAGGGTCTAGTTTGAGACAGAGTAGCTCAGTCAATTTAAATGCGATTTTTACGAATCATTGAAAATTTTATTTTGAGGGAAAAATATAAAACTTTTTAAAAAATTGCAGTTACATGACCCATTATTAAATTCAAAGTTTAATACCATGCCAGCAATAGGCGCTCTAATTTTTTTTTCATTTTAATTTTTTACATTCCATTACCTTTTCAAAGATATGAAATGAAAGTGTGTTCTTTAAGGGTTCAGTAGTTATGGCTTTAAACCTTTTTCAACAAATTCAATTAGCGTTGATATTTATTGTGAAAAGACTACAAAACATAGAGACTTAAAAAATTTGTACGTAAATAATATACAAAATTTTTTCCAAAGTACATTTTTTGTTTGTTCTAAAAAAACACATCTTCTTCTCGCTCGGTGGCATAAAAAAGTTTACCCTTTCAACCGGTGTCAAGATATTTGGGTCCCAATTTATCGGAAACAAAGAATTAAAGTGCATATTAATAAGATTACGACAATCTTAACTACTATTATAAGGTTTGGTAGAACTTTTTCCGCTACGGGGATCAAAAGCGTTGAAAATTACAGTATTTTTTAAAAAGTCGCGCTAAATTTTACCTATTGACCGAAACTTAATAATTCTAGCAAAGGTTGTAGCTACAAATGCCCTTATTAAAATGCAAAATTTTCAACTATAAACTCTTTTTTTTTTATAAATTTCTCTTATTATTTCTTTGCAATAACAAAAAATACGTCGCTATCTGAGATTGAATTGAAAAATAATGTGTAGTTGACAATAATTGCCAGACATTTGAGACCCAGCTGAGAAAAACCCCGATTTTATATTTGATTGTGTGAAAATATTTCTGAAATTGGTTTTTTAAATAGTGAACATTAGATGATTAGAAAACTAATTTATTATTTTAATATTTAAAATATTTCAATATTTTTAGTCTCAATGAAACTCAAACTTCATCGAATGGAGTAAAAATATAGTATTCGAGGGGTTCCAGGGGTCGCTAAATTAAAAAATTGCATCGAAAAAATGGCAGTTTAATTTTATTGTTTTTAATTTAAGAACAATATTTTAAAATTATGTTTTAAAATATTTGTTTTTAATACTAAAACTTTTATTTTAAAGTTTTTTTTAAACAAATGTTATTAAACTGTAAATGTTTACTATAAAAGTATATTTAAAAACATTGTTTCGAAAGAAACAACTTTTGTTTTAAATTGAACTGTACAAATCCTTGTGTTTAACTTGAATTAAATTGTTTAAAGCTCTAAAAACAAATTAATTTAATATGAACACAGTTTCATTAAATTTCAACCCATAATCCCTCAGTGTACTTACAAAAAAAATTTAAGTCTATATATTATAATCTTTTCACAATAAATGTTTTAAATTGAGTCTTTTTATTTTTTTTTAATGTGCAATGTCATCTAAAGATCTTTGTTGTGACCATAAACACACAACGACTGCTATGTTGTGCTGAGTGTTTTTCTCGAAGCTCGTTAAAATTCGTTCATTTCGTGGAAGGGGGGTTTAACCCCAAAATTTTCCCTGCGTACGCGCCTGTTCTAAAATAAACTTTTCTCAAAAGTAAATTATTGATGCGATTTGAAAGTTGTAGAGCATATTGAGGCATGTTTTATTTTAAAATTTTTTTAAATATGTTAAAAATGAAGAAAGTCGTAAAAAATGCAACTAAAAAATGTTTCTAAAATCACGCTCTGGCATATTTTTACAAATATTGTAAGGTATATTATTTTTTTTTATTTATAAAAGTTCTGTTTTGAGAAAAACACGCTCAAAGTTTTTGGCTTGATGGAAACCGGTTGCAGCTTTTAAGCTTTCAAACGGCTTTGAATTTCACTTTAAAATTTTAACAGCATATTTTTAAGATGTTTCTGAAGTAATTTATCGTTGTTTCAAAAGTATGATTTTCAAAATAATGTTCATGTATCGCTTGTCTAAAAATCAATAAATCAATGATTTGTAAATAATCTTTTGAAAGACTGAGAAATTTGAAAGAAAGAAAATATGTGTAACAAATAAATTTCGTAATAAATGTTAAATGTTTTAAACAATTTTATTGTTCATGAAAATGGGATTATTTGTTTAGTCAATTTAGGAATCTGGTGCTATTTCTATTCAGCTAAAAAAATGTACAGCGTCAATAACCTTGTCAAATAATTGTACCATGGGCCAAAAAAAAAAAGACATGCATGCTTCAAGCATCTGACATTTGAAATTGCATATACATATTCTTATAAAGTAGCCCACATCAAAAGCATGCATGCATGCATGATGCTTCAAACATGGCTGAAGTTGCTCAACTTTTAACTTTTTGCAGGCATAAAAACTTTGCTTGAAAAAGCTATATTAACATATCCAAGTGCATTTATTGATTGCTTGAATTATTTTAAACTAGCTGATATACCCGATGTTACTCAGGGAAAAAAACGTAAAATTTTGATGCCAAGGTTTTATTCGTTCAAAAGATTGAGAAGCCTGAAGTCGGGCCATACTTACACGACGCTTTTCTCGTGCGATTTCTCGTGCGATTTCTCGTTCTTCTTCAATAGATTGATTCGCAATATTTTGAAGCCTAATTACATTACGGCTTTGTTGGGAAAGATTAGATCTTCTGGGTCGCGGCATTCTTAATAATAATACTCGCACAATAAGATTTATTAAAGCACTCGCACAAAGCAAACAAAGCGACCGGTAACCTTAAATATGCTTTTTTCAAAACAAACCACTGACAACATGAAACAAAAAAATGTACACTTTCGCGACTTACAGCTTTTTACAAAAAAAAAAAAAAAAAAAAAAAAAAAAATATGCATATGACTAAGAAAAATATAGTACATTGCTGTCATTGTCATTTCACTGTTGTGATTTAATTTTATTAGCAAATTCTATTAGGAAATTATTTTAGTACATTTCAATTTGAATAAATGTACTTTCGATAACTCAGTCGGCTCAACCACCAGTTTCGAAGCCATGAGCGGAAGAAATGATTTTTAAAACAAAAAAATTTTTTTTTTTAAGGAAAATGCAACAAAACCAACTTAACCAAAAAGTAATCAAGATAAAAATCTATTTCAGTTGCAAAAGTTACGGTTTTAAAATTAAAAATGAAGAAAGTTTTATTCGTTTAAAAGATTTGATTTTAACTGTTAAATGCCAGAAAAAAGTTAGTTTTTGCAGTAAAGTGTATTGAATTGAATTTAGCTACTGAAAATTTGAGCTGCTGAAAAAGTGCCACGCCCTACGGCCAATGCCCATAAAATTTTACCAGTAGAACGGCAAGTGAAAATTAAGGTCGAATACCGAATTCCGTTGCTGTGCGACCTATAATTACAAAGCTATTCGATATAGAAGATTTGATTTGTATGGGAGGTGCCACGTTCCCTGAGTTTTTCCGATATTTTAAAAGTTATTCTGCTATTTGGGATGAAATCAAATTCAGCAAATAAAAGATCATTAAAATCGGTCCAGCCGTTCTTGAGTTATAAATGGTGTAACAAACCCGACCTTGTTTTATATATGAGCTGTTCAGAGCACAAGTGGCGTAAGTCCATTTTTTAGGGAAATTGAGTTAAGTACGTAGAAGTGAATACGAAAATGTAACCTATTTATGAGTACGGCCTAGAAACTCCTAGCTCACGTAATCTCTGAACAAAATGCAATACTTTGTTATTGCTCTGACAAATACCATTATTTTTTCAGAGCACAAGTGGCGTAAGTCCATTTTTGGTAGTTTTGAGAAAATTGAACGTTTAGAAAAATTCTTAAATAATTCTAAGTATGAAGAACTCAGTTTTGCTTATAAGCTTGGTCAAGAGCATAATTGGAGCTATCCATATCGTAAAAAATAAACTAAATAATACACGAAAACGATATTGCATATTAGTAAAAACATTTGGAATTGCGCCACTGAAAATTATTTTAAATTTCTCGTTTCCGTTGTAGAAATCTAATAGGAGATATTTTTCAAAAACTTTTTGATGACGAATGGCAGCATTTTAACCTAGAAGTTAGACAAAACCACCCCTTAAAATGAATGGACTTACGCCACTTGTCCTCTGAAAATTTTTAAAAATTTATCTTTTCCGCTGTAAAAATGTAATGGAAATAATTTTTAGGAATTTTTTGATGAGAAATGACAGCATTTTTACATAGAAGTTGGACAAAACTACCCATAAGCGATTATCTCCATTATTAAAGGAGATATAAAATTAATGTCCTCTGAAAATTTTTAAAAATTTCTCTTTTCCGCTGTAAAAATGTAATGGAAAATATTTTTAAGAATTTTTTAATGAGGAATGACAGCATTTTTTCATAGAAGTTGGACAAAGCTACCCATTAGCGACTATCTCCATTATTAAGGGAGATATAAAATGAATGGACTTACGCCACTTGTCCTCTGAAAATTTTTTAAAATTCCTCCTTTCCGCTGTAAAAATGTAATGGAAAATATTTTTATGAATTTTTTGATGAGGAATGACAGCATTTTTTCATAGAAGTTGGACAAAACTACCCATTAGCGATTATCTTTATTATTAAGGGAGATATAAAATGAATGGACTTACGCCATTTGTCCTCTGAACATTTTTTAAAATTACGCTTTTCCACTGTAAAAATGTAATGGACTATATTTTTAAGGATTTTTTGGTAAGGATTGACAGAATTTAGTTTCAGAAGTGCGATTAAAACATCCCTTTGTGATTTTCTGAATAATTGAGGAGGCCAGAATGCATTTATTCTTATTAAAGTTAAAGTCTTATTAAACAGCTGAAATTAAACACAAGTAGGAATGTAATAATATGTAATATTTATTAATATATTAAAAAATGTAATAAAAAATCTTTACAAATATAAGTTTTCATCGTTATCGTTGTCGTTATTTGGAGCAATGGTAAATTTTCGAAAAGGTATATATCAAAACTCCCTTTATAATGAAGAGAATCGCTAAGAGATGATTTTGTCCAACTTCTATGTAAAAATTCTTAAAAATATTTTCCATTACATTTTTACAGCGGAAAGGAGGAATTTTAAAAAATTTTCAGAGGACAAGTGGCGTAAGTCCATTCATTTCATATCTCCCTTAATAATGGAGATAATCGCTAGTGGGTAGTTTTGTCCAACTTCTATGTAAAAATGCTGTTATTCCTCATCAAAAAGTTTTTGAAAAATATCTCCTATTAGATTTCTACAGCGGAAACGAGAAATTTAAAATAATTTTCAGTGGCTCAATTCCAAATTTTTTTACTAATATGCAATATTCTGCACCATTTTTACGTTCTATTTAGTTTATTTTGTACGATATGGATAGCTCCATTTATGCTTTTGACCTAGCTTATAAGCAAATCTGAGTTCTTTATACTTGGAATTTATTATAAGAATTTTTCTAAATGTTCAATTTTCTCAAAACTACCAAAAATGGACTTACGCCACTTGTGCTCTGAACAGCTCATATATAGATTTAATTCAATGTATTTTCTCGACTTTTTGTGAAACACTTTTGTTTAGTTTCAAAATTTTTTGCATTTTTTGACATGCGCCAAGTTCGCCGCCTTATTTCTTCGCACGGGCTGCATCATTCCGGCTATAATTTTTCAACATTTTCGTCCATACAATCTCTTCATAACCGGTTTTTTTTTTGCAATAATCGCTGTGTTGAGTATAGCTTTGTTATTGCTTTCGTGCCCTAATATTTCTGGTTTCCGGTTGTAAGCCTTGCTATTTTTTATCATTTGTGAAAGTCAACATTCAAACATTTTTACACATTCACAACAGTGGTTAGAGTTATTGTGAATGATGCTTTGAGGACTCGCCCAAGCTAGCATTCTTGCTCTCAAGGACACGTTAAAACGTTTCGAACATCTTTCGAATTAATATCTCACACTCGCTAAAGCAATTTCGCTCAAAATTCACTCCATCGACTAATGAAGAGGTGGCAGCACGTTCCTTCGTGTTTCGTTCAAGGAAATTCACAAATTATTTCGAGTACATAATAAGCCAAAGAAAAGTCCTGCTTATTTTTAAAATTTTATATATTCGATTCATGAAAAAAACGTGCACACAGTGAAACGAGCAATTAATTTATTATTCGGTTTTTCAATGGAAAATCATGTTTATTTGAAGCTAATCGCTGAAAATTTGCGTGAAAAATTTGGTGTCGAAAAATTTTCATTGAGATAAAGAAGTTTGTTGAACGATTTCTTCAATGATTTGTGGATAAACGTGGTGGAGTGTTCGGTGGAAGGGGGATTCGCTAAAGTGGTATTTGGTGCTGCTGTCATTGAGTAAAGGTGTAGCATACTTTTAGACAGTATAACACGATATCGAGCTAATGCATTGCGGAAGTGTGGAGTAAAGTGTAATAGAAAAAGGAATCAAGAAACTACAAAAATTGAGAGAAGAAAAAAAGTATGAATAAAGTTAAACTTAGAGAAAAAAAAATGCAATAAATTATAGTAACGTTCATATATAAACGTACTCAAAATGCGCCCTACTGTAACGTAGTTATTGTTTGCAACACACTTGCACAAAAAGCAATTTCTTTTGATAAAAATGCAATTCTACTTATTGGATATAAAATTCAAGCATTACAGTCAATATGATTACCCTCGCGCCATTATTAGCTTCCGTGTTAAATTTGATGAAGTTGCTTTACCACTGCCTCTAAAATAAGTGAAATCGGATACAAAGTAAGATTTATTTATGTATGAAATGCAAAAAGACAACATTTTAACATTATAATAATAAAACTGACCTGGGATAAAATGTGTTAAAATAAGTTAAGAAAGGTCCCGAATTAAGTGCATATATAAATAACAGAATGCCCGTCTCGTCCGGGCATGTCTTTGTGCACCTTCTTTGGCCCACCCACCACTCTTTATTATAAACTGTGCCAGTGCTTTCCTTCTTTTCTTTTGTTCATACTAAAAGCCGCGTCCAAAAAGAATATCGAAATGCAGATAAAAACTGAGGCATTCCTGCAAAACGTATTTGGGAAAGTTATTCATATGTCTATCATTTATATCCTACTCGAAACTATTTAAATAGATTCAGAAAAAAAATGAATACAATTCTACAGAAAAGTTTACTTCGTCTAAAATTTTGGCTTTCTTCTTCATTTTTAAAGAAATAGCTAAGAAATTAATGTTAAAAAAAGAAAGAAAAATGGGTGTAAAATAACTATTGTGGAGTTAAATGCAACAAGGGCACTTTTGTTAAAACTGCATTCTGAGATATTCACGTTCTAAATCTTTGATGTATGATAATTTTATTCATTGTTGTAGTATACTATAAAAAGTTTTAATATTTATTGTTACTCATATATTGTCATTCCAATTTGTTTATTTAAAAAATCTGTTTTCCATATTATTGTTCAAAATCTGTAAAAAAAGTCAAAGGGAGATGTGCCCTTCTTGCATAAAACAAAGAGGTTAAAGAAAAATCTCACGTTTTCAGATCACACAAACAAGTTTTATTTAAATATTTAGTTTTTTTTATTCCAAAGAAGTTTTTGTTACAAATGGTAATATATTTTCGTGTTTTAAAAGCACTCATTCCACTTCTAAAAAATTGTTTTAGAATTGATCATTTTAAGCATTGTCATAATAAGATGAAAACTTTTTCTAGTCATCAAACATAAATAACATATAATAACATAGGTATTATAAATCGAAAGGGTTGAATTATCATTGTAGGGATATAATGTCAAAAGACCGTGATGACAATCAAAACAGTGATGCTTCTTGTATGCTAATAATTGAAACGGGGGAGTTTTTTGTTTATGGATTTTGAATTCATGCATTTTTCTTATGCTTTCTTATTTAAAAATTTTACAATTAATTGCCCAGTGTCTACCTTCATAAGTGAAAATTTATTCATCAAACGCTGAAGTAAGCACAGAAAAAATCCCCTTTAATTTTTTAATGTGTTTACACTACTTGTATTTGACACTTTATCCCTACAGCTCGGCAGCGTAGTCGCTATTTATAATACCTGGTAATTCTATCATGGTCATAAAAAATCATTTTTATTTTTTCGCTATTTGCGAAAAGTAAGGATAAAGTAAGGAGAAAAAAAGTCAAAGCCATGATAGAATTATCAGGTAGTATTAATCGAAACTTTCACTCGTTACTTTGGGCATATAGTGTCAAATAAAATTATTTGACATTTTATAATCACAATTAAAAAATTGACAATTATATAATCACTCAAAGAAGTAAAAGGAGATGTTTTGGTCTTTACTTTTGCCTTGATCTCTACATTTGCATATGAACTCGGCAATTTTTCTGATGCTAGTTACTTCTGTTTAATTCTATGCCATAGACTTTATTTAAGTTTTGAGAAGTTTAAAATATAGGAGTTATTATTTTCATCAGATTTTTTGATTCATTAATTAATTAGCCAAACATTAAAGCTTTAAATCATATTCTTCACATTGTTTTTCTTATGCAGAAACCTACCAGTTAATTTTTGATGCAATGAAGCAAAAAATTTGATATTTATAAACATTTATTTATTTTTTGTTTATGTTTATTTGATATTTAAATGTGGCGTTCGTAGCCTAGTGGGTAGAGTGCGTGGCCCCTAAGCTAAAGAATTGCGGGTTCAATTCCAGCTCAGACAGAAAGTTTTTTCAATTGAAATAATTTTTCTGTTCGGCCGTCACCTCTCTGCAGACAATGGCAAACCTCAGAGAGTAAAAATTGCCATGTAAAGCTTCTTGAGGACAGAAGCCGTTCGGAGTCGGCATAAAACACGTAGGTCCAGTTCTCGGCCATTTGTGATCAAACATTTAATAACACGCACAACACAATTGATCAATATAAGCTAGGTCAAAGTCCTTCCAACAGCTGAAATGGCCAGTTTATTTTGTAAATGTTTATCACGTTTCTTATATCAAGTTCAAAGACAAGATAAATAATTGTTTGTTGCTTTCTCTTTTCAAATAATACAAGAAGCAACATTGTTTGCACCTACTCGCTTCATTTTGACACTATATGCTCAAAATGACAGTTTATGCCCGAATAATAATACCTGGTAATTCTATCATGGTCAAAGCAAAGAACAAAACAATATTTTTGTTATTGTACTAAATAAACAAAATGTCGCTATTTTCATTTCGTTACGAGGGCCGTTTGATAATTTCGTGAAAAATGAAACAAGGAATGACTTTTACGGCAAAAAAATGTTTAATTTCTCAATATAGTCTCCTTTTAGCTCGATACACTTCGTCCAACGTTCCTCCAAAAAAACGTTTTCGGAAGGTCCTCAAAAAAGGCCTCTGCTTAGGTGATTCGCCTCTCTCTTGAAAATATGCTGCATGAGGAAGCAATTCGTATATGAATTTCTGGAATTTCGCCATGGGAGCTGGGCATGTATGAATGTGCGTGTCTTGATGGAAGAGCACTTTTTTCCTCGCCAAATGGGGATGTTTCTCTTTCAAAGCGGCTGCGTAGTATTTGCCATTGATCGTTCTTTTCCGTGGATGTAATGGATGTAGATTATACCGCGTTTATACCAAAATAACGTCGCCATAACCTTTCCGTCTTCGCCATTCGTTCGGTCGGTGTACGTTCGGTCGGTGAAGTCCACTGTTTCGACTGTTTCTTTGTCTCTGGTGTGTAGTGATGGATCCATTTTTCTTCCACGGTTACTAATCGATGGAAAAAAGCCTTCTTATATTTGTTCAACATCGTCAAACATGCCTTTGAATGTGTCACGCGATCGCTTTTATGGTCGAAAATGAGCAAACGCGTTCGTTTGAGATGCCTGCGACCTCAACAATCTCGCGCACTTAAGAGGTAGAATTGTAATAGACGTAATGTAATGTAACGAAATGTTGTCAACTATCATCGGGACGGAACGTAATGTAAGAAAACGTTGTAGCAATTATAATAGGCAGTAGCCAGGCAGTTGTTTGTCGTTAATAATTGCACGTTCCCGTACAAGTTCAATTAAAACTTCGTCATCCATAGCTGTGGATATATGGAACTATCACATTAATAACGAAAACTCAACAAAAAGCTTAGTTCATTAATATTCAATAGCGCAATAATCAAATCTAACCGCAATGTTTAGTTGTTCTTTGAACAGACGTAATGTAGAAATCAAAATTAAACAGATCTTTACGTCCCGTTGCATTACGTTACGTTTATTACAATCACTTGTATAAGAAAGTATTGGTTGAAAAAATAAGTGAAAGAACACACTGCTCAATTGACATTAGACCACATTTCGTTACGTCTATTGTCTATTATAACTGGGCCTTAACTCTACGATTGGCCAACACGATATCATGAATTTTCCGCATCGCAATTCGGAAAACCACTTGTGAATCATTCCAATCAATTGTGTAGAGTCCCCATAGTTTATATCAAGGCTTTCCTTGGTTTGGCTGATGGTTTTTTGCATGCTTGCTGAGCACACGAAATTCACTTTTTTCTATTTTCGCCAAAATTCACAAGATAGTTTGCTGTCAATGGCCGCATTCAGCGCAGACAACTGTTGTGAACTGTAATGGTAGCGCTACCTTAGTTCACGATGGTTTTCTCTGAATGTGTTACTACTCTACACGTCAGAAGTTAGATTCAATTTAATTTTTATGTAAATTTATTTCAATTGCAAAGTTTCTCACTTAAATTTGCTGCGTTCTTTCTGCGTTTATTAATTTAACAGCGTCAGTAACAGCATTTGACAGTTAAGCAAACAGTTGTGTTCATGTAGCATATAATTTGTTCGCTCGATTAAAAGGCGTTCGCTACTTTATCAGTTTTAGTTAGCGCTACCAAATTTGTACCATTCAGCGAATTTTTACACAACAGTTGCCAACTGTTGTCTGCGCTGAATGCGGCCAATGGCTGTCAAACGCAAACTAAGCGTAGCAGCGAGCTAAAATTTTGACAGTAGTCTATTAACAGATGGTAGTTGACAAGATCAGTGTTGCATTTAAAACTACTACACGGGAAATTAAAAAATTCACTAACTTCTCAAATTTCCCTCGTACTTCTACCGTTCCATGCAAGTAGGACCCATACAGAGTTGCACATTTTTTGATGTTAAGAAGTACGTTTTAGAGATATCAACTCAATATTTTGAGGCGGCATTAAGGAGAAACTGTTCTTTCCATAGAACAGTTTTATGCAAAAAGAGCACATCTCTCCTTGTGCCCTTATTGCATCTACCACTCAATTGTTTATTTTGATTCTTCTTTTTTGGAAAAGCTTTATCAGAGAGGTGTGATCTTTTATCTGCGATTTCTGGGGAAATAGACAAACACGTTCTTTACAAAAAATTTTTTATTTAGTCATACAAAAGTCATGTTAATAATTTCATATGGGTGAGCTGCAAAACTGGTAGTAATTTATTTTGTAGTTGCTTTACTTTGGATAAAATATTTAGTTAATGATTCAAAGTCAAAAATTGCCCGATTTTCATAGCCTTATTTAGTAAGATATGAAATTTGTCAAAATTTTGGGGGCTGAAGTGGAATTCGAAAGTTCGTCATAAAAAACACTTATGAGATTTCTTTCAGATTTTTTAAAAAAGTTTAGAGGTCGCTCAAGGTCGTCTTTCCAAAAAAGTAGTTCTTTAAAATAATACATTTGCTTTCCACCCAGAATGAATGTCTAACTGAAAAATATAATGTTCCAGCTATCTTATTTAGAAAGTAAAATGTTCAAATTTTATTTCGTAAGCTTGAAAGGGGGATTTCAACTGTTTTTTGGACAGTAGGGTCAAAAAAGGGGGTTGTTTTTTTTTGAAAATGTTACTATTTTTTTGTTTTAACCTTAAATTTCTCAAAATTATCGCTCTTAATATAAAATCTTGGTGTGCAGTTATAAAAAATGCAATCTATAGTAATTAAAGGAAGAAAGACATAGTTTCAATAGTATCGTAAGTATAGACGCAGAATTCCCTTTTATACATTAGTAGAGGAAAATTCTATTTTTTTTATTTGTATATTTTAAAACTATTTTAAAGCATTTCGTCTGTTTTTTATAATAATTTCTAGTTTGATATTTTATGTGATGAAATTCTTGTTCTTGTCTATTTTTATGTTGGTTGAAGTTAAAAGTAATTAAAAGTTATGTTTAATAAATAAAAAAATAAACTGGCCTTTTCAGCCCTTCGAAGGACTTTGACCTAGCTTCTATTGATCAATTGTGTTGTGCGTGCTATTAAATGTTTGATCACAAATGACCGAGAACTGGACCTACGTGTTTTATGCCGACTCCGAACGGCTTATGTTCTCAAGAAGCTTTACATGGCAATTTTTACTCTCTGAGGTTTGCCATTGTCTGCAGAGAGGTGACGACCGAACAGAAAAATTAATTCAATTGAAAAAACTTTCTGTCTGAGCTGGAATTGAACCCGGGCTACCGCGGTTCTTTTGCTTAGGGGCCACGCACTCTACCCACTAGGCTACGGCCGCCACAATGTTTAATAAATGGAAATAAATATTTTGGAACTATATAATAAATATTTATTTTTCCTGTTGTAAAGAGCATTATTTTAAAAGTAACTAAAAATTTTAATTTTAGATAAAAAAATATATTCTTAATATGGAAAAAATATAATGCAATATAAATAAAAATATAATATACAAATAATTCGAATTTATTATAATACTTTATAAGCAAATAGAGTTTTGAAAGCACTACGCTTTTTTTTTGTAGCTACATACTGGATCTGTAGCTACACGCATCTGCATTCTCTATTGTATCTATCTTGCTGAAAATAAAGAAATAACAACCCAATTTGCCAAACGGATCCGTTTCAAATTCGAGACGGACTTACTTCTTAGTATTTTTATCCGAAACGGATTGCGTTTCGCATCCGGAACTGATCCTTTTGACTTCAATACGAATCCGTTTCGGACTCTTTTTTTCAAATAATGCGAATTCGCAACGGACTCGTTTTTTAATAGTTCGGGTTCAAAACGGAACAAAAAGGTTTATGCTGTATTCAAAATATTTTTTTTAGTTAGTTAATTATTTGCGATCTATTAAATTATTACATGAATTTAATTGCAGATCAAGTAAAGGCCCAGTTATAATAGACGTAATGTAAAGTAACGTAATGTTGTCAACTGTCATCGTGACTGGACGTAATGTAAGAAAACGTTGTAGCAATTATAATAAGCAGTAGCCAGGCAGTTGTTTGTCGTAAATAATAACACGTTCCTGTACAAATACAATTAAATCTTCAACATCCATAGCTGTGGATACATAAAACTATCACATTAATAACGAAAACTCAACAAAAATAGCGCAATAATCGAATCTAACCTCAATGTTTAGTTGTTCTTTGAACAGACGTAATGTAAAGTAACGTAGAAATCGAAATCCAACGGATCTTTACGTCCCGTTACATTACGTTACTTCTATTATAATCACTTGTATAAGAAAAGTATTGATTGAAACAGTAAGTGACAGAACACACTGCTGCAGTGACATTTCACTACATTACGTTACGTCTATTATAACTGGGCCTAAAGTTTTTAAGAAGGCAACAACAACAATTCTGTATAGAGTCAATCACTTAGCTGACTAGATAGTTTGTTTCGGAAATAGCTACCTTTTCTCTTCAGTAGTCTTTGCGTGATGTTAAAGGTGTAGACTGTTAAAGTTGTATATGATTTCACACATGTTTGAACAAATTCGTAAGAATTTTACGTTCAAATCGGCTACTTAACATGTGACATTTAAAGCTGTAAGCTATTTATAGATCATAGCCGTCAACTCTGCCAAGGTTGCCATCTGTTCTAGTTGCTTCTTATTTTTTTCAATATTCATTGGTGTTCGACAATCTGTCGAAATGCACCAAAGAATTGAAACGAGTTTGTGCTTCGCTAGAAGCTAGTGTTTTAATTGAAGTCTAGTCAGCTAAGTGATTGACTCTATACAGAGTTGTTGTTGTTGTTGCCTTCTTAAAAACTTACTTGATCTAAAGCTTGTAATTAAATTCATGTCATTTTTTTATTTTTTTATTTCAGTTCTTACATATTACATTTTAAATAAATAAGGAAATGAACATTTTTTTAATAATGATATAGGCACGTGACTAACGATATAAAAAATTTATTTAAAATAAAAAGAAGTACACAATTGTATCTTGCATACCTAATCCACTGAAAATAATATAAAAGATTTTACAACAAATTTATGATAACGTTGTGACCACTTTTTTAACGGATTCGTAACGGGTCCCTCGAAACATAAGAAAGCAAAATGCGTATTCGTAACGGGTTCGAAACGGTTCCGCATCTGTTCTTGTGCACATTGGGAAACGACAAAACCGAAAGCAACTGATGTGTTTTAATATATGCACGTTTTACATACATATTAATAACAACAACAGCAAAAACAAAACCAGCACAAAAACAAGTGACACAATTGCGAACCAAACCAACTACCACAACAACAAACACAACAACTACCATTACAACAAAATAATAACAGCATAAGCAGCCACTAAAGTAGCTTGAGTATATATTTTCTCATACGAATATATGAATTTCTTTTTTTTTTAGGTTTTGCTATTTTGTGACTTAATTAAAGAAGTGACAAGCCCCTAAGTCAGATATTCTTTTTATTTGTACTCGAACTGATATTTTGGCATATATTTTTTTTGTACGATGACTATTAAAGGCTGTAAGTATACCCCAAAGGGTCAACTAAAATTTTTAAATGTGCTTGAAAAATTTGTGGAAATGACCCCCGTACAAAAAGCGCGGTAAGACGTAATTCTACGTATAAAACGTTTATTTATATTTTTGTTTTGTGTACAAAAGCTATGCGCATTTAAAGCATGTCTGTTTTCGGTCGATTTACGAGTGTGAGCAACGGTTTTATAACCCAGTGGGCATTTTAGCGAGTGCTACGCAAAAAGAGGCATGCTAGCACTGCTATTGTTGGCGTCAATACACCTTCCATGATCACTGCATTAATGAGTACTTCTGTAAGGCCTACCTTTTGAAGGTCCTAATTCTTTTCATTTTATTTTATATGAAAAAATTTACAAAAAAATTCCAAAAAAAATTTTAAATACACAGAACAGTTTGTAAAAAAATGTAGATTTGAAAAAAAACAAAAAAAAATTTTTTTTTTTGCCCGAGTTGGGTCTCGAACCCGGGCTCCCGAAAACTAACACATAACATATTATATTATATGAAAATATTTATATGGAAAACTCAAAGTCTTTTCTTATATTTTTGTATGAAGAAAATTTATAAAAAAATTCCAAAAAAATTTTTAAATACACAGAATAGTTTGTAAAAAAATTTAGATTTAAAAAAAAAACAAAAAAAAAATTTTTTTTTGTCCGAGTTGGGAATCGAACCCGGGCTCCCGAAAGCGTACTTTCATTTGTATTCATGCAAAATTAGCAAGTGATTCTTAACAACCACGGTAGTCGAGTAGGTAAGACATCGTACCGCAGACTGAGAAGTCCATGGTTCAAATATCAAATAAATCGTCGATTTTTATTAGAAGATGATATTTTTATTGCTTTTCCTTCTAACGTGACTTCTCGAAAGAGTGCTTCTGGCAGGTCTCTTTTGAGCAAGGAGAGCGGAAGGCCTGAAAAATTTTCCCATTTCATATAAAAAAGCAAGTGTAATTGTATATGAGTGCGGCAGTACTCTAAAATCCATACGAAGGCCTGCTAGCAGCGCTGCCAATGCCTACTGGGAAATAACACTAATAAAGTCTTTGGCAGGAGGGTGGCCATGTATCACGAGGAGAAAAAGTTAAATTTTAGTCAAAAACAATTTAAAAATGTTTATATTACAATTGAAAGTTTTCTTTATGACCTTGTTATTTATTATGTTAATTTTCTATTATTTAAATACAAATTCTAAATATTTGATAGATAAAATCATTCTTGATTTTAAATACAAATTCTTGTTGTTTGATAGTTTAAAAACGTTTACTGAGCTTTCATAAGATCAGGTTAACATAAGAATAAACTAAAGTAAAGAAAAAAAAGAACAACAGGATATATGAAAGGGAGTAAAATTGAGGAATTGACACTGAAATCTTATCCCCTCTGTGGTGTAATGCGCTAAAATGCGCTTGCACGGCGATTACGGCCCGGGTTCGATTCCTGGCGGTGGCATCACAAAGATTTCTGATGAAGCCTGTAGCAGGGCCGAAATTGCACTAAAATCAGCTAGTTTCGATGTTTTCCTTTCATATTGAAAAAAATGTTGTTGTTTCTTTGGAAAAAATTCGTTAGAACAATTAATTGTTCTAACCTAACCTTAAAAGCTTAATAAACGATTTTAAACTATCAAACAACTAGAATTTGTACTTAAAATCAAGAATGATTTATACTATCAGACATTTAGAATTTGTATTTAAATCATAGAAAATTAAATGTTATATTTTTATTAATTTATATTCCTTAACTCTTTTTTTGCAGCTGTACTCAACCACCTGTGTATATTTGATTCTACCTTTAACTAATAGTCTCTTATTTTACTGTTATTTTACTAACAGTTATTTTACTAACAGTTAACTTAAGGAAGCAAGCTTATTTGGTCACAAAATACTTAAGAAGAAACCAGAAGAATAAAATATTTTTGTGTATGGTTTTGGGATGTTTTCATTACATAAAAAATAGTGCTTGAAAAAAACAAAGCCAACTTCTTGGGAACATTTTGAAAAATAGGTGGCAAAAATATCTCCACTGCCCGTAAGAGACTCATTGTGCCATATGAAATTGTGCAAAACAAGGCGTGATACAAAGTGAATACAGGTAGATTGCATTTACTACATTTTACTTTGCTTTGTTTATCATTCGTCTTTGTGCTGCAGAGCTTGCAGCGCCTGTAGGTCTCAATGGCTGCGGGCAATGCTCGCCTACATTTTTGTATCGAACTTTTACACGACCAGTATTGATGCTCTTTTGGTAATTTTCATCTGATACGCGGGATTTCATGCCACGATAAATACCGACACTTGATTTTCTTTTTCTGCTGCTATAACCAATCAATCCTCTTGCAACAGCTAACCGAAATTCTAAAATTGTAAGCTTTATCGTGAGACAGTCGTCAACTAAGAAGTAGATTGCCTATACCGCCAGCGTTTGCTTATTCGTCCTGTAGAATATGTCCCCTTCACTTGGTCGAATAAGTCGACCAAGCTACGTCTTGTTTGGTTCTCCATTTGAATTCACCGTTTTTAATTTTCAAACTTCTCTTTCTGCCAGTTCCATTTGTTCCCATTTTTCTGGTAAGTCTGCGCTGCTTCTGCTGACTGTCCCGGTAGCATATACATCTTTTTCATACAAAAACTGCATTAGAGAATAGCCACAAAAAAAATTGTCAAAGATTAAATGTGCCTTGAATTTTTCCCGCGACAGTTTGCTTGAACATTTTTTGACAATTTTAGCACCAAGGCCCTCTTCTGTTCCCTGTCCGGTTTTGCCTGTAAAAATTTAAAAATTATATAGATACCCTGTGGGATTGTCACAGCAACACCACACTTTATAGCCCCTTTTTGTAGGCTTTAGTGGCATATTCTGCTTCAAGCTGGCATACTTCTACCTTTGAAGAGAATCATGCTTTCATCTATACTCTGTGATTATGAGTTAGAGGCATTATTTTGAAAAGAGTCAGTGAGCAAAGATATACGAGGGCGCAATTTGTATAATTTATCAAAATCAGGACTTCCTCTGTTTGGCTGTTGTCTATTATTATTCAAATGAAGTGCCTCCAATATTTTCTGGAAACATTTACTGTCATAACATCAGCCACTTCATTTACTCCAAATCCAGGGTCTAATGACAATTACAAGTCTAGTTGGGGCAGAATGTGATATCCCACGATAATAAGAATTCCCAAAAAAGCGTGAATTTCTGCTTTGTCAACAGTGTTATAGCACGTTCTCACGGCACCTCGAATAACTTAATTCGGCTCTCATTCGTAATTCGAGGCTCAATTATGTTCCGAGCTAAGTAATTCGCCATACAATATATGTCAATCTGAATTACCTCCTTCGAGGGTAATTCACTTTGAATTACCATCCGAATGACATAAAAATCGGTTTTATCTCCAATTTTGATCGAAAATTAATCGAAAACTGTACTTCTATAAAAGAAGAAAGACAAACAAAACAAACAGATGTCAGCAGTCAAAGTGAGTATTTTTGTTTTAAAATTAATTTAATTAATAAATTAACATTTTGCAGCACCCTGCAATCCCTGTTTCTGCTTAGGGATTACAAATCCTCAGTAAGTCCAACACCGGCTACGCTGTCTACAGTTCTTCTGGATATGAGTATCTTTTTAAAAGGTGGACCGTCAAATGTGCATAATACGTAAAATGTTATATCTTCAAAAGTAATGCATGGATTATTATTATGATAAATTCACACTAAAAGTTTAAGTTTTCGTGAATTTTATCTCCTTAACCCAACGAGAGAGACAATTTTTGTATTCATATTTAGCCTAAGGAGGCCCAAATACATTTAATAAAATTAAGAAAAAAATATTCGGGTCCGGGCCATAAAATAAAATTATGCCAATAAAATTAACAAAGAACAGCTGTCAAACCGAATTACGATTGCTTCGTGAGAACGGGGTAAATCACAATCGTAATTCACATACCGAATTACTTCATTCAAAGTGCCGTGAGAACATGCTATTACAAGTTTGTTTGAAATACAATCAAACCAAATACTTCATCGCTGAAAAATTTCCAAAAGTGGGCTTCGGTAATATTGGTACCTCATCGAAGACATCAGCATCTGGCCGGGAAGTCCACATATTCTTCCCCCAGCATTAATTTTCACATTCAGACTCATCACAATATTCTTCGTCTGGTAGGTCTGATATCTACTGGGCTCCTGCTGTCAAAGAGTTGTCAAGAAGTGAGTAACCAGATCGTCCAACAGACATTGGTGCAGTTGATGTCAAAGAACCTGAGTCTGTTCTATTACTTGGTGTGGATTTTATGTGTTCCGGCGTAGAAGAACTTAGCAAGGCATCAACATCTGATTCCAGCATATTTTGTATGTTTTTTAAGATTTTTGTATTTCGGAGGACTATTTGACATAAATATTAAAACGAAACAAATGAGTCGATATTGCACCTTTTTTGTCAAATAAATAAATTTTATTTTTATGTTGTGTAATTGTTTCGACTCCCAAGCGTCATCAGCTTACTAAATAAGACTAAAATTGTTAAGTGTAGAGTCTAATGTTAAGCATTTATAACAGCATGAACAACATATATAAAAAAACAAGAGAAAAAACTAAAAGAAAAAACTCATAGTAAAGTGAATAACGGTGACCAATTTGGACCGTCACCACAATAGGATAAATGATGGCAAAAGTGGCGATTAATTCACACAAGCATTCTAGGAATGCAGTTGCTATTTTTTTAAAACAAATACATATTGAGTAGAATAAAAGACTATATTTAAGTATACGCTAGTGAAATTTTTGTTCTTTTTTTTAATAATATTTATGACTTTATAATTAAATATATGGTAAATGCGAGTATATTTCTAAGGATATTTAGAAATTCTCATTAGAAATCTTAGTCATTAAATTCATCATCATCTTCATTATCATCACCTCCATCATCATCTTCATCGTCATCGTCATCATAACCATCTTTATCAATAACTGGTCGAATTATAAATTCTAGTGCCTGTTTGGGAAATTCCTTATTTTTTACATGGCAATTTTCTTTTGCCAGAAATAAAAGGGCTGCATTTACGTGAGAAATTCTCCCTAAAACTTTTAAAGTCTTTATTCCGAGCTTCCTGTGCTTCTTCCAACAACTGACCAATTGGCAACAAAGCATGAGCTATTATTTCTGGTCCATGAACTAAATATTTATGTACAGTTGAAGACATTTTGTACCAGGGATAATACTCAACAAAATCTCTTGCAGTATTAAGGGCAAATTCACGAAACTTTTCTCTGCTGCATTTACGTGAGAAATTCGCCCAAAAACTTTAAAGTCTTTATTCCGAGCTTCCTGTGCTTCTTCCGACAATTGACCAATTGGTAACAAAGCATGAGCTATTATTTCTGGTTCATTAACTAAATATTTATGTACAGTTGGAGACATTTTGTACCAGGGATAATACTCAACAAAATCTCTTGCAGTATTAAGGACAAATTCACGAAACTTCTGTATCTCGATTTCATAACCACTGGAAACAACTTTCATGATTATGTGCATCTTTTTTATTAAATTGATATCAATATTAGTTATTTGTGCTGATATCTTCGCAGTTTGGAAACAACGTCTAGCTGTGTTGCCGTCAATCAGCCCAATTTTCTCTCTGAACTCCTTCTGAATACGGACTTTATTGTCAGAAATAATTTTTTGTCTTCAACTGATCTAGCCTGCCATTTTTTATTGGTAGTTTGTAAGAAAGGTGAAGAAGGCACTCAAAAAAGCGAATCCATCCATGAAGGATCGAATAACCAAATTGTAGGTTCTCTTTTTTACAACTCTATTTATCATATCATCAATTTTATTGAACTGTGTAGAAGTAGCACCGCATAAGTAACACTTTTGAGTGGACGTTGCATCAGTGAGTGCGTTGCACACTTTTCCATCTATCATAGCTAGAATTTAGTTGTGATTAACTTATAGTCGTCTTTCTCCGAGATACAAAACAGTGTTTTCAAGATTATTTATTTCCTTGTCAACTCTTTATTTTTCATTCTTAGACACTACGAAATCAATTTTTAAGGGCCTGCAGTACCTGCTGTATGATGGTCGGGGGTTATGCCAAATTATTTTGTTTTCACAACTTAACCTGAGTGGTACAATGCATGTTATGAAAACTGATGAATCAGTTGCATCAGAATCATGAAAAGCTTGCTTATATGAGCTGTGCCCAGAGCTACCATCAAAGCCCCACTTTGTGTATAGATAAAGTTTTGTAAGTTCACCATCCTTTAAATTATCAACGAAACTTTTTTGCAATAAGATTATGCGCTCAAGGGTATGGTTCAGCTATTTGTATGGAAGTTTCACACACTCTTGAATGCACTCACTCTAAAGTAGCAATCTTTTTTAGCTGATTGTATATAAGAATATCAAGGAAATCTTTCGGAAGCGGATTGCCTTATAATATTATATTGATGCAGAGATAACTTGGCTTCCACCAAAACAGATAATGCTTCTTCTCTAGACATCTGAGACGGTTGTAAGGGTTTTAGTAAACTCTTCCGGTATTTAGTACCTCTTTATGGTGAAGTAGTCGTTATTTCTTTAACTACTTTAGATGCATCCAGTTGTCCAGCTGCTCTTAAGCTCATTTGAGTAGCATGTGCTAACAATTGTAAAGGATTATTATCTCTCAAAGCTTTAGTTCTTTTGTTCTTAGTTGCCTCGTTACATTCTTCAATTGGAAGTTCTTTGCGGCTTCGTTTTGCTCGTGTGGAACCGTTAAAAGCTATCGATGAATCTAGCCAACTTTCGTCCGCTTTAAGAAAACGTTCTTCGTGTCGAGAAGACCTAGTCCATCGAGTTTTGAGCTCAAAAATAAAGGACCTTACCCTATCATCAACCTCTTTTATAGTTTTATTTGAAGGTCTTATTTGTTTTTTATTTTTTTATTTTTTTATTTGAGTTACTCCAAAAACTAGGCTTCCCTAGCTCAAGAAGAATCCTCACTGAAGAGGAAATTATTTGGCCAAATCATAGATTTATAACGCCATCACAAATTACGAATCTTTTTGATTCTATTTAAAACTGTGTTAATCGCACTAATCACTTTAATTGTGTTAGTCACATCAGCGGATGGACCACAAATAGAATTTCCGTTGGCTAGTCGCACTTCACGACCTCGGTGATGAAACGACGCGAGTCGAATGCTTATTTGTTTTTTTAGATATTCCTTTAAAAAGTTAAATTTGTCATTAAATTCCTTGCAGTTAGATTTTTTTCATTATGTCGTAAAGACTTCGACGAGTAAAAAAGTATACACCTGATTGCGTTCCTACAAGGGAGATATAATTTTTGAGAACCTTAAAAATGTAATCATTAGCTATGTACCCTTTATCGAATTACATAGTATATATATATATGAGAAAATAAATGTTAAAATCGAACAAATATAATTTAATTTAATAGCTTAACACATTGATCTGTTTCTTTTAATATATAAAAAGTTGGTGTTTGAAAGAAACATCAACTATCTACCTTAATTGTGGAAAGGTGCACTGAATATGCCGCTTCCCATAATGTAGGGTAAAAAATAGCGGAGAACAAAAAAAAAAGTGAAGAAGAGAACTGGTAAGGGGCATGTCACACTAGCGCGGACACGGACAAATTTGTTGTTGTTTTCGCGGGTAAAATAAGAAACTGGAAATTGAGAGAGCTTATTTTACCCGTGAAAACAACAACAAATTTGTCCGTGTCCGCTACGTGTGACATGCACCTAAGCAACAAAAAAAAAACAACAAGTAAACAGCAAAATCTGTTTAGTATTTACATTTATTTTGTACTTTATTTTTCTGAATAAAATCATAAATTCGTGACATGTAAGTTATAGTAAAAAATTTAAATACCGCAAAAGTGCGCAGCATTGACGTAACTTTTTTTTATAGAATATAACTTGAATGTTCATAGCTTATGATAATCAAAACAGTTTTCTTTGATACCACTCAACACACAACTATATCTCTATTAACCTATTAAAAAATCCAACTTTTAGGGTTAAATTAAAATAAATAAATTCATATACAGCTATGGACACATAAATGGCACATTTCAGTGTATGTTCTTTCTTATGTTTGGTTTTTTCCAAAGGTTTATTCCTTACATTTGATAACAATTCAAACTTTATTTATTATTCATCAATAAAAAGCAGAAATTATCAAAATGAAAAAAAAGTGAAATGTCCTGGACACATAAATGACACATTTTGGAAAAAAGAAAAAATATCGTGTAAAAAATCGTGTATAAAATCATTAATATTTTGTACTGAAGCCTTTGTTTTTTATAACAGCTTCACACCTGCGGCCAATACTCTCTACGAGTTTTTGGCATTTTGTTTTGGGTATGGCATACCAAGTTTTCTGTGCGGTAGACCAAAGTTCGTCCATATTCCTATAATTTTCCTTTGCGATATCGACCTTGACTTCATTCCACAGATTTTCAAGTGGATTTAAGACAGGGCTTTGGTCTGGCCAATCCAAAATCTTTTCCGCACAAAACCAATTTTTGACTGGTTTGGACGAGTGTTTAGGATCATTGTCCTGCATGAATTTCCACCTAACTGGTATAAAATCGAAGGCGTATGGTTCCATATGGTTTTTCAAAATGTTCAAGTACTGAAACTTATCCATTTTGCCAGTGATTTTTATAAGGGGACCTACGCCATTCCATGAAAATGCGCCCCAAATCATAATGTTACCACCCCCGTGTTTTACGGTCTTCTGGGTGAACTTAGGATTGTACTCCTGATGTTTAGGACGATGAACAAAGGTTCTGCCATCTGGTCCAATCCTACTTATTTTAGTTTCGTCACTCCAAAATATGTTTTTCCAGAAATTTATGCCTTTTTCTTGATGGGTTTTGGCGAAAGTTAATCGTTTTTGGATATTTTTTTTTGACAACAGTGGCTTTTTTCTGGAAACACGCCCAAACAAATTGACCTCGTTCAAACGCCTTCTCACAAGCCCGCTCGATATTTCTAAGTCCAAAGACTTATTAATTTCAGATGCTATTTGACGTGATGACTTGAATTGATAATGTTTTGACTTTCTCACTATGGCTGCATCGGTACGCACATTTGTTTTTCGAGGCCTTGGCTTCCGAATTTTGCCTGAGATTAATACATCGCGATTCTCAACACATGAGTGAATTGCATTATAAACTTTTTTCGAGAACTTTCCATTAAATTAGTAATATCCGCAACTTTTTTTCCAAATCATCCATCTCTCCTCAATCGCGGTATGTTTTCCTAACCCCATTTTTAATAATTTTTCACAGTGCAATACTTTTAATAACTTATTGTTTAACTACACAAAATTTCACGTGGTTGTATAGAAATAGGGTTACCAGATGGTACCCTAAAGGAGGACATGCCCTCCTTTTTCATTAAAAATTTCATATCCTCCTTTTTGACCCAAATGTCCTCCTTTTTTACATTTTAAAAATCTTTTTATTAGCATTTGCTTGCAATAGTTTCTTCTCTCCGTAGGCACCATTTATTTTTTCTTATTCTCATTACTTTGTTTTTTCCATTCCGTACACTTCCAATACGGACGATTTTGTACCTCAAATTTACAACCATGTAGTGAACAATTTGGCAACAAAGCAACACTTTTTCGTTTCGTTTTCTTTTGTTTTATTTTGCGTTTCGTTATAAGACCCCTTTTACATTGATCAAGACTTGAAGTCAAGTTTTTTTGACGTTCTCTTTTGAACTTGACGCAAGCTTTCACATTGGTCAAGACTTGAATTCAAGTTCTTGTCTTCTTTCCTTGTTTTCTAAAAATAAAACGAGATAGGTAGCAAGCAAATGAATTATAGTTTATAGAAATTTGCAAACTGAATTTTATTTTTTTTACCGTGTTGGAAGTTAACAAAACGTTTTTGCTTAAAAATTTAATGCAAAATTAAATTATATTGGATGCAAAAAAATTTTAAAGCAACCGAAGTCTAACAAACTCACATTGATATGCGAAAAATAAAATAAAAAGCACTGTCAACAACACGAAAATAGCAAAAGGAACACGAAAAAACACGAAAAATTGCCGGTACAGCTTCAAGTTTCTTTTTCCCTTCCGTCGCTTCCGATGTGCGGCGAATTGCCTACAAACTCTGAAACTTGTCTTCAAGTCTTGACCAATATAAAAGGGGTCTAAGCTAAAACGTTTTGATGGAAAAATGTCGTCTAAAAGAAAATAGGTCTGT
This sequence comes from Dichetophora obliterata, assembly GCA_963920525.1. NCBI lineage: Eukaryota > Metazoa > Arthropoda > Insecta > Diptera > Sciomyzidae > Dichetophora > Dichetophora obliterata. The sequence continues at coordinate 168,054,978 of OY986436.1, read as the reverse complement.
TTCCGTACTCTACACTGTGTAAGATTTGTGTAACTTCTGGTAAGCTCGAACTGAGAGAGTAAAAATGAAATTTGAGAATATTAGCAAAAGTACGGAAACAGCTTCTAGCAAGTTTCGAGCACAAAACAGCTGATTCTGACAGCAGACGAGTCAAACGTAAATAGCGCAAATTGAAATTGTTTGTGAAGTAAATTTTTTTAAGCTATGTTTTAAGTTATAAAATTACTTTAAATAATTTATTTATAGCTAAAAATTGGAAGATCAAAAGAAACTGCACTTTGTAAATTTATTTTTAGCAGCACAATTTGTGAATATTTGTGAAAAACATAAACAAACATTTGACATTTGCTTGTTCTTCTTGATGCTTCTTCTTATTGATGCTTGTTCTTCATTTACTCGAAGTCTTGAGTTCTAGCACTCTCTGTGCACATTCTGTGCTCGAGAGAGCGATTTTATGCTTGTTCTTCTTCTCCCATTTCTTACACAAAAAGTACGGAAACAGAAAATAGCGACTCACAAGTCACACAGTGTGAGTACGGAAACAGACCTAATGTAAAGTTAGTGATATCTTAAAAAAGAAATATCCTTTCTTTGATACTGGGCACAACGAATACGAAGCGAAGTGTTTAATTTGTAATAGCCACGTTGGTGTAAGCAATAAAGGCGCCACTGCATTGGAGCGCCACCTCCAGACAGAAAAGCATAAAATTATGGTGCGCCAATCATCTGTGGTACATAAAGTCACTGAATACTATTCTTCTAACTCAAAATTAAATAAAAGGATCAGTGCAGCAACAGGTGCTCTTTCCTTTCATACAGTGAGACATAATCAATCATACAAATCTATGGACTGCACCGCTAAATTAATACGCGAAATTTTTCCTGATTCCGAAATATGCCAATCTATTAAATGTGCCAGAACAAAGACGGAAGCTATAATAAACAATGTGATAGCATTTTTTGAAAATCCAAATTCAGAGACCTATTTATGGTTTGCGCACTCGGTAATGGTCGTTTTTCAAAATAAAATTGAACAAGAAGACAAATCAATTTTAGAAGTTACAGAAAATTTTAACGAAATTTGCAATATGCTACAAAATAGAATCAAAGATACATTTTTACCTTTGAAAGTAAAGCAGCTTTTAAAAGAATCCACAAAATATAATTTGTGGAATCAAAGAAGAAAAAAAAGCATCGATTATTTATGTAACAGAGGAATAGTTATTGACGAGGTAAAATTATATGATCAGTATTGTAATTTACTTAAGTACCTGCAAACGCAAGATGCCAAATTTTTTACAGAAAATAAAATTCACGAGCAATGGAGGAAATTCTTTAAATCTAGCAGATGGGTTTTGCGAATTTTATTTTTTGCTATTCTTCTCATAACGTAAATGTTGAAAGAGTTTTTTCATTTATTACTGCTCAATGGAGTAAAGCGCGAAATAAACTAACAATCGCTTCAATTAAGTCGATAATTTTAGCACAGTTTAACTTCAAAGGTATGAGCTGTGATGATTTTTATAAATATTAGTTGAACAATAATGATCTCTTAATGCAAATTGGCAGTTCGGAAAAGTACAATTAAATTAATATTTATTTAATTAGTTTGAAATGTATTTAATTAGCTGAGATAATGTTGTAACATCTAGTTTTTTTACCAAAACTTATTCATTTCATTTTGTTAACAAATGTATGATACTTGAATTGTTATGACTTTATGTTTTTTCTTTTATCTTTTATTTTATGTTTGTTTAGTTTTTATGTCTTGACATTTATTTAAGTGAGCTTTTTCTGAATTTCTTTTGAATAAACTTGTTATTATGGAAATATATAGTGTTTATCTATGCGTCCTCCTTTTCATCTTCCCTAGAACAAATGTCCTCCTTTTTGTCATCCGTTGTCCTCCTAAGCCAAATTTTGATCTGGTAACCCCATATAGAAAGCAACGCGAATACTGAATGCTTTAAATAATTTGTGCCATTTATGTGTCCACTCAAAACCAGCTCTGCTTAATTGAATCGAATTTTGTGCCATTTATGTGTCCATAGCTGTATATATAAACACTATTTCATAAAAAAAAATTAATTTTGTATTGCTTAAATACCTGAACAAGAAGGTTCCATCGTACCCTTTTGTAATTTTTTAAAAATAATACACAAAAAAAACTTGAAAAATTTCGAATGAACACGTTTGTCACTGTGCACACTCAAAGATAAAAGAAATGATGACTTTCAAACTGCATTGCGGGCAAACGGTAGAATATATTAAACTATTCTTTTGCTTAGTGATGCAGAATTTTATCTTCTTTCATTGAGTACCTAACATCACTATGTACCTTGAAAACCTTTTTTTTTATTAATCTTTGGCATAAATTATTCCATTATGCGTCGTGTATGTTAATATTATTTTTTTTTTGTTAAAATAAATGTGCATGGATTCAAGTACGGATAACATGGGTACCATCCGAAAGGAGTGTAAAGAATTTCGTTAAACAAAGTTAAGAGGAAGTCGTTTGCAAACAAGCATTATCTTCCTTCGACAGTGTAAAAAACAGAAACTGCTGCCAAATTTTACTAAAATTTAATGTCGCTTGATGCCGATTGTTACCACCTGGTTCAGCAAATCTCAGAAAAATTGATGCAAAGCCAATTTGTTTCGTTTCTCGATAATGTTTTTTCTAAATGTAATGATATGTTTCGGGAATGCATGCTAAGAAAACGCCATAAAATCATAGTTCTCGAACAACAACAATAAGGGTATTCACAGTTTCCTTTTAAAGTTAGTATATGGTAACTCTAAAAAGATAACACATTTAAAGTGTGAGCACCCCTTTACATATTTTATATCAAAATTGACACAATCGCTTTCTACATTTTGTGATATGTTGTAAACAACAATGCCTCGGATAAGCGGAAGGAAAAATTATTAAGGCTATTCACAGTTTAAGCGTACTTTTAACTTGTCATATTTATAGCATTTGTTATTGTTCAAACTGTGAGCACCTCGCCATGTGACTGTCGCATTAAAAAATTATGCAACCCTGTGATGTATGTGATTATGCGGCTGTAGACAGAGCATAAAAATACTAGGTACAAAAAACACGTCCAAGGGCTACTTTTATTTACGCGTGCCTGCGTATTTGCGTTTGTATGCAAAACAACAACAAAGCAAAATACGCTTTCGTAAATTGGCGTACAAATAGCAAATCGTACAAATAGCAGACCAGCGTATTCAAACTGTGAATAGCCTTATTAAATGCTTTATGCTATATAACGTGCTACAGCTAATAGCGCAAGATTCGAGTAAGTTAATGTTCAATATTCCAACCGATGCCAGTTTACCACAAAAGACAAACATGTATTAAAGCAAGGCAATTTCAGTATTTTGTGTTATCTCTGCTTTGCATGCAAAACAAAACAAAAATAATTAGCCAGGTTCCTTGGTAAGAGTTTCCTCTGCATGTCTTCTCCAGAGAAGCTTTGAATCTAGTGGGTCCTAGGTACTGTACTTCTCCTTTGAAGGAAATTTCCGTGGAATCCATTCTCATAGTTCGGAGATTAAGCAGGCTTATTTTGTTAGTAAAAGGTACTGTGGCAGTTTTCGCTGGGTTGATATTTAATCCCACTGTGTTAAACATTCCTTTGTTACTGACAGTCTTCTCTGTATCAGGTTATAGAATGTATCCTCGAACTTCCCTCTCGCTATTAAGGCGATGTCGTCTGCGTAACCCTGACATTTTATGCCATTCTCGGTTTGCTTCGATAATAGTTCGTCCACAACAAAACTCCACAACAGTGGAGAAAGGACTCCGCCTTGTGGGCAGCCTTTTGTTGTTTTAATTCTTATCGTGGTGGTGCCCACTTTTGTTTCTGCAGTTCTAGTGCTAAGCATTTGGCATATCCATCTGCTGAGCACATCGTTTACTCCTTTTTTGTGTAGTGACTTCCTCACAGCCTCGTGAGAAGTGTTGTCAAAGGCTCCCTCTATATCTAAAAAGACACAGAGTACGGTTTCTTTGTTTTTGAGAGCTGAAAGGCATGTTACTAGTCAGCTGGTATAGGGCAGATTTTTTTATTTAGTTATCTATTAGTCTAACTATATCCATTAATTAATTAATAATTAATTATTATTAATTATTAAGTTATCTTTTAATCTATTACCTTATTTAGTTTAGCCCAGCGCAAGGTTGCTTTTAGCTATTTTGATTAGGTGGGGCAATATTGTTTCTGCATCTTTTTGTAAAAGTGCAGGAAAGATGCCGTCTACACCTGCTGATTCGAATGGTTAAAATATTCTTAGCGCCCAATCTAATTGGGCCTTTGCACAAATGCTCGTGGCGAGTTTCCATTCTTCTTGATTTGGAGCAATATATTTGTCTTCCGTCTCATAATCAGTTACAGGTGTACTGCCCGGGAAATGAGTTTCTAGAAGGTGACTGGCTCGTTGCTCTTCTCTAAGCGTATAGCTTCCGTCTGCCAATAGAAGTGACATTCTTGTCTCGACTCTGCCTTTAGCCATTACTTTGTGTATCCTGGCTGCGGCTGGTGTGGAAGAAATCTCTTCGCAGAAGGTTCTAAAGCTTTGTCTTTTGACTTTTCTGATTTCCTTATTGTACTCCGTTAGCAGGTATTTCATTCTCCGTTGCGCATTGCGGCATTAACGCTGCATTGCACATTTTTCCGGAGTCTGGTCAGGTAGGCGCTCCACCAAAGAGTATGTTTTATTCTTGCCTTGTGCTCTGTTGGACAACTAGATTCGTAGGCATTATATACAGCATTGCTTACCTGCCTTACATAGCATTCAAGTTCTAGGATGTTACTAATTCTACTCCTAGCTTTTAAGTTTTGTAGGTTTTCTTTTAGGGTGTTGGTGCACGTGTCCCAACTGGTATTTTTTTGGGTTTCTTTTAGGTTCTATCTCTTGACATTTTGACCCAAGTCCAAACTCTATTAATCTTTGATCAAACATTGAAGGTTTTGCTGATACCCTCCATTTCTTAATCATATCCCCAACATCTGGGCTTCCTATGGTGAGATATAACACCTCTTCTCTAGCCCTAATTACAAAAGTAGGTGTTGTCCCCACATAAAAAAAAGTCTAGGTTACCACTTAGAAGAAATTCTAAAAGGTACTCACTAGAGCGTATCGAAAAATTTAGATCGTATTCTAAGCGGTCTCAAGATTTCCCAAAAAAAAATTTAGAAAAAAGATGTCTTTTTCTCCCGCAAAGAAAAGGTTGTTTTTAAAAAAAAAAAACAGTATAAAATCACGATCTCAAAAGGCTTTGATTTTTGCAAGAAAATCTACATATGTCTTAAAGCAAAAGTAAATATAGACTTTAACAAACAATATTTTGGCAAATACGATGCCACTCTCGATTTTTACCCACAAGGTCCTGTGTGAAGAATATTCAAATCTAAAGGTACACTCGAGGTAGCTGTTTTGGAGAAATGCATACTTGAATGCAATTTTTAAACTTTTTCAAAAAAATTAGTATAAGGTTTTATATCTCGGGCACCAAAAGTGGTACCTAAGATAATTTCCTTGATTTAGATTTTTCAAATATTTCTGAACAACACCGTGTCCAAGAGTATCAATTCACAACACCAGGTTAAAACCACGATTTCTTATTTCTTTAGGGTTTCGTTCAAAATTATTTGCAGAATCCGAATTGAGAAAATAATCTTCGGTACCACTTCTGGTGCCCGAGATATAAAACCTAATATTCATTTTTTTTAAAAAGTTAAAAAATTGCATTCAAGTATACATTTCTCTAAAACAGGAAATGCATAAGCGAAAAATATGCAAATTATTAACTCGCCAAATTTACGGAAAACGCTAACACTATCCGCCAAAATTTAAACAATCAGATAACAATCAAAAGTTCTGTGCTATCTTTAGTGCACCTTTAGATTCGAATATCCTTCAAACAGGACACTGCGAGTAAAAACCAAAAGTGACATCGTGCTTGCCAAAATATTACTTTAAGTCTGTATTTACTTTTGCTTTAAGACATATGTAGCTTTTCTTAGAAAAATTAAAGCATTTTGAGATCGTGACTTTTGACTGTTTTTCTCAAAAAACAACTTTGTCCTTGCGGGAGAGGAAGAGATCCTTATTTTTTATAAATTTTTTTTGGGAAATCTTTACCACCCAATGCAAATTTTAAGACTTCTTAGAATGTAAAATTAAAAAAAAAAGTTTTAATTCGATACGCCCTAGTACTCACCTCTGGTGGTGCGCGTTTGCATCACAGCCGATGAGTTGTGGAAGTTGCTTTTTGCTGCAGCGTTTCACGAGTCGTTTTATCTCCGCTGGGGATGTTGGGATCGTCCCCAAGAAAGTAAGCGGGTGCAATTAGTATGGCGCGGTGTTTGTCATTAGTTGCGATGGCCACACCATAGTTCGGCTTCAGATAGTCTGAAAATAAGAGACCATACATGCATTTGAAAGTAGACTCTTAAATGCACATCTTTTACTAAAACTGTCTGAAAATATGAAAAATTAAGAAAATTATGAAGCGTGGAAAAAAGTTCAACAAATTTTCGTTATCATTGACCATATTGTTGCGTGTAAAGGCCCAACCAAGTTATGCTTAAGCAAACAAAAGTTTGAGAGCAAAAGCACGCACTTATGTTGAAAACACATGTGCAGATATTCTGCATGCATCGTCTTAAGTTATCTGCTCGCAGCGCTGCTGGTAAAATAGATACAGTTTTTTCTTGACAGTAGGCTGCATATTTTTTGACAAAGGAAACATTTCATTTAATAGTGTATTTATATAAACACAATCAAAAATTGTTGCTTTAAAATTGACATATCAAGAAAGAACAAGCTAAAGAAACTTATATTTTTAATGGCAGTCCAAGAGAAATATATTAAGATATTGAAATTTTGGCGTTTGCAGTGTACAAAACAAAAGGCAAGAGTTTGGAGGCGGTTCATTTACACCGAACATGAAAGGTCCACATTCCGTTTCTTCAAAAAATTTATTTTCTTTGTAGAATTTGTCCTTGAGAGTCCGCCACCGATCTTTTAATTTGTTTGTTGAGACATTTAATTCCAATGAGAGTTCCGCATATTTTTGCTCGCGAAGCCACGCTTTTTAATAATTTTTGTGCTTTCTATTGTACAAAAACGGAATTTTTCTAACAAATTCAATTAGTTTCTCTTTCATGTTCGTTTCTTTTGAATTAGTTTTATTTATTTTCATTTTTTGTCATCTCTCATAATTGTTTCAAAAATTTCGTTGAGTTTTGATTTTGTGTTGTGGCAGCACTGACTATGCGCAGCAATTTTTATTTTGTTGACTACTTGCAGCGCTGCGGTGTAGTGCAGATATTTCATGTGTTCATCAGTGTTGCCACTCACTGCATTTTCTTCGTAGCAAAAAATGTATCAAGTCTTGCTGCAATGTAGCCAAAAAAATTTTAAGCCTAGCTTAACACGATGTAACAGTCATTTTGCACTTTTGAAATGACCTAGGTAGGTTTTAGGTGTGGTCGAGTACAACACAAAACAGAGCATAAAAGTTTGCTATGCTTTTTGAAGATTGTTTACGACACAATTGGAAAATACATCAAAAAATTAATATTTACTTGATAAATAAACGTAGAAACTATACGAATTCCACAAAGTATTATATATCATTTGAAAGATCTGTATTATCTTGAAGGAGTGCAAACGTAGTTTTTTGACGGTAAGTCAAAATTTTGAGGATGTTAGACAATTTTTATGCACCATTTCGTGTTAAACTCGACCAGATCTACAACTTACACTAGATCATTTGAAAAGTGCATGCTTTTAGTAAATTTTATCGCACTGTGTAATTGAAGGCAGCTATTTAATAGAATTTATTTATATCAAAAAGTTAATTCATAAAATAAAATAAAATTATATCTCATAGAGTATTTCAATACCCTAATGAAGTTACGATAATATGACAGTGGAGCTACAGCCTGCAACATAAAAATATTTAACAAAAAAAAAAATTTAAATTTCAGTTCTTTTTACAAAAATTCTTTCTTATGTACGCCCAATACAATTTTTTTTAAATAATTCCTTACAAGTCATGATTTATTTCTTCCAATTTATTTCTTTTATTCTTTTTTTCTCTAATTGTCAAAAGGACAAAAACTGTCTTTCTGCGACTGCAGAATAGTGAGGCAAGTATAGTAAATTAAATACAAAACTTGTAAGAACTGTCAATTTTTCATGAAAGAGACTTTTTCCAATAAGGAATCGATATCGATATCACATTTTAAGTTATCTACTTAATTTAAATAAAGTCCATTCAGTTACAATATTATCACAATCAACATTACATATGTCTTCAAAATACAAAATTAGTTCCAAAATTTAATTGGCATTGTATGATAAAACTTCGATTGGAGTTATTATTCTTAAAAGTTCCAAGTATTTTCTTGTGAAATCAAATCTTAATTTGATTTGCTCTTAAAATTCAAAACAATTAATTTACGTTCCACATAATCATAATGATAGTTTTGACATATGGAAAGGAAAATGTAAAATTTGTGAACTGACAATTGATTTAAGTGCTAAAGGTTAAATACAATGCACTTAGGCATGAACAAAATCTTATTTCTGTGTTTTAACTTATAAAGTGTTCCTTTTACAATTTTTTCTATTGAAAATACAAAAAATTATTGAAACTATGAAAATGTAGCCATTTAAGAAGCATCGTAGCATTGTAGCTTTTCATTTGAAATGTAGCCAATTGGCTACAATTGTAGCCAAACGGCAACGCTGGTGTTCATCGCCATATGAACGAATGAGTTTACATTTTGCTGAAGCAGAAAAGCTGCACGTGTGTTCTGAGCATTACACAGCAATATATGAAGTCACCCAAGTTTTGTCTGATGCCGTGGTTATGCTAGCCAAACATGTTTGGTGTTCATTTTCGTTAATTTATTCTCTTCGCTGAAATGTTTGTTTGGTGGTTATGCTATGATTGGTGGCACAGTTGCATTATACACAAAAAAGCACAACCCTAATTTGCATTTTTGTACTTATTATAAATATTTGTTATAGAATTGAAAATAAAATTAACGAATTAAAATATACGAACTAATATTACTTACTCTGAATTTTTGTTATAATATCTTAAACAAAATGGTTTGCATATATCTGACATGCTAGCTACCCAGCAAACCAAAGCTTCCGAATTCGTAACGAATTCGTTACGAATTTTTCGAAATCATTCCAAGTTCGGAATCCGAATTCGTAGCGATTTCGTAACGAAAATCGTATGGAGGGGTTGACACGAATTCGTAACGAATTCTCGGAAGGAATTTTAGTAACGAATTCGTAACAAATTCGTAAAGAATTTGAGTATCGTATTCGTAACGAATTCGTAACAAATTCGTTAAGAATTTACATATCGAATTCATAACAAATTCGTAACAAATTCGTAAAGAATTGTCGCTTTCTCTATTTTCCATGGAATCTGGAGAAAGTATTGAATTTAAAAGCTTCCCAGCTTCTCGCTTAACGCTCTTCCTTAAGGCTTGCCGGGACATTTTTTCTTTTACCACTTTATTATTTTTCAATCTTTTATTTGTAATTTATCACAACGTTTAATTGTTTAATTTTTTTTACGAATTTGATTTAAATGCACAACATATTAATTGTAATTCACTTCACTAAACACAGTTTTCTGTTTCTAAACAAACTGAATTATTTTACAAATGGCAAGTAATTTAAAACAGCGGTCGTCAGCGCCTAACTCTTTCCACTCTTTTACAGCAACTTCAAGATTTTCATGATTGTTGTAATTCGCGGAATCGTTCACAGCTGCACCGCAACAATACAGCGCGTGTGTGTTTTTGTTTTTTTCTTGTCGGTGTTTGTTGGTGTTTTTTTACTTGCTGGTAAAAGCAGTGCAATTTAAATTTGAAAATTTGATCTCAGAACTCTTTCGAATTATTCGGAAATGTTCCGAAATTACTGTTGCGAAATAGTTACGAATTCGTAAAGGATTCTCGAAATAGTTACGAACTTATCGGAATTCAGACAAATTCGGAAACTTTGGTTTGCAGGGTAGCTGTTTATGTTAAGGGTTACTTGAAGACACAATCAACTTCACTTTTTAATACTTTTACCTACTTTTTTTATGCTATTATACAAAATGACTACAGCCAACACTGGAAAGTTCGGCATGTTTGGCGTTTCAATCAGCAATCAAAATGTTCGGTCCGAGAGCAAGAAAATGAATATGAGAAAAAGTTCATTTTTTCATTTTATACGTGGAACAATAACAACAAAAAATGTTCGGCAAGCATGTTTGGCTAGCATAACCACGGCATAAGCATTCCTTTCGTTCAGTTTTGCAACTTTCATTTACTTTTTGAAACTTGAGAGAGAGCGCTTGACATCGTAGTTTGCTAAGACCCCTTTTACATTGATCAAGACTTGAAGTCAAGTTTTTTTGACGTTCTCTTTTGAACTTGACGAAAGCTTTTACATGAATTCAATTTCTTGTCCTCTTTCCTTGTTTTCTAAAAATAAAACGAGATAGATAGCAAGCAAATGAATTATAATTTATAGAAATTTGCAAACTGAATTTTACTTTTTTACCACGATGGAAGTTAACAAAATGTTTTTGCTTAAAAACTTAATGCAAAATGAAATTAAATTAAATGCAAAACAATTTTATTGCAACCGAAGTCTAACAAACTCACATTGATATGCAAAAAATAAAAAAAAAAGCACTGCCAACAACGCGAAAATAACAAAAGGAATACGAAAAATTGCCGGTACAGCTTCAAGTTTCTTTTTCCCTTCCGTCGCTTCCGATGTGCGGTGAATTGCCTACAAACTCTGAAACTTGACTTCAAGTCTTGATGATCAATATAAAAGGGGTCTAAGCAGAATAAGGTTGCTAACACTATAGAGAATATGTTTAATTAAAATTTTACTATTTGTATGCCAAATTTTTCAATGAATTTTTAACACACATTTTTAAACATATCTATACAAATGTTTTTTATCTGTCAATTGAAAAAATACGTTAATTTGTTTATTCAAAATTAATGCAGATCCCAATTTTGTTGATAAGCTAATCATAAAAATTGCTAAAAACCATAAAAACATACATCAAAAAGCTGGGAGGCACTACTTCAACAATTTTTTCAAAGAACTTTTGAACTTTTTTAATATATTTTGGCAAGATTTTGTAAACGTTTGACATTTTATTAAGCATGAGTCTGCCCTTTTGGGAGACTTTTCTACTTAATCATATATTTCGTCAACTTTTCTCTGAGACTTTTGTTTCCTTAAGCATAACTTGGTTGGGCCTTAAGAACTAGACAAATTTTCCAAAGAGGCTTATTTTGGTAAAAAATGTGTAGAACTACAATACAAACAGATTAAAAAAATTGTTTAAATCGGTCTGTTTAGAAAAAGTATATTTCGAGAAAAACTCATTTAAAGTTACTCTGGCGCACCGGGTTTTAAGCGCTGAAGAATATGTAGGGTGCAGTGGGGAGAAGCGTTTCACCTGTGAAATTTTGACAGCTCGCTTACATATAACCAAGTGTCATATCGTCACGTGTTGCTTTGTTGCTTTCATTGCCGCACAGTTTTTATTGATACAGCGAAGCATTTAGACGTACATTGTGTTGCTCTTCCAAAACAGTGGTGTGATGATTGTCGATATAATATATTTTATTTGAAAGGACCTGCCTCTATTATTTGCCGGCGCTTAAAAACGCCACTGGCTCTAATGACTATTCTTTTGATTTTTAAATTTGCAGCCGACATAAAAATGCACTTGGGCTTATTAAAAATTACTTGTCAGCTATTTTAAGCTTGTAAGAATAATAATCTTTTTTTCAAAAACTCGGAGCTTATAAAGTCAAGTAACGGTATTCTTAAGTTTCTAAATTTTATACAAAAATGTGCATAATCTTAGTACAGTGTTTAATTATACAATAACTTAAAAGTGCGTGAGTGAAAAGTAAACATTAACTTAATGTGTAAGTGCGTAATGCAAAAAAATATATAACTAAAGGCCCATTTCCAATAACGCGTGAGATGCGTTTCGTAAATTGACGCAAATATTCAATACATGAAGACATACCTAACTGGTTCCAACGAACAGCATGCGTTTGCACGCAGCGTAAAATATTCGAAAAATTGAATATTTCATGCGCGTGAAGCTTTGACAGCGAAACAGCTGTTCAGTTTTACAAAGGAAAAATTAAAAAAGGTTAGTAGAATTTGAGAGAAAGTAAAAAATGTATTACAGGCATTTAAAACGTGCTCCACACTCACGACACATCTGCAGCGGCATGCCGGAGTGCCTGACTATATGAGCGAGGAGTCCAAAAATGCATTTAAGAACATTCGGTGGTGCAAATGGTCACTGGCATATAAGACGTGCTCCACACTCACAACATATCTACAGCGGTATGCCGGAGTATATATGGACTATATGGGCGAGTCCAAAAATGCATATAAGAACAGGCGGTGGTGCAAATGGTCACAGGCATTTAAGACGCGCTCCACACTCACGATATATCTGCAGCGGCATGCCGGAGTGCCTAACTATATGGGTGAGTTCCAAAATGCATTTTTACAAAGCATCAGTGTGTTTTATTTTGAATTAGTTCGAAGATTATTAGCCAAAACTGCGCAATTATACTATTTTTAAGAATATCAACAGAGCTGCGCAGTTTTTGTATTTTAACTTAGCACCAATTCAAAATAAAACACACTGATGCTTTGTAAAAATGCATTTTCGAACTCGCCCTATCTGTCCATACTGCAGCAAAACCTTTTACGGGACCAATAGTATGCAGGAAGACACAACACAAAGCATCAGTGTATATTATTTTGAATAAACTTTTAAAACTTTTACACATTAAAATTATGCTTCGCTAAGCAGAAGACCGGCAACCATATGTTCACGCACATGCTCCATTGGAAATTGCTTTTTTCCGCAGCTTCCGCAGCGTAAAACGCAACGCATCTCACGCGTTATTGGAAATGGGCCTTAATATAATAAACATTAAAAGTGAAAGCAAAAGCAAAATATGAAAGAAAATTTCCCCACTTAGTGTGAAAGTGCGTAATGCAAAATAAATATATAACCGCGTGTCATTGTGTGTGGTGAAAAACAATGTGCATAGTTGCGTCCAAAATTACAGTGCAATCAATAAGTTTGACTACAGTGCGTATTTGTTAGTTTCTTAATTCGGTGCGCACTACATTTTTTCATGAGGTTCGAGTAAGTTTATCGTGTTTTATGCCAACTATGAACACGTATACACCTAATCACGAACTTTTGCTACTACACGTGTAGTACGTGTTTAGCATTCACGTGTAGTTCGAGCACGTATTTTCAAAAACGAGCTTCACGGAGTTCGAACTTCCGTGTATACGTGTAGTTCGAAACATGTGCTTAAGTTGGAGCTCTAATATCTCTACAATTATATAAAAGGAGAATCACGAAATTTGATCCAGAATACGCTGAACCAATTTTGATAATTCTTTTTTTTTATTCCATTCTAATGATAATTAAGATTATCATAGCTAACCAAGATTTTCGAAATATCTATTCTTTAATTATTACAAAATCACGCATTTTATTTGATGCTTACATTCAAGCAGCAGCACAATACAACAGCAAACAAAGTTTCCTCTCTTTGTTGATAGAGCTTCTCTCAATACAACACGGCAGCCATGTTGTGCAGTTGCTTTCTTTTGCCCATATCACACGATGTTTGTTTGAACGACGATCAAAATATTTTGTTTTTGTTTTTGCCCATATTACACGATTTTTCTTTTTACGACGAATGGTATAATTAGGTGCGTACATGGCAGAATTAGAGAAGTTATATGCATTTCGGAGAGGGAGACTGCCGCAACTGTCAAAACAAAGTTGACAGCTCATACAAAATCTTAAAACGATGAAAATGCTATAAGAAAGCGAAAATAGGCAAGAATAGCAAAATGCTTGAGTTAGACAATTCTGGCTATGAGAAAAAGAGAGCAGTCTGAAATGCATATACCTTTACTAGTTCTACCATGGGTGCGTATAATTGAAAGCAAAAACAATAAGGGTTTTCATGCAAAGTGGCAGGCTTCTAATTTGGGCAATTAGTTATTTTTATCAGACAGGTTGTATGAACAGCCCTTAAAGTCGATTGTGCATTTGCAGCATATAAGTCAGCTGTGCGATCTGCCAGCGATGCGTTCCATTTAAACGGGGACGCTTTGCGGATTGTTTGCTTGTTTTCTGAAATTTTTAGAATTAAATCTTTATTAGTTTTGCTCAAATTATAACTTTTCCTTCAAAAAAGAAAACAGCTGATTGATCATATAAGTTTGCCACCTCGTTTGCTCACCTAAATCGAAGAGCAAATTTATCTGGTTTGTGCAAAAGCTTTTTCATACGAATTTTGACAGTTCATTTATAAGGCTGATAAACTTATAAGGTTTATACCATTTATAAGGGTATTGCCCATTTGCATGAAAACCCTTAATATAATTTTTCAGCGCACATACAAACATGGTGTAATATGGGCATTTGCAAACAGTGTTGCCGCGACGATTCTAAAAAAAGGAACCAAGAAAAGGTCTCAAAAGTGTCCAAAAGTATCCACTTTTGAAAAAAAGGATCCACGTATCGAAATCCAAAAACTAATATGATATTAAATTTTTAAACACAAAAACAGAACTTTAGTATTTGTAAACAATGAAACCAACTTTTTCCATGAAAATTTTTTTTATTTAATTGTAGGACTAGCAAATATTTTTGTTAAAATATAATAATAAGAAACAAAACATATATAATAAAATTAAAAAGGAATATAAATTATAGATCTTCTATCTTTTATTTGCATTGCTGTTGCCCTTTAATTACATTTATTTTATAAGTGTAATATTTATACAAAAGCAATATACAGAACAACATATAATTGCATAAAAAAAGGAAAAAAGCTTATTCAGTTTAGAGTAAAATAAATTATATGGGTTGCTACGGCCTTTTAATAATCTCAAGCTAACATTGCACGTTGAAAAAAATGTATTTCAAAACATTTATTGTGAAAAGCTATAATACATAAAGACTTGAAATTTTATTTACGTAAATAATTCAAAAAACAAAATATCAAATAAGTTTTGTTTTTCTCGCTAGGTGGCGCAAAAAGTAGTCGTTTGCAGACAGGGTCAAGATATTTGGGTCCCAATTTATCGGAAACAAAAAAATCAAAGTGCTTGTAGTGTATTGTAAATAAGTGTACTTGTCGCTACAATCTATACTAATTATTAAGCTTAGCTACAATTTCCAATTGCTACGGGAATCTTAAGGTTTAAAAACTACAGATTTTTTTTAAAGTCGCGCTAATTTTTTACTATTAGGCCAAACTCACGTTAAATGCCTTTAATAGTCTTTTTAATTTTTAAAAGAAAAAAAGAAAATTTATAAGTCTTATCGTTTTTAGTTAATATTAAATCATTTGTCGAAATATACTGATAAAAACTCATTCTCTGTTATTTTTTTACATACTTTTATATTAGTTGCAATTATGGATGAATAAAATTGAATTGAATTGAATTAAGTTAGTTTTAAATCAGAAAAAATACGTTTTGTAAAGGTTTTGCTTCAATGAATTTTTTGATAAGAAAATATAGCCCAAAAATGTCTCAATGTGCTCATTTATCTAAACGTTTTTGTCGAATCCAAAGGACTTTTTATATTTTACAAACAAGAACATATATTCATATTAAAAAAGATTGTTTAAAAAAAGTATCCAAACTTACACTAAGGCTTAAGAAAAAATATCATCAATTTTCATCAATTTTTGAATGAAAAAAGTATCCAAATGGATCCAAATGGATCCAAACGGCAACACTGTTTGCAAATGTTTAGAGAGGAGTTTCCAGAA
This sequence comes from Dichetophora obliterata, assembly GCA_963920525.1. Lineage (NCBI taxonomy): Eukaryota > Metazoa > Arthropoda > Insecta > Diptera > Sciomyzidae > Dichetophora > Dichetophora obliterata. The sequence goes on along the minus strand of OY986436.1, from coordinate 168,039,064 downwards.
TTGAGTTATAAGCATAAATAGGCATGCCAACCGTACAGATTTTATCTGTACAGTACAGAATTTTGACCCGGCGGACAGAAAAAAAAATTGTACCGAATTTGTACAGAAATTTCGATGTCCGATTTAAGCTTAGTTGCAATTGAAAAAAAAGAACTATAAAACATATGAAAAAACCAAACGTTTAAAATAGCAGACTGACAATATGTTGTATCGTCTGAACTCCCCAATAACGTTGGTGGGTGTCATTGCGAGTTATGCCTACTTGGAAAAAGTAGCAGAATGGAACGCGGAAAACTTGCGAATGAAGAAACGATGGGTTGAAATTTCCAATCACATGAATACCGCGCAAGTGCCGTATTTGAATTTTGCACGCATCATTAAATTTATTCTCTGTTTACCTGGGTCGAAGTGCACCTTTCGAACGTGTTTTTTCTTAAAAAAAAATATTTGGAAAGCCAAGTCATTCAATCTTAGCATCGAAACACTAAAATCAATTCTACTCGTGAAATGTAACTTAGATTACTCGAGCATTGACTTCCATTCATTTTAAAGGAAACAGCCGCAACTATTGAGACAAATCTCAAGCCAAGATAAATACCATTTTAAGCAGACGAGCGACCTCAGCAGTATTGCTTTTGGAAATGATGATGAAGCTGATGGCTCTAGCAATAAGTCAGTCGTTGGCGCACAAGCCGAAAATGCAGTCTATATATAAATGTGCCTGATTATGGTAGAATAATTACAAAGTAGCCGAGACAGATGGCTATTTTAACACAAGAGGCAACCGTAGGTTGTCTTCGCTTGCATATTTTACTGTCATTTTCTTTCGTTCTCTATTTTATACTATTTTTGACATTTGATGGTCGCTTAAAGACCTGCCACGGCTACCTTGTAATTATTCTACCATGCGTCTGATTGAACAACATAAAATAATGTTTTTATTATTCTTGTTCCTTTTTATTATCTTTCTTTGAAAATGCAAACTTTCTTATATAAATCTGTTTATTCATAATCATAATAAATACCAAATAGTGTACAGAAGTGTCCAGATTTTTTAGTTGAATTTTTATATATTTGTACATAATTTGACCGTACGATAGTTGGTATGCCTAAGCATAAATAATGTTTTGCAGCCTTGCCAGCCAGTTTTTCCCTACTTGAGGTTGTGTTAGTCTATATATACGAATATATAAAAGAGTTGTGACACTGTACGAAAGCTTGACAACACGCAAGAATCTCTGAACAATTAAAATCAACGAGTATCAAACGATTTGTTATTTCAACTTAATCGTGATAGGCTATTGATATTTTGCCATTCCTACTATTCACGCCCACTATTTGCAAAAAATTCTATATTTCAGACGATTTTGGCCGTATAAGACTACAATTTATTTATACTTTCGCTAAGTTTACTAAAAATGGGCATGACCCATTAAGTTACGTCCACTTTTCGGGGGATAAGCGTGGAGTAAAGCAAAGCGCACTAGGCTGAAGCTAAATTGGGCTGAAATTCTGGCAGTCGATTTGTTTCGAGTACGAAATGGTTTAAGTGAAAAAATTATGCCACACCCCCATTACCGCCCACAATTAAACAAATATGGACTATTTCGAACGATTTTGGTCGTATTAGACTAAAATTTGATAGTTTAGTTTATACGGTTATTTTCGGCAACTGTACTTAAAATGGTGATAATGTAAAAAAAAAATTTTCTGAACAGCATGAAAAATCCGTATATGGAAGTAAGGCGGTCTGTGGCAGGATAACGTCTGCCAGGAAATACTATAAATCAATAAGAATGATGTATATATCCGTACATTCTGATCGTCATGCATTGATGTTTCAAAAGGAAACGTCGGGCATGTGTTGTTCGAAGGGCAATTTACACACTTTCACAAATTCACAAAAAGATCATAAACAAATTCATTGAATTCGGTCAGGACAACTTCTGTTGGGTCCACAATAAATATAAAGATAAGGAAATAGATTAAAACATAGATTTATGTATATAACTTTGGAATGGTTCCAAATATTTAAAAAAATTTTTTACAGAAATTATTTGTTTAAGCTATATATGAAAATGTTTTTCCCAAAAATTAGTTTTTAGCTGTAGAACATTGTAAAAAATGTAACAACAAAATTTTAAGCAAATTAATACATCAGCGCTAATATTATTGACAAAGTCAATGAGTCCAAATTTTATTCCATTTTGTGTGATGAAGCAATGGATATTAGTACAAAATAACAATTTACTCTTTGTATCCGATATGTGAACACCACCAAATGTTTAATATGTGAAGATTTTGTAGGATTTGATTAGTCTGCAATTACGGATCAACTCGGAACTTTAGGTGTTTCTATTGAGAATTTAAGACGTCAAGGATATGATAGAGGCTCAAATATGGCTGGACAGCATAATGGAGTTCAATCATTAATATGTACAAAACAGCCATGCTACACTCACTGTATCAGTCATTCAGTTAATTTATGCGTTGCCAAGTCTTGCGAAGTGCCTGAAATTCAAAACATATTCAACATAATAGTTCTGTTCGCGTACTTTTTGGTAAAAAAATTAAAAACGTCAAAAATAACAAAATTGAGAGAGAATTAACTTCAACTTTAAAAAGTAAACGAACACTTTTCTGGTAAAATAATGAAAAATGTCAAATAGGTCGGTTAAAAATAAGAATATCTAAAATAACTCAGCTGCTACACACACTCAGCTACCATTTGACAGTTTTCATATTTTTACAACATGAAATTCTTCTTATAAAAACTTTAAAAAACTTAAACGGAGAGAAAATGTGATTTCCTCTCTATTACACAATTCCCTCAGTAAACGAACGCTTTCAGGCACTTTCTTGTAAAAACTTTTGAAATATTTCGTTTCCATTCGACTACGCGAACAGACCTAGTACTATATCTGTTTTTTACACGATCAGCTAAAAGATTTCAGAAATAAAAGACCACAGAAAAGAAACGTAGTCGTTTAAAATGAATGTGCCCCGCTTTACCGACATGTCTTAAAAAAAAAATAAATTTTGCCATTTCAACCCTAGAAAGGACTTCGACCGAGCTTCTATTGATCAATTGTGTTGTGCGTGTTTTTAAATGTTTTGATCAAAATTGATCGAGAACTAGACCTATGAGTTTAATGCCGAGGTTTGCCGTTGTCTGCAGAGAGGTGACGACCGAACAGAAAAATTAATTAACCACTCTACTCTACCCACTAGGCTACGGCCGGCACAACGTCACCTACATGGCTTGGTTAACGTAAATTCCTTCACTTGAACTTTCAGCAGAACTCTTTAAAATCCTAACTTTCAGATTTCATCAGCTTGCAGCCACATAGAATACCTCATTAACAAATATCTTGCAATGAGAATAGATAAAAACAGTTTTGTAAGTATTTTGTAATAATTATATTTTGGGTCGCCATATAATAATATTATCGCGACGGTATCGCCACAAGATATAATTCGCGACATGTCAGAATCGCCATGTAAGGATTCGCGATATTATTTATTAAAAAAAAGAATTTATTTATTTAGTATTTTTAAGGTCCTGCCTAACATTTAAGCCGGCGTATATTCGCCACTGGCTCTAACTAATATTTTTTATTAGTAAAAAGTGCACTTAGGCTGTTCAATGAAAAAGTCGGCAGCTTTTGAAGGCTCAACACTGATAAATTTTATTTTTAAATTGTTCTTGCTTTTATACTATACATAACAGTACTTAGTCTTAAAACTAGTTAACAATTGTTTGTGTATTTAGAAAAATGTATTAATTAGTGTAGTAGTAAAGTAAAATATAATAATCATATGTTTGTAATTAAGCAATATAAATGTAATGTGTGTGAGTGAAATAGATGCTATTACTGAGCATGAACATATGTTTAATTGTTTGAATGTTCTTAATGTTATTTCTATACACCATAGAAGTAAAATATAAGGAAGCAGTGTAGTTGAAGTGAATTGAAGTATTTTACAAACACATTGAAGTTGACACAAACACAAAAACATTCAAACAGGACCGAATTCGGTTATGTAAACTTTTTTTTATAAACTATTTAATTGATATTAAAATAACACAAAATCTAAACAACTAAAATCCATACCAAATAAAAATCCTTTAAAATAAATAGTTTTGTGTAGTTTTTCCGAATTGTCGGCTTTTCATTAGTTTTTTTTTTACATAAAAGTATCTAATTATAGCTTCCAAACTTAGGGCGTTAATCCATTTTAATTTCATGTCAAGTATCCACAGAAATCTGTAAAAAATTTGTAAAAAATAAAGCTTATCCTCATACAATAAAATAAAATTAAAGCCCTCTTATTTGCCACCCTAAAGAATGAATGTGCTCATGAAGCAGAACTTGTGTTTTGACAGATTTAATGTTGTTTAATGTTGTTTAAGTATAATATAATTGTAAATAATTCATACCGTAAAGGTATGTTCCTACACCCTCACCCTTAAGATACAAAATATTTTGAATTTTCGAAAATAATTTTTTTTTAACTAATATAATATTTAATATAATTAATTTATGTTATTAAATAGACAAAACTTAAAAATTAATTTTAAGTTACAAGCTTCTTAAATGTATTTCTTCAACATGTTTTTCTGATATTATTTAAATTTTTCATTAAAATTTATTATTGAATTTACTCCGTTTTTGTTTACAATTTCATAAGGACCAATATAAGGAGATTGCTTTTTCTTATATTCATCCTTTTCGTTAAAACTTTATCACTTATATTTAAATTTAACGGATTGGTATTCTTATATTTTTCTACTTTAAGTATTTATTTTTGCATTATTTATTAATTCTTTTGCTTTTTGTAAAGATTATTTTGAACGATGTTTGAATTCTTGCGCGTAGTAATCTGCAATTATTCGATAAGTGTAGAGGACCTGCTGTGTCGATTGAAACGACATCAAAACGCGTCTCTGGTGTGTCTGTCATTGTTAAATTTTCTTTTGTACATCTTGTTTGTTTGTTTATTTTACAAGTGTTAAAATTTAGTATGAAGTTTTTTTCGCTCTTATTTTCGCAAATGCGGCTGAAAAAAGAGGTGACAGCGGTGCCACGATCGCGGCAAAACCATGTCATTTGGCCCCATCCTAAGAAAAATATCGGTATACGAAAGCATTTTGGGTAATATTTATTTTTATTTATTTCTTTTTATAAAAAGAGTATCTATTGTCAGGCACGGATCCACGGGGGAAATCCCCCCAAAATTTCTTAAGAAAAGTTATTTAAAATATATTTTTTTTTTTGAGATAAATTAAAATCAAATAGTACGTTAAGGTTTAATCTAGCCGTGCGCAATCACCTTTATAATTGCTAGTTGCTAATACATTGAGTTGATGTCGTGATCTTAAAGGGTGTTGACGTGCGTCTGTCCGGCCCTTTAATTTTAATTCCAACAAGAACATCATCAACAGCACAGCAGCAAAACCTGTTTCACAGAGAGTCGCTAGCTGCTGCATCATCATCGCTGGACAGCAGTGAAGTTTTTTTAGCTGACCACGCGAGGGGCTTTTCTATGCTCCTCGCAGTGTAAGTTATTGTCTTTGTTTCCGTCATCTTCGATATCGTCTCCCATTAGTTACGTTTGTAAGAAGGGTTACACAGTGGGCTAAATTGTGCTGAAGTAAAAGCATAACACTTGCTTCAGTATTTTTGTATTGCTCATGTTGTGCAATTCTCTTGCAGCCGTAACTGATTACCTTATACTTATGCCCTTATTTGTTTAATATTTGCATGGTGCGGAAATGTCGGGTCATTTTCGCATAGATTTTTGCAATATTCGTGAACTGAGGGCGAATTTTTTCTCGGTATATGTTCATTGTACTCTATATAGGACTCAAATAATAGCACTAGGCGAGACCCAGATGGCGTCGTCCTTCTGTCGTTGAAGAATAACCCAATACATTGGGTTATTTGGGGTTTGCAGACGACAGCAGCATTTGTCATTCATATTTATTTAAAAACGCCCAAGCTCAATGGAGATTGAGAGAAAACGGCAAAATATGAATGACACACTCCTATATGATCTAAAAATCTCCGAGTTGGGTCTTGCTTACAGAGTAGAATTCAATGAAAGCAAGACTCAGTGCCGCACACGTTCTGGGCATATCGAATCTTCGTTGGAATGTGTCCAAATGTGTCGATGTGTCCAAAGAAGCGGGCAAGTGATTAGGTTCTTTAAAACGGTGCACAAAATATTTCACTTCAGCTGATCTTCGCATGATCTACACCTCATATATTAGACCGAAGATGGAGTAAAATTCGCACATTTGGGCAGGGGATTCAAGATCTTATTTGGAGCTTCTGGATCGAATTCAACGTCGTGCGATATATTTGATAAGGGCGATGCCTATAGAGATCCAGACTAGAAGCAATGATATTGGAACTTATATTGGCAAAGCAGTTTCTTTCAGTAAGCTGTAAGCAGTAAGCTTTCAACTTACTTTACAAAAACCAAAAGCTGTATTTAATAATTTGTTTTCGTATAACAATTAAAAAATAAAAACATTTCATTATAACTTAATAACGTATTCAAATAAGAATTATAAAAACCAAAAATTTAAAATTTCAGTTTTAACAGAACGAAAAAAATATAGAATACAAAACGCAAAATTGACTTAAGAATCTATTTCTTTAAAGAAATACTAAAACCAATATTTTATTTGACCACCGTTAGCTAAAATAACGCTATTTATTCTTCTTGGCATTGAGTCAATCAATGAGCGAAAGGTGGAAAGTGGAATATTTTTCCATTCTGCTTCTATAAATTTGTGCTTCTATACAAATTTCCTTGCTGGATTATCTTGCTGGAAAATCCAAGACTCTTTACAAAACTTTTCCGAGAAGTCAATTAAAACGTTATCCAAAAGTTCAACGTAAGCAGCTGCATTCCTTTTATGGCTGCTAAAGCATAAGGGGTAGGTCCATTATAGCCGAAATCTGCCCATATCATAAGTGACCCTCCTTGAAAATGTCTGGCATGACGACAATGACGTCTAATGTCATTCCAATATTTTTGAAAGCCATCTGGACCATCCAAATTAAACTTTTTTTCATCACTGAAGACCACGGACTTCCATTCATCATCCCAGAATTTGTGTTTTTCAGCTTAAGACAAACGAGCGATTTTATGCCTTTTCAGCAACTTCGGTTGAGGCGCACGTTTTACATATTTTAAATTATCGCCGTCCTTTAAAATTTGTTGCATTCTTCTCGTGAATACTGGAAGTCCAATGCCGTTTGATATTTGACGGAGATATATGTTTATCGACAGCTAAGCGCTTTATTTGCCGCTTAGTGCGCTCGTCTACCTTTGATGGACGTCCGGCTCTTTTTTTAATTCATAATTATCAGGATTTTTCAGGAAGGAAAATACTGTTTTTTTATCTCTGTGGACTTTATGAGCTATTTCCCTTATCGTTGTGCCACAATCATGCAAAGTTTGGATTCGTATACGCTCTTCAGCTGTCAAGTGAGCTCCGCGAGGTATTTCTATGAAAATTAAATAATTAATTATTAAAAATTAAGTATATAATAACTATTATTAATAATTACCTTTGTTAAAACAGGATTCAAAAAAAAATTTTTGAGATTACAAACACTAAACAAAATTTATTAAAACAGTATGCTTTACTTATTTCGCACTAGACTCACGACGCGGATTAATCGACGCGGAATTTAAAATAGACTTAAAAAAATCACACTTTAATTTGTTGTATGCTATATATATTTCGTGCAGTGTAATAGCAATAGAAACTTGCCAAATGGCTACATGGACTGAAGGAAAAATTTTCATAGCATTTAAAAATTGTCTTCTGCCTCCGGATTAACCTTGAATTTTGAAAATGAAAAAATAGGTTTTTTAAAAAATTAATAATCTTTTTCTGTGCATTCCTTTTACCAATATAAATAAGGAAACACAATATTTGTAAATTATATTTGTTTAATTTTGATAATATTAAGAAAAATTATATATATTTTACAAAAAAAGGGTTTTTAATTTACTCAAAAATCTTGTTTGCTATCAAATTTAGGCATAAGTTTGCGAGACTTAATTTGCGCTTTTATAAAGCCTTGTTGTGCTGGTTTTTTGGCCAAGGTTGCTGCTGCTTCAGTTACTGTCTTAATTGCCCTCTCGAATGTCTGCGTGTAACAAGGAAATCGCAAAAAATTTAGTTCACCTTCTCCTTGAGCTATGAAGGACTCAAGCTCAGCATTTGACACACTTTTTAATATTGGAGGTTCAGTAACTTAAGTTTGCCAATTAATAAGGTCGAAATATACTTTTGCTTCCATATTAATGTTTGGAACCTGGAAGAATCTTATATTGATTGATTTTTCGACCAGTAATTTTAGAATGAGGCGTAGAGCTAGTTCCCTAATATGCTTAGATGAATCTGACAGCATTGATAACAGGAGATTTTCAGGGTGGGCAAAGTAAGCATTGCGTTTTATCACTGGGTGAGTAATTGCTTTCAGATCTGTAGATAAATAACGGGTTCTGGAAACTAATTCCCACAAATGCCTTCCTCCGTCCTTGCAAGTTTGGTGGCTTTTTATTAGAAACCACACTGGTGCACACACTTTGACAACATAAGTTGCTAAAGTGACGAGTTGATCAAAAGGAACAGATGATGCTACGTATAGACGGAGAACACGAATTGCTCGCGTAAGCCACCTAGCGTGAGACATTATACGAGGCGATTTGTTAGCTGAGTGTTCTGGGTAATCACCAGACATAACAGCTGCTACTATGTTCTACAAATAAAGCTGGTCAGAACTGTGATCACTAGCTGGCATTTCGCCAGAAATAACTTTGAACTTTACAATAGCCTTCTTTTCACAATCTTCTAATGCTTTTCCGATGGTACCTTAAAAATTTATGAACTCCAACTAAATATCAAATATTAATTACCTGTAAATGTCTGTGGGCCAGAATTTTTACCGTCAATATATAAAGTCACACAGATATATATACGTCCCCCCTCAAAAACTTTTTTCTGACCAAATTATAAGCTTTAATTACAAAAAAATTATATAGGATATGATCAAAAGGAACAGATGATGCTACGTATAGACGGAGAACACGAATTGCTCGCGTAAGCCACCTAGCGTGAGACATTATACGAGGCGATTTGTTTGCTAAGAGTTCTGGGTAATCACTAGACATAACAGCTGCTACTATGTTCTACAAATAAAGCTGGTCAGAACTGTGATCAATAGCTGGCATTTCGCCAGAAATAACTTTGAACTTTACAATAGCCTTCTTTTCACAATCTTCTACACTCACAAAAATAATTTGTTGGCGTTAGGTTACAGTAAATACATTTTGACTGGGGTACTCATAAAGTAGTTGTTTTAATTAAAACTCTGTTTATTTAACTGTAATTAAATGAGCATAATCGACTTTCGGTTGACGTAAATTCTTATTTTATTATTGTAACTTCATGCCTAAACAACAATTCGGTTAAAATTCAATATATATGCTTTAGTTGCAAGAACTGAATGGAATTTGTCATTTCAACTTACTTTCCGTCTAAGCAATTTCAGTTTATTCAAAACAACTGACCAGTACAATTACAGATTTACGGATAAAAGGAGTAATTGAAACATCCGCATTATTTATTCTGTCAATCGAATTGTTCTTACGTTACCACCGATATTCAACGATGTTTCAATATTCAGTTGCACCGCCACCAAAGTCAATTGCAACAGACGAATAGTCAATAAAAATAACTCACATGTGGTCACCTTAACCACAACCGTCGCTTTTTTCACGCTCGCTGTGTTGCTCGTTCCTCCTTTGTTTAATATTCGGTCGATTTCTATTTCGGTATTCTCGCTGCAAGTTGTTGAAGTGTTTTAAGGTAAATAAATTAGTAAAAAAATATGCTTTATCGAATATTTAATTAATATAACTTGTGCAGTTTTTATTAATTAAATTCATTTCTTCGTAAATAACTGCAATAAGAAACAACAAAGCAATCATAATTTCCGTCGTTTGTTTTTTACACTCTTTATGTTGCTCGTCGCGCCTTTGTTCATGGTTCGGTCGGTATTCTCGCTGCAAGTGGTTGGTTAAGTGTTCAAAGTGAAGAAATAAATTAAAAAATATACTTTTATTCAATATTTAATAAATATAACTTGTGCAGTTTATATAAATCTAATACATCTCTTCTTAAAAATATGCAAATTGCAAAATTAGAAACAACAAAGCATGTTTATTTTTATCGTTTGTTTTTCACACTCGCTAGGTTTATATAACCGAGTTCTGGTAAACGCGATAAACAGTTCGTTGTGCACAACCGAATGGCTCAAAAACTTTTCTGCAGTTCCGTTCTCGCAACGGAATGACGCACTTAGCTCAATTGGGAAATTGGCGACTGTGGCAATTGCATTTACAAAATTCCCTACAATCGACAAAGTTAGTAGGGCAATTATTCGGTTGCGGCAATGGGTTTAGTTCTGTGAGTGTAATGCTTTTCCGATGGTTCCTTAAAAATTTATGAACTCGAACTAAATATCAAATATTAATTACCTGTAAATGTCTGTGGGCCAGAAGTTTTACCGTCAATATATACAGTCACACAGATATATATACGTCCCCCCTCAAAAACTTTTTTCTGACCAAATTATAAGCTTTCCTTACAAAAAATTATATAGGATAAATCTGTACTTAAAATAAATTAAAACGATAAGTAAAGATTTCAGAAACAAACGATTTATTAAAAAAAACACAGATTTCATTTTTCGCAACACAGAAAAGTATACATACTTCTTACAAAATGTTTAATGGAAACAAAAATACAGAAAAATTTAGTATTTTGTTAGTCCGCCATTGCTCTCTAAAACTGCGCTCAATCTGTATTTCATCGAAAATACTAGTTTTGTTGTTGTTTGCATTGTAATTTTCGACCATTCTTTCATAAGTGCATTTTTAAGATCATGTTTGTTTTTTATTGTCCTTTTTCGAACATGGCGGTCCAACTCTTCCCACAAATTTTCGATGGGGTTTAAGTCCGGCGACTGGGGAGGAGAATGAAGCTGCTTTGGTACATTGTACAGCAACCAATCCTTAACAACAATCGCTGTGTGCTTGGTGTCGTTGTCTTGTTGGAAGTATCAGCTTTCCGTAAGACCCATTTTATGCACCAATTCCATCAAACTTTGTTGGAGTAGGTTCAAATATACGAATCGATCCATGGTTATGTCAATAAACACTAAGTTTCCTACGCCAGTTGCCGACATCCAACCCCATACCAATACCGATCCTCCTCCATGCTTTATTGTCGGAATTAAATTTTTCGGAAGGAGCGCCTCGTACTTTTTGCACCATACCTTCTGCTTGCACAATCACATCCGAATAGCTTGGATTTGCTCTCATCGCTGAACACAATGTTCTCCAAAAACGTTTCATCTATATCAAAATTCAGCTTTGCAAAGTTAATACGTTTTTTCATGATATTAGCACTAATAAACGGTTTTTTCGCGAAATGCGGCTATGAAATCCACTTTTCCTTAATACACTTCGCATTGTTTTCGGGTGTACAATAACAATTTCGGCATTTTCCATATCTTTAGCTATGTCTATTGCTGTTTTTTTTTCTATATTTTTCGGATTTAAGTTAGTATATGTCTTTTTACACGTGTCATTTTTAGAGGGTGACCGCATCTGGGTTTGTTTTTCAGTGATTTGGTTTTATTATAATTTTTAATCACTGTTTGTACACTCAACTTTGGACGTCCAACTATATTTGTAATTTCCCGTAAAGATTTTCCATTTTTTATGCTTAATAATTAGTTCACGCACGTCAAAACATATTTCCTTAACTTTTGGACCCATTTGCAAAAAAACTATTAGCACTTGATCAGAAAGTGGTTAATATAAGACTAGAAGTCATAACTATCTATTATCTATGTGAAGTTTAAACTTTGGTCAGAAATGAGATTTTGAGGGGGGTACGTATATTTATCTGTGTGACTGTATAAGTATATTCACATGGAGTAAGCAAATGATCCACTGAAATGGTTTGTTTAATGTATTTTCCTTAAGCCTGATTACACCAGAAACTCTCCCGACATTAACATTAGTACCATCGCATCCGATAGCCAACAGATTCTCCATTGAAATATTTTCTTTTTTGAAGAAATCCATAATTTCATTTTGTATAAGTTTTGCTGTTCCAGCTGATGGTGTAAGATAGCCCAAACATTTACATCATAGCTCGCTAATTAGTGTTATGTGCTCTTCTAAGAGGATTTCTTTGTAATATTTACCGCCTTTATAATTATTATTTAATGTTCTATCCTTTCGACCGTAAAAGTAAAGTGCAGGCACTTTAGACACTTTATCGTCCTTTCAAATACTTATACGGGCCTTGTTTCTTTCTCTTCTTATTTTATTTTTGTCTATAACAGACGTTTTTGCTTCTTGTAAAACAACTGAGGCAATAGCTGCGGCTGCTCTGTCTGAAACGCCATATCGATCGCAGGTTTGGGAAAGACCTGAAAAGTTAATTGAAACTTTAGAATGTAGCTTTTGTTTCTTTGTTTCAACTGGTTTAAAAGATGGGCTATCATCAGACGTGTCAGAATCATTTGATGAAGAAGTGCAAATAAGTGAGTTGGCCAGAAGTGAATTGGTAACTGAGACATTGGCGCTAATTTGAGTACGCCGATTTGTTGACGATCATTGGCCATAATACGCGCGAAGTCAGTGCAGCATTTTCCAGATTAGAAAGAGAGTCAAGTCGAATGGGTCTGTCAGTGAATGCAGATAAGACGAAATACTTAGTGTCAACAAACAAACAGTCCCAGCGTCTTGGAACCCACGTTACCGTTGACAATACCTCCTTCGAGGTTGTGAAGAACTTCGTCTATCTAGGATCCAGCATTAATTCAACCAACGACATCAGCATTGAGATCAAACGAAGAATAACTCTTGCCAACAGGTGTTACTTTGGGCTCAGTAGGCAATTGAGAAGCAGAGCCCTCTCTCGACGAACGAAAATCACGCTCTATAAATCGCTCATCATGCCCGTCCTACTTTACGCATCACAAACCTGGACGCTGAGCAGTTTAGATGAAAAGACTTTAGGAGCATTCGAGAGAAAGATTCTTCGTAAGATCTACGGACCAATCTGCGTCAATGGCGAGTACCGAATACGGTGGAATGATGAACTGTATGAGCTGTACGCTGACATCGACATAGTCAAGCGCATTAAAATCGAGCGGCTTCGCTGGCTTGGTCATGTTCAGCGCATGAAAGACGATGCTCCAGTGAAGAAAACATTCGATTCGGTACCCAGCGGCGGTCAACGCAGAAGAGGACGACCGCATCTTCGTTGGAAAGACCAAGTAGAGGACAACCTGACGAAGCTTGGAATTTCCAACTGGCGCCAGCAAGCAAAAGACAGAAATGGCTGGCGCAAATTCTTAGATGAGGCCAAGACCGACATACGGTTGTAGCGCCAACTAAGTAAGTAAGTAAGTATTTGTTGACGATTCCTGTTTAAGCTTTCTACTAATTCTTTTTTGATTAATTTTGTTGTAGCCACATCTATGTTTCCTATTATCATTGCTCGGTCAGTCCTTTGATCTGTGAGAAAACTTTGCTCTTGAAGACGCACCTTTCTTTCTTTAGGGCAAGCACATTTTTTAAAATCTAAATACTAACAAGATGAAATATCAAATAAGGCTTTGCTCAATGCGAGAAAATTTTTTAACTTCATTTCCGGTATTTTGGGAAAAAAATTTCAACAAATTTTTAAATTTTATGTGATAAGCTTTGAGAATTTGTTGCATTCGAATGTGTGAAACTGTCGGTAATGATGCTTTTTTCCAAATATTTTCAGTTTTCAGCATGACAATATCATATTTTCCTTTATATCACATGTATCGCCAAATATTGGACATCTACAAGCTTTCCGAGTACGATCCATTGCAAACGTTAATATAAACACTAAATTTTTACAAATTACAAAAAAATTAGCAAGCGTTCTTTCACTAATATGATGTTTATTGTTTAAAACTCTTGCACTATTTAAATTCATATCATTTTTTTTTCTTTCTTGAAATAGTTTTCCATTTTCGAAGCAAAGTATCCTAGATTCAAATTCAAATTATTTGAATACTAGATTTGAAAATATTTTTGTAAACTAAGTGGATTTTTGTCAAAGTGTTGCATAAGCGTTATTTTATGGGACTTTTTAGATGGTTTTAAAAAAATTTTAGCACAAATATTTAAATTTAAAATGGATTTATATAATCCAGCAGGGTTACTGTATAATTTAAACTATTTCTTTTATATTATTATTTAAGGCGGCTATTTTTTATTCATGCTTCCTTAAACTGTGTTTGGAAAAAAAAAATTGTAGTTCTTGAAACTTTGATGCTAATCCGGAAGCAGATGCTCTTGACCAATTGTAATAATATTTTACACGCGTAATATCAGTCCTAAAAGGCAACAATAAATTGCTATTAGAACATGTAATTTAAAAAATAAATTTTTTGACCCAGCCTAGCTAACAGGGATGGGCTTGTTTTGGCGCAAGTTGCAAATGGACTTTTTTTGTAATTGTTGTGCGTTGTTCACAATTCGCAATGAAAGCGGCTTCCGAAAAAACGTTTTGTTAAGAGCTCTTGTAACACAGCCGTTTAAAAGTTTCAAACATTTGACAGGAGAAAATGGTGATTTAGAGTTCCACTCCAAACATTTATGACATAAAGATGCCACCACTTCAGGGAAAGGCTTTGTTAAAACGTACCATAATCCAAATTTAGAAATTAGAAGCCTTGCTGATAACAATATCAATTTGCAGATAAAATCCAATAGGGAAATCCTAATTCCAATAGTAAAAACAGTAATTTTTCTTGGTAGGCAAAATATTCTATTCCTTAGCAATGATAAGATATAGGGGGATGCTGGTGACAAAGTTATTGAAAATCATATGCAATCGTCATCTTCAAGGGCGACATATGTGAGTAAGACTCCTCAAGACAAACTGATTGACTGCTGTAGCATGGAAATTTTGAATAAAATTTTTAAAAAAGTTTCTGATTCTGGCTTCTATTCAGTAACTTTGACGAAACCCCAGGTGTGTCAGGTAAAACTCAAGTGAGTTTTGTTCTTCGATATTTTGACTATTTATCTGAAAGGCCTTTATAAAAGAAGATTTTGTTACATTTATTGATGCATTTGGTGAATTGAGCTCGTGGGGTCAAGATATTGAAGATAATGAACGAGAGACTGCCAATGAAGAAATTTCATTGACTGGAGTATCTTTAGGGCAACTGGTTTTAAAAGAAATGAAAGAGCTTAAGCTACAATTGAAGAACAGTTTGGGTATTGGCACTGATGGTTGTGCTGTTATGCTAGCAAAGCATGGAGCGGTGAAATACATACAATCTGAAGCCATAAATGCTGTAATGACGCCTTGCTTACCTCATAAACTAATTAACAGTATTTCAAAATCATTAAAAGTATCTTCAATTGAAAAAACTTCTAGTTATATAAGAGAGGTAACACGTTTTTTTTAGATCTTCAAGGCCCAAGCGTTATATTGTTTAAGCTCAATTTCTTGGCAAAAAATTTGTTCAACTTTGTGAAACACGATGGTTTCAGCGATATAGTTCAATACTTCAATTTATATCAAGTTTGCCAGAGATTGTTGAGGCACTAACACAAATAAGCATGTGGAAGGACAAGGAGACAGCAGAAAAGCATCAGTTCTTACTGCAGCTATATTTTGCATGATAGAACTACCAGATATTATAAATAGCGACTGCGCTGCCGAGCTGTAGGGATAAAGTGTCAAATACAAATAGTGTAACCACATTAAAAAATTTTCATTTTTCATTTCATTTTTATTTCGTAAGCCGGCACAACAAAGTTTAAAACCTGAATAACAGTACCGGTAGCATGAGAGTATAAACATCCAGTAAAATAGAACTTAAATTACATACCTAACATATAACATATCATAATTAAGTTTAAGAATTATTACAAGGAAATAAAATCAAATGTAATATAAGCTAGTTACAAACTGAGATTTAAAAAAGAATTGTAAAGGGTGTTTTTATAGAGTGATACAAGTTTAAATCAAAATAAAACATAGTAATATATTTTTAATACCAATGAAACGAGCTTTATTGGATAGAAAATGATGACATTAATGCTAAAATATGATTTTGGCCATGTGGCCGTGGCGGCTGGCGCGTACAAGGCTCATACTAGAACACCAATTTTCACAAACTTTTCGCTGCATTTGCGGGTGTATCTCGCCGATAACTCTTCAAATGTTGATTTCCAGGTGTTCAGTTGCTTGTGGTTTATCGACGTAGACAAGTGACTTTACATAACCCCAAAGAAAATAATCGAATGGGGTTAAATCACACGATCTTGGGGGCCAATTAATTGGGCCATTTCGTGAAATTATTTTTTCGTCAAAAGTTTCCTTGAGTAAATCAATTGTAGCGCCCGCTATGTGGCATATGGCTTCGTCCTGTTGGAACCACATATCGGCAAGATTAATGCCAGTTAATTGAGGTACGAAAAAACTTCGAATCATGTTCCTATACCGTTCACCATTGACAGTAACATTCTGACCATCATCGTTTTTGAAGACATATGGGCCAATGACTCCGCCAGCCCATAAGGCGCACAAAACAGTAATTTTCTGTGGGTGTAATGGTGTTTCGACAATAGCTTGTGGATTCTCCTCACTCCAAATACGACAATTCTGTTTATTTACGTACCCATTCAGCCAAAAATGGGCTTCATCGGAAAATAAAATTTTCCATGGAAATTCAAAATCAATATCAATTTGTGCTTCAGCCCATTCGCCGTATTGGCGCATACGATGGTCGTTTGGCTTTAATTTCTACACAAGTTGAATCTTGAAAGGTTTTAAGCCAAGATCTTTTCGTAAAATCTTCCATAAAGTGGAAGGACACAACCCCAGTTGCTGAGAACGGCGACGAATTGATTGATTAGGATCATCTTCAATGCTTTCCTGTGCAGCGGCTACAGATTCTTCAGTGCGCACTGTTCGGCATCTCACGGGATGCACATGATCAGTAACAGTAAATGTGGTCCGAAAACGATATATTGTTCTTCGAATTAGCAGCTCTGAAGGACGATTATGTACGCCATAAAAGATGGACGAAGTGAACGTTAAGTTTGACGAACAGAACAATTATTTTGATTAAAAATTTCCACAATTTGCACGCGTTGCTCTGGTGTAAGTCGATCCATAATGAAATGTCAAAGCAAACTAAAAAAAAGCAACTATCAGCTGTTAAATGGGTGGTCAAATAAAGCAGTGATGCCAACTCAAAGTTGTATAACTCTTTAAAAAACACCCTTTATTTAACATTCAAAACTAATCTTAAACTATTTTATATATTTTTAAAATATTTAATAATTTAACTTATTGAACTATTACAGCGAAGAATAGAGTAAAGCTAGTTTATTTTTGAATTGCACAGCGTTATTACACAATCTTAGACTATTAGGAAGTGCGTTCCAAAGACGAACAGAGTGTACAAACAATTGCCTTTCGGACGTTAAACAAGAAACACGTAAACAATTAATCATATTAGTTCGACTGGATCTGGAAAAGTTTAATCTCGAAAGCAAATAACTGGGTTCTGAATTACATAGAATCTTATGCAACAATAAAAGCGTACGATAGTTCAGCAAGTTATCAAAGGTTAAGCCATGGATTCTTTTAGCATACTGGGAAACATGGTCTCTTCTTTTCAGTCCAAACACATAACGAGCAATATTATTATAAAGAACGTTTTATTAATTTTTACTGAGATTATAACAGTTAGCCAAAATTTCGCTGCCATATAGCATTGTTGGTATGAGATATGCTTTAGCAAGTAGCATTCGTATATGAACAGGTGTAAAGTACTGTGTCGTCCATAGTACACGAACCATGCTGTAGACCTTCCCGACAGTGCAACTAATATGATTATTCCAAGTCAGTGTTCTATTGAAGATAACCCCCAAATTTTTCGCAGAGTCAACATATTCTATATTATCACCATTAAGTGTAAGGCGAGGGAGGGCAGTAGAAATGTCAATAACTTTCTTCGCAGTCACTAGACATTTAGACTTTTTAGGATTTAGGCTTAAACCATTTTTGAGTACCCAATCGCTGATTTTTACAAGAATATAATTCAAACGAGCTATACATTCGTAGATGTGCTCACGTATACATTTAACATATAACTGAACGTCATCAGCACACATACGAATTTTGCAATTATAGAAAACACTTGGTAGATCATTGATATATAAGGAGAAAAACAGAGGACCCAAAACAGATCCTTTGGGTCTGGCAAATTATTAGCAAAAACGTCTTGAGATCTTTCGGAGAGATAAGATGCAATAAGATTAACAGTAGATAAAGTAAAATTGAACATTTTAAGAAGCTTGGTCTCTCAAATATCGTGGTCGAATGTGTCGAAACGAGTGATCGCCTTTGAGTGATCCAAGAGAACTAAGAACCCGATTTCATTACCATCTAAACCAGTACGCAAGTCTTCAGACACATCAATGAGAGCAGTAATGCAACTATGGTTGGCTCTAAAGCCTGATTGTCTATCAGTTATTAAATCATTTCTGTGCAAGTGAAAGTTGACTTGTTGACTTATTAACAGTTCTAACGCTTTGGATAAAAATGACAGTATTGCTATTGGGCGGTGCTCATTATGAGATTTAGGTACAGGAATGATTTTAGCTTTCTTCCATTCTTTTGGGTAAATTGACTTTGTGAGCACAGTGTTAAATATGTGAGTTACGTAAGGAAGTACACTTGGAAGCAAAATTTTTAAAAACATTAGACTAATTTCATCATACCCCATTGCGTTCGATTTGATGGATAAGATACTTCTTTGTGCATCAGCCTGACATAGACAAGAGAAACTGAAGCTTGAATCGACGCTTAAAGAATTGTTATTATGTCATTATAAACGTTATGACTTACCAAAGGCGTAGGTATATCAACAAATTTTTTATTTAAATATTCAACGACCACATTATCAAAGAAACCGACATTTTTTTGACTCATATCAATATTTCGTATCTCACGCCACTTCTGTTTACTGTTTACCACAGAGCTAAACTGATAACCATAGTAATTATTTTTTGCAGCTTTCACCTCTTTAACAACTCTCGAGCGTAGAATTTTAAACTCTTTATTTCATGATGGTGTTTTGAAACGTTTCCATCGATTGTACGCATTATTACGCATTAGTATCAAGTTTTCAATTGCTCTGTTGAACCAAGATCGTTTCTTATGATTGGTTATTTTATGCTTTATAGGGACAAGCTCATTATAAAGTATATTAACATTGCAATGAAAAAATTCAACTTGATCATCAACTGAGGTAATATGAAAAATTTGTTCCCAGTTTATATTAAGTATAGAAGTTTCAAGTCAAGCATAGTCGATGTTTTTGAAGTCGCGGTTACTGAATTTGTTAACAGTATCAGTGAGTCTAAAGCAGTGTCGGGCACATTTTAATTTCCCAAACACACGTGTTTGGAAAAAAAATGCTGCTTGAGCGACGTCGACACATGAACACTATAAGCTTCTTCGTGTGGCTTTCAATCGTGTGCGTTCAGCTGTTGCTTTGTTTCGATTTTTGCTAAGGGGCATGTCACACGGTGTCTGCTTGTCCATCAAACATTGGAATTTTCGCCCTTTTTTTTCCTCTCTCTTATTGTTTTGTCCACGGCATGCTACACGTAGTTTTCTGTCCGATAATGGCGGAAGCTAAATTTACTACGTTTCTGCTACCATTTCGTGCTGGTAATGCTCCTTTATGCAATCGATTCAATAAAACGGCTACCCTCTATAGGTTGTTTATAAGTGGTTTTATTTGCATTTAAAATTGATGGGTTAAATTCTGATTTTCGAAGTTTAAAATTAATTACATTGGCCAATATGTATGCAGGAAGTGTATCTACATATATAGATGACAACGATATGGTCCCAATAAAAACAATTGTTGAGTTGATGAAACTCTGGATGGAGTTGAAAATAGTGAAAAAAGATCCTGCTGGATTAAGCCATGGAGAATTGGCAGATATAAGAAAGGGATGATAAATTTATCAAAGGAGCTAAGATGCACTGATGATAAAGCATTTAAAATTTTTTTAAGAATATGTCACAAAGCCGGTTGGCTATGAAATTCATTTGTGCGCATTTCAGTAATATTTTCACTTCAATTAATAGCCATAACCTTATCTCTAAGAATAATGTAAATTTTAACGATTTAAACGATATTACAAGATATATGTTTATTTAAACAGTTTATTTGTTAACTACGCGGCTGTAATGTATGACTAGCTTGATCAGTTTTACTATCAGTAAATCTACTGCTCACATTTTCTCTTGACGATTATCCTAAAATACAAGGGTGAAAAAGACAACTGCAGCTGTACATACAAGCACTAAAAATACTATATACAATGACGTGTTACTTTCATATATGCAATGGAATAGTTTATAAATGGAAAATATAGTTAAAAAATGTATACATTTTTATAAATAACATCATATACACATTTTACGTTCATATTTTTAATTTTAAAAAATACACAATCACTAAAAAAACAATATATTAAATCATTAATATTACATTCACAACAATCACTAATAATATTCAGCTGTTCAGTTGAATCCATTTGCTGCAGCTAGCCGGGCTGCATTTTGCATGTTCGTCAAGTATTCTTATTCTTTTCATAAATAAATACCATTCAAGCCATGTATAGCACTAGCAGCGTACAATTCAATACTAAACAACAAACATCGTATTACTGATGAATTCAAATAGTACATTTCCTACTGCAGTGCAGTATTATTATTACTAAACGTAAAACATCAAGAAAATGCAACCGTTGTCCAAATTGTTTTCAGCTTTGGGCCGTGAACATTTTTGTCAATTGCTCTCTCAATTTCCAGTTTTTTCTTTTACCCGCGAAAACAACAACAAATTTGTCCGTGTCCGCTGTGTGTGGCATGCACCTAAGCAAATCAAGTCAGTTGATGTTGAGCTCTTGGTGTAGTTAGGTCTGGCTGCGCAGTTTTACAAATACACAAATAAAAATTATGCCTGAAGAATGGGAAAATGATTTGAAATTAAATTCGCTCCCATTAGCTTTCACATACTTAATAAAATTTCGCCACCGAGTAGACGAACGCAAAACACATCTGCATCGATGAACTTCCAGCTTAAAACTGACGAACGCCAAGTTGCTCTTCGTTTTTCTCTGCTTCACACACAAGCAAAGAACATGATAATATGTGTGTGCCCATCACTGGTCTAAAGTCATAAGCTAGAAAAATTAGGTCATGCTTTGAAAAATTAGGTACGGATATCTGATCATAGAGAAAGATTCCAATTTTAACGCTGACAAAGAATAAATCCAGGACAGTATTTGAAGTTTTTGTATAGAGAGTACTACTATACTATACTCACTGAGTAGGCAATGTTGAGTTTACAGGTAGAAGACCCAAGCTATTCATATCTTGGACTAGATTATTTTCTACGAGGAGATTACTATTAAAGTTACCAGCAATAATCATTTCAGTGAACGAGAGCGCAATATTTTCCAGTGTGCTTAAAAACGGTAACAAATCAACAATTTTATTCGGACGATATACAGCAGAGGTGTCGTGGCAGTGAGCTAAGTTACAAATTAAAAAAAATAAATTAAAGCTTCGATGGCGACGAAAAAAATTAAAAACAAAAACAAAAACATGAGCACACTGAGTTAATGTCTCTTTAAAAAAATTGCAAAAATAGGTTTTAAGCATCTGACGAGGTCCAAATGTTACACGCTGCCAGTAAATAAAAAAATAAAATGATTCCAGACAAGTAATATTGAAAATGCTACAACAAAAAACTCGCCATATGTGCGCTACGAGAAAACCAACAAAAAACACACAGCAGCAATAACATTGATAGCTACCCTCCAGGAAAAATCGGAAGGCTTCCATCTAAAAGTGATAAAGAAACATTCCCCACCGTATCTCTTGAAAGCTTAAGGGTAGTTTTGTATTTATATTGTTTCCAAACCGTATCTTTTGGAAGCTTAAGGGTAGTTTTGTATATATATTGTTTCCAAACCGCTTCTTTAAGGATGCATTTGGAAACTTTTATTTATTGTCAAGCAATGACAATAGAAAATATTAATATCATTGTTTTCTAGCCGCTTATTGTAGAATTCGATAGTCTAGTGGTAGCGCGCTTGACTGTCGCTCAGGGTTCCCGGGTTCGAATCCTGGCCGGGCATTTTCGTAACAAGGGAGAGGATTGTTTACACATTAATTCTTAGAACAGGGAAGAGAACTGCTAGTAATTCGCTTTTTAAGACAGCGGAGAGGAATGTTTCCACATTCATTTTTAACACAGCTGAGAGGAATGTTTCCCTCTAATGGCATGCTATGTAAAAAAAGCAATGGAGTGTGCAACAAAGGGGAATGCTTCCTACATTCCATGGAATATTTCCTGGTAACATCCGGGAATGCTCACATTCCTGGAGGGTAGCTTTCGACGCGAGTAAACAACAACAATGCCATGTACATAACTCTTCGAATTACAACACACACGGAAATATTGGAAATACAACAAATTTGTTGTTGTAAGTGAGCTAAAAGAGCTGTGGGATTTATAACTCTGATATACAGAGCCTAGAAGTAAATTTTGATTACCATTTAAAACTACTATAAAGACATATTCAATGGCACTATCTTGAGACGACTTGCAGAGTATCTTACACGTAACATTTTATTTGACAAAAATTGCAACTCCGCCAGCATGACCAACTCTATCCGCTCGAAATATTTTAAAACCTTTTAAACTAAACAAACTATCCGGCATGTCATTATTAAACCATGTTTCACTTACACAAACAGCATCCATACCAGAACCCTCAAACATGTAACGCAGCTCATCAATTTTGTTAACTAAGCTTTGAGCATTAAGGTGGCAAATTTTAAACCCAGTTCTTTGTTTGGAGAGTATTCTAATCATATTAAAGCTGTTATCTTTGGAACGAAACAATTCAGAACTAAACGAACTTAACATGTTTATAGAGTATCAAAAAAGGAATCATACCTAACGCGTGCTTAATGACAAAACAAGTTTTCTTCGCTGCGGTAACATATAAAAATACAATATTAAAATTATTGAGACTAAAAATAAGGATTTTAATTTGTGAAGTCACGAAAACAATAAGAAATACTAACTATGCCAGGATCGGCAGGATCATGGCCAGTATTGAGGCTTCCAACAATTGCTTCCAATCTTGACAACGTCTCAACGGATTCCGCATTATCATTACCCTGTAACTTAATACGCACAATCCCACGACAAGTAAAAGCAGCAGTTAGTAATAATTGCTTTTTATAACGGAGTGCATGATGTACAATAAAAGGATTCGCTTTCGTTAAGCCTTCATTAACATAAATTGGCTTATTAGACTGGAAACCAGCATGCTTCAGACGCAGTAAGTCATTTGTTTCACGTCGAAATTTTGCAACAGAGCTTAAGACAAAGTTTCTGTCAAAGGGCGTATCAAATTTGACAATTATTGTTGTATCTTTGCTGTTGTTTCGATGATTTAATTTTTGATTGAGACGGAACAAAGTCTTCACCTTAGGAAGGGTAATGTTTGAAGGGTATTTCCCAAAGGTTTTCACATTCAGGAAATGGAATTCCATTCAGACGAAGATCACAAGCAACGGTTATATTATCTTGTCTAGCCAGTTGAGATTTTAATTCGTTTGCCTCCTTCTTCAGACAATCAACATCACCCATTTGGGCATGTAAGACCACTCCTGCAGCTTTCCCCTGTTGTTCAAAAAACGCACCTTAAATTCGTCAAGCTCTGTTTTAAAAGTGCTTATATCAGTTTTTAATGCGCCTACATCAAGAGCAACTTTTTCTAATTGCGTAACTCTACCAGCAACCGACTGTAGATCACTACGTATTTCAGCAACGATTTGACGTAGCTCAGCCAGAACCCTTTGCTCACTGTCTTTTATAACAATGGCCAGCTCATCTTTGATTTGCGAAGCGATCTGCGCACAATGTTTTGAAAGGCGTAGTTCAAACACTTCGTTTTGCTTCTCAAACTGCTGTTCAAAACTCGCAAGCAAAGTCGAAGTAGAAAGTTTCTCACTTGATCTTTAGTGCAGACCCTTTCTGGGGGCGTAGAAACATTACCAGTCACGGTAAGGCCTGTCACAATAGGGCATGTGTCTGACGAGTTCGCATTAGTTTTTATTGGTGGTGAGTGAACGAACGATTCCCTACGAGTCGAGAGACATTTCACGCATTTGTATTGCTGTCTATTCTTTTGCATGGACTCTAAGAGCCTGTTCTCACGCGCCTTACGTTAGGCGGATCATCGGATTAATTTTGACGTCTACAGGTAAGGTGGGAAGTGGGAAGGTGACAAGTTACGTGAGGCAGCATTTTCAAAAATTTTAAAAATTTTGCGATTCATTTTGACGTCTGTTACTTTGAAGTTTCATTGTGCCTCATTTTCCTCGTGGTTCTCTTATGTTTTAGCGCAAATAAATTTTGTTTTGCATTGGTTGGGTTTTCTGTTTGCGTTGCTGTTTAATTTAAGACTTACAAAGTAATGAATTCTCCGAAATTTAACACCACATTTATGGACTGTTCTCGGAATGCAAAATAAGGCGGGCTTAAAAAAGTCGGTAGTAAGAACACCTGACAGATGCATAGTGTCAAAATAACGCCATTACTCTGCCTTTTTTAAGGCGAGTGAGAACAGGGTCTAAGTCAGCTTTCCTTATGTTCACACAGTGACAGTGGAAATATTCGTTACAAGTGACACATTTCACTTCCTTGTCATCTTGCAAATTACGCTCAACCCTTGCTAAGCAAACACACGGCATTTTTTAGTTTTACGTACGTAAGTCTGAACGTTTCGGTGTCGCAAATTAAGTACAGCGGTTGTTTTTTACTTTGTACTAGGTGGCAACGCTGTATCAAGTAGTTTGACAGTTCCCAGCTGATTGCTTAGTTTCTTATGTTTTTCAGTTCTGGCCATGGCAGAATTAGAGAAGGTATATGCATTTCAGACTGCGCTCTCTTTCTCATAGCCAGAATTGTCAAACTCAAGCATTTTGGTATTCTTGCCTATTTTCGCTTTCTTATCGCATTCTCATCGTTTTCAGATTTTGTATGAGCTGTCAACTTCGTTTTGACAGTTGCGGCAGTCTCCCTCTCCAAAATGCATATACCTTCTCTAATTCTGCCATGGTTCTGGCGCAATATTGCAACAAGAGCAAATAATCGCAAATTATAAGTAAATTTGTATTATAATTTCAACTCACACTGGTTCGGATTATGTATTTCAGAGCCAGAAAGCCAGAGCAGAGGGCAAAACACGATCTCCAGGACAGACAACAACGCAGCAACAGGCAACAGCAATAGGCACCAGTTCAGCAAGCAGCACTCACCAGATTCATTCAGTGCAGCAAACGACGATAAATCCTCAGAAACGCCCAATATCAAATCACAACGGAAACTCCAAGCTATGTTTTAGAAGCTCTGATAATTTTTCCAATTTTTAACTTCTTAAATATGTTTAGATTTGTGTTTAAAATACGGAGATAAAATTTTTACAAAAAATTCCAGATTAATTATTAACTTTTGATATTCTATCCCTACAATGACAGTCGAACCCTTTCGATTTATAATACATGGGTAATTGTACTATAATATGTAGCAGTGAATTCATTTTTTGAATTTTCTGTCTTGGAGACATCGTTTCACTTACACTCCCTCTCAGCGTCATTCTTCAAAAGGAAGCCATTGATTTAGCAAAAGCATCTGATGCAGGGTTGCCATTTTGGTAAAATATTACCATTTTTGGTAAAAAATTTTTGAATTGGTAAAATGGTAAACTATTAATCATTTTGGTATTTTTTTTTCTGAATAAATAATTATGCACTCCATTTCATATTTGTCACCAATATTTTTTTTTCATAATATTTTATTTATGGCTCATTAGTCAAAAATATTTGAAACTAATTTTCTATTTCAATATATATAAAAGGGAATGTGTGTTTGTTTATTTGTTTGTTTGTTTGTTTGTACCTTATAGGAGACCAAACCTCTAGACCGATCTTCCTGAAATTTTCACAGCATTTAACTGGGACTCTGGCATGATTAATAAGGTACTTTTTTCGACCACGACCACTTTTACGCCCACTTTTTTAAAATTATGTAATTGCTCCCATATAGTTTTTAACAGATTTACTTCAAATTGTATACACATTATACTCCAGGCGAGGTAGAAATAAACATTTCTTACGCCACGCCCCCTTTCACGCCCCTTTTCACGCCAAATTTAAGTTTTAAACTTTTTGTTCTCTGTACAAATTTGTTCCTTCCAACGGATTATTTTTTATTTGGTAGTATATTGCTCTTAATACTGTTAGCGTCGCCATATTACTATGAACCACGCCCACTTCACCGCCCCCTTTTTTAATTCAGATACTTACTTATACCACTAACAATGTTTGCTATACAAAATACTTTTTTTGTAATATGTATTTACCTAAAGTTTTATATACTTTTTATCTACAGGTAAGGTAGCCATAGATTTTTTTTATTACCAAATCCCCCTTTTTCGCCCCATTTTACTTTAATTATAATTAAATTGCTTTCAATCTATATATATAAAAATGAATGTCTGTCTGTCTGTCTGTTTGTTTGTTTGTTTGTGCTTTATAGGAGGCCAAACCCTTGGACCGATCTTCCTGAAACTTTCACAGCATTTTACTATGACTCTGGAAAAAATAATAGGCTATATGAAGTTTTTATTAGACAAAGGGCGTGGCACTGCCCATATAACCCAAAAATTTAAATCGCCATATTTGAGGCATTTTTTGACCTACGTCGATGATATTTGGTACTTATGGTATTGGCATAATTAGGAATACGTACCAGGAGAAAATTGGGTGGGACCACGCCTCTTTTCAGGAAAATTAAAATCGCAATATAGTCTTAACTACTGGACCGATCTTCATTAAATTTTCACAATAGGATATTCTTACGAAATAATAAATTCTTAACTATATAAAGTTGTGAGTGGACAAAGGGGCATGGCCTCGCCCATATAACCCAAAATTTAAAATCGTCATATCTTGGGCATTTTTTGACCAACGGCGGCAGTATTTGCTATATATGGTATTGGCATGAATAGAAATACGTACCAAAAGAAAAGTGGGCGGAGCACGCCCCTTTGTTTGCGATATATTGGAGGCTGGACCTGTTAACCGATCTTAAATTTTCACAGCGTGCAGCTTTGACTCAGGAATACTAATAACATGATAATATTTTTCAACCATGCACACTTCTGCACCTACTTTTTTACTACGTTTATTAACGCCTTTACCTCAGATTTAAAATACATAATAATTAAAATAGTGGGGTAGCCCCATTCTCTTTCTCCCACAACTTTCTGCAAAACAGCTGATTTTGTAATATGTGTTAATTAAAATAGAGAGTGGAGTAACCCCATTCTCATTCTCCCACAACTGACTGCGAAACAGCTGATTGTGTAATTGCTGCTTTTTGATTGGTCTAAAAATAAAAAGGGGGAGCATGAAGCAAATTACATGCGATTTAGTGCTGAATTCTAATTGGCTTACAACAAAAAAAGAGGCGAAGCATTGCAATAATTAAATAAAATAAATAAATTTTTGTAAATATATAAATACTTTTAATTTTATTTTATACGAGGGGGTAGCGAAGCACACCGGGTTCAGCTAGTTTCAATATAAAATAAGAAATTTTTTTATTTTACGTTTGTAAAAAGATCTTTTTCAAACGCTTATACTGCAATAACTGACGAAGATAGAAAAATTTGTCCCAAACAAGATATGTGAGCCTTTTTCTTAGCTTTCGAATGATGTTCACTAAAACTTAATCATATTATTTTTTGCTTGTGCGAAGTAAAAAATAAGCCTCATTATGTGCGGTTGAAAAAGAAACGATTTTTAGATTAAACTTTTATTTTAATTAATTTATTTCAACTTTATAATTTATAATATTCAATAAATTCCCATTTATTTTTAATACAAAGAGGCAAATACTTTTGAACTATTTAAAAAAAAATTGAATTGATAAATTTTTGTTCAGTTTGAATGGCAAAGTCTTACATTTAAACTTGATACAGTCGTACTTCTCTATAGTGAACTCTCTCTACAATGAACAAATTTTGCAGCTGCAACTAAACTGTCATGCGTTTTTGTCCCCATACAATGAATTTTTTCAATCCATTTTCTGTTATGCATATATATCACTGTGTGGAGATAAAAAGTACAAAATAATTAGGGGATACTCAAAAGTTGAAAATAGCTACAGAAAAATGAAATGAAGAAAGCACCATCACTAGCAATTTTGCCAGCAGTTGACTGTGTTCAGTGAACGAAGTTCTGGAAAGTTGTGGAGTGCAGGCTATCCCAGGTATTTATTTTATAATTTACTAGCTGAAACCCGGTGCGTTGCTGCCACTCTCCATTGTCAAACGCCCATAAAATGTTATCAGTAAAACAGCATGTCTAAATTGAGGTCGAATACTGAATTCCGAGACTGTGCAACCTATATCCATAAAGCTTTCGATATAATAAATTTGGGTTGTATGGGAAATGCCACGCCCTCTTAATCACCGCTCATAGAATGTAATCAATTAAACTGCATGTGAACATGGGGGTCGAATACCGAATTCTACTTCTCTAATACCAAAACTATTCGATAGCACAAATTTGGGTTGTATGGGAGGTGCCACTCCCTTTTACCTACGCCCATAAAAATTTACAAATGAAACTGCATATGTAAATTGAGGTCGAATACTGAATTCCGAGGCTGAGTTACCTATAACTCCAAAGCTATTCGATATCGCAAATTTGGGTTAAGTTGGAGGTGTCACGCTTCGCAGACAAACGCCCATAAAATGTTATCAATGAAACTGCATGTGTACAATGAGGTTGAATAGTGAATTTTGACGCTGTGCGATCTTGAACTCCAAAGCTGTTCGATATCACAAATTTTCGTTGTATGGGAGGTGCCACTCTCCCTTGATCAACGCTTATAAAATGTAATCAATGAAACTGCATGTGTACATTGAGGTCCAATACTGAATTCAAGAACTGTGCGACCTTTAACCCCAAAGATATCTCTAATTTGGGTTAAATAGGAGCTTTCACGCCCCCTTGTATACGCCCATAAAATGTAATTAATGAAACTGCATGTATAAATTGAGGTCGAATACTGAATTCTGACGCTGTGCGACCTAAAACTTCAATGATATTCGATATCGCAAATTAACGTTAAATGGGAGGTGCCACTCCCCTCTTGCCAATGAACATACAATTAAATGAATGAAACTGCGTGTGTACATTGAGGTCGAATACTGAATTCCGGCGTTGTGCGACCTATAACTCCAAAGCTGTTTGATAGCACAAAGTTGGGTTGTATGGGAAGTGCCACTCCCCTTTGACCTACGCCTATAAAATGTAAGTAATGAAAGTGCATGTATAAATTTAGGTCGAATACCGAATTTTTACGCTGCCAACCTATAACTTCAAAGCAATTCGATATCGTAATTTTGGGTTGTAAGATCTTAGCAAGATATTTCACGCCCCCTGTCCAACGCCCATAAAATGAAATCATTGAAACTGCATGAGTAAATTGAGGTCAAAAACTGAATTCCAAAGCTGTGCGGCCTATAACTTCAAAGCTATTCGATACCGCAAATTTGGGTTGTATGTCCAACTCGGTACGTCTAAATTGTGGTCGAATACCGAATTTCTAAGCTGTGCGACCCATAACTCTAAAGTTATTCGATAACACAAATTTTGTATATATTTGTGGGAGGTAACAGGAGATGTGGCATTTTTTCTTAAACCATCTCGTATTCAAAGCAAAGCCTCTTACAAAATTTGAGCTCAATCGGACCAATAGTTTCTAAGTATTTTGATATTTTCTTAAAAGTAGGCGTAGATGAAGTGTAACCACGCCCATTTTTATTAAAGTTAATGACAGTTATCATATGAACTTATTTACCAAATTTTAGATTAATACGACCAAAACCGTCTTAAATACAGTATTTTTATTGATTTGTTTATTTTATTTGGGCGATAAAAGGGGGTGTGGCACTATTTTTTTCCCAAAACTTTGCGTAGCAGTTACGAATAAACCCGTAGAAGGAAGTATCCAATTTAGTCCAGTATTTTCAAGTTTTAAGCATCCGAACAAATCACGATTCATTTTTATATATACAGATATTGATTTGTGGTTGGTAAAAATGGGTGTGAAAACATTTATATATCGTGAATGCCTCTTGGAGCACCTACACAGCAAGTTTCACTATAAAAATGTGTAGAACTCCGGAATCGCCATGATTTCGAAAAATTGGGTGTATATATATATATTGCGACCACGCCCAGTTTTTGTACAGTTACCGACAGTAACCATCTGAACAAAATTACTAAATCTTAGTTTTTTACGATCGAAGCCGTCTGATATACAGTCATGTGAAAGTAAATAGGGACACCTATGTATATTTTTATATTTGAAGCTGCATGAATTATATACAAGGTGCCCCAGATATAGCATTAATTCCCACGGCTGGTGATTCTTATTGATAAGGCAAGTATAACACTTTATGGAGTTTCCTCCCACATTATAAAACTTTCAAGATACAGGGTGTTTTACGGTTTTGGTACGTGTTTAGTATTATTGATATAGAATCTATACTACTCACCATAAAATAAAAAATAATATTTTCTATTTTAGAAAAAATATCAACTTTTTCATCAGTATATCAACCACTTTCGTGTGATGTGCTGTAGCGGAGCTAAAATTTTTATGATTTCTCAAAATGTGGGTGTGTATACGCCCTTTTTTAGTACAGTTGCCGAAAGTAACCATACAATCTTAGGTATCACATGTTAGTCTCATACGGCCAAAACTGCTTGAAATATAGCATTTTCACTGATTTGTGGGCGCAAAAAGAGGGCGTGGAAGCCAATTTTTCGTACAGTTACTGTCAGTAACTACACAAACCAAAGTAACAAATTTAAGTCTTATACGACCAAAGCCGTCTGAAATAAACTATTTTAATTTATTTGTGGGCGGTAAAAGGGGTCGTGGAAACCCATTTTAAGTACAGTTGTCGGCAGTAACCGTACATACTAAATTACAAAATTTTAATTTCATCAATTGACATACTTCGAACTTTTGTGGAGATGAGAAGAAACGTACCGACTAATGTGCTTAAATTCTTACAAGGTTTTGTGAGGAAAAAAAAAATGAAAAAGTATAATCAAAACTCAAATAGTACCAGATTCTTTTAAAGAAAAGTGGAAAAGTTATAATAATTTCTATACAATGAAGTTTCTATATAATGAAGTAATTTACTGGGCCATTGCGAATGCATTATAGTAAAGTTTGACTGAACCTCAGAAATATTTATATGTGCAAAAATATTTTTTATTTTTTCTCCCTGGTTCATAACAATTCAATTTTTTTTTAGTTTGCCAAAATTTTTTTAATGGATGAAGTTTATTGATCGAACAGAGAATTCTTCTCTTCTTCGTATTCGTAGTATCGTTAATCGAAATGTGCATAATTGCTTTTTTGTGTTTTAACTGCTATAACGTAAAAATTACGAAATTTTGTTTATAACCTTAGTAAGAAAAACCATAAACATAACGGTAATACATTTTTGGAACAAAATATGAGCACATTTTAGAGTTATTTTATTTTTCAAATAAAAATTCCATGTGGAACCACTTTATCTGAAGAAGATCGTTCAAATATAAAAGGCTTAAATGTAGCCGCTATAAAAGTAGGTGCTATAGCTGCTAGGACAAATCGTCCCCCAAACACCATAACAAATTTTTTAAAAGACTCTGGCAACTATGCTATAATCAAGCATAGTGAAAAAAAAATCCGTGATTGACCAACGGCACAAAAGACGGATTCGACGTCTTGCTGTGAAGAAAGGGATGACTTGTGGTGAAATTGCTGCGCAATTGGATCTAAGGATTACCAGAAGCAGAATCCAACGAATTTTGGATGAAAATTCAAACGTCAGCTATGAATCGCCCTTCTCTCGACCCAGGTTTCTACCATGACACATTGCGGCCAGTCTAGCATATGCCAAAAAATAGAAATTTTGTGAGAAAGAATTTGGGAATGTCCTATTAAGTGATGAGAAAAGATTCAACCTTGACGGACCCGACGGTTGCTAGAAATACCGGCACAATTTGCGATAGCCACCAAAAATAAGGTATGCGCGTAACCATGGGTGGGGATCATTGATGATTTCAGCCGGTTTCAGATATTTTGAAAGTGTCCCCTGTATTTCATTCGCACAAATCGAATACAAAAATGTATATTGAGTTATTAGATGAAGTGTTTATTGAGTTCACATGCTAAAAATACCAGGATAACTGGACTTTTCAGCAGGACAACGCACCAACAAATTCTTCCCGAGCCACAAATGGCTTTCAATAAATCTGTAATATACCCGTATTCTAGTGACCTGTTAGCCGTGACCTGTTAGCCAATGGCAGAAAGTCGATGTCTCGATCATTAGATCGCTGATATACTTCATGCCTTTCACGCTTAACCAAGTCATATATAAGAAAGAAAGAAAGAAAGACATATTCTTTTATAAAATCTATATACATTTCTATTTTATTCCATAAAATCAATGATAACAGGTTTTGCACATATAAATATTTTCTATGAACTTTTTAAATGCATTATAATTAATAACCTATATCTTGTTTTACATATAAGTCCTTAATACTATTTCGATAAAAAAAATAATATTAAAACAAATGAAGTTTTGTTTGCTTCGGATTGCATTTGAAGTGTTGCTCATATAATTATTTTACTGAGGTATTATTAAAATGTGATTTTAATATTTATATGTGATTTATCGTAATGTTTTTTTTTTATAAACTTATGTAAACTATGTTTTTTTTTATAAATTAAATGTTTAATAAATATTAATTTTTTTAAAAATGCAAATAAATATCTTTTATATACTTTTACATAAAAGAACAATTTGGTAAATTTTTTTCATATCGGTAAATTTTTTAGGAATTTCGGTAGAAAATTTTTTTTCGTGCGTGGCAACCCTGATCTGATGTTGTATATACTCTGATAGCAACATTAATGACTCGAAGGCAGAAAGCTTTCTACAGGGTTTCAGTTTATGTACCTTTTCTGGATAATATTATTGAGAATCTCAAAACACGGTTCCTCCAGTGGTAATGGAGGTTTTCAAATTAACATCACTGCTTCCTCAGAAAATACTAAATACAGATTCTGATCAACTGGAACAATTTGCAGAGGACATCATTAGATGATTTTATAACCTGCTGGGACAAAAAAAAAAGATATTCTGATTTTAAGACTAAAAGGAGAGCTTTGTCATTGGCAACAAAAATGGAAAGATCAAATCTTATCTGGAATTGGAAAACTTTCAGGTTCTGCTTTCGAAGCTCTCCAAAGCTGTGATAAGGATATTTATCCTTATAATTTTCTGCACGTTGCCAGTGACAAATTCAAGCGCTTAACGTCCTTTTTCAGCATTACGTTGTTTTAAAACCTGGCTTCGAGCTACAATGCTTGAAAAAAGATTAGTTGGTTTGGCGTTACTTCATATTCACTACGACATAGCTTTGAATCCAGAGGATGTAGTCGAAAGATTCTCAAAAATAGGAAACAATAGAATTGTACTATGAGGTGAATAACAAACTGATAAATTTGTGGTATTATAATTAACAAAGCCTTAATTTTAAATGATGAATGTGAAATTAATACAAAACATTTTTAAAAATATTATTTTATTTTAAATAAAAAAGTATTAAAAAAATTAAACAGAAACTTGAAGCAATCCCCCCAAAATTTCTCTTTGGATCCGCCACTGCTATTATACACTTGAGACCAAAAGTCTCTTATAGTGCATCGATTATAACAATATTTATTAGCATTACTTATGTTAACTTAATACTAAATAATTTTATAAGAAATAAGAACAAAACAATTACAAAAGAAATAGTTAATTTAAAAACAAAACAGTTTAGAAAGATTTAGAAATAGAAAAACAGAAAGCTGCACTAATTTTTATATAAACACTAGCTGAAACCCGGCGCGTTGCTGCCACGCTCCCTTGCATGTGTAAATTGAGGTCGAATACTGAATTTCGATGCTGTGCGACCTATAAATCCAAAGCTGCTAGATATCCCAAATTTGGGTTGTATGGGAGGTGCAACGCTCCCTTGACCAACGCCAATTGTATGTGATCAATGAAACTAAATGTGTAAATTTAGGTCGAATACGGAATTCTGACGCTGTGTGACCTGTAACTCCAAAGCAATTCGATATCGCAAATTTGGGTCAAATAAGAGGTCCCTTGGCAAACGCCCATAAAATTTAATCAATGAAATGGCATGTGTACATTTAGGTCGAATACAGAGTTCCGACGCTGTGCGACAAATAACTCAGAAGCTAATCGATATCGCAAATTTGGGTTGTATGGGAGGTGTCACTCTCCATTGTCCAATGCCCAAAAAATGTTACCAATGAAAGTGCATGTGTAAATTCGGATCGAATACTGAATTCCAACGCTGTGCGTCCTATAATTCCAAAGCTATTCGACAGCACAAATCTGGGTTGCATGGAAGATGTCCCCCTTTTCCTACGCCCATAAAATGTTATTAATGAAATTGCATGTATGAATTGAGGTCGAATACTGAATTCTGACGCTGTGTTACCTACCTATAACTTTAAAGCTATTCGATTTTGCATGTTTGGGTTATACTTGTCCAACACCATAAAATGTTTTCAGTAAAACTGCATGTGTAAATTTAGGTCGATTACTGAATTTCGATGCTGTGCGACCTATAACTTCAAAGCTATTTGATAGCACAAATTTTGGTCGAATGGGGGGAGGTGAAACTCCACCGTTTCCAACGCCCATAAAATGTTATTAATGCAACTGCATGCATAAATTTATGTCAAATACTGAATTCCGATGCTGTGTGACCTTTAACTCCAAACCTATTCGATATCGCAAGTTTTGGTTGTATCGGAGGTTCCACTCCCCCTTGTTTAACTCCCATAAAATGTCATCAGTGGAACGACATGTGTAAATTGTGGTTGAATATCGAATTTCGAGGCTGTGCGACCCATAACTCCACAGCAATTTGATATCGCGAATTTTTTATATATTTGTGGGCGGTAAAAGGGGGTGTGACAATTTTTTCTTACACCATCTCGTACTCGAAACAACTCCACTGCCAGAAATTTTAGCTCGATCGGACCAGTAA
Organism: Dichetophora obliterata; assembly: GCA_963920525.1. Taxonomy (NCBI): domain Eukaryota; kingdom Metazoa; phylum Arthropoda; class Insecta; order Diptera; family Sciomyzidae; genus Dichetophora; species Dichetophora obliterata. The sequence continues at coordinate 168,003,621 of OY986436.1, read as the reverse complement.
TTCCGAAGTCTCTTTATCTTTTCTTAAAAGTAGGCGTAGGAGGGACCACGCCCATTTTAAGTATAGTTACCGATAGTTATCATATGAACTTAATTACCAAATTTTAGTTTAATACGACAAAAACTGTCTTATATATAACATTTTTATTGATTTGTTGGTGGTAAAAGGGGGTGTGGCAGATTTTAAATATGCCTATATTGTTCGCGTAAGTGCAAGCAATAAGTTGACAAAGTTTTATCGCAATCGCATGAACGGTATTGCAGCGCATATATTTTTTTAATATATTTTTATATATTAGATTTGAAAACTATAATTAGTTGTGTAAATTGGTGAAATGAGTTACATTTTAAAGAATTTATAATTACGCTCGGTTTTTATATATCTATGTTAAATATTTCATATAGTCACAGCACTGACAAAGAACATTCTTGAGGTTACCACAGATTTGACTTAAAGAACAATTAAGTTAAGCGTGCGTCCAGGGACGTAACTAGCGGGGGTTAAGGGGTAGACAACCCTCCCTACTTTTTTAGAGTCGGCCTAATTGTTATTTTTTACTAAAATTTTTTAAAATATTGATTTTTATTAACAAAAATTATCAACGTATCAAAGCCAGTCGTACCTTTTATTGCCATTTTCATAACAAAAATCAACATTAGTCGGCTATTTCATTTTAATTCATACCCAAAACTATCTTCAGTCGGCCAATTCACTTTTAGTCGTACCTTAAACAAACTTCACTCGGCTAACTCACTTTCAGTCCTACCTTAAACGAACTTCAGTCGGCCAACTCATTTTAAGTCGTATCAGCGTTGAATTGTCGTAAACGAATACAGTGTTCCTTTGTGACAAAATGCAGAAAAAATGTAGAAAAGTAGTATAAATTTTGTTAAAAAAGTACGAACATAGAAATGCATAGTAATGTACAAGAGAGCAGCGGACCAACTAGAAAAAATTAACCATTTTCAGTCCAATTGTGCAACCGTGTCCTTGACCAAAAATTAAAAACCGAAAATGATATTTTTATTTGACCAAAAAAAATACTAATGATTTTTATTTAAGATTTAAAAGATAAAATCAGATTACTATTTTTATATCTGAGCAAAAACTTGAAAATCATAAAATAATGATTAATGCTTACGTTTTTGGATATAGCTTAATGACAACTGTCCCTGATACAAATACCTTGTCAAAAAGTAGAAAAAATAAGTGGAATAAAACAAGCCCAAACCCGCAAAGGTTTACTCAGTCGCCACACATATTCCCTTTTTTAAAACCTAATTAATACATTTTTGTAGAACTTTCTGAGATTGAAATTTTTATCCAGAAATACCCATCACTTGTAATAAAAAATTTAATGACGATCGAAATCGGCCAACATATTTAAAGAAATTTTCTTAGCTCAGAAACTCTGAACACTGATGTATAATCTTTAATTTCAGAGAATTAACATTTAATTTAAATACAAATATAATAAATATATGAAGAATTTTAAGGATTTAGTCCAACTATCGAAAAAGGTCCGTTTTAACTTTTAAACTCGAGATGATGGCGAAAAGAATACCATTTTTAAATATGCATTCAAAATTAGTTTATTAAAAAAAGCATCGCTTTATGTCATTGTTGTTGTTCTAGACGAAATTTCCCCAAGCTCTGAGAAAATTGACAAGTGGACTCGAAATGCTGCATATTCGCTATCAAACCAACTCATTTCTGTGGACTTTATTATAAGTCTTGTTTTTATGAAAAATGTGCAAGTAAATATGAAACTCCTGACTGAATCTCTTGAAGCCGTTGAACTGAATATTTTGGATGCTATGAAATTTATTTCTTGTACCCTTAAATCATTAGAAAAAATAAATTTGGACTCTGAAGGTACGGATAACTTAATTACACTGAGAAAACAAAAAATTAAAAACGTACATTTTAAAAACGTTTTGTAAAATGAATAGTTTTAAAAACATTTTACGCCATACAAAAATGAAAACGCATATTTTTAATAGAAAAGTAAAACGAAACATTTTTTAAACAACTACGAACGTTTTAACATGGCATAGTAAAATGATTATATAAATATATAAATACAATTCCAGTGCGGTGTTGATTTCACATACTTTGTTTAAAACAACTTGCTAAGAACGAATTGTTTGTTATATATGTTTCATTGATTTATGTATTTGACATTCGTTCAGAAAATAAAATATTTTTTCATTCTCGATTTCATCACTCGATAAAATTAATAATGTTCGGAAATATGCCTTTTTTATAGACACTGGAATACAGTATCATCATCAAACATATTTGAACGAGATGGGACATAGTTGATAATAAAATAATTGAAATAAAACTCTAATTTTGAAAACAAATAAAACGCTTTTTAATTAATAAAATTAATAAAAATTGGAATTTTTGCAAATGTTTTGAATTAATGGAAAATAATGAACATTTTGGTTTTTAAAATGAAAATAATCGTTTAACTATTGCATTTTAAAATGTTTATTGTTAAAAATCAAACGAAAATTTTAGAATCTAATTTTAAAATGTTCGTTTTTAAATGAACATAAACGTTTTATTATTACATTTTAAAATGTTCATTGTTAAAAATCAAACTAACATTTTAGACTATAGTTTTAAAATTTTCGTTTTTAAAATGAATATAAGCGTTTAACTATTTCATTTTAAAATGTTCGTTCTTAAAATTAAAATAAACGTTAGAAGTGCAAAATCTGGGTTAAACGTTTTTAAAAGTGGCACGTTTCTGCCACTTTTGAAAATGTTGTTTTCTCTGTGTAGTATTGCTGTCACATTGTTAAAATCTTTTAAAGTTGATGCTGAAAAGGAATTCTCAATTCGTCATCGCCGTCGTCTTGCTCTGAAAAGTTTGGATGATAACAATGCCAACGCGGTTTATTTTTTGATGAAAAGGGGCCGAATTACAGCATCCGTGATCGAGCAAAATTATGAAGGGCACGACGAGACAAGTGCCTATCAATCTTGTACAATTTTCCTCGATCATGGGTGTTGTAATTTGGCCCCTGTTTTTATAGAAGAGAATTTAAACTTGTATTGGATAAGATAACCTCACTGATGCGAGATAAATTAAGCAGTTGCTTAGAAACAATAAAGCCTCTGTATGAACTTTTTAATACAATTCTATCTTCTACTAACTTAACCCAAAAGCTAATTCTAGAATCAATAAAATTGTTACCAAGAAGAATTAATATTTTAATGTTATACTTAAAACTTAAGTTCGTATTTTTTATTTACAACACTATTTTTTTGGAGTGAAAACTTCTTTAGGCGCGTTGAACGATTTTGGTAGAGGGTAAATCTTTGGTTTGCGTCATCGTATTTTTCCGAGGAACTCTCGTCATCAATACAGACAGCAAAGATAACAAGATAGGAAAATTCGAAAACATAACCTCAACAAATGTTTGCATGTATTTGTGCATAAAAATATCAACAACTATCGTCACTCTTGTTCTTAATCGGCCGCAAGCTCACAAAGAAATCACTTGGCAACTCCTGAAATGAATGCATATAATCTGTTTGTTAGTATATAAATACTTAAGTTAGGTTGCAATAAGAAGTTTGCAACCAAAACTTCTTATAAATTCGCTTTATATTGGTCTATATATGCTTTTAAAGTTTGGCAATTTCTTCAGTTGTTGTATTTGACAACATTTTTGAAAAATTTGCTTTTACTTAAACAGCTGCTATGCATGGTGAGATTTAAAAATGGAGCGATCTTCTTTTTCAGATTTTTTCTGCTGGAACTTCGTTTGCAAACAAGAAGAAATAATGTATGGATTGAGTGTTTTAACATTTTAATCTTTAAGTTGTTATAAAGGAATATGTTGAACATTCAAATAATTACATGCATGCTCTTATTTTATTATATATCATCAAACAAAGTTTGACAATTTTCACACTTGTAGTATTTGTCAGTGGCTTTTTATTTTCACCACTGCGGCATTTTATTTTCCGAGTTGTCAACTTTCATTGTTTTATTAATAAATTTTTTCATAACACGGGGGTTACACGAGACAGTACTGTTAAGACAGTGAAAAATACGTTTTAATTGTCAAACTTTGTGTCTGTGAAAAAGAGTACAGACAGTTGGTAAGACAGTTGGCAAGACAGTTGGCAAGACAGTTGGCAAGACAGTAGACAAAATAGCAAAAAATTTCTATTTTATGAAGAAAATTTTTGTTAAAACTACGAGTACGCCAAAGTATTGCAAATTTTCCATTAATTCTATTAAATTTTCACGTATTCTCTCACTTGATATGCTAAATATCATTCTACTCTTCTAGCTACTGTCCCGCCAACTGTCTACAAAAAACTTAAGACAGTAGAGCAGACAGTAGCAAAAGTTAGAGTGTGTGAATAAAAATTTGTGAATGTGTTGCGACTGTCTTAACAGTACTGTCTCGTGTAACCTCCGTGTAAAGGGTAAGTGTCACAAGGAAACTTTTCCCTACACATTTCTCTACACATCTCTACAGTCTCTTTTAATGCCTCCCTCCATTTGATATCTTGCTAGCAGGCAAACAGAAAATATAGCATGCAAAGTATTGTATATTTTACGCCGCCAATTCGGTTCATCCCCTCTAACGCTGCGCAACCGCTGGGACCTTGTCATTCTCTTTGAGTTGTTGTTAATTTGCTAAGTAGTTATTGTTGTACAGTAAGCTTTAATTTTTTGTAGATGTTTATTTGTAGCTACAGTCAGCATATGACATCGAACTAATTTAGAAAACAGTTTATACATATGAATTAAAGAGTATATATAATATTGGTAAATCTATTTGTTTTTAGGAAAAGTGTTACTGTATCGGAAATACATGCATACATATATATACACACATATATACATAAATATAGTTCATATATATGAACAATTTAACTCATTGAGGAAATTTAAAGAGTATTTATGTATATTTATATAATAACAATTACGTAATAAACCTGCAAAATAATTAATATTTTCAGTAGTAATTGGAGAACTAAAGTCTGTCTGCTTATCCTAAGCATTCTATTTTTTAAACTCTATAGCATCAATTTCTTATATGAATTATATATGCTATAGATTAATTTTATAATATTCTATTTTTAATACACAACGCAATATAGAAATGGTGAACATGTATATTGTGTTAGTGTCATGATGTAAATAGATATAAAAAAGCTTTAATTTTTTATATTAATTCAATAATGAAATATTTAAATAAATTACTTAAATTTTATGTATTTTTGATATGGTAATACTTTTGCTTAAAAGAAATAGTTTCAGTAATATATAAAAAATTTTATAAATTGCTATAAGCTCTTAACAAAAATAATTCTAATTTCATATGCCGACTGTAGCTACACAATTAGAATTCACAACGTCTACAAAAAATTTCCAGCTAAGTGTGTCAACAACAATTACCAAGGAAATCTACAAAAAAGGACGCACAGAGAAGAACAAGATCATGGCGGAACTTTTAGAACTTTTTGATTTACATCCTACATGTAGTATGAGCTGCAGTATGAGCTTTCGCACATTCCTACATGTCCATCCGACCTGTCAAATCCATCCTACATGTAAGATAGTCCGAAACCCTATATTTGCATGAAAATTCTTATATAGTAGAAAGGCGGTCGTGAAAGGCGAACGTCTTCCAGGGAATACTAATATTTTATATATAGGTTTTCGCTTCGGTCGGCAGTCCCCTCACTGCTATACTTTTTTTTATAAATTTAAAAAATTAAAAGAAAACATATTTAAGAAATTTAAAGCCCTGTTTATTTTCTAACACATATAAACTATGAATTTTTAAAACAGAAACGAAAACAAATTTTTAAATGCTGATTCGATAATGTTGAAGTACTTTTATTTTATTTTCTTTGATAGAGGGAATGATATGATAACTGCCTTTAAGGCATCTTCTTCACTTGAAAAAGATCGAAAGATTGAAAAGTGTTACTATGGGGGTTGGAATTAATTTTAAAGGTTTTTTTCGGTTTTTGAGCATTTATTTAGAAACAACGGTACAATGTATATTATTCAAAGTATTGTCCATCGTTAGCTACAACATTTTCCCATCTTTCTGGCAGCATATGGATTCCGCGCCGGAAGAACGATTCGTCTTTTGAGACAATCCACGAATCGACCCATTTTTTGGTATCCTCGTAAGAAGTGAAGCGCTGCTCAGCCAAGCCATGCGTCATCGATCTGAATAGGTGGTAGTCGGAAGGGGCTATGTCTGGGCTATAAGGCGGGTGGGGTAGCACATCCCAATTCAGCGCCTCCAACGTTTCCTTGACGGTTCTTGCAACATGTGGCCGTGCGTTGTCATGTTGAAAAACCACTTTGTCGTGTCTTTTGGCATATTCCGGCCGTTTAACCTTTAATGCTCGGCTCAATTGCATCAATTGTTGTTGGTAGCATTCCCCAGTGATGGTTTCGTTAGGTTTTAGCAGCTCATAGTGCACGACACCCTTCTGATCCCACCAAATACACAGCATAAGCTTGGCGCCATGAATATTCGGCTTGGCCCTCGATGTTGATGCATGGCCGGGTGGTCCCCACGATTTTTTTCGCTTAGGATTATCGTAATGGATCCACTTTTCATCGCCAGTGACAATACGATGCAAAAAACTCTTCCTTTTATGCCGTTGAAGCAGTTGTTCGCACATGCAAAATCGCCGTTCAACGTCTCTCGGCTTCAACTGGTACGGCACCCAATTTCCTTGCTTTTGAATCATTCCCATGGCCTTCAAGCGTTTGCCGACCGTTGATAAGTCGACTCCCAATGATTCTGACAATTCTTGAAGGGTTTAACACGGGTCTTCATCGAGCAAAGCCTCCAATTCCTCATCTTCAAACTTTTTCGGCTGGCCCGGACGCTCTTTGTCTTCCGTATCAAAATCACCACTTTTAAACCGACGGAACAAGTACTCACAAGTAGAAATCGATGGAGCATAGTCCCCGTAAGCCTCAGTAAGCGTGCGTTGTATATAATAAGTTGGGGATTTGCCGAAGCAGACCACAGTGGGTCCCTTTTCGTCCCCTATTGGACAAAGGGTACTACTGCTCGGAGTACTCGTACGTGAGCATGCTCCTCGTGTAAGCATCCTTTGTCACCTCAAGCATATCCTTATAGGTTAGTTGACCAATCTCGGCTTCGCCAATAAATGGGCGTCCCAGAGTGGTCAATCTTATGCTTGCCAGCGCCGGACACTGGCACAGAATGTGTGCTGCTGTTTCCGGCTCCTCTAGGCATAACCTACACGCATCGTCCTCGGTCAGAGTCATCTTCCCGAGATGGTACATGAAGGGACCGTGTCCTGTGACCAGTGCAGTAAGCCAGCTTAAAGTCCTTCGATTGTATCGGATAACTTTTGCTGCCTCACTACGAGACCACTTCACGGCCGCCTTTGATTGCCTGCAATTAACAGCTTCTTCCCACCTTTTACTGTGTTCCGAGTCCGTCCATTGTTTAATAAGGCCTGCCACCATATTGTCGCCTAAGGCGATACGTGGTTCTGGTCCACAGAATTCTTCTGCTGATCCTGTTCTTGCTAAAGAATCAGCTTCTTCATTCTGTTCTATGCCAGAGTGTCCTCTCACCCACATAAGTGTAAGCTCATTTGTCTGGGCGCACCTATTGAGTTTTGTAAGACATTCTATGGCCAACCTGGAAGTGATGTCTGTCCGTTGCATACACCTAATCACAGACTGATTGTCGAGAGCGATGACAATTTTCTTGCCACTGATCCGGCCATCTATCAGGTGGTCCAGCGCATGCACTACGCCAAACATTTCTGCCTGGTATACAGACACAAACCTCCCCAACCTCAGTACACAGGATAGGCTTAACTCTTTTGAGTACACGCCTGCCCCGGCCCGGCCATTCATCAGAGAGCCGTCTGTGAATATACTGATATCGCTACCAGCGATTTCTTCACAAACGGCTCCATCCGTTATAAGAGTTTTATAACATTTTTCTGTTATTTTTACTCTCTGCCTTCCATCCATAGGCATAAACGCCTCCCTGACATCTCTCTGTACAATATCAAGGATGCGAATATGACCATGCAGGGCCGTTGCCCCATGCCACGTAGCATTTCGCAACATCCTGAGGGCTGACAGCGCCGCTGTTTTCTTTATTTCTAAATCCAACGGCAGCATACCTAACAGAACCTCCATTGCGCTTGTTGGAGGCGCAAGCGTGCGTTGTGCTTCAACCGCTTTTTTCTTCAAATGGAAGCACAAAAGTAAACCTTCCCGCAAATTGCGTTTTGTTGGAACGAAAGTCGACATGTTCACAGAGAAAAAAATATATGTTGTTTACACTTCAGTGGAATGACACATACTGAAAAATGAAGCTTAGACAATGTGCTTTGAAATGAATATAGTCACAGGTGTGCCCGATGCGATCTATTGATAGTTACGCCATCTCTTAGAAAACTTTTAAAACTAATTCCAACCAATATATTTGGGTTAAAAATTTCAGGATTTCTTAAAATGGTACCAAAGATTAACGAAAAGGTCCGTTTGAGCTGAAACTGTTTTGCATTATATTTATTATTGTAAAATCTCTAATATTACCTACAATTATCTATTAAAACCTAAAACTCGGATTTTTAGGGCTTTAGAAATGTAAAAAACAGGGTAATTTTTCAAATTTTGTTTTGAAAATTTACAGTATCACTTTGATATTGAATATATCAATCATAGTTTTAGCTATGAAATTATAAGAGATTACTCGTTTGTATAACAGTTTTATAGCTATAGGTGGCGCTAAATAAATACCTCACATATTTTTAGGCATATGCTGAAATTAAAAAGAGAAAAAGCAACATAACAACAATTATATGTAAACTTTAACTCGCTGTAACTTAAAAATTTAAAGAACCTACCAAACCATACTAATTTTATTAAGATTGGACTATTACTTAAAAAGCCTTATGCCGGATAAAATTTGCGTTTGCGTAATATATATAAGATGAGAAACGCCAGTTTTGAAGAAATCAGAATTGTGATGGATAAAAATAAATTTTTGCTAATAGTAAAGAATAAATTAATAAATAATAAATTTCGAAGTAGTGCCTAAAATATGAAGAAAAATAATATTCGCAAAGTTTTAGTTGCTGGCTCGGCCTAAATGTGTATATTAAGAACTATTTTAATATATCTTATTATTTTAATTCAAATTTTTGAAGAAAATTGTTGCGTGTTCAAATTTTTTATTATTTTTGAATAAGATTTTTATGACATCGCATGTCATCGCATGCGTCGTTTTTCAAATTTTTGAAAATGCCTCGCACCGCACAAGAGCATCATAAAGCATTGTAGATTGCTACATAAAAGCTCTGCTTATGAAAATGCTCTGACAGCTCGTGCGATATTCTTACGTTGTCTCGCAACGCACTCTCGCTATATTGAACTTCAGGCTTAAGGCTTCTATACCAATATTCAGGACAACGTTATTTGTAAAATAACATACAAATATTTTACAAATATGATGTTTAAAATTCCCGTTATTTTGATGCGATAAAACTATGGCGATATCTTGAAAGCCAAAGATTTTCTTAGTACATTTAGCATTTTTTTAGAGGCAACGTCTAGCCTTTGAAGGAGAAAAACTATTGAAAATTCAATTTTTATTTTTTAAACAAATATCACAGCTATTTTTTAATCGATTTCCCTCAAATTTTTTTTGACTTAAAATTCAATTAAATCCCTATAGAAAAATGGAAAATTATTTATTGATATCTTACCAATTCTTACCAAAATTTAATGTTTGCTCAAAAAATAGATCAAAAGATGTTTTTGTGTTACTTTTCTTTTTTTTACTTTGTTTTGCTGCTGCGAAAATTAATTTTTTTTTAAAAATATTGTTACCCCTTCTCAATGTTAACTCAGGAGGAATATAAACTCTGTTGGACAAATTTTTGCAAGGCAGTTCTTCCAATGAAGCTTCGGAATGACAAAGTTTGTGTTCATTTTGATGCTATAATATTATAAGTATTAATTTTTCTTCTCTTTCTTACAGACATACTAATATTATTTTTGATTCGTATATAGTACGAAACAATTAGCAAATACTACAAATGTAATGTTAGAAATTTCGAAGTTATTCTTACGAAGAATTGACGAATGTTAAGGAATGATATCGCTTATTAGTCGAATATTATTCTTCGGAGCAACAAATGGCAAGGGGCATTTAAGCCAATAACGCATAGAAACTTTGACGATAGGCAAATTTTTGTTTTAAAGTTATTGTAAATAATCAGAAAACAAAGTAAAATAAATTTTATAATAAATGAATGTTTTCCCAAAAGTTGGCTTAAAAAGTCGTTTTTCTGTCATAAATATGATTTAATTTCGATAATTTTTTATCTTTTCCTAAACTTAATAAAATGGTTAACAATCCTGCAGCATTTTAATTTGGAAATTCTGAATAAAGAAGACCAATTTTGAATCAAGTTCTAATTTTTAAAAAAAATCTGATAACATATTCGGATTAAGTTAACGAATTTGCAATTTTTGTTATAGTCAAAAGTTTTTTTATGACTTAAATAAAAAACGGAAACTCTATATTAAACAGACATTATAATTATTCAAATTAACCTTTTTAAGCAAGGGGGGGGGGGGGGAATAAGTTACAAATTAGTTTTTTTATTTTTAATCTATGTATTAATACGCAGACACATATCTTGAGCCCCTTTTTTACCGACTTTAAGACAACACATTTGAATGAAACTTAAATCATTTGAAAGCTCTGGTTCATAGCAAGTGCACTGGTTCATTTGTTATTAAAATTAAAATTAGAAATTAGAAAACTTTTTCCCCTTATAGAAAACAGCAACAAGAAACCAAGTCACACATTCCTTCTACTGAGAGTCGCGAAAGTAAAGTATGAAAAATCATTGGTTGAGAAAAATAACGGTATACGAAAGCTTTTTTTTTGGTAATATTTTTCACGGATAGTATACTAAAAAATTTCCCGTTATTATCAAAATTATTGCGATATCTCGAAAACTGTAGATTTCCTCAGAGCAACGTATTTTTGTATGAAAAGTCGTTGGTTATCACTGAAAGGTGATCCAATAAGAGCTTTCTACTTTGTTTTCTAAATAAAATACATAAAAATCAATGTATTGATGCAAATATTTATTTGGAATGATAGTTCGGTTCCTACAATTCAATGTTTAAAAATTATTTCGTTCAAATGTTGCCCACGACTAGTTCTTAAATGGTCCATTTTGTGGGTCCAATTTTCAAATTTCGACAAAATTCGAAATCGGCGACGAATCGATTGTTCACGATTTTCACGAACACTCTCTACTACTGCAGCAATATTCTCAAAATTTCGGGCTCTATGCACTTTGGTTGAATGGAGAATGTCCAATAGTGTAAAATTGGTTCGAAATTTGGTGATGGCTTGATGGTTTGGACGCTCATAACGACCAAAATGATGTTGAAGACCTCTATAACATTATCTAACTGATGACTGATTTCGGTAGTAAGTTTCCTTAATTAATAAACATTGTTCAGGGGCGCTATTCTATAACTGTGAGTTTTAAAGTGATCACTTCTTCTGACTGAACTAACCGCCTGAAAACCAGTGAGTTTTTGTGACAGCCCGTGTTCACTTTATAACTCACAGTTACAGAATAGAGCCCCAGGAGTAAGTATATTCATGATTGAGTCGTAGTGATAACTGAACACAAACGTCATATATAAGCTATTTGATACATATAAGCTGTCAAAATAACCCAGTTGAAAAAGGGACCCCGTATTGGATCACCCTTTAGATTTGTTTTTAACACTTTTCTACGCTCATCTGAGAACGAAAGCGATTTCATATCACAGTTTAGGTCGAATGTCTCAGTGAAAAGGTCGAACCACTGGAGGTTTACAGTATTATTAGAACTGTTTATATTAAATGGGTTTAACTATATGAAAACTATGATATGCTAGTTTTGATTAATTTTAAATTATTTAATATAGTTTAAATATTTGTGCAAAACTATCTATGTAAATAAAAATGAAAAGGTGTTCGTTTTTATGTAAAAGTAATATATTTTCCTACATAAAACCATTATTTTCTCAAAAACTACCATTATTACTGAGAATTATGGAGAGTAAATTATTGAAGCCTGAAAAGTTTCTTTCACTTGGTATATAATATATGATTTAATTATTCTCGGTTGAAATCAAAATCCGTTTTGTAAGAAAAATCATCATTTTTACTTTTAAAAAATATTTATTCTAAAACATATTAATTCTATATGTATTGTATTTTTGTATCATAATTGGTGAATTTATATAATAAAAACAAATTTTGAAATTTTTTAATTTCTGTTTTTAGTATGTAGAGTAAATTTTCCTATGATTTTGGGATAATTTGTTAAATACCTTGTAATATAAATAAAAAAATATATACATTTATATATCAACAGAAAGGTTAAGTTTTAGGCTTATTGAATACATTTTTTTTTGCATATTAATAAAGAGACTTCAGAAAAAAGAATGGGTTTATCAGTAATAAAAAGTAAATATAATATGAAATTAAAGTTTTCTATATGACCTTGTTATTTATTATGTTCATTTTCTATGATTCCTGTGCCCTATTCTGTAACTGTGAGTTGTAAAGTGAACACGGACTGTCACAAAAACTCACTGGTTTTCAGGTGGTTATTTCGGTCAAAAAAAATGTTCACTTTAAAACTCACAGTTACAGAATGTAACAAAGTTTATTAATTGTGGAAACTTCTTCAACATATTTTTGGTCGTTATGAGCATCGAAACCGTCAAACCATCACTTAATTTCGAATCAATTTTACACTATTGGACATTCATCATTCAACCAGAGCGCATAGAGCCCGTAATTTAAAGAATATTGCTGCAGTAGCAGAGAGTGTTCGAGAAAACCGTGAACAATCGATTCGTCGCCGATCTCGAATTTGGTTGAAAAATTTAACCTGAAAGACGATACTTAAATCTTTCCAACGGTATGTAAACTGCTTAAGACAACTTGAGACAGCTGTGTGTATTTACTCTGAAAGTACAACTTTTTTAATTTTTTTTTTTTTTGGCCTTTTCAACTTTAACGATTTTTCTGTATACTAAATTATATAACGGACTCACTTGTGAAAAAACGGCTATTCATTAAGCTTTTACTTGCTCAATAGTTGGCCACACTTTTGTGTTTTGACAGATCACTTTGAAGTCTGCCAATAAATTAAATTGAAAATAAATTAAAAAACCAAAACAAAAAACAGCTGACTGCTTGAAGAAATTTTATTTTGTACTCCCACGTGCCATTTTACACTATCTTGTAAAAGTGAGTCCCAAAAATTTTAAAATTTTTAATACTCTGGCCTCACTTCATTCACCTTCCCACTTCCTCATCTCTTCTGTAGACGTCAAAGTGAGTTGGTTGAGTGAAGCTAGTGTAAACTAGCACCATCACATTTTGATAGAATCTATTATATTTTACCTTATCCCGCACACAAACCAGTTAAAAAATAACAACTTGGCAACGCAACTTTACTCAACTCAATCAGTAATTGACCTATTGACCAACTACAGAGATAAAGATGTGGGAAACTATGTTAGAGGGGAACAACATTATATCTGATTTTTGTCCAATTTTAGTCAATACTAACTGCATTCCCGTGGCACTAGATCAGATCAAATCTCAGTGGAACAACGTTTGTCACCACTGTCTTGAAACAGCTGTTTTAAGAACAATAACAAAAGAGAACAGCAATACCAAAACGCCCATTGAGCGGTGAAACGTCAAAATACGAAAATTAGTAGTTATTTAGATTTGACAACTATGTTCGTTTTTATAAAAAATGCTTGAAACTTGGCAGCATTTTAAGATCAGAAATAGAGCTAGAAATTGAGCTGTTTTTAATTTTTGCTTTTGTTTTGTGAATAAAATAGAGTCGTGCTCTAAATCAACGACCACAGGAATGCAGCTACTATCACAAAATGTATAACTGTGGTAGTAAAATCTTGAGGAAAGTCACCACTGCGGCGATATTTCATATGTTAACTCACCACTCCGCCGATAATTTTGAGGTTCAGAAATTCTCACCAGAGGGTGTGTGCCAATCGGAAACTTTTCAGTCGTGGTAGAAAAAGAAGGTAGTTGAAGAAAACGTATATCTGTTAAAATGGAATTGTCATTTTTGTTATGCCAAATGGAGCATGAAAAGTTTATTCAGAAATTTTGTCGTCTTCTTAGCGAATAAACCCTCACTCAGAGTCTTAAAAAATGTAACTGTTTAGCGTAAAATAACATTATAAAAACCAAAATTGTGTAAACATTATTAACCTGCAAAAAATATAACAATGTTTATTCATGATCGATTGTAATACGAAAGAAAATATTGACTCATACTCAGTCGATCAATCAGCCAACCATAAAACATCCTTGAACACGAATTAACCCTTTATCAGCCATATTTTTTAATATTCAAAAAGTATATTTAAGGCAGTTGTGGGTTAAGTTTTGTAATAAAAGAACCTATTTTGTAACTTTTTTTAATTAGAAGGTTAACATCAGTGCTAACGATTTTGAAAAAAGTATCCATGAAAAGGTCAAAAAAGTATACACAAAAGTAATTAAACGGATGACGACCTGGTAGGGAATCTACTCCAATGCAGCTAGAAAGTTGATTTTGATGTCAAACATTTTTAAAAAATACCAACTTTCTGACTATATAGGTGTCATATTTGCAGAAAACTCTTAAGTGACCCAAATCGGATTTAGCCTCAAATTGATGATCTGCCATAGAATCTGCTCCAATGCAGCTAAAGAGTTGATTTTGGTGTCAAAACATTTTAAAAAATATACACTTTCAAACTACATAGGTGTCATATGTGCAGAAAACTTCTGGGATCCTATTTATGAATTTTACAAAACTGGGTTACGACCTGGTAGTCAATCTGTTCCAATGCAGCTAGAGAGTTGACTTTGGTGTCAAAAGATTCTTAAAAATATCTACTTTGCTACTGCATAGCTGTACTATGTGCAGAAAACTCCTGGAATGCGTGGGAGCACCAGCGACGATTTTAATTTATATGGATTACGACCTGGTAGTGAATCTTTTCCAATGCAGCTAAAGAGTTGGGTTTGGTGTCAAAAGATTCTTAAAAATATCCACTTTGCTACTGCGTAGGTGTCATATGTGCAGAAAACTCCTGGAATGCATGAGAGCCCCATCGACGATTTTTATCTAAATGGATAACGACCTGGTAGGGAATCTGTTCCAATGCAGCTAGAGAGTTGATTTTGGAGTCAAACATTTTTGAAAGTTACCAGCTTTATGACTATATAGGTGTCATATGTGCAGAAAACTCCTACATATAACGATTACATATTAAATATTCGCGTTTTGGATGCAAATATTAAAGAAACCAAAAAGAATAAAATCATTATTTTGTTTTTAAAATGTTGCTTATATGTTTATTATTGATTTCTGATACTTTTTAAAAAAAATATGTCTTATTTTATAAAATAAAGAGTTTTACTTAATGCTGAATTACTGAAACACCCTGTGCCAGCACCAAAAAAAATTCTTATTTAACTCAAATCGTCGCTATCTTCACGGACGTTCGATGCAACAACACTTGACAGCTATGAGGTGAACTCACTTACACAATACATGAGTATCACCAGAGTACATAAAAAATGGACAAAATTCATGCAGCCATATGTTTTGACGTCACAAAATGTAAGTTTCGCATCTCTTTATCTCTGACGCACTGTTCAAACATGCCAATTTCGTCAGCAAGCATAGGCCCAGTTATAATAGCCGTAACGTAATGTGGTATGATGTCAATTGAGCAGTGCGTTCTTTCACTTATTGTTTAAAACAATACTTTCTTATACAAGTGATTATAATAAACGTAACGTAATGTAACGGGACGTAAAGATCCGTTTAATTTCGATTTCTACGTTACTTTACATTACGTCCGTTCAAAGAGCAACTAAACATTGAGGTTAGATTCGATTATTGCGCTATTTTATATTCTTGAACTAAGCTTTTTGTTGAGTTTTCGTTATTAATGTGATAGTTCTATATATCCACAGTTATGTATGACGAAGTTTCACTTGAACTTGTACGGAAACGTGCCATTATTTACAAACAACTACCTGTCTACTGCCTATTATAATTGCTACAACGTTTTCTTACATTACGTCCCGATCCAATGACAGTTGACAACATTTCGTTACTTTACATTACGTCTATTATAATTCTACCTTAAGTCATCAAAAGAGCCCCTCAAACTATACTACATGTCGGATGTACATGTAGTTCAATAAGGTAACGGGACTTTTTCGTTGCCCCTACACACATCACACATGTCGGATACACTTAATTATTTTTTAGCTTCCGAAGAATTAACATAGAGTAAAAATATTGTTTTGAACATTGATTTTTATATTTTTTACTTCAAATCATGGCGAACAAAAAGGTAGGGTAAATAGCTTTGACAAGACCTATCGTTAATGTTAAAGTGTGTTTTGGAGTTGCCAGTTTTCTTTATTAATGTTATTTCTGGGATAAGCACATGGAAAAGGAATTTAATGAAGGGAAAATAAGATTAAATGAGGATATATTTATCTATTATGAAATAAATAAGCTTTGAAGTAGTTTTATAGCATAATTGTGACTCATTTAATAGTGCCCATAATTTTTTTTGTTTGGTTTTTTAATTTTTAATTTTTTTATTCAAGAATTTGATTCTCACTTGCATCCAGTATCTTATAAAGATTTTCTTAATATTGTATGCTAATGCAATGGACGAATATAAATCAAACATTTTTTTTAAATTGGGACCTTGTTCAATTTGAAAACCATTAAACTTACTTGCAACGACGGCAATGCATTCGGCATTGAACGTTGTTTTTTTCATCATGGACCACCTTGCACCAAATTACTGCAACGACGGCACTGCATTCGGAATCAAACGTGGTGGCTTGCAGAACGAATTACGTGGAGCGTTGATGAAATCGGTTTCGGAAAAATGTTTTTCACAAACTTTTCCTGTAAATTCCAAGTCTTAGCCACAATACTCCACCCACTTTCGCATCTTCACATCATCACTTTGAACATTAAAAAAACTTAAATGTTCTTTATTCCACGTTGTCCGACAAATTTCACCACTTCTTTTTGCCATTTTTATAATATAAAAGTCATTAAAATAAATGTAACTTCACACAAAATCCTTTATAAAAAACCACAAATACACGCTTATATAACCAACAATAATTTTGAAGTGTAAGGCTCAAGCTGGATTATAACATACAAAAATATTTCGCAGAATAAGTCCGCTTCAGGCTTGCCTAAAACAAAAAACCTGTACTTCCCCGTTTTGAAGTGTTTTTAGTAAAGGATTTCATCAGAAACACTTAGACAAAGTATGGATTTTTATTTGTGACATTGCAGCACTATATTTTATGATTTTGACAATAACGATAGGTCTTGCCAAAGCTACTTACCCTACCTAATTATTCTGCTATGCTTAAAATATTGTAAGCCACCACGATTTTAGGTAAAGATACAAAAATTCGCGTCAAAATATAACTAAATATATATAACATATATAAGATGTGCTCCTCTGAAAAATTTTCAACATATGGCAGAATATTATTTTGATTATGCCGTCTTTGACCAACGATTTAACTTAAAATTTTATGATATGATGATGTGAACACTAGTGCAATTTTCTAATGCTACTTTCGCCAGTTCTAAAAAATTCTTTCGTGAACACATCGAGGACACATGAGAATAGCAGAAAAATGTTTGTGAAATAAATTTTTAAACTTGTTGTAAGACTTAAATCAATTTAATCTATAGATATCTCTATGAGTGTAATGTATTGGTATACAAAGCAATAATTAAAACTTTCAATTTATATTAACTTCAACGCTTGTGTCTTCAAACTGTTTGGCGAACAATTGTATGCTATGCACAGCACTATTCGCTACATAGGACGCTCGTTAGAAACATACTCGTTATACGCTACCTTATTTTTTCGATTCCTTTTAATATAACGGCGAAACATAGAATTCACAAGAAATTGGCAAAAATCACGCAAAATTTGCTGAACTGTCAAATTGTGTGTCAGTCGGTCGAAGCTGTGGATGTTGAATGTATTCTTTTGTAAGTGATCGAATTGGTGTTGAACAAATACGATTGGAAAAGAAAACAGCAAAGTAAGGCAAAGAAAAGGAAATCGTAACTAAACTGGTTTAATAATAATAAATAAGATTTCCATAAATGAAAAATGCACAAATAACTTAACATTTATCGAGTGAGTAAGTGAAAGATATTACACCAGTTAATACAAATTTAATATATGTATATATGTGAAAAACAGGAAAACGGCAAGGAAGTGTTTCATTCGTATTGTTATGTCAATAATTAACTGACCAAAAATTGTCAATTGGAACACAACGTAATCGCAAAGGCAGCGTAGTGCAAAGGAGCGCATGAAAGACAAATGTGCTAAAAGAAAATGACAGCATAGAAATTTTCAATGGTTGCGAAAAATGAAAAAGAAAACTGCATTTGGCAATCACACGTAAATTGATTTTTTGCTATTTGCTGGTGAAAAACTTCTGTGTTGGTCGGGGAAGAAAAACATTTTGACACAGTCAGTGAATTCTGGTAAGAATTGTAAATATGTGAAGTAGAAAATTTTCTTAAATCGTTAATACTACTGCCCCTCCCTACGCTGCGTCCTTAAATAAAATTCAGAGTAATTTGGACTTTGTTTTCTTGAAGGAAAATCGTGGAGTTGAAGTGAGAAATTAGGACATTGCGGCAAACTTAAAAGAGAGGAAAGGAAAATCGAACTGCATGTGACTCAGGATTTATTAAAAATTTAAACATATGCAAATTCACTGCAAACGAGCGAAGGGCTAAAATGCAAAAAAAAAGTAATTTGTATTAGAATTTGCCTTGTCCATCGTTCTTAATGCAATAAACAAAAAGTGAAGACCACACAGCGTGTTCGAAAGAACTATGCTGGCTGATTTGTTTGTGCTTGGAATCTATAACGCAACTGAAATAGTATCAAGTATATAAAAGCAGTCAACACATGCATGTTCCTCGGAGGGTGGTGGTGATGACTGAGATTATTTTAAATAAAACCACAATTTTATCAATATCTTTATCAACCTAAATTCCAGCTTACCCACTGATCTCATATTTCCATAGAAATCATTTTGTTTTTGTTATCTTTCAGAAACATTTCTTGATATAATATTCCACGAACTCTGGTTTGCATTCGGTTTACATTATTTATAGCTTAAAAATTTCCGGAAAGAACCCATTTGTATAAACAAAGGTTTAGTTTAAAAAAAAAATAGAATACAAGTTGTTCAATAGAACAGTGTGCAGGGCCGTGTTAACCAATGTTAACACACTGGGGCGACACAGAAAAATAACTGTTTTTTAAAAGAATTTCTCTTGAGTGCTTTGTATGCTGCACAAGAACATGCAATGAACTTTATAATTTTGGAGTAATTGCAATTCACGGCCTCCTTAGTTCGAAAATGTAAAAATAAAATGTCGGTCTCGAATGGTTTAGGATATAAAATTCGTGAAAACATGAAAAATTACAATTTCAAGCGAGTTTTTAACGCTCCATACCAGGGCAAATATTTTATTTGTTAAATTCCAAGTTTAGTGAAAAAAACTAACTGTATTCAGTTTTCTCTTTTTAATAGGCGGTCTACGGCCGCTGCTTAGGGATTAAAACCCTCAGTAAGTCCAACGCCGGCTTCGCTGTGTACAGTATTTCTGGATAAAATTCTCGTTTATGTAATAGGATTTCATATAACTTTTTAATTTTGGGCTATATTTGGAACATTTTACCTTTAGCTAAAATGGACTTTGTTAACTTTTTTTTTCAAAATGTGTATGTGGAGCTAAAAACGCGAATAGTGAAAAAATTAAAGGTCGCTCTCAAGACGTTTAAAAATGGACTTAAAAACATGCTGTAATATTTTCAATTTTCATTGTGGGAAAGTAAGCATTGTGGGATCAGAAGAAAGGTAATACGAGCACCTATTCAACGAGGTCTCGAAACATTAAAATCCATGCATAACTTTTTGAGATATAACTTTTATACTTCAATATTTTCGTTTTGTAGTGTTAAAAACAATATTCCATACAAGGGCAAAACACTATTAAGCTAGAAGTCCAAATTATATAAAAAACAAGGAATAATTGCAATTTAAGTAACTAAGGTATAACTAGTTACATATACGATGTAAATATGATGGAGGAATATTTAAGAAGTTGAATAGTTACATGAATGATTGAGGAAGAAAGGGCCACACTCGAGAAATTTTTAAAACATTTACAGAGTAATTTCTTAAAAGACATAAAATATTATTTTTTTAAGAATTTTTGAAATATTTAGGAACTGTTAAATAAATGGTTAATAAATGAAGCGCCGCAGGCGAAAAATTATCCTTAATTTTTTACATTCAAATTCATGGAATTAATTTTTGTCGTTTTTATTTGAATCTGAAATGCATCTTAAATTTTGATGCAAAATAGCTGGTACATAAAAGTAGTTATATCTTAGAAAGTAATTAATGTAATTTTATGGTTAATAGCTTATTTTTAGCTTATTGAATAGGTAATAGAATAGCCTTTCTATTAATACCCATTTGGCTTAGTTTTGTTTATATATGGCAAAGAAATAGCAATTTTTTTAGCGCATTTTTTAACTTTGGACCCCTATAACTTCTAAACCAGATGAGAGCGACCATTAATTTTTCAGATTTGGAATTAGAAGGCCTTAATAGGCCACGAAAAAAAGTGAAAAATTTCATTTTAGCTAAAGGTAAAATATTCCATTTTATCTGCTAAGCCATTCGAGACTGACATTTTATTTTTGCACTTTTGGACTAAGGAGACTAAAAATCGTTTAATAAAAACAAGAAAAAAATTATTTACGCGTGGGCTGTAAACTGCACTATACCAATTCCATTAATTACTATTTAAGATATAACTCTTTTTATGTAGCAAAGTTTAGTTTTCTTTACTTAATTTGGACTTACAGCTTAGTATATCAAAACAATTAAAAATCGCGTGATCTCAACATTAAGGCCCCTATAGACGAGCAACTAATCGAACAACTGGTTGATCAACTGGTTTGTGTTTTTTCCTACAGACACAACTTTCAATTGATGGCAGATGTTAAAATTCAGTTCAAAACATTTTATTTATAAAATGCCCATAGCAGAACTTCAACAAAAACCGAAGAAAAAAATTCAGTTTTCCGTTTAGTTGCTAAGTTTGCTAAAAACACGACAACTAGTTGATCAACTCGATGAGCTTCAGCCGAAAAATGAAAACTTTTTGATTTTCAGCAACTGGTTGGAAAACTGGTTGAAAAACTGGTTGAAAAACTGGTTGAAAAACTGGTTGAAAAACTGAAAAAACCAAAAACCAAAAACCCACCTACACACTGCTTATTTTCATCAACCAGCAACCATTTTATCAACCAGTTGTGCGATTAGTTGCTCGTCTATAGGGGCCTTTACGTATGAGTATAAATTTTTTCAAAAATTTTTAGAAAAAATCGCTCGAAATACATCACTGTTTTGCACAATATCTGATGCTGCGCTGTTCTTTCTTTTGTATTTTCAAACTTGCTTTCAAGAAAACTTGACGAGTGGAAACCAGCACTTAGTGAGCATGTTTGTAAAATATGCTCCTGAGAGTGCTTATTTATTTATTTATTTTTGTATAAACAAAGAATATAATAAATATATAATTTAATATAAAGTATAAATAAAGTAAGCATTACACACAACAGATGAAGTGATAACTGGCTGGTGTTTATATCGTGGGAGGTAATCTTAGATGCATCTTTGCCTACACTATTATAGTATTATTGTTCAGTTTTGTTGCCAGTATTCATTAGAAGAAAAAAAAACGACTTTAATAAATTTTCAATTCTTTTTAAGATTTCGAGTGAGCAAGTTACGTTGTAGCACAGCAAAAAGATCTTTCAAACAAAGATCCCAGTTTGAACAAATAGCATTGTCGAGTCCAACACAATCAACAAAAAGATAAAAACTACCGCCAAGACGTCGACCCCAAAAGCAAGTACGTCAGCCAGAGCTGCTGCTTCAGGCGGCAGAACCTCTAGTCAAAGTCCTCCTCCGACAGCAGCCACAACGTCGTCAACACGTGGTCGCAATCGTCGTAGCAATAGCAGCAATCCGCATAACACGAAAAGCAGCAACATTAAGAGCAGCGCCAGTCGTAACAGCAACATTCGCAGTTCTTCGTCCACCAGCACAATGGCATCGTCAAACCATCGCGGAGGAGGTGGCACAGCCAGTGGAGGCCTGCAAATAGGCTCTGCGTGGTTTCAGCGCAAAATCAATTTACGACCACAGCATCGAGGTGTGCACCTAGTCACCGAAGAGATTCTTAGACAAATGCCTGAGCTAGCACAATTTTCAGTGGGATTATGTCATGTACAAAGTAAGTTTACATATAAATTTAACTTAAAGTCATATCTCTATTGCATCTGGTAGCATTATATCTTGGTCATTATTAATTATAACCAAAATTGTCGCGATCAATTATAGAACAACAGTAGTAGGAATGACCTGAAAAAAAAATTTAAAAAACTTTTGGCTCCTGAAAAGTTGCTGAAAAACATATAACCATTTTTGGAGGCGCAGCAACTATAAATTAGTATACAGTGTCCTGAGTGCAAAGGGATTTTCAGATCTCGGCGATAAATAAATAGATTTTAGATTGAAGGGCTTATTGCAATGACGTGATGGCTAGTGAAATAAAGTGTCAGTTTTAATTTAACCCTCCATTACTAACCTGGGTGGATAACACCCAGTAGCACTAAATTACAATTACTATGAACATAGAATTACTAAATGAAACTAATAAAAAACTGTTTATAACTACTAAAAAAAAATTGAACTAATTTCGAATTTAAACATTTTTTAGATGTGTGATTAAATTCTTAATCTTATTATTAAATTCTTATTATTGTGATTTTCATTTATGGCTGTTTTTATAGGTTAGTAATCCAGGGTTAAATACGAATATAAAAGCTTTTTTTAAACAACAAAGAATGTTGAAAATCTCATTTTATTAGAATTTTTGAGTAAAAATATATACTTGTAATATATATACTAATTATAAGGTAAGTTACCCAAATAAGGCCAACCTAACGGTTTTTACCAGACAGAAGAGAAACGGGTTTTTTAAAACTTATTTTTGCAATTTTGTATTTTTGTTTATTCAATTCTTTTTTCAAAAACAAAAATAAAGCATGAAAAAGTAAAAAATATATCCAGCTCAGAAGGTTTTAAAAAGGTCTGATTTTTGCCATATTAGGACCACCATGTCTAAATAAGGCCCAATATATAACGGTTTTAGAAACATAACAAAACAGTCCGAAAACAATAAAATAAGAACACATATTGTTATTACAAATGTTGGTTTACATTTATACTAAACATAAATGCTATTCATAGCTTTTATTTTATAAAAACTTTTTCGAAAAAAATACTTTTATTGCCAAAAGTTCATTTTGAAAATTAAACTAAAGTTACCTCTGGCTTTTTAAAGAAAATTTTGGTAATTTGCTGACCTTTATAGTTAAGGGCTTTATTTTTCGTAGTTTTTTTCTGCCAGGTAGATTTAGGTGTGGACATGAGATCGGAAAAAGAAAGCCGGAAAGAAAAAAAAAAATGTTTGGGCCTTTTTAGGCGCTCTCAAAATAATTTCATTAATCAAGTTTTTCTCGGAATACACCACAGTTAGATTTGATCAAGTAACCTTTTTGTTTTCGTTAAAATACCTCTCTTGATTTTTAATTCAAAGCTGGACATAGGTAATAGTTAATTCGTAGAATAACGGACTTTTACTGCGAGCACAATATTACATCAACCACGTTGTTGACGCTACCGCTGACTTCGTTCGACTGTCACTCGCTTCACAGATGCGCAATCGAAGTAATTTTTTTGCATCGTGATGCAGATATGAACATGTTTAACCCTACAAGGGTACGGTGAAATTGAAGGCGCTTATAGGTACCGATGAGTAAATTTTACTCACTTCAGAATTTTTGCGTTATTAACTTATTTATTTTGTCAAGTAGTAGTTTGAAATGAAAAAAATTGAAAGCCAGCATATAATATAAGTGTAATTTTTTATTAAAATATATAAAATAAGCAAAAATAATACTTTATTAAAAATTATACTTTTTTTCAAGCACAGTCAGGGCACTTTTTTTGCGCATGTTCACCGCAAATAGCTAATCCACAATTGCAATAAGTGGTGGTGTACTTACATTTGGTATAACTACAAAAATTACAGTACTTTCTTGGCCCCTTTTGGTCTTCTCCGGCACTATGGGCCTCTTGGCTTGCGCCTACAATATTTTGAATGGATTTTTTCAACGCCGGGCTTATGTTTGTATTAGTTGCTATTTTTTTCCTTTGAAATCCTTCCGTTAACTCCTTGGGTAGAGATAACATAAAATTAAGTCGGGATTCTGGCTTTTGGTCACGGCTACACATGTTGTGCGCGTAAACGATGTATGCGTTTATTGCAGCTATGTTCATCATATTTTGGAAAAATGCTAGAGGCCACCTTCTGGCTTTCCTGCCATGGTTAATGTTTTGGCACATCTGATCAAAACTGTCAACTCCTCCTTTTGTTGAGTTGTACACATGCACGATTTCTGGTTTTCCAGTGGTCTCATGAATACTACCTGTACTGTGCATACTAGACGCCAATAATACAAGTTTATTATTACTGGGCTTGTATGATACAACTGTCAAATCCTCATGAAATATAAACAATGAAATGGATGCGGCTCGTTTTTGAAACTTTATATCTGTAGCTTTGTGGCATTTTTGGTTTATTTTTTTTTTAATGTGCCAACAGTTGTTATTTTGTATTCATGACAGAGACGTTGAATGAGTGGTACACTCGTAAACAAATTGTCTATCGTGACACTTCGATTGGTGCGATTGGTACATAGCTTCCAGGTTTATAGTTCACTCTGCAATTGTTTAAAAGTTTGTCCCAGATAGAAGAAACTAGAGCTAGTTTGGTCATTTCTCTTCTAGCAGTTCTTGTTTCTTTGTCATCGAATCTTAGCCAATTTAGGATAAATTTGAACCTTCTCTCAGACATGGTTGCCTTGTACCTTTCCCCACAGTAGATAGTGTCAAACATCATATGTGTTGCCAAGTGATTATCTTTGAGAGCAGCGGACAAGACTAACAAACCAAAAAATGCTTCAAGTTCGTCCATTTCCAAATTTGACAAAACCGCGTGAGATTTATCTTTATAGTTCTCCCTTTGAATGTTTATTTCTTTATTTGTATAAACCAAAATCTCTTCCAATATGTCTGCGGTAAAAAACAGTTTGAAGCAGCTGGCAGGACACAAAGAATTTTTTGCATTTGCTGTTGGGCCAGGGCGAATGTCAACAATATTTTTTGAGGGAGTTTTTTGACCTAGCGCAGCAACAGGTTCCTTACTCCAAATAAAATTTCCATCTTTTCCGATCAGATTGTTGGTACTAGGTGTAATAATTGTAATTACCTCTTCTGTTTCACGAATTTCTTGAGCTGATCTTTCATTTCTTCTCCCCTCACTAAGTTTCTGTTTTTTACGTTTGCTGCTTCCAGGTGTTTCCTCCCTTTCTTCCTTTTCAGCTTCTTCTGCATTTATGATTCCGTGTATCAAATTTTCTTCGACATCATTTAATTCTTCCGTTTCTGGTTGATATTCCGGATCTGCAACACTGTCCCAAGAATCCTCATCAAAGTTACAAAGTTACAACTCCAAATTGTCTTCTTCCTCGAATTCTAGTTCAAGTATTGCATCCAAAATATTTTGTTTTGATAGCCCGCGAATGCCATTTGTATGCTCTATAGTTTTCTTTACGGTAACATAATACAAAACAAAAACATAATTGTCATAATTCAGCACAAAATATATTTTTTAGACACGTAGTAAGTTAATGATAAGTAAATATGACTCACCCAAATTAGTACGTAAAGGGTACTGATGAGTAAATTTGACTCACACAATTTAGTACGTAAGGGTACCGATAAGTAAATTTTACTCACTAACTTTTTTTAAATTGTCCACAAGCGCGATAAATCAAACAACACCATTCAATGCTTGCGGCAGCCGACTAATGACAGAGTGGGCTAAGCACTGCTAGTGGCTTGACTTTCAGTGTGGCCAACCTGCTGATTTACGAACAAATCTATTCCTTATGTGAGTAAATTTTACTCACAGTACCCTTCTAGGGTTAAACGTGCAAAAAATCATTTTACAGGGAATGCAATAAATGTGCGTATTAGAAATCGGGCCTTATTAGGGCTTGGGCCTTATTTGGCGAAGGGACCTTATAATTAGTAAAAAACAAGAAAGAAAAGTTAACGTTTGCTCAAAATTGCCTAAGTCCCTATGAGCGTACATATCAAAAATGCCTCAGTCCTTTTCAGCCAATTATTTGGCTTTATTTTCTGATAAGATTTAAAAAAAAAGAATTAAGTTCATCAGATTCTTCGTGATTATTTCGTGATAAATGTCACGAATAAAAAAAGCTATTTATGGAAGAATGGTCAAAAAAGTATAGAGTGGTATAAAAAAATCTAAGAAAACGTTAATACTTCGTTTTTTATTGGTAAATTTCGAATATAAACTCAAGCACACATGAACTTTATTGATTTGCACTTGCTTTTTTGTTGTTGAAGTACTAAAAAATAATTTTTTAGATTCCTGAATGGATAGACCAGACCTTAACTTTTATAAGGAAACTTAATCAACCTACTTGAATCCTGCCCGTCGCTTTCTATCTTGATAAATAGTAATCTCCATTTTTTTTCAACACAACCTAAGTCCATATGAATTTTTTTAAAAATTGTCTGGATCTACATATCTGTAATGAATAAAACTCAGCAAATGTGCTATATTTTAGTTTATTGAAAATAAATGATTCAAACTTTTGAAACAATTAAAAGAATAATTTGTGGCTTGTTAAATAATTAAAAAACTCTTGACAAAATCTGGCTTGTTTCAATATTGTCTATGTTCGTGCGTTTTTGCTGCCTTTTCGTTATAGTCCAATTTGAATTTTAGCGCCTCTTTTCCTTTCTTTCTTCTATTGTTCTTTCTATACTTTCGTTACGTCAAAGTTGTCTTTCGGTTTAGTTTCGCTATCTGCCGCTGGGAACATTTACATGAAGCAATCATTACAATATCATACGCGTCTAAGTCCAAAATTTAACCTGATATATTTGAAGTCCACGATGGTATTCTTTAATGAATTCTACCGTGTCATGTTTTAAACCGATATGCTGAAACTAATCTTTAACAAAAAAATTTAGCGAATTTGCAGAAATTTAAAAACTTCAATTTCCCCAAAAACTTTTTATGAGTGACTTAAGCTACTTTGAAAAGTATCGACTCATTTAGGCTCCATACATAACTTTATGTTACTAATACCCACTGAAGAAATTTCGGTTGTTATACATTAATTTTCAAACCCATTTGTAAAAGTTTTCTAGTACAATACCATTTCTTCTAAAGAAAATACATTTTTAAAAACTTGAAAGTTTCTTATTTCAAGATATTTTTTGTGTGGCTTATTTTGTTTCTGCAATAAGCCCATTAAACATTTTATTTTTTGATAGAAGTGAAGGTCTTGAAAGTTGTTTTTATTACTTTTAGATATATAAATCCTTGGATAGGGCTAAATTTTAAGTTAAGTTTGCCCATACCGCTTACCAGATAATATCTTTTTTTACTTGATTTTTTATTTTTAAAATTGTATGGTATTTATTTTTAAAATACCTTAATTTCAAATGTTATTTTTCTTATATTTTTGCAAATCTCTATGAGATCTGTGTTTCAAAAAGTATCAAAATTAAGTTTTTTGTACCTACAGAACTTATTTTTTTGGCTGGCACTTGGAAATTTGTTAGTGTAAATGTAGTTTTTTTTTTTATTTATATGGGAAGTAAGTAAGTAATTTTATTGAGTCTTTTTCATTCAAGTTACAAAGAAAAGATGACATATGTTTCAAATTGGTAAAAGAAAATTTAGAACTATTTTTGTATTATTCTAACATTCAATTCAGAGTAAAACGCAACAAGCTTAAGTAATAAGGTAAAGATAAAAATGTATCTTTAAGTTAGAATAGAAAATGTGCTTGCTTAAATTTTTTCTGCGAGAAAAATTTTTTCTACATCTTTATATTATAAGTACTATAAAAAAGTGGCCTTAAAACTAAACCAACATATATGTACACATTATAAAAGATAAAAGAACGTAAATTTTTTGGAAAGATAAATATTCAATTATTTTTTATAAGTAACAAATTATATAATTAAAATTTTTAATAATTTTAATATTAAATTATCAGCCTCTATGAGTGCCAGGAGTCGAAACAATATAAAAATCGGGTAAAAGTGGTCCAGTAAAATCTACCACTGTAGAAATGTTTCCATTTATAAAACAAATTAAGGACAGATAATTAATGTTTGTCCAATTGAAAAAATTTTTAATATCTAATATATCTTTAAGTTAATAATTTTCGTGAAAAGCTAATTTTTTAATAAATATATTAAGTAAAATAAATGCGTGATTACAAAAAGGATATATATTTGCTTCTGTGTACACAAATTTATTTGAATATTGTTTGGTATATGACTCATAATTCCTATTTACACACAATCTAACGCTGTTAATCCACGAGCAATGTTTCGCGCAATATTGCGAGCAAGGAAATATTGCTTGATCTGGCAATTTTTCAATGGTGGGGCAAAATATTGCCGCAATGGGTAATATATGAAATGGCGTTGAATGAGAGTTATTATTGTATTAAAGCATTTAAGTCTCTAGAAAACTTTAAAAGTTGTATAAAATGCTTTCATACAATTTATTACTCATTTTCCACAAACATTCTCGTTTTCTATATAAGTTTATTTATTTCATAGTTTTATTTTTCCACCAATCTTCATTTGTCGCCATTTTTATTGCTCGCAAGAGCAATATTCTATGCATGGCAATTTTGCCTGCAAGCGTTTGGTAATGTTGCCGGACATATTTCCTTGCTGGCAATATTTCCTTTAGCGTCTCTACGGGCAATATTTAGAAAATTCCCATTCTGGCAATATTTCATTGCCGGACATATTGCCCGTGGAGACGCTGTGTAAGTATCTTTTGCCCAAGGACTTAAAATTCTTTAGCAACCGAGGGCAAGATGGAAAACCATATTGCGAAAGCATAAATTAAAACAGGACGAATAGATATTAAAGCGAAGCTTTTACGCCTCGTTTTGTGATTTGCTTGAATGAAATCTCAAAAACGACACTTTTTTCATAAACCTTTTTCTAAGAATTATTGTTTGTTTTTTACTAGTGTCTATTACAGCAAGAGGATATAAAACTAAAACTATTTCTTTGTAAGCGTATCAGTGAAAATCGAACTCGCACCATTTCGATCGAGAGTTCTGCACACTAACCACTACTCCAAAACAACCCTTTATAGGTAAATACCAAAAAAATCCCACGAACATTAAAAATTGCCACGTAAATACCACTCGTTATAAGAAATACCACCAAAAATCCCATAAGCATTAAAAATACCACAATAAATCCATTATGCATAAAAAATTAGAAATAACGCAAAGAAATAATAATGATATTCAATGAACGGCGTATTTGTGATTTTAATAGCGTAAGAGCGATATATTAACTGAAGCGTATTTTGCAACAACAAAAACGTAAGGGATTTAACATACGCAGCTTACGACTGTGATTTTATTTTCATTTTAAAAGATAATTGAAAACCAATGGATTCGATAAATAGACTTGCAAATATTTTAAATATTGTTTTGGTAGTGAATTTATTTTTCTTATTTTTGGCATTTTAACAAAATTTTTGTAAGCTTTACGCTTGCAAAAAAATCAAAAATTCAGGATAATATTGCCATACGTCAAAAAATGTCTACTTAGTTTTCATGATGGCAACTTGTTCTTAAAACAAATATGCAATTTAATGGTTTTTATTAAAATATTCATTTTAAGAAATTTTACTCACTTATTCTATACATAATAATTGTCCTCCTGATGAACCAAGGATTTTTTTTACGATTACATTTTTCTGAAAATATGAATGAAAATGAAGTTGAAGATATTCCACCGCCAACAATTTTCGAAAGAAATCACTTCGTGGAACGGGTGCGGACATGTATTGAATCCATACAGATATCATTAAACATAATCGCCAATTTTATGCAAAAAGAGAAATATGTGTGCTAAACACAGAACAAAATTTGTGAATACTTCAACAAACAATAAAGTACATATTAAATAAAATGAGCTAAAAATGAAATTATGTATTTACATAATATTTTTTCTATAACTCGAATTTTCCGTTACTCGAAGCGAAATTCTGGTCGCGTGACACTTTGAGTTAGGAAAGTGTTTATTAAAAATGTTTATAATAAAAGGTTCAATGCCTAATTTTATTAATTTAAAAATTATCCCGTCTTGATATGCGTTATCAAAAGTCTTTTCGATATCCAAATATACTGCAACAGTACATTTTTTATTTCTTAAATTAAAAACAACATCATTATGAAATTTAACAAGTGCCTGGACTGTAGAATGCTCCTTTTTAAAGCCAAATTGATAACTTGGTATATAGTCAGTCAACATTTATATTAAAATCCATTTTCATTCGCTTTAAATTTTCGAATAACTTACCAAGATTTGAAAGCAAGGATATGGGCCTAAAATTGTCCATATTCTAACTATCTTTTTTTTTAATTTTTTGGTTTAATTTTTGCGACTTTCTATTTAAGAGGGAAGTAACCATTATTAATACAATTGTTAAAAATTAAAGTTAAGAAATCAATCGCTGAAGATGGCAACTTTTTAAGATATTATCTAATCCACATGATTTTTGTATTTAAATTTTCAATCATTAAAGCAAGATCTTCAGTATTAATGTAGTGAGAAGAAGCAGTGTTGTTTAAAGATGAAAAATTGTTATTAAAATAAAATAAAATATGGAATCAGGGCGAATTGATAAAGTTGATGATATAGTATCTTTTATTTCGAAAATATCAGACATAGAAGGAATGGTTTCATCATAAACTGAATTAAAGTGATTTAACATATTGCTACATATTTAATTTTCATTTGTTATAAGTGTATGGTCAACTATTAATTTATCACAGAAAGCACTGTTTTTTCTCCTTAAAATTTGATAAATTTGCTTATATGCGGAAGGGCCAGGCTTTATTTTTTCTAATCTTTCATTAAAAATTTTGGCTTGTTCAAGTTCAACCTACTCTTTTATTATAATTTTTAGCAAGTGTATTTGCTTGAAAAGTACCCTGTATTCAGAACTATCTCTATTAAAGTTACTATGGTACAATCTTTTAAGTTTTTTGCCAAGAGTGTTGAATATCGAAAAGGTGTTTAATATCATCTGATATCAAAAACTGTTTATTTTAAAATCTATTAATTTCACATGTGACTCCATAACAGAGTTTACGGATTCAGTGCATCATGTAGTTATCTATATGGGAATTAGTTGTAGTAGCTTACGTCAATACTCAGTTTCAAACTTTATTTTTGTTGATTCCAAAACAAAAACAAACGTCTAATTCGTTATCTTCTTCTTACTTCTTTCATGAAAACAACGGATTCAACACCAAAAATTACAACGTCCTAGAATGTCGCGCTCATAGTTATCAAATTACCCACATTACAATATTATCACCAGGGCTCGGATTTTGATGACCTAAAAAACTGCAAAAAATTACCTAAAAAAATGACAAAAATTACCTAAAAACTGCAGAAAATTACCTTAAAACGGAAAAAAATTACCTTAAAAAGGTCGAAGTTAAAATACCCCCCGAAAAGGCCGAATTCGAGTATATATAAAGTCTTAACCAAACTGTTAAATATTTATCGGAGAAATTATTTTAGTCAGAGTTTTACTGAAAATAATAATTTTTGTGTTTAACAACAGTAACAATTATGCAAATATAAAATAAATTTTAATAAAAAGAAATTTAAATTAACGCTATCTTAACAATAAACACTAATTTTATTAGATTTCGAAGAAAAATCTTTCATTTCAAACATTTAAAAAATTGTGAGCTCATTGCGGCTGTTTGCCGCCCTAGGCTTTTGCCTCGTAATTTTTGCGGAATTGAAAGATATTTTACCGCGATTTTTATTCGACTTTTAAAAATTTCTTACGTGCGAAATTTGAAGTCACTAGATTAATTTTTGTGAGATTTTAAGAGACTACCGTTTTGGTAACCTCACTTTGTATGGGAGGTAGCCGTGGTTTTCATTCGTTTTTTCCAAATTTCCTACCTAAAGTTTATATTAATTCTTAAAGATTTTGTGCAAAATTTTAAGTCATTAGATTAATTTTTGTGGAATTGAAAGAGATTTTACCGTTTTGGGCAAGTCACTTTGTATAGGAGATAAGCGTGGTTTTCATCCAATTTTTACATATTTCATACTCAAAGTTTATAATAAATATAAAAGACGCTGTGCAAAATTTGAAGACATTATATTAGTTTTTGTGGATTTTAAAGAGATTTACCGTTTTGGATAAAGCACTTTGTATGGGAGGTAGGCATGGTTTTCATCCGATTTTCGAACTTAACCTCCATCTTTGAATAAAAAGCTTATATATGTATTGAATTTCGTTACGATAGCTAAAAAATTACGGCTGTTATCGTGACCACAGACGGACATGGCTAAATCGACTCAGGAGGCGATGCTATTCAAGAATATATATAATTTTCTATACCGGCTACGCCTCCTTATTGGCGTTACAAATGGAGTGACAAAGTTAATATCCCCTTTTACGTTTTTTTAAACGTGGGGGTATATAAAAAAAATAAAGCTTTAAAAATTAAACATAACTAAATTTAAAATTTATTGTATAAAATTTTTTTACATAGCGTTACAGTATATTACATAGTATATTACGTCGATTGTCTGGCAAAATGTTTTTGTAAACAGAAAAACTCATTTCTACTTCTGCACTGACGATAGGAAAATATTTAAAAGACGATATGTCATCATCGGATGTAAGTTCCTCTTTTAATTTCAGCAATAGAGCATCAAAATAGAGTTAATTAAAACTAGCATATCCTGAGCTTTTATCTAACACTTGTTTCATCTTTCTACATAGCCTTTTAGTTTCACCACGCGCAGAATTTTTTTTCATCGAGGTCCATAAACAAAGCTACTCCTTTTTCGATAGGTAATTTTTTTTGATTGAAAAGACTATTGTTAAAGGAATATGTTTAAAAATTTACATTTTTTAATAATAAAAAAAATTGTATTAAAATTTCTCTAAAATTACCTAAAAGACCGAAAAATGCTCTAAAAATTAAAAATTTCCAAAAAAGACAATAAAAAAACTCAAAAATCGGTAAAAGTTACCAAAAAATGCTCTAAATCTAAAAAAAAAAATACCTAAAAACTAAAACCGATAAAAAATGACGATAAAATTACCTAAAAACTTTTCATATTTGGAATTTAGGAAACATAAATGGACGTTCTAGATAAACAGGAAATGTCTTAGAAGTAGCAGAAAAAAGATGACGTCATCGAAATCCCAGCCCTGATTATCACATTACAATATAATATCGAACTGTGAATTGACTTAATGTTTTTGTGTATCATTTACACTTCCGCTTGTGTATAATGTTCAGTTTTTATATTTTCCACAGTTTTTAGACGTGTTGGAATTTCATTTACACTCTTCAAGCGCACAAAATACCCAAACAATGAAATTTCAAATATGAAACCTAAAACTTTATTTTATTTATGTAATTTTATTTGTTTTAGTTTAAGGAAGTGAACTCCTCGAGACAATAAATGTTTTATTTTTCATGACCTGCTTTCGTGTTTTTAAATGTTTAATAATAAAAACTGTGTGAAAAAAATAAAATGTGGAAGTGCTGTAAAAATAAATTATTTTATGATTCATGTAGAGAAAATTTTAGCCACAAGTTTTTTGCATTACCCACTCTAAAAGTAACGCGCCTCATTGAAGAAATTAAATAAACTGAAAGTTATTGCAAATAATTTTATCTGCTTTTATCCCTTCCCCTCCCCTTAATAAGATCAATCAAATATGAGAAAGGTGTAAGCTTCGTAAAAACATTTTATAAAAAAAATCCCAGATTTCTGAATATGTGGTGAACGTTAAGGATTTTGGTGTATCGAAAAGTTATTGTAAAGTTAAAAACAAAAAAGTTGATATTACTATTTTTTTCGCAAAGCATTGTCTGAGTTGTTGCATATTAGAAGTTGTAGTGCTGTCACACAAACAATTTAAAAATTTGATATGCATAAAATATACTAACAAATTTTTTCATACTCAAAAGTCAAGGTTGGGAAGTGTTTTTTATTAAAAATTATTTAAGTATAAGCAAATTTTTAATATAACACGTTTTTAAAACGAACTAAAAAGTATAAAATAATTTCTCCTGGAGTGGGGCTTTTAGTTCTCTTAAACACGTGGGCGCATGCTGTAGAGAATAGTAAGGAGTGCTATTAAAAATTGTAGTACGTTAGTGAACAAACGATTTCTTAACCCAGGTCCCTTGACTGTCAGGATAGAAGTCCTTGCATAGGTGGTAGATTCAAGTTTGCCAAGCATGCGCCCCACTTGTTTAGGAAAACTTAAAGCCCCACTCTAGGAGAAATTATTTTATTCTTTTAAGTTTGTTTTAAAAACGTTTTATATTAAACATTTTTTTACTTAAATAATTATTTTCTGATTTTTAGTTTTTGTCAAAAACTTTAAAAATTTGAATTTTCAGAAATTCACAACTGAAGGTTATAAAAGAATTCGTTCAAGAAACCGAAAAATTTGCATAAATATTAAAAATGAAACAAAAAAAAGATAAACCTAAAAAATCCATTGACATTGTTGAGGCTTGAACTCACAACCTCACGATTACAGGGCAAGCGCCCTGTGCTCGGAGCTACAGAACCCACAAAGGAATATATTCAAAATAGCAATAAATCAAACTACTTTATTATAAAATACTACTTTGTTACAATTTGTTTTTTCAGTGGTGAATTTTCCAAATTTTGAATTTGTTTCTTAAAAAAAAAAAAAGAATCCGTCCACATTGTTGAGGCTCACTTGTGGTTTATAATTCAATCGCCTATGAGCTAAAGAACTCACACCAAAAGTTTTTCTAAATGACGTAACAAATTCACTTCAGTTGTGAATTTTTAAAATTTAAAAATGTCAAAGCTTTTCAGTATTTTTGTTTAATTTTAAATATGTATGTATCTAAAAATTTCGAATTTTTCAAGCCAAACAAATAAACGTTCAGACAAGAAAAAAGTGATTTGTCATCCAGTTCTGAGCTACATTTTGTGTTTCAAAACTCTATCTCATCGGGTAGTTTGTTAAAAATGGATTTCAAGATTTGTACGGGACAGACATGAAGTGAAGCTTATAAAAACGTCCAGAAAAACGAGTCAGTATAAAACTAGCCCTCAAGTTTTTGATAATTTTCCAATACACAGAAATTTAAAAAAACTCCAATACTCCGAAATTTTACACAGCATTTGATCGAAATGCCTGCTGAAATGGCAAAACAATAAAATAAAATTTCGCATTCAGTGCATAACTCACATGTTATGATTTCACAACTCAGTCGGGATTTTGAGCAAGAGCTGTGTAAAATTTCGGTGTTTTGCTAAAAATTTTTGTGTATAGGAAAAGTGTTTTTTATTTCTATATTTAAAAAATTTATTAAAAAAGTTGTGGACAGTTTTTGCACCGAATTCCTTTTTAAACCCCTACGCATATAAAAATTCGTAAGGGGTATATTAACTTTGTCAATCCGGTTGTAAAGCGGGCATGGAGTCGTGTGGTAGGTATAGAAAAGAATAATATTCTTGATCAGCATCACCTCCTGAGTCGATTTAGCCATGTCCGTCTGTCTGTTCGTCCTCATGTGATCACGATAACAGCCGTAATTTTAGAGCTATCGTAACGAAGTTCAATTTACAAGATTTACATTGAAAAATACAAATCAAGTTCGAAAATGAGCCAGATCGGATGAGAACCACGACTTCAAAGTGACTTTACAAAAACCGTAAAATCTCTTCAAATTCTACAGAAATTAATCTATAGACTTCAAATTTTCCACACAAGCTTTAACCCTTCATAAGCTTTAATATGCACTTTGAGCAAGAAATTTGTAAAAATCGAATAAAAACCACGTATACCTCCCATACAAAGTGACTTTATGAAAACTGAAAAATAACCTTAAATTAAAAAAAAAAATGAGTACAATGACTTCAAGTTGTGCAAATAAGTTTGAATCCTTACTATGCGCTCGATGCTAGGAAATTGGTTTAAAAAAACTTAAAATTCCCCCACCTCCCATACAAATACAAAGTGATGTTACAAATAGTAAAACCTTTATATAATAAAAAAAAATTTTATACTTGATATTGTGCACATATGCTTTAGTAAAAAAAAGACTCGAATGAGAAATATTTGGATAGAAACAACGCCATCATTTAAAACTTGGAATAACCTAAACTACAGTTGTGGGGTATTTTAACCCTCTAAGACTACTTTTTGAAATAATGGGAGAAAATACGTCGGATAATTTTTTCTAAGGTAAATCATAGCTCTTAAATTCAAAAATTAACTCAGAAATGGTGTAGAAGCTTTCGTTTACCTGTAAGAGGAGAAAATGTGAATGTGCACTTATCACTATTTTACTGCTACAACGCACAAGTTTTATATATTCACATATATGAAACTTGATTTTATTAGTTAATAAACATATTTACCTATGACGAAAAAAATTATGGGTTTGATTAATTAGTTAAAATCCACTTTTATTAGCACAGCAAAACACAATGTGCACCAGGCAAAATTTTATGCGCGAAAAAATATATGGCTTTTGCAAACCACAATAAAAAAGTACCCTTAAAAGCTTCTGAGAGCTTTCAAAGCTTTTGAATTAAGTTTGGTGTGTTTCATGGGAACAGTCGAAAAATATTCAAATGATAATTAAGCTTTTACTTGTTTTTTATTGCGAATAATATGATAAGTGTCTTGAGGCACTCTTACGTGTTAGAGGGTTAACTTCGGTCCAGTAGAAGTTTCCTTACTAGTTTTTCTTTAGTATTAAAAGCACATTTGAAAAAAATACTTTCGTTGGTAAATTTAGTAAACACTGGTATCTCCTGCGGTCGAAATTCGACGAAAATTAACAAAAACGTAACGTATGTTAAGGTAAGGCACTTTGGCATAGATTTGAGAAAACAACTCTAACAATGTATAGCGTAGATGACACCACCCGTTTGATATTTTTGTAACTGTGAAGTGTGTGTACTTGAACGTAAACAAAAACCCTTTAAGGCTTGATTACCCAAGCGTAACGTGAGGTGGCGCAGCGGGATGTAGCGTTGTGCGACGTTGCCTCGAGGATAAGCGATTACCGAAATCGTAGTCCAACGTAGTGCAGGCGCCGTAGTGCACGGCACTCATTTTATTTTAGTAGGCTTACTAACTTCTCTTCAATAAAAAAACTGCATCCTTTCTTATATATTATTTAAAAGTACAATTTTGTGAAGTTAAACCAAATTTTTCGCTTGTCTCTCTGCTGTCGAACTGTCAAAAACCGTAACGTTGTGTAGAAATCTATTTTCTACAGACTTCTACGCTGCGTCACGCCACGTTACGATTTCGGTAACGACTTGTACACATTTATCATTAAACAGATTTAAGCTTGACAGTTGACAACGTCGCGCTACGTTACCTTACGCTTGGGTACTCAAGCCTTTACTATGATCGCATAAAAGCTAACATAAACCCTGTCATTCCGTATCTTCACTGAAAGAAACGCTTGGCAAACATTTCTCCCAACAAAGTTTATCAGCTAGGTTCTGAGATTTCACTTTCACTCGAAATTGGCGTTAAAATCGATGTAAGTCGAAAGTTGGTGTTCTACATTTGACTTTTTGATTTCAAATTCTCTTTTTTTCGAAGTTAAAATCGAGCGAATTTGCGTGTTCCACAATTCACTTTTAACGATTTTAAAGTGACTTCAATCCGAGTAACTTTTGATTTGTAAAAATTTAAAGGAAAGTGAATTGATAAAAAAAATCTTAGCAAAAAGTATAAAAAAAAATTATATAGAAAGCTGGAAATTAGTTGTTGTCCTGCTAAACCTGTGTTTGCGCTAATAATCGATAACTTAACTATCTGAAGTTCTGCCGATGCAATAAGTAGCTGACACGATCGGATATATGAGTTATCAATATAAATTAGTAATATTTCGTTAAAATTTTTAAATTCAGTTTTTATGCAGAGGCTAAAACAAATATTCAGTGCTCAGGAAAAATTTTTATTTATTTTATGAAAAACCATAAGGATCTTATTTATGAAAGCCGATGGCGGTTCAAGTCAATTGTACTCTGATGGAAAAAACTTAAGAAATTTAGCGGCATAACCTCATAGAAATCGAAAAAATGAGGCTTTCTCTTTGTTCCAAAATTCAGAAAAGTATTTTGTTTTTAAAATTCATTAATATGATTTTAAAATAAAAGAATTTAGTTATAGCGACGGCCACGTTTCTTGTCATGCTCCATATATATATATGCGTGTCGATCCGGGGCGACGAGCATCAACTACTTTGATTATTAAATTATAATCACAAAGCTATTATAAAATTATAATCAACTTTAGAAAATTGTATATTTTACTATCTTACTTTCATTACTCAAAAATCCTTTTCTGTTAAAGAATAGCGTTGGGTCATAATTTTTATTTGAAATGTGTGTCGTCAAAACAATCTACAACGCCAGGATTATTACAAATATTCTATCAAATATTTTTTCAATTTTCTGCTTTCTTCTTCGGACATTACAAGTTGAATCCAATTTGGATATACTCTCGGTTCCAAAACGCCAACCACTTCTGTCATTATCATTTGATACTGTGCTCCGGCCTAAAGTAATATCAGCATATTTTCCTGGCAACACTGAGGCCAGTTTAAGCACGAATGGAATGGATGACTTCCTAGGATGTGGTTCTGTAATATCGGCAGCATTTTCAAGGCATTTTTATTGACTTAATAGTAATTGATGAACCTTAAATATATTTTAATGTGTCGAAAAAATCTTATTTAGTTGTAATCTTCACCAATCCTTACGCAAATGTCAGGAATCTAAAACGGGTTGAAATTGTCCCTCAACGTTCGCCTTTTTTATGCATATTTATGTAATTCATTATACCACACAGCAGCCACTTAAGCTTCACTTACATTTTAATTTTTTTTGCGGAAGCGAATTTATTTTCCAAGGCTTTTTGAACTCACTTTTATTTGCCACAGTAGTATTAGTATTACTTTTTTGAGTCTTTTCACAACGATTACACATGATAGTAACATAAACAATTTCTTATTTGTAGAACTTAACGGCTGTAAATAGCATGGCCAGCATAAACCATTACATTATTAAGTAAATTAATAAACCGACTGCCACATGGCTAACATAAATTAAAGAATATTTTACTCCTGCTCAGTGAGTAGTATGACATTTACATTTGATGTTTGTCTAAAGTATATATACAATTTTGAACTGAACATCTTATTTGTCACAAAAAATAAACATGCAAAACTGACTATCAGCTGATTGCACATGCTTTGTCGCATTCTTGCTTTTATGCACTGCTTTGCCAATGCACTTGCTTTTTTGCCCTGCTATTGCATTCCTGCTTACACAGAGCACCATATTAACAATTTAACATCTGCTTTAGTCCAAATAACAATAAAATAATAAACAAAAACATCAAAAACTTCTAAATTTTCATAAAATATTAATTTTATTACTAATTTAAATACTTAGGCATCCTCAATTTTACTATTGCAGCATTAAATTTTATGTTGCTCTTGCTGTTGGCATTTCCTCATTAAAAAAGCAAGGCAGCTGCCCTTAAAACCTTTGACTTCCAACGCTGCCAGATATTTCTTCACAAATCGCAATGCTTTGAATACTGCAGCAGTAATTGAGAATTATTTAGAAATTGAACAAACCCAATGTTTGCATTACAGATTGTGCGTAGATCCACACACTGGATCCATTACACTCGAAGAATGCCCTCCGTTGACCAAAACGTGATAAATTTGGTTACTGGTTTTTTGATCAGGAGACATTTAGGTGGCCTTATTAATATGCTTAAATCTAGTGCTACCTACGACTATGTTTCGTGCTGCGCCAAAATAAATCAGCCTCGTTCCGTTATCGAAGGTTTTGTCGTGGAGGCTGAACTTTCCGATTGTTAGACCAAATATATTTCCCTTGCCCACCTTAGCGTTGAATTTACCAAGCACGATTTTTTCGTCGTGACGGGGGCAGCGTTCGTAATCATATTCAAGGCGCTCGTAGGGAGTTTCTTTGGTCTCATCGTCCTTGCCTCCTGTCGAAGCGTGCACACATATTAGGCTTATGTTTAACAATTTAGCCTTGATGCGGATTATGGCAAGCCGTTCGTTCACAGGTATATAAAGTCCCGGTTTACACCTGTCAAGAATTGACCGTAAATTTTTCCGAATTTCCTTTTAAACATGACGTTCACGTTTATACACATAAACGGGACAACGAACAAACATAATATGAATTGCCCAAGAATTGACGGTACGGTCAATTTTTTTCTTTCCCTTTTGTTCCGATTCCCGCACCGCCGAACACAAGACTTGATCGTCAATTCTTGACAAGTGTAAACCGGGACAAAGATATATATAAATGTGTGAAAAAATTTTCTCAAATTCAATAGATCAAATTCTTGGTCAAAAAAGGCTTAAGTTGTTTCACCCCGTGACCGATTAGGTTTAAATTCAATAGCAAAATCTCTCCAAATAGTGTCGTCAATAAATCAAAACTACAGATAGCACGGAACTTTCTAAAGCATGACTGAATGTAGTTATATGTCATTATGAGTTTTAATGAGTAAACAAATAATAAAGTATAATTGTCAAACAGCGGGATATTTAAAATAGCTAAAAATTGTTCAAATAAAAATATATATAGTATGTACAATAAAGTTAACATTTAGCTTAATTTGATCTTCCTTCACGGGCTGCAACATAACAGAAGGCTGGCTGGCCGCATGCGGTCGACAGAACACCCCTGCTTTTCACAATAATTTAGTTGTATAAATGTTAAATTGTGGTTGCCGAATTTCCCGGGATCGATTTGTTCCTAGTCTAAAATGAAACAAGAGTCTAAATTTTTGAGGAATTTTTGAGAGGACAGTGGGGAGTTTTGAAGTATGGGGAGTTGCGAAGCACGGCCATAGATGTCGCTTAGTAGTGGTTTTGATAGCTCTTACCTATTGTCAACATTTTTCACCTAATATATCATCTCAGTTTTGTACTGTGTTCAACATTTTGTTTGAACATTTTTTGAGCATTCGTGTTTGTGGCATTTTCATAAACATTTTCAAGCGAATCGAAAAAGTTGAGTACACACAACATAATCAGCAATGATTAGGCTTTCGACGTTCAAAAGGATTTATGCAAAAACATTCGGTGTGTTACTGATGCGGCGGCAAATTTAAAATAGCGAATATGGAGAAATGAAGCACATCAAGTGGCAAGTATGACAGATGTCAACCTGAAATCGTATTTTACGTGCGTATTACGCATTATTCGTAAAAAATTCGAATGTTTAGTGCAATTCTAAGGATTTTTTTCAATTAATTTTGTTATTTATTTTTCTGTGTTTTTCCTTACGAAAAATATAGATTTCAACTCGAGGAGTTGACAAATATTAAAAATATAAGATAATTATGAAATATATTAGGAAACTTTGAAAACTATAAGAAAACAATGAGAAAACTTTGAAAACTATGTAAAACCATGAAAACTATGGGGAAACTATGAGACCTTTAAAATTTTAATTTTCCGTTTTTTTAATTCTAATATCATAATATATATAAATCATAATAATTTGTCATTTTCTCCGATCCAAATAAAGAATTTTCACTGCAAAAACCAGTTTTTGGGGCCAACAGGCAAATGTTGTTTATGATTTTGGATTTTATGCAAATCATTCAACCATGAAGGTTTTTTTAAGATGCTCTAGAGATTCGATTCGAAAAAAATGTGAAAAAATTATTTTTGTGGTAGTCTTAACCCCCAAACAAAGCGTGCTTTAAAACTCGCCACTGTCCCCTACGAACACCATAAAAGTAGAGCTTAGTACATTGTAGGAATTCCATGAAAATAAAATTAATCACATGATCATAATTTGAACTCGATCAATTGTGTATAAAGTACGGGTTGCTAATCAGCGACTAACTATTTAAAGCTGGCGGCGATGAGTGGATAAAGTGAATGCTTCAACTCACCACTACAATATGGCTAGCGGAAAACATGTCCGACGGTTGTAATCTCAGTGTGCGTGTCCTATACTTAAGAAAGGAGACAGAATTTGCTCCAACTACAAGGTATCAGTCTTATTTTTACCGCAAATAAGATCCTCTCAAATATGTTTTGTGAAATATTCAAGCAGCTACTCCTTATTAGGGTGTCTGTCGATTTAGCAAATCCACCATAGAACAGATTTTGATACTGCGCCAAGCCCTGAAAAACCCCACGAACATTAAGTTGACACTCATCATCGCTTTGACGGATTATAGAGGTGTGTTCGATGTCTGAACTCGGTATACCTGCAAAGCTGATAGCCCCAGCTGGATCGATTTGACCGAGAAAGGTCGAACAGCGCTTGGTATAACCAATTGGAGAAACGTGCGCGAAGCAGAGTCGGCTGTAACGCGACCACGGAGTGTTATGACCACATATGTTAGTAACTTTACAGTGAAAGCAGTAAAAAGCTTTTGACAAATTTTAATTATTTTTACAATGAAACTAATTACGACTATTTTAAAGTCTAAAACAGACTACAAGTTTATGTTAACTCATTTCTTAGAAAGTGTCTTACAATTTAAAACCCTAGTATTTGTTCTTGATAAAATATTTATATCAAATATTTATAATTTATCTAATAAATAAGAGTAATATGTAGCTTGAAGTAATATTTTAAAAATTTGACTAGACAAAAGTCGCAGACATGATCGTGTTCTACAGCTAACTAAATTAATTTATAAATCCCACTTTGATGAACAAGGAATTATGTAATGAGCACACTGCAATTCCATAAATGCTAATATATTTAAATAGATACATATGCTTGCATGTGTGGCTGTTTGTTCCTTAGTTTGTTCATATGTCTTTTGAATCACATTAACAACAAGACCATGCAGTAGTATAGGTGTGTGCGTTTTACACTTTGTATAATAAAAAAACCTCTTTAAAAACATTAGCAGCGTTTGTAGTGACACTGTCAAGAGTCAAGTATAGACAGACAGACAATATTAAATGACTGCAAGAATGGAAGTGCGAATGAGAATGAGTATCCTATAAGGAATATGGCCTCCCTGGCGATGTCTATGTGTTTAGAAGTTTTTTATTATATTATTTTGTTCCGTTGTTTTGTTTTTTTATATCTGTCCAACATATTATGGAATGGATGTAATTTTATTGGGTCGGTCGTCACCACTATATGCATATACTTGTACTGTAGTGGTATCTCTTTACTTGCTCCAATTTGCAAGGATATCAAATTCACAACTGTACAATATAAAAAAAAATATTTATCATCATATCGCTCAATTTATTTTATTATTTAGTCCATATAATAAGCTTGTTGCACAAATTTTCATTGGCTCATGTATGGAATATGCATAAAAACAAACAACATTCTGTCATACAAGCAAGTGAATTCAATCGAGGCTAAAAATTTTCGATTAAACAGATTTATGCAAATACGTTTATGAACAATGTGTTAAAATATCGCCACCAACCTTATTTATCGACATATTCTCACTCAATTGAAGAGTGTCTGATCTAGGTGTCTGATTAATTTGCCAAGTAACCTTCTTCATCCAATTGAGTTCATGCGTTATAGCAACTTGAGCTATTGTGTCACAATTTTTTAGTTCCACTAACATAAAAACTATTTCAGTTGGTATGCACAATTTTTTAAGAATGCTACACTACAAGTTTAAATTGTGTTTTCAGTGCTGGAAATGCATATGAAAAGTGCTGAATTGTAGAAAACATTTCCAATAAGTCAAACGTATTTGTATCACATTCGCATTCTCGGACAATTTGCTTGTTAACGATTCGTTTTCGTTTGCTATATGAACCAAGTCACGTTTCATTAATGAAAACATATAGTTTCTATACTGACGGAAGAACTTTATATAAAAATATCATGAAAACATTAACTAAACATAAATTTGAAAATTACCTCGTCAGGAATTGAAATCAAGTGGTCTCGGTTGCTAGCTGGACACTTTCTACATGTGGCTATCTGAGTTATTAGAATGCGTTGCTTAATGTGCTTAATTTTAAAAGTCCGCTTAAAGGGGTAATCAAAATTGTTGTCCGAAGGTCGGACGGTAAAAAATTGATTTTGCACCACGATTACGCACCATCTCATAAGGCTATCATTGCGAACTCATTTCTGGCCAAAAACTCACCATATACCACCGAACAACCACCGTATTCACCTAATAAGGCTCATACCGACTTTTTTCTCTTTCCAAAACTCAAATTTCCACGTCAAGGCACCCGTTTTTAGTCCATAGAGAACAATAGAGAATTCGCGGCGAGAACTGAAGTTGATTTCAGAAAA
Source organism: Dichetophora obliterata (assembly GCA_963920525.1). Lineage (NCBI taxonomy): Eukaryota > Metazoa > Arthropoda > Insecta > Diptera > Sciomyzidae > Dichetophora > Dichetophora obliterata. Next base: position 167,958,775 of record OY986436.1, on the reverse strand, counting down.
TGCGTTCAAAAAACAAACAAAACGACAGATCGCTCTCGAAACTCGGCGTCAGTATAGAGGACAGTTTTGCCAACTTTGTGACAAAAACAATTTTGAAAATCCTTTTAGCAATCTTTTTGAATTATCAATTTTCATCTATATAAATAAAAATCAAATGTCTTTCGTTGGTAATTGCATCAGTTGAGAACGGCTGAACCGATTTGGATAATTTTTTTTAAAAAATGTTCGTAATAGTCCAACTTAGGTTTTTACGGAAAGAAAAATTGACCACGCCCACTTTTGCGCCCACTTTTTTCAATTTATCTAAAATCGGAAAACGGCTGGACCGATTTGGATAATTTTTTTTTTAATGTTCATAGTAATCCAATTTAAGTTTTGTCGGAAAGAAAAATTGACCACGCCCACTTTTGCGCCCACTTTTTTCAATTTATCTAAAATCGGAAAACGGCTGGACCGATTTGGATAATTTTTTTTTTAATGTTCATAGTAATCCAATTTAAGTTTTGTCGGAAAGAAAAATTGACCACGCCCACTTTTGCGCCCACTTTTTTCAATTTATCTAAAATCGGAAAACGGCTGGACCGATTTGGATAATTTTTTTTCAAATGTTCGTAGTAATCCAATTTAAGTGTTTACTGAAAGAAAAATTGACCACGCCCACTTTTGCGCCCACTGTTTTGATATCTATATAAATAAAAATCAAATGTCGTTCGTTGGTAATTGCATCAGTTGAGAACGGCTGGACCGATTTGGATATTTTTTAAAATGTTCGTAATAGTCCAACTTAGGTTTTTACGGAAAGAAAAATTGACCACGCCCACTTTTACGCCCACTTTTTTATTTATCTAAAATCGGAAAACGGCTACACCGATTTGGCTAATTTATTTTTTAAATGTTCGTAGTAATCCATTTTAAGTTTTTATTGAAGAAAAATTGACCACTCCCACTTTTACGCCCACTTTTTTATATATAACAGAACGCCTGCGCCAATTTGGCTAACTTTTTTAAAATATTTGTAATAGTCTACAAAAGTTTTTTACAGAAAGAAAAAATGGGCGTTGGACAAGGGGGCGTGGCACTCTCATACAACCCAAATTTGCGATATCGAATAGCTTTTTAGTTACAGACCGCACAGGCTCGGAATTTAATATTCGAACTCAATTTACACATTAAGTTTAACTGATAACATTTTATGGTGTTGGACAAGGGGGCGTGGCACCTCCCATACAACCCAAATTTGAGATATCGAATAGCTTTTGAGTTATAGTTCGCACAGCCATGGAATTGGGTTTTCGACCACAATTTACACGTGCCGTTTTACTGATAACATTTTATGGGCGTTGTACAAGGGGCGTGGCTCCTCCCTTGCAACCAGAATTTGCGATATCGAATAGCTTTGGAGTTATAGACCTCCACAGCCTCAGTATTCGAGCACAATTTGCACATGTCGTTTTACTGATAACATTTTATGGACGTATGGTGTGGCAACCTCCCATAATTTGCGATATCGAATAGCTTTTCAGTTACAGCTCGCACAGCCTCGGAATTCGGTATTCTACCACAATTTACACACGCCATTCAGGGGGCGTGGCACCTCCCATACAACCCAAATATGCGATTTGCGATATCGAATAGCTTTGAAGTTATAGCCTAAGAATTCATTATTCTACCACGATTTACACATGCCGTTTCACTAATCAAATTTTATGGGAGTTAAACAAAGGGGCGTGGCACCTCTCATTCAACCCAAATTTAGATCAACCCAATGCAGGTTCACTGATAACATTTTATGGAAGTTTGGCAACGGGGGCGTGGCAGCAACGCGCCGGGTTCCAGCTAGTTTTAAATAATCTTGACAGAATGTATGTCTAAGAAATGGTTTAATGACATGTATGATAATAATTAAAACTGCAGTTTAATTTATAATTTTTATGCATTTAAAAAAAAAAAACTCGGAAGGAACAAAAAGAATTTTGAGTGAAAAGGATAGTTATTGTCACAAGAATGAACAAGAACTGTTGTAATATCTAAAAAATAAAAAAATATATTGTTGAGGTAACAATAATTCTCTTCAAATATTCAAATAGCTCTCTTTGTATCGAAAATATTCTTATTGATAAATTAAAGAATTGATGCACTGGGTTGCAAAAAGGGCATGAGAGAGCTTGAGATTTTGAAAGCTTGCATCTCTTACAAATGGTTTAATTGAGCTCATTTATTTTGAAAATACAATTAGCTTTACAATTAAAACATTAGTTTTCTAACGGAAGCAAAAATTCGTTTCAATTTTATGGTGAATTTCAACCGACTCGTTGAACTCCAAAGAAGAACGGAACAAATAAGAGGCAACTGGAACAGACACAATCCCTGGCAGTGTTTTAGGCTTGATCTAATAAAAAACTGACTGCTTTATCGTCATATGATAAAACTGGCCAATGAGAAAATAAATGTTTGCGATCTCAACAAAGATATTTATTCTAACAAGTGCTAATCATAGTAAATCATATAAGACTAACTGCATGTTTATGTATAACGAAACGAAGGCTGAACGTGGTGCGCGACACGGCAAGCAATACATTTTTCCATATAAAAATATATTGTTGCTCGTTTCTTTCACGACGTTCAGCGTTCGTTTCGTTTTACATAAACATGCAGTTAGACAGGGTCACAGCTTAATTAATCAAAACTACTGAAGAAGGCCGAGGAAAGAGGCAACCTCGTCTAGATTGGTGCAGAGCGCGTGTGTAAGCTCCGTAGGCTTTGAAGGGCCGGAAAAAAGGTGTTGGGTAGTATGCAGATAGGGCATATGCCAGCGATGTCCGGGTTTATTATAGCCAGATAGCTGTTAAGGAAGCGTGAATGACCCGACCTAAGCTGGGCTAACGTGGCTCTTGTTTGGCGTGGAAGAGAAGTTTCGGCGTCACTTATGGGTGGTGGCCTCCCTCCGAGCACAACGTTGTCATCCAAGTTATTAATCGCTGTTGACACCATTTGTTTGTATATTTGTTTTTGCGCCCCTTGCATGTCTTCCACTACAATCTCCTTTGTTAGATGATCGATGTGTGGCGTTTCTTTTCGGAGGTCTAACATAATTGTTCTCATTCAAGGGGTCCTGGTTGTAATCTTGGAGAGATGGTTAGGATGAATAGAGACTTCACACGTTAGGAGAAACTGACGAGTGAGGATAGTGCAGTGTTCGCGTGCTTTCAACATATTGACTTCTTGATGCAGGTTATCAATAGAAGCTTTGACGTCTGCAGCTTCTCTAGCTGTATCTCGCTCACTGGGAGGGGGGGGGGGGGGGTCGAGATTGGGGCTGCAGAGTCTATTGGGCGGCGACTAATAGCCTTATACGTGGCAGTTATTGCTTCTTTCTCTTTGCTCCATGAACTGCCAGATAGAGCCTTTAGGAAATTGTTGTAGATACATTAAATTTAGTTATTTTAAAAAAATCCTGTCGGACGCTCTTTAAGTATAAAACACCTTTTATTACTCCGATTTGAAAAAAAAAATTGGTATGCATGCAGATCTTTAATAAAGCTATGACTTTTGCTCACGTCGATTGTGATGATCGAGTTATTTTATGATTGATAACATTCACATCGTTGTATTGTAAAGATTTTTTGTTAGTCTTTTACTTGCAAGATTCCTGTTTTATTTTACAAAGTGTTTTTAATTTTACAACATATTTTTGAGTGCAACTTACTACCTTGAAATATTTCGTATAACTTGTGCTTCTTGTTTCAACTAAATCTGAATTGAACTATCAAATCATTATTATCATCAGCTCCGAAGATGATTGTAATCTGATGATGAACACGGAATTTAATATAACTCGTCAGTACCTAATTTTTTCATTTGTACACAATGTTGAACTCCTACTTAAAATGCTTGCTTCGACAATTTTAGTTGAAGCAACGTTGAAGCAGTCTGTCTTTTTGAAAATAATAAGTCTAAAACTTTTTGAAGAAAAAATGCTGCATACTAAAACCTTTAAAGCAAGAAGAACTTTTTCTTAGCGGAATCACCATGAAGCTGACGTCACACGATAGAACGGGCCAAAAAAGCCCAAAGGAAACCAACATGGAGAATTCCCATCATACGTAGCTAAACGAGACACAGTAGCAACCGAAATGTTATGGTTTTCCTTTTATGGAGCACGCATATTAAATAAAATATAGCGAATATTTCATTGAAAGAGTTTCTGGTACTTGTCGTAAGTAGTGGGATTTTGTTTTTCTATTTGATTTTGCAAGCTCTGATATTATGATGCATTTAGAAACAAATTTTTGAGTCTTCACTTGAATGGTATACAATCAAACCTGTTTTTGCGCGGTATTTTTTTTACCAATTTCCCTTCACACCAATCAATATCTGCAATATCCAGAAAGGGAATCATCTTACTCTGGCTTGTTGCTTTTTCCCAGTTAATTAAGGAAAAATCTCAGCTTCTTTTTTTTTTAGACTAAACCAACGCTCAGGGGATGCCCCCTATAAATGCGTAAGCATTGTGTTGATTCGGAAGATGGGTGATAGTTAGTTGGAGGGTGGATAGATGGAGTAGTGTCGGTGAATATTTGTTTTAAATTTGCACAGCTCAAAACCGTCGGGAAACACGCTCGCAGGGAGACTATTCCACAACTTAACCGTGCGACTAAAGAACGAATTATCACGGTAATGCGAGGTTCTATTGGGCATCGACGCAATGGTAAAGGGGTGGGCTTGGACAGCTGCCCGAGTGGATCTGGCAAACACACGAGCTGGTGGCGTCAGGTCATGTATCTCCCTTGAACACTTCCCATGGTAATACCTATACAGAAGGCTTAGGCAACCAACATTGCGGCGATGCCCAAGACAGTTGAGAGAGGATGAAATACATTCATCCCCTATCAAATATATCGCACGACGTTGAATTCGATCCAGAAGCTCCAAATAAGATCTTGAAGCCCCTTTCGAAACATCGAAAATATGATCATTCCAACGAAGATCACACTTGATCGATATGCCCAGAACGTCAAGAGCGGCTGATTCCATAAGATCCACACCATTCATATTGAGGGGTGCTAAGGGGCAATCCATCAACTTGTGGGTTAACATACAGCACTGGGTCTTGCTTGCATTGAACTCTACTCTATTAGCAAGACCCCACTCGGAGATTTTTTTGTAGATCATTTAGGAGTGTGTCATTCATATTTTGCCTTTTTCTCTCAATCTCCATAGAGCTTGGGCGTTTTTTAAATAAATATGAATGACAAATGCTGCTGTCGTCAGCAAACGAATGTATTGGGTTATGCGTCAACGACAGAAGGTCGTTGATAAAAACCAGAAACAAAGTTGGCGATAGAACTGAACCCTGCGGTACACCTGCGTTAATGGCGTACTCCTCGGACGAAATACCGTCAACTACGACTCGAATCGTTCTGTCCTTGAGGAAACACGTGATCCATCGAGCAAAGTTACCACCACAACCATGTGCAACAAGTTTTGACACGAGCGCTTTATGCCACACTCAGTCGAACGCTTTAGAAATATCAAGAGCAACAACCCTGCTCTCGCCGAAAAAGTGAACGCATTTATTCCATTCTTCGGTTAAGAACGCCATAAGGTCACCAGTAGAGCGAGCCCTACGGAAACCATATTGACGGTCACTGAGCAGTTGGTTGCGCTCCAGATAGTTCACAACGTTGAAGTTAATTACGCTCTCCATAACTTTAGAAAGCGTAGAGCATATCGCAATGGGTCGGTAGTTTGCAGGGTTCGTGACATCACCCTTTTTAGGTACCGGCTGGACATTTGCCACCTTCCAACAAGATGGAAATATTCCTGTTCTTAGTGAATTTCGTTTTATTGAATGCACCTATTAAGGTAAATACAGTTAAATCTAGATATAACGAACCCCCGAAATAGTAAACAACTCGAAGTAGTAGTAAACGTTTTAGTAAATGGCATTTTAAAGAATCAGAAGCAAAAAAGTGAAAAATTTTCAATATATGTAAGACATAGGGCATTTTTAAAATTGCACAAATTTGCAATCTCAAATACACAACACTGTGTAATGCCCTGTTGTTTTGTGCTATCCTGTGTAATTGAGATAATCCAGGTTATTCAATCAAATTAAAAAATTTATTTTATCAATACTTTTTTGACGAGTAGATTTTGTAAGAAACCAACTGGTTCTAATAAACGTATTCATGCAATTTAAAGTTAGCTGATTTAGAATATATAAATTGAAGTGGTTTAAAAAACCGCAATTTTAAATAAAAAAAAATCCATGACATTTTTAATTGCGACGGGTACAAACTTCTATGACAAAAAAAAACCCATTCGATCGTTATGTAGAGACTGTTACGATGTTGTTTAAGGAATAATTTGGATCGCGGTTTTTTAAAAGTTTAGCAAAACTTAAGTTTCCGTAAGCAAGGGAAACCAAAATTATTATATTATTACAATATATATTATCTTACATAGTTCTACCTTTCGGTCTACTAATGTGAGGTACAAAAATAAAGGTATATTTCTACTCTAAAATAAATATAAGGCTTATGAAAATAGGCCGTATTTAACTAAAAACTTTTGTCATCAAGTGAAACTTTAGTGCTGGTCACTTGCTAAAACTTTTAGCTTACGAATTTGTGACTAACTTTTGCAATATGTTAATAACCGAATTTCGATTGGCCATTTTTTAGGAGCGAAAAATATTTATTATTATTATATTTATAAAAGTTAAAATCAATTATTAAAATAATATAGTTTTATTTTCTTTTTTATTTTAAAGTTCTTCACACTTCTGCTAGTCTGGCCTTGAATGAAAGTTGGGACCCAGACGTTAGGTAAGATAGTACTATATTTTTTCGTAAAAAACAACAAATTAATTTTTTGAAACATCTAGAGACGACATGGAGATGATGTTAAATAAAATAGTTCCAGAGGGATTACCATACAGACATTCGTGCGAAGGGCCAGATGATATGGTGAGTTATAATATAGTCTAAAATTAAGAAATTAAATAGATGAGTGAGTATTTATCGTTGATTTGCAGCCGGCGCATGTGAAGGCATGTTTTCTGGGCAGTTCATTGACAATCCCCATAACGGATGGAAAACTGTCTTTGGGCACATGGCAAGGAGTCTGGCTCTGTGAGCATCGTGATCAAGCGGGCTCACGTAAATTAGTGATTACGTTATCTGGATGTCCACGTGAAACAGCACGCAGCCCACTATCACCGGTATCGCCCATTGCGTCAACATCCAGTTAGGGAAGGCCTCGCTCCACCCGCGATAGTCGGTAATCGCGGGGGAGCGACAATAATGACATCATTTCGTCGAAATTAATTTTGAATAGAAATTTAGCTAATACCAAGTTGCAGAGCAAGACAACAGCATCTACAAAACCCAAAACAACTATTAATGCGAATACAACATCAACAACTATTAATACGATAAATAATAGAAGTTTATTACTAAATCAACTACACTTAGATTTAAAAGTAAATGTAAATTCGAATAATGATGATAGATCGAAGGTAGTAAAAGTAGTAGGAGCGGGAGATGGTAAAACCTTAGCAACAGCAGCAACAACCGTCACAACAGTGCCTCAACAAAAACTACAAAAACAACAATTCGAACAAGCGACTTCAACTACAACTCCATCGTCATCATTGTTGAAATCATCTTCAACGGCATTAGCTAAATTTAACAGAATTATAGATAATACAGTTACTGCGACATATACGAATAACTATCAGCAACACGATCCTCAAAGGCCCCAGCCCACACTGAGCAGCTCCTTGCAGAAGCGTGTTGCGGCCCGTCGCAAAAGTATTTCAAATAATTCATACTCGAAAATTAATTTTACAAACCGTAGCAACAACTTATCATCAACATCAAACGACGATAATCAAATAAAACGAAATGATGTGCATTATTTGTTGAAACAATTAAATAGTTTTAGTGATATAGAAGAAATAGAAATTGTTGATATGAAGCAAATGCAGCGACAGCAACCGCCGTCACCGACGATGACATCAACTGTTGCTGACTTTAAGCAGCAATCGCCTACAGCAACATCGCTGGTGATAACTTCGCCATCGGCTCTATCGCACAAAGGCATAAGACGTTATGCTTCCTTACACTCAGAGGAAGAGCAACAACACCAAAGGTCAATACGACCGCCACTACGGCAAGATGACGGTGACGAAGACACCCCAGTCCACCAGAGACAACAACAAGAAAAACTGTTGCTTCACTTTGACGATTACATCTTTCAATCGAGTCATTATTTGGAAACAAATTGCTTTGCAGCCTCTACCTACAGCACTGCCATGGCCGAGAGCAATTCGCATGAGTTTCGTCCATCGACAACCACAGCAACCACATCGCAGCAAACATCATCGGCGGAAACCTCTATGCATGCATTGCATCCAAAGCGAAGTTGTGAAAATCTGTCTGCCACACAAGCGACAACAGCGCGATTAACTAGCGGCGGTGACGTGCAAACCGAATTAACTGCAACCAGTGCGTCAATTGTTCAAAGTAGCAGCAACACTAGTTCCGATGAGCACCGTAAGCCGCCATTTTTTAAATGTTGCTATACGCCAATCGATCGTTGGCGCGAAAAACGTAGCAACGCCGCAAGCGCGGCCACTCGTGGGCTGCAGCAGCAACAGCAGCATCGGAGTAAAAATGCCGGTCATGCGGTTTGACGAAGGGTTTGCTACCTTGTGGCAATAGCCATTTTGACTACGAAGCTTTTGATACATGTCGCTGTCAATTTGCGATATCAACAATTAAGCTATTTCGACGATATTTTTATATTTTAACAATTGAATATTACGGCTGGAATTTATAACGATTTGAATGTCTCGTTTATATTTATTTGATGAGTTGGGTATGAAAGCAGATGTAGTTTATGTGCATAAAATAAGCGTTGGCATTTTGATTTAACATAAAAAAAATTGTGCTGCAATGAGAACTATGTGTGGTATAATGTGTCTCATTAGAAGAAAATTGTTCTTGTTCATTTTTATGAAGTTAATAAATTCTGCAGTTCTACTGTGTTGTGCAACAGAGAGATGATAGGACTTTAAGACAAACTTAAAATTTTGAAAACGAGTGTTAGGGTATAAAACTTGATATTCCAGTGTTTTTACCAAGATTTCGACGCATGAGTTTCTTTTTTAATTTTATTAAAAAATTAAAGAAGGAGGTTAAAAAATTACATACTCAACACAGAAAAAAGCCGGAAAAAAAGGTTATGGCATAGAAAAGAAAAATTTAAAAATTCATAAAAACAACAACTCTTAAAAATCATTTCACTAGCCGCATTTTAATAATGCGGCACAAGAGCACACGTCACAGCATATTTCGCTTTATAACAATAAATCAAAATAATCGAAGCTTACTCTATGCACATGTAATACTGCAATTAAATTAGTCAATTTCTACTCTTACTTATTAGTACTTGTTATTTACATGCTTATGAAAATTGTCAATATTTCATGTGAACCTTTTTGTTTTTGCTTCAGTATCAGCACATTTAGCTTGGTAACTGCTTATTTGACTTTGAAGAGATTTTTTTACAAACAAGATGATTCTTAAACAAGTTATCTACTATTATATGAGTTTGAAGTCAGATCTTAGGCTAGTAAAGATAACTAGAACAGCTTTATACTCAACCAAAGTAACCACTCAGTTTAATTATAGCTCTACATATTAAATATACTAAAAACATAAAGTTTGACTATAACATTACTGAATAGTTTCATTTGGTGCATTCAACAATGCCTTTCCAATACCAACCGAATTTTTTATTTCTCAAAGGGAAATCAAATTTATGGAATCTATGGCGCCAATTAAACTATGACTTACAAAATTGTAATTCTTTGCGTTAAGTTATTTAAATATTTTTGAAGTTTTTTATACAGATTTTTGTTTATTGGTTTTACAAGCCTCCATATTAATGTTATGCCATCTTATAAGCTTATTTTTTTTTTCATTTCTTTTAAATATCAACTGAACTTAATGCAATTTTTAAAAATTCTTAAAACAAGTACTTCTAAATAGGGTTAGAAATTGAATAATTAAATTTACCCATGAATCCCATTTTTAACATGGATTTTATATATATATTTTTTTTTTCTAGCCGTAACATGATCTTTTTAACCGCGATTTACTTCCAATGAAAAGCTTTAATATATAAATATTACAAAATATTTCGCTGGTAAACTTTACTTAATTTTTTTACTAATTAACACTGAAAACACTTGCAAGTGTCTCCAATTCTCGGTGGCATTAAACTACTAAAAACTTTAGCATTTATTAATGAATTCCTTAAGTTCTTCAAGCGAATTTTTGAGTATAAAAACGACTATAATGCAGTAATATAGCAGTATTTGTAGACAGAGACAATGTACAAGTGATCAAGACATTCATTTGAAGGATCTCTGTTTTTTTTTTGCTGCAAACTTAAAAAATATGGACACAGAAAATAATGCTTTTCACCATTCACCCAAAATTACCTATTTACAAAATTAATGCACTCTTAATTTTAATTAACTGCATTATTCTGTATCACGAAGCAGCACACAAACGACAAGCAAGACACGAGAAGTAATACGTGTTTCTATACGAAATTCTATTGCTTGTCGTATCTTGCTTGTCGTTGGTGTGCATTTTCGTTATACAGAATAAAGCAGTAAGACTTTTTTCTATGTAGGAAATATTTTATTCCTGGAGGATTGAAAAGTTCTTACGTGTCTTTTATTTGCGGGTACTAACAAAATGCAAAACTTACAATGCATATAGAACTTAAACCCTTGGGCACCCCGATGTCGACAGTTAATATCAGTCGTTTTTCTCTTCTTGATTTCCAATAAAAATCGAACAAATTTTTTGAGTTAGACGCACAAATAAACGTACTAATTGAACAGAAATAAATATTGAATGCAAATACAAAAACAAAACAACAACGTAGTCTAGTGTAAGAGAATTCAATAAATTGCAAAAGCGAAGATTAAATACATTTATATATGAAATATCAGCAACACAAAAACCAAACAAAAAAGTAATCTTCGCGCGTTTAGTTTTAATAAAATGTCACCCTACACTGCTACATGGGCAAATAAATCATCATTAATATTTGCTAAAACAAAATCCACATAGAAAGCGTATGAAAAATTTAAAATATGAAAAGTAATATTATTGCTATAATAAAAACGAAAGAAAATAAACTTAATTTGAAATATTAAAAAAAAAACATTATTGTTATATGCAACTAAAATAATACTTATTAATAAGAAAATCACAGCAACATCTTTTAGAGAGCTTGTATAGAAACTATTTAATATAGTAAAAGAAAAGGCGCTAAAATTATTATTTAAAAAAAAAACAAGGAAAACATTTAATATAAGAATTCAATTCTATTGATGAATCATATTTATCCTACATGCGTTGAATTTGTCTAGCATTTCAAGTCCCTTTAATTTACTGTATTTAAAGTTCTTGAATTTATTTAAAAAACTTGCAGCTTTGTCTAGCATTATCTTCGCATTGTTTTTTTCAAATTCTTTTAGTTTTGGACTGCCTCCAATGCTTTGTAAATAAATTTTGCTTAATTTATTTGATAATGCATGCATATTATTAACGCTAAGCACGGCTGCAAGTTTTTCCTTATTCAATTATTTTTTTCTTTTATACATTTTTATTTGAAACAGCAAGGAATTGTTAACAGTTGAAAATACTTGCCTTCTTCATGTTATATAGCATTAATCTAAATAAATTTCTGAATTGTGCAATTGTTTGTAATATTATTATTCTTATCTGCTGTTGTTCTCTATAGTCTCAAAGACTTGGCAATTTTGTTATGAGCATTATTAATATTATTATTATATAATCAATCTTAAACTAACAACAACAAAATCATTCTCAATTATTACTTAACTACACAAACGAATAATATTCACAATAAAATTGAAATATTACAAAACTACAAAATAAACATATTCTTCTATTTTTTTAACATTCCCTTCTAATACGTTGTATTGGTTGTACTGTATCAATACTATCAATGCATGTGATAGTATTAACTGCTTTTTTATTACAAAATAAAAACCGTAAAGACCTTCCTGTAGTTATCAGTCCATTTAAATTACATTTTCATCTTAGAAAGCTCGCATTAGTTTACTTAATTTAGAATATTGTTATATGTAGTACTAATTGAAAGTTTATTTGGAAAAATAAAAGAGTTGTTTTTTGTAAAATATATGCTATTATTTCATAAGAAAGTATTTTTCAAAAGAGCTCTGATTTTTAAAAATGATCACTTAACATTTAGTAGTTAATGCTATTCAGTGAACTCAGTTATTAAAGCACTAACCCTTCGAATGATACTTTTTATTCTGATAATTTTTCATGAAGTATAAAAATATTATAAAATGTTGCTTATGTGGAATTTTAAAGCATAGTTATATTTTCTAACTATACATTTTTTTTTGTAGTGATCTATTAACTTCTTGAATAATTCCTATCGACATGATATACTTAATGATGAATACCTCAACTTTTATTTTATTTCTTATATGAAATCTGAGAACTTATTAAAATTTTGACGCAATAAAGTTTGTAATATATGTCTAATATATGTATAGATCTAAGTTTTATAGCACAGATATTGTAGGTTGTAAAAACAGAAATAAAATAAAGCAACCCACAGTATTTGTATGGGAAAACTAAGATCTTTGTATGTGGGCAATTCCGCCAAAAGTGCCCATTTATATGTCCTCATAGTTTTGAGTGATAAAAAAACAATTTTTGGTACTTTAAAATACTCTAGCTTTCTTAAAACGTTTTTTCTTGAACTTTATGTTGTAACAGGTCACTAAAAAATTAATTTGACAGGTGGAAAGGTCCAAAATAGGCCTAAAATCTCATTCTTGTAACCTGTCCTCGATCAAAATTATAACAATTCAATGAGTGTAGCTTTAGCAATTTTTATTTTTACATGTTCTAGATGACAAGGTCAAAATATTACGTATACCGTGTGCATTTTCTGCCATTCTTAATAATTAAAAAAAATCTTTTTTAACATATGTTTTAAAGTGTGTAAAGTATGTCCAAGTTTAAAAAATGCACTACTGGTTTTGAGTGCGAAGCTCAAGTGCAAAATTAAACTTATTTGTTATATTATTATTATTTAAACCAAAAAAGTTGTCATTCCTGTAACCAACTGTGTATTTAGTTAGTGATAGATTAAAACGAAATTGTGTATAACATATTAAAGTAGTTAGCAAATAAATGATAAAAACGTGCGGAAAAGTGTTTTAGTTTTCTCTGATGTCTGTGATCTCTAAATAAAGACGTTTTTGTTATTCCTGTAAGCACTAAAAAATACACAAAATACATACAAATCAATTTGATGACGTCATACCGTGTGGCCTCAAGCTATTTTAACTTACTTTTGGGCCAAATAGTATAAAAAAACCATAATTCTAGCTTCAAGTATTTTTCCACTTTTCAATTGAAAAAAGGGCACTTTTGCCTGAATTGCCCATATCTGTTTATCTATAATACATTCAACTAATAATTCTACTAATAATCTAGAAATGATTCTAGTTATGCTTTATGAGTTTGTGAAAAGCATAAAATACTAGGGCCCTTCATTTTTAATTTTAGACTAACAAAATATTTAAATGCATTCAAATTACCTTTGATTACTCATATGATTCGGAAACTTTCTCTTAGTCCGTAATTAAAAGTTTCAAGCGACCATCATACACCATCATAACCGAAGCAACCAAAAATATTTAAAAAAAGAATAAATTTGCCATTTCAGCCCTAGAAAGGACTTCGACCGAGCTTCTATTGATCAGTTGTGCTGTGCGTTTTATTAAATGTCTGAACATAAATGATCAAGAACTGGACCTAAGTGTTTTATGCCGACTCCGCATGGCTTATATTCTCAAGAAGCTTTACATGTTAGTTTTTACTCTCTGAGGTTTGCCATTGTCTGCAGAGAGGTGGCGGCCGAACAAAAATATTAATTCAATAGAAAAAACATTCTGTATGAGCTGGGAATAAAACCCCGTACTCTACCCAGTAGGCTACGTACGGTCTTCACAAAAATATAAAATATTTTGTTAAATATTTCGGAGTTTTCGAAAAGTAAAAATTGACTGTTTTATTTTTAATTAATAAACTATATTGCAGAATTAAGAATATTTTCAATATTTTCAGAATTTTCGTCATTGAAATCAATATTTCGAAACTACATCACTCGTTTATTAAGAGTGTGTTGTGAATTTCGAAGAAGTCAAAAAATTATTCAAAGACGAAAAAGTTGGTTATCCTTTTACTACTATGTCTGCTTAATTGTATCACTTCACTTGCTATCGAAATCGTCGGATCATTTCGCACTAAGCTGCTGTTCGCCATGGAAGAGGCGACACAACCGAATAAATTCATTGCCACCTGACAAACTTTGTACCTACTTTCTTGTGCACACCAACTAAAGGTCTGCAGCGAACCAACCGTTCTACTTGTACAAACAGATATAACAAGTAAAAACCTGATAATATTGGTACAAATCCAACAAGGAGTAGAACAGAACATATACTTATATGCTTTGGAATGAGCAGAGAGCTTATCATCTCTTTCTCTGGCTCTCATTATAGTGTAAGCTTTTTTCTCTTTATCTGTTCCACTAAGTGGAGTATCTGTTTTAACCCTTTTTTAAATGGATATATCCATTCAATATGGATATTCCAGATCGTTCTCTTTGTATTGATGTTGTGTTTTTCTATTTCTATTCTACTAAAAGAAAGTAATGGTGAGTGTCTTTCTGTGAATGGACATTTTTCGTATTTTTGGCAAATTTAAAACATAGAAAAGTACTTAAATGCATTGTACTTATATAAACTGTTTCTTTTTTTGTTGTTTATTTCGCTCTTTATTCTTTATGCTTGCTACGTCACATACTCCAGATGTTCCAAATAAAGATAACAGTATTATCGATATATCTGTTTGTTCTGTATGTGCTTAAACTAGTATTTTTGATACTTGGTAATTTCACTCTCTCATACCTATTCCATCGTTATCTAAAAGAGAAATATTCCATGCATACTCAATGCTTAGAGAGCGAAACAGATACAAGTAGATATAAGAAAAAATAACAACACACAACTGGTGTACTTGGATGGTTCTTTGCAGAGCTTTAACACCAACCACAACTCTAAAGTCAAACAAACATTTTTGAAATACAACAAAGTTTTGGCAAATACCTAAATGTCGCAAAATTGGGTAATTTTATGGCAAAAGAGCAATATTAATTAAAAAATTTTTTAAAACGAACTTCTTAATATTTGGTACCCTATGAAAGAAGATAAAACTCTACATCACTAGGTGAAAAAATTTTTGAAAAATATTGCACCGTATACTCGCAATGCACTTTGAAAGTCATAACTTTTTTCACACTAAGTGCGCGCAGTGGCAAACGTGTTTATCTGCAACTTTGAATGCTTTTTTTTTGTACATTATTTTAAGAAAATTACATAAAACTATGATAAAAACCTTCTTGTGTAGGTATTTAAGCAACACGAAATCAATTTTTTTTTGGTCAAATAGTGTTTCTATATATTTTACTATATTAATTTTAATTTATCTTAAAAAAATGTATATTTTTATTCAGCTCAAGAATATTTTGGAAATTTTTAATGCAAATTTATTCATTAACGGTTAATCAAGAAATTTGCATTAAAAATTTCCAAAATGTTCTTGAGCTATATCTTAAAAATGAAAACTCCCTTCTTCGACTCCTCGTGAAAAATTATTCATGATAAGGCTGATTATGTTAATAAAGATATAGTTGTGAATTGAGTAGAATTGAGGAAAACTGTAACATTCTGTAAACTAAAAATTTGCGTCATTGCTGCTCTCTTTTGCGGTATTCCAATTGTTTTACTATAACTTCGTGTCACAAATCTATGATTTTCTTGAGAAAAATAAAAAGTACAAAATATATTTTGTTGTTAACTCAGTCAGAATGCATATTAAAAATTAAAACTTATGTGCAGAATTTCAAGTCTATTTATTAATTTTTTTTGGAATTTTAAAGAGATTTTACAGTTTTGATAAAGTCACTTTGTATGGGAGATAAGCGTGGTTTTCATTCGAATTGGTTGAATTTCATACTTAAAGCGGATATTTAGTATCAAAGCTCATATACAAAATTTCCGATCCATATACTATTAAGTTTTGTGGAATTGTATGGGAGGTATGCGTGGTTTTCATCAGATTTGGTTTATTTTTGATCTTGATCTTTATATTTGAGATGCAAACTTAAATATTATATTTCATTACGATAGCTTTAAAATTACGGCTGTAACCGTGTCGACAGATGGACAGACAGTTTTTTCTTATTTGGACCCATTCCAAATAAATAAAAAAAAATTGAAGGTTCCCTCCGTCTTTTAGGTGAATTGATACGATACCCATTTTCGGGGTTCATACAACTTTTTTGTTTATGAATTAAAGTTAATATATTTTCGCAAAAGTTAAATAATAAAGTTGAATAGCTTCCCCCTGTGCATCACCAAAATTAGTGGTTGGAGGAATTTTTTAGAAACTGATGTTAGTACTAGAGAAATATGACCTTGCAGTTCATAGACTTTTATTCATAAATATAGCCCTTGCCATAACCTTTTCAACGATATATAAAACTTAATAATTGGACTACCGAGTTGTAGACAAAAAACTAATTACGCTGTTTTTGCCACGCCGAAAAAAAATGTACACTCCCATCATTTTTTTGACAAACGGTTGATATGACATATATATAATAACGTTTACATTGGCCGCATTCAGCGCAGACAGCAGTTGGCAACTGTTGTGTAAAAATTCGCTGAATGGTACAAATTTGGTAGCGCTAACTAAAACTGATAAAGTAGCGAACGCCTTTTAATCGAGCGAAGAAATTCTATGCTACATGAACACAACTGTTTGCTTAACTTTCAGATGCTGTTACTGACGCTGTTAAATTAATAAACGCAGAAAGAACGCAGCAAATTTAAGTGAGAAACCTTTGCAATTGAATTAAATTTACATAAAAATTAAATTGAATCTAACTTCTGACATGTAGAGTAGCAACACATTCAGAGAAAAACATCGTGAACTAAGGAAGCGCTACCATTACAGTTCACAACAGTTGTCTGCGCTTAATGCGGCCATTATTTTTCGATACGGCTTAATGTACATGTGACTTTCCACGTAAAAGGTGCAAAAAAATTTGATTCTTTCGATTTTTTTGTAATAGTTTTAATTTTAATAATTATAATTTGTTTTCAAAATATTCAGGGGTGTTGTGGAAACCGACAATTGTCAGAATCGGTTTTGAAATCGACACAGATTTCATTTTGGTGTCATAGAAACCAATTATCGATTTAGAAACTGGTTTCATTTTCGAAATTGGTTTTGTGTCGGTATTAGGTGTCACCGAAACCGATATATCGATTTGGCTGTCGGTTTTAAAACGAGCAGCTGGCAGTTGTCAGAATTGCTGATAAGTGTGTGTGCTAGATTCTGCAAAGCCGAAAAAAGTTTGGAAAAATTTAATAACACTATGCGCCAAAATGGAAAAAAATATCTGTGATCGGTATGTCTTTATCCTTTTCTGAAAGGAAAGCCCGCTGAACACGAAAATCGCAATAAAATTTTTTCTATGAATAGGTTGTTGAGATATATATTTTTGAATTTTTGACCCGATTTTTTTGGATACAGCTCCATACATTTTGCCATATCTTCAGTTTTAATTGACCGATTTGGTTATAAAAATATCAAACTAAAGAAAAATAAATTTACATATGATAAAACGTATGGAGCTATATCCAAAAAAATCGGGTCAAAATTTTAAAAATATGTATCTCGAAAACCTATCCATAGAAAATTTTATTGCGATTTTCGTGTTCAGCGGACCGAAATCTATAAGAAAAAAATAGTGGCATACCGATGACAAAAATGGTGGCGCATAGTGTTAGTGATAGATTTTAGTTATTTTTGTTTATTAGAGGAAAACAAGAACAAGCACAAATTGCAATTGTAACTGATTTCACGGAGAACCATCCGGAACTGGCCAAGGGCTTCACCAAAAAAACAAGCCACTTGTTGAATCAAGCACCATAACAAACGCTTCCTTATTTAGCTGGTATTGGTCAACGAATCAGCATTAAAAATTAGGGCATATTCATATATGGGTAAATGCGAACTTAATAACGGAACACAAAATTTAACGAAATAAAGATTTGCTATCCTCCGACAAAACAGCTGTTTCAATTGTCGGTTTTGCTTATGTTCGCAATCGATTTTGACGCTCTACCTATGCGTCACCTACCTACTAAACCACGGGAGTTCTCGTTCAAAAACTTGGTATGCACATTAGCTATGGCCTAGTGTAAGAGTTTTTTTATATTTCGATACGCTGGGACCTTTTATTTTGTGAGGTTTGATAAAAAATGCATGAGCCAAATAATTAAGGGGATTGGAGGGGGTGAATGGCGTCTCATCAAGGTCAAAGCTAAAAAATTTTGAGGTTTTCAGACAAACTTACCCCTTTCACCACCTTTTTGGGGGGCAGCCATACAAAAGTGACGTTTTTATGAAAACTACTCCTAACGCTCCAACTGCTACCAGCATGCCCGTAGAGGATTCAAGTGTATGCCTGACCACCATTAATTTATTGTTCTTAACAATTCTCCTGAATATACCTACCCCGTATATCCACCCTTAAGGGGTCCCCCATACAAAATACATACACCAACCTCTCCACCGCTTCCAGTGTTTCGTAAAAGTTAATTTGTATCACCGATCCACTTAAATTTTTAATCCCCTACATTTTGTTTCAAACAAACTTACCCCCTTTCTCCACCCCTTTGAGGGCTTCCATTCAAAAGTGACGTTTTTATAAAAATTACTCCCAACGCTCCTACTGCCTACCAGGATTCCCCTAGAGGATTCAAATTTATGCCCAACCTCCATTAATTTATTATCCTTAACACTTCTGAATATACTAACCTTCTTTCTCCACCCCGTAAGGGGTCCAACATAAACTACTCAAAACAAAATAGGGCCCACTAAGTTTTTTGGCTTTCATTTAAACAAATTTGGGTTAATATTTTTTGTATTTGTTATTATGATTTATATTAGTATTAAGAAATGTGGTGCACATAAAAAATACGGAATTTTTTTTTTATTCAAATTACACATAAAAATAGCTTTTGGTAAAATTTACGAAAAATAAAGAAAAATAAAAATTACCATTTCACAATTTTGTTGTTATAATTTGTTGTTGATTTGTGCTGCTTAATAGCGTGTATGGCCTCCTCTACTCCTTACGCACTGTATTAGCCTATCAGGTACGCTTTCGATCAGATGAGTTACATTTTGTTCGGGTATGCGCTCCCAACAGACTTAATGCGTTTATCAGCTCCTGCTTAGTGTTAACATTGCTGAGGTTTTCTTTGAGGCTGCTTTTCAATTGGTCCTATATATGCGCAATGGGATTGAGGTCGTATTACCTTTCAACGTAACTGGCGGCGGTAACGGTGCCTTCATCCAAGATGACAAGCTCTTTGTGCCTTACAAACTTACGCCAGCCCATACCATTACACTTACTTACTTACTTAGTTGGCGCTACAACCGTATGTCGGTCTTGGCCTCATCTAAGAATTTGCGCCAGAATGCTCCTAAAGTCTTTTCATCTAAACTGCTCAGCGTCCAGCTTTGTGATGCGTAAAGTAGGACGGGCATGATGAGCGATTTATAGAGCGTGATTTTCGTTTGTCGAGAGAGGGCTCTGCTTCTCAATTGCCTACTGAGCCCAAAGTAACACCTGTTGGCAAGAGTTATTCTTCGTTTGATCTCAATGCTGATGTCGTTGGTTGAATTAATGCTGGATCCCAGATAAACGAAGTTCTTCACAACCTCGAAGGAGGTATTGTCAACTGTAACGTGGGTTCCAACACGCTGGGACTGTTTGTTTGTTGACACTAAGTATTTCGTCTTATCTGCATTCACTGCCAGACCCATTCGACTTGACTCTTTTTTCTTATCTGGAAAATGCTGCACTGACTTCGCGCGTATTATGGCCAATGATATCGATGTCATCAGCATTCGCAAGCAGCATAACACTCTTGTAGAATATTGTGCCACTACGTCTCAGATCAGCAGCTCGGATGATCTTTTCCATCATTAGGTTGAAAAAGTCGCACGATAAGGAATCACCTTGTCTGAAACCTCGTTTGGTAACAAATGGTGGGGAGGGGTCCTTCCCGATTTTAACTGCGCTTCTGGTGTTGCTCAGTGTCATCCTGCAAAGTCGTATTAGTTTTGCAGGAATACCAAATTCAGACATGGTGGAGTACAGATGCTTCCTTATTGGGCTGTCGAAGGCGGCTTTTTAGTCGACAAAAAGATGGTGGGCGTCGACTTGTTTTTCTTGAATCTTCTCCAAGATTTGTCGTAGCGTGAAAATGTGGTCGATGGTGGACTTTCCAGGTCTGAAGCCACACTGATAAGGTCCGATCAGTTCGTTTACAATGGGCTTCAATCTTTCACATAAAACGCTCGACAGGACCTTATATGCGATATTAAGAAGGCTTATCCCACGGTAATTGGCACAGATAGTGGGATCGCCTTTCTTGTGGATTGGGCAGAGCACCATTACACTGGGGCCCCCAAATTGGTTATTTCCATGAATGCATGGGTCGGTAAAACATTCACCTTGTCTTCTCCACACGCACTAAATTTGCAGTTTCAGCTTACATGTACTGATAGTGTAAAATTATTCTCTATCTTCTATTATTTTTGACTGCTGAATTGAAAAATAAAAGCCTCACTATACATGAGTGATAGTGATAGTGAAAAATTTCTCACTCAAATTCATGTAAGAATAGTGGAAAAAAAAATGTTTACAGCTTAGTGGAAAATTTTTATTTTGCACTAAATAAATAGTGCAAAAAAAAAAATACTTGCACTAATAGTGGTACAGCACAGAAAGTTATCACTCAATTGAAAGAAAACAGGAACAGTTTACTGGTAGTATTGAGTATTTAAATATTACACAGAATTTTGTATGTTTCTATGCAATTCTTAGTAAAATATCAAAATATTAAGTAATACAAGAAAAATAAGCTATGCTAACAATTATTTGCTGTAAGCAATTTAACTTTCATGAAACTATTATTTTAAATAACACCAATTTTATATAAACTGTCTATCCGATCCTAGCTTGGTGATGCTCATTCAGAGCTGTTGTTGTTGTTTTTTTCGTAAACATATATGACCAGAAGCTCGAAAAATAGTTTTTCTTAATTATAGATTTATTTTAATTCAAGTCTAACTGATATAGTTTTAAAACCAGTCATATTTGAAAGTTGAGTGGAAAAACTTTCAATTGCAGCTTTCATTTAGTGGCTGTTCAAATTTTGCACTATTTGAGTGTAGTGGAGATTAAGTAACTACCACTCACTTTAGTTATAGTGCAACAATATAACACTACCACTAAAATCCCTAACCTGAAGCATCTCTTCACTATCACTAAGCTAGTAAAAAAATAGTGAAAAATATAATTTTTTTCAATATATTTTAGTGCTAGTGAAAGGCTGAGTGCACTCAACATTTAGTGCACTACGCCCAACTCTGCCTCCAGTTGTCCATAGTCCAATTTGAATGTTCACGAGCGTACCTTAAGCGCCCTGCCCGATGGGCCGCTGTAAGCTTCCGCCGATTAGCACGCACTCTGAAACGCTGACCATCTTCGTGGAGTCGATTGCGAATTGTTTGATCACTGACTTGAGTGCCAGTTGACTGCCGCAGTTGATTTTGTAAAGCTCGGGCGGTTATGGTACGCTCCCGGCCTGCAGTTATTCTAATGTACCGGTCTTCTTGGTGAGCTTTGGCTCTAATTCTTCCTAATCCAGGTCTCCTTGCTACACTACCGGTCTCCTGGAAGCGTTCCCACACGTTTCGAATAGCTGGCCTCGAGATACCGATACGATTTGCCACAGCCCTTTGAGACTCTCCTTGCGCCAGCATATTTAACGCTCTTATTGCATTTTTTGTATCCAAATGACGTCTATAACGGGGCATGGTAATCACATTTAATCACGAATAAATACAGAAAAAAAAATAGGAAAAGTAAGACTTGCAACAACACTAGAATTGGACTGCAAAAACAAGTGCAATAATTTTTGCATTGATCGTTTTTTCGAGCCATGTGCTTTTCTTGCTTATTCACTTGGAGGCAACGGTAAAATTGTTGTTCAAAGCATTGATAATAACTCATACACATACAAACTCTACAATAAAATGTTTCGTTTCGATAATGCTAACCAATCAAGTGCAATATTTTTAAGGCAAAATACAAAATATATCTTGGATGAGCCCTATTTTGTTTTGAGCAATTTACAAAATTGAATTTCTTACGGCATTTGGCACTTTTCAGCCCTCAAAGGCTCTACTAAATAGTTGGATACTATTAACAACCAACATTAAGTTTTCACACCTATAATTTTTTCTAATGAACTTACCTTTTTTGCTACCCTTGGAAATTTCTAAACAAATAAACGTAAAAACCTCTTTCAAACAAATAAACCTAATAAATACTTACTCAGGAAATAGATTCCCATTTTTTTTTAAGAAATCCGAGTTTTAATTAACATTCAAAGATAGATTATTTCATTAGTGTTAGTTTCGGTGAATCATATTAATTCATTTTAATTGTGCGAAGGATATTCTTTGCCGCTGGTAAAAATTGTTTTTCATTTGAGCACAGCACGTTGCAGTGTTTCGATTAGAACAAACCAGCTGAACAAAATTATTTTATAACTGTTTTGGACATCTGGGATCAAAACAAGAAACAAATTGTTCTATAGGGGGATTCGGATAATGTACCGTTCGCCAGATACTGACTCTTAAAAGGATAATTGCATGTTTTTCCACTTTTCAAAATGAAGCATTGAAATGATGCATCTAGAAACATTAAGGTCTATTTACAGTTTGAATACGCTGGTCTGTTATTTGTGCGATTTGCTATTTGTACGCCAATTTACGAAAGCGTATTTTGCTTTGTTGTTGCTTTGCATACAAACGCAAATACTCAGACACGCGTAAATAAAAGTAGCCCTTGGACGTGTTTTTTGCACCTCGTATTTTTATGCTCTGTCTACAGCCGCATAATTACATACATCACAGGGTTGCATAATTATTGAATAGCGGAGTGCGCGCTCACAGTTTCAACAATAACAAATGTACCCTTATGTTATGTACCCTTAATCCTTAAAGGGTTAATTTAATGTTTTTTAACTTTACGAAATGTAACTTTGAATCGGCTGCATCTACAGACGTAATATTGCTTATTTTTTATCAAAGTCTTTCAGGTTCGAAGTCTAGTTAAATTTAACGAAAACCACGTGACACGAAACATGAAAAATAGCTCCACAATAGACAAATACGATTCTGGTAATACATGTTTATATATTATTGCATATGTAACTATATTTAATTATAAAATATTATCTACGATATCTAAGAATTGTTTGTTTCCAACTTCATAGGAACTAGAAGCTGATACACGTCCAACGGTAAAGGTGCGGATTTAGTCTTTGGAATTTCTCTGAGTGAGTCTATAGCTGGATCTGAAGTTATAAGCAGCATAGTCAAAATATTTTGGTTTATTGCTTCTCTGCCAGTTTTTCGGGTGTTAAACTCCCTGAAACGGCGACAACCTTTATTACGAGCTTCTTGCGCTTCTTCGGAAAGTTGGAAGATAGGAACAATGCAATTTTGAATCACTGTAGCTCCGTGTACTAATACATTATTTGTGAACGGTTGCTGACAATTTGTGACAAAGGGATATTGTTTCGGCAGCATAAAAACTGCAGCGTTCCACGTTTATATCTTGGCCACTAGAGAGTCCACATAGAATCATATGAAGCCTTTTTATGAGATTTTCATCTAAGCCTAATTTTAGCGCCTTAGATTATCTTAGTTATATTAGCGCTTAATGAAGCTTTTTGGAAAAAAGTCCTGGCTGTTTCTTTTTCTTTTTGCTTAAAAATATTCTTTTGTTCCATCGAACTATTCTGGACATTAAATTTTGTAACTAAAACTGCTTGGTTTTTAGATGCTTTGGGATGTTAGAGCCAATTTTCTAGGACCTCATACCGAGTTAGACGATAACAGGTGTCTTTAAAAAAGTGGAAAAAACTACAAGTTGCACGGCGCACGGAAGCTTGAGACTATATATTTTGAAATCTACATTAAATTTCACAAATAAAAAAAAAATTACAAAAATATTTTTGCAATAGTCCCGCCAAAAGTACAAATTTAAAGTTTTTCTTTTAAATTTTATGTATGAATGTTAAATACCTTGAGTATCCATAATGACAGCAAAAAAATTTACAAAACTACATATTTGTTTTCAGACTTTTATTTGACTTTTTTAGAAATTCTCAGACTGCTGATTTTTTTTTTTCAATAATTGAAGCGTTCTCGCGGATAACATTGTACACGACAAAATTGTAATTGTTCACTTTTATTCATTTAACAAGCACTTTTATTAATATTTATTATTTTTTTTTGGGTATGCGATAGAATTATTAATATTTATTAATTTTTTTTGGGTATGCGATAGAAATACCTCAAACTGCTCAACTGCTTACTCAGTTCTGTTTGTATATAATATAAGAGAGTGATTCTAACAGGTATTCGCAAAAAAAAACAAAAAAAAATGTCGTTTACAACGTTATTCGCGATTGTGCTTCAATTTCAGAAAATGGTATAATTATTTGACAAGGTAATAGCGTAGACTGGCTTTTTTCTCACGAATTATAATTATACCATGTTTTAGAATAACTGATCTTTTAGCAGCTCGCTCCCATTTTCAGTGTTTCCAGATATAATAAAAACAAGCATTTTTTGCTAATTTGTAAAAAATGGCATACAACATTTTTTGGAATTCCATTTCGACTTTTGTCCCTCTAGATTGCCTTTTCGAAACATTGTGCGTTGTTATATTCTTCTAGTAACAATATACCATACGCGATATATCATACGCGTTGAGAGCATTTTTCAAAACTCCCCTAAAAATCCGGAGCCACTGTAAAGCTTATGCTTCCAACAGTGTGATAAAGCCAAAAGTATGTTTTTTCCAAAAAAACTTCTAAAATTGACATTTAAAGCCTTTTTGTTTATTTTTTCGCGCCAGCTCGTGCAGTATTTTTTTAAAAAAAGTGAAAAATGCCATGCTGATGAGTTATTTTACAAAATTAAATTTGTAAAATAACTCATCGAAATAAAAATTTTCCAATTTATCATTTTTTAATTTTTTTTATTTCTCTTCTTGCAGACTCCTTATGCGTTAATGATCATAAGCTTCGCCACACCCAAATCCTTTGAATTTTTTTTAAACTTCAGAGTTTTCCCTATATATTAATACAAATTTTTTTCTGAAACTTTCAAAAGCTAAACTCTACGGGTTCTGGTTAATTATGGTTATTAGTGCTCAATGGGTTAATTTTACGCCTCTTTCGGCAGCATCGTTGACAACATGTAACTTACACACGACCTTTTGAGCTTGCTGGTAGTCTTCACGCTCTACCCAAGTCTCTGGTTCGACAAAAATTAAGTCTGTCGACAATTTTAAACGTGTAAAAAAATTTGATGATACATACGTGACGAAATGACTTAAGTCTTTTGAACTCAATTCCTTGTTCAGTTGTGTCTAATTAAATTTTAGTCTTTTAACGCCTTGATGTGTGTTTTAGGTTTTTGTCGAAGGATTTCCCGTCATCCTTACTCTTCATCTTACTCCTTAAGTCTTTCCTTTCCTATTTACCCACATCAAACGTACGAATTGCTTCAGTAATTTTTCCTTTAATGTCTAAGCATACGCTTGGATCAAATAAAGCAAGAGCAAATAAAGATGTCCACAGAATTTCACCATCAATTTATGTGAAACAATCTGGTCAAATGAAGTTTACCGAAGGCGAACTTTTACAGGGTAACATGTCTGACTGTCTCAACCTGGCAAGGCCAGCATAATCCTTGTGAAATCTCCTCAAGTCGACTCAAACCTCCATGTGGTGTTTCCTGGGCAACGTCAAAACTGACAACCGTTAGTTTGGCGGCTTATCTGAGCGGCGGGCCTTCACACCCGTAAAAACCCATTTCAATGAAAACAAATAAGAATAGAAGTTTACCCAGCAGCATCATTAAAAAATTAAAATCTTGATTGGGGGCTTCTATAGTTTTGATTCTGCCCAACCATTATGTTAATTAAAACACGCATTTCTTGAAAAAAAAAAATGGGAATCTATTTGCTAAAGAAGTATATATTTTAGTTTGATTAGAAAATCTCCAAGGGGAGCAGAAAAAGGTAAGTTGATCAGAAAAAAGTATAGGTGTTAAAACTTGATGGGGATTGTTAATAGCATCCAACCATTTAGTAGAACCTTGTAGGGTTCAAAAGTGCCCAATGCCGTAAGAAATTAAATTTTGTATGGGGGACCCCTATGGGGGTTAGTATATTCAGCAGAATTGCTAAGGAGAATAAATTAGCGGGGGTTGGGCAGACACTTGAATCCTCTAGAGCATCCTGATAGTAGTGGGAGTGTTGGGAGTAATTTACAAAACAACGTCACTTTTATATGAGGGTCGGCCATATAAAACATCATTCTATGGGCGGCTCCTGACCAGCTGTAAGCTGATTTGTCTGAAAACCTCACAATTTTTTAACTTTTACCTTGATGAGACGCCATTTACCCCTCCTATCCCTTTAATTTTTTGGCTCTTGCATTTTTTTAACAAACCTCATAAAATTAAGGGTCCCAGCGTATCGAAAAATCAATATTTAGAATCGCCATACGTCGCTATTTCATAGCTAATGCACAATCAATATATCGAAATCTTTAAAATAAAAAAATAAAATGAAAAATTTCGAAGTTTTAAGAAATTAATGAAGTATTAAAAGAATGCCCTACTTTGGTCTAAATCGATTTAAAAAGACCACAATCCTGTAACAGGGCTTCGGATGGAACCAATAAAATAAATTATCTAGAAGAGAATATATTGTCTAGACGGAATTTTTAAATAAAAGTAGTTATAGGCGTTTTTCAAAACGACCCGAAAAAAGAATATATAAAAATCCGTATATATTTTAAGTTAATTATTGGTCATACAATTTCTTTTATAAAAAGTATCAAATTACTGCCTGGACTAGTTATTGTCTACATTTTTTAAGCGGTAAAACAATAAGCTGTTTCACTGTTTTTGCTGGAACGCTCCGGTAAAAAAATTTAAAAAACAATATTAACACATCTTTTACCAAAAATTTTTTTAATACCAAGTATATTTCTAGAATAATTAGGGTCCTCTCTGCATCCAATTAGGTGGAGAAAACACTTTAAAATAATTTTTTTACAAAAACCTAAAAAACTACTAATGAATTATCTTCGACTAGGTTGAAGTCAAAAATAAGTGTATTCTAAGTTATGCCTGTTTTGAAAGCCTAATGACGTTAGTTCGTATGGAGGATGGGTGTGGTGTTCATCCAATTTTGCTAAAACTCGTTAAAGATATGGACGATTTTGCGTTAAATATTTATTTATTTATTTAAAAGAAACAAGCATGAGTACACTAAGAGCAAGCTCTTTTATATGCTGTTAATACACACATCTTTTTGGATTTTATAAAAGTTATGCTACTTTGATGACGTCACTTTGTATGGGAGATTGGCCGAGTTTTTATACGATTTTGCCAAATTTCAAACTCAAAGTGAATTTTAATATTCTTAGCATATGCGCATAGTTTTAATTCATTAAATTTATTTATGTGAAATTTTTAGAGACTAAACCGTTTTACTTTGTAGGAGGTAGGTTTGTATGGGAGGTAGACGTAGTTTTCATCCGATTTTGCTCATTCTCGAACTTGATCTTCGTTTTTTTAATATAAGAACATGTACCAAATTCCAATACGATAGCTTTAAAATTGCGATGTAATCGTGTCAACTGACGGACATGGCGAAATCGACTCAGGTGCAGGGTTGTCACTCAAAAAAAATTTTTAGCTACCAATCTCATCTAAAAAATCTACCAAATTGAAGAAAAAACTACCAAAGCGGAATAAAGCTTTCATACTCTTTTCTGAATACTTTAAATGTCTTTAAGTGTTTCTTAGGCAATCATAAATAGAAATACATACATTTTATTATAAATAGCGCTACTCTTTGTCGAAAGCACGTTATAATACCAAATGCAAATTTCGTTCGATCAGGCCTATCGACTACAGTCGAAGATCGAACGCAGCTCATAATAAGGGCCTTGATCTAAAGCTCACAATTTATTTCCAAATATGATATAATTTAGTGTTTCGTTTCAATTTTTTAATGTTTCCCTACAGTTAAATGATTATTTCAATTTATATTTCCAAAAAAAAGAGTGCGAACAAAAATTAGCTGATTTTAAAAATGCTATACTATATTGAAGAATCGTTCACAATAAGTTGTAAATATTGTAAATTTTGTAAAAATTTATTACAAATACACCATATCATGAATACCCCTATTGTTGCGATTAAGAAAAATTGGGTTTCCGTACAAAAATAATTCTTTATACTTACTTTTTGGTTATTTCGTAAGAAGATGAACCGCCAAGTCTGCATAATATGTAAAATGTTATAACTTCAAAAGAAATACATGATTTTTTTATGGTCAATTACTTAATGAATAGGTAATAGCATAACCTTTCTTTTGATGCCCATAATGGTTAGACAGAAAATTTAAATAAAATTATAAGTTGTTCAGGCCTTTTCTGCACTTTCAACCCCTTAACTTCTAAACCACTTGCGAGTGGGCTAACATTTTTTTACCATTGAATTTAGAATGTCTTAATACACATAGTCCACGAAAAAAATTGCATTTTCGTATTGCCGGTTTTCTTCAATAAAACTTACTTGTAAACTAAATAGAATTTTAAAATTTGGCTTCGTAAGGAAATAATTTGAGAAGCGTATAACTGTTAAGAACAAAACATTTTAAAATCGGTCTACCCATTTCAGAGATTTGCTTAGTCAAACCTTCTTCAAACAAGGTGTTCCAAAGTTCGCTTTAAAAAAATAAAAATTATTTCTATAAAATAAAATCACAGTCTTTGAATTCATTTGACTAGAAAAACATAAATAAATTAAGCTCTAAATAAAAAATGTTAAGGCCACATAAAGAAAAAGATGTCATTTCATATAAAATTAAAAAAATTGGTTTTAGCTGACCAAAAGTAGTGAACATCAGTATTATTTTTATCCAATTCTTTATTAATTGTGCTATGCTCTAAGTAAAGTCAGAAAAATTTCCTTCTGCTGATGTAAAACTATGGATAATAACGCGAAAAATGGCGGGCAATCCTGACAGTCAAATAAAAGAAATAAATTTGAAAGTGTTCAAAAATATGAAACTTGGGAGGGTTACAAAATGTTCATTACTTTAACAGGATGAACCAAATGTTATGATTTCCATTTCGATTTAATTTCAACGAGTTTTGTTTGGAAAAAAATTTTAATGTCTAACTGATAAAATCTACCAAAATCTACCAAACTGAAAAAAATTCCTAAATTACACCAGAAGCCGATTTAAAGAAAACAAACTACCACATTTGGTTGAATTGAACCAAAGTGACAACGCTGCCCAGGAGGTGATGCTGATCAAAGTACATTAACCCAGGTACTATAAGACGCGACAGCGCTGCCGGCTTTAAGGAGTCTTATGTCGAAACCAAGTAATGTAAGCCCACACAAACAAATAGGAGATTTTTTAAATTTAACTCAAACTTTTCTTAAAATTTTTTTCTAAGTTTTCTGTTTGTTATTGTTTTAAATATTGACTTTTTTTGAAAAAACTATTTTAAATAATGAACATATAAATTGCCATAGGGTTAGTAAAATTTTATTTTTGCAAATATTTTTTTTAAAAAAAATCCAAAATCTTGAAATAAATCAGGTGTAAATTATTTGTGCCATTAAAAAAAATACCCTTTGTTTTTTTAGTACAGAAGCAACATTGTTAATTGTCATTTCCTCTGTTTGACATTATACTCCCGTGACTTGACTGACAATTTATTTATAGTACCTGGATTAAGGGTCTGTTCGGAAATGCATCACGACTTGCAGCATGCGCATAACTGGCATTTATCAAGCGTCCAAACAGCACCGTGAATTTTTCGATGCGAATTATGAGTGACGGCTTGATAGAAAAATTACATTTTAGAATGTTTGACGTTTGCAGTGCTGAAAAATTTGCCTTTTTCGAACATTTTTCTTGTGCTGCAAAAGCAGTTTGCGGCATAATGATGCATTTTCGAACAGACTAATATATCTTGATGCTGATCAAGAATATGTATGCTTTTCTATACCTGCCATGCCTTATCCATACCTTATCAGCGTTACAAACGGAGTGACAAAGTTAAAACACCCCCTACGCAGTACGCGCGTTTCAAAGCGAGAAATGAAATTTTACCGGGTAAGGGTTTTCTCCGGTTAGGGACAAGTAATGACTCTGTTCAGTGGCTAAAAAACTTCGTCACTGGTTTTTATTTTTATAAACTCAGTTACTTCTTTTGTTACGCCAATAAGGACGCGTGGCAAGTATATATAACTACATTTACTCGATCAGCCTAACTTCCAGAGTCTTCTATGAAAAAATGCTCAGAAGAAAGACAGAAAGAATAAAACTTCTGAAATAATAAATAAAATTATACCTCAACGAAGACCTAGAACGACTGAATTAGTATGATCTCGATACCTGTCGTTATTTTGGAGGAAAACATAGATCAAGTATGAAAAAGAGCCAAATCCGATAAAGACTACGCCTTCCTTCCGTACAGAGACTTTTAAAACGGAGGAATCTCTTTAAATTCTACAAAAACTAATCTAAAATCAAATGAAACCACGCCGACCATTCAAAGTGGCTATATGAAAACGATAAAATCTTTTTAAATTCCACTAAAATTAATTTAATTGAAATTTTGCAAATAAGCTTTAATCTTTACTAGTTATTTATTCTACATTTAGAATTCATTAAAATTAATCATGTTGTCTGGTGCTCGAGTTTAAAAAAATTGATTTTCTTCAACTGTATTTCGAAAGTACAAAAATAGAGTAGAGGTTTGAGAGTATACTGTAAAAATTTCAAACCAAAATTCAAAATATAAACGAAGTTATAGCACATAGTCAAGAGCGCCTCATAATAGCGAGCTGCATGTTTCTAACATTTTAACTCTTTGAAGTGCTATGGGACAAAATTTTAACCACTGAAAAATAAACCTTTGTGGTATGTTGGGACAAATTGCAACCTACTCAGACTTGATGTTTATAATAAAATTAAATATAAATATAATAAAAATAAATAATAAAAAAGAAAAGAATTTTTTTTATTTTTTTCTTGTACCTTAAGGGTTAAAAAGTTTTTTCTCGAAACGATTTTTTTGATCGGCCCGGGTGTTTAAAAAAATTCTATTGAGCCGATTGAACTGCAATTTTAATACGTTTTTAATAAATTTAATTCTACACGCCAATACGTCTCGCAGGTAGTAGAATTGAAGATTTTTAATAATTTTTTCTAATTTTTTACCCCTGATTTTTTATAAAAAAGACGCAATTTTTTAAGTTTTCTATTTAGAAGTCTGCCATTTTGTTATTTTTTAATGAAAAGTTTTAAATCTACTACCTGCCAGAATTAGAAGCCTACAGAACAATATCTATTTAAATTTTTTTCAGATGTGACTTCAAGGGCCGTAATTACCCGCGCCAGCAACACACCTTTTTTTGTACAGTTTAAGATGTTCGTAATAAACAAATAAACGCTATTGTATTTTATTTCCTTATACAAAAAAATTTTCGAAATAAACCTTGAAAATTAGGCCGGAGCACTAGACTACATCCTTAAGCTTTATTTTTAAATCCGTCAAGAATTTTTCAAAATATA
This sequence comes from Dichetophora obliterata, assembly GCA_963920525.1. Taxonomy (NCBI): domain Eukaryota; kingdom Metazoa; phylum Arthropoda; class Insecta; order Diptera; family Sciomyzidae; genus Dichetophora; species Dichetophora obliterata. The sequence continues at coordinate 167,926,762 of OY986436.1, read as the reverse complement.
GAGGTTAACGTTGTACTTTAAACACTACTAAGAGTAAGATGGATTATTATAATTTATCTTAAAAACTTTTAGTCGCAGAAAATTTTCATTTGTTATATTTGAAGAAAATACGAAACTTATTTTTTCAAATTCAGACCAAACCTAAATCCTTCATTAAAATTTCATTACATTACTATACAGAAAAAATCTACCCAGTATTTCAGACTATCAATTTTAATTTCTTGAATATTTTTTTTTAAGTTAGTGTTAACGAACTGAAATTAATTTCAATCTCTTTCTTACACCTTCGAAGTAGCTGCTCAATTCACACAATTAGTATACTGTCGAAAACTCTCTTTGCAATGCTTTAACAAGTTCACTTAAAACGCATTATTCACCAAGTTTGCAAAAAAAAAAAAAATTAAAAAAAATTGCTTACAAACATTTTCGTCCACTAAAAATAAGCTTATGTAGCATACATATTTAGCAAATAATAATAATATCACTTAGCAAAAACCATTGTAAATAATATATTTAAATAAAATAGATAGTTTTATCGAATCATGAAATACTCAAAATAGTTACGCAATTGTATAGCATCTACATACAGACATTCACGCATTAACATTTCATACTTGTAAGTACAGATAAAGTAATCTTAATAAGAAATCATGTTAATTATTTGAAAAAAAACAAGGATTATTTTATTTATTGTATATAGCTATGTATGTTGTAGATTCCTCGAGTATATGATTTTTCAAAACGCACATATGAATCAAAGCAACATAAATTATAAAGTTTAAGCATCTTATTAACAAAAAATATATTTGTTTTCATAGGGAAATTTCTATAAAGAAGTAGGTGAAGAAAGAATGGTCGTCGTCTTTTTGAAAAGAAACACGTGTAACGAGTGTGAAGAACAAAAAAGCTTTAATTAAATTAATTATTAATAATTAGGAAAAAATAAGTTGTAATGAGTGTAGATTTATCGTTAATTCATGTATGTAAAATTTGAATTTTGATTGCTGTCAATCCGTGGTAAACCAAACGGATATCATGAAAGATTTCATTTTCAGAATTTCAGTTTTTATTAACACAGCACATTTTTTTCTTAGATATGATTTAAGTCAATGATTAATAAAAGAATGGGAACGTTATTATACAAATAATAAGTGCACCTAGGTAGAAAAAATTAAACTTTGACTTATTATATCTTAGAAATAGACGAATTTGGAAATTATTATTTGCATTAAATGATAAATTTTACATATAATAATTATGTAAAATCATTATTGCAGATATGAACCTCAAATCTTTTATTTTATCTAAGCTGTCTGCACAGTGTGCAGAAAATTATTAAGTTACTCTTATTTGGTAAGCATTTTGAGGAAACGCTATTATACAAATAATAGGATCATCCGGGTTGGAAAGTTCAACTTTGATTTATTATGTCTTAGAAGTAGACGAATTATAAAAATATTATTACTAATATTCAATGATCGATTAATTTTACATTAAATGATTATGTAAAACCGTCAATGTAGATACGAACCTAAAATATTTTATTTTATCTAAGCTATCACTTTACATTTTTCTACACAGTATGCAGAAAACTCACAGCCACATCACTAAAAAACAAATGTACTGGTTCAATACTCCTGCCAATAAAAATCCAAATACCTGCTGGATAAACACCCGCTTATTGCTAAAATAAAGATTCCTTCAAAAATAGATTTATATAAAAGAAGAAATAATTATATAATAATAAATTTAGTTAACTCTTCAAGAAACAAACACACAAAAATGCTTAACACAAAGACTATTTGATGAATATTGAATATGAAGCAAATGTTGCAAAGCTAAACAAAATTAAAATTAATAGATATACCTATATGCAGTATATATATATATATATTAATTTCTTTGCGTAAAACTAACAATAGTGACAACTTTTAGTATGTAATATAAGTTCACTTTCATAATCGAAAGAAACAAAGGAAATTTTAAAGAAATATTTATATAGATAAACCAAATGGAAATTTTGTACATTTTTGCAAAATTAAATTTTTTGATATGTACTTTCAAATGTTTTTATACTAAATATCGTGTTCAAGTGGAAATTAAGGCAAACAAAACAAAAATATACAAAATACTCCAATACAAGCACAAATTTCACCCACCTCATAAACTCATTACGCGCAAGTCTTTAAGAAACACCCGTTTCGGGTCCGTCTAAGTTATCTTACATAAAAAATTAAGAGTTTTCATAAATCGTATTTGTGTCTGCCTTTAAATAGGAGACTGCTATAATTTGAATGAATTTACACATTAGAGAATATTTAACATTCTTCGATTTTGTTTCGATTTTTACATTAACGGAACACACAAATACACATACACGTAATGCTGAATATTTATATACTCATCAAATCTTGCATATTTTAAAAAATATAACTTTGTAAATAAATACTTCCTTTTCGCAAAAAATAAAAACCAAAATAATTAAATAAGCTACAAATACATTTACTATAAATTTATAAATATATATATAAAACGAAATCGGAATCTAATATCAGTAAAACTTTATATATTAGTGCTATTTATAAATGTTATTAAATGCATAAACATACATTAAGAAGCAACATTATTGATTACATAAAAAAATTATTTTAATGATTTAAAAAAAAAAAAATATATATATAAAAGAAAGCAAAAGAAACACGTGATTCGATATTCTATATAAGTAATTCAATAATATGACAAAAACCTAAAAAAATATTGATAAAGAATATAAAGATCAAATAAATAGATTCTCTTGAAAATAAAATTATACTATTAATAAGATTTGTGTTTTATTCCAATTAAAAAAAGTATGAAACATTTAAGCACTTTATTGTACAGTATGATTAACAGTATCGAAGAGATCATTTTTATGATCAGTCACATTGGGACGCGCTTCATAGCTACATATCGTTACTCCATGATTATGTGCTTCGCTGAATTCACCACGAAGACCTAGGTAAAATATCAAAAGTTAAGCAATCATTCAAATAACTATACCAGGCCACAAACCTATATAATAGATGCGGGTGTTGTCACCGCCAAAGTTCGATGGAATATGAAGCGATAAATGATGCACAGATGAGAAAGTTACAACTCTGCAAAAATAGAAGAAAAGTTAGTAAAACAGTTTTTTAGTACTTGCATTCCATATTTTTTTATAAAATTATATAAAGATTGGAACCGGTGGCATTATATGTGGAAGACATATTTCAAGAGATATATATATTTCAAATATCAGCGCATAGCATTACGACAATTATACTTTGCCCAAAAGTTATAAGAAACGTTGAAAGAACGTTATAAGTTATGTTTATAAGAAAGAACATTTTCTGCATATGTTCACTAGGCTCATGACACGTGAAATATAAGACTCAACTCATATATTGAATTTTAATGAAACCGTGGACATGTGCGTGACTTGTAGTAATGGCTGCTAATACATAATTCAGATTTTAATAGAGGACTGAATGTATAAGGAGTGCATCTGTTTGGTGTGGTACTTTTCTACACCAAGTGCTACTTTTTTTCTGAACGTAATGTAATTAATAAAAATATAAGACTTTTTATTTTCTAGTTGTGTTAAGGCTGGATGCCAGTTAATTTGTATTAATAGTTTTAATAAAAAGCAGGGACTGCAAATAACTGTTATCAAAAAAAATTTTCAAAAAAATCATGGTCTTGCAGATATCGCAGACATTTGAGGTTTTTATTAAAATGATCTCATTGAAATATTTTTTCGAAATCGTTATGATATTCAAAAAGTCCTATAATTAAACTTTAATTGTTATTTTTCAACAGAAAAAAAAATTAAAATTTAACTCTTAGAGAGTGATTTTTATTGCAGGGAATGATATAACATTTATTTCGGACTTTTATTTTTTTCGGCTAATTTAACTGTTATTTTTCAACTTTTATTTTTCAGACAAAAAATAAAAATCAGTTTCGGACTTTTATTTTTTGTTTTTTAAAAAAATCATTTACAGACTTTCATTTTTCTGATATTAGATATCTACTTAGATATTGTAGTTGAATAATTTTTTTTTAATTTGTGTAAATTACGTTGCATATCCCTCCATATAATTGTTTTTTCCGAAAACCTCTTAAAAATAACTTTATACAGAATACACAACACACAATATTTAATTTAAGGAAGACGCTGAAGTAATATATTTTGAGCAGGCATTAATTTAATGCTCCAAATAAATATTTCATTCACTATTACAAATTTTCTGGTTTTTTCCCAATTTTCAAAAACCAAACGCTTAAAAATCATCCTTTATAAAGCCAGAATAAGAAAAATGGGATTGTTTTTTGTATTCTGTATAAAGTTTTTTGAGGTTTTCGGGAAAAAACAATTAAATGGAGGGAAAATATCCAATAGAGTGGGTCGAAAAAAAAATTTTTTAAAGTGCGCCCCTCATATGAAAGCTTATCTAGAGAGTTCAGGACACTAAAAATTTTCGATCCTGCCACGCCCTAAAAACCGCCAACATCGTTTTAAAGGTATAACTTTGGTATTTAAAGTTCGATTTTTATTATGTTCGATTATATGTTATGATAAAGGTTGTAATTAGTACAGCACTTTGATGATAGGTTCTAATGACTTTTGACCTCGTTTTCAGGGTCAAAATGATTAAACTATTTTTTTTCATACTTACCCCCAAATATTTTATCATAATTAAAAAGATCTGAAAAAGTTATTTAGTTTTTGCGCTAAGATCCATGCATAAAAAAAAAGTTGCAGCACTTTAAAGTTTTTAAAAAAGTTTATTCAAAACAGAAAATTTAAATCAAATTTTGGCGTGATTCGAGTTGCCTGTAACGATCTCGGCTTTCCAGTTTCGTAAAAATATGACCCAAAGGATTTTCATCAGTGACAGCCATAGCTGATTCACTAACTACGCGGACAAAGCGTTCTGTGTTTTGTGAATGGCAAAGAAATTCTATTAAAATAACTTCTTAAGTCATAAACATACATATACAATTTTTACTTCAAAATATTTACCTGGTATTTGAATAATTTTGTTGGTTGAAAATTTAAAATTTATTAATTCGCTTTCGATATGAAACTGCAAGCATAGTGGCTCTGTAAATTTGAATTTATTCCAATCGATCATTTCTGTATAAGATTTGCTGTCGAAATTTATAACGCCTTTGTTGCCAAACGTGGCTGCACTGCTTAATCATTTAAAAAATAAATAAAAAAAATATAAACATTTTCACACAAAGCAACAAATTATACACACACATCAATCAATAATCGAATTACGATAAATTCTGTATACCTGAGTCAGTATGATCTCTATCGTGACTTCAATTAAAATTATTCTTCGTGTGCGAGCAAAAAAAAAACCAGGAAAGCCAAAAAGAAAGCAAAAGGGCTGCGTACAAAGTATTTTATAATAATATTAAATAAATTTATTGTAATTAATAACTTTATCCCATATCATAGGAAAAATAAAAGTATTCAGAATCTTTTCTAATTATACTCATATAAAGCGATACTCTTTGTTTTTGAAAATACAAAGCCAGACCTTTTTTGGAAATTGCGTGGAAGCAATAGCCTTGTTTTGGAACAAAAAATACAATAAACATTGCAGGTGGATCGATGCGTGCTTCTTTTATTAACTCGTATCCAATTGAACGTATTTCTTGATCCTGATCTGTTATCATTGACAACAGAACATTCTCAGGATGAGAACATATGCATTTTATTCTATTGTCGGACGAATACATTTTAGCACACTTATTGCTAACTGGCGGATCCAACAAATGTATTTAAAAACATGCCGACTTCCGTGAACAGCTTGCGGTTGACTTTTAACGAGCGCTTTGAATGCAAAAACTAAATAACTTTCTCAGATCTTTTTAATTATGATAAAATATTTGGGGGTTAATATGAAAACAAATTTTTTGCAGCTACAAAACAGTTTTAATTATAAAATAAAGACAAACTGTCAATTCAGTTGCAACAAAAATTTTAAAGTGCTCTAACTTTTTTGTTTATGGATGGATCTTAGCGCTTTGAATGCAAGAACTAAGTAACTTTAGTTTAGATACTTTAACTATGATAAACTATTTGGGGGTAAGTATGAAAAAACAAATAGTTTAATTATTTTGACCCTGAAGACGAGGTCAAAGGTTATTATCACCTATTATCAAAGTGCTGTACTTAAAACCTTTATCCCGACACATCATTCTTAAAAATCGAACATCAAATACCAAAGTTAAGGTAGAATTATAATAGACGCAATGTAATGTAACGAAATGTTGTCAACTGTCATCGGGACAGGACGTAATGTAAGAAAACGTTGTAGCAATTATAATAGGCAGTAGCCAGGTAGTTGTTTGTCGTAAATAACTGCACGTTCCCGTACAAGTTCAATTAAAACATCGTCATCCATAGCTGTGAAGAACTATCACATTAATAACGAAAACTCAACAAAAAGCGTAGTTCAACAATATAAAATAGCACAATAATCGAATCAAACCTCAATGTTTAGTTGTTCTTTGGACAGACGTAATGTAAAGTAACGTAGATATCGAAATCCAACGGATCTTTACGTCCCGTTACATTACGTTAAGTGAAAGAACACACTGCTCAATTGACATTAGACCACATTACGTTACGTCTATTATAACTTGGCCTTTATACCTTAAAAACGATTTTAGTGGTTTTTAGGGCGTGGCAGTATCGAAAATTTTTAGTGTCCTGAAATCCTCTTGCGATAAGCTTTCATATGAGGGGCGCACTTGTGTAACTTTTTTTTGTTGTATGGAGGTCGACCCACTCTAATATACAACATAGTTTACACAAATTTAAAAAAAAGTTAATTTAACTACAATATCTAAGAAATTACTTCTTAAAAATTATTTTTATTTCCAGCAGAAAAAATAAAAGTACGTAAATGATTTTTTTAAAAAGATAGAAAAAATAAAAGTCCGAAACTGATTTTTATTTTTTGATTGAAAAATAAAAATTGAAAATAAAAGTAAAATTAGCCGAAAAAAATAAAAGTCCGAAATAATTGCTAATTTTAGCCCTACAATAAAAATCACGTTCTAAGAGTTTATTTTAAATTTTTTTCTGTCGAAAAATAACAATAAAATTTGACGTTTTTAGAAAAAGTCGCAAAATAACTATTTCAAATGAACTTTTTCGATATCTCTTATAACAGTTACGGTCCCTGATAAAAACATGCAGAATGGAGATAATGAACTATTTGTAGCATTACTGTTTGCAGGGCCGCCGAAAGGGGGTACGAACGGGGTGTTTTCCCCCGGGCTCGGAGTCTTAAGGGGGCCCGGATTTTTGGGAAAGTATAGCAACATAAATCTGATTTATTGTTGAGGGATGCAAGTGGTGTTTGTTTCCATAAAAATTATTTAGGGTTTTCACAAGCTGTCGTATTGTTGTATGTCGTATTGCGTTTTTAATAAAAAAATACAACATCTGTGAACATACCCTAAGGGTTTATTTTGTTGTATGTCGTATTTATACAGCTGACAGAAGAAACAGACAAATGATTGGAGAAAATACATTTTTTTAAATGCCTAATCAAAACGAAAAGAATGAAATAATAAGAGCTTTGTGTGAAAAGTACAGACTTGATCTTGTTATGAATCAGAAAGCCACGTCAAAACTTTAAATTTCTTCTTGAAACATATTTACTTACTTAGTTGGCGCTACAACCGTATGTCGGTCTTGGCCTCATCTAAGAATTTGCGCCAGCCATTTCTGTCTTTCGCTTGCTGGCGCCAGTTGGAAATTCCAAGCTTCGTCAGGTTGTCCTCTACTTGGTCTTTCCAACGAAGATGCGGTCGTCCTCTTCTGCGTTGACCGCCGCTGGGTACCGAATCGAACGTTTTCTTCACTGGAGCATCGTTTTTCATGCGCTGAACATGACCAAGCCAGCGTAGCCGCTCGATTTTAATGCACTTGACTATGTCGATGTCAGCGTACAGCTCATACAGTTCATCATTCCACCGTATTCGGTACTCGGCATTGACGCAGATTGGTCCGTAGATCTTACGAAGAATTTTTCTCTCGAATGCTCCTAAAGTCTTTTCATCTAAACTGCTCAGCGTCCAGGTTTGTGATGAATAAAGTAGGACGGGCATGATGAGCGATTTATAGTGCGTGATTTTCGTTCGTCGAGAGAGGGCTCTGCTTCTCAATTGCCTACTGAGCCCAAAGTAACACCTGTTGGCAAGAGTTATTCTTCGTTTGATCTCAATGCTGATGTCGTTGGTTGAATTAATGCTGGATCCCAGATAAACGAAGTTCTTCACAACCTCGAAGGAGGTATTGTCAACTGTAACGTGGGTTCCAAAAGGCTGGAACTGTTTGTTTGTTGACACCAAGTATTTCGTTTTATCTGCATTCATTGCCAGACCCATTCGACTTGACTCTCTTTCTAATCTGGAAAATGCTGCACTGACTTCGCGCGTATTATGGCCAAAGATATCGATGTGATCAGCATACCCAAGCAGCATAACACTCTTGTAGAATATTGTGCCACTAGGTCTCAGATCAGCAGCTCGGATGATCTTCTCCATCATCAGTTCGTTTACAATGGGCTTCAATCTTTCACATAAAACGCTCGACAGGGCCTTATAAGCGATATTAAGAAGGCTTATCCAACGGTAATTGGCACAGATAGTGCGATCGCCTTTCTTGTGGATTGGGCAGAGCACACTGAGATTCCAATCGTTCGGAATTCATTCGTCCGACCATATTCTGCATAGAAGCTCGTGAATGCATTTAAAAAGAGCTTTTCCGCCGTTCTTAAACAGCTCAGCAGGTAAACCATCAGCTCCCGCGCCTTTGTTATTTTTAAGCCGAGATATAGCTGTCAGAACTTCATCATAGTCGGGCAGCAGAACTTCGACGCTGTCATCCGTAATTGGGAATTCCTGCCTCTTGCAGGAAGAGGCCCTGATTTTAAAACCATCGGCAAGGCGTCTTATTTTTTCGAAAAATTTTCGGGCTTCATTCCTGTCACCATACATCTCAATCTTCTCCTGCTCACGCTTTTCTGCCTCTTTTTTTTCGCCTGAAAATACGTTTCTCTTCCCTCCTCTTTTCCTTGTATCGCTCCTTAGCAGCGCGCGTTACAACCGACTGCAGGGTGGCTTTGTAGGCGGCGTCTTTCTCTGCAGTGGCGTCGCGACACTCCTGGTCGTACCACTGGTTTCGGCGAGGGCGGTGGTAGCCAATCACCTCTTCAGCAGCCGCATGCATAAAGTTGGAGATGTGTGTCCACTGCGCGCATATATCATCGATTGGAGGAGTGCTTTGAAGCACGAGTGAGAGTCGAGTTCCGAAAGCTTCGTCTGTGTGTTTCGATTGCAGCTTGTCGACGTCTAGCTTTCTCTGTGTAGGGTTGCGTATATTTTTAGCTGCGCACAGACGTGTACGGATCTTGGCTGCGACAAGATAGTGATCCGAGTCAATGTTTGCACCACGGATCGTGCGTACATCCAAAAAACTGGAAGAGTGCCTTCCGTCGATCAAAACGGGATCAATTTGATTTTTTGTTTTTTGATCAGGGAACATCCAGGTGGCTTTATGAATATTGAGACGCTTGAATCTAGTGCTATTTACGACCATGTTTCGTGCTGCGGCGAAGTCAATCAGCCTCATTCCGTTATCGGAGGTGTTGTCGTCGAGGCTAAACTTTCCGACTGTTGGACCAAATATATTTTCCTTGCCCACCTTAGCTTTAAAGTCACCAAGCACGATTTTACGTCGTGACGGGGGCAGCGCTCGTACACATTTTTAAGGCGCTCATAGAAATTTTCCTTGGTCTCATCGTCCTTGTCTTCTGTCGGAGCGTGCCGATGCAACCCTGTCCCTTCCATCGCATTTTTTGGATAGCAGTGATATTAGCTTTGTATCTTTCCAAGAAATCAGTCAGTTGGATAGAGGCACCTTCCCAATTAAGGGTTCGGACATTCCAGGTGCATATCCGTAAATCATTATCAGTTTTTCGTTTGCGGTAGTCGTCATCAGATTTGGGGATCAGTTTTCTTCTATTCTTATTTGTTTTCATTGAAATGGGTTTTTACGGGTGGGCTTCAAATCTGACGCACAACCTGTTTTAAGCCTAGGAAGGCCCGCCGCTCAGATTAGCCGCCAAACTAACGGTTGTCAGTTTTGACGTTGCCCAGGAAACACCACGTGGAGGTTTGAGGCGACTTGAGGAGATTTCACGAAGATTATGCTGGCCTCGCCAGGTTGAGACAGTCAGACATGTTATCCTGTAAAGGTTCGCCTCCGGTTTCTCTTATCAAAATAAAAAGAAAAGCTGTTATGGTAGTGATGTTACTTATGAAATGTGCACAGTAATAACAAATTCGTAACAAGAAAGAACAGCACTGGCGAAATACGACAAACAGTATACATACTAAATGCGATTGTATTGTCGTAAACTAGTTTTATGTAGAAGGCAACAACAAAAAATATACAAATGTTGTGAAACAATACCACAGCTTGTGAAAACCCTAATTATTTTCCTTATTTCTAGCCTTGCTTTGTATTGACAATATCAAAAATTATAATACTGATGTTCACTACATTTGTTAAATCCTGCTAACTTCATAAACGTTAAGTTTAGTTTTAATTTTTAAGATAAAGCTCAAGAATATTTTGGAATGAGTTCTAACAAGTACCAAATTATTTTTGATTTGTAGCTTCAAAGTCTAAAAACTGCGCTTTATTAATAAAAAAATTAAAATTTTGTAACGGGGTTGGTAGAGATTTAAAACATATCAAAGGTTCTCATACATATTTGGCTACACGAGTTATTAAAACCACAGATCTATTGCTGCATTGAAAGTTACAAAACCAACATTTGCAAATATCTTAGCAGGTGCGTACACATTAACAGCTGCTAGTTTTAACAATTTAGCAACTTAGGAGGACTTAACAAATTTTACTTAATACCCTAAGTGAAACTTTTTCGTGGCTTGGGAACTTTAAAATTTAGCAATTTGATACCTTTGTTCTAAGGTGGATACTTCTGGATAAATTGTTGACTGGCATGTATACCCTTTTTATATATGCCGTGGCAACACTGTATATGAGTACTTTTAATCGGTAGAAATACCCAGTAGAAAATTTGTCTCATAGTATACAACATAGAAACAAGCATGGTCGCTTTTCAGTGCATATATGGACAATCATTGTGCTGCTATGTTATGTTGTATTATGTACATTAATAATTCTCAAAACACTCACCAGAACTTAGTACAATTGCTAAACTAATCATTCTTTTATAGTTATTCACAGTGGAATAGTTTACAAATAATTTGGTTACATATTATAAGTGAAAGTTTGAAAAGTTCTAATACAACAAATAAAGTATATTATAAACTGTTGTAAAATATATATTGCCATAAATTATTCACATCGAATTGCTGAAATTTGACAAATATAAATAACCTAAATTCGTAGTTTTTATACATAAAAACTTCTTTAAAATATATCGTTGCTTTGATAATAATGTGTGTGTGTTAGGTTATCCTTATTGAATCAAACATTAAAAACGTATGTTTACATTTTTTCAATTATGGAAATGACATACTTTTTGTACATTTAATTTATTTATCTACTCGTATCTGTAAGTTTTAAACATTTCCTTTTTCACTTTCGAATAAAATAATGATTCCATTGATAAAAAACTATATGTTATTTATAAGATAAAACACTAATATGACAATAACAGAAATTGATACTTCACAGTCATTTGCCACGGATCCTTCTCAACTTACTTATAAAAATTGTAAGTCTGCTGCTGATGCAACAATTTTTTTTTAAAGTAGCAACTCTTCAAAAAATTATTTGCAAAATTTCTCTTTTTCTTGTTGATCTTATCCACCTTATCTAATAACTTAACTAAAAATAATCGTTATTGTTTTGGCCTAAAAACAAAAGTATTGTATGTTTTATTATTGACGTCAGCTTTAAGTTTTATTAGGGTCTTAATTTCTGCTAGGTATGTAGTATTGCAAGATAATATGAAAAATAAAGGGGAAAAAAACAGATCACTTTGAGTAAAAAAAAAGAAACTAGTTAATCGTTAATTTAGAGATACTTGAAAAATAGAGTTATTCGAATCGAAAATTGACGACAGTTAATCGACACGAATAGTACATTCGTGGAAATTCTCGAAAAATCAAATAAACTGGTTACAAAACTGCCTTGCTTTTATTCAAAAATAAGTTTTTCCTAAATTACGACATAAATTTAATGTTGCTTTAATACAAGTAAGGTTGTTTTATTTACTTCTTTGTTAATATTCTGAACGTTATAAAGTTTTTTGAAAAATCCTTGAATAATTCTGATTGTAAAAATTTTGCTTGAATTCCTTTGAAAGTAATTCGTGATTATAATCAGTTAAATTTTTTAATGATGATAATTTACTTTCAAATGATGTAAGTCTAAATTTGACACTATATGTAAAACTAAATCCTTTTGTCTTTTTATATATGTTTAAATTCTGTTCAGTGTAAAAAGCAAGTGTAAATTTTTTGTTTACAAAAGAAAATCCTAATAAATCCCAGTAAAAAATTCCAAACTCCAATTATGTGACAAATTGACCCTTTCACTTTAAAAATTTCATCGACTATTTCACCAAATGTATGTATAAAAATATTGAATTTGCACAGAATTTTAAATATCACTAACACAGTGCTACAAAATTGAATGAAGTTTAAATCCCTGGGAAGTGCTACTATTTCTCTTGTAAGTCTTGTTGGGTATAACAAGACTGCATATAAGAAATTTTCCAAACAACCCCAAAATCTTGACTTATCGTAAAAAATCGGTTTTCGGTACCTTTTCGTACTTATAAGCCGGCAACTAAGTTAATTATCAATAAATTTTTTGTTTTTAATCAGATTCAGAAAGAAGAAAAATAGATAATTTAAATTATATACATTTTGTTTAGGAAAAAAATTAAAAATTTGTATTGGGGGTTGGAATTAGTTTTAAAGGTTTTCTAAGAGATGGCGTAACTATCAATAGATCGCATCGGGCACACCTGTGACTATATTCATTTCAAAGCACATTGTCTAAGCTTCATTTTTTAGCATGTGTCATTCCACTGAAGTGTAAACAACATATATTTTTTTCTCTGTGAACATGTCGACTTTCATTCCAACAAAACGCAATTTGCGGGAAGGTTTACTTTTGTGCTTCCATTTGAAGAAAAAAGCGGTTGAAGCACAACGCACGCTTACTGAGGCTTACGGGGACTATGTTCCATCGATTTCTACTTGTGAGTACTGGTTCCGTCGGTTTAAAAGTGGTGATTTTGATACGGAAGACAAAGAGCGTCCGGGCCAGCCGAAAAAGTTTGAAGATGAGGAATTGGAGGCTTTGCTCGATGAAGACCCGTGTCAAACCCTTCAAGAATTGTCAGAATCATTGGGAGTCGACTTATCAACGGTCGGCAAACGCTTGAAGGCCATGGGAATGATTCAAAAGCAAGGAAATTGGGTGCCGTACCAGTTGAAGCCGAGACACGTTGAACGGCGATTTTGCATGTGCGAACAACTGCTTCAACGGCATAAAAGGAAGAGTTTTTTGCATCGTATTGTCACTGGCGATGAAAAGTGGATCCATTACGATAATCCTAAGCGAAAAAAATCGTGGGGACCACCCGGCCATGCATCAACATCGAGGGCCAAGCCGAATATTCATGGCGCCAAGCTTATGCTGTGTATTTGGTGGGATCAGAAGGGTGTCGTGTACTATGAGCTGCCAAAACCTAACGAAACCATCACTGGGGAACGCTACCAACAACAATTGATGTAATTGAGCCGAGCATTAAAGGTTAAACGGCCGGAATATGCCAAAAGACACGACAAAGTGGTTTTTCAACATGACAACGCACGGCCACATGTTGCAAGAACCGTCAAGGAAACGTTGGAGGCGCTGAATTGGGATGTGCTACCCCACCCGCCTTATAGCCCAGACATAGCCCCTTCCGACTACCACCTATTCAGATCGATGACGCATGGCTTGGCTGAGCAGCGCTTCACTTCTTACGAGGATACCAAAAAATGGGTCGATTCGTGGATTGCCTCAAAAGACGAATCGTTCTTCTGGCGCGGAATCCATATGCTGCCAGAAAGATGGGAAAATGTTGTAGCTAACGATGGACAATACTTTGAATAATATACATTGTACCGTTGTTTCTAAATAAATGCTCAAAAACTGAAAAAAAACCTTTAAAATTAATTCCAACCCCCAATATGTTTTTGTTCGGCAAACACAATTTTTTCAATATTTTTGACTTTTTTCAACTTTGGCGATTTTTGGACACACTATTTTATATAAAAAGCATAGTATACTTGAATTTAAAAAAATACGTTTATAAACAAATGAAACGCGATATTGCTTAAAAAAATCGATAAGTAATTGGCTGAGTTAACACTGTTCATGAAAACAAATTTTTTACAAAAAAACAATTTTTGACCATTGAACTCAAAAATGTTTGCTTGAACTTTTTTTTCTTAACTCAGCATCGTCAGTATCTCGTTAAAGCGACCAGCAATATTCTGAAATAATTTTTATTTTCTTTTTTCCTTCGAAGCGCTTTTCAATTGTTGCCATTTCGTTGTGAAAATATTCGCCTTGTTCATCGCTGAAGTTGTTTGGAAAGAAGTATAAATGCGAATGCAGGAAATGTATTTTAATAGACATATTGCAGCCCATTTCACCATACGCACTTAAAAATTAGTTTACAACCATAACATAGTCTTCGCTTCTGATTTCCAAGAAATTTATCGCATAGCTCAACATAACTCTTAGCTGCACGTTTTTCGCTTACATCGCTCATAATTTTACGAATTTGAGGTCTAATGAAAATACTTAAATTTCATCAAATAGATAAAAATTTAGAAGAAAACCAATATTAGGAAAGAAAAAATTAATACCTCCTTTTATTTTCGCTTCACTTAGTTTTGGGAACACCGTCTTAAGATAGCAAAAAGCGTCGCCGTTTACATCCAATTTTTTTACAAATTGTTTCATGTATCCCAGCTTGAGATGCTGTGGTGGCAGAATAATATTCTCGGCTTTTATTAATGGGGCGTTTAAAACGTTTTTCTGCCCTATTTCCTATGGTCATTCTTTTCGGTTATAGCGATTCGGTGCATGTCTATCCCATTCACAAAAATAGCACGGTTGTTTTATGTTTCCTTCTTGCATGCCAAATAAAATTGTCAAAACTTTTAATTCAGCGACGATTTTCCATTTATGAGTGGCATAGTTGACGAACCGGAGTATTTTTCCATAACATTGTAAGTTTCTTTAATGGTAGTCGCATATGTGATTGAAACTGATGGTAGCTGATTTTCATTAGGCAATAAAACAGCTTTTAAGCCTAGATATAACAATGCAGATTTTATTTAAAGGAGTAAAAAAAGATAATGTTTTTTAACAATATATATAATTTTACTAGAGCCATTAATGGAAAGTCGCCATTCATCTGCATTATAATTGTGACCAAATGTCGAAAATAGTTTGGGTACATCCACACAACACACGAAATCACTGTTATTGCCATCAGTCTTAAAACATTCTTCAAGTAGCAAAGTCCGATCACTTCTACCAGATGTTACAAGAATATCTTTTTGCACAATATTCTACTGCTTTAATCGCGATGTAAGGATTTCAGATTGTCGTTTGGACATTTGTAAATCGCGCACAAGATCTTCGAAATCTGCTTTTGAAATAAAATGGCTCTCCGTTGTCGTTGATCTAGTTGGCTGAATGGTTTATATAAAAAATTTGCAGTTTAATAAAAATGGTGTCCAACTAATATTAAAATGTGCGAAAAACGTAATAAATTTTGTTACATTTGTGGCTTATTAACAGATATCAGTAATCGGTGCAGTTTTAAAGATATTTTATTAAGTTATCTTCGCTCCTATAAGAATGTGCAAAAGAATACGAAAAACTTTGTGCAGGCATTTTGCAAAAATTTTGTTTTCATTAATAACTGAGTCAATTACTAACCGATTTTTAAAAACTAAATTGCGTCTTACTCGTTTATAAATGTCTTTGTTTAGTACATACACGAAAAGTGTGGTGTCTATATAAAATAGTGTGTACAAAAAAATCGTAAAATTTGAAAAAATTAAAAAAAATTGAAAAAATTGTGTTTTCCGGACAAATATACAGTGATTGCCCAAGTTTTTAGAAACAATATGTATATCATTCGAATGGTCTAAGTTTTTTCTTTCGGAATCCGGTAAGAAACGGAAAATCGGTGCAACATCGACTAAGTTGCAACCTTATAAGTGCGCAAAGGTACAAAAACCGGGTTTTTAACGGTAAGTCAAGATTTTGGGGGTGTTTAGGGCGAATTAAAGTGTACATTTTAATTATTCGGAGTGTCACACAAAAAAATTCGTTAGGTAGAGTCGTTAGGTAGAGACAACTAATACAGACAACAACGATAATACGATATATTTAACTTGTCATGGCTTAAAGATCACTATGTACTATATATAACAACTAAGAACTAAATAATAATTTTAGTTTAGTTTAGTTTAGTTTAGTTTAGTTTATTTAAAGTCTTTGGAGTATAAATCCTTACAGACTAAATTCACAATAAAAGTATAAATGCTTAGTAAGAAAACATTATTATTGTAGCTATAAAACGCTAAGTTAAAAAAATGCTATTAACAAAATTTTTAAATATTTGTTTAGAAACAAAAAGATCAAAATCATACAATACATTTAGCTCATTAAAAAGAGTCAAAGCCCTAGTAATGGGCTCATTTAATGCATAATTAGTTTTACAAAATTTTATATAAAACAGTTTAGATCTTCTTAAGTATCTTAAAGGAATATTAAAAGTTATAAGCTCTACAAGCGATTGACAGTCAATTGATCCGGATAAGATATCAAAAATAAAAATAAGAGATGCAATCTTGCGCCTCGATTCAAGAGATTTTAGACCCAGTAGCAATAAACGAGCATTATAAGCCGGCAGGGGATCATGAAAGTTACTAGACCGCAAGGCATGCCTAGTAAAATTTTTTTGAACTTTTTCCAGTCTAAGAGAAGTAGAGGCATAAAAAGGGCTCCAAATAATGGAGGCGTATTCAAGTCTCGACCTAACAAAAGCAGTAAATAACATTTTAAGAGTATATGGATCTAGAAACTCTTTACTATTTCTACGAATAAAAGCAAGTAGAGAATAGGCCTTCGGAATAAGAAAGTTGACATGGTCAATAAAAGTGAATTTTGAGTCAAAAATGATCCCTAAATCGCGATATAAAGAAACAGATTGAATTGTTGTATTAGACAGAAAGTATGAATTAATTATTGTATTTTGAGAAAGTTTAGAGAGTGTAAGATGGAAGCATTTAGAAAAATTTAAGGGGAGACCATTAACTTCGCTCCAAGTCAACACTCTTAGAATATCAGCTTGCAAGTCAGTAGCATCTGCTGAACAAGATATTTTCTTAAATAATTTCATGTCATCCGCATAGAGGAGAAAACGTGAGTTTCGTATACATTTAGATACGTCATTTATAAAAAGAATGAAAAACAGTGGTCCAAGGATGCTTCCCTGAGGAACACCTGAGGTTGCCACAAACTTATATGATTTGTAGTTATTTATAGAGACTAAACATGTCCTGTCAGATAAATAAGACTTTATCCACCTCCAAAAAGATGAATGAAAGCCCATTTTTCGTAGTTTCCAAAGTAACAATTTATGTGAAACTTTGTCGAACGCCTTGGAAAAATCGGTATATATTACGTCAACTTGATTGCCAGATACAAACGTAGATACGCAGTAATCAGAAAAAATAGCCAGGTTTGAAACTGTGGATCGCCCAGCAACAAAACCATGTTGTTCAGGGCAGATATAATGTTTGATCAAAAAACTTAATTTTAACTTAACAACACTTTCAAACAGTTTAGAAACATTTGAAAGCTTTGATATTGGCCGGTAGTTTACCACATTGCTTTTAGAACCAGACTTAAAAACAGGGCTGATAGAGGCAATTTTCCAACAATTAAGAAAATTTCCTTCAGATAAAGATTTATTGAAAATAATGCACAGCGGAGCAGCTAAGGCTTGTGTGCAATTAACAAAAATAATTGATGCAAGACCATCAATATCTTCTTTAAAAGATCTCTTCATATCCTTTATGGCATTGATTACGTCAATAACTGAGACAAACAAGAAACCAATATCAGTAAAAGCATCGATGGTGTTTTCAAAACAATCAATCGAGAGGTCATTATCGGCAACAAAATTTGATTTGAAGAAGTCAGCAAACATATTTACTGTGTCAGCAATGTTAAATGAGCACTTGTCGTTAAAGAACATTGAGGTAGGAATCTGCGAGCCACCTCTTTTTGACTGGATAAAGTTCCAAAATGATTTAGGGTTAGATTTGATGTTTGATTCAAATCTTAAAATATATTGTTTATACAAAAACTTGTTAAGGAAGTTAAATTCGCGCATGTAATGCAAGTACTTTAATTCATGTTCAGGATCATTTGTTGTCCTGTACAACTTTGAAAACTTATTTCTTTGGTTTTTCAGTTTCTTTAGACCTTTAGTGTACCACGGAAGTTTGTGATAAATTTTAGGCGAACGCGGAACGCAAGAATCGCATATGGCTAGAACATTGGTTTTAAAAAGATTATAACATATTTCAGCATTATTACCATCAAATAAGGCATTCCAATTAAGGCTAAGCAAAGAATTATTTAAATTATTAAAGTTACAGATATTAAAATTAAAAAATTTTTTATCTGGATCGCTTTCAAAAAACTCATAGAAATCAATTACTAGCATAAGAGGCTTATGATGCATGCATGATTTTGATATAGGAAAAAAACATTCATTAATATCATACTTAATATTTGAAGAAAAATAAATAAGATCCAACAATTTATTTAAGTTATTAAAAATGTTATTAGCTTGATGTAAATCAATACTTAAAAGACTATCTATGAAATATATTTCATTTGGTTGGTTAATGTTAGTTGGAGTCAATTGAGAAGCAATGTTGATCCAGTTAATTTTTGAGAGATTGAAGTCGCCCAAGAAGCAGAGGTGAGAGTTCGCATCCATCGAGGAGTGTAAGTTTAGAATGTTTTCGACATGTGCAGTATAGATTTCGTCGTTACTATTTGGCGGAATGTACGATGCGCAAATGAAGAGAGATCCGTGATTAGTACGTACTTGAATACAAATTTGGTCCAGCACTGAGTCGGAGTTAATAAGCGGCTTAAATGAGGAGCAATGAACCCTTTTGATTGCAATGAGTACACCACCCCCCCGACTGAGCCCAGTTTTAACTGCATCTCGGTCTTTTCGGTAGACATTAAAAATGTTGAGATCAAAAAATTCCCCATCGAAAAACTCGTTATTTAGCCAAGTTTCAATTAATATATAAACATCACAATCTTCATGAGATGTAAAGTTATGAATTAAATCAGCTTTTGTTCTAATCCCTGACATATTTTGAAAATAGCATTTTAAATTTTTTGATACATAAGGTTGTTTATTGTTCAGAGTCAATTTACTCTTTTTTTTCAATTTCCTTCTCCAAAAATTTGAAAACATAGAAACTTTAACATTTTCTTGCCAAAGCGATGGTTCAAAAATAGCATCAATGTAGTGCTCAGGAATGCCAAGCTTAAAAGTGACTCTTTTTAGATTCTCAGCAGGAACACTTTTATTTATTTACTTGTAGCAAACCAGATCTTTTTCGTCAATAGAAGTGTATTTAGCTACATAGTTAATAATGTCTTCTTGAGAAACATTTGGCCTAAAGGCACCAATATGAACGAAAGCCATTTTTTTAATAACATTTAGCTCATGTCGATCATTACGACCAATTACAAATTTAGAACGATTATTAGATCTTTTATTCTGTACTAAATTCCACTCTTGATTATTAAGCTCTTCATCATTACGCGCAACAACAGCAGAATAAGTTTGCGAATAATCAGAGACAGCAATTGAAGAAGATATCGTCGCAGCAGCACCAACAACAGCATCAGTATGTTTGGTAATAGTAGCGACCTTACTAGGGAGCGCAGCATTACCTGAGAACACTTCTTTTGTGGGAGTATCAACATCAGGAGCAACAACAACAACAGCATCGTCCACAGCATCAACAATAACAGCAGAAGAAGCCTCTACAGAGGCCGAACTACCCGCAGAAACCGGTTTTCGCGTGCGTGAGCGAGATTGAGCTGTTCCACTCGTGGGGACTGCATTGTTTACTGGAGCTGCAAGCTTACGTGAACGAAGGCGAGGCAATTCCAGAGAGATTGCATTAGCATGAGCTGATGGTAAAGAGACATCAGGTTTTTTTGTGTTGTCGACTAATTGCACTGGGTCAACAACCTTATTGTCATACGAGCGAATAAGCAAAGCTTTGATCTCACAAACTTCGATGGTTAATTTTTTTAAAGTTAGCGCAAAATTTTCGCTTTCAACTAAGCAATGATCACATAAAAAATATATGTTTACATTACTATTAATTATTTCACATTGTGATTCATTTAGATTCATTTAGATTCACACAATTTTCGCATAGATCTCGCAATAGCTTGCATTGGTTTATACTTCTCTTTTTAAATTTTTTTAAGTGTTTCAAGGGGCCGTATGTTGTAACCCCTCGGGCCCGAACTTGGCTCCCTACGGGCCTGACTGTTTGTATTAAAGGTGTTGCTATTTTTGTGAGCACAACTTTATGTATTTAGAATACAAGCTAGTTTTTTAAAATTTGTTATTAGAAATTTTGTTCAAGTAAGAACAAATTGTGTTCAATATATTTTCTCAAAAATGGTGACAAAAAAAGGAGCAAAAATTCAGAATTTTCGTACTCTCAAGATCGACGACGGTTAAAAATTCTGTTCTCAAATGATGCCAAACGAATGCACTAAAAAGGGACATGTTAGGAAAATATTTATTGTCTTTGACATTCCATTAAAAATTGATCTCTTCTCATGAACACATCAAGATTGACTTGAACATTTTGCAAAACACGTGAGTAAATTCATAAAAGGTATTAAAAAATTTTAAATGTTTTGGATATTCTTTTTATAAATAAATGCAAATACGATTTAGTAAAGTTTACTATATTTTTAAGTCGAATGAATTAACACTACTTTTTGTGGAACTTAAAGAGATTTTAACGTTTTGATTAAGCCATTTTGTATGGGAGGTACACTTACTCGAATGCTTTCATCTGATTTTCGTACTTTTTAAATTTAATCTTTATTTTATGAATATAAGCCATCTTATTGAATTTCATTATGATAGTTCAAAATGATGGCTGTAATCGTGATAACAGAAAGACGAATGGACAGACAGAATGACATTGCTAAATCAACTTAGATGGTGTTGCTCATCAAGAATATACATAAATAAAAACTTTTGTGTACCTGCGACACCTTCTGATGAGCGTAACAAACAGATCGACAAAATTATTATACCCTAACGGTTTGTAGGTATAAACCTATGCTAAAGATGTACAGCTCGTACTGTGAGCTGTTACTTTCGTCAGAACTAGTAACAAAAGAATCACTGGCACGTTTTGATACATTGCTTTGAAAGTATATTTTAATTGAATTTTCACCCATCTTAACCGAATTAAACTAACTACCACTTTATGTTAAAAAGAATAACGGCATAATTGTACTCAATTAAACATAAAATTGTATATTATCTACGGTGCCGCCAATGATTTTGATCATGCTTTCCAAACTGATGTAACATCTTTACCCAGCGATGTATGCTAAAGCAACACAATATTATAAACGGACCCGATCTTGTTAGATCGTATATC
Organism: Dichetophora obliterata; assembly: GCA_963920525.1. NCBI lineage: Eukaryota > Metazoa > Arthropoda > Insecta > Diptera > Sciomyzidae > Dichetophora > Dichetophora obliterata. The sequence goes on along the minus strand of OY986436.1, from coordinate 167,904,874 downwards.
CGCGTGGCAAAGTTATTTCGTTTGTTTGCTGTATCGTGGTGGTTTGGAATTATTCTAAATATTTCCACCACGCTTGAACAATTTGTATATGCATACATGTATTGATATGAGTGGCTAATAAGACCTAGTTTGTCTATTTCATCAAATCAATCTTGATGTGTTCATGAAAAGAGATCAATTTTTAATGGAATGTCAAAGACAATAAATATTTTCCTAACATGTCCCTTTAGGTTTACTTTACCACGTCAGTTTAATAGAAAATCTAAATCTATATCAAATATATATAAATCTATATACTAGTAACAAAAGAATCACTGGCACGTTTTGATACATTACTTTGAAAGTATATTTTAATTGAATTTTCACCCATCTTAACCGAATTAAACTAACTACCACTTTATGTTAAAAAGAATAACGGCATAATTGTACTCAATTAAACATAAAATTCTATATTATCTACGGTGCCGCCAATGATTTTGATCATGCTAACTATCATAATATCTATATCAAATATATATATATATATATCGAAAATCTAAATCTATATCAAATATATATATATATCATACATGGGCACACTGCAGTAAATATTTACTGCATTACTAGAAGCAGTAATCAGTAAACTTTTACTGATAATTAAATTCAATTTGCATTACCAGTAAATTTTTACTGATTACTGGAGAAAATTGAAGTAAAAATAAATTTTTACTGATTACTGGGAAAAAATTGCAGTACAAATAAATTTTTACTGATAATGAAATTCAATTTGCATTACCAGTAAATTTTTACTGATTACTGGTAAAAATTGCAGTAAAAATAAATTTTTACTGATAATGAAATTTAATTTGCATTACCAGTAAATTTTTACTGATTACTGAAAAAATTTGCAGTAAAAATAAATTTTTACTGATTACTGAAAAAAATTGCAGTAAAAATAAATTTTTACTGATTACTGAAAAAAATTGCAGTAAAAATAAATTTTTACTGATTACTGAAAAAATTTGCAGTAAAAATAAATTTTTACTGCTTACTGAATAAAATTGCAAAAATAAATTTTTACTGCAATATTTTCAGTAATCAGTAAAAATTTATTTTTACTGCAATTTTTTTCAGTAATCAGTAAAAATTTATTTTTACTGCAATTTTTTTCAGTAATCAGTAAAAATTTATTTTTACTGCAATTTTTTTCAGTAATCAGTAAAAATTTATTTTTACTGCAAATTTTTTCAGTAATCAGTAAAAATTTACTGGTAATGCAAATTAAATTTCATTATCAGTAAAAATTTATTTTTACTGCAATTTTTTTCAGTAATCAGTAAAAATTTATTTTTACTGCAATTTTTTTCAGTAATCAGTAAAAATTTATTTTTACTGCAAATTTTTTCAGTAATCAGTAAAAATTTACTGGTAATGCAAATTAAATTTCATTATCAGTAAAAATTTATTTTTACTGCAATTTTTTCCAGTAATCAGTAAAAATTTACTGGTAATGCAAATTGAATTTCATTATCAGTAAAAATTTATTTGTACTGCAATTTTTTCCCAGTAATCAGTAAAAATTTATTTTTACTGCAATTTTTTTCAGTAATCAGTAAAATTTTACTGGTAATGCAAATTGAATTTCATTATCAGTAAAAATTTATTTTTACTGCAATTTTACTGGTACTGCAAAGTGCCCATCTATGATATATATATATATATATATATATATATATATATATATATATATATATATATATATATCATCATAGATAGCATGATCAAAATCATTGGCGGCACCGTAGATAATATAGAATTTTTTGTTTAATTGAGTACAATTATGCCGTTATTCTTTTTAACATAAAGTGGTAGTTAGTTTAATTCGGTTAAGATGGGTGAAAATTCAATTAAAATATACTTTCAAAGTAATGTATCAAAACGTGCCAGTGATTCTTTTGTTACTAGTTCTGACGAAAGTAACAGCTCACAGTACGAGCTGTACATCTTTTGCATAGGTTTATACCTACAAAGCGTTAGGGTATAATAATCGATAGTTTTTGAGTTATGGATGTGAACGTGTAGGTAATATTTCATACGAACGTCAATTTGGGAAAAAATCTACCAACAAAAAGTAGTATATATATATACTATATATATACTATATATATATATATATTAGGGCGGGTCGATTTGTAGGGAGTGAAAAAATTCACCAATTTCCCTATGATTTCCGTATTCTATGGGTTATTCCATGAAAATTTGCCGAAAGAACCATACCTCTATCGTTAAAATCGAGTCCCCTACTTTTTGTTAGTAGATTTTTTCCCAAATTGACGTTCGTATGAAATATTACCTACACGTTCACATCCATAACTCAAAAACTATCGATCGGGTTTAATTGCCAGTAGGCGCGTTGGAAAGCTGAGCTCATGTTGATCTATTTACAAAAAAATCTCCAACATTGGTCCAACGGCTCAAAAGTTACGGGCATTTTTGTCCAAATTTTGGACCACTTTTCCATTTTTTTCATGATTTTTTCCAAGAATATTACTTTCATAGCCATTTTTTTGGCTCAATCCAATATTTAATTCAATTTACAATTCAAAACGAAGAGTTTAAGCCCAAATTTATCGAATTCGGTTGATTAATTCATGCGATATTGCTAAAACAAAATAACACATAAAACCAACTTTTTGATTTTTTTTCCCTTTTTATTTTTTTTCTACAAAAATTCAAATTTAGAGATAATAAAGTATCTATCAACCTATTATCAAAAAAAAAAATATTCAATTTGAGTGTAGTAAAAGACAAAATCTTGGACAAAATCATAAAAAAATGGAAAAATGCTCCAAAATTTGGACAAAAATGCCCGTAACTTTTGAACCGTTGGACCAATGTTGGAGATTTTTTTGTAAATTGATCAAAATCACCTTTCCAATGCGCCTACTGGCGATTAAACCCGATCGATAGTTTTTGAGTTATGGATGTGAACGTGTAGGTAATATTTCATACGAACGTCAATTTGGGAAAAAATCTACCAACAAAAAGTAGGGGACTCGATTTTAACGATAGAGGTATGGTTCCTTTGGCAAATTTTCATGGAATAACCCATAGAATACGGAAATCATAGGGAAATTGTCGAAAAATAAATCGACCCGCCCTAATATATATATATATTAAGGTGGCCCTTATTTTTAAAAGTGACTTTTTTTAAATCGATCCCCCTAAAAATTTATAATAGATGAGAAATTATAATATATGAAATTTCGGATCCATCCATATTGATTAAGAGGTCGCTCAAGCGAGTAGAATATATGAAAAATATAATTTTTTTTTTGCATTATTGACTTTTACCCACCCTTAAAATATAATGAACACAAAATAACTGGTAAGTTTTGATTTTTTATTTTTTAAGGCAAAAATAAAAAGTAAAATTTGTCCGATATATTTTTGAGCACAAAATAGCTGGTAAATTTTGATTTTTATTTGTTAAAGCAAAAATAAAAAGCAAAATTAGCATTGAAGTTTTCGGCTGAACCAAAATTTAAAAATAATAATTTATTGCTTTTATTTGAATACACATTTAATTCATGTGTAATTCAAAAAGCCATCAAGGCCAATAAACAAATTGCAAGTGTAAAAGTATATAGAGCGAGTTAACAAAAAAACTTAAAGCTAAGGAATGGATATGTATTATAGCACTTAAGATTTAGTATTTTATTTGATTTAAATTATTAAAAGAATTATATATTTAATAAAAAATACATATATAAAGAAAAGTATAGCAGGGAGGGGACTGCCGACCGAAGCGAAAACCTATATATAAAATATTAGTATTCCCTGGAAGACGTCGTCCTGCCACGACCGCCTTACTGCTATATAATAATTTTCATGCTAATATAGGGTTTCGGACTATCCTACATGTAGGATGGATTTGACAGGTCGGATGGACGTAGGAATGTGCGAAAGCTCATACTGCAGCTCATACTACATGTAGGATGTAAATCAAAAAGTTCTAAAAGTTACGCCATGATCTTGTTCTTCTCTGTGCGTCCTTGTTTGTAGATTTCCTTGGTGATTGTTGTTGGCGCACTTAACTGGAAACTTTTTGTAGATTTTGTGAATAATTATTGTGTACCTACAGTCGGCATATGAAATTAGAATTATTTTGTAGATTAGAATGTAGAAATAAGAATTATTTTTGTTAAGAGCTTATAGCAATTTATTAAATTTTTTATATATTACTGAAACTATTTCTTTTAAGCAAAAGTATTACCATATCAAAAATACATATAATTTAAGTAATTTATTTAAATTATTTCATTATTGAATTAATATAAAAATTAAAGCGTATTTTTATCTATTTATATCATGACACTTACACAATATACATGTTCATCATTTCTATATTGCGTTGTGTATTAAAAATAGAATATTATAAAATTAAGAAATATCTATAGCATATAAATTATATATCATATAAGAAATTGATGCTAAACAGTTTAAAAAATAGAATGTTTAGGATAAGAAGACTTTCGTTATCCAATTGCTACTGAAAATATTAATTATTTTGCAGGTTTATAACGTAATTGTTATTATATAAATATACATAAATACTCTTTAAATTTCCTCAATGAGCTAAATTGTTCATATATATGAACTATATATTTATGTATATATGTGTGTATATATATATGTATGTATGTATTTCCGATACGGTAACACTTTTACAAAAAACAAATAGATTTACCAATATTAAATATACTCTTTAATTCATATGTATAAACTGTTTTCTAAATTAGTTCGATGTCATATGCTGACTGTAGCTACAAATAAACATCTACAAAAAATTAAAGCTTACTGTACAACAATAACTACTTAGCAAATTTACAACAACAACGCAATGAGAATGACAAGATCCCAGCCGTTTAGAGGGGATGAACCGAATTGGCGGCGTAAAATATACAGCACTTTGCATGCTATATTTTCTGTTTGCCTGCTAGCAAGATCTCAAGTTTAGGGAGGCATTAAAAGAGACTTCAGAGCTAACTGCTGAAATAAAATGAAATTTCAATTTTTCATATTTGTATTTTGTTTGACTGTCGTGAAGTCTCTTTTAATGCCTCCACTTTAGATCTTGCTAGCAGGAAAACAGAAAAAATAGCAAGCAAAGTGCTATTTATTTTTCGCCGCCAATTCGGTTCATCCCCTCTAATGCTGTGCAATCGCTGTGATCATGTCATTCTCTCTGCGTTTTTGTTGTAGGTTTGCTTGGTAATTGTTGTTGTGCAGTTAGCTTTAATTTTTTTGTAGATGTTATTTGGTAGCTACAGTCGGCATATGACAATCGAAGTATTTTTATAATGCTTTATATATACGTACATAAAAACACTTACACAAAAAACCTGCAAAATAAATTTATATTTACAGTTGTAATTGAATTACTACAGTATGCTTATCATAAGCGTTCTATTTCTTACCGCCTAATGTTGTAAATCGAAAACGCAAACAAACGACAAGTAAGACACGAGAAGCAACACCTTTTTTTATATAAAATTCTATTGCTTCTCGTGTCTTGCTTGTCGTTGGTTTGCGTTTTCAATTTACAACACTAGGCGGTTAAACTGTCTACGTACATTTATTATATTAAATTATATATAATTTAAATACTATATCTATTTCTTATATATTCTTATTTAAATACACAACACAAACTATATATAGCGTGCATGTATATTGTGTTATTATATAAAAAGATATAAAAAAGATTTAAATTTTTAAATTAATTCAATAATGAAATAATTTAAAAAAATGATATGAAATATAAGTATATATTTTTGATATGGTAGTACATTTAGTTAAAAGAAATAGTTTCAGCCATTTATACAAAATTTCAAAAATTGATTTAAACTCTTATCTAAAATAAATCAGTTGTCATATCCCGACTGTAGCTAAAAAAGTCTAAAAAAATTCCAGCTAACTGTACAACAACAATTACATTTCAAATCTACATCAACAACGCAGTGAGAATGGAAAGGTTCACAGAGGTTGCGCAACGTTAGAGGGGATGAACGAATCGGCGTCAGAAAATAAACCGCATCTCAATAAAATAAACCGCAAAATCTCAAGTGGTGGAAAGCAAAACTAGACAAGGTACTGTTAAAGCGGAAAGCCGGTGACCGAAACTGTCAAAACGAAGTTGAAATTTCATACAAAATATGCAACCAATGAGAATGCAATATGAAAGCAAAAATTGGCCAAAATACCAAAATGGCTAAGTTTGGCAGTTATGGTCACTAATAAAGAGAACACATTCAGCGCACTAACACTACCTTGTCTAGTTGTACTATGAGTGGTGGCATCAAAAGGGACTTCGTGGCCAGTCAAACAAAAACCAAATATCAAAAATTTTAAATTTATTTTATTTTAACCTACAGCAGCTCTACATATACATTGAAAAAGCTATATCATCCAATGTTTCGCAGCGGAGCAAAGGGAGAGAAAAAACGATGCGTCAGCAGAGGAACTTATTGATGGTTGCTTGGTACATTTGCTGATCGCCTTGTAGTCAAGATCCAAGAGCGTCATTTAAAAACCTACTCGCTATCTGTATTGATGAGGAGAGTTACTCGCAAAATGACGATGAGGATGACGCAAGCCAAAGATTTACCCTCTACCAAAATCGTTCAACGAGCCTAAAGAAGTTTTCACTTCAAAAAAATAACGAAAGTGCTTGAGTTTGTGTGTGCGTGAGCCAACGATATCCCGGTGCATCACCAAGTGCAGCAAAGTTAAATTGGCTTTCTTTGCTGGTGAACGTCCTCCAAGTACCACCAGCAACAGCACAAGCAAGTGCAGCGCAAATTTCTTGCTAGTCAACATGTGCCAACAAGTGCCACCAGCAACAGCACAAGCAAATGAAGCGCAAATTCTCTGCTTTCAATTTATTTAATTCATGTCGGAGTATAATGGCATAAATTTGCCTCTGCGCTTGGGACATGCTGAAATGGTGCTTCTGAAATATTGGAGAGTTGACTAGTTAATTGAATTGTGCTGCACTTGCTGGTGCTGCTCGTGGCGACTCTCTTAGAACGTTGGCAAGCAAAAGAATCAGGAAATTTTCGCTGCACTTGCTTGTGCTGCTGGTGATGGCACTTGGAGGATGTTGGCTAGCAACAAATTTTTCACTGCACTTGCTGGTGGTGGCACTTGGAGGACGTTCGCCAGCAAAGAAAGCCAATTTAACTTTGCTGCACTTGCTGATGCACCGGGAGATCGTTGGCCTACACACACGCACACAAACTCAAGCACTTTCGTTATTTTTTTATTATTTTGTTATTTTTTAAGTTTTTCAAGTTTACAATATTACAAGTTTACGAAATAAGTTGCAAGTACAAGCACTCGAATGAAATATGTCGCAAATTGAATAAAATGCCAATTAAATAAAATATTTGCGCTCGAAATAGACACGATCGAAATGTGAAACGTCAAAATTTGCAATTGTCAAAATTTCATCGTCCATTTGACACAGCAATAAAAAGACAAATTTATTTCAACACACACAAATTTTATTCAACCTGATATTTTCTATCCTACCACGACTGAAAAGTTTCCTTTTGACACTTACCCTTTACACGGAGGTTACACGAGACAGTACTGTTAAGACAGTCGCAACACATTCACAAATTTTTACCCACACACACTAACTTTTGCTACTGTCTGCTCTACTGTCTTAAGTTTTTTGTAGACATTTGAGCTAGGAGAGTAGAATGATATTTAGCATATCAAGTGACAGAATACGTGAAAATTTAATAGAATTAATGGAAAATTTGCAATACTTTGGCGTACTCGTAGTTTTAACAAAAATTTTCTTCATAAATTAGAAATTTTTTACTATTTTGTCTACTGTCTTGCCAACTGTCTTACCAACAGTCTGTACTCTTTTTCACAGACACAAAGTTTGACAATTAAAACGTATTTTTCACTGTCTTAACAGTACTGTCTCGTGTAACCCCCGTGTTATGAAAAAATTTATTAATAAAACAATGATAGTTGGCAACTAAAAATAAAATGCCGCAGTGGTGAAAATAAAAAGCCACTTACAAATACAACAAGTGTGAAAATTGTCAAACTTTGTTTGATGATATATAATAAAATAAGAGCATGCATGTAATTATTTGAATGTTCAACATATTCCTTTATCACAACTTAAAGATTAAAATGTTAAAACATCAATCCATACATTATTTTTTCTTGTTTGCAAACGAAGTTCCAGCAGAAAAAATCAGAAAAAGAAGATCGCTCCATTTTTAAATCTCACCATGCATAGCAGCTGTTTAAGTAAAAGCAAATTTTTCAAAAATGTTGACAAATACAACAACTGAAGAAATTGCATAACTTTAAAAGCATATATAGACCAATATAAAGCGAATTAATAATAAGTTTTGGTTGCAAACATCTTATTGCAACCTAACTTAAGTATTTAAGTATTTAAGTATACTAACAAACAGATTAAATGCATTAATTTCAGGAGTTGCCAAGTTATTTCTTTGTGAGCTTGCGGCCGATTAAGAACAAGAGACGATAATTGTTGATATTTTTATGCACAAATACATGCAAACATTTTTTGAGGTTATGTTTTCTAATTTTCCTATCTTGTTATCTTTGTTTTTGTATTGATGGCGAGAGTTCCTAGGAAAAATACGATCACGCAAACGAAAGATTTACCCTCTACCAAAATCGTTCAACGCGCCTAAAGAAGTTTTCACTTCAAAAAACAAATTGAAAATGCTCTAAAAATATTAAAAAAAAGTTTTAATAACTTTAAAAAAAGAAAATGATTGATCCATGCCACACTAATCTCCTTTTAATGAAAAAAAAGTTCAGCAAGAAAAGTAGATAGTTAAATTTAAGTACACCCATAGCACTAACGTGATAACATAACACGGCTTGAACTAGAACGAATCACACAGATAGGCCAAGAGTTTAATTTTAAACGCAGCATGATACCCGGCAAAGGACTTCAAACTTGGAGGTAAGCAATTCCAGCATCTAGCGACTCGGATATGGAACGATCGCTCATACAATGCTGAAGAGATTCTAGGGAATAAGATTTGAGGATTTCTAATAGACCGGGAAAAAAAAGTAATTAATTAAGAAAGAGGGCACTGATTTTTGATAATTTTAAAAAAAGAGTACAATATTTCCATTTTAAAAATGGGTTGTAAAAGTTTAAACTGAGTTGTAAAAGGAGAGATGTGATCTCGAGGTCCTCGATTGTAAAGAAATCGAACCGATCTGTTGACTGAGATTCTAATTCTCCTTAAATCGTAAGCAAAGGTACCGGTAAAAACCTCGATGCAGTATGTTAAGCTAGACAGTATCCAGTATGTTAACGTAAAACGGTAGGTACGGATTCCGACTAAACAATCGCCTTAAAGTGAAGTTAATTTTTTAATTGTCTGTTTATATAAGCGTCGAATGATAAGCGATTATCTAATCTAACACCTAGACAATTGAATTCATTGACAAAACTTATGTTGTTGTTCAACTATTTATTTTTGTGAATATCATGGCTTTAGTTTTGTTTGGATTAATATTGAAAGAGTTACTTTCCATCCATTCACACGCATTACATATATTAAAGTTGATGACAGCTTCAAAGACATGCAGAAATTGCATCTCACCATTGAATAGGAGTTAAATGTAGTCGGCAAATATGAACGGGGTACAGGCATTGGCATCCAAGCAGTTATACTCCATCTTAATGGTTTAATTAAATGCTAACTTCATTTGATAACGAGTTTATGTAATTTTGTAATAATTTGAATAATAATAAAGATGTTGCTGGTTTTAATATGCACTTCACAGAATACGTTACGAACTTACGAAGCACTTATGAAATGACATGAATCACCTTATTTTAATTTTTAAATTTTGGTTCAACCGTAAACTAAAATCCTAATTTTGCTTATTATTTTGCCCTTAAAAAATAAAAATTTACCAGTTATTGGGTGTTCATTATAGTTCAAGGGTGGGTAAAGTAAAAATAAAAAAAATAATATTTTTTTTATCAATTTAGTTGGATCGAAAATTTCATATTTCATCATTAAGTTTGCTTGCTTTAATTAAAAAATATACCCTTTTTAAGGTTTTTATTAAGTTTTAACCTAAAACCAGGGACTGATATCTTGGCAACCATGAAAACCAATACTTTTATCGAATATGTATCAGAAATATTTTTTTAAAATTATTGAATTCATTTCAATTGAGAAATATATGCTCTGATTTTTTTGTGCCAAAATATGCCAAAAACAGGTACTTCGAGGATTTTAATAATGTTAATGTAAATAAAATGAGTATTTTGGTGTCTCTTGATATATCAAAAGCATTTGATAGAATTTGTTTTCAACGCTTTTCGATAAGTTCCCGGGATACGTTGATTTCTGATTCTACTCTTAAAACATTTTGGCATATAACACTTTAATATTAACTAACGGTAAATAGTCGCGCAATCGGCTCAAAGGCTTTTTGACTAAAATTAATTTTTTTCAAAAAAAAAAGATTTTCTTCTTTAGTATTTTGCATATAACTATGAAACTAATGAAACAATTTTTATCAATTTATACTTATTTAAAAGCTAATAGAATTTTCCATCTTATGCTATAACAAACATTGCATTTTGTTCAGTACATTTTTTTAAAAAATCTACAAAGTGAAATTTTGATTGAAATTTTTTCGAAAATTTGTTAACTTAATCTCACATGACCCCGCGTTACAAGAGCATGAGGAAGACATTTTTGATTATGTAAATCTCGTATTTTAAGAAATTTTACGGCAAACATTTTGATGTATAATTCGATGATATATGTTTCGGTACTTTTACCAAAAAGCAACACAACTGCACAGTGAATTTTTCGAAAAAATTCAGTTTTATTTTTATTAAACGTAGGTTTTATTTTTATTAAACATAAGTAGGTATGTAAAAGTAAGTGTTATATACCAAGAGTGTTTTATACCAAAATTCATGTTTTTAAGAGTAAAATCAGAAATCAACGTGTCCCGGGAACTTTTCGAAAAAGTAAAAAAAAATGGGACGGTCTAATCTACATACGTTACTAAGTTTTTGAAATTGTCATGCCGCAGTTTTATAAATGTAAGAATATTGCTGAGTTTATATAAACTCTTGAAAACTAATGTTCCATAATACTTGTTTCAGAAATTGACCTTGAGTCGTTCCACTAGAAACTCTCAAATATTAATTCCTAGAATCTGATCATCGACATTTGAATGATCTTTTCTAGTTTGTACAGCTCGTTGTTGGAACTAAGGCTGTCAATCCCGGGTTCCCGACCTTTTTCCAGTACCGAATATCCCGGGATCGAAGCAAATAAATCCCGGAATCCCGAAATGTTTATTTATACATTTTTATGTCATTATTATGTCAGGAAATAGATTTGTTAGTTTTCGGTAGTACTCGTGGACAAAACTTTCAAATTGCCTACGAATACTTGCTATCCATTTCTCCACCTAGCGTTGAATCGGAAAGGTATTTTTCTACGTAGGGATATATTTGCAATAAAATGCGCTCTAGTCTTTCTGACGAAACTTTAGATTGTTTCATTTTCGTAAGTTATTTTTTCTTAAATGTTGAAAAGTAATTTATAGACATTAATGTTGTCTATAAGACTATTGTGTGCATATCTCTAGTTTAAAACGAAGTTGACCTACGAACGACGCAAAACTTTTTCAAGTTATTTATTTTCTTATATATTTATCAAATGAATTTTCATTGAAGTTAGTAAATAAAAATAGTTAAGTTTGTTATTAATACACTAAGAAATTGAAGCATTAAAAGAACTAGAAAAAATTAATTGTAGTCAATTTAGTACCCAATAGTATGATATTTAGGCAACCGTGTGCATTTTTCGCTCCAATGACATTTCTCTCATGATTGTATTCTGCTCTCATTTTCAAATAAGTATACCAATTGGAGAAAACGTAAAAAATACGAATAAACTTTAAGTAATTAAATCATGTTGAATAACAATATAAAAGTAAAAGGGTTCAATCACAATGAAAAACTAAAAAATAATAAAAAGGATTAAAAAAAAAAATTTCATATCAATCCCACTACAGATTCTACACTACAGATTCTACAGCGCTTGAAACATGGTGCGCCAGAGTAACTTTAACTAACCAGAGTAACTTTAAACACGTTTTTATCGAAACATACCTTTTCAAAACGGGCATCACTACTACAAACTAATCGACAGATTTTAATATTTTTTTTAATTATTTATAATGTAATTCTACACATAATTTACCAAAATTAGCGTCTTTTGATAATTTGTCTAGTTTTAACACTAAACAATATGGTAAAAAATAACGCAATTTTTTTATTTTTGTTTCCACGCTTCATAATTTTCTTAATTTTTTATATTCCATTCCATTTTGGTAAATGATGTGTATTCAATAGTATGTGGGGATCGAAAGCATTTTGCTTTTTTTCAGACGATCTGGAGCTGAGCTATGATGCGGCCCGATTTCCACCATTTTTTAATCACATAAACTTCAGCGCCATCTTTATATTTAAAAACTGTTAAAAAAATTGTTTTTCTAAACGGATGATGTAAAAAAACATACAAATTAAATTTTTATCTATTATTATATAGGCTTTTTAGAAAACCTCTTCTTAAATATGCCTTACAGCCCTATTCTGGTTGTTAACTTCACAAGAAATAGTTAAGGAGCTCTTGTTAAGCTGATTGTTATGTTATGTAAATGTTGGTATTCTTAAAAATCATTAACAACATAAAAGCTTAAAAAGCTTTTAAAGTTCACCATGCATGGTAAAAATCGATTTGCCTATTGAAAGAAGAGATGCGCTATATAAACAGATGCTTCGAGTGCAGCTTGTGACTTTGCAAGCGCTTGAAAAATTTGCCACGGCTACTGAAAGATTTCATTATCAACACTTAAAGTAAACACTTAGGGGTCGTCCATAAACTACGTTACCAATTTAGGGGGGGAGGGGTTTTGAAATGCACTACGATAAGTAACGGTAGGGGTGGGGAGGTGTTTAGATATTGTAACGTTACCAAAAATTAAAAAATCTACGAAAAACCTCTAATTAATAACACAATCATTTCAAAAATTTTTAACCTTACATGTTTATGTTTGATCGTCTAAATTGATGGTTAACTCTTGTTTCAACGATTTCTTCCACCACCTTTTCCCTCGACACAGGAACCTTTTGGTATTTCTTCACCATCTCAGCACACGTCTGAAAAATTTGGGTCTTTGCTTTTGCGACAGGCTTTGACGTTAAGGCCTGAATGTTCTTGATCAAAGGAGATACCGTATGACATGTACTGTCCTTCTCAGAAAGAAGAAATCGGTTCAAGGTCATGTCCTACCTGCGGCTTGTATTTCGTTTTTAAAGCTTCTATGAATTGCCATAAGTTTGTATTATATCGTTTACAATAAATCGGAATAAAAAATACTATTTAAATAAATCAATTTTCAGAAAGCATTTACACAAAAACACAGAACTTGGTGCAGCTCGGGTGCAGCCTTTAAGGGTACTCTGTCAAAGACCAGGTGAATTTCTTTGCGTTAGAAATGAGGATTCACCTGAATGGGTCGACATAGAATCCGATGAAAAAATCTATTTTGAAGAATCCTCAACAAAGCTACCAGCTTCTTCTATCCCAGTGATTGAGAGCATCGAATCTTAGATCGCAGATGGAATAGCTTTTACAGATGATATTAATTATTGATTTTTTTCCAACTGTTCCTTTAATGTATCTAGTCATACTAGACACTAATACTAGTGAAAATTGTCAGAGCTAGTCAAAATATATAATCATTCGAATGAATTAATTTCATATGTCACGTTACTTTATGGGGGGGAGGGGTTTTGAAAAGCACTACGAAAAGTAACGCAGGGGGAGGGGGGTAAAAAAACCGAAAAATCAGTAACGTAGTTTATGGACGACCCCTTATTAGTAAAAAATTCTTCCATTTTTCAGTTTAATGTATTTAAACTCAATATTATATTACAATTTGTATTTTTTTATTATTTTCACAACAATTTTCTTTCTAAGCACATACATTTCATTCGTTGTTAAGACTCTCTGTTATTAACAAAATAGTAAGGAAAAGAGCTTTAAAATTTGCAGCAGAATATGAAACCTTAACAAATTGTTAATATTAACTATTTTGTTAATGTGGTGAGCTTAGTTAAGCTGCCAGAATAGGGCTGTTAATTTCAATAGCTTTTGCCCAAAACCCTCCCATAGTCAATTGCTTCCAATATCAATTAAAAACTCAACTATGCAATTTTTTCTGTTAAGTTGAAAATAGGTTGTGAATACCTTCGCCAGCCCAATATAAATGTAGTTTGCTAGAATTTTACTCGCTTTTTTAATGTTTTGAACAGAAATCATATTAATTTTTGGTAACTGTTATTTTAACTTAAAACAATTAGTAGAGCCATCTAGTCAGACAATACAACAATGACCTAGCAACAAGCAATCAATATCTATTTAAATATTTGTTTCTTACTTTGGTGAATATTCGATTTCGCCTCGACAATCACGGGTTAATTCAAATTCTTGATCGGCCTTTGTTTTAGCGTCATCGAATGTCATCTTTGGGCGGTTCTTGAATCTGCGTATTGTCCATCATATATAAAACAATCAAAACATTATTCTGTAATAGTTATGGCAAATATAGAACTACACCTACAGTCTCATCTTATTTGGATGTGAGTCGTCGTTAGCTCCTGCTATTATTATACCCTTTAACTTGATGTTGCCGGTAAAAGGAATGTTGAAAAGAAGTTCTTCGTCAGCATCGCTTTGGACAAACTGCGAGCAATTGTTTATTTTAGATTAGTTTCTATTTCATCAGTTCATAATTCTTACTTGTGTTACGTCTAGGCGTTGCTCGTACGGCTTGAAGACCCTTTTACCCGTTCCATCAGATTCTTCATTGAGACATTCTAGATTCTCCATGTCTATTTTCTGATATAAACTATACTGTATTCCCATTTCCAGTGCATGGTCTACATCGGTGGCTTCATGACCACAATTATGGTCATGATTATGCGAGTGACCATGAGGCATTTTTTAAAGAGTGGAGTTTCTATAAGATTTGTAAATCACTGCGCTACACTAAATTTCTTAAATGCTAAACTTTGTTTATGAACTGCAGTGCTGCCACTTTGCGAGAAATTCCTTACAACGTGAGGAATTTAGGTCTTTTCCACACTTGGTCAACGCAATTCCAACACAACTTCAACGCAACAGCGAAAAAGTTGTAAAGCAATGCAACTATAAACCGAATGCTTTCAGACTTGCTTATTATATAATAACTCATGTTTTTCGACTTCTTGCACTGATTTAATATTTAACACTTGCTCATTCATCTTGCAAACTATTTCTTCTTCTTTTAGATTCTATTAGGAACTAATTAATTATCTTATTCACCTTGATTAATATAAAGCCTACTGCACTACAAATACTTGAATTCACAAAACAAACAAACTGATGCAACACGTCGCCGATGAAAATTGCGGAAAGCCGCGTTGCGTTCAACAGGTTGAGAACGTGTCGAAAACTTGTTGCGTGTAAGTTGCTTAATCTGAAGGTTCCGGTATAAATACACAGGCTAGCAACTTGAGTTGGAGTTGACCAAGTGTGGAAAAGGCCTTACAGTTGCTGTGAGGAATTTTTGATGAATTTGATTTTGAGGATAGATTAGATTAGATTAGATTTTCTTTATTAAGATTTTTTGAAACAATTTTTACAACGAAAACATAAACATAATTCGACTGCCACATAGCTTATATAGTATTAAGAAAAAACTTTACTCTTGCTCTCAGAATATTACAAAAGTTGCTTTTGAAGTTTTGTCACTTTATTTTGAGGAATTTTTGAAGAGTTTGACAAGCGTTACCATTTCTTTTATATAAATAAAAGAAAAAAACTTTGGCATCACCTTTTTCTGCTTGGTAGAAAGATACAGTTAACTTAAGCTGAACCCTGCATTTTTCGATTGCTTTTGAATTTGGTATCGGAAATAATTTTACTTTTCGCGTTACAATTAAAAAATATGAAACAAGTGCAAACGTATTTAGTAAATTGAACAATTATAAAACTAGTTTGTGCAATAGACTCTATACAGAAACATTTTTATCAGTACATTTTACTAAGAAAGGATTTAATAATAGTTTCCATACCATATTTAAACCAAACCAATATATATATATATATATAAAATGAATTTGACAATAACTAATAAATTTAGGGCCGCTTTCTGAATGTCCGGTTAGTCAAGCTCTTGGCCAGGAGTTAGCTAACCATATGATAGCTAAAAAAATAATTTTGATTTCACCAAGTGCTCGTTTAAGTTTTGATAAATGTTTAACCGAACATTGAGAAAGCGGCCCTTAATGTTAAAACTAATACGTATTTTCAATTTTTGTTTCCAGAAGAAATTAATGAAATATAAGAAGGAAAAAATATATGAAACAGTATATTTGTTTGTTAAGTTGATAAATAAAATATTGTGGAAAAATTTTTTTGAGGAATTTTGTTGAAATTAGTGCAAATTTTTAGGAATTTAGGTTTTAATAAGTGGCAGCACTAATGAACTGTCAAAAGGAAAATGACAGGCTGATTCCGGAGAAATATGCCAAACAGGCTGATTGTAAATATTTTTGCCATCATTTTATTATCGTTCGTAACTTCAAGTGCAATTCAGTTGTGCCGTCTGTGGCCGGTTTGTACAACTGGTTGCGTAAAAATCAATAAGATTTTTATATTCACACAAACTTTCCCCTCTTTGATTTGCGCAAATAATTTGTGTTGTTTATTCGGCCCAAAAGGCAAAAGTCATCCCAGCTAGACCAGTAACTGATACATACGGCGTATATAACACGAGCGGTCATACGATTTGCGTTACGTCCATATAAAATTTTTTACAAAACTTGTGACCATTGCTCAAGCGGTGATCAAAATGTCACAAGGTTTGCATCTCTGATTCTCATCCGTGTGATCTGGCATCCCTTTCAGCCACACATGTTTTTACAATGAGAAAAATGTATTGCTAAACTGCTCACACCAACTATAAATTCAGTTGAGCACTATCCTCCCCTCTTCCTATGCCGTTGTTTCTAACCCACCTCCTAGCCTTCAGGTTAGAGCTCTGGCCTGTTATATGACAAATTATAAAAGCAATTGTGTAAAGTTTTTGCATTAATTTTTTAATAGAATGTTTACCTTTCGGATAGATTTAGCATTATGATTATAAAATTTTAACCAGCAAACAATTATAAAATATGAACAGCACATAACATCAAAAGCACACTTTCGCAGTTGCTTGTTTTTTCAAACAATTTGTCCCAAGTATTCATCAGTAACTATTCAATTTCTTAATCTGAAAAGAAAAAATTATTAAATTTCGTATGCACTATTTTTAATATATTTTCAAAAACTTCCATTTGACTGAACCGCTTTGTGTTGCATGTTTATTTGTCTTGTTGAGTTTATTTTTTGCCCGCAAAAGAGCTAGACATACAAACACATATAACTTTTCTTGTTTTCCATTAAATGACAACGTAAGAGTGTATTGGTGAACACAAAATTTTGTTTAGGTGTGTATGTGAACTTGTTACTGCTGTCCAGCAGGGATCTTACCGAGCGTTTCCACTGACCGAACTGACGAAAATGCCTTCTTTCGTTCAGGCAGTGTACAGAGCCAGTGTACATTGGTTCGAACCAATGTTCGGAACATTTAATTTTCGAAGATTTCTTTGTTCGCTCTGATCGGTCGACGCTTGATATTTTTGGGTGATTAGTAAATTTATAGAACAAAATGCGGGACTGCGTCAATTGGAAAACTTTTTTTGAAATATCATATATTATTGACAGTTTTAAAAATCCTGTGAAAAATCCAATTTCATATTTTTTTTTCAAATAATAAAAACTGTTTTTTTTATAATTTTTATAAAAACCAAAAATAAAATAGTTTTGATGTTTTGAAAAATGTGTTTACAAAAATATTTTTTCTTAGACACTCAAAAAAAAAAAAAAATTAACAATAAAATTGCAGAATTCTTTGCAACGATCGCAACCGGCTTTTCGTCGGCGTCAACAGTCGTTGCCGTTTCGTCGCCGATTATGATGCATGTATACATGGAAACACAGGGTAGTTATAATTTGTAGTTTCGTAGGTGACCGCTTAATTGTACCATAACCTCAGAAAAATGTATTGAATCGCTGCAAATTTTAACTCAACTTAAATTTGGCATCTAAAAGTTTTGTGTTTTTGTCATTCAAGGCATTATATAATTTTACGATTTCTCTTTTTAATATTTAAAGTTGACCCTATTATGAATACTGATTCATATATGAATCGCTGTGATTATATGACATGATCATATTGCATCATATTTCTTATTTATTCTTTTAGCTACTGCGATTCTGCACAAGTTTGGTTGAAATAGAAATAATTGTTTTTTTTACAATTTATCAGGTACCACAACTTTACTATAAAATTGCTGATCTCCGTAAATAATTTGGGATCTGAACACTTTCATTCAGAGCTAAATATATTAATATTCGACAGTATCATGGCAGAATAACCAGGTAGGGTAAAGAGATTCACCACACCGACAGCTAATGTCAAAATTTATTTTAGCGATGCCACTTTTCAGTATTGTTGATTATTGTGAGACAAATGCTTTGAAGGGAATTTGTACTAGGGTAAATGGGATAAAGTAAGAAAAAAAGTGTATATTTATGAAACAAATAAGTTTTAATGTGATTTTAAAGTTTTATTTTCGCTTAATTATTAGTGCCCATTATTTTTTGTCTATTTTTTTGAATTCTTAATTTCAATATAAATATTAGTTTAAAAAAAACCAAAAACACAAAAGCGCGACTGTTTGAAATAATGAAATTATAGCGAATGGCCCAATCTACCTTATAACATTAGCCAATTCTAGGACGCTGCTTAAAATTTTGCTTAAAAATAAAAACTTGTACTTCCCCGTTTTCCAGTTTAGTATAAAGAATAATATTTAACAGATTCCGCTCTCAATGCGCATAAATGTGCAGCCTACATCACATGTGAAAATACAAGCACACAAAAAAACACATACACAACAAACGAAATTAAGCAAACGAATCTAATTAGCTTATTTTAAAACAAACGAAATACAAAGAAACAGTCAAACTGCTGTAAAAACACATAAAGCAACACCTGTTTATGGATCTTTAAAAACCACGTTCATCAAACATATCATTGGGCTACTTAAAACTACCAGACTTTTGGTTTGTAGAGCTTTCATGTAAAACAACAACATTAGTATATAAAAACAGGTTCGTAAAGTGTGGTATTAATACTACGGGGTTTTGTAGCCACACTGAAAACCACTCAACTGTGAATACCCTTAATGATTCAATCATGGATTTTTCTTTGAAAATACGGCAGCACTGTATTTTGTGATTTTGACATGAGTTTCTTTAGTTTTTTATACTTAATTTTTTGAGGGTTTGATTACAATTTTAATGATTCGTATATATTAGGATTTAACAATATTAAAACAAAAAACAAAACACCTAAAAAACAATGTTTAACTTTGAATCGCAATGCGATTTCTGTTCTGCACAGAACCTTACTGGCGAAGCAGAATGTGATATTTGCCACTGCAAGCAAACTAATATAATTTATTTACTTAGAAGAAAATGCTGGAGCAATAATGACATAGAAAAAATAGTGACCAATACCAATGACTAAAAATAAAAAATAATCACTTATTACAGAATGTGTGGAGGTATAAACATACAAACTTGCAAATCTAGATAATTGTGACAACTATTCCGCTCAGTGTGCGCTATTCGAGAGCGCACCAATACTAACAAGACAAAATAAAATGTGACTGTGTTAGAATGCCCAGCCCTGGCTGAAACCATTTCGTAAAATTCGACCTATCACTCACATTCTTATATTTAGAAGATGTCTTAATGTATATTGATGCATATATGAATCCACTACATTTTTGTATCATTTTTTTAATACAATAAGAATTACATGAGCGAATTTTGCTTGAACAAAAGATTCAATAAAACATTTTTCCAAATCAAAATTATTTTTTTTTGCGCAATATAAAAAAATCATGCATCATAAGGTTAACAGGTATGAAATAAAAACCATATGAATTTTTAAATAAAACTAAGAGTTTTCTCAAATCGGTTTGAACACAATCCCGATTTTTCTTCTGTTCAGTCTTTGTTGCTCCTTGTGGAGCATAAAAACGCGATTTAAATAAAGATTTTCTAAAATAAAAAATTTGGGTTTATTTTGTTGATTTGTTGAAAATAGGTTATTTCACTATTATATAAGTCATATTACATTTCCATTTTCCTCCCCTCTATTCTTCTCATAAAAACTTCTAATGCCGTAAGCACTTTTAACACCTCACTACCTCTTTTAAAGCGACATAACCTAATTTTAGTCCACTCATATCTCATTTGAAGTGGGACAATGTACCCAGTGTTACCAACTCCCAAAAATATTTATCCCTAAAACTTTAATCAAAAACCCCTATAATCGCTACAAACACTTGGAAATCCCCCCCCAAAATAAAAAGAGATCAATTAGCATTTTGTTGTAGTCTTTAATTACACAGTACGACAAAATCAAATTTTTTTGAGTACACATGAGAAATGTTAACAGAATATGAAAAAAGGCTTAAAATAAAGAAATTTGTGTCTCGGCGTTTTGCTGTAGCACGTCAGAATTTTGAGAAAATCGATTTTTAAGCTTCGAAGGACCGTGGAGGTTCACTTGTAATGTAATACTATTATAAAAATTTCGAAAGATGAACGTATTGTAATGGAAAAAAACCATTCATACGTGAAAGAGAGAGAAGGAGAAAAAGGAGAAAAGACTGCAATTAGTGACAATCTAAACAAGTTGGTCGTTGGCTTAGAACGTGAAGGCGCTGATGTTCTCATCACAAGTATTCACAAACTTCAAAACGATCGATTTAATAATAATATTTTTAGTTTGACCTGGCTCGGAGCCCCGAATCGCTGAATCAAGCGGTTCCCGGCTAGCGAAGCACATTCTATTTTAGTTATTGGATTTCAAATTAACAACATTGTATTTTTAATTAATTTCGTACATTTTTGGTTATTTTTTAAATTTACATGAAAATTAAAGCGCCATCTAGCAGAGAAAAAATTGTTTTTTTAATAAAATAAAATCCAAATTTAATTGCCTTTTCAAAACTGGCTCAAGCAATAAAATCGGTTCATTCATTCTGTTTTTATAGAAATTTTTATAATAGTATTACATTACAAGTGAACTTCCACGGTCCTTCGAAGCTTAAAAATCAATTTTCTCAAAATTCTGACGTGCTACAGCAAGACGCAGAGACACATATTTCTTTATTTTAAGCCTATTTTCATATTCTGTTAACATTTCTCATGTGTACCAACCACTGTCGTACTGTGCTATAAATCAGAGATAAAGAGATAGGAAACTTAAATTTTGTGACGTCAAAACATATGTTTTTTCCATTTTTATGTACTTTGGTGAAACTCATTTACTGCGTACGTGAGTTCACCTCAATTCAGTGTTGCCGCTACGATTCTAAAAAAGTATCCATGAAAATGTCGCAAATGTATACATTTCAGAAAAAAGTATCCACATATTAAAGTACTGAAACCCAATTTTTTAAGCTTTAATAACAATTCTATTTATTTAATTTGAAGACTAATAAATAGCTTTGTTAAAATGTAATAGTAAGAAGCAAAGCATGCATATATATAAAGTAATAAATAATAATATTAAGACCTAGTGTTTGAATATTTTAAGTATTTTTATAATTTATTTTTTAAAATGTTAAATAATGATTAACGACATTTAAACTTTAAAGGTATATTGAAACACTCATAAAAAATTTGTATTATGTTCAAAATGGTGCTCAATCAGAGCCGTTCAAAGAAAGAGCTTCGGCGCTGTTGTTGATACTTACTCTTCTATTAATCTTGAAAATTCAAACCAAGAATATAATTTATTACTATGAGTTCAGCTATGGCTGGAACTAAAAAAAAACACTGGAAATTGGCAGAATGACGCGCTTTTGAAATGTAAGTTCTAAAAAGGGTTTTTACTGGTTGTTCAGTGTAATATATATGATTTTTTTGAAATTTTGAAAGCGAAAGCCACTGATGTGAATAACATACTCAGCCCTATCATGAATAATTTTTCACGCGGAATCGAAAAAGGGAGTTTTAATTTTTAGGAAATTTGTTTTAATTTTTATACAATGTATACAATCATTAAAAAAGGTTTTTAAAAAAACAAGAAAGAAGAAGAAGTGCTTGACAAAATGAACCGAGCAAATGTTGTAATGCATTTTTTCGTCCTTGTGTTTTGACAATCTTTGTTTAATAATTAAACTGAATTAGACTGAAATTTTTTAAATAATCAAAAATAATTAAACATAATTTATAAAAGTAGTCGGATTATTTTTCTTAATTACTTTTAATTAGTTTTGATTATTTTCGTCATCGTAATGATTTTGTGATTGTTATTATTATATTACGATTACAAACATAAAAGAATTGTACTTAATCAATTATTTCACGTTTTTTAAAAAATAATCGAACTGCTAATGAATAAGATTAGTAGTAATTATTTAACACCTATGATACGAAATAATATATAAATGCATAAAAAGTAATTTAATAGCTTATTTAGTTTAATGTAATATAAATAAAATGGGTTGCTATTGCCCTTTATTTATATTAAATTTAAAAGCTCAAAATTATTCGTTTATAAGTATTTTGCAAAACAATATACTTTTACCTATTCCCAAAAAAATCTACTAGTCTTATCGTTTATAGTTAGCTTTAAATTAGAAAAAATTCATTCAGCAGCAGCTGTGCTATGAGGCAGACTTAATATATTTATCACAAAATTGTAAAGTTCTGTATAAAGAGGTTGCGTTAATGCATTTTTTGATAAAAAAGTACAAGCGCGTCGGAAGCGAATTTCATCTGGGGGGGGCAGTACAAATGGGGGGGCAGTACAAATAGTGGTGCAAAAAAAGTTTACCAAAATTTCTTCACATGAAACATGAAGAAGAGATAAAGAAGAGGAAAATATATAATACAAAAATATTATCGTTTTAAAAAAACTGATATTTTGAATAACTTTTCCTTTTAAATTGTTTATCTAGCTAAAAAAGTGGGGGGCAACTGCCCACCTTGCCCCCTGCTTCCGACGCCAATGAAAAAGTACTCTCCAAAAATGTCTCAATATCATAATTTTTCTTAAAGTTTTTGTCGAATTTAAAGAAATGCGTACTTTTTTTATATTTTTGCAAATAAAAACATATGTTCATATATGAGACTAAAAAAAGTATCCATAAAGTTTTCCTAACGGCAACACTGCTTGGACTTATTCCTATGGTGTAATTATTTTAAGATAATTTCACCATGATGTTTCAGGGATGTTTTCCATTGCTTTTCCGGAGTCTTTTGTGGTATACCTTTTGTTACACATTTTGTTCCAATAATATGCAGTTTTACAGTTATCGGACCTCAAACGTAACTGGTGAAATTCTTCAATCTACCATAAACCAGGGTAGTTTTCCGTTGATTTTACTACCACATATAAATGTTTTGTGATTGTATTAGAGCCAATTTAACGTAAAATCGAACATAGTGCTATCCCTCTCCAACAGAGTTTCCCATCTCTTTATCTCTGCTATAAATGATTTAATGTTTACAAAAAAATTAGGTTTCTATTCAAAACAAGGTGAACGCGATTTTAATTTTTTTTCAAAAACTTGAGTTGTCAAACCATACAAAATCAGCTTTTCTGTCTCTTTCACTCATTCACAAGTTTGACAGCTTTAGCAAAATATTTAGACGTCACGTTAACCTTGTTTTCTTACACCATGGTAAAGAGCAGGGAATGAAAAAGGGAAAAATTGAGGAGTAAATACATAGCACAACCGGAGTAAATTCAAAAACTTCGTAGTAAATTGGATTATCCAATTTATCAAAAAGTCTCTAAAAAACCCCCTAAAAATATAAAACCCCTAAAAAATCCCATTTCACTTTTTTCCTCCTAAATTTAGGGGAAAAGCCCTAAGTTGGGAACACTGAATGTACCACCTCATTTTTCAAAATCTCAAACTCACTGGTTCAAATTTCTAAAAATTGGACTGAAGACCTTGTGATTTTTTATTTTGATTTTCTTACAAAACTTATAATTAAGGCGCGTTTCCACAGTCAACTTTTCTTGCGCAAAATAGGCATTGCACGTAATTTTGAAAGTGCAAACACTTGATTACACGCAATTTGTGAAATTGCTTGGAATAAAAAAAAAAATGTTGGTTGACTTCCAACTTTTCTTGCGCAATTTGGTAACTTGATCAAAATTTTTGACGTTTTATTATGTTTATTTGTCTCCTCTCTATCGTTGTTCTGATTTTCCAAGCGGTACAATTTCTGTTCCGTAATTTTTATGAGACAAATTATTAAAAAACATTGAATATAACTAAATTTTTTTAGATTATAATTGCCAAAAAGTGGAGTGGAGACAATTTCTGGACGAATACGAGAGCCACAGTTGGAATGTTCATTCTCCACTGCATAAAAAAAGGCAATGTGCATGTCGGCTCCAGATGCCAAGGCAAAGATTCGGTCAATAAGGACGTCTAACGCTGCAGAAGTTGCGAAGATAAAAAAGAGCAAAAGTCAGGGGCAGGAGCAAATGAAGCGTATGTGCCGAAGGTGTCTTGGTTCCAGGTTGCACATAACATAAAAACTTTTTTTCAATAGTGCCTGCTTCGTTTTATTATTCTTTTGATTTTTTTTTTAATTTTGCATTCTCTTTTGTTATTTTCTTGTTTTTCGCCTTCCATCTGCTTTGCAAAACAAAACCGATGACATTTGTATACAAGATGACTTTGAGCGTGTAAACAGTTTTTGTATGCAATATCCAGCATTGCATAAAAAAATATTGACTGTGGAAACGCGTCTTTATGGGAATCAAAAGGAAGGTAATGTTGTTACCTATTCAACGATCCGTTTATCATAAAAATCTGTGCATTTTTGAAGATATAACATTTTACGTATTATGCATACTTGACGGTACAGCATTTTATGAAATATCCAAAACGTAATAAAAAAGATGAAATTAATAAATGAATATAAGCAAAATGCAAATAAGTAGACAATCCAGGAACTCGAATAATAACTGTACATAAAACTATACTATTACCACGTTTATCCGGCAAATTAAAGAGCATTCTTTCTTTTTTATATTTAGGTTACGCCGAAAGTAAGGCGTTATTATTTGGCAAAATCGTAAGATTTATAACGCCATCACAAATTACGAATCGTTTCGATGCTATTTAAAAACTGTACTTTAATTGCGTCAGTCGCATCAGCGGATGGACAAACCACAAATACCGTTGGCTAGTTGCACTTCACAACCTCAGTGTTGAAACAACGCGAATCAAATGTAAAGAGCATTCTCTTACACCGTTTTGACTCAGCACAGTTTAATGTGCTTTATACTCAAGTACTGAATCGGCTTCAAATGAACTCAAATAAAGTTTGACAATGAAAGCAAAACAGCTTATTTTCGGAACGGTTGAAAAATAAATTTTTGTTTATGCGCACTTTCTAAGCGACTTGAAAATTTAAAAACCGATTTAAATTTGATTTTATTAAATTGCTTTGCGAAGGTAAAATTTATGCGAAGGTTTGAATTAAATCGACTTTTTTATTAAAAAAGTTTCAAAATATCATATTTGTGATGCATCATGTTTTAAGGTATTTGCGTTTTGTAAAAGTTTTGTATTAAGATTTTTAAGAAATCATCCCAGCTGCCACGCATTGCTTTATTGTTTTCTTTTGACGCGACAAAAACAACTCAACGCGAATCACACAGTACTCTTGAACAACGATTTTCCACACTACACTATTTCACGTTTAATAAAAGAATACAAAAACAACGACATTCCAAAAAACACAGATGCTACAGAATCGAAAATATACAAAGGAATCACCTACATTCCGGGCCTGACGGAAAAACTTAAAAAAATCTGACATTTACAACAAAAATAATTTTTTATTGGCTCTTAAAACAAATAATCAACTTAGGCAGTTTTACAGCAAAACAAAGAGCAAAGTGGATGAAATGGATAAATGTAATCTTATTTACAAAATAAATTGCAAAGGTGACGGGTCAAACGTATGCAAAAAAGTATACGTTGGCACAACAAAATCGAAGCTCAAAACTAGACTTTCAACTCATAAATCAGATCTCAAATCTAAACACGACCACAAAACCGCACTTGCGGCCCACTGTATTCAACACAATCACACTCCGAACCAGAGTTGCCAGTTTTTTCGT
Organism: Dichetophora obliterata; assembly: GCA_963920525.1. NCBI lineage: Eukaryota > Metazoa > Arthropoda > Insecta > Diptera > Sciomyzidae > Dichetophora > Dichetophora obliterata. The sequence goes on along the minus strand of OY986436.1, from coordinate 167,878,438 downwards.
ACTCCTGGCCACCATTTGTAGACAACTAAGCCATCAAAATTTTTTTCCTAAAATATTAAAAAAAACCCTACCATAATATGTACATAGCATTTTAAATATTTCTATTATATTTGTACACTGCTATATCTAGATATATGCACCCTGTGATATCTACTACAGCGGCCGTGCGGAGAAGCACGAGTTTGGATGCGGATTTGTAGTTGGCAAGAGACTACAGCCCCACGTCCTGCGATTCACACCTGTGAACGAACGACTTGCCATAATCCGCATCAAGGTTAGATTTTTCAATATAAGCCTAATATGTGCGCACGCTCCGACAGAAGACAAGGACGATGAGATCAATCAAATTTTCTACGAGCGCCTTGAAAATGCTTACGAGCGCTGCCCCCGTCAAGATGTAAAAATCGTGCTTGGTGACTTCAACGCTAAGGTGGGCAAGGAAAATATTTTTGGTCCAACAGTCGGAAAGTTCAGCCTCCACGACAACACCTCCGATAACGGAATGAGGCTGATTGACTTCGCCGCAGCACGAAACATGGTCGTAAGTAGCACTAGATTCAAGCATCTCAATATTCATAAAGCCACCTGGATGTCCCCTGATCAAAAAACCAAGAACCAAGTTGATCACGTTTTGATCGACGGAAGGCACTCTTCCAGTTTTTTGGATGTACGCACGATCCGTGGTGCAAACATTGACTCGGATCACTATCTTGTTGCAGCCAAGATCCGTACACGTCTGTGCGCAGCTAAAAATACACGCAACCCTACACAGAAAGCTAGACGTCGACAAGCTGCAATCGAAACAGACAGCCGATGCTTTCGCCACTCGACTCTCACTCCTGCTTCAAAGCACTCCTCCAATCGATGATATATGCGCGCAGTGGACACACTTTTCCAACTCCATGCGTGCGGCTGCTGAAGAGGTGATTGGCTACCAACGCCCTCGCCTAAACCAGTGGTACGACCAGGAGTGTCGCGACGCCACTGCAGAGAAAGACGCCGCCTACAAAGCCACCCTGCAGTCGGTTGTAACGCGCGCTGCTAAGGAGCGATACAAAGAAAAGAGGAGGGAAGAGAGACATATTTTCAGGCGAAAAAAAAGAGAGGCAAAAAAGCGCGAGCAAGAGAAGATTGAGATGTATGTTGACAGGAATGAGGCCCGAAAATTTTTCTAAAAAATAAGACGCCTTGCCGATGGTTTTAAAACCGGGGCCTCTTCCTGCAAGTATGAAAACGGGAATCTAGTGACAGATGTCCAGAGTACACTGACGTTATGGAGGGAACACTTCTCTAAGCTTCTAAATGGCGACGCTGACAACAATCCCGCCAATAGAGATGATATTCCGGAAACCCCAATTTTCGATGACAGCGTTGAGGTTCCGCTGCCCGACTATGATGAAGTTCTGACAGCCATAGCTCGGCTTAAAAATAATAAAGCCGCGGGAGCTGATGGCTTACCTGCTGAGCTGTTTAAGAACGGAGGCTAAGCTCTACTTAAATGCATTCACAAGCTTCTATGCAGAATATGGTCGGAAGAATGCATTCCGAACGATTGGAATCTCAGTGTGCTTTGCCCAATCCACAAGAAAGGTGATCCCACTATCTGTGCCAATTACCGTGGGATAAGCCTTCTTAATATCGCATATAAGGTCCTGTCGAGCGTTTTATGTGAAAGATTGAAGCCCATTGTAAACGAACTGATCGGACCTTATCAGTGTGGCTTCAGACCTGGAAAGTCCACCATCGACCAGATTTTCACGCTACGACAAATCTTGGAGAAGACTAAAGAAAAGCAAGTCGACACCCACCATCTTTTTGTCGACTAAAAGACCGCCTTCGACAGCCCGATAAGGAAACACCTGTACTCCACCATGTCTGAATTTGGTATTCCTGCAAAACTAATACGACTTTGCAGGATGACACTGAGCAACACCAGCAGCGCAGTTAAAATCGGGAAGGACCTCCGCCACCATTTGTTACCAAACGAGGTTTCAGACAAGGTGATTCCTTATCGTGCGACTTTTTCAACCTAATGATGGAAAATATCATCCGAGCTGCTGATCTGAGACGTAGTGGCACAATATTCTACAAGAGTGTTATGCTGCTTGCGAATGCTGATGACATCGATATCATTGGCCATAATACTCGCGAAGTCAGTGCAGCATTTTCCAGATTAGAAAGAGAGTCAAGTCGAATGGGTCTGTCAGTGAATGCAGATAAGACGAAATACTTAGTGTCAACAAGCAAACAGTCCCAGCGTGTTGGAACCCACGTTACAGTTGACAATACCTCCTTCGAGGTTGTGAAGAACTTCGTTTATTTGGGATCCAGCATTAATTCAACCAACGACATCAGCATTGAGATCAAACGAAGAATAACTCTTGCCAACAGGTGTTACTTTGGGCTCAGTAGGCAATTGAGAAGCAGAGCCCTCACTCGACGAACGAAAATCACGCTCTATAAATCGCTCATCATGCCCGTCCTACTTTACGCATCACAAACCTGGACGCTGAGCAGTTTAGATGAAAAGACTTTAGGAGCATTCGAGAGAAAGATTCTTCGTAAGATTTACGGACCAATCTGCGTCAATGGCGAGTACCGAATACGGTGGAATGATGAACTGTATGAGCTGTACGCTGACATCGACATAGTCAAGCGCATTAAAATCGAGCGGTTTCGCTGGCTTGGTCATGTTCAGCGCATGAAAGACGATGCATTAGGAAAACATTCGATTCGGTACCCAGCGGCGGTCAACGCAGAAGAGGACGACCGCATCTTCGTTGGAAAGACCAAGTAGAGGACAATCTGACGAAGCTTGGAATTTCCAACTGGCGCCAGCAAGCGAAAGACAGAAATGGCTGGCGCAAATTCTTAGATGAGGCCAAGACCGACATACGGTTGTAGCGCCAACTAAGTAAGTAAGTAAGGTTTAAGAAATTCGTGGTGAACGAATTTTTCTCGTACGTGTGTTTTACTTCACCACTTTTCGGGTGCCCCACAGAAGTTTCCTATTTTGTTATCTTTGGGATCAACAACGAGGTCGTGAAGTGCGACTAACCAACGGCAATTGTGTTTTGTCCATCCGCTGATGTGACTGACGCAATTATAGTACAGTTTTTAAATAGAATCGATTTGTAATTTGTGATGGCGTTATAAATCTTATGATTTGGCCAAATAATTTTCTCGCCACTGAGGAGTGGAAAGCTTTCGGAGCTCCTTGCATTAGGAAATCAAACTTAAATCTCAAAAAAAAAAGAAAAGATTGAATGTGTATTTAAAAATAGAAAATACTGCTGATTATGAATTTATTGCTTGCTTAATTGAAAACGCGAGATCAAATAAATGTCTTCACGACAAAAGGCATGTTTTTTATTTTAATAAATTAAAAAAAGAAAATGCGTGGTCCGAGATTGCCAAGCTGTGCAACAAGAACAGTATTTATTCTTATTAGTTAAAGAACATAAATAAGTAACTTATGCATACGTATGTTTATTAAGTATTTTAACAGAAGTTAAGCAAACATGGAATCTGCTCCGGGAGAAGTTTGTTAAGGAAATGCGCAAACTGGACTCTCCATCTGGCAGTGGCTTGTGCACGCAGAGAAAAGACATGATTGAGACATAATTACTGCAATAATAATTTTTTTACTAAAATTATTGTATTATTTTTGCAAACACAAATTTTTGCCTTAATAAAGTCATTATTTACTAATGGTGTTATCAAAAAAAATATTATAGTTGAAATCATAACATTACTGAAATCGTCAACATACTATGATTGCCTCAACTATTAGTTGCAACAAAAATGTTGTAGTTCAGTCAGTCATGATAAATGTGAATATTATTATAGAGACAAACATATTAGAATTTTTAATGTTTGTCTCAATTATTCTTTGCTTGTTGGCAAACGAAGCAGAACATAACCAAAAATCGAAAGAATTTATTGTGTCTGAACAGTTTGCAGGAAAAACTTTCACTTCATTCAGACACAATAAGTTTTATCGATTCCTGGCTATGTGCTGTTTCGTTTGTCAACTGTTCAATTATTGTGTTTTGTTTTAAATCGCCTTATCCTAGAAACAGCACGAAGAAAAGTGACATTTTCGACTTTAATTGTAGCAAACATGTTTCTATTTACCGTGAATATATTTCGCAATTCTGACCATATTTTGTTTATCACAAATATTGCTATTTTTGTGACAATGCATTTAATGTACCATGTTTATGAATGGCATTAGTCAGGCGAGCGGTAGTAGCGGCTGTGGCTTACTGGTAGTGTGCGTGGCTCGTGTGGCAATGGCAAACTTTGGAGATATCTTTATATCATTAGGCAAACATCAAATGTTGTCGTACACTTTTTCGATATAAATTTTAGAATGAGGGTAAAGAAACTTATATTATTCAAAAGGTGAAAGGTACTGCGCTCTACATGCGCAGAATCATTTAAGATTTTAAATTTATGACCTTTGACCCGAAATATTAACGTTGATAGTTTGTATTATTTTTAGTAAGGAATTTAAGGGCTAGAAAAAGGTAGAATGGTGAATGAGTTATCAAATGAAAGATCTGGCTGCACAGTATGATAAAGTTTTAGATTGGTGACCTTCGACCTGAAATATGAGCGTAAAAAGAGCATTTATTAAATAAAAGGTAAAGTGTAACAGATGGAAGAATATAATGTAAGAGGGAGTTTTAGACATTGATAAGGTGTGCAAAAAATACTTCCGACATTTTGCGCCATCTCTTACGGATACCCTATAATAAGCGTTTTTTCATACAACAAGAGGGAATATATATTGTGATGGTGAAATTTCTTACAAATAGTAAAGTCTGAAAAATTTCCGTTATTTTAACATAAAAACTATAGCGATATCTCGAAAACTATTTATATATGTTCTCAGTACAACGTATGTTTGTATGAAAAGTCGTTGGTTGAGGAATGCATATAACGGTATAGGAAAGCTTTCTTGGTAATATTTTCCACGGATAGTATGTTAAAAAAATCCCCAAAAAATGACATTAAAATTATTTAGATATCTTGAAAAATGTATATCTTCTCAGTACAACGTATTTCCTTGAAGCAAGGCCATCGCCTCAGAATGAGAAAAAAACTATTGAATTTTCAAGTTTTGACTTTGCAAGCAAATATTTCAGCCATTTTGTTATCGATTTTCAACAAATTTTCTTTGTCTAAAAGACCAATTAAATGACTTTGGAGAGATTAACCGTTATCCCATTAATTAAATGTTTTTTATTGTTTTAAAAAAACCTCTAAAATATTTAGGTTTTGCCTAAAAAATAAGCCAAATTTTGTTGCATTTTTTTTTTCTTATTATATTTTCTTTTTTTCGCTCTCTCTCATATGAAATATCATTTTTTTGCAAAAACTGCCACATTTTGACACTTAATTTAATAAACAGTTTCTATCATCGAAATTCATGAGCTATGATTTTTTTGATGAAAATTCAATTTTTCAAAATGTTGTTCTTATATTTTTTACATAGTTCTACAGCTTAAAAAATAATTTCTGTGAAAAAAGTTTTCAAATATTTCAAACCACTTCAAAGTTATATATACAAATCTATGTTTTAAGCCATTTCGTTATATATAAAAATAGGCGTAAGAGAAACAGTTCTTCCGTGTTTCTGAACCGATTTTGATAACTTTTTTTAAGAAATTAGAGAAAATTAAGAATTTTCTGTGATCTTTGACCTGAAATATTAGCGTTTGAAGAATATTTCTTAAGTAAAACCAAAACTATAAAAAATGGAAGAATAAGAGGAAATTTTCAACATTCTCAACAATCTCTTACGAATACCCTACAATAAGTATTTTTGTATGCAACATGTGTGAATGTATATTGTGATGGTGAAATTTCTTATAAATAGTAAATTCTGAAAAATTCCCTTTATATTGACATTAAAGTTATGGCGATATCTTCAAAACTATAGCTTTTCTCAGTACAACGTGTTTTTATATGAAAAGCCCTGGTTGTGAAAAAATAACTGTATATGAAAGTTTTTATGGGTAATGTTTTTACAGATATTTTAAAAAAATGTAGACTATTTTTATATTAAAATTATTGCGATAATTTGAAACTTAAGGTTTTCTTAGTACAGCACATTTTCTTAAAGCAAGGTCATGTCTCAGAACTAAAAAAAAATGATTGAAATTTCAGAAGCTTGGTCGAATTTCGGCCACAGGCGATACTAGTCTTAATTAATAGCTGTGGAAATTGGAGTGCATGAAAAAAAAAAAAAATAATTATTTTTTCAATAATATTGTGGATCCTTAAAATAAACTCATAATATTGTTGTTGCAATCATTCTATTTTTGACCCAATAAGAGAATAATGATTGCTTTAATTATATTTTGGTTCCTACAAAAAAGTTCCTTTTCTAAATATGGTGGTTGTAATCATTTTATCATGATCAAAGAAAATATTATATGTTTAAGAACATGTTAGCAACAATCATAATCCGAATCATACTATGATCCTATTAAAACATGGTTGTTGCAACTATGTTTTTTCTCTGCGTGTGCGATGTTGAAAAGTGACAGTTTTTTGATGATCTTGTATTTTTGAAAGATTCAATAGCAGTACTTCGGTATGTTTATTTTATATGCTATATTTCAGTGGTCACAAGGAATAACGACTAAACTCAAAATATCGAAAAAAACGATATTTTAATTGCACGAGCTACGACCCATTTTTTTGAAATATATGAACCGTTACAAACAAAATATGTGCAGACATAAGTGATGATCAATTCTGGGTATAAAATGGATATCTGCATACTTCCAAAAATTGGCAATTAAGTAAATTCCATATTGATTTTTTGCGATATTTTGAGTTTAGTCATAATTCCTTGTGACCACAGATTTATGACACTCATTTTTTCAAATAATTTGCAGAACTTTGTGCAACGAAAATAACGATGCCAACGAAAAAAACGATTTTGTAGATGAAACCAGCACAAATGTTTGTTTAACCGCTTCACCAGCCAAAAAATCGAGGGTTGCACTTGAAAACCAGTGCAGCAAATTCAACGATGTTGTAGACAAAGTTGAGCAAAGTTTGTTTGTTCCTCCAAAGCCTTCATCTGATGAACTTTTCCTTAAAACAATGTTGTCTTTAATAAAGGATTTACTGCTGCCTATAAAGGATTTATTTATGGGAAATATGATGGCCGAAGCTTTGAAGTTCAGAGCGATCGCTCGTAATAATTAAAATGTGTTATTTTAAATATGATCTCCTTTGTTTTACTTTATTATTGTATATAATTTTAATTTTATTTTTTAATTGGAATTTTTGTGTTAATCTTTCTTATATATACATAAAAATGGATGTTTGTAATCTTTATGAAACTTTCAGAGAAACTGAAGCAAAATCTTGAGAATGAAGTTTCCTGTGAAGTTTCATGTCGATTGGACAAGGGGCGTGGTTCCTCCCATACAAGCTCCTACAAGCTATCGGCAACAAACCAAAAAAGAGGAATATCTGTGGTCACAAGGAATAATGACTAAATTAAAAATATCGTAAAAAAGCGATATGGAATTTACTTTATTGCCAATTCTTGGAAGTATGCAGATATCCATTTTTTGCCCAGAATTGATCATCACTTATGTCTGCACATATTTTGTTTGTAACGGTTCATATATTTAAAAAAATTGGGACGTAGTTCGTGGAGTTAAAATATCGTTTCTTGCGATACATTGAGTTTAGTCGTTATTCCTTGTGACCACAGATATATCAGACGGTTTTGATCGTAAAAAACTGAAATTTTTTAATTTGGTTCAGATGATTACTGTCGGCAGCTTTACAAAAATAAGCGTAGTCGCACTATATCTACGCCCATTTTTTCGAAATCATGCTAATTCCGGAGTTTTACACGTTTTTATAATGAATCTTGGTATGAAGGTTCTCCAAGTGGCAGTCATTACATATATTAATTATAGGTCGCACAACCTTGGAATTTAGTATTAGACCACAATTTACACGTGCTGTTTCACTGATAACATTTTATGGGTGTTTGGAAATAGGGGCGTGGCAGCAACGCACCAGGCTTAAGCTACTTAAACAAAAAAAGAAAAAACATTAAATAAATATCAATTAGTTATTTTATTAGTAAATTTTTTACTTCTTATAAAAAGCAGATACTGTATTAAATTTTCTTTTAAAAAAATGCAAATTAAATTTCAGATGTGGGTTAACCTTCTTCCATCATATTGATTTGATGAAGCTGATGGTAGAATAGGAATTAAATTATTGGCAACTTCTCTCCGCCACAACCCATCCTGGAGATCAATATGACAGTTTTCCCAATCCATGTAGTTGTAAGGACTATATTTTCCAGATTCTGTTTTGTTGAACGTTATGAAATTATGCAAGGCCAAACATGCTAGGACTACTTTTTCTGCATATGTATAGTTATTAATAATATTCGCCAACGAGACACTAGGATTCCAAAAGAGTTTTCAATAGTTCCTCGAGCTCTTATAGACGTTTATTAAAATTTTCTTTGTCACTCGGTAAAATGACTCCTGGATAAGGCCTCATAAGATTTAAACCCATAGGAAAGGCAGCGTCTCCAACAAAATAGTGAGGGTTTGTATATCAGAGTTTGGTAAATTATTTTGGGGTGGTATTGGCAGGTTATTGCTTAAAAGCTTTTTTTTCAAATTTGCTTGCTTGAAAAATTCCTGCAATAGTAAACAAATTAAAAGTTTTTTAATCGTCTAACTAATTTAAAAAATGCGGCATCTCTATCGCTCTGGCTGCCATAAGCTCCAAGATCAACGTGGGTGAATCTGTAATTCGCATCGCAAACTGCTAGTAATACAATACTATAATATTTTTTATAGCAGAAGCACTGGCTACCACTTTTAGGTGGACATCTTATAGCGATAGGCTTGCCATCAATTGAACCTAAACGGTTTGGCATGTTCCAAAAGTCTGCGTATATCTATTTGTAGCCTTCTATGTTTGGCTCTCTGAAGTCTTACAATAATGCGAATTGTTTCTTTTCCTATTGCTTTTAAAAGACTACGCTAGTGATTGTATAGATGTGCCTTGAGACAAATAGCTAAGGATAAAGAAATTCTGTAAATCAAACATCTTGTTACAGGAAAAAATACTCACAGCCAGGCGCGTACACAGAAAAAAATTTTGGGGGTTTTTAATTTTTTTTGTTTAGACTTATTCCATTTTTTTATATAATATATAATAATAGTATATATTGTTTTTTGGGCTAATGCATTTAAAATTTCTTCCGTGGTCACTTCCACATCCCTGAGAATATTCAGAAGAGCTAACCCATTGAGCCTTTCTTCTCCAGTTTTACTTCTCATGCATGTTTTGGGTCTTCGAAGCGACGAAAACGAGGTTCTGCTCTAAGCGACTGAAACCGGCAACGTTGCACCAATCTTCAGGAATTGGCTTTTTGATGGATATATAAATGTTTCAGGTTAATTTGTCTGATTCAAGCAGTGCCTACAAATAAGGGGTACAAAATATTGATCAAAATCAATTTATACACTGGAAAAATCATCACGTTTTTAAATTCAACACAATGCTTTTAATATCAATGCATAATTTTTCATACACAATTTAAAAAGATGTTTCAAGCAGTTTTTTTAACCAATTTTTAACAATATTTTAAAAACAAATTTGCATTAAACATATTTCGTCAAAGTAGGAACAAATTGTTTTCAATATGTCGCCCATTTCACATTTAAGTGTAAATATCAGTTCCACTGATTATCTCCGATTTGGCTCAAATTTTGTACTTAGATTAGTTTATTGTTTAGAAAACCAAATCCGGATTTTGAGGTTTTGACATTTCTTTCGCGGACCCATAGCCATGTGAATGCCAAAATAGGATCTATTTTGAGGCAACGTACTTCAGTCAATTTAAATGCGATTTTCGTAAATAGGGTATCATTAGAAATTCTATTTTGAGGGAAAAATATTAAACTTTTTCAAAAATTGCAGCTACACGACCAATTATTAATATCAAAGTTTAATACTATGCCAGCAACTGGTGCTATAATTTTTCTTCATTTTAATTTTTTGAATTTTTCTTACGTTCCATTACCTTTCCAAAGATATGGAATGAAAGTGTGTTCTTTAAGAGTTCAGAAGTTATGGCGTAAAAACTTTTTCGACTAATTCAACTAGCGTTGATATTTATTGTGAAAAGACTACAATACCATAGAGACTTAAAAATTTTTTCTAGTAAATAATATAAAAAAATTTTTAAAGTACATTTTTTGTTTGTTTTTAACATTGATTGAATTGCTGCAGTCAAAGTAGCAAAAGTCGTTAAGTTATTGATTTTTTAAAGCAATCACTGTTTCCATAAATTCAAAACTTACTACTGCTTAAACTTGTGCTTGAGAAAAATCAAACAGTCGCAGTCAAAGCAAAAGCAAAAAAAATATATTGATTGACTGTGAAGCACATCAGCAGTTTTTGTTTTGATTGACTGAAACTGTGAACAAAATCCAAAGTCGGAGCAACAGCAACTGTTCAACTTTTGTAAGTCGAGGCAACATCAGATTTTCAACAGTCGTAGCAGACTGTTTTGCTTTTATGCTTTGTGCTGATACATTTGTTTAATCGCTTTCGTGCCAATTTTTTTGCTTTTCGATTGCAAATCGCTTTTAGGTAGGACACTAGGGTGGACCCTAAAAATGTGTTTTTGTGGTTCATACTGTTTGAGGACAAATTAGTTTATTTACCCTTGAAACTTAACTGTCAGGCTCAACAAACACATAAATTTGTTGAGTTTAGGTTTTTTTTTTTCCTTTGTAACACATGCAACAAGCGCTTGAACTTGTTGCAGTGTAGAATTACAATAAGCACTTGAACTTATTGTAACTGTGAAAGTAAAAGTACACACTTTATTTAGTTGCTGAAATTACTCTGATTTTATTGATTAATTAAACTGGCTTATATATCTACACAAATGCTGTTGTAAGCATAATTATTTAACAAAATATTAATTGCAGTACAAGCTATAACAAAATTATTCTAGTGATCTACTTAATGTAAAGTGTCATGTAAGGCAAAAAAATGTAGGTTCCGCATTATTGGGCTACTTCTTGTTTACACATAAAGTTATATTTTATTTTGCTTTGTTTATTTTACTTATAATAACCTAGTTATATTAATAGCTTATGTTTTGTTAACAGGTGTGTTAACATTCTCCCCGCGTTGAATTATTAGTTAATTTAATAATTCAATAATTAATAATTAACTCTACGTTGTGACTGCAAAAGTTTCATGTTGTAGTGACATTGAATGTGGATTGAGTTCTTGGAAGTGGCGTTGGAGGCTTAGGTTATTTTTTCTTCTGGTATTTGTTCCAAAAGATTTTGATTGCATAGGCACTGATCCCAATTGTCAATACAAGTGCAATGCATACAGCTGTCCAGGTTTGTTTCTGTGTTGATTCTACTATTGATGGTAATTTAAGTAATTTATTTCTTGTTAATTCTCGATGAAGTGCTCCAAGTTCTTCTAGCTGAGTGGTGTATTGTTTGTTAACAAGTTCGTCGATGGGTTGTATTTTAATGGTTCCTATTGGTACACCGGTGCTTGTATAAGTGGATTTACGGGAAGTGGTAACATACTGATGCCCTTGAATGATTATTTGATTGTCTCTAATCACGCAGTCTTGTTGGAGTTGAACTAATCCAGATCCGTTCAGCATTAGTTGAAATGTTTCTTATCCACATACAGCACTCAGCCGAATGGGTTCCTTCGTGGCATACGTCCATTGGTTTTTGTTATTTAACTGATGCCATATGATTGATTTATTAAGTTTTAAGGTGTCACATCTTGGATTTGTGTCATTGTTGAAAAGATCCATTTCGCATTTGAATTCATCGGATCCTCTTCTATGGATTGATTGTATTTTTGCGCATAAATAGCAATCAGTTTCTATAGTTGTACATGATTGAAGGTCTGCACCTTTCATGGGAAAGAATTCATCTCTGTGGGGATTGATTCCCATAAATTCTGTTGATATTTTTACTTATATTAACGTGTTATTTATAACTGTTGTTACTGGAACAATGTTGAATAAGTCGTAATATTTTTGATCAACCAAAGGGAGTTTAATGCTGAAAAAAATGTGATCAGTTTTCACCATGCCTTCCACCTTCATCAGGCTATAAAGCAGCAACAAGTTGTCTTGGTTGACTGGTAGTTGAAGCTGAGGAGGTAGATGAGTCTTAAGTTTTCCTGCTTCTTCAGTTAGTTGATGAGGTGTAAGTATGAGGGGATTTATTTTTCCATGATGTGTGTCTGTTAGAACATCGATGATTGAAGATTGTATGCGTTGAAGATTTGATATTATTATTGACATTTGTAGACATAGAGCTGTGAGGGTCGCATCACTATTGCTTACTTCTTGATCTTTAAGTAACTTCATCATTTTGTCGATGTGGTTATCGATATCTTTAAACTTTTTCATTGTAATAACTTGATTTTATGTAATAATGTTGATGGTAGAGTCAATAACTGAAGTTTGGTTTTGCAGGAGTTCACGCAGGTAGTCATCATTGTTTTTTAATTGATTAATGGTAGCTGACATTTTATTCGCATAGTTAGAGTCGAGCACTCCGAACAGTGAGTTGCCAATGTTTCCAACGAAATCTAGTGCTCCTCTTTTTACTCGCTTTATAGATAGCATTTTAAACTCTGAACCGATCTCTTGCTGAGCATTTTGAAAGTAGTTCACAAAAAACTCACATATTGGGTTTGGTGCACTTTGATTGCAATGACGTTGCAGTGTTGTAATACCAGTGCGTAAGACATTTAATTCTTTACAAAATGGTAAAAGGTCGTAGTAGACAATCAAATTCCATTTTGATGTTATTATTTTTGCTGACCCTATTTCTTCAAAATGTATGCCTGGATTTAATTGAAATTGGGTTACATTAATTGGATTTGCTATAGCTAGTGGTAGCAGTAACAGCGTTACCAATATGGTTGTGACGATGTTTGAGATGGGTAAACGTCGTCGTTTTGATGGTATAGGAGAGATTTCTTGATCATCGTCCCTGTTGTAAATTTGCGGCTCTTCGCTTGGCTCTGTGAAATTATCTTTAATATCTTCTGGAAAGAGCGGAGCTAGTCTATGGATTGGACGTTTACAATTTCCAGTAGCTGTTTTTACATCAACCACTCTGACAATTCCATCCTTTCCGGGATATACATGTGTGATTCGTCCTAGTGGCCAGTTCAATGGTGGTACGTTGTCTTCTTTGATTATGACTAAGGTTCCTTCTTGTATGTTGGGAACTCGTTCTTTCCATTTGTATCGGTGCTGAGGTTCCGTCAGATATTCTTGACTCCATCGTGTCCAGAATTCTTGTTTAATCCGCTTGACTGCATTCCACCGTTCGTTCAATGTTGATTTGGACACACTAGTGTTTGCGTCTACTGGATTAGTCAGAGATTCACCAATGATGAAGTGTGCCGGTGTAAGAGCGCTTAGATCGTTTGGATTGGTGGACATAGGTGTGATTGGTCTAGAGTTGAGAATTCCTTCAATTTCTATGACAACCGTTTCTAATTCTTCATGAGTTAATGATGACGTATTTACGCTTCGAAGAAGTAATGTCTTTGCCGACTTCACTGCTGCTTCCCAAAGACCTCCAAAATGTGGAGCTCTTGGAGGGATAAACTGAAATTTGATTCCCTTTGAGCTGCACGCGTTTATTATTTTTTCGCTACTCCCTTTTCCGAACAATGATTGATTTATTTCTTGAAGTTGATTGCTGGCGCCAACGAAATTAGTAGCGTTGTCACAATGAAGGTTAAGGCAATGACCTCTACGAGAAATGAATCGTTTTAATGAACCAATGAATGCATCTGTGGTCAGATCTGTTACGATCTCTAAGTGGACAGCCTTCGTGGCGAAACAGCAATAGACTGCAATATATATTTTGTGTGGTTTCTTTCCTCTTATTTTGTAGTGGACCCACAGTGGGCCACAGAAGTCAACACCTGAGTTTATAAACGGCCTTGATGGGGAAACTCTAGTTGCAGGCAAGTTTCCCATGAATTGTTGACACATTGTAGGCTTTGTTCTGGTGCATCGAACACACCTTTGCACTATGGATCTTGCCATTAATTTTCCTTTGATAGGCCAAAATCGTTGCCGAATATTTGCCAATAGTGCTTGTGGCCCACTGTGCATAGTGTCATTGTGTGCATCTCGCAAAATTAGTTTCACTATAGGGTCGTTGTATGGCAGCATCATTGGATGTTTCGTATCATATGGAAGCAAAGATGAATTTAGACGTCCTCCTACTCGAATGATTCCATTTTCATCCAGAAATGGCGAGAGAGACGTGATTGAACTGTTTTTGGTAACAGTTTTATTTGATTTCAACTGTTTGATTTCTTCATTGAAGTCTTGTTCTTGTACTATTTTTACTATAGTCTTAAGTGCTGAATCGAGTTCCTTTGGGCTTAATGACAGTTCTTGGGAACGCTGAGCGCCTTTGCAAGTTTTTATATATCGTTGAATGTATCCAACAACACGCTGTAGGTTTTTAAACAATTCTCATGCCTTTATGTAGTATATAATATTGTCTGACTCTCCTGCAGCTGTAGCTACCGTGGCTATGACTTGATTAACCTTTTTGATTTCAGGAAGGTCTTCTATGATGATATTCTTTTGAATGGATGAGGGCCAAGTGTAATCTTGTTGATGTAGAAAAACAGGACCATAAAACCACAGGTTGAACTGAGGTTTCATCATTTCTTCTGGATGAGCTCCTCTAGATAATATATCTGCAGGATTGTGAAGAGTAGAGATGTGATGCCATTGTTCAGTTAGTGAAAGTTTCTGAATCTTAGCCACTCTGTGGGATACAAATGTCTGGAGTGTTGATGGGCATCGATTTATCCAAGCTAATGCTACCTGTGAATCAGTCCAAAAGTGAGTAATGGTGTTTTGATACCCAAGATCGTTTTTAACTCGAGCCATTAGTTCGGTACACAGTAGAGATGCACACAGCTCTAACCGCGGAATGGTTTGTGTTTTAAGCGGTGCTACTCTTGATTTTGAGCAGAGAAGCCTGACCGATATGCTTTTGTTTTTAAACACTGTTCGAATGTATATTGCTGCTCCATATGCTCTTTCAGATGCATCTGCGAAACCATGAAGCTGTATTGAGTGAGGCACATTGTGTCCAAAAATGTGGCGAGGGATCCTTAATTTGTCTAATTGATCCAGGCTGTTGCGGAACTTGATCCATGACGTGTGCATTGCTATTGGAAGTGCTTCATCCCATTGAAGTTGTAGCTTCCATAACTGCTGAATGAATATTTTGGCTGCTACCACCACTGGTCCTATGAGTCCCAATGGGTCGAAAATGTGTGCTACGTCAGATGTTATGCTGCGCTTTGTGACACGCTGCACAGTATTTAACCTTGTAGTAATTTGAAAATTGTCGCTTGTTGGTGTCCATGAAAGCCCTAATGTTTTAATGGTTGACTCTTCTTCATTTCTAAAGTCTAAATCCACTTCCTGGTTTTCGATGGATATACTTTGAAGAAGGTTGGGATGATTAGAGCACTATTTCCGTAAATGAAGCCCTGCTTTCGCCAATATCTCTAATAATTGATCTTGAAGAGCCTTTGCTTCATGAAGATTGTCTGCTCCTGCCAAACCATCGTCAACACAGAAATTTTTATCAAGTGCCTGGCTGCCTAATAGATGTGTTTCCCTATTGATAAGTGCTAGCTCTTGTAAGCATCTTGTTGCCAAGAATGGTGCTGCTCGTGTTCCATAAGTAACTGTTTGAAGTTTATACACGTCCATTGACTTTTGCGAACTGCTTCTCCAATAGATTAATTGAAATCTTTCATCATCAGGATGAATTCGAATCTGTCTATACATTTTCTCGATGTCGGTTGTGAAAACAAATCTTGGCATGCGAAACCGAATTGCAAACAGATCACTCTGCACCGTTGGACCTTTGTACATTACGTCATTTAATGATAGTCCAGTTGATGTTTTGCATGACGCGTCAAACACCACTCTTAACTTTGTTGTGCTTTTTTCAGGTCGCAAAACACAATGATGTGGAATGAAGTAATTTGGATGTAACACGTCATTTGGATTCACCTTTGTCATGTGTCCCAATGCTTTGTATTCATCCATGAATTGACTATATTGGTTTTTGAGTTTTACGTCTTTTGCTAGGCGTTTTTCAAGAGATATGAATCGGTTATAAGCAATTTGCTGCGAAGTGCCTAATTTTGATAAATCGTCTTTTAATGGTAATCGTACTATAAAGCGACCAGCTGCATTTCTTCGAGTATGATGGGCAAAGTGCATTTCACATTGCTTTTCTGACATTGATAATTGTGGCTCCGTTTCAGAGATATCTTCTAATTCCCAAAACTTTGCAACAGCGTTATTTAGGTTATCGTAATCGTCAGCTAAAACTCCGCATGTTGCTGATTTTCGTTGTTCATTATCGATTTTTCCAGATAGAACACATCCAAGAACGGTTTTCTGAAAAACTGGTAAGCCCTTTGCTAGTTTAACTTGTCCCATTGACATTACTTGATGTGTGAATTCAGCACCTGATAGGATGTCAATTTTGCTTGGGTTCTTGAACTGTGGGTCGGCCAGTTGTAGATTTTGGGGCATTGCCCAAGATGATATGTTAATGAATTTTGACGGTTGGGTACCCACAATCTGCGGAAATACGTAAGCTTCCAACGGAGCCTTGAATCCACTATTGCGAGAGCAATCGCGTCGGAAGCGAATTTCATCTGGGGGGGCAGTACAAATGGGGGGCAGTACAAATGGTGGTGCAAAAAAAGTTCACCAAAATTTCTTCACATGAAACATGAAGAAGAGAGAAAGAAGAGGAAAATATATAATACAAAAATATTATCGTTGTAAAAAAACTGATATTTTGAATAACTTTTCCTTTTAAATTGTTTATCTGGCTAAAAAAGTGGGGGGGCAACTGCCCACCTTGCCCCCCGCTTCCGACGCCAATGTGCGAGAGTGAAAAGTGACGTAAACGCGATGACTGGCAAACTGTTTCTGTCTGCCGATACCTTCAACAGACAGGGATGAACTTTTAAGTGTCAGCCCAAGCTGCTGTGCTATTTTGGACGTTATAGCGTTTATTTGGGATCCGGAATCGAGTAGTGCTCTGCACTCAATTGTTTTACCATTTGCTGCAAGTATTATTTTTGCTGTACTCAACAACACATAGCTTGACATTGGCTTGACTGATGATGTCAATGCGACCGGTTTTGGAGCCTCTCTTTTTTCTGCCGCCTCCTGCCTTTCCTGATAGAGAAGGGTATTGCGTCTTTTGTTGCACTTGCTGCATGTTCCGCTGGTACACTTGTTAGCCTCATGACCGTTCTTTAAACAATTAGTGCAGAGTTTGTTCCTTTTTAGAATTTCGTAGCGTTGGCTAATGGATTTTTCTTTAAATACCAAACACGAAAATATTGGATGGGCACCACTGCAAGCTGGACACTGTTTTGCTACTGTTGAAGTGATCATGGACGCTGCGTTATGTCGTGCCTTCTCATAGCCTTTATTTGTGCATTTGTTTAGTGTTTCTAATGAACTGAATCTGCTCTCAAGGAAGCTGAGAATTTCTTGGACTGATGGAAGTTCCCGTGAGTTGCTCAGCGATTGTTCAAAGGCCGTGTGAGTTGACCGATCTAACTTTTTAATAATTATGTGCACAAGAATCGCGTCCCACGTTGACACTGGTATTCCTATCGCACTAAGCCCATATATGCATTCCTTTGTTGTATCATTAAGAGATTTAATAGCATGCACCGACTCATGAATTATGCTAGCTTGTGACATCAGTCGATTCAGTAATGCTGTGACGAGTAATGCTGTTGTGTAATTTTGAGCTGACACTGGCAAGTGTTTGATTAGATTTTTGGGCTCACCGTTTAAATTTGCTGTGAGGTAGAACATTTTTTGCATAGTACTGTATGGTTGATTGTGTATGAGTTGCTCATACAGGTCTTTGAATTGAACCCACTTTAGATGATCGCCGTCAAACGTAGGCAGCGTAATTGTCGGTAGTTTCACTGGTTGAAACTGTGTGACTTCTTGCAGTGCTCTTTGACCATTGTCAGTAACACTTGCTGAATTTTTTATGTATTGATTTAGGAACACTAGGACATGTTGTATTTTTGCTTGCATGTCATAAAATGTTTCCCAATTGTAATCACCCACTTTGTACAACTGAGTAGAATCCCATATTTTTGAGTTGTTACTGATTAGATCTGCTTGGTACTTCTCGAGTAGTGATGCCTTCAAAGTACAGTATATCTCAGACTGTGGCTCACCATCTGCATCAATTTCGTTTATTGTTTTCGAAATGATGCTTAATAGCGCCATCTGATTACGAAGTACTTTCCTGAGTTCTTCGTTTTGCACCTCCAATTCTGGCTTATCTTTTGAACCAGCTTTGGTAGCGTGTTGATTGTGATCTTCCAACTCAGAGTCTGGCAGGAGATGTTGCGACAATGCACTCCTGTGCTCTTGAAAATGTTGAATATATTTTGATACCAATGCTTCTATTTCACCGTAGTAACTTGTAGTGAAATAGTCATGGTCATTGTGCTCAGTCTCTGACACTCTGATTTTCATGTCATTTTCTTCAAATGAGTGCCAGAGTGCATTGAGCTGATCGATTCTGTCTTGAAAGTATCGGGCATGCTTTTTCCTATCTATAGGATCTTTTTTGTAGTTTTTAATCAGGCACTCGATATGTTGGCCCGTGTTACTCTGTGCTGCTACTAACTCTGAGAATGTAGCCATTGTTGATAAATGCAGTTGATGATCTGCTTGATGTCGTCTGCTGGTTACCGGCAAATATTGACTTTATTGATGTCGTCTGCTGGTTACAGGCTAATATTGATTTTTGATGTCGTCTGCTGGTTACAGGCTAGAATTGACTTGATTGATGTCGTCTGAGGACTGCGGGGTCCTGTCACGGTCGCCAAATGTTTGAGGACAAATTAGTTTATTTACCCTTGAAACTTAACCGTAAGGCTCAACAAACACATAAATTTGTTGAGTTTAGGTTTTTTTTTGTTTCCTTTGTAAC
The DNA here is from genome assembly GCA_963920525.1 of Dichetophora obliterata. Lineage (NCBI taxonomy): Eukaryota > Metazoa > Arthropoda > Insecta > Diptera > Sciomyzidae > Dichetophora > Dichetophora obliterata. The sequence continues at coordinate 167,859,305 of OY986436.1, read as the reverse complement.
ACATGCAACAAGCACTTGAACTTGTTGCAGTGTAGAATTACAATAAGCACTTGAACTTATTGTAACTGTGAAAGTAAAAGTACACACTTTATTTAGTTGCTGAAATTACTCTGATTTTATTGATTAATTAAACTGGCTTATATATCTACACAAATGCTGTTGTAAGCATAATTATTTAACAAAATATTAATTGCAGTACAAGCTATAACAAAATTATTCTAGTGATCTACTTAATGTAAAGTGTCATGTAAGGCAAAAAATGTAGGTTCCGCATTATTGGGCTACTTCTTGTTTACACATAAAGTTATATTTTGTTTTGCTTTGTTTATTTTACTTATAATAACCTAGTTATATTAATAGATTATGTTTTGTTAACAGGTGTGCTAACACATACTATGTATGTGCTGCCAGAATCTGATGTAAAATTTTCAAAAAGTTTTTTTTACACTTTTGACACAATAACACATTTGTAGACTCCACCTTTGTGTCAAAACAAATTTTTGAAATTCTTCCATCAGATTCGAAATCAGCGAGCAGTTTTTTATTGCCAGCATAAACACAAAGAGTATAAAACAAAAAACCACCTTTTTAAGGTCCACCCTAGTGTCCAATCGAAAAACGATTTGTGATTAAAATGCAAAAAAACTGGCACGAAAGCGATCAAACAAATGTATCAGCACAAAGCATAACCCTTTCCGACCTAGCGCTAAGCTACTGAGAATTGGTTTATGATTTTTGGAGTAAATGATGTTTATATGAGATGCACGAAATTTGTACTGAAACTAATTTTTTCTAACCAACTAACCTCAAATCATTTGAGATTTAAAAATATATTACTTTTTTAATAAAAATGTATTCATTTCACTAAAATTTCGCTTTATGTATTTAAATACATACCTTTAAATTAGTATTTTAGTAAATGAAAAACATTTAACTTTTGCGTCTCATTGAAAAAAAAATACAGCTTTGCCAAAGACAGTAAACCGATATCTCTATATCTTAAGGAGCTGTTGAACAAAAACTAATGATACTATTTTTACTCAAAGTCCCTAAGAACCCCAATATATAGGGGGCCATAAAAAGAAAACGTTCGCCAAACTCGCGAAACCCAGCGAGGGTTTTATTCACTGCTGTTTATAGTATCGAGCTTATATCGCGGAATTCTGTTATTTTATTGACTGTTGCACAGTGTAATCAGAGTAATCGATATATGTAAATTTGATTAAAAGTAGTGAAATAGGAGTGTATATGTGGTGCTCTGTTACATCACCACATAGAGTAAATCTCTACATTCTATTTTACCTTTTGTTACATTAATACTTACCTTTTCGTTACATTGATACTTACCTTTAGTTACATTAATACTTACCTCTCCTGACGTTGATTTTTATCTCAACTTACATTTCACTTACCTTGATTTATCATAAATAACGTATTATATCATTTTAGCAATTATTGAAAATACTTACACTTGTCTATAAAATACTTGTTATAAAAAAACATTTTGAATTGTATTCAGTTATTATATTTTCAGAAAATTTTATTTTGAAAATTTCAGTTGTGAAAAATTCTTCAAATAAAATAATTATAAAATAAAAAAAATTGTTTCAATAAAATAAAAATAAAAATTACAAGCCTTCGCACCAAAACTGGCGATCCTGCCGTATTCGAACAAATTCATTCGAACAACAAAGAATTCAAACTACATCAACTGAAGAAACTGCGGCTTATAACAAACATAAGCAAATGCCCACGACGACGACAGCATAATCGGAATTTTGAACAGCACAAACGAAACAACAGAGAGCAAATTTGAAGTCTCCTCGACATCCTTACATAAACTCCTCCCGAAAGTCTGACTGAAAACCAATTTTGCAAAACAACAACAACACGCTATTTCGCGCAAAAACGACAGGAGTAACAGCACCAACATCAACAAATTTTACTACGAACAACATCATGGTACAAACACTACAATAAGAGCACTGCTAAACAAGAGCAACGACAATTACAGCAGCGAGAACATTAATAGCAACAATAACAACAGTAAACAACTGCTAAACAACAACGGCAGCGATAATAACAACAGCAAAAGCAGACACGGTCACTGTTTAACAGCAACAGCGACAGCAATAACAACAACAACAGCGTTTATAACAACAACAACAACAAAAAGAGCAACAACAGCGTTTATAACAACAACAACAACAACAACAAAAAAAGCAACAACAACAATAACAGCAGCTATAATAACAACAACAACGAAAAGAGCAACAACAACAGCGTTTATAACAGCAACAACAACGTCGGCAGCAACAACAATTTTTTTACATGAAACTTTATATTTTGTAAAAATCTATATTTTTTTGACATTTATAAAATTTTTTTTCAGGTTGCGTATCATTTTAGATTACCACGAGGCACACAACGTAGCTTCTAAAACGGACTTTAGATGATAGGGTCGTAAGAAACCTATCGTCTCACTTTCGTAGGCACTACACTACACTAGGGACATAGGCACACTAAAAAAAGGGAAGAGTTAGGATTTTAAAGCTTAAAAAATAGTAGAAGCAAATCTAGAGGGAAGAATGCTACGAACACCCCCACACCCACCCCTTACTCCACACACCGGAGAGGGAGATAACACACCATTCATAGACTTTGAGACTAACCCTCTCACACCGCCAACACAAATACACACGGTTGCGGTAAAATTACCTACATTCTGGACGAGTTGTCTAGACGCTTGGTTCGCACATGCGGAAATACAATTCCAAGCGAAAGGAATCACAGTTGATAAGACTAAATACGAATACCTGGTAACCTCGTTACCACAAGAAGTCATAGTCACTGTGCTAGACTTTATCCAAAAACCGCCAACACAAAACACATACGAAGGGCTTAAAAAGACATTGCTCGATAGATTTTCACTGAGCGAAAACAAGCGATTAGATAAAATCCTTTCGGATTCTGAGATGGGTGACCAAAGGCCATCTCAGTTCTATCGGTCACTTCTTCTACTAGCTGGATTAACAGTTAGTGGCGATTTAATTTACAAATTATGGTTACGCAAGTTGCCAAAAAGTTTAAATATCGCCTTGACCGGGTCCAGACACAGAGAACTGTGGGAGAATGGGAAGTCATGACTGGTAGTGAAATTTCTACCATGTCTAAAAAGCCAGCTTTCGGCTCAGAAGAAGTAATGGCGATTACCCAACGTTTCGCGGAGACCACGTCCAAAATTTTAGAAAACTTTAATAAGTTGACACTGGAAGTACAAGAACTGAGAAGTGAACTTTCTCGATCACAAAGCTCAAACTTCCAAAGATACTCCAGACGTCGTTCATCTAGAAGAGCAGTGTCACAACAAAGACCGGCCAACCGGGTTTGTAGGTACCACTACAAATTTGTCAGAGCGGCCAGACGATGCGAACAACCATGCGCGTATGTTCAAACGGCATCCACACCAAACCACAATACACCAAACACATTAAACTAAGAAACACCATCATTGCAACGGCTAATGATGGGAGTTCTATAACACTAACACGCCGTTTATTCATATTTGACAAGAACAATAACTTAAATTTCGTAATCGACAGTGGCGCTGAAGTTTCCGTATTGCCATTCTCCAAATTAAAAATTTATAAAAAATCTGATTTGACACTCCAAGCTGCTAATGGCACATCAATATCGACTTACGGAAAAAAATTGTTAAACGTAAATTTAAAACTCAGACGAGAATTCCCTTTCACTTTCATATAAGCAGATATCACAAGACCTATCATTGGCGCAGCCTTTCTTACCAAATATGGACTTCTAATAGATCTAAAACACAGAAAACTCATTGACCCCCTTACAAAATTATCCGTCAACGCAATTTCGAGATATTCCGAAACACAATTACCAAAACTATTTACACTCGACGATAAATACACACAGTTACTCAAACAATTCCCTTCACTCTTCACAGAACCAGATTACACTGCACCAATCAAATACAAAATAGTACACCACATAGTTACAGAAGGACAGTTACCATTCACACGACCACGACGTTTAGACCTATTAAAATTAAAAATCGCAAAACAAGAATTCGACTTTCTAGTCAAGTCAGGAATTTGTAGACCGTCCGACTCGAAAACCTCTTCTCCACTACACCTCGTAGCCAAACGCGAACGAAATGACTGGAGACCATGTGGCGACTACAGACGACTGAACGCTATTACTGTACCTGACCGTTACCCTTTACCACATATACACGACTTTTCCATCAACTCACACAACACAAACTTTTATTCAAAAATTGACCTGGTCAGAGCCTATCACCAGATACCGATGGCTCCTAGCGACATCCACAAAACAGCCATAACAACACATTTCGGAATGTTCGAATTTCTCCGAATGCCTTTCGGCTTGAGAAATTCAGCACAGACATTCCAAAGATTTATACACGAAGTCTTACAGGGACTAAATTTCATTTTTGTTTATTTAGACGACATACTTATAGCTAGCGAGACCGAGACAGAACACATAAAACACTTAACACAAGTTTTCCAAAGACTTTCAGAATACGGCTTAAACATTAAATCTAACATATGCACTTTCGGAGCATCAGACATAAACTTCCTCAGTTATAACATTTCTAAACAAGGTATCCGACCTTCAGAAGAACGTACACAGTGCATACGAGACTACCCACAACCCACCACAGTCAAACAAATGCAAAAATTCATAGGCATGACAAATTACTACCACCGTTGTATCCCAAAACTCGCACACATGCTAGGCCCAATTTATGACATGGTCACTGTAGCATCAAAAACAAAAAACAAACAGTTTCACTGGACAGAGAACACACTACAGGCATTTACAACAATCAAAGATAGTTTTGCAAAGGAAACACTACTCAATCACATCAGAAGTAATGCAAAATTATCGATTGCCGTAGACGCATCAAACACAGCCATTGGTGGCGTTTTACAACAACAGATTAACGGTACACTAGAACCATTAGCCTTTTTCTCAAAAAAGTTATCAAAGTCAGAAACGAAGTACAGTACATTCGACAGAGAATTACTAGCCATATACTTAAACATGAAACACTTTAGACACTACCTAGAAGGAAACAATTTTACGGTATACACAGATCACAAACCACTGATTAACGCTATACATTCACAAACAAAACGCAGTCCCAGACAAACAAGACACTTAGAATACATTGCACAATTCACACATGACATTAAACACAGTAAAGGTTCAGAAAACACTGTAGCAGATGCACTTTCACGAGCTGAAATAGAAGCTTTTGCCTGCACAGACATCAACCTGAGAACACTACACAAAGAACAGAACACAGACACAAAATTGCAAGATATACTAAATAGCCACAGATATAAGCTCGAACAGATACTCATACCGGTACTCAACATTAAAATTTGGTGCGAACAGAAAAATTCTTTAACACGACCTTACATACCACAGACTTTACGAAATCAAGTATTCGAACAACTACACAACATAGCACATCCTGGTACACGAGCTTGACGGCGACTACTTACACAAAGATATTTCTGGCCGAATATGAATACACACGTTAACAACTGGGCACAAGAATGCGTTAGATGTCAACGCTCAAAAATACACAAGCACACGAAGACAACACCACACAAAATCAGCATACCACACGGCCGTTTCTAACATATCCACGTTGATATAGTCGGTCCTTTGCCAATTTCAAAAGGGTATAGATACCTACTTACCGTAGTCGACAGGAACACTCGTTGGCCAGAAGCATATCCGTTGAAAGACACAAACACCGACACGATAGTCGACACTCTTCAAAGAGAGTTCATTTCACGTTTTGGAGTCCCATTGAAGGTTACCTCTGATCGAGGAGCACAATTCACTTCCGCGACCTTTAACACATTTCTCAAAAATCTCGGTTGCCAACATATAACTACTTCGGCTTACCACCCACAAGCCAACGGCATGGTAGAGCGTTTTCACCGCCAGTTAAAGGTTTCCCTTATCGCGACAAACAACCAGACAAATTGGTTCACAGAGTTGCCACTAGTTCTTCTGGGCCTTAGATCCTCAGTCAAAGAAGACATCAAAGCGTCGCCAGCTGAGATGGTCTTTGGCCAGCCGCTCAGATTACCGAAACAAATAGTAATTCGCAACAATGAAACTTTAAACCCTTCAGAGATGCTTCCAAAAATCAAACAAGTAGTCGAAAACAAACAATCACACATTTCACACCATAACACAAAATTCCAACAACACGTTCCTAAGGAACTCAACACTTGTAAATTTGTCTTCTTTAGAAACGACACCATACACAGCAAGCTCAAGGAACCCTATGATGGACCTTTCGAAGTAATCAACCGAAACCCAAAATACTTCACAATACTCAAAAATAACACACATACTACAGTTAGTTTAGACCGTTTAAAACCAGCATCAATTAATACAGACACAACAACTACAACACAATCTAAAAGAAAGGTACATTTTAACTTTCTCAGAAATACAACAAGATTCATTTGAGGAGGGGGAATAATGTGGTGCTCTGTTACATCACCACATTGAGTAAATCTCTACATTCTATTTTACCTTTTGTTACATTAATACTTACCTTTTCGTTACATTGATACTTACCTTTAGTTACATTAATACTTACCTCTCCTGACGTTGATTTTTATCTTAACTTACATTTCACTTGATTTATCATTAATAACGTATTATATCATTTTAGCAATTATTGAAAATACTTACACTTGTCTATAAAATACTTGTTATAAAAAAACATTTTGAATCGTATTCAGTTATTATATTTTCAGAAATTTTCATTTTGAAAATTTCAGTTGTGAAAAATTCTTCAAATAAAAAAGTTATAATATAAAAAAAATTGTTTCAATTAAATAAAAATAAAAATTACAAGCCTTCGCACCAAATATATATTCAGATTTAAAGTTACCCGCACAATTGTGCGTACACGGTCGGAAAGGGATTAAAGCAAAACAGTCTGCAAAAGTTGGGACTGTTGCTGTTGCTTCGACTTTCGCTTTTGTTCACAGTTTCAGTCAATCAAAACAAAAACTGCTGAAACTGTCGACTGCTGAAGTGCTTCGCAGTCTATCAGATTTTTTTGCTTTTGCTTTGACTGCGGCTGTTTGATTTTTAGAAGCATTAGTTTCAGCAGCAGCAAAGGAAATGAAAAATTTTAGAAGTTTTTAAACACTGGTTTTTTAAAGGCATCTTCTCCTCGCTAGGTGGCATAAAAAAGTAGTCCTTTTCAGCCGGTGTCAAGATATTTTGGTCCCAATTTATCTGAAATAAAAAAATCAAAGTGCATATTATGTAATATGTAAATAGTAAATTAGATTAAAGATAACGCTGTTTTTTCTACGACAAGACTGACAGATTTTCTTTGCAAATGGTAGAAAATATATTGTTTTCCAAAATGCTTACATATGAACATGCATATTCAAACTTCTAAATTTAAGATGACACTGCGCGTTAAAAAAAAAATTTAAAAGATTCAATTTAAGACATGCATTGTGAGTTTTGGCCAATAGTAAAAAATCAGCGAGACTTTTTAAAAAAATTTGTAATTTTTAACACTTAAGATTCCCTTAGCGATTGCATATTGTAACGAAACTTATAATTCTAGTGTAGTGTGCTCTCGTTATACACACTGCCGACCCTAAGTTTCGTTGTTATAAACAGCAACATATTGAGTGACTAATAAGTTAGCACTGCATTATCGGCGTGTGCTGCACTCAGTGCATGCGAATATTTTTATTACTCACTCAATATTGTTGACGGTGCCAAATTATCATTCAACAAACCAAAAATATGTAATTTGAATCCTTTCGATGATTCAAATTCAATATGCAAGAACGAAACGCAACATAGGTTATAATTATATTAATTAACTAGAGAAGTATGACCATAGATTAAGACTACTAAGTAAGTTTTGTAAAAATGTTATAAAAGAGCCGAGATGGCCAACAATAAATCAGACTTTAATTAACCACACAAGCTGGCTTGTTCAGTTTATTTTAAACGTCTCTGTTTGCCTTGGACATAGTTCAAGTCGGCAAACACTGCAGTCTATAGCGAAGGCAAACTCTGCCGCTATAAAAAAATTAAAACGATCCTTAAATAAATTATAACATAGCGATCCTGCCACTCCGACTTGGAGTCCTGTAAAACACATTTTTTGGTGCATCGAAACTTTATTGATGGACGAGTACATCCCGCAGCCGACAACAATAGCACCGAAAATACCTGTTCCAGTCTATGTGCCACTACGCATCGGTCCAAAGGCACTGACGATAGAGGAGTACCGAAAACGCCAACTCCAACGAACCGAAGAAAAGCTGACAGCATACCCAAAAGTGGACATACCGAAAATACAAAAAAAGCGCGTGGCTTAAAAGTTAAACTTCGCAAACGCCTGGCGCACCTTTTGGCCATCACTCGAAAAGAACAACAACCAAGCTGGGACATCTCAACTGCGATATGGGCAGAAATTGACAATATCCGCAAGCAGCTCAACACAAAAAAATAAAATAAATGTACGTTCCTTTCGTGGGCACTATTTTGGCAACATCAGGAGCGGTAGTCAACTCGCAAACAGAAGACGCAGAGATGGTGCAAGAAGAGATAGTGATGATGAACGCTAACAACAACAACAGCAGCAGTAACAGCAACAAAACCGACACAATTAACATTATTGAAATAATATGTCTTGTTTTTATAGTTATAGTTACATTATAAAATACACCACAAATGGAAAAAATATTTAAAGAGGTAGAAAGAATTTATAAAAATATAAGAAAAAGTTATGCCAGAGGCTACACAAGAGCTACATTAATATCCAAACAGCAACAGCTAGAAAATTTAAAAGAACAATTTGACTTATTAGCAATTCAAAATAAAGATAGCAAAGAATTAGTAGCTTTAAAATTAGAGTTCAGTAACATTCATTTAAATTCCCAAAAAATAATTTTAGAACAACTTAAAACAGCTGAAGACCATAATAAATTAGAAGAAGAACAAGAAGAAGAAGAAGAAGAAAAATCTGATACAGAACAAACACCAATAATGGCATCCTTTAGTTTAGAAACTGCCTCAAAGGCATTGCCGACGTTTTCAGGCAACTTTAATGAGTTAGATAGTTTTGTCATTACAGCTGAATTAGTAAATAAAACATTAAGTAGTGAAGGTAAACTAGATTTTTTACAGTATGTTTACCATGCAAAATTAACAGCTAATGTGCGCACCTCATTGGGTAGCTATTTGAAGCCATCAAGTTTTGAAATTTTAAAACAACAGTTGAAAGCTAGATACAAAGAAAACACAACCATAGCTCAACTACAGACTAGAATTAACAATTTACAACAACGGAACTTACGAATAAACACCTACAAAGAACAATTACTAAATATAATAGAAGGTTTAAACAGACTAGGAGTTGAAAGTTTAGGAACGCAAGCGACAGAAGCCGAGAAGAACGTCATAATAAAATGCAATAACAAAATTGCACTCGATGCATTTAAAAAGGGACTGAATGAAAACTTAAAAACAACCATTTACGCGGCGCGACCAAAAGATTTATTAGAAGCAACAGAATTAGCACTCGAACTAGAAAATGAGTCAATGACTTCGCCAAATGCAATCATGCACTTTCAGCGGTCATTTAACCAACATCGAAACAATGTCAATAACCGCAGTAATATGAGATAGAATTTAAGCACACAACGAAATTTCAATTCATTCCATTCAAACAATAGGCACAATGAACCCAGAAGGTATAACAATAATTTCAACCAAAATTACAATCAAAACGATTATTATGACAGAAATTTGAACCACAACAACAACGTCAATAGAAACCGTAACAACAGCAATCGTTCTAACCAAGACAGAAACAGCAACCAAAACAGAAATCAAAACAACAACAGCAACTATAATGGCAACAGATACACAAATAACCAAACAAACAGAAACATACGCATAATACATAATGAGGGAAACTACCAAGGCTCGGAAGACACGGTTTTTCCAGACAGCCAAAAGTAAAGATTTTTAAAATCTCGGATAAAAATTCTAATTTTATAAAAATAAAATACAAGAACAACATAATGACTTTTCTCATTGACACAGGTGCTGACATTTCTTTATGCAAGCTTAGTAAAAAACTGAATGACGATTTTTATAACCCAGACGAAAAATGCAAGTTAGCTGGTATTACAAACGAACAAATTTTTTCATTAGGTAGCATAAATCTAAAACTTAATTTTGGAGAGGAATCTTACGAACATGAGTTTCAATTGGTAAATTCAGAATTTCCCATCGAAACCGATGGTATATTAGGCAGAGATTTTCTGAATAAGTTTCTTTGCAAAATTAACTATGAAACATTCGTTATTTCAATTTTAATTAATGAGTCACATATAATATTACTAATGCACTCGAAATCACATAACACACTAATAATAAAAGTGCCACCAAGAACAGAAATTATTCAACCGATCAGATTACAACTAACCGAAGATAAGGTGATTTTTAATAAAGAGATACAAGAAGGTATTTTTCTCAGTAATTCAATAGCTCCGAAAAACGGCATGACACACTTAAAAATTTTAAATACAACAAATGACGAAGTAATATTAAATGGTATTGAGTTGGAAACTGATTCTTTAGACAAATACGACATTTTGAATTATAATAACAAGAAACATACACACTCACAAAAACGTTTAAAGGCCGCTTTACATTGTCCTACTGTGTGTTACCACATGTGAGATAGAAAGTATTATTGAATTTCATCATGCTGTCATTATTGATTTTTGTATGAAGAAATTAATTTTTCACTTTTAGACTATCTCACAGATTCGCACCACATTTTTATACTTTACACTATACTAAAACGTGAAAATTTGAGTAATGAATCAGTTTTTAATGAATTTAAAGCCCCTAAAAATTTCAATATGCTGTAAAACTTCTTCCTTCTGTTATTCCATTTGAAAATATATTACGAGCTTAAAATTGTCTCACTTAAATAATAAATTTCAAGTAAGTTTATGGTAAAATGCATCTCTGGTGGGATAGAATGTGTGATGAAATTAGAAACAAACCAAAAAATTAAATGTGGTACGACATGCCAAAAAAATCAGAACACACATTGCCTTCCGTTGTTTACACCATCTCACTTTCTATCACACATGAAAATTTTGACATGTGTTAACACACAGTAGGATAATGTAAAGCGGCCTTAAGTAAGATCTTGGAAACATTAGACATACAATGTAATGACACAAAAATTAAAGACGAACTACATAATATTTTCAAAAAATATCAAGACGTATTCCACCTAGATAACGAACCTCTAACAACTAATAATTTTTATAAACAAAACATCACGACAACAGACAACATACCAGTATACATAAAAAACTACAGACTGCCACACATTCAAACAGACGTGATAAATGAACAAGTTCAGAAAATGCTGAAGGACGATATTATCGAACCATCGCTCAGTCCATACAATGCTCCACTCCTTCTGGTACCAAAAAAGAACACGGCGGACAAAAAGAAATGGAGACTTGTAGTAGACTTTAGAAAGTTAAACGACAAAATTGTCAATGACAAGTTCCCTTTAACGAGATTAGAAGATATTCTAGACAAATTAGGTAGAGCGAAATGGTTCTCAACACTCGATATGACCAGTTCATTTCATCAAATTGAACTAGAGAACGAATCACGACCCTTGACAGCTTTTTCTACGACAAACGGACAATTTCAATTTAAACGACTACCTTTTGGACTAAAGATCTCTTCAAACAGTTTCCAACGGATGCTCACTATTGCACTCGCAGACTTGGAATCAAATACTTTTCTTTACGTGGATGACATAATTATCCATGGATGTAGCATAAATCACCACAACCAAAATCTAATTAAAGTATTAGAAAGACTTCAAAGACATAATTTGAAATTAAATGCGGCCAAATGTTGTTTTTTACGTCCTGAAGTAGTATATTTAGGACATCTTATCACAAGTGAAGGAGTCAGAACCGACCCAGCTAAATACGATACTGTAAAAAATTATCCAACTCCGAAAAACGCAGATGACGTTAGGCGATTCGTTGCATTCTGCAACTACTATAGAAAATTCATTCCAAACTTCGCAGATATTGCAAAGAGCCTAAACACACTCTTAAAGAAAGGCACAAGGTTTACGTGGTCGGAAGAACATAAAATAGCTTTCCACACATTGAAAGAAAAATTAATAACTCCACCTGTATTACAATACCCAGATTTTGACAAGCCGTTCATTCTAACGACTGATGCTTCAAATTATGCCTTAGGCGCTGTACTATCGCAATGCGAAATAGGGAAAGATTTACCAATATCTTATGCCAGCAAATCTTTGCAAAAGCATGACTTGAATAAACCAGTTATTGAGAAAGAATTATTAGCTATACACTGGGGAATAAACTTCTTCAAACCATACCTTTACGGTAGAAAATTCACTGTTATAACTGACCACAGACCACTAATCTCGTTATTTTCTCACAAAAACCCTTCCTCAAAAATGACTAGGATTCGACTCGATCTATGTGACTATGACTATGACATAATATACAAAAAAGGTAGCATGAACACTAATGCAGACGCACTCTCAAGAATCCAACTAGACTCTGAAGCTTTAAAAGAAATGATACCACAAGAAAACGATGACAAGATAAAAAGATCGTTAATTATAACAAGAGGCATGGCAAATAAAGAAGCCATTAAAAATAATGAGGCAAATGATAATAGCAATGAAAAAAATCTTTGTAGATGGTGACAATACCCAGAAGTCTGATCAACTTCTGATATGGGATTGTACATCCATTAGTGACGTCAAGAATATGAAAAATTTAAAATTTTATACGGCAAAAAATAATGAAAATAAAATATATATTGAAAGTAATATAGTGCACGTAGCGATTAGCGATAATCCATCGAAACCAGTTTCGTTTTCGGAGAAGCTAAGATCTAAACATAATAATTTAAAAATGCATGCGGGATACAGCGATAATTCAACGAATCTAGATTCGATTTTGAAGAAACTGATATCTAAAATGAAAAATGAGAATATTGAAGAACTAGCGCTAGCCAACAATACTAAAATATTCAAATTGTATACAAATAAAGAATTTAAAGAAGCTTATACAAAGATACAACAAAATATTCAAAAAGGAAAAAAATCCTCAAAGTCCTCAATTAAAAATACTAATTTATGACCCACCAAAAAGAGTACAAGATGATCTTACGAAATTCAAACTAATCAACGATTACCATAACACAGGCCACCTAGGTGTCAGAAAAACATTAATAAAACTAAAACAAAGATATGCTTGGAAAAACATGGGCAATATGGTAAAGAACTTTGTGTCACGCTGTGATATATGTGCAAAAAGTAAACAAACACTTGACACAAAAGAACCACTCACGCTAACAGATACCCCTAGCAATAGTTTTCAGACATTGTCAATTGACACTGTAGGACCATTACGAATTTCAAACGACTACCGCTACATACTGACAATACAATGCGAACTGACAAAATTTGTAATTGCACACCCAATGTCGACAAAAGACGCAGACACTGTTGCAAGAACATTGGTTGAGCAAGTAATTCTAAAATATGGCCACTTTCAGGTGTTGAAATCAGACAACGGCACTGAATTCAAAAATGAACTAATGCGCAAAACATGCAAGCTTTTGAAGATCGAACAAATATTTTCGACACCATACCATCACCAGACAATAGGCTCTCTCGAAAGAAACCACAGGGTGCTAAACGAATTTTTGTTGACAACAGCTACTGACCACGAATGGGACAAGTGGATCCCATACTTCACATTTACGTACAACACGACCCCACACATAGACACAGGATACACACCACATGAATTAGTATACGGAAAACTAGCGTCATTACCAAATGACATTTACAATTCACAAACAAAGTTCTATGATTTCGAAAGTTACCTGAGCGAGATTCGTACTAAGTTGAATTTTGCTCTAAATAAGGCAAAAGAAATGCTCATACGAGCTAAACAAAAGCGTACTAATAAGAATTTAGACTACACAAATACACTAAGAGCAGGAATAGGAGATTTAGTTTTACTTAAAACAGAAGATAGAAATAAACAACAATTACCGTATAAGGGCCCATTTAGAATATTAGATAGATTAGGAGTTAATACTGTAATAGATTATAATGGAGTACATAAGAAAATACACAATAACCAACTAAAACCATATAAGGCAATAATTTAATACTTTAGCAAGATAATTAGTCAAATACGTTGAAAAAAAAAATATTATATTACACTATATCATATATATATATTTATCATATTTTAATACTATTTTATTACATATATTTTGAGAATAGATGACGCGTTTAAGAAAAATCATTGTAACCCCTAATTTTTCTCTTAAGGATGAGGGTGTAGTGTGCTCTCGTTATACACACTGCCGACCCTAAGTTTCGTTGTTATAAACAGCAACATATTGAGTGACTAATAAGTTAGCACTGCATTATCGGCGTGTGCTGCACTCAGTGCAAGCGAATATTTTTATTACTCACTCAATATTGTTGACTGTGCCAAATTATCATTCGTCAAACCAAAAATATGTAATTTGAATCCTTTCGATGATTCAAATTCAATATGCAAGAACGAAACGCAACATAGGTTATAATTATATTAATTAACTAGAGAAGTATGACCATAGATTAAGACTACTAAGTAAGTTTTGTAAAAATGTTATAAAAGAGCCGAGATGGCCAACAATAAATCAGACTTTAATTAACCACACAAGCTGGCAGATCTCTGCCTTGTTCAGTTTATTTTAAACGTCGTTATCCGTCTGTTTGCCTTGGACATAGTTCAAGTCGGCAAACACTGCAGTCTATAGCGAAGGCAAACTCTGCCGCTATAAAAAAATTAAAACGATCCTTAAATAAATTATAACACTAGTAAAGGTTGTAGCGACAAGTACCCTTATTAATATGCATTTTAATTTTTTTGTTTCCGATAAATTGGAACCAAAATATCTTGATCCTGTTGCCATTGTCTGCAGAGAGGTAGACCGGATAGAAAAATAAATTCAATTGAAAAAACTTTCTGTCTGAGCTGGAATTGAACCCGGGCTACAGCGGTTCTTTAGCTAAGGGGCCACGCACTCTACTCACTAGGCTACGGCCGCCACGCAGCAAAAATAACCAAGCGAAAATAAGCATCAGCGAAAATTAACAGAAAAAATATTGCAACAATAACAGGCAACAGCTGTCAACTGTAATGACTTCCACAGCCTCCGACTGCTGTGATTATGCTGCTGATTTATGAATTCGGTAGAGATAGTGGTTGCTGGTGTTGATCCTCCTAGATTCTGGACATCTGGACATCAACACATCTGGTGTTGATCCTCCTAGATTGATGTAACCAATGCAGACTTGCATTTTGTGCCTTCCGCGAAAATGCAATACTAAATATTTGGTCACATGCAATGACCCACATGTGCAAGTTGCAATATGATCGGCTCTTTGTTAATACTAGAAGTGGCTGCTTGCGCTTAGCCATCATTCGTGATTCATTAATAATCACTATTTCTTTTATTGTTTACGTTCATGCCGTTTTATTGTTTTAACTTATGTTGCACTACTCAGCTTGATCATATTGCACTCACATGTGCTCAGTGTTTCAAGGTTTGTTTACGTTGATGACCTTGCTTGTGACTAGGTGGTCTGTTTGTTATTATTATTTGTTTGTTTTTATTTGCTTTTGGGTTGTACACATAACAATTTGTATGAGAGGTTTTGCTTGAAAAATTTGGAAATAGCATTTGTTTTACTTTCAGGTGTAAAAAATCCAAACATTTTTTTGACTTTTAAATATTTTTTCAATCCTTTATTTTTTCATGTTGAAATACATATAACTTCAACTTAAGTTAACTTGCTAATTAACGGTACATAATTTTATAAAAAAATAACAGAAAACTTTAATTTTAAGCTGTTATTTTTCTGTAATAGTTTCAGCTGCAACTGTTATATGAAAATAACATTTTTGCCCAACACTACTCTAATTATTGCAATAAATTGTTCGCAATATATTTTTCGTTCGTTCAGGCGGTCTAAGCCAACAGTTAGGTATGCCAAAAAATTAACTTCGAGTTTCGGAAGTTTCGACGTAAAACAGAGTGACACATACAAAAAAGCAAAATAAAAGTAGCTTTTTCCTAGTGGAATTTTAATGGAGTGTTTTTTTTACACAAGACTGGTTTTTAGGGCCAGTTTCACGGCCATTAGTTAACCACTGACCAGAGGTAAACTGACTGAGATAGATTGTTTCACTGGTCTTTTCTACACTTATTCAATTAAAAAAAATTTTTTTATGACATCTTCGTTAATAACATGGTTATTTTAATCTATACTATTATATAAAAGGTTTCTCACGTATCTGCAACGACGTTAAACTTAAAAACTACTAAATCGATTTCAGTAATTCTTTCACTAATATAAAGCTACATATTTAACTTAAAGTTTTGTATACTTTAGTTTCTTAAAACCAGTCTTAAAAGTTATTATATTTAAATTTATTAAGTAGCCAAAAAAACCAAACATAAAAATCATTGCTTCATTAAGATGTTGTTTGGATAACGCTAATGCACAATGGGTCTGTTGGGAAATAAATACATCATGATGCGCAAACTGCTTTTTAGCATAAACAAAATGTTCGAAAAAGGCCCACTTTGCAGCACTGCAAACGTCAAACATTCTAAAATGTAATTATTTTATCGAATGTTTATGTAATGTTCATGTAATGCTATGTTCACACTGAGAGCTAAATGCGCATTTTAGAGTTGGGTCGTTCCGGACCTGCATAGTTCATGGAACTATGTTCACTCTCGGACATAGTTCCAATCGTTCCATCTGTACGATTTAATGTCCAAACAGTTCCATTGAAATAATTTTTTTTTTAATTGAACATAAGCCGACATCTCTTTCGCACTTACATAACTTAATAGAATTTTTTGAGCGACGACAAGTAAGCCAATTATGAATGTGAGAGAGAATGAAAGAAATAATAGATAAAATTCAAAATGATATATCGTCATTCCAGTTGTGTGCATTGTTATGTTTATTTTTGCTTTTAACATACGAAACAGAACAATCACGAAATGACATTGAACATGCTTTTGTTACTTTCATTCTTATAAAGAGAACTGCTGGAACTATATAGTTCCGCGCACATGCTTAAAGCTGAAGAACTATATAGTTCCGCGAACATGCTTAAAGCTGAAGAACTATATAGTTCCTCGAACATGCTTAAAGCTGATGAACTATAAGATGCAAATGAGTTTCGAGCTTTTGAGGAACTGATTGGAAATTATTTTTGCTCCCTTTTCAGCAACTTTATAAATTTACTACATAAAGATAACATTTTGATGGTTAAGCGCACAAAAGTAATAGTGAAAGTTTTTAAATTTTCAGAAACGCTTATTTTGTTTTAAAATTTTTTTTGTGCGCTTAACCATCGATTTATAATACATTTATTATTATTATTTAGATATATTTACTCCCTTACTACAAAACATGTACTCCTTCTTTAAGCTCGATTTATGTACATTTATAGAAAGGGTAGCACTGGCTAACGTGGAAACGGAACTCCAAAAACTTTGAAACGTTTATTTTTAACGACGCCAAAAATTTGATCTGCAGCAATTGTGTTAATTTAATTTGTTTTCGGTTTATAGTTAAATATTTATTTCGTTGTGTTTAATTTATTGTGAAGGTGGTACATAAAGTATTTTTCTGATTTATATTATTTATGAATAATTTTTAATGCAGATTTAAATATGGCAATGCGCAAAAAGACGAGTATTTTGTGGGAGCATTTTACAGAAAGCGAGCCGAAAAAAGCAAAATGTAAATATTGCTATCAAATAATTTCATTTACAGCTGGAAGTTTAGGAAATTTGGGTAGGCATATCAAAAGGAAACATCCAACAATTTCCACAAGTCCCATACAACGCCAGTCACTTGTATCGCCGGCTTTCAATAGCACAACTGATGACGCTGAAATGGAAATCGTGCAAACAGCATCTGCATCTAATTCTGCAGCTGATACTCAGCAGCCGACAGCATCTACATCCAAATCTGCAGCTGGTACGCAGCCAAAAATTTATTCCTATGCAGAGAGCACGAAACCAATTCCTCAAAAGAAAAAATCTAAAATAGATGAACAACTCATGGTTATGATTGCCAAAGAGTATCATGCCTTTCGTCTTGTAGAAGAACCTGAATTTAAAAGATTGGTTTCCCTATTATGTCCCTCCTATAACTTGCCCACCCGAAAGACACTTTCTCAAGTCCTTTTGCCGCAGCTTTTCTTAAAACTCCAGCACGATGTTCAAATTAAAATAGCGAACGCATATGCTGTGTGCTTAACCACAGATGCCTGGACTTCAAGAAATAACGAAAGCTTCTTTGCTGTTACTGCCCATTTTATTGATGCAGAGAGTGCAGAAATGCGTTCAAATTTACTCAGCTGCATTGAATATGGTGAGAGGCATACCGGCATTAATTTATGTTCTTTTTTGAAGAATGAGTTGCGCAACTGGAAAATTGAAAACAAAGTTGTAGCTATTGTCAGCTATAATGCTTCGAATATCCGTTCGGCGATACAAATAGGTTGCTTCGCGCATCTTTTAAATTTGATAGTGCAAGCTGGAATTCAACAGATATCGATAACAGTCCAAAAAGTTAAAAACATCGTCGAGTTCTTTAAAAGAAGCTCGCAAGGACTGTATAAATTGCATGAAATGCAAGGTCAGATGAATGCACCTCTTCTAAAATTAAAGCAAGATGTTTCTACGAGATGGAACTCTACGTTTGAAATGTTAGACAGAGTTTTCAAGATTAAGGATGCAATTATCGCTACGCTGGCACTCATAAAGGATGATTTGGCATTAAAAACCGAAGAATGGGATGAAATTGAGGAAGTTATTCCAATTTTAAAAGTTTTTTCAGATATAACTGTTGAAATTTCATCGGAAAGAAACGTTAGCTTGTCAAAAGTGATTGTTTACTGTCGACTTTTAAAACGTCAGATAAACGATCGCTTTACTCATGGCTCAATACACTCCGAACCAGTTAAAAAACTTTTAGATGTTCTGCAACAACAAATTCAAGCCAGATTTCATAATTTGGAAAAAAACGTTCTTTATGCAGAAGCTACGATTTTGGATCCACGCTTTAAAGGGAAAGGATTTCGAGACGAAAGCAATTTCTAAGCAGCGTTTGAGGCATTAAAATTCAAAGTTGGAAGCGTAATACGTCAACCTCCATCTTCAGATGCAACGAATTCCGTCATTGCACAAACTAACCAGCACAATCAAGCGTCAACCAGTAGGAGTGCATCTATTTGGGATGATTTTGACAGAGAGGTAGCTAGTTTAGTGCCAGAAAACTCGATAGCGGCTGGTATAGTTGAGCTCGAAAAATACATTCATGAGCCAATAATAAGTAGGTGTGATGATCCCCTGCTTTGGTGGAGCGCAAGAAAGAGTGTTTATCCCATTTTATACCAACATGTCCTTAGGAGGTTGAATTTAGTAGCCACATCCGTTCCATGCGAACGTATTTTTTCAAAAGCGGGGTTAACTCAGACCGAAAACCGTTCAAGGCTGTCAGCAAAAAAAGTTTCCCAACTTATTTTTATAAACAGCAATTTAGAAAATGCTAAATAATTTTTATTATTTATTATTTAATAATTTTTATTTACTTATAACATTGAATTATGGACATTTCATTTAATATTTTTTATAACTTTTTCATTTTCTTTGTATTTTTAATTTTTATTTTTAATTTTTTACTATGGAAAAAATTTATAATGAATATAAACTCCTATTTTTAATTTTAGTCAAATTAAACTATGCCTTACATAAGTTTCCTTTCATTAAATATAAGAATTTTTTTAAGTTTCTGGATAACAATTTATTTTTCTATTTACTCATACATATTTTTTAACTTTATTTTAACAACTTTAATTTATTTTTATTTAATGACATTTTGTGCCTTATAAAAGTTTCTTTTTAGTCATATAAGAAACTTCTTTATTTTTTTTAACAAACTTTTCATTTTTTATATTTACTACTCTCATACTATTAATTTTAACTAAATGAATTTTTCTACCTCATATAAGTTCCTTTTTTAGTCATTAAGCCCTAGTCATTTGTTAATTTTTTATTTAATACACTTATCATGAAGTTACTTTTAATTCAAATATTTCTGTTTCTTTCTAAATGAAGGCGAGAAAATTAAATTGTTTATTCTCTTTAAGATAATATACAATGCTAATTGATAATTTTGCAATATCAATTAATATTTATTTATTTTTGCCTCGTCTCAGGCTTATACATTATAAAAATAATGTTTGAAAAATTGTATGACTTCAAATTCATTAAAAAAGAATAAATTCAAAACGTCAAGTTCAAAACACAAGAAGTACAAAATCAACCATTTCTTAAACAAAGATAATTCTTATAATATGTTTTATTGTGATAGAATTTTGTACCTATTACTTTATATTTCAACTAAAGTAAATTATTTACAAAATGATGCAAGTTCCTTTTTTTATATAAAATAAAGAAATGTTTTTCTTTTATTTAAAAATATTAAAATAAAAACAATAAAAAAGCAAAAAATTGTGTTCAATTTGATTTAAAACTAGTCAGAGCGATGTGTTAAAATTCTAAATGGACCTTATCACATTTTTTCTGCAGTTCGACAACACAGTTCAAATAAATGCTTCAAATAGTTCTGCAGTTCAAATCAACAAAGGAACTAGATAGTTCCGCGGACATGCTTCAAAATATCTCTGTAGTTCAACAAGCAAACACTCCAAATAGTCTACAGTTGAAATAAGCAAAGGAACTAGATAGTTCCGCGGACATGTTTCCGGGAACTAGTTCCTTTCTTCAAAAGAATCGTTCCATGTCCGTTCCGTCTCTGGAACTGTTAAGCACAAGCCTAGCGCATTTAGAGCATTTACTATATACATTTGTCCCTGTTACTTCTACAACGAGTAAAGGGCCGTTCGTAAATGTGGATTTCGTAAATGAACATTTAGCTCTCAGTGTGAACATAGCATAACTCATCATTCAGATTAAAAAAATTCGCGCTGCAATTTGGACGCTTAAAAAATGCCAGTTGTGAGCATACTACAAATCGTGACGCAATACCGAACAGACCCAATGCTTTTGATCGATTGCTGTGATCTGCTGCATTATAGCTTCACGCATTCAAAATAGAATATGTAGGATAGCTAATGCTTAATCCTTTTAATATATTCTTGTCATATACTACAACATAGCATCAGTTAATACTTTATATTGAATGAACTTAATAACGTAGCGAAGGTGTTTGGATTAGATGGTAGTGTATTGGACTATCAATCGAAAGAGTTAGGGTTCGATTCTCATTGCTGTCATAGAAATATTTTGACGTAGAATTACGTCTTACAGCGCGGTTTGTATGGGGGTCATTTTCACGAATTTTTTCAAAGTGATATTTGACACTTTGGGGTATACCTACAGCCTTTAATATTCATCGTACAAAGAAAAAAAAAAATGCCAAAATATCAGTTTTAGTGGGAATAAAACGAATATCTAATAAAATAGCAAAATCTAAGAAGATGAAAAATTCATAAATTCGTATGAGAAATGCAAAATCTGCTTAGCTGCAGTAGCTGCTTATGCCGTTTTTAAGGTTGTTGTTGTTGTTGTTGAGTTTGCTTGTTTGGTTCGTAATCACGTCGTTCGTTGTTGTGCTGCTTCTGTTGTTGTTGTTGTTGTTTTTTATTAATATGTATGTAAAACATACATATATAAATACTCATCAGTTGCTTTCATTTTTTTTGTTACCCAGATAGCCAATCGGCTCGGTTGAAAACGGTGTGCACTTTTAAAAGCACTGAAGCGGACCGTTTCGTTGTCAGCAAACTATGCAATGTGTGTTTCATATAAGCGTACCATATACAAATTCTAAATACAAATTCTAAATGTTTAATAATTTAAAGCATTCTTGATTTTAGATACAAATGCTAGTTGTTTGATACTTTAAAATCGTTGAAATTGCAAATCAAATTGAGCTTTAGGTCAGGTTAGAACAATTAATTGCTCTAACGAACTTTTTCCAAAGAAACAACAACAATAAAATTTTCAATATGAAAAGGAAAACATCACTAGCTGATTAATAAGTTATCTGTTTGATTAAAAAGTTAGAGCAGTTAATTGTTCTTACCTGACCTAAAGCTCAATAAACGATTTTAAACTATCAAACAACTAGAATTTGTATTTAAAATAAAGTGTTATTTAAGCTATCAAACATTTAGAATTTGTATTTAAATCATTGAAAATCAACATAATTAATAACAAGGTCGTATAGAAAACTTTAAGTTGTGTATTAATTTTTTTTGTTGTTAAACAATTGTAACCTTTTCTTAAAATATTTTTTATTAAGTTGCAACAACAAACTAAAGAATAAACGGCAACTCAACTGATTCAATGCATAATTCAGAGTTTTTTGGCGAACGGGTGAAAAAGAGAAGGAAAAAAGACAAGAAAAAATGACACATTAAGCGAATGTGACATAAATTTCAATTCGATACTTGATAAATATAAAAAAGGACTTTACAATTATATATATAACGGTTAAACAGTATAAAAACATGTCGTTTTCAAACCAGCTAATCAGACGCTGCCGTTTTAAGTACCGTTTAGCTGGCACAGTAACATTCATGGCTTGTTGGGTTGTATTGCAATAGAGAATACAGATGCATGTAGCTAGAGAGCCAGTATGTAGCTACAAAAAATGTATTACTACAAGCTAAGGTTGCCAGTTAAAATTTGAAACAATTCCAACAAACAGTTACTTTTTCACATTAACATAAATTAAATACAACAAAAATTACCATGATAAAGATAAACAAAAAAGTTTCCACCGCAATAAAAAAATATCAAAATCCCAGGATCATTAAAAATTACTACAAAAATTCCACGCGTTTTAAAAATACCACCAAAAATTCCATATGCATTTAAAATTACCACAAAAATATCATTCGCATTATAAAATACCACAATAAGTCCCATATGCACAAACAATTTAAAAATGTTGTTTCTTTGGAAAAATTCGTTAGAGCAATTAATTATTCTAACCTGACCTTCAGCTCAATAAACGATTTTAAACTATCAAACAACTAGAATTTGTATTTAAAATCAAGTATGATTCAAGCTATCAAACATTTAGAATTTGTATTTAAATCATAGAAAATCAACATAATTAATAACAAGGTCATATAGATAACTTTCAACTGTAATTTAAAAAAAATTTAGAAATACCACAAAGATATTTTGGTTACTAAAACAAAAAAAATTTTTAAAAAGAATATTACCAAACTCTCACGAAAATAAAAAAAATACCCAGCTGAATTCCCAAGCCAATTCAAAAAATACCACGCTGAATTAAAAAATTTAATAGGAATTCCCAAAAACAAAAATTCCTAGAGGCAATCAAAAATTACCACGAATGGGATTTTTCCAATATAACTGGCAACGTTGCTACTAGCTGCTGATAATGGCCGCATTCCAGCCGAAAAAGTGCTCAGGTTGCGAAGTAGCATAAAGTGATACTTTCTGCTGAATGGGTGTTTTTGCGAAACGTCAAACGGCAAACTGCTGTTCGCCATTCGTTGTTTTTTTTAACATCTAAAATTTGTTTATACTATTGTGCATTCGTTTTACACAAGAAATCATTAATTAACGGCTTTATTGAAGAATAATCTTCTAATAATTAATAATTATCTATTTTCACTTCACAGCACAACTTCAGCAACAATTAACAATTTGCAGCCATGTTTTTTTAGCAGTCAAAATGAAAAGAACCAAAGAAGCATGCAATTTTTTCGATACCTTAGATCATGGTATAAGAAATAGAGGTGTTAGTGAGTTTGACACTTCTCTCTCAAAATGAAAAAATTATGTTTCCCCGCTCTTGTCAAAAACGGCTGATCGTGAATTGTAATGAAAACAAATTTTGTTAAATTCGTGTCCTTATGCAAGTTTATAAGATTTTTACTGAGATTAAAGTGAGAATGAAGTGATATGGAAAACAAAAAAAAATATATGATATGCTGTGCGTTATGAAAAAAAACGATGTGAATGCAAGACAATTTGCATGCTGGCCAAAGCTTCATGTCGGCGGCACCTTCCAGCGCACGTTTCTGATAAAATGGCCAAAACATTCAATGACGAACTTAACAAATCGGCGAAGACAGCTGCAATAACTTTTTGTTAACACAGCACGGCACAATTAATTGCATTTAATATTTATTTATACTTAATTCACACAATAAAAACTATAGCACATCATCAGCAACTCAAACAAATAACACAATTTGACCACTATCAACAGTTCCGCTCTTTCGCTCACAATTTTTTAACAGAAGCAACGAAATTCATGGTGTCAAAAACTCACTAGGGCTATTCCCGATTACGGGCAAATAGCGTGGCATCGTGGCATTTGCAAAATATGATGGCAAATATTTTCAACACAACAACAAAATGTATAGATTTGCATTTGCCCGACTGTGTCAAATTTGCAACACTAAAATCGCATTGCATACAGTCGAGCATGGGCAACTCTTATTTGCCAATCAATCAGCTGTCACATTTTAACCAAACGCCGCTAATAAAACAAAATTAACAGACTCTGATATGGAACTCACTTTGATAAATAATATACTTTGATAAATAATATTGAAAAACACCACAAATACTGTTCGTGCTGTATTTTGTTTTCCTTCAAAACAGCTGTGAGTTTTGTTTGCAACAGTGTTCTAAAAAGTGTGCTCACAGTTGATGGCAAATATTTGGTAGGGCATACATTTGCAAAGCTATTTGCCCGTAACTGGGAATAGCCCTACTAACACCTGGTTTTCTTACACCATGCCTTAGATGGCGACCGATCGTGGAACATGTTGTTTGAGCACATTATGATACATACCATTCTGCCCGAAAGTTGTGGAACAGCTACGTAGCAAATTTTCTGCTGAATGGGGCCATTGTTGTTTTGGTTCTGCATGCACTCCAAAGGGCCGTTATTCACTCGGCAATTCTATGAGCAATAATTGCTTTCGCCACAAGTAGTTTGTTGACTATTCGGGTTGAAAGGGGACTTTTGTAAACCCCTCATGCAGGCGAATAATTAGTTTGTCGCTTGCGGCAAAGGCAATTATTGTCGAGAAATTATTTTATATGTTCTTAATTCTTACTCTCTAGCAATAGGGTAGCTACAGTCAGAATATGACAATCGAAGTATTTTTAACAAAAATTATATCAGCTTATATTTATAAATATATCTGTGTCGACAAGGAATAACGACTTAACTCAAATTATCGTAAAAACCGATATTTTTATTGTACTAATTCCGACCTTTTTTCTGAAATATATGAAACGTTACAAACGGTAATAGGTGCAGAATTAAGTGGTTATCTATTCTGTGGAAAAAATGTTTTCCTGCATTCTATCAAAGATTGGCAACGAAGAAAATGCCATATAGCTTTTTTACGATATTTTGAGTTTAGTCGTTATTTGTTCATACATATGAATAATATATTTCCGTTATGGTACCACTTTTACTAAAAACAAATCGTTGTTATAATATATATATATTTTAATAAATTGATTTAAACTATTTTAATATGACATACTTCGATTGTCATATGCTGAATGTAGCTACCAAATTTCCAGAGTAGAAATTCAGAATATCTATAAAAAAAGAAATAGTTTCGATAGTATCGTAAGTAGAGCCGTAGAATTCCTTTTTATATAGTTATAGAGAAAAATTCTGGTTTTTTTTTCATTTATATTTTTCAAAACTATTTTAAAACATTTCATCTTCTAAAAAAAAATTATTCAAAAACATATTTGTTGTTATTTTTCTTTTAACTTACTTGATCTAATTAAATTCATGTAAAAATTTGTTTTGTTTTATAAAAAGCTTTCGTTTGAAATTTTTAGTGATGAATTTGTTGTTCATTTTTTATGTTGGTTAAAAGAAAATGTAATTCAAAGTTATGTTTAATAAATGGAAATAAATATCGGAAAAATTTGAATTATTTATTTTTCTTGTAGTAAAGAGCATAAACATATATAATAAATATATCAAACGAAAACTTTTTATAAAACAAAACAAATTTTAACATGAGTTTAATTGTGAGCTTTTTAGATCAAGTAAGTTTGAAGAAGGCAACAGCAACAACAAATTCGTTTTTGAATAATTTTTATTTAGAAGATGAAATGTTTTAAAAAAGTTTTGAAAAATATAAATAAAAAATCCAGAATTTTTCTCTATTACTGTAGAAAAACAATTCTACGTCTGTATTTACGATACTATCGAAACTGTATCTTTTTTAATTTTATATTCTCTTGTTATTATTGACGCAAGCAAAAAACTACAACAATTTTAAGAAAAAGGTGCATGGAAAAAAGGTGTCGTTTTTGGGATTTCACTCAAGCAAATCACAAAACGAGGAGTAAAAAGCTTCGCTTCAATAAATGTTTCTAACATTGCAGAATGCTTACCTTTCATTTGCAAATTGTATATGAGCTTCTTTTTACTCTTAACACAAGTTTTGCTCGTTTTAAGCTTTGTTGCCTTGATCTCCATTCAGGATATTTAAAAAATTTGTAGATTTGAAAACTCACCGACCGAAACTCGGTGTGTTTTTTTGACCGCCTGAGTACACAGTTCTAGAAACGAAACTCACGCTGACTGTTACTGGGGGTGGATTCTGTAACTATGAAAATTCAAGTGTACACGAAATTTTGTGCTCACTTGGAACTTGCGATTCTGTAGCAGTGTGAAGTGAACTTAAACGAAAAAAATGCACACAGCTATAAATATTATTCACTGAAATTTTTTGAAGAAAAATATACAAAAGTTGAGAAAAATGGCAAGTAAATTCAAAAAAAGTAGCGAACTAAAGAAGTATAAAATTAATTTTATGGAAAGTAATATAGAATCTGTTCGGTAATGCATCACGATTCGTAGTATGCGATTGCAGCGCGAATTTTTTGATGCGAATGATGAGTGACGCTTGATAGAAAAATTACATTTTAGAATGTTTGACGTTTCCAGTGCTGCAAAATTGGCCTTTTTCGAACATTTTGCTTGTGCTAAAAAGCAGCTTGTGCATCATGATGCATTTCCGAACATACCCATACCCTTTTCGCAAGATAAGTAAGCACATGTATGTACTGTGTTTTAAGTTTTTATCAATGTAATTTCAATTCGCAGGTTTGAAGATGTTGATGGCTCGCATTCTCGTTCTGAGAAATCAAGAATTTGTCCAAACAGCTAAATAGCTTACGAAGCGCTGTTAAAGATTTTCAAAAATGGAATAAATGGATTGAGGGTATCTCGCAAGTCCCTCCTGACAACGATTAAATGCTTTCTGTTTCTGATTTTCATGGTTATCTTAAATGCCCGTGGGATTTTTTGTGGGTTTTTTTAATTGCGATGGGATTTTTTTGTCAATTTGGGAATTTGCATGGGAATTTTCGTGGTTATTAATTTTTGTAATTGTGGGTTTTTTCGTGGGAATTTGAGGTGGAAACCGTAGCGGTGTTGTAGATTTTGACTTTTGTATTGATCTGAAAAATGAAAACCAAGAATATTATTAATAACTATGAGTGCAACTATGGCTGGCACTAGAAAGGAAAAAAAATATTGACAACTATCAGTGTTCCAACCCTGGTGTCCCAGATTGCCGTACAAAGGGCTAAAAATATCCGTATTTTTAGGTTCATTACCGTAACCACTTTTTGTGATTTGTTACTGGTACCTCAAAAAAATATACTGTTGAATAACTACTAGCATATACATTAGAGTGTATCGAAAACTCCAATTCCGGTACCAAAATTAAATAGCATATAAAAAATCCTTCTGATTGGTATATTTTTTTTATGTCTGAACCAATTTTGGCGTCCCTCGAAATGCTTTTTTTTTGCATATTTAAGCAACTTTTGTTCTGGAGACCCATTTATGCTTGATTTAAAAAGAAAATTAATCTTATCAATCAATTCCTTACCTACAAAAACATAAAACTGCAAATTTTGACCCCATTTGACATATGCTCTAACGAGATTTGACGGTTTTTTCAAAGTAAATCTACTTGTTATTTTATTTAAATAATATTTTTATTTTTTTATGTGTAAGTTTATGAACACTTTAAAATTTATTTAAACTGCGAAAATAGCGTTTATTTTGGGAAACCCGTGTATCTTTAATGATGAGAAACATATGATGATTTCACGGAACCACTGTACACTTGATCGTTACCGAAAGAAACAAGTGGCAATTTAGTCGTTTCTGGTGACATGATAGAAGATGCTGAAATTCGACAGGTACCTTGCCACATTCAGGATATTGAGGGGCATGTTAACCTTGTCACGGAGACGTCAGTGGCTGCTGCTTCTGCAAAACAAAGAAAAGGAATAATGTTTTCTCGGTTGGAGGGCCGTACAAAAAAGCTGAAATTCGAGTCCTTTACAGGATCTAGAAAAAATTAATTGTTCTTATTTTGTTAACAGTTCCAAAATATACTTTACTTTTACATTAAACAAAAATAAACCTAAAAGTGTTCAATCATTTCTTATAAATACAAAAAATATAATAAAAATAAAACAATTTTATATATACTATTTAATTTTGGTACCGGAATCGGGGGTTAGATTTTTCCCATACTAGTCGATACACTCTAATATACAGTGGTGTGCGATGAAATAGAGTCGACCCTAAAATAAATTTTCAAACCAAAAATAAATGTAGAAAATTTGAATTGTTTGTGAATTTTTTATTTTTGTTAATCTTTTAGAAACAAAGAAAAGTATTTACAAACATAAATATCGTTATATTAGCTTCAATGCTTAAACATAAAAAAAAATATTTCCAAATATCCTATTTTGGCTGTGAATTAAAATAGAGTCATCGAGTTTCATCATCTGAAATAAAATAAATACCAGTGTGAAAAAAAATTTGTTTCTTGTATACTTTTCCTTACCTCAGTATTTTGTGGAGTAGCCTTTATTTTTAATCACAGCTTAGCAACGATTAGGCATTGAATCCACAAGGTTTTGACACGTTCGGATTGGAATTTTTTCCCACGCAGACTTAACTAGTGTCCACAGCTCATTCTTATTGGATGGATAAGAGAAACTACCCCATACCATTATGTTTCCTCCACCATGTTTAACTGTTTTAACAGTGTATTGGGGACGGAACTCGGTGTTGGGAGGTCTTCGTACTGGCAAATTACTTCTATCAGAATTGAACAAGTTCACTTTTGTTTCGTCTGACCACAAAATATTTCGCCATTTGCTCACGGGCCAATTCACATGCTCCTTGGCGAAACGTAACCTTTTTTGAACGTTTGTTTTCGATAGAAATGGAACTTTTCGGGCACTTTTTGCCTTTAAATTATTCTTAATAAGGATTTTTCTTATTGTATAGGTGTCCACATCCAGCTTGTAATAGTTTTTGAGAGCGGTAGAGGTAATAAAAGGGTCTTTTTTAACGTGCCGCAACATTCTTCTTTTTATATGTTCCGTAACTTTAGGTTGTTTTCCGCGGTTTTCTAGCCTGACCTCATACTTAACGGCGTTTTCCACCATTTTTTTGGAGCATCCAATTAATTCCGATATTGTTTGGTAGCTTTTGCCTTCTTTTCTGAGCTTTTTTATTATTTCCCGGCGCTCATTACTACAATGCTTACCTCTGCCCATTTTGGAGACTAAATAATAACAATTAATAAATATTTGTAAATACTTATAATATTTAGAAGCTAAACTTACCTTTGTTTACAAATTTAAATGAAATGTACCGTTAATCGCATCAAAAAAATATGTTTTTCTTAATTGACTCTATTTCATTGCACAGGTCTTTACACGGCCTTTACCAAATTGACACTGCCCAAAAGAAAAGAAACGCACAAAGTATACTGAAAATAACGGTATTATATGCAGCGAGGAACCGATCACTCAAGTACAGAAGTTATTGATATGAAACTCATTACAGTGAAGACTTAAAGAGAGTTAAAGTTTTGAAGAGTGGATGACTCTATTTTATCGCACACCACTGTACATACAGTGGCTCACAGCTTATTTTATGCAGTGCATACTTTCAATTTTAGGGCTTTATAACAACGAAACTAACAGGAATAGAAAAAAAATAATATAGTATCATTTAAAAGAACAAGATGCTTAGTTTAATAAATTAACTTAATTTATTGTAAAAATATATATTAAGTTGGCTTAAAATTAAGAAACCAGAAAATACTGCTTAATTTCATATCACAGCTTATTTTATGTAATCACATGTTATTTATAAATTTTTCGTATTAATTAATGATATTTGATATTTTTAATATTTGGTATGATAGCCCTTGTTGTCCACAACAGATCTAAGATGGTTTGGCATTGATGCGACCAGTTTTTAAGTGATAGTTGGCAAAATATTCACCCACTTCGTTTTCAATATCTCTTTCTGGTGGTTTTTGTTTGAAATTCGATGTTTCTGGATGTTGTTTTCCAATAAAGACCACAAATTTTCAATAACATTAAGGTCTGGCGACTGTGCTGGCGGCGTCATCAATTGTGGACAGTTGTATACAGGGTTGTCCATATTCGAAGCGCCCATCTGGCAACACTGTAACTTTCCGCAGTGATGCCAAATCGACTAATGACATACCGGGTTTGAAGCGTCATTCCAAGCAAATGTTTACAATGGAACAGTACACGCCACGCGAACGCTCTAAAATTGTTGAAATTTACATTCAACAAAACAAGTCAATAGTGAAAACTCAACGTGCTTTCAAAAAATGAGCGATGAAGCTCATTTTCAGTTGAACGGAACGGTAAACAAACAAAATTGCCATATTTATGCCACTGAAAATCCACAAGAGATTCAAGAGGTACCTCTTCACGATGCAAAAGTCACTGTTTGGTGCGGCGTTTGTGCTAAAATGCTCATTGGGACGTTCGTTTTCGAAGATGATAATGGCCACAGAGTTACTGTCAATCAGGAGCGTTATCGCGATATGATAAACAATTTTTTCATGCCAATCGTTCGTCGAAAGCGTATCACGCACTACTGGTTTCAACAAGACGGCGCGCCACCACACACAAGCCGCACTACAGTCGATTTTTTGAAGCAATTGTTCCCTGGCCTTTTGATGTCAAAAAATAGTGATTTCGATTGGCCGCCAAGATCACCAGATTTAACGCCTCCAGACTTCTTTTTGTGGGGTTATTTGAAATCAAAGGTTTACGTCAACAAGCCAAAGACCCTAGAAGAGCTGAAAACCAACATCCGTCAAGAAATAACCGCCATTCCCATCGAAATGTTGAAGAAAACCATGGAAAATGCTGCAAAACGGGCACAATATGTCGTAGAGGCCAATGGCGACCATTTACGAGATATCATATTCAAGATATAATGTAAGCAAATCTACTTGAACCCAATTAAATGATATTTATGACGAACAGACAAAAAATTGTGGTTTCTTTGATTTATTTAAAAATAAAATGGGCGCTTCAACCCTGTATTAGTCTGGTTTGCACAATACCCGCTTTGTGGTTTTGATCGTCATCCTGGTAAAATCGGAAATTCAATTTTATACCCAGAACCTTTGCACTCTGCAACAAATTGTTTTTCAGGATCTGTAGGTACTGTAGGTAAATTTGTCCATTGTTGTTGCAATAAACGGCAACTTCCCAGTACCAGCAGCTGACCATGACGCTGCCACCGCCATGTTTCACGGTTTGTTTTAAGTTTTTTTTGTTGACCTCGGTATTCGGTTTTCGCCACATATAGCACATATTATATGAACCGAATAAATTGATCTTCGATTTTTCTGCAAAAATAACTGAAGTCCAGTACTATGGGGTTTTGGACATATGTTCTTTATCGTAGTTTAGTCTGCATAATCTGTTTTTGGGGCTAATAAATGGCTTGTTTCGTGTTACTCGGCCATGAAAATTCTTTTTGCGCAAGACACGTCGAATAGTTTCAGCACTACACTGTTTGCTCAGGTCAGTTTGAACTTCAAAAGCCATTTTCGGAGCTGAGAGTCACGGAGTAGCCTTTATCTTCCGTACAATATGCCGCTCGTCGGTTGCATTAAAAATTTTGTTTGGTGCTTCTTTGCTCTTATTGTGCAATCGATTCTTATGGACGAAGCGCTCGATGATCTTTTGCACTGTAAAAGAATTGATATTAACCATTTCAGCCATTTTTCGCTGCGAACTGCTGTTTTTAAAATAGTATATAACCAATTCTCGTTGTTGTAGCGTTGCACGCTTTATTTAACTAGACTTTTTGCTCTTTCAAATGACACCATATTATCTTTTGTATTCCTGTTAGTTTTGTTTTTATAAAGCCTAAAAGTTTAAAGTATGCACTGCATAAAATAAGCTGAGAGCCACTGTATGTGGTGCCTTGTTTTATCACCACATCAATTAAATTCCCACACTCTAACCTACTTACCTTTTTGTTACGTTGATCTCTATCTTACTTACCTTTTTTTTACGTTGATATCGTGTACCGTATTTATATGACTTTATGCATTAACTTATTAATTACCTAATTGTGTTATTATATGTTACCTTATCCGTATGCGAAAATAACTACACATAGTTATAAAACACTTGTATATATAAAAACATTTTAATTATTATTCATATTTTTAAATATCAAAAATTTTCTTTTGAAAATTTAGTTATAAAAGTTTTGTAAATTGTACATCTTAAATAAAAATTTTAAAATTAAAAAATAATTTAAAATTAAAAAATAAACTTGTTTCACCACCAAATATTGGCGATCCTGCCAGGAGCACTACATCCAGTTCTATTAATAGCGTTCTGGCGACAATTTCATCGTTACCATCTTCTTCTGCTTCTAAACAAGGTCAACCCTCCATCTCACTAGTTGCAGCAAAATAACCAGCCATTTCACCAACGTTGTCAGGCGGGCATCAGCTAAATAACTTTGTTGTTAATAGAACTGCTGGAACAGTTTCAAACAAAACATCACCAATGCTGCAATTATAGCTATAGCTAACTCTTCATCTCCGTCGAGCCCAGTAAAAGTGCTACAACCACAGATAACATAACTTTCAAATCACCTCAAGCTATGTTGTCTTGTAAACAAAAAATACCACAACAACAACCACAAGTTGCTACAACTACTATAAATCAAGCTCCGAAATTTGTAGCAACATCATCCACTGTTTCCTCAACATTAAATTCGAGCAAAGTATCATCCAAAAAGCCGACACAAATAACAACGTCTGGAGCTTTGAACCAACAAGTGCAACAACAAAAACTTATTAAAAAAAACAACGGTAGCAATAACAAAGCATAATACACAAAGAAATACGGTAAACGATATCAACGTAATAAAAAGGTAACTAGTATAGAGATCAACGTAACAAAAAGGTAAGTAAGTTAGAGTGTAGGAATTTAATTGATGTGGTGATAAAACAAGGCACCATATTGGCAACAACATTGGCAGCAACAACAATTTTCTTTCTATATAAAAATTTATATATTATGTTAAAAAAATTTTTTTGACAAGTTATGTAAAATTTTGTTTATCACATAATATTATAAATTTTTTTTTCAGGTTGTCTAATCATTTTATAGGGTCGTGAGAAACTTATCGTCTTACAACAGTAAGCACTCCACTGCACTAGGGAAACACATTTTAGGAAACATATTTATAGGTACACATTTTAAAATAAACCATGAATCTTTCACACACACCACCACCCCATCCCAGACAAACCCCCACCCCCTTACATACTTCTAACACTCTCTCACATTTAGGCGAAGGCGATCATCGCCCTTTCATACAATTACAAACGGATCTAGTCAATCCATTTGATGCACCAATGCATCCAGAAATACAAGCGACGTCAGTAAAATTGGTCCACAATTTTGGACCACTTGTCCCGACGCATGGTTCGCCCATGCAGAAATACGATTTCAAGCAAAAGGAATCACAACTGACAAGACTAAGTTTGAGTACCTCGTAACCGCTCTACCTTAAGAGGTTATGGTTTATGCCTTTGCAGTTTAACCATTTAAGTGAAAGAAAAAGATTATATTATAAATAATTTATTTCGTAAGCTTATTTACGCGTCTGTAACAAGTGACAAAAGAATATCGAATACTAAGAACTAAAGTAACAATGTTAGTGGTATCACTTTTACCTTCAGCTAAGGAGCTGAATTCTAGGGTTGCCATATAAAGAGAAAATTTATAAATTCAAGATTTACTCTGTGCAGAGTTGCCGCCACATCACTCCCCTTCCAATATGGTTTCTATGCAACAAATTGCACATATCTTCTCGGTTTCTTTATTTCTCTTCCAGAGCGGGATGTTTCCGGAGGTGTAAAAACTTTTCTTACTGGTTGATGCTGTTCCGGTGTTTCATTTTGTGTTTTATCTTCAGGAACGATTGGAACTTCATTGTCAGATAAAGATTGCTGTTTTTCTGGAATGATTGAACAATTTTGTTTGTCTTCGTTGATTATAAATGCTGCCTTCACTCTGTCTATGCTTACTTTTATGATTTTACCACCTATTTCGACGTCAAAATTTTTATCTTTTCTACTGATGACTTTATATGGCCCGTCGTAGGGTGCTTTCAATGGCGCTCGAACTGTATCATCTCGCAAGAAAATATGAGTGCAGGTTGTAAGTTCTTTTTGCACAAAAATATTTTGTGATGAGTGATTAGAAGCTGGAACTGGTTTTAGATTACCAATAATACTTCGAAGATTTTTTACAAAATCGCTTTCAACATACTCCTCTGCTGATTTTTCAAAAAACTCACACGGTAGTCTAATTGTGGATCCATACAACATTTCGGCTGCTGATGCATTTCAATCTGTTTTAAAAGATGTTCTCAGGCCCAACAATACTATCGGCAAGCTATCTGTCCAACGCTTAGACGTATGGCACCTAATGGCACATTTAAGTGTACGGTGCATTCGCTCCACCAGGCCATTTGCCTGTGGGTGGTAAGCAGTAGTACAAAGATGCTTGGAGCCAGTCAGTTGAGTTAGCTCTTTAAACAATTTTGACTCAAACTGTCTAACCTGATCGGTAGTTATGACGCTTGGCATACCGTATTGCGATATCCATCCATTTAGGAATGCTCGTGCAACTGTTTGTGCTGTTATGTCCTTGATAGGGATAGCGACTGGCCAACGACTGAATCGATCCACACAGGTCAAACAATACCTAAAGTCATCTGATGTTGGCAATAGTCCTACTAAATCAATATTTATGTGTCGAAATCTCTGATCTGGAACTTTAAATTGCTGCAAAGCGCTTCGATTATGTTTATTCACCTTAGTTCTTTGACATTCAAAACAGGAATCAACCAATGTGGTGATGTAGCTTTTCATATTTTTCCATACGAACCGTTCGGTGATCAGCTTTACTGTTGAACGTTTCCCAGGGTGTGACATATTGTGGATTGAATTTAATACATGTCTTCTGAATGATGGAGTAATATAAGGACGCACTCTTGTTGTTGAAACATCGCACAATAATGGTATTTGAGAATTTGGCAGATGGATCAGTTTCAATTGAAGTGAAGAATTGTTTTGGACATCTCTTATTTCATCATCATTTTGTTGACTTATTGCAAGTTCCTCAAAATTTAGCTGGTCGGCGTTAAACATGGCCTCAATCCGCGACAATGTATCGGCAACAATGTTGTCTCTTCCCGAAATATGTTGAATATTGGTTGTATATTCGCTAATGAAGCTAAGCTGACGTATTTGTTTAGGAGAAGCCTTTTCCGAATTTTGTTGAAAAGCGAACGTAAGCGGTTTGTGGTCCGTCAGAATCGTACAATCACGACCATCAATCATGTGTTTGAAATATTTAATAGCTTGGTAAACTGCCAGTAACTCTCTATCAAATGTGCTATATCTTTTTTGAGTATCAGACATCCTTTTCGAAAAAAAACCTAGAGGTCGAAGATTGCCATCTACTATCTCATGGATTGCTGCACCAACACAGAAATTGCTAGCATCAACATGAAGAACCAATTTTGCGTTTAAAGAGGGATGAACTAGTAGAGCTGCTTCAGCAAGGCTGTTTCTACATTCATCAAAGGCTTTTGTTGCATCATCATTCCACTCAACTGGCGTTCGATCATTTTTTTGTTTGTTTTTATAAGTTTTTGAAGCTTCCCTTGCTTATACGCCGCATTTGGAAGGAAACGTCTGTAGAAATTTAAAAGTGTTATAAATCGTCTTAAATCGCATGTGTAAACTAGTTTTTTAAAATTTAAAATTGTCTCAACTTTTTCTTTTGTAGGTGATACGCCATCTTTTGTTATACAATGGCCTAAAAAATTAATTTCTTTTTGTCCGAAGACACATTTCGATACTTTTATTTTCAGACCTTGTTGTCGCAGACGTTTAAAAACGATGTTCAAATGCTGTATATGCTCTTCTTCACTCGATGATGCTACGCATATATCGTCAATATATACGATGACGAAATCCAAATCACGAAAAATGTTGTCCATATAACGTTGAAAAGTTTGGCTGGCATTTCGGAGACCAAATGTCATAACATTAAATTGGTATAAACCAAATGGTGTAATTATGGCTGTTTTTTCCCGATCTTCCGGTGCAATTGGTACCTGATGATATGCCCGTTCCAAATCAAGTGTAGTAAATATGGACTTGTTGTGTAAGACTTGTGATATATCATGCAAGTGAGGTATGGGGTATCTGTCAGGTTTAGTCACCGTATTTAAGCGCCTGTAGTCGCCGCATGGCCGCCACTCACCTGCTGTTTTCTTTGGCGCCATGTGTAGTGGACTGGACCACTGACTGCTGCTAGGACTGCATATGCCTTGTTTCAGCATGTATTCAAATTCCCTTTTTGCGAGGGCCAATTTTTCCGGGTTGAGACGCCTAGGCTTTGAAAATATTGGCGGTCCTTCTGTCACGATGTGGTGGTAAACTTTTAAATTTACAGAATTTGCTGTGTATTTAAAAGGTTGTGTTAAATCCTTGTATTTATCTAGAAGCTGTTTTACCCAACCATTTTCCGCTGGTGAAATTGTGTGAATCTGCTCATGGCAGCTTTTGTCAAGAATTATATTAACCATCATCTTTGTTTTGTTGTCAATAAACTTTTTTCTACGCACATCAACTAAAATGTCATAATTATGTAAAAAATCGACGCCTATTATTGGTTTTTTGACATCGGCAATGAGAAACTCCCAGTCCATTTTTCTTCTAAGGCCGAAGTCGACTGGTACGATTTTTGTGCCGTATGTTTTTATTGGCGTGCCATTTGCAGCGTATAAATTATATGAATGCGGTACATTACGGTTTGTGGGAGGCAGAACCGAAAAATCTGCCCCGGTGTCGATAAGATAACGCAGTTTTGATTTTTTGTCCGTAACAAATAGGCGACGGCTTTCTGAAGCTTCCACTCTGTTCGCCGCCAACGACAGAGCAGCAGTTAGTTTTCCGGCTTCAGGTTCTTAAATTGGCAAGGTTCTTCGCATTTTCGGGCCTTGTCCCCAAATCTGTAATGAAATTTGCAAAAAGGAAAACGTACTTTTGTTCTTGACTTACTACGGTTACGTTGATGACTGCGATCATTAGAACGACCTCTATCGTATTGACTTGTTCGCATTTGTTTAATTTGACTACGCAGCTCATCTATGTATTTCTGCTTTTAGTGTTGAATCATATTGAACAGCTGATATTGTAGGGTAGCTTTGCATCTCCATTAATTTATCGGCTTGTTGAGCCATTTGAGTAGAATTTCCATCAACAATTGTAACAACAGAGCGAACTGTCTCTGGCAAGCGTTCCATCCACAACGATTTTAATGCGTCGTCAGATATTTTGTTACCAGCTAAGTCCTTCATCCTTTTCAAAAGTTGGGATGGCTTAAGGTCACCCAGTTCAATTTCTTTGATTAATTTTCTTAATTTACGATGGTCAGAATCCGTATATTCAGCAATCAATGATCTTTTTATGGCATCATACTTTCCATTGGGAGGTGGGTTGCGCATAATGTCTGCAACTTGTAGTAAATACTGTGGTTCTAATGATGAAATTACATGATGGTACATTGTCTCATCGATTTTGATTCCGGCAACGGCAAATTGCGATTCCATTTGTATAAAATAAATGTCTGCCTTCTCCTTACAAAACGTTGGCGGCTTGACGCCCACTCTGAATACTTCACGTACGCCATTTGCATTTAATGCCGCAGCTCCCAATGGCGTTGAAAATTCTTCATCGTCAGAAGTCGTTTTGTTATCTTTTCCTTCCATTTTTAACGTAAAGGGTCACCAATATGGTTTATGCCTTTGCAGTTTAACCATTTAAGTGAAAGAAAAAGAATATATTATAAATAATTTATTTCGTAAGCATATTTACGCGTCTGTAACAAGTGACAAAAGAATATCGAATACTAAAAACTAAAGTAACAATGTTAGTGGTACCACTTTTACCTTCAGCTAAGGAGCTGAATTCTAGGGTTGCCATATAAAGAGAAAATTTATAAATTCAAGATTTACTCTGTGCAGAGTTGCCGCCACTAGGTAATTATAACAGTACTAGACTTCATACAAAAACCCCCGTCCCTAAATTTGTATGAAGGTCTAAAGAGAACCTTGATTGACAGACACTTTTTAAGTGAAGCCAAGAGGTTAGACAAAATTCTGTCTGGCACTGAGATGGGTGACCAAAAGCCATCTAAATTTTATAGGTCACTTATAATGTTAGCCGGTAGTACAGTCGATAGCGACTTAGTTTATAAAATTTGGCTTCGCAAAATCCCCTTAATATTGCTTTGACCGGATTTGGTCAGAGAGAAGTAGAGGAACAATTGAAACTAGCTGACAATTTGTGGGAAGTTATGTCGAAGTCGCTTCAGTTGGCAATAATGCCCAGCGTATGGCAAAAATCACCCAAAACTCTGAACTTGCTATGATAACGCAATCATTTGCTGAAACAACGTCCAAAATCCTAGAAAGTTTCAACAAACTAACAATTGAGGTCCAGGAGTTGAAAAACCAACGATACCGTAGTCATTCACGTTCGAACTCGAGAGAATCTAATTTTCGAAGATTTTCAAAACGTAGATCCCCGTCCAGAAGTGTGTCACGACAACGACCTGCTAAGTGGGTATGTAGATACCATTTTAGGTTCGGTAGGGCAGCTAGGCAATGCGAACAACCATGCTCATTCGGTCAAAACGACACCCAACACAACATAACTCAACAAACTAAGTGACTCCATCATTGCGACGGCTAATGATGGAAGTCAAACAATACTCACACGCCGCCTTTTTATTTACGATAATGACAATCACATACATTTTTTGATAGACAGTGGAGCAGAAGTTTCAGTACTTCCAGTAAATAAATTTAAAGCCCACAAGAAAAATTCAGACTTAATATTAACAGCAGCTAATGGTAGCACAATCTCAACTTTCGGCAAGAA
This sequence comes from Dichetophora obliterata, assembly GCA_963920525.1. Classification (NCBI taxonomy): domain Eukaryota; kingdom Metazoa; phylum Arthropoda; class Insecta; order Diptera; family Sciomyzidae; genus Dichetophora; species Dichetophora obliterata. The sequence continues at coordinate 167,819,607 of OY986436.1, read as the reverse complement.
ATTACTTAATCTAAATTTGATAGTAAGACGCGATTTCCCTTTTACATTTGTACTAGCAGACATTACAAGACCCATCATAGGAGCAGATTTCCTTACGAAATATGGACTCTTGATAGACTTAAAACACAAGAAACTCATTGAACACAAGAAACTTACACAACTATCAGTTAACGCAATCACAGCATTTACAGAAACATCACTACCAAAACTAATTACACTAGTATACAAATATACTCTAAACTTATCCATCACTAACAACAGAACCTGACAACAAACCAGTTAAACACAAAACCGTACACCATATAACTACAGAAGGACAGTTACCTCTTTCAAGACCAAGACGCTTTGACTCCAACATATACAAAATTGCCAAAAAGGAATTCGACTTCTTAATCAAAGCAGATATGTGCCGTCCTTCAGACTCCATGTCAGCGTCTCCACTACATTTAGTACAAAAAAAAGATGTGAACGACTGGAGACCTTGTAGTGACTATAGAAGACTAAACGCAATTATATATTTAAAAACAATAAATTAATTCAATCCTTTAAATAAAATTTGTTTTAAAAGCTAAGTTAATAGGAAAATTAAGAAGATACCCTGCGCAAACTGCTGGTCATCGTTTTCTGATGCCTTTTTTGGTCTACGTACAAGACAACTTTGTCCTGATGCTTTTTCTTTCAATTTGGATAATTTGCCAGCTTTATTTTTTCCTAAGAAGTTGCATTCTTTGTGAAATATTTGAGTCCGGAAATCAAGCAAATTGCTAAATTTTGCTGTACCAGAAATGCGAACGTTCGTATTTATGGTTCTTTTACCCGCTTTTCTGAAATAAATTTTTCTGGATCTTGTTTCGAAATCCTGAGTTGACCGTCAACAATAGACAACTTTCCTTATTACATAAAATGCACACGGCTTTGGCTGAGCTTATTTTGCAAGGCTTGAGCCACTGCTTGAATTCTGGAAGATTTTGCCATAAGATCCTTCACTTTTGGCAACTATGCTTCCTTACTGTTTTTGCATGGTTTTCAATTTTTTAAATTGTTGAAATTTGAATATGCATAAGATATGTTAGTAATTGATAATAGTTTAATATTATGATTGGTAGAAGAAGTATTAATATATTGATTTAAAAATATATCATTTGTATTCTTAAAAAATAGTTGCTTGGTGTAACCCTAGCATGAGCGTCTGCATTGCGAAAATTGTAATTGCGCTCATTGTGCTCAGTAGCTCGATCCTGTAACAAAATCGGCAAGTTACCGATTTGTGTGACGTCAGCCGTTATTGATCCCTAGTTACCGATTTCCTGACAACTAATGCTTCAGTACGTGTAAATCGGTAAAAACTAGGACCGTGATGAAAAAGAACACAAATCGAGAAGAAAAGTTGCGAAATTGAATCAAATGACAAGCAGCTGTTTACTCGAATATATTATTTTAGTTGCGCTTAATAAATAGGTGCTTGTCTTGTTAATAAAAAGTGAATATTTGCTGTTTAAGAAAATTAATTATGTTCTAATGATGTGTATTAATGGTTGCGGAAATAATCAACGATTATGAGTGTAAATAATTTTACTCTTAGTGCTGTGCTGCAAAAACTTAGCAAATATATGCAACCGGGTACTTTTTCTTTTTTATAACTCAAACATATACTGCATAATTTTTAACTTTTATGTAAATAGGCATTATTTATAAATTGCATTACCTTTAAAACTAAAACTTTTTTAAGAATAACAAAATATTTCAATCAGAATAAAATTCGATTTATTTGAAAGTAACCATTCGCAAAGGTATATATTTTGAGTACTTATATCTTAATAATACACAACATTACGGACATTGGATAAATCGGTAGAATTCTCACTTGCCGCAAAGCCAGTGAGAAAAGTGACACATTGTTATCGATTCACTTTACTTACAGAAACACTTTTTTAAAAGGTTCCATTGAAATGAAATCGGAACATGTGATAGCTTATCGATTTGGAACGAACGAATCGAACAGAAATCGATTGAGATACGTACAGAGACATTGCAGGTGAGAGTGACATCAGAGTGACGTCAAATCGGTAATATGAGTCGGTAACTACGATCGCTACGAGTTACAGGAACGAGCTACAGAGCTGCCTAAAATCCATGTTGCATCTTCAGTGATATAAAAATCGGGTGTTTTATAACTGTAATTGTAAAAACTCTGCATATTATCTAGTCACCGTATCGAGTATGTATTTTGTCATATAAAACAAATAATTTTAGTAATATTTTGACTGTTAAAATTTTGATAAAATTTGCCTGATATTCTGCCATATGAGAGGTTCTAATTGTACCTGCGGAAAAAGGTTATACAATTTTATCAATATTCGCCACATGACTGATATTTTGTTATATATTTTATCTTTGAACGTTGAATATTAAAGGCTGTGCGTTTACCCCAAAGTTTAAACAAAAACAAACAAACAAACAAACAAATTTGCGCTGTAAGGCGTAATTATACGTCAAAGCAACATCGCTTTTTGTAGCTATGTCAAATAATAAAAACCCTTTTAAGGAAAAATATGCAGAATGTGCAACACTGCTTTTTCATTACAGCATGTTCGCGCTCTCACGTGTTCTGTACATCTACGCTCTTCATCCTCTCAAAATTTTCCGCTCCTCTTTCCGCTTCACCCCCGAATTCATTCAGAAGACAACAAAGTGCACTGCCCTGCCCTCTGTCGACGCACGGGCAAGAATTCTGGACGGCCCTACCCTAAGGTTGCAAACAGAGTAAGCGCCGATGCTGACAGGCGCAGAAAAACTATGTGAACGAGCGAGAAAAAGTTATTTCTATCTCGTTTCTTCGCAGGTTACTGCCTGCGCCTGTCTGAATCGCCTTTCACTCTGTCCGCAACCTAAGGCATGCTTTTGTAAAGTGTTAATGAGTTATTTCGTGAACAGCTGTTGTACGTGAATCAAAAGACAGGTGGCTGGTAAATAACTTTGATCAAGTTTTCAATATAATTGTATATTAAATTGCATTGTTTAACTTTTAATAGAATCGCAAACATCTGAGCTGCATATTAAAGATTCCAACGCTGTTAATGAAACTACAAATTAATACTTTTCACCTAAAATATTCGTATATTAAAACATTACAATGAACTGTGAATTGACAAAGAGAGCTTAGATTAGATAACGATAGTGCGAAAAGCGTAGTCTTGTTTCTATCATTCTTGGTATTTAAAAAAATTAATGCATTATACAGTTTCCAAGATGCATTATAAAATACACTATTTTGTAAAAATTTAATTCTAAATAGAAAATTTGTTGTTTGGTTTTTTTTTATTTAAAATTTTTATTTGGTTTTATTGGTTTAACAAAACATTGGAAAAAATTCTTAAGATGTAAATATTTTTTATATGCTTAAAACTTAAAATAGTTTATTAAAAAATAAAAATTGTAATCAATGCTTTGTAATTTAAAATAAAATATTATGATAAATTCAAGTTTTAACGATAATTATTTTTTACCTACAAAACTTTTATATGTTATGCTTAAAATTTTCAATCAAAAGTTTCTTTGCTGTCAGATATGTAAATTATAGCTAACTTTATTTTTGCAATCTCTGTTATAAACTTTTCTTTAAATACTCATCAAAGAATTCAAAGCTCGCGTATCTATAGAAATATTATTTATACCGCACTATTTTTCTATTTTAATTCTAAAAGTATTTTAAAGTGAATGTTTTTATTTTAGGGCTAATACTATTCAATATTATGTTTGTATGTGTGTAGATAGTATACGTATTTAAATATTTATCTTTTCAAAATTTAGCACTCGATATTCTTTAATTTTAACTCCCCCCAAAAAATCAAAGATTGTGAATGTATAGAAAATAAATAATAATATCAAAGTAAATTTTAATAAAAGCGACTGTACATAATTCTTGGATTCCTCTCTCAGCAATAATCTTTAAAATATCATTAACCCCCTTTCCCTGATTACTTCGGCAATTCGTAATTGAATCGCATTGGAAGTGCTTTCGGTGTTATGATCTCGTCCTCCATTTCTTCATCGTGCATAGCGAACTCACCGCCACTACTTACTTCGGTATAGAATTCATTTGGTACAATCTCTACATCTGTGGGAGGTCCCATGGTTGAAGTTCGAAATGCACCACCAGAAGAATCAATAAAGCCTCCACCAGGAGACTTGGGAACTCGCAATATATCGGGATATAGAACATCGTCGATGTAAAACATGGTTCCCAAGTTATAGACAAAAACCTCGCTCTCCGTAATGTGTGCATTATTAACGGATACATTACTGCCCGGCGAACGAGAAATCTTTATATGACCACCACCAATCGTTTCAAAGACTTCGTTATCCTTAAAGTCACGATCATAGAGACGGCCACGAACAAAGTGATTAAGTAGCATTTTAATGCCACGAGGAGATGCCTATAGAAAGGTAGTATATGCTATATATCAAAAATGTTTGCAAATATACAAACAGAACTACTTACCAATAAATCATCCGAAATTCGATCGAAGCCAATGCGTTCAAATGCTTTGTCCTCTGGAACGAAGAAAGTGTAATTTGCGCCAGACACATGTGGTGCGATTTCGGCATTATTCAGATATCTTAAATGAAGAATATTGCAGATATTTAAGGACTTATGATCATATTGAATTTATACCTTGTTATATGTGTGAACCGTGGATCCTTTTCTAAAGCCAGAAAAGAATGTGATAAAAATTGTGCTCCAAACCAAGGAAAAGCAAGCAACGGCGGAGTTTCCTTATCCTTGTGCATCTATAATTAAAAAAACATATAGTTACATATAATAATTTTTAACTTGATGTTAGAATAATAAGGTATAAACTAAATTTAATAAAGTCTTTCTTAGTTTTTAAAGTTGCAAAGTTAGCTGCTGTTGATAAATTTGTAGAAAAAAAAACAAATTGGCCATTCAAGTGCTGACCTTGAAAGGCATTGACCGGGCTTCTTATAATTAATTGTGTTGTGCGTGTTATTAAATGTTTGCACACAAATGTCGAGAACTAGACGCACGTACTTGATGTTGATTTCGAATGGCTCAGGAGCTTTAAGAGGGTGGTATGAACAGTTTCCGGCCCAATAAATATACAAAAAAATTTTTTTAATTTATTTTTATTTTTCTTTTCTACTTAGTCTCCTTTTAATTCTACACACTTCTTTTACACGCAGCATTGCTAGATTTTTTTTTTTAAAAAACTATAAATTCCAAATAAAAAAATTGTATTTAAAACAAAAAAACTGTAACCCTAAAAAACGAAGCTACATGAGGGCAATGCATATTTTTTGCATTAACATTAAAATTTTCTATTATCATTAAAAATTTAGTGGTAATGCAAATTTTTTCCATTACCTGGTAATGCAATTTTTTTCATTACCATTACATTCTAATTAAACCACCACCTAGTGGTAATGCAAAATAAATGGAATGGAAAATGCCCATATATGGTATAGAAGTAGTTGCTGATAATGCTACTGATATGTCCTTGGGTTCTTGTTTGTCCAGTGAACCCTCTTTATCTAAGAGCTTTTTCTATGATGCAATTTCTTCGTTTGAAGTGTATAAAATTATTATGTCGTTAAAAAATTCGAATTCCGCTTCTAATTATTATTTTACAAATAATTTCATTAAGAAAATTTATTTTAATATTTGCGATGTTTTAAGCCATTTGTTTAATTTAAGTGTTGAGACAGGTACATTTCCGAGTGAAATGAAGATGGCTGAGGTAATTCCTCTCTTTAAGAAAGGCGATCGTTCCAATATTAACAACTACAGACCCATATCGCTCCTTCCAGTGTTTTCTAAAGTGTTTGAAAAAGCTATTAAGGCTCGTATCGTAAAATTTTTGGAAAATAATTGTATTCTTAGTAAATGTCAATATGGCTTTAGATCTGGTTTGTCAACAGAAGATGCTCTTTTGAATTTTTGCTCAAATGTCTACTCAGGTTTAAACAATAAAAAGTTAACTGCGGCTCTTTTCGTTGATATAACCAAAGCTTTCGATACAATCAACCATGATATTTTATTAAAAAAATTGCATAATTTTGGCTTTAGAGGCTTAATATATAACTGGCTTGGTTCTTATTTATCAAATAGACAGCAGAAAGTTAAGTTTAAAGGTAACTTTAGTTCTTCATTGCACGTTAAATTAGGTGTACCACAAGGCTCGGTGCTAGGTCCTATTCTGTTTTTAATCTTCATTAATTCACTTTTTTCTCAGAAGTTCAAAAGTAGTGCAAATGCATTTGCTGATGACATGGCCTGTACGTTTACGTCTAACTCACCATTAAACCTTGCTATAGATTTAAATCATGATCTGGCAGTTTTAAGTCACTGGTTTAAAGTCCATCGATTGGTACTTAGCAATAAAACAAGAATTATATTTTTTAGTGCTTTAGGTAAAGAAGTTGCTTTTCCACAATTTTACTTTCATGATGGCAGTTGTAAAAAGTTCATGTCTAGTAAATATATCTGTTCTTCATCTGATGTTTTTCATACTTATTCTGAGGCTTTTTGTTGCTCTTATAAGTGTTTTAGTATTGAACCTGTTAATTCTTTTAAATACCTCGGATTAATGTTGGATAACAAGATGAGTTGGTTGGAACATACTCGAGCTCTAAAAAATTATCTAATGACTGCCACTAGACATTTATTTTTGTTAAGACCTTATTGTTGTTCTGAACTTCTCAAGTCAATTTACTATGGTATTTTTCAATCCAAATTGGAATACGGTTTAGTTTGCTGGGGCGGCGCTTATGCTAACAAAATTACTCCTCTTTTTATATCTCAAAAACATGCAATACGTCTGATTTGCAATAGATCTCGCCGTGATAGAAGTCTGATTCTTTTTAGAACATTGAACATCTTACCATTAAAGCATTTATACTGTTTCAAGGTGTTAAAGATGTTTTTTATCAAATCTGGGTATCTACTAAGTAGATACTCAATAAGCTATAACTTAAGAATTAATCTTCAGAATCTTGTCACTGTACCACAGTTTTCACTTCAATTATTTCTGCAGTTTTATACTTCAGTAGCTCCCAGACTCTTTAACAGCTTACCTTATAGCATAAGATGTATTCGTAATAAATGTATGTTTCTTCGTAATGTTAAAACTTGGCTTTTCAGTCTTAATTACAATGATGTTGATTGTTTGTTCAGTGTTGGTTGGTAGTTAATCCTTTTTTGTTTTTTGAGCTTCTCTACTTTTTTTTTTTTTTCTCATTATATATTAATTTTTATTATATATTTTTATTATTTATTACACTTCTTTTTTTTTTGTGATTATTTATATTATATATTTATTCTTTGAAACCACTTCACTTCACGTTATAATAATATTACTTATGTAACTGCAATCGTCTCTAGTTCTTTGTGAACTATAGATTGCAGATCTTTTTCATTCCAAACTACAACTTCTTATGTAATGTAATTAATGAATTTTTTGCCTATTTAAGTTATGTTGTGTATTTTAATGAAAAAGATATAATAAATGTTACTACTACTACTACTACTATAGTGCCAGCGGAACAAGCTGCTTAAAGCGACTTGTTCGCTGGTATTCAGAGTGCCGATTGTTGCTTTCTCACTCACTAGCATGGTTTGCATGTATTAAGTTTTATTTTACACTATGCTTCCTTATTTTTTTCATTAAATAACGTAAAAAAGGAGAGCAACAAGGAAAACTCCAATAAAATACATACATATAATTTGTTTTGTTGTTTTTGCTGTTGCTCCTTTTCTTCGTTTTTTCTTATGATAAATAGTATGTGGGTGAAAAAATTAAAACTAGCGATAAGTAGCTTTTGTTTTCTTCTAAATTTTCTCTTTTGTCGTGTTAAAATCGATCATTTGACATCAATCTGTTATATGTGTATACAAAATAATTAGGTGTTGGTCAATCAACGAGTCTGTGTCATGCATACAAACAAATGCTTACTAACACATATAAATGATTGATATTCAATGATTGACCGTGTAACTCCGCATTTAGGAAAATGTTTAGGAAGCCTTTCGGTGAGTCGCTTATTCAGTTGATTGACTTTTCCCACTATTTTTTTGTTGTTGTTATTTTTTCTGTTCTGTCTAAAAAAAAAAATTCGAAATGAAAACCCAACAACATTGCAACAAAAAACAGTACAAAAAATTCCAAAAAAGTCGAAACAATCTGGAACAGCAAGTGACTTAAAGTGCCTTACAGTGACTTAAAGTGCGTTTCAGCATAGTTTTTCGCATTTTTGTCTCTTGACTTGTTTTCCGCTGATATGAGTATAGCAAGAAGCAATCACGAAATCACGTTTCTTGTTTGATGCTTCGATCGCAAAAAAAAATTTAATATATGTAAACAAAATCAAAATAGTCAAAACAGTTGCAACAAGTTAGCGACTTAAACTGACTTAAAGCGACATACAATGGCTTAAAGTGCGTTTCATCATCGTTTTTATCTTTTTTCTTGTTGTTCACTGGTTTGAGGAAAGCAACAAGCCCACACGAAATCACGTAACATTTTTGATGCTTCGATTGCAAAAATAAACAATAAATAAATGTAATATATACAAACAAGCCCAAAGTAGTCAAAAACCATTAGCAACTGCTTTTAGCTTGACGCGCTTGTAGCTAGGTTCGGCCAAGCAATAAGTCGCCACTATAAACACGCCCTTACTCTATGAGATTTGCCATTGCCTGCAGCGAGGGGACGGCCGACAGAAATATTAATTTTTATCGTTCAAAATCGTCATTTCAATATAAGAACGAAGTATATTTTATAGTTATTTATTTATTATAAATAAAAAGCGTATACTGAGGGAAATATATGTTAAAATTAAATGAAATTGTATTCATAAGAAAACGAAATTGTTTTTGAAATAGAGCTTGAAACATTTTCATTTAAGTTAAGCAAAAATGTGTTTAAAGTTTAATTTAAAACAAAAGTTTTTGTTTTCAAAAATATGTTTTTTCAATATGCTTTCATTGTTAATATTTTAAGTTTAAAAACATTTATTTAAAAAAAATTTGAAACAAAAACTTTAATATTTAAAACAAATTAAAACCAATTAAATTAAACCGCCATTTTTTCGATGCCATTTTTTAATCTTTTCGAGTTTTCGAAGTCAGATTCGTGATCAGCGACCCCTGGGATCCCCGAATACCAAATGACCCCATTCGATGAAGTTTGCGTTTTATAGCGGCTTGAAATATCGAAATATTTTAAATATTAAAATATTTAATTAGTTTATTTCATCTATTGTTCAATATTCTTAAAACTAATTCAAAAATATGTGTGTGGCGGCCGTAGCCTAGTGGGTAGATTGCGTGGCCTCTACGCTAAAGAACCGCGGTAGCCCGGGTTCAATTCCAGCTCAGACAGAAAGTTTTTTCAATTGAATTAATTTTTCTATTCGATCGTCACCTCTCTGCAGACAATGGCAAACCTCAGAGAATAAAAATTGCCATGTAAAGCTTCTTAAGAACATAAGCCATTCGGAGTCGGCATAAAACAAGTAGGTTCAGTTCTCGATCATTTGTGATCAAACATTTAATAACACACAGAACACAATTGATCAATAGAAGCCCGGTCAAAGTCTTTCCAAGGGCTGAAATGGCCAGTTTATTATTTTTTATATTATTTTTTTTAATTCAAAAATAATTTCAAATAACGAAATGTAAAATCATTGTTTTTCTCAGCGTGGTCTCAACTGTCTGGCAATAATGGTCAATAGTTCACTGCACATAATTTTTTAATTCAATCTCATATAGCGACGTATTTTTTGTTATTGAAGAACAAAAAAATGGGATTTGAAGTAGTTGAAAATTAAACACGCTTATTCTAACGCACATGCGTCAAATTTTTATTTTAAAAGTTTTGTTTAATTTTAAAGTATGTTTTAAAAACATTGTTTTTCCTACGAGTCAGCAAAAACACAAAAAATTGGAATTCAGTTAAATTATCAAATTTCTATCTTAAAGTTTTATTTTTTACTAGCTGAACCCGGTGTGCTTCGCTACTCCCCTCGTTATAAAATAAAATTAAAAGTATTTATATATTTTTCACGCCATCGAATTTTCGAAATAAGTCCACCCCAGCGCCACCTACCGTGTCCATTTATACACAAATTATTTTCTTATGATCAAACAAACATACATTCTGAATTTCAGATAAATTGGTCCATAAATTCAAATTTTCGATATAAGTCCACCCCAGCGCCACCTATCGGGTCCAAATATAGCCTATGTTACCCACCGTACCAAGATGAACATTACCTGAAAATTTCATCAAAATCGGCCCAGCCGTTTTGGAGTCCATACGTTACATACATACACACATCCTATTTTATATATATAGATATGTTATTCAAAAGAATTTTTTTTTTAAATTAAGACTTCAGGGTCAGGAAAAATTTGAATACCAAAACAGTGTTCAATTTACAGTAGAGTAGTTCACGATCTTGTTGCATTGTTGCAAATGCGTTTTTTAAAGGGTAGACTTTGGTGAGCACATCTCTAATATTATGATGTTGCAAATGCGTTACAACAGCTGTTTTTTGCTTACATTTTTTCATCATCCGTTTGTGAAAAGTGTTAAGATAGTTTAATACAGTTTTTTTAGAGTAAAAGAAATGACATTTCCCTCTTATAATTTTTTCCCTAAAACTATCCATTTCATTACCACGTCTTTCTTTTATTATAAGTTAAACTTTTTGCAGCTAAAAATTTTAACAATGAAAACAGCTGCTCAATCAGCAGTGTTCAGAAAGAATTGGTGGTGGTGTTTAATGCAAAATTAACACATTCAATCACAATAGCGTCATGCAATTTGCATATCAACAGGTTTTTTTTTAGCAAATGCATGAATTTTTAAAATGCATATCAATAATTTTTGTATTTGTAAAAGCAGCTAATTTTGCATTCGCAACGATGCAACAAGATCCCAAGAATGCAGTTTTTTAAATTGAGTTATATTAAAAATCGTCTTTTTTATCAGTGAAATCGTCCCATCATCACGACCGAATCGTCCATCTGGCATCGCTGGGTGGGACTGAACTTGGGTTCTCTTAGCTTACGGGCCACTCACTTAAACAGTATGTCGCGACCAACACCAAGACATTTTGTAACCAAGTATTTACCTTACTTGCCAAAATCAGCTGACAGATGGCTAAAAATTAAAAATTTTAACAGTCAACATTTTAAACTTTTTAGTCTAATTATTCAACCAAAAAGGTTAAAAATGCGAAAACCATAGTTAAAGAAACAGTATGTAACAACATTTAATTTTTTATCTAAAATATTGACTTTTTCAACGAAACAAGTTGAATTAAAGGTTAACTTTTCAACCAAAAAAAAAAAAAAACCTGTTGAAAAAATCAAACTTTAAGTTTAATTCAACAGCAGCTGAGCTGTGGCACCACTCTTCGGCCAAGAGACAGGAGTTACGTATGGAGCTGATCGCGAGCAACAAAGCACGAACATTTTCAAGCAGATTCAACTTATCTTATATATATTACGCAAACGCAAATTTTGTCCGGCTTAAGGCTTTTTAAGTACAAGTCCAATTGTAATAAATTTAGTATGGTTTGGTGGGTTTAGACCTGCAGATGTGCAAACTGGACTTTTTATTTTTTAAAACTTTATATTTTTTAAGTTATAGCGAGTTAAAGCTTGCCTATAATTGTTGTTGTAATGTTGCTTTTTCTCTTCTTAATTTCGGCATATGCCTACAAATATGTGAGGTATTTAGCGCCACCTATCGGCTAATAGCTATGAACTGTTACACTGACGAATAATCTTTTATAAATTCACAGCTAAAACTACGAATTGATATATTCAATATCAAAGTGATGATGGAATGATTTCTTACAGTTGAAAAAAGATTTCTAAACTGTTGTTCGGAAAATTTTGTAATTTTTAAAAATTTACACAAAAATTTAATAAGAAATTGGAAACTGGTAATGAAACATTTTTGTTCAAGCATTTTTCAACTAGAAATCAAGAAATATTCTTACTCCTGTATATTTAAAATAAATTTGGGTATGAAATTAAATATACTAAAATTATATAGTCGTTACGCGTGCAATACCGCTTAATATCTATTCAATAGCTTATAATAAAATCTAGGAGGTTTGATTTTGGCGTTTTAACACCCCATGGGCACTAGTTAAAAATATAAGAGTGAAAATATTTTCGACACATACAAATGTACATATTTGAACGATCTAATAATTTTTTATTTCTTCAATCACATGAATACGTCAAAATATAAAGAAACCGAAAATATACAGAATTTCGAACTGTGTAGGAAATATACCAAATATTATAATTTTTTCGAATTTTTTATCGTTTTACACATAGCCTCTAGAGAAATGTCCAGTGACGGCCGTGGCGTACTGCTTAAGGACGTGGCCCATAAGCTAAGAGAACCCTGGTTCAATTCCACAGTCTGCACAGAATGTTTTTAAATTGATATTTATATTTATGTCGGCCGTCACCTACCGAATATTTACACATCGCTTTTTGACTAGCTGAAACCCGGTGCTTTCTGCCACCACCCCTTTTCCAACGCTCATAAAATGTTATCAGTGTTAAGCCTGGTTTTCACTAAGTCAATTTCAATTACAACAATCACTGATGTCAGTAAGCATCTTGTCCATATGATGTCAAATGCGTTTTCATTGAAACCCAAAAACTGACATAAAATCGAATGTCAAAGACTGACGTTGAATGTATGTGTCAATTGATTGCCATAGTGTTTTCACTTTCGATGTTATTTGATCATTTATATTTGAGATTGTTAGAAAATGTTTCTTTTTGTTGAAATTTATAAAATACTGTTCATTTTATTAGTTTAATAGCAAAAGTGCACTTAAACAAAGATTATTACAATGGCCGGTGTTGGCTCAAAAGGCACCATCGCCACGTTTTATCGCAAGATACGTCTTCAAGATTCGCTCAAATGACAAATTCCTGGCAAAGCGACCACAACAACGTGAATCCCGAAAATGCGTCCTGCAACAAATCCCTTGGAAGCAACACCGGCCACTGCGATAATCCCTGTTTAAGTGCACTTTTCCTTTTAAACCAATTAAAATTACAATTAGGGTATACACTTCACTTTGTAATTTTCCGAAATCGCAAATTTACGACAACTTGAAGTGAGCGACTACTTTTAATTTTTTTTTTTCGAAATATTTGTCAAACTACAACGCGCAAACTGTTAATTTATTGAAACCTTTGTCGTTGTTGTTTAATTGTGAAAAAACTAAATTATATGAAATTTTATTGAAGAATACCGTCCATTCTGAACATTCTTTTCTTCGTAAATTTCCGACGATTATTTTTCATCAACTCAATAGATGATTAAATTTAAGCAATCTTCGGAAAACCAGAACAACAACAATTCCGAAATTGGAAATTTACGAAGTGAAGTGTATACCCTAAATATTTAAAAAACTTTGCCAGCAGTGATACAAAAAAAAAAAATTAATGCAAAATTTTTTGTAGGCAACAACTGATACAAAATGCCAACATGTTGACATTTCGATTTTTCTTGTCATACAACGATATTTTGATTGACAAGCAAAATTCTATCTGTTCTCACTTGCTTGTGATTTGGTATGACAATCAGTGGTCATATATGACAACAAATGTAAATGACAATGCGTTTCCATTAGATTGACAATATTTGTGATTGAAAACTGACCTAGTGAAAACCAGGCTTTATGCGCAAATTGAGGTCGAATACTGAATTTTGAGGTCATAAAACGATAGTGTTAGCCATAAATTTTGATTGGAAAAGGTATTCAATATATTGGAAAGAGAGTATTTAATATATTTATAAACAGTGGAGATATTTGTATAGAAAGTCAAAACTTTGATTTTCATATCATTTTTTTTGTCATTCTTAGGTAACGATGTTTTTTGGAAAAGTCGTTGTACTAAAAATTTATACAATTTTGAAGTTAAGTGAATACAAAAATATTACAAACATTATGTCTGTTCCCATGCACGGAATATTTTGAAAAATTTCGAAAACTTTCAAGTTTTTATTAAACAATTTTTGAAACTTTTCAGAAACTTACGTGTACGGAAACAGACCTATTTGTAAAATCAAATAGGTAAAAATCTCCGATACCAAAAGTTTTACAGTAACAAAAGTAACTTTATTTGAAAAGGGCCGCTATCAAAACTAAGTAGGGCAGTTAACGATCTTGTTGCATCGTTGCAAATGCAAAATAAACAGCTTTTACAAAAACAAAAAGCATATGTTGCAAAAGCTTTTCAATGCTTTTTGTTTTTGTAAAAGCTGTTTATTTTGCATTTGCAACTAAGCAACAAGATCGTGAACTGCCCTAGTATATAACAATTTAATCTAGGTTGCACACAATTAATTAATAAAATTACTAAAAAGCAGTTCAGATTTGAATTAAGGCCTAACAAACATACAAACAGAAAATTAGTTTTATTAATGTAGATAGATAGATAGTGGACCCGACAGACGTTGTCCTGACGCAATTCAATGAATTTGTTTAACCTTCCAGTGGGTATGCTGTGTAATTTCCCTTGAGCGGGCGCTTGTAAATTTTATGGCATCAAGAATTTACTTCTAAGCACACCCAATATGCCTACAGTCTAGAGCAGCGTTTCTCAACCTATACTTTTACGTTCCCCTGGGGATACGCGAATTCTGGATGGGGGTACGCGATAAAAAAAAAACAATAATGGCGGCTTAGCAAACTTTAAACACCGCATGTAAAAATAAACTGTTCAAGTATTTTCTACAAATAGTTTTTTAGTTTACTGGGTTATTTTTGCTCATATAATAATTTTGTTGTATTTGGCAGCGTGGTTTCATCAAAAATATAACTGATCAACAGCTGTTGAATTCCGCCAGAAAGTAAATGTAACTTGTAAGCAAAAAATGATAAAGTGGCTACAAACTGGAAAACTGAGAGATACTACTGTTTTGGATGCTTCACAAGCAGCAGCAAATTCTCCGGATGAATTGCTAAGCACATCCTCTGGGATATCCTCATCTTTAAAACAGAAAGCGCCGCTTTTAGCCGACGGACAGAAGTTGGTTCTGTGAGGACTATATCAAATTCGGATTTTCATTCTTAGGTGACGAGGACTCCTCTTTCTCAGTGTTAAAGAAAGTGAACATTTTTCCATACAAGTTGACGAAAGCACTGACGTTTCAAACCTCGCTGTTTTGCTTGTTTTTGCTAGATATATAAAAGGTTTCGAGGTTGAAGAAAACCTTATATTGTGCCATGCTCCGACGGGGCGTACGAGAGGCGAAGATATTTTTAACGCTATCAACACTTTTTTCCAAAAAAACAACCTTTTATGGGAAAATTGTTGTGGTGTAAGCACCGATGGAGCCAAATCAATGACGGATTGTTTCAATGGCTTACGAGCTCATATTATCAAAGAAGCCCCCAATATTACCTGGAATCACTGCTGCATCCACAGACATAATCTTGCTTGTAAAAATCTCCCAGCACCGTTCAAAATTGTTTTAGAAGAAGTTGTCAAAATAGTCAACTTCATAAAGGCTAAATCTGCAAAGTCGAGGCTCTTCAAATTACTATGCCAAGATATGGGCAGTCAGAATACCACGTTGCTTCTTCATACTGAAGTCAGATGGCTTTCTCGAGGTAAAGTCTTGACACGATTCTTTATACTTAGAAACGAAATAAAAGTTTTTCTGGAGGAGAAATGTTTTCAGCTGGCTCCAAAATTTTTGGACACTGCCTGGCTTCAGAGGATCGGCCGACTTAGCCGATATATTCTTTGAAATAAATAAACTTAACATATCACTTCAGAATACTTCAATAACTATCTTCAACGTATCAGACAAAATTGAATCTATGATTAAAAAAATTGATTTTTGCAGCGTGTGCATGTCTAAGTGTCAGTCAAAGATATTCGAACTATTGCACAAGTTTTTATCTGAGAAAAAGACAAAACTATCAGAAAATGTTTAAGTGGAAATTATTGAACATTTAAAGTGTCTTTATAATTAATCACTTCATATTTTTAATACTTGTGTTCCTTATCTTATTTTGAAAAACATGATCTCATAAACATGCTTTTATTGAATTTTATTATTTATTTCTGTTTAAAAGATCTTATAAATTTGATTTTAAAAAAAAATGTATAATAACAATTTGAATTAACCGATCATTTAGTTTTATTATATTGTTAAGAATTGTCATTTTTCATACAAATAAATCTTTATTAAAAGTAAATGTTGCATTAAAATTTTTACTTTTGTTTAAGGGGGTACCATTATCTTAATTAGGTTGCCAAGAGGTACGCGGCCGAAAAAAGGTTGAGAAACGCTGGTCTAGAGAAACATTGACCCTCGAAAAGCGCGTAGCTCGAAGCTGTCAACTAAGTGGTAAAAGTGGGGACAGCGATAAGGTGCATTTGTCGTAAATTCTCTTCTGATATGGTGTATAGCATTTTTATTGATTTATAGTATTCCCCGGTACACGTTGTCCCACCACAGACCGCCTTACTATCATATACGAATTTAATGCTATACGGAAAGAAACATGATATATTCACCATTTTTAGTATCCACCAAAGTAAGCGGAAATAAAACGGGACACGCCAATTTTTAGTATAGTTGCCGAAAGTAACCGTATGAAATAAGGCAGTTTTATTGAATTGTGGGCGGTAAAGGGTATGTGGCAGATTTTTTCTTTCAAAATTCTGCCAAAATTTTAGCTTAATTTAGTTTATACCTGGCGCACCTCTACCTATACCTTTTCTCCACTCCAAGCTCATCCACATACAAATGGGCGTCAACATACCAAAATGGGCGCCGAAAGTAGCCATACGAACCAAACCCTCTCAAATATAGCATTTTTATTGATTTGTGGGCGGTAATAGGGGACGAGGAAGTTTATTTTCAGTACAAATGCCGCAAGTAACTGTACAAACTATATTATTAAATTTAAGTCTTATACGACTAAAACCGTCACGAATATAGAATTTTTTTGCATAGTGGGCGTGAAAAGTAGGGTTGCAAATCTTACATAGCCTACTACGATTCAGTTAAAATAACAAATTGTTTGGTATTTATATCGTCTAAATCATTTCAGTGGTTCTCGTGTGATTATGGAACATCCGTGCGTGTCACAAAGGCTTTTATATAACAGTATAGATATAGACTAGATAGGTTTTGGGTTGCATACATTTTCTTAATATATTCCAGAACCTCCCTGCGTGGAAAGATTCTGAATCCTAGACATAATATAAGCACGTAACGCGAAAAAAGTTCACAAAATTCTCAAACTGGATGGGCGCCGCTAAAAAGAAGAATTTGAAGAAGTATAAAATGGATGTTTTAAATCGAGTTTCCTTTTTACATTAACATAAATAATACAAAAACTTTTGACCATAACATATTCTAATGTAAAATTATTTAAAAAAGTTTTGGAAAAATAAAAAAAATATCTAAATCGGATAATTTTTATGACAAATTTTTTATAAAACTTACTTCACTTTGTTTTCGGCATGTTTACAAATTTGCTCATCGTCAACGTTTATATGCTTTATTGGTCATCTGTTGCTCCAAAAAATGATATCCGACTATTAAGGGATAGTATTAATTACCGTCATATTAACGATAATGTTGCAAGACTAGTTCCGTATTTATGACCTTTTTTCCAACATCTCAGCTGTTTCCAAGATACACTCATCGGACTTACAAAAGTCAGCGAAACTGTTGTCTTGAACGACTTTGCGGAAAGGTTTAAAGGCAAAAAAAAAGTTGACTGCATATCGTAGAGGAATAGAGAAATACTTCACTTTATTTTCTGCATATTTAAAAAACATGAATATTTATACTACTCAAAAGTTATGGAAGAAGAAAGGTAAGCAAAATTGGTATTTAGTGTAATATATTTTATATTAAATATTAATTATTTATCATATTCATCTACAGATATTAATTTATATTCCATTTATTAAATATTTCAACGAAGAGTTGAAAAAAAATTCCAGTTTTCGGCACTGTTCTCTTCTTTAAAACTTTCAACTTTCAAAAACAACTTTCTTTTCCAAAAATACCTTTGTTTTTGTAATTTACATATTTTAATAAGTCGTTGTCGTTGTCTGCAAAGTTATCAATCGCTACATTTATTGAAAAAACTATTATGAAAGTTTCACTTTCGATCACAGAAGCACCTGCAATTATTGAGTGTCTCAAACAAGCCCGATGTCTTTCTTTGTTATGTTATACGGAAAAAGTTTTTGGTCTTTTTGGCAAAGTCAAATGTTTTTCGAATTCTAAGTTGGTAGCATTTGTATTGAATCGTGTTGTTAAATTTATTGCCCCTTCTGCACAATCGCTCACGACACCAATTTTGCTGACCATTTCCTCAGCACGTAAATATTTTCTGTTTTTGAGCCACAACTTGGATCCATGTTTAGAAAGCTCCTTCGTTGGAATCGTTCGCAACTAATGGCTAATAAAATTTATGGGTGTTTGACGTAACGAAGCCGGCGATATGCAATTACACTTCAATAAGTTATGGGCCCAAAAAAATAAAAAGGTCCCAAAACAATTATACAGGAAGCAATAAAAACAATTTGGGGTGATATTTCATGTTTTGGGGCCTTATTTAATTTTCTTGGGATAATTTTTCATAATGAAACTAAGCCCCGAAATCAAAATTTTAGAAATGAAATCAGGCCCCAAAAAATAAGTTCGGGGCATATTTTAATTTTGCATATTTTCAAGTTTTGCATGCAACATTCCGTACAAGGGCAAATCATTTCAAGAGATGAGGCAGAGTTTATAGCTGCGGTTATGAACTGCCGCAACTATGTAATATGCAAGCAGTTAACCACAAATTGTTTTTACCAAGCAAACACTTAAAGATTTGCTCAGAATATAATCTCAAAATACAAACTGCAACTTTTATGTGTTCGCAGAGCAATTATGCAAGACTCGATGCAGGTTTTTATTTTAAATTTTGGGGGTGATTTTTTAGTTTTATAAATAAAAATAAAAAATAAAACCTATTTTGTGGTATTATTTAATGTTTTTTGGGTAGTTAATTAACTTTAGGGTCTTATTTCATGCTTTTTTCATTTCTTTTTTGGGGCCATAACTTATTGGGGTGTAATTGCATGTCCCCAACGAAACTATCAATGTCCAATTTCGAATCGTCAACCGATCGTCACTTTTCAATATAGCCTTCCTTTTCTAGTGCAGCGACCATTAATATTTTCGTTTTTACGTCAATGTTTCTTTCGAAGAATGCAAGTGCGATGAGTTTCTCTGACGGTCAGAACTTATCTTGCAACATTCTCGTTAGTATGACGATATTCAGTGATATCCCTTATTAGTCGGAGATCATTCTTCGTAGCAATAGATGGCAATGGGCATTTAAACTAATAACCCATGTAAACGTTGATGATGAGCAAATTTATGTTTTTAAAGTCATTGTAAATTTTATAAAAAAGGAACATTTTCTCAAAAGTCGTTCAAAAGAAAAAAAAATCGTTTTTCTCTCATAAAAGTGATCCGATTAAGATAACTTACGCGAGGGCAAAGCTCCTTATTCAAAATCGATAGATAAAATTAGGAAATTCTTAATAAAGTAGGTGAATTTTGGATCAAGAACTAATTTTATTAAAATCTGATGGCATATTCGGACTAAGAAAACAATTTTACACGAGAACATGTTATGGTCAAAAGTTTTTGTTTTAATTAAATATAAAAAGGAAACTCGATTTAAAACATCCATTTTATACTTCCCATCCAGTTTGAGAACTTTCTGAACTTTTTCGCGTTACGTGCTTATATTATAACTAGAACTCAGAATCTGGCCTTACAATGAGGTTTTGGAATACTTTTGAAAAAACACCCATCTAAGAAATACAAATCATACCTGATGTAATTTAGATACTACGGATTCAGAAACGAATAAAACTTCTGATATGATGAAAACTTGGTTTCCATTCGACAGAGAATAATCAGACATAATTGACACGTTGTTAACAGATGGCGTTGCTAAAATAAAAACAAAAAACTTTTAGAATCATTCCTTCATTGGCATCTTTACCAATCACTTACGATGTCCTCGGAAAACAACATTTTCACCACCCATTGTTCGTACCACCATCTGATCCATGCTTCTGACATCGGACATTCGCACAGGACGTGTTGTTGGTAGAAAATGGTTACGCAAAACACTTTCAGTAAATTCTTGCACACTGAATGGATAGAAGCCCCAGTCGATTGGATGCCACCGTTGAAAAGCATTGTCGGCTGGAATGAGTACCGTGTATGTGCCTTCGTCCATTATCTGGGTGAGATTGCTTTTGGTCAGGAAATGTTGGAAAACTTTTGTGCCACTCTTCATGCTAGTTAAAAATGACATTAAAGGACTATATCTGGACTCCTTGAGCACAGGATCATTTTTTGTGTGAGTGGTAATGTTGCGCATTTCCAGTGGCTGTGGCTCATTGTAACGACTGCAAAGATATCAAAAATACAATTTAAATTTTAGCAATGTAGTTGCAACATGAGAAAAATATCCCTTTTCACTTTACATTCTATTTTAACTTTCCAACTGACCTACTTAGCAGCACCTTACCTATTGGTTTCCTGAATGTTTCGTTTCGAGAAAGGCGACTTCCGATCGCCCAAATAACCATCGATAGCGATCGCAATCAAACTTTCGCTGATTCGTGTTTTGTGAAGTATTTGAAAACCATTCAGTAGCCATTGATTGGTGTGTGATTTCTCCAATTTGCGAAAAATTATTTTGTGACCATTCCCATTTCCGTACTGCTCCTCATCGAGGTAGGTATCGAATGCTTTGCCTGGCACTAAGTGCTCCAACATGAATTCCTTGAGTCTTGGCTTTTCAATTGTTCGCACATCGATTTTTGGTATAATTAATGTGAAGGGTATTTCTGAAAAGTAAATTGTATGATTACATATTGTGTTAAGCATTGTGTAAGAATGGTTCTTCTTAAGACTGTTTTTATAGTAACGTGGTCAAATTTAAAAAACTTAATGGTGTTATTGTTATAATTTACTTAGATACTTTGAAGGAAAATAAATTATTTTTTTTTTTATTTTTAAAAGGTTTCTGTTCAGAAAGATAACCAATTACCATGGAAATTAGCGTTGGAAAGAGGTGTCACTCTGAAAACAATGTCGCACAAATTTACAAAAAATAAATTACATTGAAATAAAACACAGCTTCAGCTTAGCATTAACAATGTATTTCGTTAAACAAAGGAAATAAACGGTAAACTTATTTTAGTTTCAGCGACATATTCTGAATATCTGGTTCCGTCAATTCTTAGGGATGGCAGGGTGGTATCGACAAATCGTTGATGATTATTCGTCGACTACTTATCCTTTGACTGATTTGTTATTTAGAAAGAAAATATTTGTGTTGAATTTTTGCTCAAATCTAAGTTGTCCTCGGCTCCTTTTTAAAGAAGGAATTCTTTATCCAATGTGATGCCAGTAGTCTCGGAGTAGGTGCCCTGCAGTGCAGCCAACTAGTTAAAATACAAGTAAATGTACTAGGTCAAAAAATACCAGTACTAGCTCAGCTTGAATACTTTTTACAATGCGCAAACTGGTTATTTTCCAGTGTTGATGTCATAGGAAAAGACAATTGTCCTATTCTCGATATGAATTGAGGTAGTATTTTTATTGGCATAATTTTAACTAGTAGTGATAGTAGTAACTTTTAAACCAATAAAATACTAGTATAAGCAAAACTAGGCTTTTTACTGGTATGGTTTGAGCCACCTTTGTGCTAGTATATTTTTAACTAGTTTAATATTGGCCGGTTTCATCTTAGTATTATTTTAGCCAGTTCGATTCTAGTAGTTTTCATACTAGTTGTATACTAGTATTCGTTTTATTTAGTCTTTTTGAAACCAGTTGTATGCTAGTACTAAGTAAACTGGCTTTATAAAGGGTGTTTTTTATAGAGTGATACAAGTTTAAATCATAATAAAACATAGTAATATATTTTTAATGTAAATAAAACGGGCTTTATTGGATAGAAAATTTTATGACATTGATGTTTAAATATAACTTCGGCCATGTGGCCGCCACGGCTGGCGCTTACAAGGCGCAATCTAGAACACCAATTGTCACAAACTTTTCGCAGCATTTGCGGCAGTATCTCGCCGATAACTCTTCGAATGTTGATTTCCAGGTGTTCAATTGTTTGTAGTTTATCGACGTAGATAAGTGACTTTACATAACCCCAAAGAAAATAATCCAATGGGGTTAAATCACACGATCTTGGGGGCCCATTAATTGGGCCATTTCGTGAAATTATTTTTTCGTCAAAAGTTTCCTTGAGTAAATCAATTGTAGCGCCCGCTGTGGGGCATGTGGCTCCGTCCTGTTGAAACCACATATCAGCAAAATTAATGGCAGCTAATTGAGGTACGAAATAACTTCGAATCATGTTCCTATACCGTTTATCATTGACAGTAACATTCTGACCATCATCGTTTTTGAAGACATATGAGCCAATGACTCCGCCAGCCCATAAGGCGCACAAAACAGTAATTTTCTGTAGGTGTAATGGTGTTTCGACAATAGCTTGTGGATTCTCCTCACTCCAAATACGACAATTCTGTTTATTTACGTACCCATTCAACCAAAACTGGGTTTCATCGGAAAATAAAATTTTCCATGTAAATTCAAAATCAATATTAATTTGTACTTCAGCCCATTTGCCGAATTGGTGGCGCATACGATGGTCGTTTGGCTTTAACTTCTGCACAAGTTGAATCTTGAAAGGTTGTAGGCCAAGATCTTTTCGTAAGATTTCCCATAAAGTTTAAAAGGATATCGTTACCGAAATGCACAAAGGCCCTAAACATTTTTAAAATTTTATAGTAGAAGCAAAAAACACTGTAAATTCTAAACAAAAACCATTTTGTTGTTTTTTTTTATGTAGTTTAGGTACAAATAGATAGTTTAATGCGATCCTGGAGAAAAATTGTTTTTTGTTAATTTGTCTCAAAATTATGTCACTTAGGGCTTTTGTGCAGTCAATTTCGTAAAAAACATTAAGGTTTTTTGCTATTGTGTGAGAAATAAGGCTTATTTCAATTGTAATTCACTTCAATATAAAAAAGAATACAAAATGAGCTTATGAGCCGATTAGAGTTTTTAAAGCAAAGAAAAACCCTATAGTAAAAGTTTTATTTTAAAGAGACTGTTTATTTTAGGTCCCACTGCCCCACGTCCTGCGATTCACACCTGTGAACGAACGACTTGCCATAATCCGCATCAAGGTTAGGTTTTTCAATATAAGCCTAATATGTGCGCACGCTCCGACAGAAGACAAGGACGATGAGATCAAGGAAATTTTCTACGAGCGCCTTAAAAATGCTTACGAGCGCTGCCCCCGCCACGACGTAAAAATCGTGCTTGGTGACTTCAACGCTAAGGTGGGCAAGGAAAATATTTTTGGTCCAACGGTCGGAAAGTTCAGCCTCCACGACAACACCTCCGATAACGGAATTAGGCTAATTAACTTCGCCGCAGCACGAAACATGGTCGTAAGTAGCACTAGATTCAAGCATCTCAATATTCATAAAGCCACCTGGATGTCCCCTGATCAAAAAACAAAAAATCAAATTGATCACGTTTTGATCGACGGAAGGCACTCTTCCAGTGTATTGGATGTACGCACGATCCGTGGTGCAAACATTGACTCGGATCACTATCTTGTTGCAGCCAAGATCCGTACACGTCTGTGCGCAGCTAAAAATACACGCAACCCTACACAGAGAAAGCTAGACGTCGACAAGCTGCAATCGAAACAGACAGCCGATGCTTTCGCCACTCGACTCTCACTCCTGCTTCAAAGCACTCCTCCAATCGATGATATATGCGCGCAGTGGACACACATTTCCAACTCCATGCGTGCGGCTGCTGAAGAGGTGATTGGCTACCAACGCCCTCGCCGAAACCAGTGGTACGACCAGGAGTGTCGCGACGCCACTGCAGAGAAAGACGCCGCCTACAAAGCCACCCTGCAGTCGGTTGTAACGCGCGCTGCTAAGGAGCGATACAAAGAAAAGAGGAGGGGAGAGAGACATATTTTCAGGCGGAAAAAAAGAGAGGCAGAAAAGCGCTAGCAGGAGAAGATTGAGATGTATGGTGACAGGAATGAGGCCCGAAAATTTTTCGAAAAAATAAGACGCCTTGCCGATGGTTTTAAAACCGGGGCCTCTTCCTGCAAGGATGAAAACGGGAATCTAGTGACAGATGTCCAGAGTACACTGACGTTATGGAGGGAACACTTCTCTAAGCTTCTAAATGGCGACGCTGACAACAATCCCGCCAATAGAGATGATATTCCGGAAACCCCAATTGCGGATGACAGCGTCGAGGTTCCGCTGCCCGACTATGATGAAGTTCTGACAGCTATAGCTCGGCTCAAAAATAACAAAGCCGCGGGAGCTGATGGCTTACCTGCTGAGCTGTTAAAGAACGGAGGCGAAGCTCTACTTAAATGCATTCACGAGCTTCTATGCAGAATATGGTCGGAAGAATGCATTCCGAACGATTGGAATCTCAGTGTGCTCTGCCCAATCCACAAGAAAGGCGATCCCACTATCTGTGCCAATTACCGTGGGATAAGCCTTCTTAATATCGCATATAAGGTCCTGTCGAGCGTTTTATGTGAAAGATTGAAGCCCATTGTAAACGAACTGATCGGACCTTATCAGTGTGGCTTCAGACCTGGAAAGTCCACCATCGACCAGATTTTCACACTACGACAAATCTTGGAGAAGACTCAAGAAAAACAAGTCGACACCCACCATCTTTTTGTCGACTACAAAGCCGCCTTCGACAGCCCAATAAGGAAGCACCTGTACTCCACCATGTCTGAATTTGGTATTCCTGCAAAACTAATACGACTTTGCAGGATGACACTGAGCAACACCAGCAGCGCAGTTAAAATCGGGAAGGACCTCTCCCCACCATTTATTACCAAACGAGGTTTCAGACAAGGTGATTCCTTATCGTGCGACTTTTTCAACCTAATGATGGAAAAGATCATCCGAGCTGCTGATCTGAGACGTAGTGGCACAATATTCTACAAGAGTGTTATGCTGCTTGCGTATGCTGATGACATAGATATCATTGGCCATAATACGCGCGAAGTCAGTGCAGCATTTTCCAGATTAGAAAGAGAGTCAAGCCGAATGGGTCACTGCCAGACCAGATGCAGATAAGACGAAATACTTAGTGTCAACAAACAAACAGTCCCAGCGTCTTGGAACCCACGTTACCGTTGACAATACCTCCTTCGAGGTTGTGAAGAACTTCGTTTATCTGGGATCCAGCATTAATTCAACTAACGACATCAGCATTGAGATCAAACGAAGAATAACTCTTGCCAACAGGTGTTACTTTGGGCTCAGTAGGCAATTGAGAAGCAGAGCCCTCTCTCGACGAACGAAAATCACGCTCTATAAATCGCTCATCATGCCCGTCCTACTTTACGCATCACAAACCTGGACGCTGAGCAGTTTAGATGAAAAGACTTTAGGAGCATTCGAGAGAAAGATTCTTCGTAAGATCTACGGACCAATCTGCGTCAATGGCGAGTACCGAATACGGTGGAATGATGAACTGTATGAGCTGTACGCTGACATCGACATAGTCAAGCGCATTAAAATCGAGCGGCTTCGCTGGCTTGGTCATGTTCAGCGCATGAAAGACGATGCTCCAGTGAAGAAAACATTCGATTCGGTACCCAGCGGCGGTCAACGCAGAAGAGGACGACCGCATCTTCGTTGGAAAGACCAAGTAGAGGACAACCTGACGAAGCTTGGAATTTCCAACTGGCGCCAGCAAGCGAAAGACAGAAATGGCTGGCGCAATTTCTTAGATGAGGCCAAGACCGACATACGGTTGTAGCGCCAACTAAGCACAGCAAGCAAGCAAGCAGTTTATTTTAGGTAAATTATTTTTGTACATTATAATTATATAATTTCATTTCTTGACACACGGTAAAAATGGTATATTTTTGTAAAAGCTTTGACAATGATAAGGCAATAACTTTTTGAGTTCTTGGAGATGGTCATACTTTTTCTGAGATAAAGGAAGTTGTTTCGCATGCAAAGGATCGGCTTCCACTGATTTGAAACGTTTTCTGGATTTTTGAGGAAGAGGTTCATATTCGGAAGTTATAAGTTTTTTTGTAAATATTATTCCTGATTCATCGTATGCCAAGGCGCGTAACATTGGATCTCCAACATACCTACCAGTAATAATCAGCCCTATTCCAGAATCCGTCGTAGCGTTAATTTTCTTTCGGATTCGTAGTGAAGTATTCTACAATCCGAATCGAATTCGAACATTCTTACATTCGTAGCATTGCAACTACACATTCCGAACGTATCAACTTTTGATAGTTGTTTTTCGGATTTTTTCACGAAAGCCTTGCCTCGACGGATTTGCTTAAGACAAAATAAAACAATTAAATTTTTATAGAAAACTTAAAGTAAAATAAAACTTAAATAAATAAATAAAGTTAAATTATTTTTATTTAAACCTGTGAATATGTTAGTTGAAATTTATTTAGTGCATTTCCTACGTTTCGTAATCCATTTCCAAAGGGTGGATGGAATCTCGCAATATTCTTCGACGAATTTTCATAGATTCTCTATGTGAGAAATCTTCCTTTTATTGTGCGAAAATTGCAATTGCAATGAAATCCATTAAAAATCACAGCTAAAAAATACAATGTTGATCAAAAACACTTCAGTTTTTCAATTCTTTTTATTTATTTTTCTGCTGTTGAAACCAGTTGTTTTCGAACTCCCGAAAGTAAGTTCGAAAAGGGGAAGTTTCGTTCGGATTTTGGATTAGCAAATTTGTCGTATTCGTAGCGTAGCTTTGCGTTCGGAAATTCATTACGACGGATTCTGGAATAGAGCTGAATTTAATTTTGTAAGTTTTTGCGACTATTTAAATTTAATATTTTTCGCATACCTGGCCGAATCGAATACCGAATGGCCGAATACCGTTGCGAGATGCTATCATAATTCAGGAAAAAAAGGAAAAGGAGTTTAACGTGCCTCACGAATAAACTGTTGAAATTGAGATGGTAGATGTTTCTTATTTTTCTGTTTTTTATTTTTCGTTCTATTAAAGAGTGGGTGGAGTCACACGCCATTTGTGTATGTCCTTTGATTAAATATTTTTGTTCGATCGATATTTTACTCAAATTAGAAAGAAAGCAGCAAAGCGTTGGATAAAATAGCATTACGGTTTTTGTAGTTACAGCCATCTGAATAAGTAATAATATGATGAATTTCGGGTGATTCTGTGATATTTCTTAGGTGCGTAATAATTATCGTAGCAAAACTTAATGCCACAAGAGTTCCATTTGTCTGATAGTTATCTGATTTATGGGTAGCTGCATTATATATTGTAAAATTTTGCAGTTGTAGCTTCGATTTGTAATAGGTTGCGTTCAGTTGAGGGAGTAGTTTAGCATGTAGTAGCATGTCGATACAAAGTACCACACATAAACCAGAAAGAATATGTGCGATATCCCTGCGTTTCTCATCTCGCATTACCTCTATTTCTTATCGATTTTTCTTCGCCCGAACCAATTTTATTGAATATCCAAACATGATCTCGTGAAAACTTTAAAACATAAAAATTGTCGCCAACTAGAAAAGCATATGCAAAGATATTTGCGTTAGTTAGGGCTTTTGTGCACAAAAGGATTTCACTACATGGAGATAGGGCTTTTGTGTTTTGGCTATAAAAACGTTGTTTTTCACTTCAGGATCATACAGTTTTGTGCGTGTGTGTATTTCAGTATAGGCTATTAGAATTTGAACAAAAACCCATTTTGAAAAAATTGTCGTTTGGGGCCTTTGTACATTTTGGTAACGATATATTTATTACATTAAAACAAATAAAGTGTACAAAATAGAAATTCTCTAAAAGGTGACACTTACGAAAGAAACACTTTCCTTAGAAACTGTTATGAACGATTTCTACGAAATTGTATCACCTAATTTAAGTGCCTTAAGCATTTAATGTTTATTGCCAATATTACTCTTTCATTGTATTGAAAACGGTTTTATATTTAAAAAAAAACATTTCATATTGTTTAAAAATTTTAAATTGTTAAAGAATCTTTGGCGAATTCTCAATTCAAATATGTAAGCAACATGTACAGAAAAAATCGCATTCAATTTTGTGAAAAACAAAAAAAAAAAATAATTCTTAGGCTATTCCATTAACTAGTTGCATTTTCCTTCGATTGTGATTTGGAATTGCGGTAAAGTGTTGAAATTGTTGCAACTGCTGTTGTGGCTGCTGCTGCTGATGTGTTAGATGTGGTGAGTTTGCTCGCTTGGTTAATGTTTGAACCAGAATGTGTTGCTGTTGAGAATGATGCACTTTAATTTGTTTATAAGTCGCTTGCACAGGTATTGTTGCTGTTGTTTGGCTGTTGTGCGGCTTTTCGAAAGCATCAACAGCTGGACGTATTGAATAATTGACATTAAGTCGCGAACGTTTAGGTGACTGATAACCGTTGCCTGTGGTGGAGTTAGGAGGAAGGAGGAAGGTTAAAGTGGAAGGACACAACCCCAGTTGCTGAGAACGGCGACGAATTGATTGATTAGGATCATTTTCAATGCTTTCCTGTACAGCGGCTACAGATTCTTCAGTGCGCTTTGTTCGGCATCTCACGGGATGTACATTATCAGGAACAGTTAATGTGGTCTGAAAACGATCTATTGTTCTTCGAATAAGCAGCTCTGAAGGACGATTATGTACGCCATAAAATGGACGAAGTGCACGATAAGTTTGACGAACAGAAGCATTATTTTGATTATAAATTTCCACAATTTGCACGCGTTGATCTGATGTAAGTTGATTTATATTAAAATGCCAAAATAAACTAAACAAAAAACAACTATCAGCTGTTAAATGGGTGGTCAAATAAAGCAATGATGGCAACTCAAAGTTGTATCACTCTATAAAAAACACCCTATACTTGTATTATTGAAACTGTATTTAGATTTCTATTTTTAAGCAGATTGTTATTTTTAAAAATATGTACATTTAATATGTATACTTTTTTTATTTTATACCTTAAAGCGATCGAAAATTTGAGGTATTCTTAGGATTTTTTTAAAGGTTAAAAGATGAACTCTTATTTAAACTTTTAAGTTATATTGCAACACTCATTTCACATTTTGGCAACAAAACAAAATGGTGAAGCTTTTACTTAGTTAACTATAAATTAAGCAACTAGTTCTTTTATAACTAGTAAAACAGCTTGTATTTTTTCACTGCAGGATGGTCCTATTGCGAAAGTATATGAAAATGGAGAAGAGAGACCAATTGCCTTCTTGTCTCAAAAGCTTAATAAAGCGAAAAAATTACTCTACAGCTAATTATAGGTAGATTAAATCAAAGAACACTAGTTTCGGGTCGTAACGAATCAATTGAGTCTAAGGTGGTTGATGACAGAACAGAAAACTTGAGTTTCAAGTTTTCAAGGTGCGCATTAAAACTGCAGGGTTTTAACTTCAAAATCGAATATTGTAAAGGAATCGAAAACGTTATCGCAGATGCTTATGTTCGAAAATGTCGATATTGTCGAAAGCATTGGGGCTTAAATTCAGAAATCTTGGAATTAATTTTAAGCCAAGCGTTAGAATCATGCATTTTTTTAATATATTTTTGATTAAAACTTATACTTTCAAGTATATTAAAAAAGTGATTTAATGTTATCTGTATTAAAGTATAATAAAAATTGTATTATATACAAGTTATAATACAAATTGTCTTAAAATATAATACAAATATCTATCAAGCATCTGTCAAATTGTCATTCTGATTCTGAAATCTAACATTGTCAAAATAAAACCTAAAGAAATAATTTTTTTTAACAAAAAACCCTATGCTATAAAAGAAACTTTAAATGAATAAATATTTTGTTATTGGTTGACCAAATATTTTCTTTTTATTTCACTTGGAATTTTAAAAGTAAGTAAACATATAAAAGATTTATACAATAGCTTTATTCCATAAATGTTCCATAAATTTATTCCATAAATGTTGATTTTTCCTTTCACCTTTTCAGGACAATATGTATTAAATGTTATACATCTTGTATTACTGTTTAATACAATCTGTATTACTATTTAATACAATTTGATACAATTTGTATTCTACAATTTGTATTAATATTTAATAAAAATTTTTTATTCGAATTAATTTTCAATAACTGAAGTATTACACTTGATTACAAATGTATTAAAATATAAACTAGAATAGAATTGTTCTAAACTTAGTTTCTATTCCAATTCTGTATTAGAATTTAGTATTATGGGATTAGAATTCAATTTTAATATTTGACATATATTAGATTCTAATGCAATTCTGGTGTGGTCATATATACAATACAGTTTTTATTAGAATTCAATCCAAGATTTCTGAGCGTGTAGTAATCGATTTGAACTACACTCACAGCAAAAAAAAAAAGCCGAATTAATAATTTAATTACAAATATTCTTTTTCTTAAACTATAACACAGTGTGCCGAAAACGACAAAAAAAAAACAATCCAATTTCAAAGAAATTCTTAAATAGTGACATGTTTAGAGTCCATCGCACCTGATTTGACCTCTCAATTTCGTCATAATTTTTTTCAATTTATTCTTGAAGTTGATGTGTTCGAATATTGTTGTGCCGATGTTCACACAATTTTTACAGCCATTTGCCTTGTTGTAGCGAAGTAAATTCTTGCACTTTTCTTTAACTAAAAAAAAATGTGTTTCTATAAATTTTAATTAAATAATATTCCATCAATGCTATTTGTTATTTTTTTTGCGTCAATAATGCGTCAATTTTTGCGTTATTTCTTTTTCGTTAAAAACTGATTCCTATGTATATGTTTGGTATCATACAAAACGCACCCATTTCATTAAATCTTTTACAAACTCTTATTCCCTGCAAAATTGTACCCAAAAGAAAAGAATTTTGTTTTTCATTTTCAACAAGGCAAATGGCTGTAAAAATTCAACGAATGTCGGCACAACAAAATTCGAACACTTAAATTTTAAAAATAAATTGGAAGAAATTGTGATGATATTGAGAGGTCAAATTAGATGCGATGGACTCTCAATATATCTCTCTTTAAGAATTTCAATAAATTTTGGTTGTGCTTTTTTTTAGGCGATTTCGTGATATTGTATTTTATAATTCAAGAAAAGGAATATTTGCTATTAAACTATTAAGTCGGCTTTTTTTTTATCGTGATTGTACATTTACCTGGGAAGTTTAACCATTTTTCTTGTAGGTATTTTTGAGTATAACAAGACTGCATATCAGAAATTCACCAAACACCCCCAAAATCATACTTACCGTTAAAAAAACGGTTTTTGTACTTTTGCGCACTTATAAGACTGTAACTTAGCCAATCTTTCACCGATTTTTCATACATTCCAGAAGAAAAAACTTAGACCTTTCCAATGATATATATATTATTTATAAAAACTTGATAAATCTATCTATATTGAGTCCGGCAAACTCAATTTTTTAATTTAGTTAATGTAGTAAGCAAACACTTTTAATACCAATTACGACGAAACTTAGTTTTTAAAAATCGGCTAGTAATTGGCTGAGTTATTGATGAAAACAAAATTTTTGCAAAAATGCCTGCACAACGTTTTTCGTGTTCTTTTGCACATTTTTTATAGGAGCACAGATAACTTAATATGATATCTTTAAAACTATACCGATGACTGATATCTAAAGTCACAAATGTAACAAATTTATTAGGTTTTTCGCACATTTAATATTAGTAGCACACTATTTTTTATTAAATAGTAATTTTTTTTTATATGAAATGGCTTTCAAAGTGATAAAACTGTGAGCAAAATTACATATTCCTGATATAAGTTAAGCTCTCATTGCATATTGTATTTGCAATTCTAACTTGTTCTTATTTTTTTTAAATACAGAATTTTTAAAAGCTTTACTTAAGACAATAGTGTTTTTGTGGACTTTTTCTCTCGCGAATCATCAAACAGCAGATTGCGCTGACGAACATTTTACCTACAATCTCTTTGCTTTCTATGCTATTTGCATTCTCTGAAGTTAAGCTTTAAAAAAATCGGAACATTTCAAAAAATAAGAAGAAGTGGAAGAAGTAAAAATTACAATATACAATGAGAGCTTTTCTTATGTAAAAAAATAGTTTGTTTTTTCATTTGACGTTTTGTTTTTCACGTCTTTATAACTTTGAAATATTTTATATAAAAACTTTCATTTTTTATATAACATTTTCACTAAGAAATGGCAACAATAGAAAAACATTTTGAAGGAAAAAATAAAATTAAAATGATTTCGGAGTATTGCTGATCATTACAACGCGAAACTAATGATACCGACTTAAAAAGAAAACTGTCAAGCAAACATTTTTGAGTTGTCAGCTGCTGAAAATGGATTTTCAAAAAAATCGATTTTCATTAAAAATGAATAACTTTGTCAAATATTGACCGATTTTTAAAAATTAAATTGCGTTTAACCGGAATCAACACAGAACTTTTTTTTTAATTTTTCGGAAATATTTAATATGGCATGTACGTAGGTCCTAGGAATTTGCTAGGCTTGTTGTGTGTGTGACCATATGGTAACACTGGGCTGATTCGGGTTAAATTGTCAATAAATATTACTTATGAATCAATACAGGTCTAGTGTTCTATTATATAATTTAGTATGTAGAAAAATCGTCAAAGTTGAAAAAGCCTAAAAAAAATTGAAAAAATTGTATTTGCAGAGTAAATACACAGCTTTCTCTTAAACAGTATACATATCGTTGGAAAGGTTTAAGTATCGTCTTTCAGGATCCGGTAAAATTTTTAAAGGCTGTTGACAGTCAGGTAAGTGATAGGCTAATAAGTGGGCAAAGGTAGGCAAAACCGGGTTTTTTACCATAAGTCCAGATTTCGGGGGTGTCCGGCAAATTCCAAGTACAGAACATTTTTTAACTCGACAAGACCTACCAGAAAAATAGCATTATCTCCCAGGTATTTCAACTTCGTTCCATTTTGTCGCACTGTGTAATGTCGCACTCAACCTTTGATTATTTCTTTCAAAATATTTTTTATCAGATAGCATTTTTATTTTATAATTACACCAAACTATATTATTACATTTTAATTTGAATATTGTTGATATAAAAATAAAATACAGGGAGCACTATTGAATGAAAAATAATACTCAAAAAGGATATTTAATTTTTTCTTTAAGTGCATATGTAGAGCTGAAGCTTAAGTAAAATAAATTTACTTTTTTTTAATATGATATTTTGTTTGATGGGTCTTGAAGTCTCTTTTAATGCCTGCATTTGAGATCTTGCTACAAGGAAAACTGAAAACATAGCAAGCAGAGTGCAGTTTATTTTCTGCCTCCGATTTGGTTCATCCGTACATCCGGTTCATCATTAATGCACATCATTTTCATCTTTTATCATTTCATTATACTTTAAATGTTGGGTCTTAATATAAAAAACAAAGTACAGCATAAACAAAAATATAAATTAAACTTATTGAAATAATTAATATACACTTCAAATACGT
Organism: Dichetophora obliterata; assembly: GCA_963920525.1. NCBI lineage: Eukaryota > Metazoa > Arthropoda > Insecta > Diptera > Sciomyzidae > Dichetophora > Dichetophora obliterata. Next base: position 167,785,929 of record OY986436.1, on the reverse strand, counting down.
AAACATACATAAAATTTGTATTAACATAAATTTCATTGAATTTCATTTACATTTTAAAAAAAGATACTATAGGCTTATGGTAGCTTAAATAAGAAACAAAAAATTTTGGACGATGCAGTCCCAGTCATGATAAAATTATTATTAGGTAGCCTTGACAACTACTCATTTTCTCACGACCATCAAATAAAAGAAAACAATATAAAGTGCGTGTGTCACACTCATTGGCAGCTTTCAGCGGAGTCAATAGTTGGCAACTGTTTTTTTTTAAATTTGAGTGAGAAACCTTTGCAATTAAATTATACATTCACAGCAGGTGACTCCTCTGAATACGGCCAATGTGTGTGACACACGTTCTCTATTTTGTTTTCTTGTGCTTGACATTTGATGGTTGAAACACGAAATGTCACTCTACCTATTACTTATTATACCATTGTCCCAGTCAGAGAATATGCTGGCGACTTTTATAAAATTACAAATGTTTTTATGTTGGTCATGAAACTCAAATACACGCTCTTGAATATTGGCTACCAGGCGCTCAGCAAATGCAGCAAGCATGGCAAAATTAAACAAGGTAGTGTTAGGGCGGAGAGCCGGTGACCGAAACTGTCAAAACGAAGTTGACATTTCATACAAAATCTGCAAGCAATGAGAATGCAATATGAAAGAAAGAATTGAAAAAAAAAAACAAAAATGGATGAGTTTGACAGTTATGTTCACTTAGAAAGAGAACACATTCAGCCCTAGCACAACCTTGTCTAGTTCTACTATGGCAGCAAGCAACCATCAATAAGTTTATTTGCTGACAAATCGTTCCTTCATAAAGAAATCATGAAGGATATTTACTGCTTTCTGTCAATGCATATGAAGATCTGTAGCTGAATACATTTACAACAAAAATTACCAAGCAAATCTACTACAAAGACGAACAGAGAAGAGCAGTATCATATCGGTTCCGCAACGTTAGAGGGGATGAACCGAATTGGCGGCGCAAAATAAACAGCACTTTGCTTGCTATGTTTTTTGTTTGCCTGGTAGCAAGATCCCAAGTGGCGGCATTAAAAGAGACTTCACGGCCACTCCATGGTGTAAGAAAACCAAGTTTTAGTAAGTTTTTGACAACACCATGAATTTCTTTGCTTCTGTCAAAAAATTGTGAGCGAAAGAGGGGAACTGTTGATAGTTGTCAAATTGTGTTATTTGTTTGAGTTGCTAGATGATGTGCAATAGTTTTTATAGTTTATTGTGTGAATTAAGTATAAACAAATAATAAATGCAATTAGTTGTGCCGTGTTGTGTTGACAATAAGTTTTGGCCATTTTATCAGAAACGTGCGCTGGAAGGCGCCGCCGACATGAAGCTTTGGCCAGCATGCCAATTGTCTTGCATTCACATCGTTTTTTTTTTGCATAACGCACAGCGTCTCATATATTTTTATAGTTTTCATATCACTTTATTCTCACTTTATTTTATGTTAGCCTACAGCTATATATACATTGAAAAAAAAACAGTAACATTCAGTAGCTGCATTCCCGTGGTCGTTGATCTAGAGCACGGCTTTATTTTATTCACAAAAAAAAACTAAAATTAAAACCAGCTCTATTTCTAGCTCTATTTGTGATCTTAAAATGCTGCCAAGTTTCAAGCATTTTTTATCAAAACGAACATAGTTGGCAAATCTAAATAACTATTAATTTTCCTATTTTCCTATTTCCTCAATGGGCGTTTTGGTATTGTTGTTTTCTTTTGTTATTGTTTTTAAAACAGCTGTTTCAAGACTGTGATGACGAATTGATATAAAGTTGAACTAACGTTGTTTTACTGAGATTTGATCTGTTCTAGTGCCACGGGAATGCAGCGAATGTTTCGCAGCGGAGCAAAGGGAGGGGAAAGAACGATGCGTCAGCAGAGGAACTTATTGATGGTTACTTGCTTATGTTTTCTAAGTTTCCTATCTTGTTATCTTTGCTGTCTGTATTGATGACGAGAGTTACTCGGAAAAAGACAATGACGCAAACCAAAGATTTACCCTCTACCAAAATCGTTCAACGCGCCTAAAGAAGTTTTCACTTCAAAAATGAATTTGGCTACAAGGATTTTTTTGCTAATGCTAATTAAATTTTTCTTATGTTGTAAGAATAACATTGTATCAGAAAATGTAAATTAAATTCAAATTCCGCGCAAATATTAGACAAAATGTGAAGTTCCCCGCAAAAATCATAAAAAATTAGATGAATTATGAAATTCTCCGCATATTTGAGCCCATTCCCCGATTCCGCGATCGACATGAAATTCCCCACCAGTTGTCATGCCTGGTCGAAAGTAATAATTTGAGAACGGATTCATGAATCTTTAAAGCTGGAGAGGAACTAATAAGGCAAAACTTTGACCTAAGGGATGGGTAGTTTTACTCGCAAAAACCAAGAAAAGTGTTAATTTGGCATTAAAATTTCAAACATTTTCCTTTTCCTGACACTTTTCCGCATTATGCTTGGACTAGTATCAGCTTTGTAAAGGTGAGGAATGTTTAATTATGTTTCAGAACGACATAAAATAGGTGTTAATTTTGCTTCCATGTTATGGTTTGAGTTTAAATTAAAATTTGAATATGCGCTAAAGTTTTAATCCGTTTTAATATATCACTTCGGAAGCGAACATTTTGAATTCAAATTTGTTTTTGAAGATGGAAGCAAAAATCTCCTTAATTTCAATTCTTTTAAATTCTCATATATTCTTTCAGTTTTTCTTATAAACGCCATCTGGCGTCATGAGAAATTTGTTGACTTATTCTGCTTAGAAATTAACCATTGTTTCACGGTGTCTGTGTCAACTTCAGTGCTATAGGTAATAACTAGCGCTTCCAGTTTTGGGACTCAAAAGTAATTTCGGGATTAATAATTAAGAATCCCGTGATGCCGAGATTACTCACGGGATTTCAAAAACCGATAAAAAGTAGAAAAAAGAATTCGTGTGCAAGGCATAAAAGTTAGGATATCTTTTTAATAAAAAATTGTCCAAGGGAATTAAAAAAAAACACAGTTTACTGTAATTTTTTATAAAAAGTTTATTTTATTTTTTTATATATACAAAAGATAAGAATATATATATTTATTATATATATCTATAATATAGTTCCTTACATTCTTATTTTACATAATAATACTAACATAAAATAGGTAAATTTTTTGAGATCACTAAAGTCTTTGAACTGCTAGTTAGGCTGACTAACTTTGAAAATATGCTCTTAAAAATACTATGGCATCTAAGGTGTCATAGAACAAATTTTGGTCGCATAAACTTCCAGCCGAAGAGAAACATCTCTCGGACTCAACACTAGTAGTCGGAATTGTTATCAAATAATCATATGCTTTTTGAAGCAGATTACAGCAAGTGCCAACATTTAAATATATATTTTTACAGGCAATAATCCGCGATAAATAATTTATTTTTTTTTTATTTTTGTTGTAACAGTGAGTAAGTCTGCGGACAGAGTTAACGCTAAAGCAGGCAGGCAGGCAGGCAGGTTTGCTTACTTGTCTCAGTGCGAGAAAACTCGCTTCATACGATTTCATATAAACCTGCTCGAAGTGTGCAGAGTGGAAACAAGCAGGTCAGATCAGATCAGATCAGGTTGTTTCGAGAAACCTACGCCAACCTGGTTGACTGAATTTGTTCTTTTTGTGTTGTTTTTTTGTAATTTTTCAAGGGTTGTTTTTGGTGGGCATTGGCAAATTTGGTTAACGTCGATTAAGATTGTGTTGTTGGTGATAAGTTGTGAACGCGAAAATGATAGATTGATAGAATGGGCAATTGTTGGGCATGTAAGAAACAAAAGAAATACATATAAAACAATCTAAAATTAAATTGCCTGGAAAACCAGGGTCTAATATGTTGGCAGCCCTAAAATTCCAAAATTTTTGTAATACAAAAATCAAAAATATTTTAAAAGCATTAATTAATTTTAAAAGTAATTTCAAATGAGATGTAACGTTTTTATGATTTTCCTTTGATTTTTTGTGAGTTCGAAATGCCAGAAACAGGCACTTTGCGGATTTTTGAAAAAAAATCAAGTTTCACCAGCTATAACTTGTTTCTTACGATTTTGGTTTTTTTAATTTTGTGCAAAAAATACCTCAAAACTATACTTTAAGCATTTTTGTTGTTGTTGGTTAACATTTTGCATTTTTGCATTTTTGAGAATTTTTTTCGTAAAAGTACTCAAACTCTACATTTGCAAAAAAGGTACACTTCTAATAAAAAATTCCATAACGACCAAGTTATTCAAATTAATGACACAATTTTTTGTATTTGTATTAAGTGTTGTTTCAGAAAATTCATTACATTTCATTGCAATTTTTTTAAACTTGGATTTTTACAAATTTTTTTTATTACAACAAGAAAGAAAATATAATTTTTTTCGAAAATTAAATAACACAACTCTGGTAATTTTCATCCGATTTTTCTCACCGAAGTATAGAATGATTTCATTAGTTTACAGAATTTTAACACACATTTTAATGACGAAACACCTCATTTTCGCCCTTTATACCAATGTAATGAGTTTAAATCGCGATGAGCCTTACTTTATCGGTGTCCGATTTAGATAAAATTTCTGGACAGCTATCTTATCGGCGAATGAAACATTTCTAGCCACCGATGGTAACGCAAATTTGCAGTGCAATTCTGGGCTGGCCTAGTGGCACAACATATCGCACTCCCTCTTCAAAAGAGTGACAACTCAAAATGTTTATATATATATATACTTTTTCGTGTAAGACTATTTGTAGTGATCATTGGCCTTTTTTTATTTTGTACACATATTCTTACAGCCCTATTCTGGCAAATTAACAAATTGTTAACCAGTATTTTGAATATTTTTATGTGTTTGTTGTAATTTTTTTATTTCAAAACAAAATTTGAAGCTCAAAAATAAAAAATGTTGATAAAAATTGTCAACTGCTTTTCAGTTATTGACAATTTCATTAAAAAATTTTGTTTTTTGAACTTTAAATTTTGTATTAAAAACAACAAACACATAGGAATATTCAAAATACTGGTTAACAATTTGTTAATTTGCCAGAATAGGGCTGTTAGACTTTAATTAAAAAAAATCGTTGCGTCTCTTGTTTTTGTATGGAGTATCTTGAAGAAAAAAATTGTTTTTTGCTCTTCCTGAAAATGTAAATTTTTTGAGTTGTACTCTTTTGAAGAGAGTGTGCTATTTATGTATAGAAAGTAAAAATTTTTCATAAACGTCATTAGCAAGAATGCAAAATAGAAAGCCATAGGGGAAAACAAATAAATAACATACTTTTTCTCGCACTGATCTGATCTGACCTGCTCGCATTCACCTGCACGGCTAATTTACTGAGCAGGTACCTGCCTGCTCGCATCAGAGTTTACTGTGTCCGCAGACTAACGCAATTAACAGCTTTTAATGTTACGTTTAAATGTTGAATCCATTCTCATTAAAAAAAATAGTGAAATAAAAGATGCAACAATTAAAACTATAAAAAAACTTGGCGCAAAGAAAATGTTAAAAGAATAGCGATAAGCAATAATTGTTTAAGTCGACTTTAGACAGAACTGAATTATTAATGTAGCTATGTTTCACATATAAAGTAATATAAACAAACCAAATCTGAAGCTATTAGCATGACCTTAGCCAAAGTAATTACACAAAACCAAAACCTTATCTTTCATATAACTTAATTGGCATTAAAATAATTTTGTAATCAGAAACTTAAAACCTAAGCGCGCTTGATTGCCTTGCAAAGGTTCGCATTGGATACCGATTCGGTATCCGTCTCGGTCGTAGGATTCTGACTATGTATTCTTTATGTACTAATAACGAAAAATTAAAATAACCCACAATTAATAATATTGCGGTTAGGCAAGACCATAGCACTGGCCTTTCATTAATTCATTAATTCATTAACAACGAATGTCAAAACTTATGTACACTGCGCGTCATCAGATTAGCGCCCCCCCTTCCACACCCAGTTAATGTCTATTATTATCTAAACCGTTTGTGGTACAACTTCAAATTTTTTTTCCATTAGACTCCTATTTGTTATTTTTAAAATTAAAAAAAATTGCTACTTCAGTATTCAAGATAATATTTGAATATTTTTTTTACAAAAGTATTACAAAAAAACTTAAAATAAATTGGTCAGTAGGATAGCGCCATCTGCGATAATTTGAATTCATTTAATTTTTTTAACAAAAAATGTGCTTTTTTATATTGATATTTAATAATTTCACCAGTTTTAAGCAAAATTAGTAATGCGTGGTCCCGCCTTTGTTTGAAATCACTTCGAAAATTCTATTCGGAATTGAATTATAAAGTTTCTCAATGTAATTTAACGAAATGGTGGACCAAGCGTGTTTTATGCCTTCGATTAACTCTGTTTTTGTGTTGTATTGTTTTCCGGACTCGTACACTTTCCTAGCCATCCATCCCCAGATGTTTTCGATGATATTTAGGTCCGGCGAGTATGGTGGCCACTCGAGAACATCAACTTTCTGGCTCTGAATCCACGATTTCACGGATCGGGCAGTGTGAATTGGAGCGTTGTCGTGCTGGAATCTCCACTTCAGATTTCCATACAAGTTTTGGAAGTGGGGAAAAGCAGTTTCTAACACGTTCTTGTAGTTCTCAGCATTCATACGGGTCCTTCCAAATTAAATTTCTTTTCATCTGAAAAGACCACGCATTTCCACTGGGTAGACCATGACATGTGGGTTCGAGCAAAATTTAGGCGCATTTCTTTTCTAACCATATTCAGTGGTGGTTTTTTTTTAGTTTTTGTCTTTGTAGGTGTGCAGCTTTCCGAATTACTCTTTGCACCGTTGATAAGCTCGCTTTAACTCCAATTTTTGCCTTGATTATGGAAGTCGAGTCGTGCGAATTCGATGCTTCCCTCAGTATGGCTCTCCTGTCTGCTTGGGAAACCACTTTGTTGTTACCGCCCTTGAAGTTTTTTCCATAGTTTTCCTTATTTTGAAGGAAACTGGCTATCGTTTTTCTGTGCCTTCCAGTTTTTTCAGCTATTTTATGGAAGGATAGCCCACACTCGAAGTATGCTTCAATCTTTGATTTTTCCTCCAAAGATAAAACTGTACCTCTACCCATATTGTGCGTTTATTTAAAGATTTTTAACAGTTTACTACCCACAAAAAATTTGGTGACCGTGCTTGCCAAAACAACCGAGATAACTAAAATTGAATTTCGGGGCGCTAATCTGATGACGCAAAAAAAATGCATGTCTTTTCATCGAAAATAAAAGATAATAGCAAATAGCCAATAACGGTACTTCGACCGAGCTTTGTTTTCTTGTGAGAGGTATGCCATACGACGACTGCATAAACAAACCAAAAATTGCGAACTTGCGTGCAATGGGAAAATCAAAAAAAGCAAAAACAATTGAGTGGAAGGGGGGACGCTAATCTGATGACGCGCAGTGTATGTATGCATGATAACAAAATGTAAGCCCAACTCCAAAATGTAACAAATTCATAAACTCCCTTGATTTAACTTAAAAAATCGAGTCGGAGCAAATGCTCACTTTTTATGCATTCCACTCGATATCTATACTATTATATAAAAATGAAACTTTTAAAAATTTGTCATTTTTGTGGCTGCCGGTAAACTCAAAAACCGCAGAACGGATTTGTGTGAATTTTTTACCATTCGACTCATAATTGATCATAGATGGTTCATGTATATTCTAAATTTTGATATATTCAATAGCGAACAAGTTATTTTGATAGAGTTAAAAAATTCATAAACTCCCTTGATTTTACTTGAAAAATCGAGTCGGAGCAAATGCGCACTTTTTATTCATTCCATCCATTATTTTCGAATATTTGAGGTAAACTTTTTTAAAAGCTTTTACTCGAATGTCAAATTAAAGTGTTGCATTTTTGCAATTTAAAGGCAATCCCGGTATTCCAAAAATCCCGATATTTTAGGCCTTATAATCCTGGGACTGTTGGGACTGGAAAAAGTCCGGCATACCGGGATTGGAAGTCTTAGTAACAACGCATGCGTTTATATGCAAGTGTTTCGTACGTTGCGTACTGTGCAATTATGACTCTACCTTGTGCATTATATTCTAAACACCGTCTATATATAATTTTGAGGGCGGAAAATGGCGAGTTTCCGGCTCGGTGTGTTCCTTTTCATTTTTAGATCAACGACAACACACGGAATTCACGAAATACCAAAAGCCATCATAGGAGCCTTAAAATCTCAATCAATTGATTTAACAGTCTTAGCCGTCTTTTGCGAGTACAAATCCTAAGCCAAGCAGCGGAATAGGTAAAATTAGGACATAAGTCTATATAAGGACTCATGAGGAAAAAGTAGTACCATGAGACGGTTGGGTGGGTGTTGTGCTAGTATTGAAACCAGGTAGAGAAATATTAGCTACCGCCTTCTCACAACTGGTGCGGATCTTCATTATTGTTCAGACTCTTTTAATTTTATCGTGCTTGCGTTTATCCACTTTTGTTTAGAATGCAAATTCTGCCTTAACAATCTGCATCTGTTTCCTGTATTTTCAGTAACCTCCAGCTTTTCCTGGATCTATAGCAATCCCACTCCCATTTTCCCTAAGCTAAGATCGAAGCAGAGCTAAGCGTGCAGAAACCGCTTCGAAGTTTTGGGTCTTGATAATTTTCTTACTCAATCAAAAACTGATCACACATTTTTTTACTTTCTTACTTTGTTGGCGCTACAACCGTAGGTCGGTTTTCACCTCATCTAAGAACGTACGCCAGCCATTTCTATTCCTCGCTTGCTGACGCCAGTTGAAAATTTCAAGTTTTGTCATCAACAGTAACGTGAGTTCCAAGACGCTTGGACTGTTTGTTTGTTGACTACAAGTATTTCGTCTTATCTGAGTTCACTGCAAGACCCATGCGACTTTCCTTTGTTTAGATGTTTTCCGATTCTAACAGTACTGCTAATGTTACCCAGTGTCATCCTGCCTAGACGGGTTAGTTTTGCAGGTATACCAAATTTAGACATTTTGAAGTAAAGGTGATTTCTAATTGGGCTGTCGAATGCGGCTTTTTAGTCGGAAAAAGATGGTGGAAGTCGATTTCTTTTTCTAGAGTCTTTTCTAAGTTTTGTCGTACCGTGAAGATCTGGTCACATTGATGAGGTCAAATCATTTAGTTTATGATGGGCCTTAATTGTTCACGAGCTCAAGAGCTTGACAGAATCATAAATGCGATATTAAGAAGGCTTATTTCACGTTAGATGGCGCAAATAGTAGGATCGCCTTTCTTGTAGATTGGGCAAAGCTAACCGAGTCCCAATCGTTTTGTAGCGTTCTCCAACCATATTCTGCATATAAGCTCGTTAGTGCATTTATTTAGAGCTTCGCCTCCATTTTAAACAACACAAAAGGTAAGCCATCGGCTCTCGCAGATTTTTTATTTTTAACCCAAGCTATAGCTGTCAGGACTTTATCACAGTCAGGCAGCGGAACCTCAAAAGTGTCTTCCGTAATTAGGGTTTCCAGGATATCATCTGCATTGGCGGGATTGTCGTCAGTGGATTGTTGAAGCTGCGCCCACAGAGGAGATGGCAGGGGAGGGCACTTCCCCCTCGGCAGTGAACATTTTTTACATATGTTCATTACGTATGTTAATATATTTTGAAGAGCCTACAAAAATACTGTTTTTGTATAAATAAATTTAAAAATAAAGCTGAGCTAAACCATCTATTTTTAAATAGTACACTGTTAGAATCTTGGAAAAAATTTTAATGCTTTTGAGCTTACATATATAATCACACCAAAATTGTATTAAAATTCAATACTGGCCAAATATTAAAATTCAGTTTAAATAAAAAAAGTATTGAAGTTGAATGCTCAGTTTGTATTAATTTTTAATACTTATTTTGTATTAAAAATTAGGTATAATAGTAAATATAGTATCAAATTGATTCCAAAGGGTATAAAATATCGTTGTAATATTTTAAATGTATTAAAATTTAATACAAAATTGTATTGAAATATAATGCAGCATGTCTTAAAAATTAAATATAATATCACAATAGTATCGAATTAATTCCAAGGGTATAAAATATCGTTGTAATATTTGAACTGTATTAAAATGAAAAACAAAATATATTAGAGAATGTTATACGTAATTGAGGAGCATTAAATTTATTGCTTTTTAAATTAAAAATCTTTGTAATACTTTACTTGTATTAAAATTTATTCCAATATTTCTGACCGTGTATGTTGTACTTGTCGTTGTGATAAGTTACGATACCATTTCATCTACCCTTGTTGCACGGACACGTTCAAATACGCATTCTTATTTGTCTTAATAGAAATGTCTAGTGTAAACAACCGACAATCGATTTTTTTCTCTATTCATCGTCAAGTGCTCATCTCTTGTTGTTATTAATTTTCTTACATATTTATGACAAGTTTCCACATTGTATGTGTTTTCGACAAGCTTTTACTAATCTACTGTGGTAGAAAATCATTTAAATGGTAAACTTTAACGAAAAAGATGTATGAATCTTAAATTTAGCTTTTACAGGTTTATGTATATAAAGTGTAGTCAGGACAATCGTAAAGGAGTCCAAAACCCTGTTTGTCGAAAAAGTTTTGATCAAAATGGCTTCCAACCCAAGAAGATTGACGTTTTAATATTTTCCTGAAAAAAACTTATTTATTATTATTATTAATCTAATTCCCAATTGATCTCAGCTGTGTGTTTTTAATGTAATAAGAATTAATGAAACTTATATTTTTTTATGCGTGCAACTAAAAATATAGTTTTTTTTATACCTCTTTGTATATTTATTCATTCGTTTTGTATGAAAAAAAATAATTAATTTTTTAAAATATTCATATAATATGTATGTTTCCGCACTCGATAGTAGTAACTTGCAAGCTGCTAGAGCTGGAAAAATGTTGGAAATGAATTGGAAATGAATGTTGGAAAAATTAATAAGTGGATTGGTGTCCATGCGGTATGAGACCCGTTTAAAAAAATCTCACTTAGCATGCGGTTCATGCAAGGCGGACCAAAATGCTGGTAGATTAAATATATTTGGACACACATATAATGCAAAAACTTAATTTCCGACTGTAAGGGAGAAGTTTAAGTTTATTAAAAATACATTTGAAAAATTGACTAGCTTAAACTCCGTAAAACCTACGTGCATAAATATCCTTAAAAATGTACAAGTTAACCTTCTTACATCAAGAAAAAAGTATGTAAAACCAAAGAAAACGCTCTATGCCGCAAAGACTTTTGTTGGTTAAATCGTGTCCAAAGACAAAACTTCTTTGTGACAAGGACGAAGTTTTATTAAATTAAAAAAGGCACGTACTTAAAAACAAAGACGATATTCTTGTAGACCGCAAACCTAATTTGAGTAAGAACTTAGTAAAACATTTATTTATATATATATAAAAATACGAGCAACGAAAAAGGAAGTTCGTTGTGAGTTAAATTATCTCGGTGAAGACAAAACTTTTAATAAAGCAAGGAAAAGTCTTATAATTTACAGACTTTTTCAGTCGATCGCTAACAAAGAATTAAATGTTTCTCGCAAATAATTTATCTTTTCGGCTACTTAATTTTTCCTTGGTTTATTGACAAAGAACTTTCGGTTTTTGTTTGTCACATCAGTTGCTTATTTGAAGAACAATTCCTTCTTTTGTTTTGAAGTTGAAATTGTCTTTGTTAAGAGTTTTTTAAAGACGCTTTTTCTTTGATCTTACGGATATAATTTCTCTCGGTGTAATTTTAGTTTTTACGAGTCATATAATTTGGTTTTTTAATCCTGAAATCTTAAGTCTTTTTACCTCATATCTTTATGTTCTTGCCTCACCTGAATATATTTCCTTTAGAATATTCCAATGACATCAACGCATTTAATATAAAAATAAGACTTCCCTAGGAAACAGCGGAATTTGGGAATTTCCCAAGGAAATGCGCTAACATATATATATGTAGGTCTGGTAACTCCAAACCGTATATTTAGTATATAAAAGTATTATTTAATATTGGGAGTAAATAGTAATCAATGAGATTTAATTTTAGCATTTAAGGATAAAGGAGAACTTACATTATTAATTTAACTAAACAAATAAGAATATTTGTTTTGCAAAATAATTATTGAAAGGTATAATATGACAAAACTATAATGAAATTGTAAAATATTTCAGGCATGATACGAGATTGATTTTAACCCTATCTTAAAAATATATTGTTCTTTTTTATGTGTATCATGTTTACAAAATTAGTACCAAAATCCCAGAAAATAGAATCATGTAGAATACATTTTCCTTATGTGTATTCTAGACTCCTTTATGACTTTGCACTTCCCTACACAAGGGAATAAAAACCTAATTACGTAGAACAAATTTTAGAAATTGTGTCTATGGTTTTTACCCAAAAAGATTTTCTTCTTAATGTTGTTGGCTATGTCTTCTTAAATAAATTTAAAAAGGGAAATCTAGTAGAAGTACCAGGTTTTCTTCTCAATTTTGTTTAAGAAAAAAAATCGTATGCAGCTACTAGCTATTTATAACAAATTAATGAGAAATCATTTTAAAAAAATTTAAGAAGATTTTTGAAGAAAATTTAAAAAGTTCTCTTCTTAAAAAATACCTCTCTTCCTGCGTTTTTCATACCTCTTGTTCTAAAAACATTTTAAGAAGAAATCTTATAGGTTTGATGTGGAACCTTCTTAAATTTTATCAAGAAGAAATACCTAAAAAATACGTTATACACGCATATTTTTACTCGCTGTTTGAGTATTTTCCTTCAGTTTAGCTTTTTTTACCTGAATAGTCTTTGCAAATTTTCTGATGCACTATATTTTGCGTACTCTGGAACATGTTATTTCAAATGATTTTCAAGACTTGCTGTTGTTTGTTTTTTGGGTACATCACTTCGAAGTGCCAACTATTTTTGGCTGTAATCTCATATCACTTTCATATTTCTACACAGCTACAACCCAGTAAATAAAAGCATGGCTTCGAAGCGCTTCTAGCAGGCCATCATATGGATTTTTTTAGCCCTTCCGCACTTATATCCAATCCCATTGACTCTTTTATATGAAACAAGAAACTTTTCTAGGCCTTCCTCTCTCGCGACGAGCCTGCTTCTACCTTTTTGAGAATTAACGCAGTGTGACCAGAAGAATACTTACGAAATATGCTTTTTTGTAAGCCAAAATGTTCATAAGTATTCCACTTACAATTTTTATATTCCACAAAAATGTTCCACTTTGAATTTAAAAGATATATACTAAGGCTGTGTGCGAATTGATCTACATGCGACCTAAACTAAATTGGGTCGATAAGGCACTGCTTCCTAAAAAATTTAGGAAATTATCGAGCTAATTAAATGATTCCTAAATTAGGAAGCACTGCCTTATCGACACTATTTAGCTTAGGTCGCATTTTGATCAATTCGCACACAGCCTAAATAAACACAAAAGCATTTGTTGATAACACTGTGCGGCACGAAAATCTGTATTTAATAATTACAAAATTTTTCACTTAATTTTATTATGAGAAATCTCGTAGGGACATCCGTTTTGACACTTTATTTAGTCACAATTTAAAATTTACCGAAGACTTCAGAGCAAATTTTTTTTTGTTTTAAATTACTCAAGATATACATTTATTATCATGTTGATAACTTCTGAACCATAAAGAATTTAATATTAGTTTCTTTAGCAAAGTTATTCCAATTTTTCTGGAAAGCAACTTTGCTGAACAATTATATATGAAAAATCGTTTGAATTGTCTTCATACTTTTGACAAGCCACAAATCTTTCCCCTCTTTCAACGCTTCAAAGCAATTAATGTATCTCATACGCTGAGTATGATCAACTTTTTAATGTTACTCATACGCTATGACTTTAAGCTAGACTTTTTGTAAGACTCACTCGATAAGGCCCACTGGAAGCAATTTTTTCATTATTATTGGTTCTGAAAAGTTGTTGGCCAGAAGAATAGGTAGAATTTTGCTGAAGAAACCAAAATGAAAATCTTAATGGTTCAAGAGTAATCGATATGAAAATGAGTGCATATCTTGAGTAATTTTTGATTCGGTAAAGTAGTAAAACAAATGTCACCACGAGATTCCTCATACTAAAATTAAATGTAAAATGTTGAAATTAAATTAGCAAATATAGAGAAAAAAGGTACAAAAAAGCTCAGAATATAATATTAATAGGATGTAAATAAAAAAAAACATTATAAGTATATCAGTTTATTTATACTTTACACAATTATTTTCAATAATTAAATTCTGCCTAAATTAGTTTCTTTTTCTCATAGATAAAACTTAAATTTGAAAACAAAAACATATAGGTCTTACATATAAAATTAAGTATAAAAATAAAATTTAGGAATTGTCAAAATCAATATTGAAATTGTCTGTGGTTAAATTTTTTATGACGCTATCAGATATTTGATTGTTATCACAGCAAATGTAGCCAAGTTTAAGCTTTTAACAAATTATTTAAAATTTTTTTTTACTTTTGTTCCGTGTTTTTGTTTTCAAAGTTTCATACAGCTAAAAATTCGCTTAACCTCAGCGTAAACGGTAAACTTAGTAAGAAAAGCACAAACTCCGTTAAATCTATATTGTGTAGTACTAGTGCTTTCCTCTACTTTCCAATCAATAAGTTATAAGTTTTGGAATTGTTAAATCACTTGTTCTCGGCTTTTTTGGTACATGGTAGATAAGAACTTTTTTCGGTTCTTTAGAAGCTTAATTCTTGTAAAAAATTTTAACTGAAATTTCTCTGCTATTTTTTAAATGTCGATATTTTGTGGTATTCTAGATTTTATTTGAAGAAGCAAGTTTAAAACAAAAGTATTTTAGGCTTTAATACATAATGGTTTTGAGTACATTAATTTGAAATCAGAAGAAAATATCAAATATCAATGAGAAAACCTTATTCTTTGAATATTTAGAAACATCAAATTTATTGCTTTCAAAGATTAAATTTACTACATCAACTTCAACGAACACATGTTTTATAAAAAAAAATAACAGAAAAAATAAAAATAACTTATTTTTATCGCACAACAATTGACTTAATTTATTTGCTTTAAAACAATTTTCTTGGGCTCTAGGAATTCCAAAATGTGTAAGTTGGTCAAACCATTGCTCGTAAATTTTTATTACGCTTTGGTTTACGTTTTACTAGGTGCTTTTAGAGAAAAAAAATTTGAAATTCGTTGAAGGAAATTTTTGTTAATTTAGACAAAATATAGGAATAAAAAATATTCCACTTTTTATGCTGCTTATTTTTGGAAAAAATGCCCTCCGAAAGAATAATATTCCACTCTGGTCACACTGAATGCACGTTAGAAAGAAATGGCATATAAATATCAACTTGAAATAGTAAACGACTGACAATTTCCAGATTTGAACCCACGTCCTCTCATGTGCCGGCCCGACACCTTATACACTCATCTACCGCAGTTGTTAACTAACTTTCACTTATTTTGCATCATAACAAATGAAAGTAAGCTTTCGGGAACGCGGGTTCGAGACCCAGCTCGCACAGAAATTTTTTTACAAATTTTTGTGTTCATTTAAAATTGTTTTAATGCTTAAATTGTGTTAGAATGTTTTCGTAAAATTTCTTCATACAAAAATATAAGAACAGACTTTGAATTTTTACATACGAAAGTTTTTATATAATATTATATATAATGTGTTAGAATTCAGAGACCTTGGTTCGAGACCCAGCTTTCGGGTTTTTATTTTAAATTTAGATTTTTTAAAAATCTTTCTGATAGTTTAAAATTTTTTCTTAATATTTTTAAATGTTTTCGTATAAAATTATATAAAAAGACTTAAAACCTTCCAAAGGTAGGCCTTACAGAAGCACTCATCAATACAGAGATCATGGAAGGTATATTGACGCCAGTAATAGCACTACTAGTATGCATTCTTTTGCGTAGAACTAGATAAATGGCCCACTGGGTATTACTTAGTTTTCAATGGAATATGAAATATACTTAAAACAAAAATTTTTGGCAGATTCCCTATAGCATATGTAAGGCTCGTGTGCGATTCTTTGATATAGATCAGAGACCTGCAGCGATGAACTGCAACTGCTTTTACACTCAGTACATACTTGGTTTTTGTATGACTTCAATATCATTAATACCATGCAACATATTCTACGCCATCGAGCTCACTTACAACATCAAGCATGTTGCATTAGCCAATTGTACCAAAGTCAAACACTGTGTGATGTGTGCTTCGACTTCAGTGGAAAGTATAGATGTTTGCATAAAATAATTATGTGTATAAACCACAGCGCACGAACGGCAATCGTTATAATTATGCATTATTTTGAGCTACTGCCTCGTGTACCATTGCAAGTTGATTTCAACTTCGGCTAAGCAGTGATACAAAAGTAAGCTTACGAACGATGAAATCAACGCGTACACTGCATTTTTACTCAAGTGTTTGTAGATTACTTCAGTATGAATAGAGTAAATAGTTTTAGGAAGTTTTAGGGGTAACTTATTTCGAACTTTAAAAATAAGTTTAAAATAAGTTCAAACTTTAAAATTTAAGATGGCGGATAGAGTTGCCACCTAGATTTTTTTTCATTTTTGCGAATTCTTGTAATTTTGAAATTCTGACAACGGATTTGATTTCGAATATAATGTCACAGTTTTAAAATTTAAGATGGAGGTTAGGGTTGCCACCTAAATTTTTACCACAATATTGCCACCTAATAATATGTATTTTTAAGAGTTTTAAACATAATTTATCAGTGTTAAGGGGTCGCTGATTTCGAATCTAAAGTTAGAATTTTAAAATTCAAGATGGTGGATAGGGTTGCCACCTTAATTTTTTGTAGTTTTATGAATTCGGGGCTGGCAAAAAAAAATCATACACCAAAAATGGGTCGCTTAATCCGAATCCATTGTCAGAATTTCAAAATTATAAAGTTTTGAAATAATAGGGTTGCCACCTAATAATATGTCTTTTCAAGAGTTTTAAACGTCATTTGTCAGTGTTAATGGGTCGCTGATTTCGAATCTAAAGTTAGAATTTTAAAATTCAAGATGGTGGATAGGGTTGCCACCTTAATTTTTTGTAGTTTTATGAATTCGGGGCTGGCAAAAAAAAAATCGTACACCAAAAATGGGTCGCTTAATCCGAATCCAGTGTCAGAATTTCAAAATTATAAAATTTTGAAATAATAGGGTTGCCACCTAATAATATATCTTTTCAAGAGTTTTAAACGTCATTTATCAGTTTTAAACTCTTGAAAAGACATATTATTAGGTGGCGACCCTTTTATTTCAAAATTTTGAACAATTGAACAAAAAATGTAGCTTTATTAAAGATCTGCATGCATACAAAATCTTATCAAAATCAGTGATTAAAGGTGTTTTATAGTAAAATGGCGTCTGATATAATTTCTTAAAAAACTAAATTTAATAAATATCTTTAAAAATTTATTAAACAAATTTTATTGCTTACTCAATTAAACCTTAGAATTTATTTTAAAAAAGAAATCTGCTCAATTGAACCATTAGCTTATGAGCTACAAGCTCTCAAAAGTCACGCAAAGTAACTGCAATGTTACTGCAATGTTACTGCAAATACTTTGTGTTCGGAGAACAAAATAAGCGCTGGTTTTTTTATGCAGGAGTTACGCTTTATGTCTTTGTTTTGTTGCTTGTAAATGACCATACTTACCATTGCATACCAGAAGTTGAAAAGACCCTGCGCTGGTTATCAAACCAACAACTCGAACATGCATTATTGTGGTCTTACGGCACGCTCATACACAGTTGGCTTCAATGTTGCAAGTATGTTCGACACAACAATCGCAGCGCTTGCGTAGTGCGGTCAGACTGTCACTGTATTTGTTGAGGGTAGATTGCAAGTAGCGAAAATGCCATCGCTTGCAGATCACTGATATAGATATTGAAAAAAAAAGTTCAAAAAACTAAAACCCGACTACTAAAAAATGCTCCCTAAAAAGTATGAAACAAGAAAATATTCTCACCTGAAATTATTACGCACAAACTATTAATTTTTTTGCCGTGATGTTTAATAAGCTGTTTTTTTAATAAACAGCTGATTAAATTTCACATCTAAGTTAGAAACTTTCGCATGGTTCAACATGTTGGATAGACATGGCATTTTGGACGTAAGCTAAAACGATGGTCGGTCTGACATGTTGAATGAAATTCATTCGACAAAAATTCGGCTATTTTGGGCCGAAGCCAAAGGTTAAAGAATCGGCCGATTATGCCGAAGCCAAATATTCGGTCAGACACTAATATTTAATATTTTCGATACAATTGTACTTTTTTGGTACAATTTTACATTTTTCCTACTTTCCTACTACCAAAGTGTTTTCGCTACATTTTATTATACTCAATAATAAACACAGAATTTAGAGCTCTAACTAAGCGAACAGAATTAAAAGAACTACAAAATTTTTATAGTTCTGAATTTTGGAACTCTGTAAAATATATAAAAAATTATTTTAAATAGTAAATTTTAAGAGTAAACGACATTCAATATCAGAAGTTATTTTGGAGTCAATTTGAAAAATCAACTAGTTCATTTCTAGCGCAATTTGTGCTTGCTATGAAATAGTACAAAAAACTTTCAGCGAAGAACAGTTCACTTTGATTTTATTTGTTTTCTTGTCAAAACTTTTACTAAAAAAATAAATTAAATCTGAACACGTGTTGTGTCAATGTTTTCATTTTCAAACTGTTTGAGGAACAAATTTAAAGAATTACACAAAGATAAGTTTTTACAATACATAAAAAAAGTAACTACATAAGATAAAAGAAATGCACCATCTTTTACGTGATGCACTTTTTTTGTAATACACGCAAGAGATAAGAAACAAATGCCTCTAACGTTTGAATACTTTCAAACCAAAACAGCTGGTTCATGTTTTGGTTGTTCTCAAACATAGTTGCCACCTGGGTAAAACTTTAAAAAGCTTAAGTTTGTACTTTGATTTTAACAAATTTTTGTGATTTTGAAATGAGGTGGCAGTATATTTACTCTTCATTCGACATATAATTTTTATTGCATAATTAAGTTGCAATATTGATGTTGATGCGTTAATGCGCAAAATATCTTGCATTGTCACACTCTTGCAATTCGCAAGAACACGTGAATACCCCTTATATGATTTCATATTACTCTCGTTACTGTGTCACTTGAAAAGTACATTTGTACTGCAGCACAGAGTTATTGATTTCATTACTGTTTTAGGTAAGGTTGCCTAGAGAATTATGTGATGCGAGAAGTGTGACTAACTGCATTATAAAAAATGAAAACAAAGATTACGATAAAATATTAATTTCGGTCCTGGTATTGGATAACGGAGTCCTGGTGTTATTTTGTTGAACTTATTACCATTAATACTATTCATTGCCAAATCTTCAGTGCATTTAAAACATTTCTCCAATAGATACAGGTTAAATTATTTTACAAATTCCTTTAAGATTTGTGCAAAATTTTAATATCACATTTTTCATACAATTTTGTTACATAAAGTTGCAACCTCAAATAAACAATATTGTGAATTACCCAATTATGTTTTTGGGCGATTTTTCTTCAAGGGTTTTTTCTACCGCATTTACAAAAAAACATTTGTCCTTACTACAATGCTCAAATATGACGACTAGATTAGATTCTAGATTAATAATACTAAACAAGTACCAAAGCCGTAAAACACACCGTTTCTTGAAAGTTTTACAATGTGGGAAGAAACTCCATAAAGTTTTATACTCGCCTTATCAAGAGGAACCACCACCCGAGAGAATTAATGCTATATCTGTTGCACCTTGTATATAATTCATGCAACTTTAAATATAAAAATACAGGTGTCCCTATTTATTTTCACATGACTGTATATAGGCATCACAAGGTCTGTCGTATATCTTATGTCGTATATCAAAGTTCTACAAAATACAACACATGTGAGCATCATTGTGACATATTTCTACCACACGTATTAACAAATATATTTGTAATTCGCTTTTCAACAACTTAATTTACCTGAATAGCGTGGTTTACTGCCAGCGTTTATTGCAGAAACTTCAGAAAAAATTATAAAGAAAAAGTAAACAAACACAGCCGATAGGTAGCACTCTCAATAAACATAGCTCGCATTGTTGTATTTGTCCTATCTCAATTTTGCAGGTGAAAAAACAACAGTGTTGATACAAAAGTTGTAAAAAAATAGAACAATACAACAATACGACACCTTGTGAATTGCCTTATAGTCTATTTTGACTACAACCAAATCTTAGTTGACAGAAATAAACGTTTTTCTCAGTGTACATGCACGTCAATAAGAAGCATTTCTGCAAAAGTTTTTTTGAATTCTTAACAAAACATATTTTATAAGAATTACATTAAGAAACTTTATGACATATATCTTAATGAAGTAACAGGTTGCTGCAACAACGACAACGTTTTTTTACAAAACAAACCACAAGCAGCAGACTAGACAGCTGTTTTGTCAAGTTAGAGGACTGCAGATGGCTGATGACTTGGTATAGAGCCCAACTAACCACTTGTATATGCCAAAACTAAGCACTGACGCCTGTTTATCAACTTTATTGATTGCTAACAAATTTTGGTAAATATTACCAAACATAGTAATAGCTGGTAAAACTTGAGTCAGATCAGTTATATATTTAAATTAGTTAAGTTATTTATTTGCGCAGCTAAATATTAGGGGTATTCACACTGATTTGGGTAGTTGGGTATGAGTAGATTGAATACTTTGATAATTGCGAGCACACTAAATTGCAATTGAGTACTTTGTAGAATAGTTTTGGGCCGTGCTGCATGTTTGTTTGATATCCCCGATTTATGTAGCTGATGAGCGCTGAGTGACAGCTGGAAGAGGGTTGCCAAAATGAATCAAATCGACCGACTAACACGCCCAACTTCCACATAACTGAAATCAGTAATCTGGTAAAGTACCCCAAAAAATTATCCTACATCTGTAAAATCCGTAAAATATTTGGGCTATGTTAAGGAAGTATTTTATTTGAAAGATTTATTGGCTTTATTTTTTCATGTTGAGAAACATGTTTCTTTCAACATGTTGAAAAAATATTGGTAATATACGTATAAAAATATAATAAAAAAATGGTGTTTTTCGTATTCTTACTCTGTTTTTATCAAAGACAAATTAAATTTTTTTTTGTAAGCTTGTGAAAATTGGCTTTAATTTTTTCATATAAAATTGCTTATTTTCGCCAAAACATGCTCCACAAAAGTCGTTATAATTGAGCTTCGGCAAACCAAATTTTGAGAACATGTTGGAAAAATATTGGTAATAGACATTTAAAAATATAATAAAAAAATGTTGTTTTTCTTATTTTGTTTTCTGAACTTTGTGAAAAATTTGATATTTTTTCATTTAAAATTTGCTAATTTTGTCCAAAACATGCTCCAGAAAAGTAGGCGTAATGTTGTTATTTTTGAGTTTCGGCAAACCAAATTTTGGGAATCTGTTGAGAAAGAGTTATTATAAGACATATTAAAATTAAAAAAAAACCAAAAATGCGGTTTCCTTTTTATGTTGCTCAAAGTTTTCGTTTTTTTAGATTTCTAAGACCTATCTTAAGTTGAACAAAGTTTTTTGTATAAAATAAATACATGTCATTTTTTTGCATACTTTTATTACTATAATTTACGTCTTATAAAAAAATATAGTGTCAAACTGTAAATACAAAAAAACTTATCATATTCTCAATTGAACTTTGAAAGAGTGGCATTCCCATAGCTGGAAAGATATCGCAAATATACCTAGCGCGTTTTGTTTCGCTTAACGCTTATCTTCTGAAAATGGGTCATTAAGTTAATTCGACTACGCCTATTATTAGTGAAAATGCCGCCAGTAACCATTCGAACTAAATTACCAAATTTTAATCTAATACGACCCAAACCGTCTGAAATATAGCTTTATTGATTTGTGGGCGGTAAAAGAGGTGAAGCATTATTTTTATTAACCAAGATATTATCCTTGATAACAGATATTGTAAATTTGGTGGACTTTGGAGTTACCGTTCCTGAGATCTTAAAAGACACCGCACGAACGATTTTATATATATATATGTATATATATAGATGGGTGGTAAAAGTAGGCGTGGCAACATGTATAAGGTGGCCTCGATAGTCTAGTGGTAGCGCACTTGACTATCACCCAAGAGTCCCGGGTTCGAACTCTGTCCAGGTCACGGTCCTATGCTTTAACCTTTCTTTCCTTATTTCTCATCAAAATAACTTTAAAAACACATTAATTTACGACGAAAAGTTGTAGTTTGTGGTGGTTGGAATATTTTGTGGAGAGCAACGCTTAGTAGCTTGATTTGACAGAGGTCAAGAAATAACACTTGCTTCAGATTTTATATCACATGTTTCTACAGCTTCTGCCACATTAAGAACATCCTACACAAAAGTTTCACTTGATTATTCCCTTCTTTCATTCTGTGGTATCACAACGGAACAATAATATGGTCAGACCTGCCACCACCTTAACCTAACCTAACCTATCATGTATATATATGTAGTGACTAATACTTGGTCTCACATCACATACATACCAAGTTTCATTACAAAAACATGCACAACTCAGGAATTATGATGATTTCTGCAAAGTAGGCGTAGTTATAATTCAACCACGCCCGTTTTTTGGTAGAGTTGCTGAGAGTTACCATATGAACTAAATAACAAAGTTTTAGTGCAATACAAACGATTTATTCTGAAATATAGGGTTTTTATTGTTTTGTGGGAGGTAATAGGGGGTGTGGCAATTTTTTTGAATTATTAGAGCTATTAGCCTTGACAATAAATGTTGTAAATTTGATGCCCTTAGGTCGATTATTGCCTATTTTTTCAAAAGGTGGTAACACATGGAAAAGTACTCAATTTGGCAAGAAATCAATCTACCCAAACTAGTCAGGGGGTCAGCTAGAGTAGATTGGTAGATGGGTACTTGGGTACAATGGCCCTTTACAAAAACAAAATGTACAGCATTTGCCAGGTCAGTATCTACCCCTATTGATCTACCCCTATTGATTTTTTGTCGCGGAGTGTATACTCCTTGCGGATTAAATGTGGGAACATAAATATTACCCTTATATGTATATTAAAAGCACCAAGCTTTTGAGGAAAAATTACCCTGTTGCATTACATTTTATGGCATCTTCATTATCTAAATTCAAGTTTAGATTGACCATGTTATTTATTCTGGATCTAAGAAATTGTAAAAGACTGAATGTTCCGAACATTATAACTACTAAATACAGAAATAAAAAGATTATATATATTATTCTTTTTATTTTTCCAGTTATCAGAGCTACCTTGTAATTGTATAATAGTTTGTCTACGAACTCGTATTAGCATTAAAGTTCTTTCAATTTTATTAACGGGATCAATGAGAGTTTTCAGTTTTGCTTGAGCAAAAGATGTGTCCATAATCCTTATATTTGATTAAGTTATATGGTGCATTCTTTTATAAATTAGACACCTTATCGAGGATCTTTTGTTGGGATTAATCTGAATCGTTTTTGCCGAGTTTTTTTCCGTTTTTTGCCGAGTTTTAAACATAAAGCGTGTGCATTGTATTATGATTTTTTTTTTGGAAAAACTGATATCTTATTTTTTGTAAAAATTGTCAGTTAAACCTTTACTTGGGCTTAGAGTAAGGGTTTAGTTTTTTTTTAGTTTAAAAACCATTGAACTGAAGTACCACATGAAAAGTAAATAGGGTATTTTCTTTTGTTGTTGCTGAGTTATAAGAAATTAGACACAATTGATGTGAATTTACAATGGGGCTAAGGATTTTTTACTATTTTCATTATTTTTACTAACTATATTTTTTACTATCTTGTATGTGGGTCATTCTTGAACCAATCGCACACCTTCCAGAATCTCTCCGATTTCTCAGATGTCTCAGATTCAGCCGAAATTTTTTTTTAAATTTTCTTTACTTAAAATCAGGGATATAACTGTTATGCAACTTTTTTGGAATTGGTTAAAATTAATTATTAAAATGGGTTAAAATACATTTCAGTTATGAATAACTTTTATTTTTAAGAAAAATGTTTTTTGGTTGCCGGATAACTTTTATTTTTGAGGAATAATTTTTTAGGTTGGCTCATAACAGTTATTTTCTGATATTAATTTTTTCGGTTATTTGTGTCAAAAATCAAGAAAAATATGACTTTTTCTTTTGGAATGGATTCACATCTCTTAGCCGTGGTCGATCTGGGGTAATCATCTAACGTCATCGTCGTGATGTCAGAATTTCAAAAAGTTTTTTGACACCATGGCGGACCCTAAAAAGGTGTTTTTTATATTCGCTTCCCTTTCTAGAATCTTTCCC
This sequence comes from Dichetophora obliterata, assembly GCA_963920525.1. Taxonomy (NCBI): domain Eukaryota; kingdom Metazoa; phylum Arthropoda; class Insecta; order Diptera; family Sciomyzidae; genus Dichetophora; species Dichetophora obliterata. The sequence goes on along the minus strand of OY986436.1, from coordinate 167,761,511 downwards.
AGAGAAACCGGCTACCACATCGATTACCGACGACTGATTACCTAACCGAATACAAATTACTGAAGTGATTACCAAGCGATTACTTAGTCGAATACCGATTACTAAGCGATTACATAACCGAAGACTGATTACTGAAGCGATTATCAAACGATTACTTAGCTGAATACTGATAACTAAGCGATTACGTAACTGAATACTGATTACTAAATCAATTACCAAGTGATAACTTAGCTGAATACTAATTTCTAAGCAATTACATAACCGAAGACTGATTACTGAAGTGATTACCAAGTGATTACTTTGACGAATATCAGTAACTAAGCAATTACATAACCAAATACTGATTACTGAAGTGATTACCAAGCCATTACTTAGCTGAATACTGACTACTAATCGATTACATAACTGAAGACTGATTACTGAAGTGATTACTTAGCTGAATACTGATTACTAAGTGATTACATAACCGAAGACTGATTACTGAAGTGATTACCAAGTTATTACTTAGCTGAATACCGATAACTTAAGCGGTTACGAGAACAAAGGAACAGCTTGAACAGGCGGAAAAGCTACAGCACGATTAACCCACGCCCCGGTTACTTAACGCTGCACACATAAGATACTATCATAAGAACACATTTTTTAATAAAGACATATTAAATTATTTTTGGAGTTACTGAATCTTTTACAGGATCCTGGTGCGGCTGAGCGCCTGTGCCTGTGTATAAAACCATGTCAGAAATTATAAATGTTCTGCCAGTATGTAGGGGTCACTGATTTCAAATCTGATTTAAGAATTTCAAAGTTTTTTGAAACGAAGGTGGACCCTAAAAAGTGTTTTTTGTTTTATAATCTTTGTAGATTCGCTGGTTGGTCATTTCAAATCTGATGTTGGAATTAAAAAAGTGCATAAATTTCATATAAGCATCTACTTAATTTTGAAAAATATATAACATTGTGCAATTAAACCACACATTAAAGGTCCTATTAATATTAAAAATGCATTTCATAATGATTAAGCAAACATTTATTATTACACAAAAACAAAACATTAATATAAAAAATTACATTATTTAATTTCTTAGATAATGACTAAACAAACATTTTTTATTAAAAAAAAATCGATTTCTTAAAATTTTGTAATAAAAATAATTTTTTATGAGAAACACTCAGCTTTTTCATCATTTCTATAGTTGATTAAATACTTTACGCAAATATGTGAAATTAATTTAAGAATTTGTCATACCCTTTTTAATTCATTGCCGATGTCAGATGCATTAATTCTGGAATGTAAAAACATGATTTAATTAATTAAAGTTGCATTTGATGCAAGTTTTATTAAATTTTGTGCTGATTTCGTGAGGGATCATGAGAGATCAAAAATAATGTTTGTAAAACTAAATTGAAGCACAAATTCATTGAAAAATAAAAAAAATAAAACAAATAGTTTTTATCGGCTAAGTAACCACTTGGTTATCACTTCAGTAATCGGTCTTCGTTTATGTAATCACTTATAAATCAGTATTCAGGTTTGTAATCGCTTGGTAATCGCTTGGTAATCACTTCAGTAATCGGTATTTGGTTATGTTATCGCTTAGTAACTGATATTCAGCTAAGTAATCACTTGGTAATCACTTCAGTAATCACTCTTCGATTATGTAATTGCTTAGTAATCAGTACTCAGCTAAGTAATCGCTAGGTAATCACTTCAGTAATCGGTATTTGGTTATGTAATCGCTTTGTAATTGGTATTCAGCTAAGTAATCACTTGGTAATCGCTTTATTAATATGTATTCAGTCATGTAATCGCTTAGTAATCAGTATTCAGCTAAGTAATGGCTTGGTAATCACTTCAGTAATCAGTCTTCGGTTATGTAATCGCTTAGTAATCGGTATTCGACTAAGCAACCGCTTGGTAATCGCTTCAGTAATTTCTATTCGGTTAGGTAATCAGTCGTCGGTAATCGATGTGGTAGCCGGTTTCTCTGGGAAAGATTCCAGAAAGGGAAGCGAATATAAAAAACACCTTTTTAGGGGCCGCCATGGTGTCAAAAAACTTTTTGAAATTCTGATATCACGACGATGACGTTAGATGATTACCCCAGATCGACCACGGCTAAGAGATGTGAATCCATTCCAAAAGTAAAAGTCATATTTTTCTTGATTTTTGACACAAATAACCGAAAAAAAATTAATATCAGAAAATAACTGTTATGAGCCAACCTAAAAAATTATTCCTCAAAAATAAAAGTTATCCGGCAACCAAAAAACATTTTTCTTAAAAATAAAAGTTATTCATAACGAAAATTTTTATGTGTTGAAATTGCCCAACTTTTTCTGCTGTAAAATCTGGAATAACAATTATTTTCGGTCCCTGCTTAAAATAAATTTTTTACGTGTATCGGGATTTCTCTTGGAAAATATTTTTTTATGGGATAATACCTTTAGGTCAAAATGATTAAAAATTACAAAATTTGATCAATGTTATCAAACAAACTAAATCGGAACATCGCAACCCGGAATATTGCGATTTAAGTAACACAGACATTGACAAAATGTTGTAATTTTTCACAATTTTGACCTAACGGTATTCCGTAAAAAAAATATTCGAGAGAAATCGCGATACACGTATAAATTTATTTTACGTTAACAAAATTAAAAAATAATTTTCAGACAAATTAAAATGCCAAATTTAATTATTTTGCAAAATTCGTTCGATTTGCAAAAGAATGATCCATATATTTCTAAGATTTTACTTTATTTTATTTTATAAGTACAAATTTTTCTTAGTTCATATAACTTTCAATCTATTTTCTTTGATAAAGCTGTCATAAAGGTCATAATTATATCATGCTTTAAAAACGATATAGTATGCTTTAAATCTAAACGAAAAAGTTAAACTAAAATATAAAGTCTTCATTTTAAAAATTCAACTTAAATTCGATTATATCATTATCTGACTCAAAATTTAAGTTAGTTATTATTATTAAATCTTAATTAATTACTACTGAAAGTTAAAAAAGTGGATCGTAATGTTTGTAATCCGAAGCAAAACTGAAAACTCTCATTGATCCCGTTAATAAAATTGAAAGAACTTTAATGCTAAAACGAGTTCGTAGATAAACTATTATACAATTACAAGGTAGCTCTGATAACTGGAAAAATAAGAAGAATAATATATATAATCTTTATATTTCTGTATTTAGTATTTATAATGTTCGGAACATTCAGTCTTTTACAATTTCTTAGATCCAGAATAAATAACATGGTCAATCTAAACTTGAATTTAGATAATGAAGATGCCATAAAATGTAATGCAACAGGGTAATTTTTCCCCAAAAGCTTGGTGCTTTTAATATACATATAAGGGTAATATTTATATTCCCACATTAAATCCGCAAGGAGTATACACTCCGCGACAAAAAGGTAGCACATTTTATATTTTTGAAATTTTATTGAAAGCGATTAAAATAAAAAATTTGTATTTGCTATAAAGTAATTAGATTTGAAAACAAAATAAAAATATATAGATATTTCATTTCAAAATCGAACTTGTTGTTCAGAAAAAAACAAAAACATATTCAGTAGTACGACAAAAAGATAGCACAATATTATTTTAAAGCAAAAGATTATAAAAAATCAATTTTTAATTTTTATAATATAATTATTTAGTATTGAGTGGAGCCTCCATTTATATATTAAAACTTCAGTACCGCAATTTGGTAGTGATTAAAAAAATTTTTTTGATGAATTTTCTCGGTGTCGCTTCCAAATTCGAAATTATGCTACTTTTAAGTTCCTAAATGGTGTTATATTGCCTGTTATCGGCATAAACTTGCCTTACAAGGTAACACCAAAAGTTTTCAATAATGTTCAGGTCAGGTGATTGTGCAGGCCAATTCTCTAGCAGAATTTTTTCGTTAAAATATTGATGAAGTTATAGTTAATTGTAACCCATGATTAACTATTTCATTATCACTTAAATTAAGATAATCTTGGCTATTCATTCTTGTGGGAAAAAACTTAATTTCAGTCCTTCCACATTGGCCAATTCAAGTCTATACCATTACTCATCTACCCCCGTGTTGACGACGACTAAGGATAAGCTATTTCTTCCTAAAATCGTTACCTCAGAGGATATTTTTAAGTATATTGAATCAATCGATGAGGATTTTAGCGCTGGACCAGATGGAATTCCTGCCGCAGTGTTAAAACAATGCGGCTCCATTTTGTGTCAACCACTCTCGTTGCTTTTTAATAAATCAATTAATGAAAGTTATTTTCCTCTTCTCTGGAAAAAATCTTTTATCAGTCCTATTAACAAAAAAGGTTGCAGGATTGACGTCACTAATTATAGGCCTATCGCTAAATTGTCTTCGATTCCTAAACTTTTTGAGCGAATAGTGTACGATCGAGTGAAAATTCACTGCGGGCAAGTCATGACAACTCGTCAGCATGGTTTTGTTACTGGCAGATCCACTGTGTCTAATCTCCTTGATTTCACTTCATTCTGCTTAAAATCTATTGATTCTAGTAGCCAGGTGGATTTTATTTACACTGACTTTAGCAAAGCTTTTGATAAATTACCACATAATCTAATTTTATTTAAACTTAAATTAATGGGATTTCCACAATATTTTGTAAGCTGGATCAAATCGTATTTGATGGAGCGATCTTATCAAGTACGGTTCCGAGGCGTGTTGTCTTCTGAATTTGTTGCAGAATCGGGTGTTCCTCAAGGAAGCCACCTGGGTACACTTCTGTTTATTTTGGTAATTAATGATGTTACCCACGTCATCAATAATTGATTCTAATGACAATTCCGACCTGCTCCAGTTGTCAGACTTGAACTCCTTTGAGGATTGGTGTTCTAAAAATAACATGTTTTTAAATCCAGATAAATGCCAAACTATGACCTTTTCGCGTAAAAGGAACAATTTTATTTTTGATTACAAAATTAAAGATACTGCTTTAAGTCGTGTAACTACCGTCAAAGACCTTGGTATATGCATGGATTCTAAATTGTCGTTTAATATGCATATTGATAGAATTTGTAAAAAAGCGTTTTCTATGCTTGGTTTTATAAAACGGTGCGCCAAAGTGTTTGATAGCTTAATAACAACTACAACTCTGTATTATTCAATTGTGCGTCCTCACTTGGAGTACGCAAGTCAAGTATGGTCCCCACATTACAATGTGCATGTTGATCGTATGGAAAGAATTCAAAAACGTTTTGTTCGGTTTGCTCTGAGAGGCTTGAGTGGAACTGACACATTTAATCTTCCTCCATATGAGGATCGTTTAAAATTATTAAAGATGCAATCTTTAAGTGAGAGAAGGAAATCTGCTGATATCGTATACTTACACCAACTTACAACTGGTGTATTCGATTCTCCAGAACTTCTTTCTCTTATAAATTTTAACACTAACCGTAGAAGCAGTAGAAACTCTAACAACTTGATTTATTTACCATTTTGTAGAACAAATTATATGTTAACTGCTCCATTAAATCGCATGAGTACCTTTGTTAACAACTGTAGCGTGTTTGATGTTAACTTGTCGAAAGGTCAACTCAAAAGTAGATTGAAAACTAATGAAGGATTAGGTCTATGTAAACGCATGGTTAGTTGTTATGTCTTGTGTTGTCCCTGAGCCCAACCCATATTATGGCATGTAAATTTTTCTCCCTTTTGGTTTTTTTTTATTTTATCGATATCTTTGAGTTATTTCAATGAAATTGGATTGGTTCTTAAAATGATCTATTGCGGAGAAAGTGTGAAAAAGCTGTAGTAGCTGAACTCTATTGTTGTTGCATGTTAAATCGTTGTAATAAAAAGAAATGCCATCCGGACTGTCGAGATTAAGTTTTTGTTCGTAAGTGATTAATACGCAGCGCCATAATTTTCTCCATTTAAAGTCATCTTCGTCATACTTCAATCTTGCTGCTCAATGTTTTGCTGTAAGTGGCGGCTTTCATTGCATGTTGCGGACATGTGTTTTCACTTCAGCTGTTTCAGCAATTTTTCTGGCAGTGAGGTTAGAATTTGAAGCTACCCGAAAAATGGCGCACTCATATCGGCGTGTTACCACTCTTGGACATCCACTGCTAAAGGCTTTAAGATAATTTTGTAGGTTTTTTAATAAATTTGTAATCACTTTACGACTTCTGCTTAATGTTTTTAGTATGCCACCTGTTTTTCAAGTTTTTAAATGAAGATTTAAAGCATCTTGCACTTCCGCACTGTTAAGTCATTTTTCAGGTCCCACTTTTATTTAATTTGAAGTACTTTTACTTATTTAACGTGGCAACTTTACTTTAAAAACTAAACTTGTTTTTTATCGGATTCTTAAAGCTTACTGAACTCAATCCATCATTATGTGCTATCATTTTGTCGCAGGATTTTTTCATAATTTGTAAAGTAACGGTATTTCTCTCAGAATATTTAATCATTGTGTGCTTAAAATACCTAAAGAGCACAGCCATATGGCTTATTACACCTCGAGAAATAGCTTAAACATTCAAAGTAAATTCTATATTTGGGAAAATATTCAAGTGCTAACTTTTTGTCGCGGACTGTATATCTTTATCGCTCTGTTCTTATATATTCTTGATTATGTATAGAATGCTCGATTTTATCTTAGAACAATGAACTTACTTACCTCTTTTAGGCTTAAAACCGTACAGCTCCAATACGGGCAGACCGTCTTCCATAAATCGACGTATATGCAGCCAATTTTCATCGTCTGCATGTTGCCCTCGAATCTGTCCCAAAATTCCGATATCCGGTATAATTTTACTCTCGATAAGCCTTGAGTTTTTCAGACTTTGATCGATTTCCAATGTTTGGCTTGAGGCTTCACTAGCGGCCACTAAACACAGCAAAACAAGGCCAAGTATGGTCGGCTTGAAGGCCATATTATTATAATTAATATTATAATGCATTCCGATTTACTGAAATCACTTTCTTTTAATTATTTTTGTTAAATAAACGTTTGTTTTATGGCACAATTATTTTACTTTTCATTATTGATAAATTTTCTTGAGAATGCAAGTCTTACATTGTTTTGAATATTAACATAAAATTTTACTTTCTTCACTAAAATCGCTGGATATCTGTTACGGAATATAAATAAGTAGGTATTTAAAAAAGCACATGTGTTTAACTTTTGAGTAATTGTTCAAGAATTTCTTATATAATTCTTCTAATTTATAAGCTGATCAGTTTTGTTAAAATGCTATAAAAATAGATGTGCAACGAATACGTGATCCATGTTTGTCGTTAAAGTTTTTTAATGATGCGAAATTGAATCACAGTGCGTTACTTTTATAGGAGATTCAGATGGAAATTGTTACGTTGGCCAATTCTGGCTTAAATGGCAGCTGGAAAAACTTGTTGGAACATGTAACCGCATAGTCAGCCAAACGTAAAAGATGCTTACTACTTTTATATTGCAATCAAACACATCGTGAAACAAACAACACACGTTGTGTAACAATGATCTGCTCTTACCTGAATGCGACCAAATATGTTGAAAGAAAATAAATAGCAATGTAGTTAATAAATTATTTGATCTTTAAAAAATAATAGGTAAGAAAAATTTTTTAAAAATAAACTTGTATTTAAAAGAAAACGTGAACTAAAAAGAAAAAAATAAATTTAACTGACATTTTTCATAGTAGGTATGTATAAGGGAAGTTAATCCCGGGATCCCGGACGATTTAAGCCCCTTTAAATCCCGGGATTGTCTTTGCTGGATCCCGGGATTCTTAAATAAAAAATTTCTATCACAAATATTCGTGTAAATGCAAACATTTCATTTTAAGTTGATATGAATATAGAATTAGAAAAAAATTAATTGAGGCTTAAAAACATTGTTAGGACGATGAGTGTGAATCACTGGAGCAAAGACTTTACAAAGTTTTAGAAGAATTTACAACATCGGGAAGTCTGCTATGTATTTCAAAATTGTCAGATATTTTGACTTAAGAAATAATTTTTTTTTATGGTGAAGACAATCGTGATCGAAACTTAAAAATTGATTACGACTAATAAACAACTATTTCTCCAACTAGCATAGAATCAGAATGGTGCTTCTCATCAGCGGGTTATATTTGTAATAATACTTTAACAAAACTCTCTAACAAAAAAAAAAAAAACAAAATAAGACGCGTTGATCTGCTTAATGTATTACTTTCAAAATAATTAAAACATTAAACAAAAATTTAATTTGAAAAGTATTTTCCAACCTTAATTTGCCTTAAACACAAAAAACATGAAGACGGTGTACAAAAAAAAGTGTAACATTTACATAGTAATACCTTTAACTGTTTTGTATTTTTTTTTATATTTTTTGTTCTGTAACTCTTTCAATGGCTCGGCTAAACTAAAAACAAAAAATTTTTTGTAGGTAATATTCCTATCATTTAGATCCTTAAAAGATGAAAAAACATACTTTTCATTTTAACCTGCGCTACATACGTTTTACAAGCTTGTACAAAGAAACGTTTTACAAGCTTGTGTTGCTCCTGTTCGGCACAAAGTCTTTTTTTTAATCCCTTAAATGTTTCTCAACCTTTTAGATCTTTGTTTTTCAAACCCTATTAATATTATTATCATTAAAGCCATAAAAAGATAAAAAAAACATAAATTTTTTTTTGTCCGCTTGATTTTGTCTATGAAATAGGCAAAACAAAAATAGTTTTTGCTTTTCTTCGGCACAAAATCGAAAATCCAACTGACTTTACTGTCAAATATCTCTCTAAATTTATTTTTATCAGGTTGGTTCATCTTTTTTTCACAGAACCAAACGATTTGATTTAAAAAAGCTTTTCATAATAAATACATATAAAAATTACTTTTTCTCGTGTCCAATATATTGGGCAAATCCACTTAAAGGGTTAAATTAATACAATGTGCTAGTCATTAATATTATTTAAGTTTTTCGTGTTTAATAATACTAAGGGTATTCACAATTGTGTGTTATGGTAGTATTGTTATTTTTTTTGCCATAGTTGAAAATCACAATTATGAGTACCCTTTAAAACAGAATTTGTGGTTGGGAACCTCCCACTATAGCTTTGTGTTACTATGCAAATAAATTCCCATCCAATATGATATATTTTATTAATATATGGCATGAAAAAGTTTAACTTGCATTTTGAGCTTCTTTTATTTTTGCAATTAGAAAAAAACTGGCAACCGATCAGTTAAGTATGGAACTTTAAAACAACACTCGTTAAACATATCATTGGGGCCTTAAAATTACCACTCTTTTGCTTTTTAGAGATTTCATGTAAAACAAGAAAAAAAAAATATAAAAACCGCTTGGCAAAGTGTGGTACAATACCACGGGGTTTTTTAACTACACTGAAAACAACGCAATTGTGAATATCCTTAATGTGTTTTGTTTTGTTTTTGCTACTTTATACTTGAATTAATTAACATTTTTTAGTTTCAAGCAAGAAATAACAAAAAATTGTATTAAAAAGTTTTGAATTATTTACTTCTTAAAATTTTCAATCCGGAACTAATCCCGGGATCGAGAAAAGCTTCCGGGATTGGACTCCCTAGTATGTATATAGTAGGTATATTATAGATTCAGCAGAACCCCTCTCTTGGTTACTCATCATCATAATAAAAGTGTACTCCAACAAAAGGCACTGATATTGTATAGTAAACCTTTATAACTTTTTACCCGAGACTAATCCCGGGATGATTTGAAAAACAGATAAAAAGAAAAAATTTTTTACAAAAAAAAATAAAAAAAGAATTCGTGTGCAAGGAATGAAAGTTAGAATATTTTTATAATAAAAAACTGAAAAAGTCCAAGATCCCGAGATTGGAAGCCTAAGAACTCAATATTCATCAACAAGCACTTGTGTCAGTTGTTTCTTTATATTTGGAACACAGATCGCTTTAAAACACGCATCGATTAATCCCAATAAAATGTAACCATGCTTAGAAAAAACCGACATTTAATACAAAAGATGAAAGTTTGACGGTCAAAGTTCAAAGGATTCAGTGCAGACAATCGAAAAAAGTTAATTTGTTAGCTAAGCAATAATATTTTTGCATGCACATGAAATGTTAAAGAAACTCCGCCATAAGTTGAAAAATCGTCGGCTTACTGGAAAAAGTTGGTAAGTGTATTTTGTTTTAAAAACCGGTTTAAAATGGTATGAAACTTAGTATAAAGTTTCTACATTTGAGAAAATCCTAGAAGTGTAGAAAATGTTACTAAAATACACGTTCTTCAAATTTTAGTTTTTTTACATCACAATTTGCAAGTATCAAGCAACAGAAGATAGTTCTTTTAAGACCCCTTTTCCACAAGGCAAGTTTTCTTGGCAGCAAGTCCAGAATACAAAGGAAAAAACAGCACAGCATCAAAGAAACAACAGCACAGAAGAAAAACTTGCCGCTACAATCAAGTCTGTACTGTATCTAGACTTGCTAGCACGAAAACTTGCAGTGTGAAAAGGAGTCTTCAGCCTTGATATTGAATCTTAATTTTTTCAAATCGTACTTAATCCTCAAATATTGATTGAATTCCTGTTCTGAATTCCGAGTTGGAGTTTCGTTAAAATTGGAATGCAATTCCAACCGGATTTAAAACGGTGTTCTGTATCCCGATCGGAAATGGGATGTTCGAAACAAAATTAAATCGGATTCGAACATGCCAACATCAGTTTTTTTGTGTGTTTCGAAAAACAATTTTTTGTACATCTTGATATATTTGTGAATTATTGTCTATTTTTGTTGAACTAAGGGTAATTTTCATTACAAAACGAGTTTGATAAATTTGGCTGCAGTTTTATTGGAGTGTGAGAACCACGCATTTAAAAAAAGTTAAGCGGAGGATTCTGCGTGAACAAATGGAATTATTGAATTTCGTATACGGCTGCCATGAAAAAGTTTAGGCTGTAATAGCCATACTAGAGTTATTATATATGAAAAGAAGTTGCTGTCAGCTAATTGCAAGAACTCTATGAGAGCTCTCATTACCCTAATTGAACCTGCAATAATTATAAAACAAAAACGACAATTTTTCAGCGTCTTTCGCAAATAAAAGCTGTGGTTACACTTGTGATACATTCAGTATTCGGTACTTCATAGATACAATCGGTACTTCTAGAGTGAAAAACGAAGTTTAACTGGATAAAATACACAGTTAGTACAAATAAAATATGAGTAGCTATCAGTTAATCGGAAATATTTCTCACAAAGACATGAATGAAAAATTTTGTTTTTGATCAAAATTGTAGCGGTTTTATAAGTACCTGATTTTTAACAACTAGTGAAGGGAAATGAAAGAAACTGCGTTATACTAAAATAAAAATTGAAAAAAACAAAAGCTAACTTTCACAATTTCAACATGGAAAATTTTTCCCACGATTTGTCAACATCACGATTTTTAGCAGCCACAAAGGGCGTTTTGATAGCCCCTCCACGATTCGGCTATCAAAACCAAACTCCTCTTATCATTGAAAGTTCTTAAAACTTCCTGTGAGGTTGTCAAAACCTTAATAACAATTCTTAAACTGAAATCTGAAAAGGCTTTATGGAAGTTCTCACAGCCTCATACATTAAATTTTTGAGAACGGTTATATTACGGCTATAAAAAGCGATGTTTTGATAACACCGCCAGTTCCGTGAGTGTGACAATAGCAATACTTTGGATTTATCTAAATCAGCATAAGTAGCAACTTGCTAGGCTAATTTAAAACCATTTGAAGATGTTTCTTTAAGATTTATTGCACAATATCGCCAAAATAAGGCAGTATTTAATTTGGTTGTAAGTGAAGTGAACCTTTTGCCCTGTGATCTACGATTCCCACAATTATACAACTGACCACAACTTTATGGTTCCTGGCCTAAGAAGGTTATCAGCGTTCAGTGGGAAATGATGCAAACATAGCTTTAGGAAGAAGCACTGTGTCGAAAGTGGTCACTAGAATATGTTAAACCATATGGAATGCCCAAAATTATTTTAGCTTAATATGTCGTGTGATTATCAACAAAAATAAAAAAGACGCTTTCATGAACATGGGCAGTATTTTTGCATTTGCCCGTAAGATAAAGTTTATTTGTTCATTAAAATATATAAAAATATTCTAACAAAATTTTATCGGAATGAAAATGGTTGCCAAACAGCTGATCAAATTGATACCGGTTACAAATTCAATTTATCGGAATGCAGAATAGGTCAACTCCGCACTTCTAGCAATTTCGATTGGCTTGAAGAACACCTACGATCAGAATCAATTCCGAATACAATCAAAATCGGATTTCAGAGGAGGGCAGAACATAATAAAAAAAAATTTTGTATTTTTTATATGTGCTTACAGACGAAACTTTTGTGCAAAGGGATAATTTGCTGCGATAAAAGTTTTTTGTGTTAGTATCGCTCTACCCTTCGCTCCTCTCTATTATGATATTTACGCAGCTTTAAATGGTTTTTAATAGAGATATTGTGTAGAATTTTTTAATTTCAATCTGAACTCAAAAAATGATCTCTTCTTTATCGTAAAAAGATCACAAAAACGATTGTTTACTTTTCAGCAACTTTAAAATCATTCGAAAATTTTTCGATTTTATTCGAATTATTTTCGAGAAAAAACGGACAAATGCAGAATTTTCAAAAAAGGTGCACAGTAAAAGTGCAGAGTTTTTCAAGCAAGCAAAATGCCATTAATATATTATATTAGCTTTAAGTTTTATCTAAACACCAACAACAATTTTTTTCAAAAATACTCGGTGAGAATGCTAAATACTTATATTGCGATTTTTAAAAAATTAAGAGTTATGATTTGGTGATGCAGTTTTGGCCTATCTTCACTGCAGTTATCTTTTTTTCTGTTTTATTTTTAACAGTAATGTTTTATATAAATTTTTCATCAGAAGAAGCACTGATGATTTATTATTGACCCCTATTTTGTTGGTTTCGGTCGCACACAAGGCTGTCTATAGGTCATAGCTAGTTGCATCTACAGATAGTATCTGCGTAGATTCATTTAAATTGAATACGACTACACAAAACAACTACGACGCAAATAACTATAATAGTTGACTCGTTCAGTTCGGTAATTTTCGTGTGTCTAGTATCTACCTAGCCAAATATATGTAAATCCAAGTCCAAAAGAAAGGCTCATTTCCTCCGTTCTTTATAGCATGATGATAACCGCCCAAAATAAATAAAATTATTCCTCACTTCCTTGTATCTGATTGTGTTTCCAATTATTTTACAATTAAATTCTTCGCTTAAATTAAATCAAGCTCATTCCATTCCATCTCACTTTTCACGTCTCTTTTGTAGACTACTTTAGACCAATTGCTGGCCAATTCAATTGCAATTTCAATGAATGTAAAAAGAGAAAACAAAAAAAAACTCAAAAAAAATCACAGTTTATATTTTATAAGATTTGCTGAAGTGTTTTAGCGCTGAACTGCTAGTTTTCGCCGCTATTTCGACCGCACTGCGCAAATTCCCGGCGTTGACTGGGAGCTTCGATTGGAGTCCAGTGCCCAGACCCCAGACGCACAGTACCGTATGACGCTCATTATTCATTATTATGCTTTGTGCTTTTGCGAAATTGTGAATCTTAAATCTGTGCTGCTGCTACAGTTCAGATACTTATGTACATAGATACTCGCACCAAACAGGCTGAAGCCGGTGAAATTCTGTGCGCATGTGCGCTGCGCTATACAATCATCTTCCTTGGCCTCCGTGAAGTATGCGCTTCATCGTTAGCGTTTAGTTGGAACTATTGTTTAAATTGATTTAATTTCATGTACGTCAGTTTGGTGAATTACTCTGGAGCTTAGCTATTAGTGTGTATCTCGCAGATACATGGTACTTAAATTTGCATCTGGGTATCAAATTAGTAATATTTACCCACTATTGTTGGGTCTATATCAAAGCATAGAAGCAAGAATCAATATGATAAATGTTGGCATTCCAACTTGGTGTCTAAAAGCAGTTTTTATTTTATTCTATAGACCCTGGTTTTTTTTTTTTGCTATTCATGTTCTGGATGTATTTAATATTCTTTTAGAGTATTTAAATATATTCTGTGTGAGTTGAATATTAATAGATTAGAATACTTTTTCTATTCGATTTTCATTTAACTGATTTACATTAACAAACTATTATTTGTCCATTTTATGCTGAACACAAGCGTGTATATCGTAAGTAATTTAATAATTAAGAATCTTTCGGGTGTTCAAAATTAGAGTGTTTTTGCCGGTTAATAGTTCCACTAATGAATAAACAACTGTATTTTTAGAGCGATCGGTTTTTATCGGTTAGAGCGATACTTTAAATTAATTTGTAGAGGTACAATCCATCGAATGTATGGGCAAAGCCGAATGAGTGAAAGTCAAATGCAGTCAACAGCTCTGAATAAATTAGTATGTGTTGCAGTGTTTATAAGTTCATTCATAATAACTTAGGGGCATAAAAAGGAGGATCTTGTGTGAGTTTACAGAATTTTTTGATAAATTTCTTTGTTTTATAAATGAAAAAAGTTATGTATTTGCGAATTGAAAGAACTTAAAATCACGTCTCGGATTTTTCAATTTATAGAGCCTTTTTAACATTTGATTGTTACAATGCATTTAATTAGTTATGTAAAATTTTAGACAATATTGTATTGTCTTAACCGATGACAGATGTGTATTGTCGAAAGCGATGACGATGTGTACATAATTGCAACTAGCTTATATTGAATGTAAAAGTTAACAGATATAACATAAATTTAATATAGTATAGAAAAAAAGGATTTCTCAAGTTTTGCTCAATACTGGGTAGTTTGACAAGGAGGAGCTATTCTTAATTACGTATAACTTAAAACTAAGAATAAAAAATTTTTACAAAAAGACATAAATATCCTAAATAATTAATAATTCCTGTATTTAAATGTATTCAAATGTAAATTCATCAATTTACTATACATAGTTATAAAAGTCTAAGTAAATTTGATTTTTTAATTTTTTTAGCATATACTAATTAATATTAACCTGTGTGCGTGTTTGGCAGTTTAATTTTGTAGAATTTGGGCAGAGAAGTGGGGTTAACAGAATAAGAAAACGATTCATTTATGATGCCAATTGGAGACAGATAAAATAAATTAGACCAATTGTGTTCCTTTTCGCGCATAAGCAATATAGCACTAATGAGTTTTCATGAAATTCAAGTTTGTTGATAAATGTTTTTTAAATATCAAAAGTATAAGGGAGCCACAAGATTCCTATTATATCTATAGCAATTACTTTATCTTTTAGTTGGTGATTCATAATTTCTGTTCAAACATGACCGGAGGACTTTTCTTTTAGAAATTTCTTATTTTCTGGCAACTGTTGAGGAGATTGAAAACCAGATGGGAAGTGCATATAAAAGTACAGAACGAATATTTAGATAGATAGATAGTTAAGTGAAGATGGAGCTAGTCACCTAGTTACTGCGGCCTCAAGGGCCTATTGTAAATACATCTATAAGTTCATCCTTAATCGTTAAGTTCGTTAGGAACAGAGCGATGTACTTGGGTGAACTAGCCGTTATTTGGTGCGGCTCGAGGTAAAATGCACTTAAGTAGCGAAGTCGGGTCCTAATTAGACCATTACAGTGACACAAGGTGTGCTCTGCTGTTTCTTCATCATCGTAAAATAATCTGGACAGATCTGCCTGAACTATACACATAGTTAATAAGTGCATATTTACCTTGCAATGTCCAGTTAGGAAACCTGTGATAAGTCTGGTAGATGTTCCACTCAAAGTAAGGAATTGTTTCGTTCTTTGGAGCGAAGTGGTTGGCATGAGTGCCTCTCTGTTAAGACATATAATAATGTTATGGCGCATAGTGCCCCATGATAGTTCGTATAATGGTTCTGAGCCTATGAAGGAACCTGCAGCTCCTTTCCTAGCTAGTTCGTCCGCAATCTGGTTTCCTAAATAGCCGCTATGGCCTGGTACCCAAATGAGGTGGACTCTGTTATGGATAGACACCTTGATAAGCAGCTGTAGGCAATCCCATACGAGTTTGGACATGATTTTACATGCATCAAGTGCATATATATAGATGTTCCCTGCCTTGAGCCAAAAACGCCAGCTCCCACGCCTACATTTGTCTTTGAGCCATCAGTATACCAGGCTTGATAGTCACCAGTTAACCGTGGCATTTCAGTTTCCCATGTGGTTCTGTTTGGGAAGGAGACTTGGAAGTTTTTGCAGAGTTGTTATTTGGGGAGGCAGAGATCGTCTCCCGAGAATCAATTTCATATTTTGTGTCAATTAAATATATGATATATGTCCGGTGCCCGTGACGATAAATGTCCGACTTCTGTACTGAAATAAGTGCTATTTCTGGAACACCTTGGGCAGGCACAATGTACGAACGTAGACCGATTCGGGCACTCGTCAGCTTATTGATTCCGAATATAATTGCTCGTTTTTGAACACTTTATTGTATATTGTATAAGGTATACATACACATGGCTAGTTTGGGGCTTAGGCCCCATTTTCTACATATAAAACTTCTGCTTACTCATAATGAGGCTCTTGCTTTGTTTATGGTTCCATGTGAGTTTATCATCAAGCGTCACACCTAAGTATTTGACTTCTTTTGAGAAGTTTATGGTTTCAGCGAAAAGAGTAGGTACAGTAAGATTTTCTCTGACTTTTTTCTTGGTTAAAACGATGATGTTGGCTTTTTGAGGGTTGACAATGAGCTACTCATTGTTTCCCTGCACCATTAAGCTACTATGTTGAGTGCTCTCTGGAGGAGATACGATAAAGTATTCTCGTATTTTTCTCTGAGAAGGATCACGATGTCATCAGCGTAACCCTGCACATCGAAGCCATTTGAGGTAAGAAGTTCTAAGAGCTCATCAACTATAATGGACCAAAATATTGGAGACAGAACTCTTCCTTGTGAACAATCTTTTGCGGTGAGTACTCTGAGCTCTGCTGTGCCGAAAATTGATTTCATATTTCTGACTTTCAGCACGTTATGCACCCAAGTACTTGTTGTTTCATTAACACATTTGCGCTGAATGCATTCGCTTATATTAGCGTATTCGGTGTTATCAAAAGCACCTTCAAATTCTACAAAGCACCTGATTGCATATTCTTTGTTCCCCAATGATTTTTCAATCTTGTTAGTAAGGATCTGAAGAGCATGATTCGTTGATTTCCCTGGTTGATTTGCATATTGTTGGGAGTACAGCAGGTGGTATATAAGACAACCCTCTCTGATATGCCGATCAACAATTTTCTTTATAGTTTTTAGGAGAAAGGAGGTGAGGCTTATTGGTCTATAAGATTTCGGTAGATCAGAAGGTCTACTGCCTGTTTTGGGAATAAATCTAACAATAACCTCTCTACAGTCATTGGGTAGAATACCCCATGTAAAGCTCTTCCTAAAAATAGCGATTAGGAAGAAAATTAGTGGTACTAGGCTATTTTTCAGGAGTGCAGGAAAGATACCGTTTGCTCCAGCTGCCTTGTATGGATGGAATGTGCTGAGAGCTCCTTTCCTCGTTAAAGATTGATCTGGATAATCTCCAATCTGTTATGTTTGGTCTTTTGAACCCTGTTTGTAAAAGGAATGTTGGAGTTCCTATCAATGTAGTAGACCCAAGGAAATGGGTATCGGCAAGGATCTTTAGAGTCTCACAGCGATCATTTGTAAATGCACCATCCGATCTTTTGAGCAGGCCGATGTTATTAGAGTGAGTTTTAGATAGGACTCTGTGGATTTTCGCACTACTGGTCGTGTCTTTTAGACTTTTACAGAAAGCTTTCCATGAGTTCGTCTTTGCACTTCTAATCTCTTTATTATAGTTAGTGAGGGCCTTTTTATAACTGTCTCAATCATCAGTTGATTTGGCTCTATTACTATCTTTGCAAGTTAAGCACGAACGTACGTAAATTGGTTAGTTCTAAGGACTTTATTATTTAGAATTTTTCAAATACATTTATATTTAAAAGCTTAAGGCACCGATGTCCGCGATCCGTTATACAGGTTTACTACACAATATCAGTGCCTTAAGCTTTTAAATACAAATGTATTTGAAAAATTCTAAATTTATATAAGTCCTTAGAACTTACCAATTTACGTACGTTTATACTATTGTATGATGATGAGTAACCAAGGGAGGGGTTCTTCTGCCCCTAGAATATACCTACTGTATACACATATGACAAATGTCACTTAAATTTATTTTTTTCTTTTTAGTTCACGTCTTTTTTAATAAAAGCTTATTTTTTAAAAATTTTTTTTACTTTTTATTTATTTTTTACTTTTTAGCCTTAAAGGTTTATTATTAACATCTTTTATTTTCAAAACTTATGGAGATATAGCATTTTTATTGATTTGTGGGCGGTAAAAGGGGGTGTGGTACATTTTTTTCCTGAACCATCCTCTACTTAAAGGAAATTAACTGCCAAAATTTTAGCTGAATCAGCCCCATAGTTTTGGATATATAGCATTTTTATTGATTTGTGGGCGGTAAAAGGGGGTGTGGCCAATTGTTTTTCCTAAGCCCATGCTTTATTTGATGAAACTTTACTGTTTAAATTTCAGCTGAATCAGCCCCGTAGTTTTAGAGATATATCATTTTTATGGATTTGTGGGCGGTAAAAAGGGAAGTGGCAAAATTTTTCCTTAATTATCCTCTACTCGAAGGAAATTTACTGCCAAAATTGCAGCTGAATCGGCCCAGTAGTTTTAGAGATATAGCATTTTTATTGATTTGTGGGCGGTAAAAGGGGGTGTGGCAAAATTTTTTGTCATAATATTGCATTGTCACCGGACTTACATATGTATGCTAAATTTCAGCTTAATCGGATACCAACAAGTTGTAGAAAAATGGCTTGCAAGTTTTGAAGACATACATACGAACGAAGCAAGTTAAATAAAAGCTTATAAAAATTAAGAATATTATTAATCACTATGGCTGGTACTAGAGAAAAAAATATTGAAAATTGACAGAATAACGCTTATCCAGCGATAGCCACTGATGTAATGAATAGCATATTCAATTTTTAGATGATTCGGCTGTATTGTTTTTGTTTTTCTACAACACCATGCCGTAAAAAGTAGTTTCGAGATAAATGAGTATAAAGAAAATGAATGTAGACGAAACACTGTGGCTCGACACCTACTAAAACGGCTGTAGAAGTGAAAATAACGTCAGAAAGACTATACTTTTGAATTACCAAAAAAAAAAAAAAAATTTCATAAAAATTCTGGGCTATAAACAATGCCGTTTTGATAAATATAATTTGCGAATGATAAGCGATCCAAATATTTGCACAACACGATTAGGATAACTATTGATGTAATATTTGCTAGATGTATCGATAACATTACATCTATATAATATAAGTTTGATATTTTAGATATTAAAAACCAATAGTTTCATTAACATTTACAAAATTAATTCAAAATTAATGTAAGACAATAAAATTTACTGGTGGAAATATTATTGTTTTTAGTTAACATTATGGTATTTAAAATATGTTTTTATTGAAAAAAACATTAAATTATCAAACTTATGAATTGCAAAAAAGCTTCGCTTCTCCCGTGTGTCCAGCAACGCATCTATTTTTTTTTAATTGGAATGATTTTAGCAATTTTCCGTGCTGAAGGAAAATAATGTTTATTGATACAATTGTTAAAAATAATTGATAAAAATTTAAAAGACAAACTTGTTAATTTTTTAATAATACAATTTGAAATTAAATCAGGCACTGCAGATTTTTTTGAATTTACATTTTTTACAAGATTTTGCATGTTATTCGGATTGATAAAATAACAATAAGGAATACTTTGAAGAGAATTAAAATTTTCATAAAAAGTAAAAATTGGATTAGTACACTTCGACATGACTTCTGTAAATTCTGGAAATTTGCTGTAACAGGTATATTTTCCCTGTAAATGTCCTGTAAGTGATTTTTAATTTTTCTCTAATTTCAAAGCTATCATGAATAAAATTGCCATTGTATTCTATCTTATTCCAAAATTTCGAGTTTTTTTTCAACAAATCTTTATAATTCCTTATAAGCAAATGGACCAGGTTTAATTTTGGATAATTTCTTATTAAGAAAATTATCATGATTTTTTTATCATGTTATTAAGTAATTTAATTTTCGAAGATAGTAATTGATACTCAAAAATTTTTTTCAATTATAGTTAATATGATAGAGATTTTTCAACTGTCTTTGCCATTGATACTTTAAATTAAAGAAAAATTTTATATTATGACTGGTCCATTTTTGAATTTGAAAGATTTCTATTTGAAGGTGGAAAGACTTCTTCCAATGAAGTGTCTAAGTCCGAACGGAAATTGGTCTAAACAGTATTTTTAAAAAATTTGAAAGAACGTGGAGAATTTATAATAAAATCAAAATCTGGTAACGTTATTTTAATTTTGAAGGGAAAGTGATCGGAAAAAGTAGGGATACACGAAATTGAAAAATTGTTTTTTATAATGTCAACGCTACATGTACTTATTAAAAAAATGATCAAGGTATTAAGAATCTTTTTGAGAACGATGGTCTTATATCCCAAAATCTATGGAAGTCAAGATAATATGAATGAAGCCAATTTGTTAAAGTTTTGCCATTAAGGTTCTCCAAGGAATCACCCCAGTCTGGGCTTTTATGACTCAGATCACCCCCAAGAATTGTACTGTGAAAAATTATTGAAAAGTTTCGAATTTGTGTTAATGTATCTAACATTCAAGATGGTGAAGCATTACTTGGAAAATACAAACTTCCAAATAATATCTTTTTTAAAGTAAAATGCATTGTCAAGGTTATATTAATGAAACAAGAAATACAAGATCAGGAACTGACGTAGTAATATATTTAATATTCTTTTTAATGGCTGTAGCTGTTCCAAGTCGGGAACTGTCACGAATGCAGATATAATTATTTATGATAATATTTTTTTGTAGAAAGATGAGTTTCTTGTAGAAAAGCAATCCCTATGTTATTGTAATTGAGTGTTGTCTCTAAATCAATTTGTCTACTTTTATTAGTTGAAGATCTTACGTTGTAAGTGAATTACTCAATAATTAATCAATATTATATGAGTAAAATCATGTACTCATTTTTGGATTGTTCATTCGGAAGATTTTTGTAAGTGGAATTAAAATTTCTTATTTTATATTCAAGGGTTAATATTGACGTGTCTTTAAAGTAATTAGAAAAATTTAAAAATTCATCTATAATTGCAGATCTTTTATCTCTCATATTGGCTTTCATAAAACTCATAATTGATCTTTTATAAGTTGCTTCCGATATAAAGTTGCTTGCATACGATTATCTGGGAGTTCGTGAATGGCTGAGAAAACGTTATTTTCAACAGCCATCTTTTTTTCCTTGCTTCCCTTTGTAGGAACTTTTGGTTTTCAAAATATTTTTTAACAGCTGGACAGCCGCGGTAATTGGCTGGATGTCCTTCTTGACTACAGTTAACACAGAACGGCAGAGAAGAATCATTATCCGTACGTGCAGACTGACCGGGATCGTGATTTTGATTGCATTTTATGCTTTCGAATTTTTTATTGGAATTTTTGTCAATGTGCTCCCAGTATAGGCAGCGTTTGCATTAAATTTCTTTAAGATTAGATTTGGGTTCTTTCCATGTTATTACTTGGTTAAGAATGTATTTAATTTTTCTCAGGTCCCTAATATTTCCACCAATAACCAGAGTAATTAAGAAAAGTCCAGCATCTATGTTATTTTGCTTAGAAATCCGCGTTAGGAATTTAGAGACCTTTCCCACTACTTCAGGAGCTTGTGAGTCTCTATCAGATTTTATTTCTTCAACAGTGGTACCATGATAAAGTCCTCTTAGGACTGTATTAGACTACTTAAGATCACTGGGTGTGAAGAAATAGGACTCTATACCCTTTTCTCTAAGTAAGATCATAATTTCATTATGAACATTCACATCTTCAAAATACTTTTACTTTTAAATTTGCTTTTAATTATAATTTGATATTAAATTTTAGGGGTTCTAGTGTTAAGCTGGTCACCGAGTTTTTTATGTTGATATTAAAAAGGAAAATTGGTGGAGAATATTTTTTCCCGTTTTTAGGAATATGTTGCAGACCATCACTGACCAAATTTTGTGCAGTAGTATGTTTAGCACGTGCATTGTTATCAATATGGTTATCAAACGACAAATATTGTAAGATTTGAAATCTATTTTGATTTTTTGGAGTAAGTCCTTTATTGAGATGTAAATTTAGCTCGGATTTTGATGACCTAAAAAAATGACAAAAATTATCTAAAAACTGCAGAAAATTAACTGAACATTTCCTAAAAAACGAAAATAATTAACAAAAAATTAAAAAAAATAAAGCTTAAAAAATAAAACATTACTTACTTGAAATATATTTTATATAAATTTTAAACATAGCGTTACAGTATATTACAAGGTACATTTTTAAGTTATTAAAATTGAAGGAACGTCGATTGTCTGGCAAAATATTTTTGTAAACAGAAAAACTTCTTTCTGCTTCTTCTCTTCTAATTTCATAGTATTAAAATGTTTACTCCCTAATATTTCAGAAAAAGAGCATAAATATAGAGTTAATAAAAACTAGCATATCCTGAGTCTTTATCTGACACTTGTTTCATCTTTCTACATACCCTTTCGTCAGTTTCACCACGCGCAGAGCTTTTTTTTATTAAAGTCTATAAACAAAGCTACTTCTTTGTCGACAGATAATGTTTATAATTGAAGAGACTCTATTGTTAAAGTAAAATGTTTAAAAATTTACATTTTAGACTTAAATGACCTGAATACCGAAAAATAACAAATGCCAAAAAATGACAATAAAATAACCTAAAAAAGGACAAAAAAATGCCCCAAATCTAGGTAAAATGACTTGAAAACTAAAGATAAAAAAGTGATGAAAAATGTCGAAAAAATTACCTAAAAACTTTTCATATTGGGAATTTAGGAAACATAAATGGACTTTCTAAATAAGCAGGAAATGTCTCAGAAACAGCAGAAAAAAGATGACATGTCAACGAAAGCCTAGCCCTGCTTATAATTATACTAAGTAATTTTCCATTTACAATGCTAGAATTTTGTTTTAATTCTTGGAAGCAGTTAACTACGACTAAAATGACGGCATTGCATAGAATTATTACTCGCTAAATATACGTGCTTTGGTGAAAGTGATTGAATTGCTTTTTTACCCACTGTCTCCACTTACAATATTTGATTGCATGCGAACTGTCAAATGGAATTTCATGATATATATCTCAAGTGTAGACCACTCATATCATGAAAATTATCTCTTAAAATATATCTGGAGCTATTTTTCATGAGATGAGCTGTCACTTTTCAATAAAATATGTAAGCAAGTGCATCTTTAAGAACTTTTAAAGCAAAAAATATTGCAAAATCACTAAAAGAGTTAAAAAACATAAAATGGAATGGCGAATGGAATAAATTATTAATTTAATAAACTTTTACAAACAATTCTAAAATTAAATTTCATGAGATGAAGTGCCCACCTATGAAATCTGGATATCACGAAATTCAATTTGACAGTTCGCATGCAATCAAATATGTGTTGACAGTGTGTTAAGAAAAGAGATGTGCAATGAATGTTTCGTCTTTACTCGTGCTATGGCTTCACTCGTCAGCAAAAGCTGTATGTTGTATGGTTCCGTGCTCGCTTTAACTAACATTGCTTGCTGCTGTGTTGTGCAATGTCTTAATAAACGCACACGTAGGTCCAGTTCTCGATCATTTGTGTTCAATCATTTAATTACATGCACAACACAATTGATCAAAAGAAGCAAGGTCAAAGTCCTTCCAAGGGCTGAAATGGCCAGTTTATTCTATTTTTATTTTAAGTAATTGCTAATGTGTAAGTAGAATATTTTTTGTTCACGAACATGTAAAAGCAGAAAGGCCCGCAACAGGGAATGGAACTTTTACTTAAAAGGTAAACGCTACCAATTGCCTAACCAAAGCTGGAACTTGTTTTATTTTATATTTTTTTTATGTTCTTTAAGTTTTAAAATAAAACAATAACTTAGATCTCAAAATACAATATACAATAAAACGCAAATGTTGGTAAATATTTTAATGCAAACTGTAATTTGTTTATAAGTTTTGATTTTTTAAAATTATTTTTAATAACTAAACCAAATATCAATTTTATATTTTTAGTTCATTTAATATTTTTGTTTACGTAAATATTTTTTGCTAATTAAATTTTGTGTAAAGTAACCTGGATCCATCGCTAGTTTGTTTGTTGATTAAAATGTTCTATTAAAATAATATCACAAACGATTAAATTACATAAAAAACACCTGATTTTAAGTTATATAAGTTGTGTTAAGCTTGTTGGAGTAACTTTGGGAGTGCTTGTTGTTACGAGTACAAATGAAAATATTTATAACGTTTTATTTAATTCAAGTTGTTTGTGTTCGTAACAAGCTATAACCAAGACATCATTTTGATTTATTTGTCAGTCACAACATAAATGCTAACTGAAAATAAAAAAAACCTATATGTGCTCTGTCTGACGGGAGCCATAACCTTAACATTTACTTATAACCTATGTTTGTATGCAAGTTCTTTGCTAAGTATTTAAATGTCAAAATTTAAACTTAAAGGAACACCAAATCTATTTCATACTGTTCTGTGGCTTATGCCAATTTTATCCCTAAACTTAACCGGTTTTCACTGCGGTTACATTAAAACAAAACAACAACTTAATGGCATATAATTTTCAGCTGTGTATCCATGAAGTAGATTTTAACTTTTTTGTTTTCTTCGGTTATAAATGAAAAAAATGTATATCGTCATCAAAGCCTCTAAGCTGACAATTTGTATGTTTTCTTTTTATTAAATTATTTTTCTTTATTGCCCAAGACTTTTTTAAAGTATCTGCGCCAAAATATTAACTCATCAGTTGAATTCACTTTTAAGGATGCTGGTTTTGTTGTTAGTAATAGTTTTTGTTTTCAGTT
This sequence comes from Dichetophora obliterata, assembly GCA_963920525.1. NCBI lineage: Eukaryota > Metazoa > Arthropoda > Insecta > Diptera > Sciomyzidae > Dichetophora > Dichetophora obliterata. Next base: position 167,736,500 of record OY986436.1, on the reverse strand, counting down.
CCAACGCTTTTTCTTTAAAGAACGTTATTGACTTTTATCACAGTCGGCTTTTGAAAAATTTACACAATCACTTAACCATTGAAAAACCCTTTTTCCTCACATACACGCACATGCACACGCACACATATGAACCTAATGAGAACTTTATTGTGCAAGAAAAGTTTTCACTCAAACGGAACAATCGCGTCTGTTGTGCCGGAAAATTTACAACGAATGAAAACGCTTTCAACTCGTAACAAGCTGCGTAGTAATTCTGGAAAAAAAGCGGCAACGGTTGTCTGCAATATTGTTGTTTACGCATTGAGACAGTGTTGTTCACTCTTAATATTTATTCCACCCTTGATTCAATTTGAATGAAATTAAATCTATTTCAAGCTCTGATACATATTTTTATTTAAATTAATATATAAATATATATCAATTAATATATTATATATAATATTAATTAATATTATATATTAATTTAATTAATTTCTAATATATAAATATCTCGTGTCACGGTGTTTGTGGTCGCACTCCTTGGAAACGGCTCGACCGATTTTAATGAAATTTGTTTATTTGGTAGGTATGAGAATAGGTCATAAAGTATTTTTCACCCTCCTAACCCCAGCTCCCATTTCCTAATCGCGTTTGTGTGCATATCACGTATAGACTCCAGAACCGCTAAACAGATCTTTATGAAATTTTTAGGGAAACTAAAAGAAGATCTTGAGAGTGTTCCTGTGGAGTTTAGTGTCAATTAGATAAGGAGACGTAGCACTTCCCATACAATCCAAATTTGCGATATCGATTAGCTTCAGAGTACTAGGTCTCACAGCCTCGGAATTTAGTATTCGACCTCAATTTGCACACGAAGTTTCACTGATAAAAGTTTGTTAGGCGTTGGAAAAGGGAGCGTGGCAGCAACGCGCCGGGTTTCAGCTAGTATAATATAAATATTAGGGCGTCCCAAAAAAAATCGTGTTCATGTCCGCAACTTATCCACTTCCAATTGACCTTAGAAACACTCTCTGTGAAGCGCGTCACAATTGGTAAAGGCTTAGAGGTCGCGAATTCATTTTTTAATTTTTCCATACGATTTGTATGAGGAAAAATTAGTTTTGCTGGTAAATTGAATTTAGAGCCATTATCTTTTTAACAAATTGGTTAAAAAAAGACGTTTCCCCTCAATTCGTGGTTGCCCAAAACGATTAAGAAATAAAAATATAAATAAAAAAAAAACTACTTGTTGTAACTTTTATTACAAAAACATATAACAACCCTATGAATTTTTTCTTCATTTTGCATTCCAACTATCATTATCTAAAATTTAGGACCAACAACAATAATGAAAATGAAGCACTCTAAGAGATAAAAATTTGTAATGAAATTATTCTAAGTAAATATTTTTATATACTCATTTATATGGGTAGCTCTAAAAAGTACCACCAAATAAAAATCCGATGAAAATGAAATTTGGATATGTCATAACAGACAAAATTTAATGGAACACTTTTTTTTAACCATTTTGCTTAAAAGATAATGGCTCTAAACTCAATTTACCAGCAAAATTGATTTTTCCCCAAACAAATCGTATGGGAAAATTAGAAAATGAATTCGCGACTTTTAAACCCTTACTAATTGAGATGCACTTCGCAGAGGGTGTTTATAAGGTCAAGTGGAAGTATTAAAGCCGCGGATTTGTCAAAATAAAAAAAAATATATTTTGGGACACCCTAATAAATACCTACATTAAAAATGCATAATCTATAAAAAGTAAAAATTGAGTTAATACCGCAAAAAGTATGCCACACCATGATCTTTACTGTGAAAAGTATTTACTTTTCGTGTGAAAATAGAATTCGTGATAACAAAATATATTTTAAATTTACTTATAGATGATAGATAATCACAAGGTTATTTTTCTGTGACACTGTATCAGCATTATACTTTTCCAAATTAACTACACACAGAGAAAAATCATAGTAAAATCAACTAGAAACAGAATGATTTTACATGTTTCCCCTATGATTTTGCTTCATAGAGATTTATATTAAAATCATTGTGATTTTCATGTAAAAATCGCAACAAATTTTCATGTTGAATCATTATGAAATCATGTAAAATCATTATGATGGTCATGTTGAATCATTATGAAACGAACAAAGTCCTAAATAAAGTGCCTCTTAAACGAATAGATATCGTGTATGCGTTTGAGAAATGCTAAGTGTTGTGACTTATTCTTTTCCTTAACACAATGCAAGGCGCATTTTGCTTTATGTGGTATCCCCACTAATATGTAATGGTGTAACATATTCTATTAAAAAGACAATATTTATAATTAATTTTTCCAATTTACAATTTTTATCAATTTTTCTTAGCCGAAAAAAAGACTAACTTTATAATAGCAAAAGTTTCCGCAGAGTCAATAGTTTACGAAATATTTAGTAATCTTCGACCATAATTCTCTCTTCTTTAGTGATCTTCGACCAAGAGTATTTATTTTGTGCGCACAGTTTCGCAATCGATCACACAGTTTGTTATATTGAAATAAAGAAATTACTTGAATTTTTCGCTGATTCTCATATATGTGTTATGTACTTAATTTCCTGGGTTTAATTTACACTAAATTTAGATAAATCATTAATTATAAATGCTATAACGAAAAACATATATGTTTTTTAAGTGCCACATCCGAGTTGAGATTTAACATAGTATCACCTGGAATAAATAAATTGGCATTTTGAAGATAGAAAACAACACTTTTTGTAAGCTTTTTTATTCACGCTAACTTTATTAGCTTTACTCGCTTCTTTCAAAGTTGTTTATGGCGCATGCCCTGTTTTAATATAAAAACACGATTCAAGTTTCCCATTTTAAGAAGCTCTTACAATGCTTACTTTAACGGAATATTTTTGTATCGGCCACCAACCATTTATTACATTCACTAGTGAATGTGCCAACCTACAAATAAAAGCTTTCAAAAGCTTTTGTTTCTTTTGCAAACATCAAAGCAAAATTGTAGCTCAGATAACAGCGCATAATAAATATTCCTTATCGTTGTTGCCAGATTTTTACGAAGCAACCGCAATTTAAAAAATTCTTTCTCAAGCTGAAATTTGGCATATAACTTTTTTGGTTCTACTAGTATACCATTTTTTTTTTAATTTTTCTGGGCAGATTTTTGACTGCTGGAATTAAAAAGAAAACAAAAAAATTACTTAAATCGGTTAAGAAAAATCTACTGCACCGATCGTTTTCAAATTTTGATATCGTCGTTGCGCGTGCAATACCGCAATATATTAATACGTAATATTTAAAATGAAAGCAATTATCTTCGGGTCGCCAATAAATATTCAAATAAGTTTCGAATCGCAAAAAAAAAACAATAAAAAAAAAATAAATAAAATGTGACATGCATTCTCAGGTACACTGCTTCCAGAAGACATTCTATAGATTCGATTGCGATTCTTTTTAGCCTTATCGAGAAGCGCTTTAAAAAGGCATTCACATAAACTACTTCTGAAAGGCATTAAAATATTTTTATTGAAATATAATAATAAGAAACAAAACATGTATAATAATATTAAAAAGAAAAATATTCAGTAATTCTGCCTCTTATTTGCGTTGCTATTGCTCTTTAATTTTATATATATTACGCATACGCAAATTTTGTACGGCGTAAGGCTTTTTAAGTACCAGTCCAAGGGCGTCCGCAGGATTTGTTCTTGGGGGGGGGGCAAGGCATAAAAGAGTCTGGAATGAACATAAAGAAAATGTAACCTATAATTCTATTTTTTGAGATTTTTGGTACTAATTTTGTTATCATGATACGACGGTTGACACACGCTTGTACACTTAGGAAAATTATATATATATTCCAAAAATGGGTTGAAACCTTTCTCGTATCATGCCCGAAACATTTTCAAATTTTTTTTTTTCAAGTAAGGTCCCTTCGCCAAATAAGGCCCAAGCCTTAATAAGGCCCGATTTCTAATACGCATATTTATTGCATTCCCTGCAAAATGATTTTTTGCACGTTTAAACATGTTCATATCTGCATCACGATGCAAAAAAAAAATTACTTCGATTGCGCATCTGTGAAGCGAGTGACAGTCAAACGAAGTCAGCGGTAGCGTCAACAACGTGGTTGATGTAATATTGTGCTCGCAGTAAAAGTCCGTTATTCTACGAATTAACTATTGTCTATGTCCAGCTTTGAATTAAAAATCAAGAGAGGTATTTTAACGAAAAAAAAGGTTAATTGATCAAATCTAACTGTGGTGTATTCCGAGAAAAACTTGATTAAAAACTTCTTTTTCCGATCTCCACACCTAAATCTACCAGGCAGAAAAAACTACCAGAAAGAAAGTCCTCCACTATAAAGGCCAGCAAATTACTAAAATTCTCTTTAAAAAAGCCAGAGTAACTTTATTTTTAATTTTAATTTCCAAATTAAGCTTTTGGCAATAAAAGTATTTTTTCGAAAAAGTTTTTATAAAAAAAAAAGCTATGAATACCATTTATGTTAAGTATTAATGTAAACAAACACTTGTAATAACAATATGTGTTTTTATTTTATAATTTTCTGATTGTTTTGTTATGTTTCTTAAACCATTATAGATTGGGCCTTATTTAGACATGGTGGTCCTAATATGGCAAAAATCAGACCTTTTTAAAACCTTCTGAGCTGGATATATTTTTTTACTTTTTCATGCTTTATTTTTATGTTTTTGAAAAAAGAATTGAATAAACAAAAATACAAAATTGCAAAAATAAGTTTAAAAAAACCCGTTTCTCTTCTGTCTGGTAAAAACCGTTAGGTTGGCCTTATTTGGGTAACTTACCTTAATTTAAAACCTTTTTTTGACTATAGGATATTCTAATATAAAAGCCTTTTCTTAAAAAGAATTTGCCATCAAATTTTTGATTTTTTTAAAGCCGACTTTTGGGAAAGCCTTAAGTTTTTCAAATTAATTTTACTTTGTTTTCTTTTTTTGTTTATTTACTTTAAAACATAAATTCGCTTATCGTCCAAGTTCATTTGCGTTATTGGCTTAAATGCACCTTATGATCTGTTGCTCCGAAGAATGATCTTCGACTAATAGAGAGATCATTCCTTATCATTCCTCAATTTCTCATAAGAAAAACATCGTAATTTCTTCCATTGCATTCGTAGAATTTACTAATGGCTTCGTAGTATTCAGTATTAGTTGAGTTTAAAAAATTTACAACCAAAATCTTTCAGCCTGGTTTGTTGAATAATTACCGAATACAGTAATCGCCCTATAACATGGTAGGTTCGTTCCGCGTTGTAGGAAAACGCATTGTACGAGCATTCTCGTATAGCGCGCTCGTAAGACCCCGTATAACGCGTTATGAACAAATAATGAACCTTTCACTTTTCTCGTAAAAGGATGATTAATTCATATGGAATATTAGGGAAAAATTTTGTTATGAACGAAGTATGTGCATTTTATTAAAATCAATCTAAAAACATTGTGTTTACGTCAAACGTAAACACCGTGTGTATTAAACACGTCTGCTCAATTACTCGCTACAAGTCGCACGAGCGCTGACAGTTGTCGTTCGGCAACAGCAACGTTGCGCCAGCAGCGTATTTTTTATTCGTACTAGAATACCGAAAGTGAAGATCATCGTGATAAAACCCACCAACGGAAACAACCCACCCACAAGAACTTACAACAAGAAAACATCAAGTACAATACATCCAAGGCACACATTTATGTACAACATATACCCGAATTGCACATCAATCAACATTGCAACAACCCACCCATCCAGAAGACCCAAGACATAACCACGACAAATTCTACAAGGAAGACTACAACCAACAACCAGTAAATAAAACACCCAACTCCACTTCAAAACACACTTATTTATTGTAAACAAGTGTTTTATGAAAAGTTTTAAATAAAACACAAATTGTTCCCAACCCACTCTAATTCTAATTTGTTTCTCTTTTTCCGCCCATTGCACCCACGATCGTTCGCTACCCGAACACATTGTAAATAAAAAATTTATGTATAACTAAAGAACAGTTCATTTTAAATTAATTAAATAGTTCAAAAAACCGTTTTATAACATATTTCTTCGATGTCGGGAATCACCATTTGAATTTTTGTTATTTTGTTTTAATTAAGAGCGTATCTTCTTGTTCGTCTGTATTAATTACAATTTCACTATCTAATGGTTCTTCGTTTAGTATTTTATGTTTTTCCTGCATTCTTACATGTGGTGCAAGATAGTGCTAAAGATTTATATTAAACTAGTTTGGATGAACTAGGTCTACTGGATACCCTGGAGCATGGTCTATCAGGAGTACAGCCTTCAAACTGTTATTTTTAGTTTCGAGTAATTTTCGACCTCTGTTACAAAGCATTTCTAAAACCAGTCCTGAAATATAGCAGCTGTCACCCATGCTTTTTGTTTGCTCTCCAGTAAACGGGAAGTGTAGTCGTTTCAATACCTTTCATTACCCTTGGGCTTAAAAGAAAATTAATTAACATTGGATTTGTTAAATGGTCACCAGATGCATTACTACACACAGAAAAATTTTGCATAGTAAAATCATTGTGATGCATAGTTGATTTCATTTTACATGATTTTATATTTCATGGTGGCAGCGACATAAAAATCATTATGATTTCATGTAGAATTATTATGAGAACCAGTAAAACCATTATTGCATCATGTAAAAAGTTAATCAACACGATTTCATGTAGAATCATTGTGATTTAATGTAGAATCATTATGACATCATGTTGAATCATTATGAAATCTAGTAAAATTATTATTGCATCATGTAAAAAAAACAATTTTGCGTGCTGAAGAAGTTCCGTTGTTTCTAGCACATTAGAAGTTTTATCGCGAGAAGTAGGTTCGTTAAAAATTAAAATAGTTTGTAATAGCTGAAAAAGTAAAACAAGTGGAATGAAAAGTAAATACAAGTGTAAGTAGACGAATCCATAAACTTCGACGCAGATGAACAAGGTAATGTGATATGTGACTTATGTTACTACAATATAACAAAATAATATCAAAATGCTGTATTACTTTCAATAGAAACAGAAGCTTCAGTTGACTAGAAAAGTTTAAGGTACTTATCTAAGGAAGGTAAACAGGAAGCTATACCACCCATAGGACTTCGTTCACGTTATCGAGAAAACTATTTAGTTGGAGAAAAATTGAGGCATGTTTTGTAATTATAAGACGTATTTTTTCCATTTTTCAATAAAAAAAACTAGATAAAACCTAAACTTGAAGTTCTTTTTATTTCAAACTGAGGTTAGGATTCAGCTGCATTTCATAATGATTTCATAATGATTCAACATGACCATCATAATGACTTTACATGATTTCATAATGATTCAACATGACCATCATAACGATTTAACATGATTTCATAATGATTCAACATGACCATCATAATGACTTTACATGATTTCATAATGATTCAACATGAAAATTTGTTGCGATTTTTACATGAAAATTACAATGATTTTACTATAAATCTCTATGAAGCAAAATCATAGGGGAAACATGTAATATCATTATGTTTCTAGTTGATTTTACAATGATTTTTTTCTGTGTGTACAAACAAGCAAGGTTATCCTTTCTTTAGATGCCTTAAACCCTTTACTTTAATTTTATTTAATTGTTCGTATTCTTGACTCGTTTAGTTTCAGATCCTTTGCTATTGCTGTTGATTTCTTACCATTATTTAGCTGATCCAAAATATCAATGCTTTGCTTACTTTTTCACTTGTCATGGCTAAGAAATGAATATTTTATTTAAAATAAAAACAAAAAAATAGAGCTTCTACACTAGTCCGTCCAATTTTTTGACTTTTTCGAAAAATTCCCGGGACACGTTGATTTCTGATTCTACTCTTAAAAAAATGAAACTTTAATATTAACTATTCATTTCACTTCATTCATTTTGTTATTTTATAATTATTTTCCTCTGGAAATTTTGCTTAACTCAATTTCATGTCGAAAAAAAATCTTTAAGCACAATTAGTTGGTTTTTTTTTGCTTATTTTCCATATCAGTTTTTTTCGCCTTTACTTTTTTTTATAATCAGCAATCAGTTTGCAATTTAGAATTGCAATGTATTGTAAATCTTAGCTATGGATTTTACTGTTGTATATATGCAATAGCGTATTAAATGCATTCCTTTTTATTTTCCTAGTGTAGAGTAAATACATATTTTACCATTTTGCAAATGTTGCAAAGTGCAAGACCATTTGCACTGGATTGTGAATAGACCTAGTATGTTCTCAGCATTACGATGCATTGTATTCCATTCTACAGTTATATTTTGTTGTTATACAGCTTTTCTGCTATGAGTTGGCCTTTAAGACCTTCGCGGGCTTTACTATACTAGACAGTTTTTCAATATTTTTTCTTGTAAGGAATTTATTTAGATGCACCCTTCCTTGTGGAGTACGAATGAACATTTTTTGGATATTAAAAATTGTTAAAAATTTAACTATTTTAAATGATTCACCAAAAAGAGCTTCTAAATATGGTAAATAATATGTAGACAATGGATCCAGGACAGCAAAATTGTGTTATCCAATTAATTGAACATTATACTAAAAATCATCCGGACCACAGAAAACGTTGTCCTTAAAACTTTGCAACTTATACTAATGTCGTATAAGTTTTTTTCTTATGATTTTTTACATAAATACTTAAGTAGCTACGTTTAATAAAAATAATATTAAATTTTTATCGAAAAAATTCACTGAGCAGCTGTGTTCCTTTTTGGTAAAAATACCGCATCATATATCTTCAAATTATACATCAAAATTTTTGCTGTAAAATTTCTCAAAATACGAAATTTACATAATCAAAAACTTCTTCCTCATGCTCTTGTAACGCGGTGTAATGTGAGTTGAAGTTATCAAATTTTCGAAAAAATTTTAATCAAAGTTTCACTTTGCAGAGTTTTTTAAAAAAATTGTACTGAAAAAAATGCAATGTTTTTTATAGCATAAGATGGAAAATTCTATTAGCTTTTAAATAAGTATAAATTGATAAAAATTGTTTCATTAGTTTCATAGTTATATGCAAAATTTATTGTTTTTTTGAAAAATTCTCATAATTCAAAAACCAGAAACACAAATTTAATGAAATAATTTAATATAATTTTATAAGAACACAATTGACACAATATGCAAACGTATATGAAATTGACTTAGAACCGTACAAATCGTTATAAATTTTACAGTACAGAAATATTTCTTGGGAAATCCTAGCGTGATATGGTGACCGTACCAGTACCAACAGTACCGTGTTATAGGGGGGGATAACTGTATAAGGGAATGCATGATTGCAAGGTGGCCGTAGTCTACTGAAAGAGTACGTGGCCCGTAAGCTAAAAAACCTTAGTTCAAACCCCAGCTAAGATAGAATTTTTTTTGTTATTAGTAAATGTCAGAGCTAAAAAATCGGCTTTAATGTTCAGAATTGTAAGTACAACTGAATAACTACATAAGAATATTCGTTATTCATTTTTTATTCACTATTCTTTTGTTATTCATTATTAATTTCTTTTTCATTATTAATTTTTTATTCATTATTCATTTGTTATTCTTTATTCATTTTTTATTCATTTTAGTCCTAAGCCATAAATAAAAAATGAATAAAAAATTAATAATTAATAAAAAATGAATAATTAATAACAAATTAAAAATTAATAAAAAATCAATTATGAATTAAAGTTTTTTCTAAATGACCTTTTTAATTACTATGTTGATTTTATATGATTTAAATACAATTTCTAAATGTTTGATAGTTTAAATCATACTTGATTCAAAATACAAATTCTAGTTGTTTAAAATCGTTTATTAAGCTCAAGGTCAAATGTAGAACAATTAATTGTTCTAACGAATCTTTCCAAAGAAACAAAACAACATCGACGTTTTTTTCAATATGATAAGGAAAAAATCACTGGCTGATTTTATTGCAATTTCGGCCATGCTAAAGTATTTAAATCATAAAAAATCAACATTAATTATGAATACCAAGTGAATAATAAATAAAAAATGTATAATGAATAACAAATGAATAATGAATAAAAAATTAATAATGAATGAAAAATGAATAATGAATAAGGAAATAATAATTGAAAATTCTGACATTCTTTGTGATAAGCATTCTTTGTGAATTTCATTCAAATGAATAAAAAAATTATTCATTATTCTGAATAACGAAAATGAATAATTAAAATTAATAATTAATAATTTTTTTAATAATGAATGTGAATTCAAAATTTTGTTTACAAATCTATTTTGCATTCTTTGAATGCATTCTTATTTCGTTATTCACTGATTCACTTTTTTGTGGATAAAATCAAATTGATGAAATCTCTTACAGCTCTGGTAAATGTAAGAAATGTATTCGTTCAATATTCATTTGTTTTTGTACGAATACGAATAAAATTTTTGCAATATGTACCAAACTACGTCCAATCTACAATTCCTATTCGTGACTGTGTAAGAATACATACCTATTAAAAAGTGCCTGTGAAACAAGGGTAAATAAAATGGTATCGTAACTTATCACTGCGACGGGTATAACATACTATTTAAAAATGCATGCATGGCTTAGCTCAGCTTTATTTATAAATATACCTTAAAAAAAAGTATTTTTGAGTTGTCTTCAAAATATATATATTAACATATATAATGAAAATATCGTCATATAAAATAAAAAAATAAAAACAGATGCGTCGCTGGACACACGGGAGAAGCGAAGCTTTTTCGCAATTTCATAAGTTTGATAGTTTAATGGTTTTTTAAAAAAAAAATTTCAAATGCCATAATGTTAACTAAAAAAATAATATTCCCACCATTTTGAATTTTTTTTGTAAATGTTAATGAAATTATTGATTTTTAATATTTAAAATATCAAACGTATATTATGTTTCATACGTAATATCAAACGTTATATAACGTATAGATGTAATATCATCGATATTTTTAGCAAATATTACATCAATAGTTGTCCTAATCGTACTGTGCAAATATTTGGATCGCTTATCATTTGCAAATTATATTTATCAAAACGGCATTGTTTAAGGCCTAGAATTTTTATGAAATTGATTTTTTTATATTGCAAAAGTATAATCTTTCTGACGTTATTTTCACTTCTACAGCCGTTTTAGTAGGTGTTTTGTCTACATTCACCTTTTTTATACTCATTTATCTCGAAACTACTTTTTTCGGCATGGTGTTGTAGAAAAACAAAAACTATTCAGCCGAATCATCTAAAATTTAAATATGCTATTCATAACTTCGGTGGCTATCGCTGGAATTAAAATCAAAGTTTTATTTCAAAAACATCGTATATTTTACACTTAATAACCGGTAGAAAATAAGCTGTTTTAAGAACTTGATTTTCAAAAGCGCGTTAATTTTCAATATTTTTTTTTTCTAGTGCCAACCATAGCTGCACCCATAGTGATTAATAATATTCTTGTTTTTTTATTTTTCAGATAAATAGAAAAGTCAAAATCTACAATACTGCCCATGCCCTTTTTCCTTGAGAGCGTCTCATTGAGTGCCATTTTGAACAAGATCAACAATTTTTTAAATTAAAAAAATAATTTTTTTTATGATTACAAATACCTTAAAAGTTTAAATTTCGTTGTTCAATATTTTAACTTTTTAAAAAATCCTAAAAATACCTTAAATTTTCGAGCGCTTGACCACCGGCCTTGCCTTCAGTGCCTATAAACATTCATGTCTGATTTCGCAATTAAAATCTACACCTAAAACAATTGGCATCTTTTAATAATTTTCAACCCGTTCAATGGAACCTTGATATTTTTGTTGTTTGGATAGCTAATGCACAATGCTTTTGATCGATTATTGTGATCTGCTGCTAGGGATGTCAGTGGCAAAAATACATCGATGTATTTCTTCGTTTCGATGCATCGAAATGTGCATCGATATTTTTCGATGCATCGGAGGGCATACATCGATGCATCGATTTGCATAGGATTTTTCAGATATTACAAAATTGTACACAATTTAAAATTAATTACTATAACTGAGCTAATTATGTAACTATGTAATTATGTAATAACTGAGCTAACGGACTATTGAATCAAGTAAAAAACTTTTTCGTAAAATAGAAATTCTGCAATCGAAAGTTTTTCTAAAAAATCTAAAAATTAAGGGAGAGTTTTGTATGACTTAAGAATTAAAATTTTCAATTTTTCTAAGAAAAAGTGTTTGACCTGATTCAACAGCCCGTTAGAAACATAGTCAACTTTGTTATAGTAACTAATTTGAAATGTTGCTTATAAATAATAAGTGAAAGAATTATTTTTACGAATACCAGTACTTTAACAAATTTATTAGCGCAAAACACTAAACAGTTTTCAATTATTTTTCAGAGATTCTTATATATTATATATATCTACATTATATATATATGTAGAATTTATCAAAATCTTTACAAGGTAATACAATTTTATGTTTCCCAGTATTTTTTGTCTATGCTTTGCAGGAACAATTGTTTGTTTAATCTGTGCCCTGCTAATCTATTCCTTAAGGAACCGAGCTACCAACCAATGTTAAATATTTATACGCCACTTTGTTTCACTTTGTTTTTTGTTTTTTTTTTCAACTAGTGCTTATTTCGTGAATGGTAACATTTAGTTCATGTCTGATTTGACAGATAATTAGTTTTATCCTTCCGCTGAACGAATATGGTTGTGTATACGATTGAACAACGCTGGGAAATATTGCGACATTACTTTGAAAATCATGGTAATGTTGCAGAATGTGTGCGAAAACTGCGTACGGATTTTGGAAGAAGAGAAGCACTGTCAGCTCCGTATGTTCGTTATCTTGTGAAAAAAGTGAAAGAAACTGGTATCCTCATCGATAAACCAAAGCGTGAAAAGCCAAAAGCAGTGCGTACACCCGAGAATATTGCTGCTGTGACAGAAAGTGTGCGTGAAGCACCATCAACATCAATTCACCGTCGTTCTCAACAATTGAACATTTCGGAGACATCATTGAGACGAATTTTGCATGAAGACCTTGGTATGACGCCATACAAAGTCCAATTGGTTCAGGAGTTGAAGCCAACTGACCATCCAATGCGTTTTCGCTTCGCTAAGTGGGACTGCGATCGACTTACAGAAGATGCCGATTTTGCCAAAAAAATCATCTTTTCAGATGAAGCTCATTTTGATCTTGACGGGTATGTAAACAAGCCAAATTGTTGCATTTGGGGCACAGAAAACCCGCACGCATACATTGAAAAGCCGCTGCACCCAAAACGAGTCACTGTTTGGTGCGGATTTTGGTCCAGAGGCATAATTGGGCCATTTTTCTTAACGAAAGGGACAGAGGTGCCCGTGCAAGTTTCAAACGTAAGGAACAACGGGGAGACGAGCATGATGATCGCGATCGCCGTGGTCAAAGAAATGGTGGTAGTGGACGCAATTATGACTTTACCGAACAACTAGATGTGCGTTCTGACTGTGTATGTATAATTATTGGATGCGCAAGATCTAATATTCAGACAATACAATCTGATTATAATGTAAGCGTTGATTTAGATAAGGGTACAAAGGTGGTAACCATATCTGGAAATTCCAAAGGAAACATCAAAGATGCTGCACGGAGGCGATAAAAGTAGCTCATCCTACCAAACGACTTCTACAACAGTACAGTAGAATAAATCCAAAGCGATCTTTAGTAATGCGGGCGGTGGACGCCGAGATCGTTATTAAAAACCATAGCTGCAGCAAAATCTAGAATTCCAGAAAGTAGAATAAATTTCTTTCTAGATATAAGCCAGGTTGACATCTATATAATTTTTTATGCTGCATTTTTTACACATACAAATATTAATAATTTTTTATTTAGAAAGACCTATTATAAAAATTATAAATGATTGTACATCATTAGATAGAAAATACATTTAATATGCAATTTACAAAAAAAAAAAAACTACACGGATCAAAGTTATTTTTTTAGTCTTCCAAGTCTGTGTTTCATAAATTAAACATAACGAAACACAAAACAATCTGATTTAGCTTGACTTAGGGCCATTTTGTTCACAGAGAGATAAATTTATCCCCGAGTTAATTCCATGATTTTTCCAGTTTTTCATTTGTTCACAGCGAGTTAAGCATTTAACTCTTCAAACTGGAGATAAAAATGGTGGCGAGATAGCTTAACCCCAGAAATATTTAACTCGTGAAAATTGGTGAGATAAGATTTTTAATTCGCTCTCATCACTCTCATTTTAATATTTTTTATTTACTTGGTGTCAAAATATTGAAAATACAGACTTTTAAGCATATGGAAACAGTATTGGGGGTTACTGATTTCGAATCTGATGTCAGAATTTTAAAATTTGGATAAGGTTGCCACCTTAATTTTTATTTTTACGAATTCGGGGCTGGCGCGAACTAAAGGGTAAAAATGGGTCGCTGAATCCGAATCCGTTGTCAGAATTTCAAAATTCGAAAATTTTTCTACACATAGGGTTGCCACCTAAAAATGTTTTATTTTTAGAATTTTAAACATGAGGGAACAATATTGGGAGGTTACTGATTTCGAATCTGAACTCAAAATTTTTAAATTCATGATGGTGGATAGGGTTGCCACCTTAATATTTTAAATTTTTACGAATTCGGGGCTGGCAAAAAAAAAATGGTACACCAAAAATGGGTCGCTGAATACAAATTCATGGTCAGAATATCAAAATGATAAAGTTTTGAAATAATAGGGTTGCCACCTAATAATATGTATTTTTTAGAGTTTTAAACATCATTTAACAGTATTAGGGAGTCACTGATTTCGAATCTGAAGTCAGAATTTTAAAATTCAAGATGGTGGATAGGGTTGCCACCATAATTTTTTGTATTTTTATGAATTCGGGGCTGGCAAAAAAAATGGTACATCAAAAATGGGTCGCTGAATCCGAATCCGCGGTCAGAATATTAAAATTATAAAATTTTGAAATAATAGGGTTGCTTTTACTTTTGAAAATACATATTATTAGGAGGCAGCCCTATTATTTCAAAACTTTATCATTTTGAAATTCTGACCATGAATTCGTATTCAGCGACCCATTTTTGGCGTACCATTTTTTTTTGCCAGCCCCGAATTCATACAAATACAAAAAATTAAGGTGGCAACCCTATCAGAATTAAATGAATGCAACATTTCTTAAATGCTTGCAATTGTGCTGCTTGCTGCTTGTGTTTACTTTTTGCTTTTTCACATTTTCTATTGTATGTATGCACCACGTGTTACAGCTGACAAGCCCGAGTGGCGTAGTGCGCAGAAGATTTAATTTTTTGCGCACGGAGTAAGCTATCTGTATATCTTTGTTTCATGACCCGACATCGCAATATAAACAATGAGAAACTCTATAGCAGAGGAAAAGAGAGATAAAGCTTTATGCTGTTTCGAAAGAAACACTCAGCACAACATGGAAGCCTTTGTGTGTTTATGGTCACGACAATGATCTTTATAGGACATTGCACATTGGAAAAATAAACAAAAAGACTCAATTTAAAACATTTATTCTGAAACGACTTTAATATATAGACTTAACACTTTTTTTCGTACATTGAGGGAATATGTGTTATAATTTAATGAAATTGTGTTCATATTAAATGAATTTGTTTTTGAAATAGAGCTTGAAACAATTTTATTTAAGTTAAACTTTTTTTTTCAAAACATTGTTTTTAAATATTTAGTTTTAAATTTTATAGCAAACATTTACAGTTTACAAACATTTGTTAAAAAAAACTTTAAAACAAAAACTTACGCATAGAAAACTTATATGTTAAAACATAATTTTAAAATATTGTTCTTAAATTACAAACAAGGAAATTAAATCGCCATTTTTTTTAATTTTTTCGTGTATTTGACGTAAAAATCGTAATTAGCGACAACTGGAACCCCTCGAATACCATATTTTAACTCCATTCGATGAAGTTTGCGTCTTATTGAGTCTTAAAATATTGAAATATTTTAAATGTTAAAGTAATAAATTTGTTTTTATTTTATCTAATGTTCATTATTTGTAAAACCAGATTAAAAGAATATTTTCACACAATCAAATGTAAAATCAGGGTTTTCTCAGCTTTATTCTCAATTGTCTGGCAATTATTGTCAAAGATTCTACTGCACATAATTTTTCAATCCAATCTCAGATAGCGACGTAATTTTTGTTATTGCAAAGAAATCATAAGATAAAATTATATAAAAGAATGAAAATTTAAAACGCTTATTTTAAGTTTTGTTTTGTAGAAACGCAAAAGCTTTAATTTCTATTTTAGCATTTTTTGTTTAATTTTAAAGCATGTTTTTATTCTCAGTGTAGGGCTAGGTATCTCATGCAAATGCATGTTTTTTTTGGGCATCTTTAAATTGAAATGGTTAAGTTACCTTTCCGAATCATGAAATTTCCCTTAAAATGGCATTCAATCGTTATTGCGTATTTTTGCATATTTTGCAATAAATGCCTATTTTTGCATACATATTACGCATATTTTTGTATATTTTACAATAAATGCATGTGGTTTTTGCATATGCTTGTTTTTTTATATTTGCAACCATTTAAATAAAGTGTGACATATTTTGGGAAAAGATATTTTATAAATACTACTTTTGTGTTCACTTCATATTTTTGTTGATTTTGATAAAATCATTTTATATGTATATTAAAATGAATTATTTTTCTTTTTTGTTAAATTACATGCAATATTTATTTTTTTACCGACAAAAATGTATTAGAAAATTATTTTTTAGTTGCATATTTTACCTGTTTTTAGCGCAAAAGTTAGAGTTTTAAGTGCATATTATATGCGCATATTTTCGATTTTTTACTAACATCGTAAACTGTAAAAATTTTTTTATTTTATTAACTTATCGATTATTGAATTGTACTTCGAGCTTAATGAATTATTTTATACTAAACATTGCCTTCGGCAAGGTACTAAAAATTTCCCTTTATTTGTTAACCGCCCTCTGCAGCAAATTAATTGGTTTGTTCTAAGCCCAATGAAATGGTTAGACTCACTAATAAATCTCTCGCCTAAGGGTAAGCACTTGTACACACATTAACAGCTCTGTTGTTTTTTATTTTTCGGTACAAACTGAATTTCTTTGAAACTTACAATTATTGTTTTGTGGGCTTGTCATTATAGCTGGTATAGATTTAAACAATTTCATTAAAAAAATTATATATAAATTTTCAAAAATCATGTTTTTTTTTGTGGAAAATCGGGGGGAAAATAGGAAAGAATGATTAAAAATGTACAATTCTACGATTTTACTAGAATTCAGTAGAATTTTTCAATTCAAACGATTTGAATAGGCTTGATAGCGTTTTTTAAAACACCGGGTCGATCAAAAAACGTTGTTTCGAGAAAAACGCTTTTAAAGTTTTAACAACATACAGCGCGCAATACGAGCCGCTCTCGACTATGTCCAGTAGCTTCGCTAATATTTTGAATTTTGGCATTAAATTTATGCAGTATGCTCTCAATACATTTTACCTTTGAAAAACATTAAAAAAACTGTTCATGACTCGATCACCAGACGACATGCTTAACTGCATTAATTTGTATCACGAAGAAGCACACCAACGATGAGAAAGAACGAGATGCAATGCTTTCTATCATACAAAATTGTATTGCTTCTCGTGTCTTACTTATCGTTGGTGTGCTTATTCGTGATACAAAATAAAGCAGTAAGTCGAATTTAAGTCGCAAAGTGGCTAAAACTCAAGTTTTGATTTTGAAACTGGCCCATAGTCTTGGTTCATTCTCCATACGTCATCAAACTTATAAAACATGAATATGTTTAAATGTACTGTGAGGGTATTTTAATTTCGGTTAAGTCGAAAATAGCTCCTTACTAGCTTAAAAATTACTTAGGAAAATTTGTAATCAAGAACTCCACTGCATTAATTTCTTTTATTTGAAAATACGCTAAAATTTTCTAGATTTCATGGTTAAAGCTCAGGTTAAATTATCTGGTTACAGCTCAGGAAGGTCGTCTGTGTATGCTATCAATGTTTTTGCACATATCTTGTCTTTGAAAAGGACTATATAGTTGTTAAACTCTGGTTAAATAGATTGCATTGAAAACTAAGTACAATTGAGTTTAATTAAATATTTCATTGCAGTGATCCTAATTCTTGACATGGTTCTAGCTTGTTACCAAATTACTATCATAACAAACTGACTGCCAATTGAATTCATTATCGAAGCACTTAGAAGCCGAAGTATACTTAAAGCAGTTATAATATTTATAGAACTCATTAAAACTGTTGACTTGGCCTCATTAAAATTAATTCATTCGCACTCATGGCCCCATCGAGATGCATAACGAATTCCAATTTCAATTAAGGACAATATTCATTTGCTGATAATGTTTAGCTTTCCATCATCATTAACATCATAACATTTCACTATCATCAACATCTACGTCAGCTTCAACTTTATCTTGCTTCGCTGTTGTTCCTCCTCCTGAGTTGGCATCACTGTACACTAAGGATCTCAATTGTTTTAAGTTAAAATTCAGGCAACAGAGTCATTCAAAGTAACGACAGTGCCAAGGAAGATGGTCTTTGGGGAATACGATAAAAACCAGTATTGGTGTCTTTTTGTTATGCAATAAAATGTTGTAGATTTAATTTCTGGCCTTTGTTAAGGTTATTTTTGTTGTTGCTAAAGTTATTGTTGCTGTTGTTGATGTTATTGTACAGAAGTTCATTTTACCGAAAACCAGCAATTGCAGAATAAATGTTTTTTGAGGACTTGATTTTCTTGATTGTCAGCGTCAAACTTTAAATAAAATGAGTAAAAAAATGCATACTCTAGGGTGCATAAATTACTTCGCTCTCTTCTCCAATTATTATTCTTGACAGTTATCTCTGTCTCTCACTGTCTTATTTTGGTCATGTAGTGCCACGAATAAATTAAAATTCTCCACAACTTCAAATCTCATGCTGGCTTTCGTTAATCTGACAGCATTCGTTGTTCTCGTTGATCATTGTTTTCTTGACCGCTTTGAATTTTGTGTTGTTGTTCCTTTGTCACACATTAAGTCTGTTTCCGTACTCGATTCAAGTAACTTGAAGTTGCTTGAAAGCGTTATTTTACAAATTTTTGAAGCTCGAGAGAGAAGAATGACATGCAAAATGTCACTCTATATTCTACTACAATTACTTGAAGTTAGTACGAAAACAGACCTAATGATGCGGTTTGCAGACTATATCGAATATTTTGAAATACGAGGGTGGACTGAAAACTTTCCGACCTTAAGCCTCGTACTCTGTTCGTTTACGTGAAATTTCGCTGGCAACATCTATTTATTTGTTACAAATTCTGACTTAAAGAGAGACTCAGAATAAGTTGGGAGATTACATATGATCTCTCTCTTTTCACTTCAAAATAAATAGGCAGTACAATTAAACTGTCGTCAAAAAATGTTGCTCAGAAACATGTTGCGATAATTTCACGCAGCGGAACAGAGTACTGCTCTGACGAACGTGTTGTGAAAATTTACACGCTTGTTTCGCACCTGTCACTTTTTATATGGAGATTTGAGTGAAATTTCACATGTAACTGAACAGAGTACTATGCTTTAACGTGATGATGTCAGCACTCGTCAATAAAAGCAAGGGAACGTAGTTGGTCATTTTTTGACAGGTACTCACCAAAATTTTGCTCTCAGTTTAAAAATTTAATAAGTGGCAGTACTAGATTTGGAGATGATGAACGTTCAGGATGTCCAATGACTGCAACCACTCACGATAAAATCGCTTCGGTTCAGCAAATGGTGCTATACGACCGTCGCATAGTGAATCGTGTAGAACATGCTAGCTGGACAAAATTGATTTTCTCACTTTGAGAAAATAACTGTACAAGTTGATGTGTAATTGATCTAAAAGAGATGCTATCAAGATTTTTTTTGTCACTGGAAGATAAGTATTAAGTAATAAGCAGTGTAAACAGGTATTCAGTTTTAAGAATTTTGTTTTGACTATCAGTTGAAATTAGTGCAGTTTTTAAGACGCAAGTGCATTTTGCTACAATATTTTTTTAATGTTTGCAATGGAATTTCAAGTGGAAGATATGATATATATAATCTTACTAAAAACAAGTGTGAAAATGGATACATATTTTGGAAATTTTCAAAACTTTCAGAAGCGCTATTTCTGCGCTATTTGCTTTTATTTTTAAACTTCCAGAAGGTGAGACTTATCTTTTAAAACTGATTTGGTTTCGCACACGCTCTCTTCTATTTAATTTCTTTTTTTTTTTGAGTATGAAATGTGGTGCATATTTTCGAAGAACGAAAGAAACAAATTTTATATTGTCAATGCTGATAAGGAGTCTTTAAGATCCATTAAAAATAAACTCACAAGTTTTTCTACCAAAATACTAGTGGCGCGCTTGTGGGAACAGGAAGAAACGTTTGATAGAAACATTTTCGAAACTTTTGAAAGAAGACGTTGTCTGCATTGTTTGAAATAGTTTTTATTTTTATTTTATGAGCTTAATTTTAATTTTGTAAATTGTTAAATTTTTACTGAATTAGTTTATTTTTTTGTTAACACTTCGTGTAACAATGTTTTATATTGTAAATGGTCAAAAAATGCTAAGGGAGGTTTAAGGCAAACAATTTTTTGAAAATAAAATTTATTTTCATTAATTATTAGAAAAGAATATGTATACTATCTAAGAATATTTTTAAAAAATATCAAATCAATCCCGCTTATAATACAGATTCTGCGGATTGGCACTAAAAATCCGGTGCGCCACAGTACCTTTAACTAACAAGAGTCTCTGTAAACGCGTTTTTCTCGAAACAAACTCATCAGCCAATTTTAATTTACTTTTTTTAATCTGTTTATTATATAATTCTTTTACAACATTTTTTAATTCCCATCTTTTACAAAAATGCGTGTCTTTGTAAAATTGTTCTAGTTTTTACACACAACAATATGGTCAAAAATAACGTACATTTTTCGGCTTTTTGTAACGCTTCTTAATTTTCCATATTTTCATTCAATTTTTGTAAAAAATGCAATTCACATTTTCGAATGAGTTTTCTTTTTTGCTGACGATCTGGAACCAGGCTAAGATGTGGCCCAATTTTCTTTTTTTAACCACAAAAACTTCAGCGCTATTTTTAAATATAAGAAATATATGTTAAAAAAACCATTTGTTTTACTTACACTGATGATGTAAAACTAGCATGCAAATAAAATTTTAAGTATAAATAAAAAAACTTTCTTAGAAAACATCTTATCAGGTATGCCTTAATTTAAACCGCATATGCCTAAAACCGCATTTGCCTAAAACAGTCACACTTACTTATATTTAACACAAATTAAAATAATTTTATAGCTACCGCTTTGGTAACCAAAAGTTTACATATAAAAATAACCATATCAAACAGGGGCACGGTAGGCAGAGATGTCATATAAAGCACACATTAAGTGTGGGAGGTATCTAAGCTTAGGATGTGCCTCAAACTAAAATTTTTAAACATTAAAATAATCTTTATGCATGAAGCAATGAAAAAATTAAAGAAAAAAATATTGTCCAGCTAGCATGTTCTACACGATTCACTGTGCGGGACATAGCCCCAAGAGACATAGCCAAAATTTTAAATTTGGGGCTATGACCGCTTTTCTAAGAACATAATCCCAAAAATTGGATTTGGGATTATGGCCAGTTTTAAAGAGGTTATAAGCTTAAAAAATGAGGATGCAATCAAAAAATTGATTTGCCTTGTACAGAATGGTGATAACAACATTCCGTGTAACGGCAATCTCTCAAGCGGTCGGAACCCCCATTTGGTGTTGTGCCGCTTAATAACAGAATCAAACCCAAACCTAGACATAAACCCAAATCAAATTTTTTGGACTATGTCCGCAAAATAAGGGGACGCAATCCTCAAAAACAAACAAATTTAAAATTTGGGATTATGTCCCCTGGGGTTTATGTCCCGTCAACGCTATGAATATGTCCAAAGGACGTGTTTTCACATATTGAATAAAGAAATTTTAAATTTGGGACCATGTGTCACTTTTTTTTAAGGACAGAATAACAAAAATTGGATTTGGGAATCAAAAAGCTCATAAGCCAAAAAAAAAGAGGACGTAATCTGGGCTATGTCCTCCGTATGAGACGTGGGCTATGTCCTCTAAGTTGGCGGTCGTAATCAAACATTTGGGACTTTGTTTTCTTTTTTAGCGGTTAAAGTCCCAAATAAATTGATTTGTCTTTGTATGGAATGATGATAGATATATTCCGTACAAGGGCAAATCATTTTCTCAAAGGATAAATTCAATTTAATTTTCTGTTTTGTTTGTTTTTTTTTTGAGTTATTTCATTTCCGTATTAGGCGTTCTTTCATTCTTGATTAGGAGTTACAACATAACAAATATTATATAACTCCTAACCCAGAATAACCCCTAAAATTTGGGATTTATTGCATTTTTTGCATTAAGAGTCATTTTATTTTTTGTTCGGAGTTATTTGGCGTCCATGTTCACCTGAATAACCACACAGCCAGCGAAAATTCAACAACACAGCCTCGGATAAAAAAGAATAATCGCTCGATGACAACTTTTAGCTATCGTACCCGGACAAAGATTGGTTTCTGGAATGTTATAACACTCCTTGACGATCGAGCTCAAACCAGCCATAATGCCAGATTCCTCCAACTGGAACGTCAATTCATGCGATACAACATCGATATACTGGGAGTAAGCGAAGTTCGATGGCTCGGAAATGGAACATACAACTCTCCAATAGGCCCCACTGTATTCCTCTATTCGGGAAAGGACGCAGGTTCCAATCGTGAATCTGGTGTTGGATTCCTGTTAACACCAGAAGCACATAGAAGTCTGATGTCATGGTCACCTATATCAGACAGGTTGATTACTGCGAGATTCCGGAGCAGAGTCAGGAACATCACCATCATACAGTGTTACGCGCCTACCGAGCTAGCCCCTGACATCGAAAAGGATGCCTTCTATAGTAGGTTAAACACCACCTACAACGCCGTACCCAGAGGAGACATAATAATAGTGATGGGCGACCTAAATGCCAAAGTTGGGCAGAACAGCGATCAGCTGAGACATGTTATGGGTAAACATGGCGTCGGTAACCAAAATGACAATGGCGAAAGATTTGTAGAATTTCGCAATACTAATCGCCTTGTCATAGGTGGAACCATGTTTCAGCATAAACTCTGCCGCAAGGTTAGCTGGGTCTCCCCCAGTGGAAGAGCAGAGAACCAAATCGACCACTTTGCCATCACGCGTCGGTTTAGAAGCTGCCTTTTAGACGTTAGAAACAGGAGAGGCGCCGACATCGGAAATGTTCATGATCACCATCTAATGATAGCAAGCATGCGCCTTCGCACCGCAGCAGTACAACATTGATTGAGCTCCAATCGAAGAGCGCCCGCGTATTTTACCGACAGGCTGAAAAACCCCCAAGCTGCAGCCAACTTCCGAGAACTGCTAGAGCAGCGTACATCCGGCCTTGCCATGACCCCGGAACACACTACAACACAGTACTGGGAAGAAATAAAGGCAGTGTACTGCACAGCAGGAGATGAAGCTGTCGGCAGGCCACCACGCGGGTTCC
This sequence comes from Dichetophora obliterata, assembly GCA_963920525.1. Taxonomy (NCBI): domain Eukaryota; kingdom Metazoa; phylum Arthropoda; class Insecta; order Diptera; family Sciomyzidae; genus Dichetophora; species Dichetophora obliterata. Next base: position 167,712,830 of record OY986436.1, on the reverse strand, counting down.
GCCCTTGGATGTCCGAAGACACCTGGACCCTGATTTCAGAGCGTGCGAAACTCAAGGTCGGCATAAAAGCAACTATTTCCCTAGAGCGGCGAAAAGAGCTTCAGACCCAGTACTGCATGAAGCAAAAAGACACGAAAAGAAGTGTAAGACGCGACAAACGAAACCGTATAGTAGACTTAGCCCGCCAAGCAGAAGAGGATGCCTATCGTGGTGACAGCAGTGCCGTTTACAAGATAAGCAAGCAGCTGATCGATAAAAACCTCACAATCGAACACCCTGTGAAGGATGAAAGTGGCCGAATTTTGCACTCGGAGGATGAGCAGCTGGCACGATGGAAGGGTCATTTTCCGTCAGTCTTCGTAAATCGTTGTCTGCGAGTTGTTCTCAGAATTTTTTGGCCCAACACAATAACAAATGAAGAACTGGTCCGCAGAACAAACATAGAGCCCTTAGACAGCTTGGTTAGAAGACAAAAGTGGAAGTGGATAGGCCACACTCTCCGCAAAGACAACAACAGCATCGCAAAGAAGGCAATGGAATGGAACCCCCTCGACGCGAGGGGCAGACCACCCGGCAGACCACGAGAAACATGGCGAAGAACGGTAGAACGCGAAGCCAGTAAACTTGGCAAGAATTGGAGGGAGCTCAAAGCGACTGTCAGTAACCGAACACGATGGCACGTAGGCGTAGTTGAATCCCTATGTCCCGCTAGGGATTAAAGGACATTAAGAAGAAGTAGATTTGGGATTTGGAGTTATCTCGTTTAGGAGTTATTTCGAGTAGCCAAATGGTCATGATTTCAATTATTTTACTGTAGTTAGTATTAAACTAATAAAGTGGAAGTAATCCCAAGCGGTTAGAACCCCAATTTGGTGTTATGACTGCTTAATAAGTGGTCATAATCAGCGTGTCCACTTTGGGTGAATTGTACCAAGTATGGTAGTTTTTTTCTTAAAATCAGTATTCGGTTATTTGATAGATATTTCTTCAATTTGGTAGATTTTGGTAGATTTTTTAAATTTTGTAGACATTACAATTTTTTCCAATTATAGCGTTTGGTTCAAAATAAAGAACATTTTGTAACGCTTCCCAAGTAACACATTTTTTAACTTTTTAAAATGTAGTTATTTTGTTTGACTGCCATTGCTCTCCATTTTTCACGCCATTGCCCCATAGTTCTGCAGCAGCAGAAAGATAGTTTTCTAAATTGACATTGATAAAAACAAAATGTAGGAACAAGAGAAAATCTACTTCCACGGTTTTGGCTACGCTATGTTGATGATGTGTTTGAGATTTTAAAAAAAGAACAACTCTCGTGAGTTGGAAAAAGAGAGGAAGCTACCCTTTCTTGATCTCGAATTACAGAGAGTTGAAGGTAGAATTGGTGTTTATCACAAGCCAACAAGTTCCATGAGAACTATTCCAAATGACTCGCATGCCCAATACAACAAAAAATGGCAGCATCAGTCGATGGCATATCGACTGTGTAAGTTACCATTGTCAGCTGCGAACTACAAAAAATAATTTGACTGCATAAATGAATTAGCTCGCATTAACGGGTATCCCCCTAAAATAATTAAAAGTGGTATAAGGTATCCTCACATTTTTCTCATATCCAACAAACTTAAAAAAGTTTTTAAGAATCACGATTTAGAAATCGTTAATTCGATTGTATGCATTATTAATACAAAAATACATTAAAATTATATTTGATTTCTTAAAAAATTAAGAAGCTGGTTAAACAAATTTAACTATTTACTATTTTCCTGAGCGCATAAAATTGTATTTAAAATGAACTTTGTATACAACATTCTTCCCAAACTGTATTCAAAACTACCATTCAATAATCAAATTAAATTTTTCAAACAAAATCAAACAACCAATTAAGAAATGCATTACAAAAATGCTCATAAATTTTTTTTTAAAAATATTGCATTTCTTTGCAGCGCTAAAAATAATAAATTTTAAAATGGTTCCATTCAATGTTTGAAATGCAATAATTATATTACTTCGTTTAATTATTAATATACAAAGAATATATAAAAAACAAAATGATAAAAATAAATTTGTTTTACTCGGAATAATTACGTAAATTAAAATGTATTGGGGGTTGGAATTAGTTTTAAAGGTTTTCTAAGAGATGGCGTAACTATCAATAGATCGCATCGGGCACACCTGTGACTATATTCATTTCAAAGCACATTGTCTAAGCTTCATTTTTCAGTATGTGTCATTCCACTGAAGTGTAAACAACATATATTTTTTTCTCTGTGAACATGTCGACATTCGTTCCAACAAAACGCAATTTGCGGGAAGGTTTACTTTTGTGCTTCCATTTGAAGAAAAAAGCGGTTGAAGCACAACGCACGCTTACTGAGGCTTACGGGGACTATGCTCCATCGATTTCTACTTGTGAGTACTGGTTCCGTCGGTTTAAAAGTGGTGATTTTGATACGGAAGACAAAGAGCGTCCGGGCCAGTCGAAAAAGTTTGAAGATGAGGAATTGGAGGCTTTGCTCGATGAAGACCCGTGTCGATGAAGACCCCTTCAAGAATTGTCAAAATCATTGGGAGTCGACTTATTGATGATTGGAATGATTCAAAAGCAAGGAAATTGGGTGCCGTACCAGTTGAAGCCGAGAGACGTTGAACGGCGATTTTGCATGTGCGAACAACTGCTTCAACGGCATAAAAGGAAGAGTTTTTTGCATCGTATTGTCACTGGCGATGAAAAGTGGATCCATTACGATAATCCTAAGCGAAAAAAATCGTGGGGACCACCCGGCCATGCATCAACATCGAGGGCCAAGCCGAATATTCATACCAATACCAAAAGGATACCAAAAAATGGGTCGATTCGTGGATTGCCTCAAAAGACGAATCGTTCTTCCGGCGCGGAATCCATATGCTGCCAGAAAGATGGGAAAATGTTGTAGCTAACGATGGACAATACTTTGAATAATATACATTGTACCGTTGTTTCTAAATAAATGCTCAAAAACCGAAAAAAAACCTTTAAAATTAATTCCAACCCCCAATAATATATGTTCTCGATTTCTCTGATTTGGAAGATGTAGTTTTGGTGGTGGTTTGTATATTTTTTTTTTAATTAATAAAATATCCTCAGCAACATTTTTTGTTCATTAACAATTTATTTTTAAAGTTTTTAAAAAATGTCTTTATATGAAAGACTCAGAACCTTTAAAAGGTAGGCCTTACAGAAGCACTCATCAATACAGTGATCATGGAAGGTATATGGACGCCAATAATAGCACTGCTAGCATGCCTTCTTTTGCTTAAATTTTTTTTTAAAATAGTAAACAAATCTAAATTTAAAAGTAAGCTCTACGTTGATAACGTTGAAATTCACAACGAACTGATGTCAATTATTCGTGATAAGGGGACTGATTCATATTCTTATAATCCTAAGTGCTTGAAACAAATCAGTGTTATTTTGAGAGGTTTGTGCTTTGGGTCAGTATCTGAAGAGATTAAAAATGCTTTGGATATTCCAAGTTGTTTTGTTGTTTCTAAAGATTCAAAATTTAGCACTCCCTTTTCTATTTAAAATGGTACCGATAATGGCTTATTTTTAGTTACTCCTCCTTTTTGTGTAAATTGTAAGCAAACTGGAGATCCTGCTAATTATAGGGGCTGTTCCGTTTATAAAGACCAGCTGCTAAAAAGAAACAAATTATTGAGCTGAAAGAAAAAAAGTTGCTGCCAGAAATACTGTTGCAGTTGAGTTAAATAAAGCGTCTTTAACTTCGCCCAGTAGAACATTCCCTTGCCTTTTTTCTACTTCTAATACTGCTTCGTCTATGATATCTCATAAACCTGCCATTATTGATGAACTTCTAAAACTTGCCAACTTTTTTAATATTTCGAATCCAATTTCCTTAGAAGATAAAATTAATTTTCTCTTGCAAAATTATAAAAAAATGTCTTTTGATGAAGCTAAATCTCAATATCTTTCTCACTTATCTGAAATAAAAAAGTTTATGGTCCGTAATTCTTTAAATGTCCTATCTTTTAATGTTAGATCGTTTATTGATACTAGCAGAAAAATTGACTTAATTAAAACTATTCGTGCACATTATATTGATTTAGCTTTTATTCAAGAGACACATTTGAAAAATAAACTATCAACTCTTGAAAAATACAGTTTTATTCCAGATAATTCGATTTTGGGAGTTGGCATTTTGATTAAAAATTATTTTTCCTTTTGCTCCAGTTTTTGTTCCTGGAATTTCGTTTCCACATAGTTTTATTGAAGTAGCTCTTTGATCTGGTTCAACTTCTTACAGACTTTTATTTGGTTATATTTATTTTCCGTGTAATTTTTCTGCCTCTGGTATTTATGAAGGTCTTTCTGAAATTTATTTATTTTCTAAAGATTTCGATGGGATGGTTATAGGAGGTAATTTAAATGCTCGAAATCCTTCCTGGTGTGACTCTTTTGAAAATCAGAATGGTAGACATTTTTCAAATTGGCTTCATGACTATTCACTTCATTTTTCAAGAATTTGTAGCGATTCACCTTCTTATCCTAATGGTGCCTCTTTTTTAGATAATTTTTTATTACCTTCTAACCTTATTGATCCTTTCAACATCAATTTTGAAATTTTTACTCTTCCTACCTTTTCAGATCATTTTCCCATTAAACTTGTTTTAGACCTTCCAGATTTTGACTTTCAAATAAGAAGACCACGATTTTTTACTTGTTTTAAAGATACAAATTGGAATAACTTCAAAATTGATTTGGATATATCTCTTGCATTTAACCCTCCACCTGTTAATCGTAATCTTAACTGTCATGAAATTGATGAATTTATTGATTTTTTCACCTCTTTTGTAAATTCAAATTTTGATTCTCACACAAAACGTATTGATCTCAAAGGTAAAAAATTCATTGTGTCTGATAACGTAAAAAAATTATTTAAAATTAAATATGATTGGCGAAGAGAACTTAAAAAAATATTTCATAGAAATTCAAATAGATGTAACTGTGAATATAATTTACTTTAAAAAAATGCAATTACGCAAAATTCTAATAAAAGAACAAGTTCAAATAGATCAATCTGCTTAATTTAATGCCAGGTTTCAAAAAATTAAACCTGGTCCAAATGCTTTTAAAGAAATTTTTGGTATTCTTGGAAATAAAAAGATTGAATCTTTTAATGAAATCTCGGTTAGTGATGTAAATATTACCTCTGAAAATGAAATTCTAAATTCTTTTCATCAACACTTTAGTTCTGTTTATACTGACAACTCATCTAGCAGATCGAATTCTTCTCATATCAAAAACTCTGTTCAAAATTGTTTATCCAATTATCCTAATTATGTTTATTTCTTTGACGATAATCTCTCCTCCCTGAGTAATGATGTTTTTTTTCATTTTACAAATTTAGATGAGCTTTCCTCTATATTTAAAAATATAAATGGTAAAAAATCGTATGGTTTTGATCGAATCTCTAATTTTCTTATTAAAAAATTTTCTGTTGATGCTTTAAATTTTCTTATAATTCTATTTAAAAATTGTTTAAATATTGTTTATTTTCCAAATAATTGGAAAATTACAAAAATAATATCAATAAAAAAGAAACCAAGTATTTCTTACCTTAATAATTTTAGACCAATTCCTTTACTATCGAATCTTGGCAAATTATTGGAACATGTCTTACGTTTAAAAATAGACATTATGTCTGACATTATTTACATCCCCTTCTATCAGTTTGGTTTTCAAAAGGGTCATTCGACTGTCCGTGCTTTGCTAAAATTTCATACTGATATAATTTGTAATCTGAGAAATCGTAATTGTACAGTTACAGTGTCCTTAGACATCGAGAAAGCATTTGATAAGGCATATCATGATGAAATTTTGTTAAAATTAATAAGATTAGTTTTCGATCCTTTTATAATTAAAGTTTTTCACAGTTTCTTCAATGATCGGAAGTTTTGCGTTCAAATTAATGAAGGTGTCTCTCAACTGGGTGAAGTTAAAAGCGGTGTACCCCAGGGTTCTGTGTTAGCGCCACATTAATATAATATTTTCGTTCATGACTTTCCTTATGAATTGGATGGCTCAAGAGGTATTTTATATGCTGATGATTCTATAATTTATACACACAATGAATTCCCTTTGAAAGCTTTTGATCTATTTTCGAAGCACTTGGCTAAAGTTGACGAATTTTATAAATACTGGGGTATCACTATAAATACTTCCAAATCAGTGGCTATTTGCTTTAGAAATGCTTCTGGGAAATGCAAAAGTTATGTCGTTCCTGAAAGCAAACGTTTGCAAATATTTTTGAATGGTGTCGAAATTCCTTTTAAGTCTAATTTTAAGTATTTGGGTGTTAATTTCAATAAATTGGTAGAATTTAATGATCACGCTAGATCAGTTTTTTAAAAAGCTTCTTATATCAAAAGTATGTTTTCGAGACTTTTTAATAATAAATATCTAAAACCTGAAACAAAATTATTAATATATAAAGATTGCATATTTGGTTGCCCATTTTTCCAACTGTGGCCAAAAAATTAGGAATCCTTGAACGTAATGTTTTAAGACTCTGTGTCGGCAGAAACTACGAATCCTTCGAAAAACGTTTCTCTAATAATTTTATTTATAGCAAGACTTAAATTATTCCTCTCTGTAAATATGCCCTAACCTTACAAAAGAAGTTTATTTTAAAACTTTCTTTTTATGATAACTATCTTATAAATGATATCTTTGAGTATCAAAAATCTTTTAGTTGATCTAACTCCTCCTACCTTTCTCGTATTGGTTTAATAAATGAAAATAACCATTGTATATTGACTTTTCCGCACCTTTGTTATACTCATAGAAGCTAATTTGTGTCATCTGTATAATTTAATTTAATAGAATTGTAATTGTTGAACTCTGTTTTGTATTTCTACTTTTACTCTTTAATCTTTTTACTTAATTTAATCTTCTGTTACTAACTTTTAATTGTTATTCATTAACTAACTTTGGCTGTTAGCATTATATTCCTTTTATTTTATTATATTGGACAGTTGTTGTTTTAGGTTAAAATATCTTAAAGTGTTATTTAGTTTGTAAGTCTATCTGAGTTTTCTCTCTAAATCACAGCCCAAATGCCGGGAGCAAGCATTGTTTTTCATTTAACTCTTCTGACGAATTATTAAGTTTGGTTACAATTTACTCTCCCTAATTTTACGCTGTCATTTTCTACCATTCAGATCCCCGTGGGTAAGAACTGACATTAATTATCGAAACACCAATATTTTTAATAATGTTATTGATTTGTTTGCAAGAAACTATGTTCTTTATTTTTAAATGCATTGATGATGGATATGATTGACATTTTAGAAGACATACACAAAGGAATGATTAAACTAATTCAGTCACTCAGTAGTGTAACTTTATTTTGTGCGCCCGCCTGCAGGTTTCTAAAAGCGCCCTGCTTTTTACTTTTAGAGTAAAACTGTGTTATTACTAGATTACTAGAAGCGTAGGAGAAAACAAGAGAACTCTTGACAAACAAAAAAAGAAAACAAAAAGAGACTTTTTTAATTCAATGGTCATATGATGATCATAATTTATTACAACAGTTATATTTTAAAAATATCTTATTTTATATATTTTATTTTAATAGAATTTATTAAAAAAGCAATAACGTAAGAAATACTTTTTATAATATCAAATATAATAAAATTTATAAGATTTTATTGCAAAACAGGCAAAAAAGCATCACATATTAACGCTTTAAAAAAGTAAACAAACTTAATGATTGAATAAACGGGATCAATAATTTTTTATGGGTGGAATGATAAGTTTCAGATGTTTAGTTTAAATGGTTTGTGTTTGACGTTACCTGTTAACTAAAGAATTTGCTAACGTCACAAAATATGACCAACTGACTGATTCAAATAACATCAGTAGCTAACTTGCTGAAAATATGAAAGCAAACGGGTAAATCGACTCCGACCATAATCGAATTTTGCCAAACAAAGACGACTTTTGCTCAAAATATTTGGCCAAAAAAAGAAAGAGTGATCGTAGAGCTATGAAAATTGGCACGAATTCTTTAAAGACAAAATTAAGAAATCTTGAAAAAGTTACACAAATCCGATCTCTGCCACATCCACTTCCCATATAAACGAAACCCATTTTTGCCTGAAACTTCATTAGGTCTTGTCTCAAAACAACGAAATTTGCTACATAAATTTCTTAGATGATTAATTATATTTTAGTAACTCAACCTTGGAAAATACTACCCACTCAAATTGACAACTTTTTTGTTCATATTTGTAAGCTTTTTTGATTACAGCAAGGACATTTTAAAAATTGAGTTGTTTTGTGTTTTTAAATAAGTATAATTTTGAAAAATAATCAGCTGCTATACATCAAATATATCTTACATTTTAACTAAGAATTTTATGTATTAGCAAGAATTTTTTTTTTGATTTGGTGTAACGCGGGTCTAATGAAGTTTTTGTGAAGTAAATACTTCTCAAAATTATTTTAACTTTTTAAAAATTGAATATTTAAAAATTTGTATCCCGCTTTTAGTGTTTACTTTTATGATAAACTTAAAACCATATTTTAGAAATGTAAACAAAAACAGCAAGGTTGCCAGACATAAGAAATTTTTAACATTATTTTGATATAAAAAAAATAAATATAATTTGAATAACAAGAAAAATTTTATTTTTAAAAAATGCAACTTGGAAATATATTAGATTTTTGGCCGCTTATTTTATACTGTGCGTCGTTCTCCACTTAATTATCATTTTCATCAAGGAACTTGAAGGCGCCCCTGGCTTAGTTGCGCCCGCCCGCAATGCGGGCCCGCTTTTTACGCCACTGCAGACACTGTATATATTTTTTAGTCGAATAAAAAATACTTGTTTAAAAAGAAACAAACTTTTAAAAAAGGTCTTTTACCTTGTAACCATAGTAACAAAATATGAATTAAATAAATTTTATAAAGCTTAAAATTTTTATGTATAACAGTTTGTATAGGGGAGAGTCTCCGGTTGTGGACACACTTGCGTTTTTCGCTCATAACTTTTTTTAAGTCAAAATTATGCGTAGTACGTACACCATTGGAAAGCTCGAGGCCTCAGCTAACTTTTTCCTGAAGTAACTATATAGATTCAGTTGATCAGGAATATTTTATTATCAGTTTTGTGAAAGGGTCATTTTTAACCAAACAAATTTTTGTACCCGGTTGTGGACACCGTTGTAAAATCGCTTAAAATCTACAAAATATGAAGTAAAATGCATAGGTATATATATTAAAAAAAGAATATGTAGGCATTTATTTATTTCAGAAAGAATGGCCTTCAGTGGCAAAATGAAAAAAAAATTACCTTCAATTTCAAAATGAAAACAAAATTATTCATTCGAATCGAAAATGCAATGCTTGCAAGTGAAATAGTTGGCTGTCATGCCAGCGCACGTCAAATGCACCGGACGATAAGCTGAGAATGACGACGGATAAAGTTATACTACCAGTGGCGCCCAGCTCTAAGCTCCTGATGCCAAGCTGACGGGTACTGTATCTGAAGCTTGAACGCGAACTGATATGCCAGTTCCCTTAGCTCACATATGGTTAGACCATAGTAATGGTTCACGCACTTTGAAATATATATTGTTTGTCGTAGATAGCGTGTTTCTAGTGCGCCTACCTGGTTATTCTGCCATAGACAAGCCAAACACAAGCTTTAAACACAAAAAACAAGGGTGTCCACAACCAGGTACACGAGGGTGACCACAACTGGAAATGGAAGCCATTTTTTGTTTGTTCAGTAAATTAAAGGCGAATTTACACGATTCACTATCATCCTTCACTTTGGATGAATCATCTGATTTGTAAAATGTAAATTGAGTTTCATCTTTAAAATGAAGATGATTGTCATCCACATTGAACAGTGAAAGAAGTAGAAGGTCTTCCTACTTTTGATGAAAGTGAAAGCAAACCGAACTGATGTGTCATTCGTACTAAAACACAATTGAAAGGTGTTAACATAATTTGAAGCAGAAAGTTTATATTTTTTTATTTAATTGCTGAATAGCTTTTATTTACTTAATTTTTTTAAACGTCAATAAAATTAATCAGCCAGAGAATATATTTTGACATTCAACACCGAATCATCCATCAAATTTCAAATTTACACTTTGAATAATGTAAATTAAAAATTGATTCACTGTCATCGTTCAACGTTCACTATCATCGTTTTTAATGAAATGTGTAAATTCGCCTTAACACAACACAAACATTTCACTAGAACTTGATATCACATCACAACGTACACTAAATAAACATCATCACAAAGTGTAACATTCACTTCTTTCCGAGGTTTTGCTTCGATTTATCGCACTTTGGAAATGAAAAATATTAGAAACGTTTCAAAATTTTCAACATTGTTTTTTTGCTTGCTCGCAACAAGAAACCATATGCGTGTTGATGCATTAGTATTTGCTCAGAATATGTGTGCTGTCAAACTATAAGTTTAACATTAATCAGTTTCGCCGCATCTGTCAACTGTCAAAAAATAGGTTGGGGTGTCCACAACTGGAGCATGTCCACAACTGGAGACTTTCCCCTACTATTATTAATGAAATCAGTAGAAAGCTAACGATATAATAGTTGAAAGATGCTCAGTTAGCTAGTTAAATTAATTACTTGAAGCTGAGATCTTATGCGCACTCGACACCTTTAACCTCCTAGCTGACGGCCTTACCATCATTAGAAGTACAGCTGATTATATTCTTTATCTTTTTGAAGGTATAATAAATACGCCATATAAGTTTCGTGACTTAAGAAATACTTTTAACTTCACTTTTTTTTACCGGTTCATAAGGGTAGCTGACAATTAATACCGAATTTTTTATGCAGCTGACTGTTATTTTTTCAAACTTAACTATTTTAACAGTAAAACCACGAATTTTCAAGACTTCAGAAATTCTTTTGTTTTAATTTTTTTTCTACATAGTTAACATTTTTATAATTATAAGCTTTTATTTAACTTGCTTCGTTCGTATGTATGTCTTCAAAACTTGCAAGCCATTTTTCTACAACTTGTTGGTATCTGATTAAGCTGAAATTTATCATACATATATATGTAAGTCCGGTGACAATGCAATATTATGATAAAATTTTTTGCCACACCCCCTTTTACCGCCCACAAATCAATAAAAATGCTATATCTCTAAAACTACTGGGCTGATTCAGCTGAAATTTTGGATGTAAATTTCCTTCGAGTAGAGGATAATTAACCCTAATCCTACTGCGTCATTTTGTAACGTATCCTACTGAGGTGTGACTTTGGGTCACACATGAAAAAATAAATGCAATGGTAATTTTTTGGCAATATATATTAATTTTTATTTTAAAATTAATTTTAAATTTACCAAGTACATTTAAAAGGCAAGAATTTTAGTTTATTTATTGATGCAGTTTTTGCAGACTACGACTTTGTCAGAATGTTCATTGCATATGTTTCGGCGACATTCGTTGCAGCATTGTTTAGATGGTCGTCCTGGTTTTGAAGGGCACACGTAACATCGTCGACGAATTTTTGTTGCAGAACCTTCAGCATTTTCTCTTTCATATGAGGGATCCATACCTAAAACAGAATTAACTGTTGCAACAGTGTTTTTTGATAGGTTCATTTGAGAGCGACGTTTGATATGTGGCATAACTAAAGTTTGGACGAGATCTTTTAGGAAGAGTTTACGTCGCAAAGCTTTTTTCTTTTTCTCCCAATCCGGGTATAATGTGGTCCATATAACCATTGCTGCAATTCCACAGACGTCAATCAGATTGTAAAATTGCACCATTGGCCAAAGATTACATTTCCTTTTGACCGAAAATGAGTGCGCCATTTGGTCCATATATTACTCCAAAGTGTCAACGCCTCCTTTTGTGCGATTGTAATCCAAAATAATCTGAGGTTTTTTTTTTATTTTCTTCATTGATTTTGTTGTCATGGTGCATTGTAGATAGCAGAATAACGGATTTTCTCTTTTTAGGCACGTAGCTTACAATTGTCATATTTTTTCGAAAACCGAAGATACTACTTTCTTCTTCGCGATTTTTCTTTCTACGCTTTATTTTTCCGCAAAGTTCCAGTATATGTTAATCCCTTCAACAACATACTTTGCAGAAGTTCAAAGCTTGTGAAAAAGTTATCAAAAGTAATATTGCGATTTGAGCCCTCAAAGGGCTGACAAAGTTCGGTAACAATGTTTTGGCCCAAGTTTTTACCTCTTTCGCGTCCCTCCTGACCGAGATATGGTATTCCATAGAGCGGGTAGCTAGTTGAGCTATCGCAAATCCAAATAATTTTCATTCCGTAATTGTCGGGCTTAGACGGGATGTATTGTCTAAAAGAAACTCGACCTCTAAATGGAACAAGTTGTTCATCTATAGTGAGGTTTTTGCCTGGCAAATATATCTTTTGCAAGTTTTTGTTTATTTTTTGCCAAATATCTCGAAACGGAGCGAATTTATCGCGCAATCGAAGTGCGGATCGAGTTAAAGGATCATCAAAACGAAAGTGACGGTGAATGGCAACAAACCTGTCCCTCGACATACAGGCACGGAATATAGCACAACCAAACAAGTGATGCCAAAACTCATTATAATTTATTATGCCTTGCTTATTTATCCCAGCGTTGATCAACAAGCCTATGAATGCTCTTATTTCAATCGAATCTGTTATCTTCCATCTCCAAGAACTTGTACGGCATGATCATTCGTATATTTGAAAATGATACTTATGACTTCATCGTCAAAATACAAAGAAAAGGCTTCATATGTTGTATCAATGAACTTACCAGGAGGAAGTTTCACTTTATGCACGCCCCCACGAATGATGTTGTGACGTCGGCATTTTCCCTCACTAAAGGGAGTCATCATCCATTCTGTTCCATCCTTACCAAAAAAATTTTCTCTTTGAAGAACTGCTGAATTTTCTTCAGAAGAACTGCTATCGCTTTGTTCATCATTACAACTAAATGCTTCTTCGACATTATCTTCCTCGCTTCCTGAAAATGGTCTCTCATCATCGTAGCTGATATCAGATATGCTAATCGAATCATTGCTGTCATCATCCTGAATAAGAGCCAACCTTATTTCTTCATTTGATAAACATTGTCGTTTTCTCGATGTCATTTTCTACAATTTTTTCACTTTACGTGAAACTATATTAGATATATATATATAAATAAATATAAAAATATATAAATATTCACTGTAATATAAGCGCAACCAAAAAATAACCCACCTGATCAAACAAATAATGTGAATGCTGTAGATTAGAAAATACAACTGAATTCTAATAACTTCTATTCTAATTCGTTTTGTCTTACTTTTTCTTATAATTGAGTTTTCTTGAACATCAAAGTTGAGTGTAAGCAATTAAATTTTACAGTTAGTTCAAAGCACATGATCGCACAAGTTCGCTGAATTTACCAAACGTCTTCTCGAGTGCATACATAGATATGTAAGAATGAGTGCAAGTAAGTGTGACTCAAAGTCACATCGCAGTGGGATGTGTTATTATTTAAGATAAAAGAGAAATAAAAAATAACGGTTAGTGCCACGAACTTTGTGGTGCTCTTAATTTGAAGAAATTTAATTAATTTGAGAATACAAATACACTTCATGGCAAAATAAATACTTATTTAAGAGTTTTAGTCTTTTTAAAATGAAATGTGATCCAAAGTCACACCTCAGTAGGATTAGGGTTAAGGAAAATTTTTTGCCACTTCCCCTTTTACCGCCCACAAATCCATAAAAATGATATATCTCTAAAACTACGAGGCTGATTCAGCTGAAATTTAAACAGTAAAGTTTCATCAAATAAAGCATGGGCTTAGGAAAAACATTTGGCCACACCCCCTTTTACCGCCCACAAATCAATAAAAATGCTATATATCCAAAACTATGGGGCTGATTCAGCTAAAATTTTGGCAGTTAATTTCCTTTAAGTAGAGGATGGTTCAGGAAAAAATTGTGCCACGCCCCCTTTACCGCCCACAAATCAATAAAAATGCTATATCACCATAAGTTTTGAAAACAAAAGATGTTAATAATAGACCTTTAAGACTAAAAAGTAAAAAATAAATAAAAAGTAAAAAAATTTTGAAAAAATAAGCTTTTATTTTAAAAGACGTGAACTAAAAAGAAAAAAATAAGTTTAAGTGACATTTGACATATATGTATACAGAAGGTATATTCTAGGTGCAGAAGAATCCTTCTCTTGGTTACTCATCATCATTCATCATAAACGTACGTTAATTGGTAAGTTCTAAGGACTTATGTAAGTTTAGAATTTTTCAAATACATTTAAATTTATTTCATAACTTCAATTGGAAATTATGTTTCGCTGATAGAAATTTGAATGCCGCAGTGTCATAGTACAAGAAATATTTATTTGGTATGCGGCCTTTTATTCCCAATAAAATGATAAACATTAAACCAAAAGATCACTCATGGCTTAATGAGACTTACAGGATTGCAGTCATGTCTACGGCGGAAGCCTTTCAGAATTGGCGTTCCCACAAAAATACTGTATTCGAAAAAGTTTCTTCTCTGCCGCAATGTGAACAAAAATTGTTGAACATTTGTTAAAAGAGTAAAGAATCAGACTTGTTATCGATTCCAATTCTTTTAAAAGAAGACCAAATCTTTACTGATTCAGTTGATAAAGCAAATCTATTGGCTGGATTGCTTGCACAAAACTCCACTTTTTTGGATAGCAATCAGCCAGTGACCTTTGTTGAGGGTAGATCTTCTGCAATGCAAGAAATTTACTTTTGAACGAGAGCAGTTAAAAGGCTCCTTACAAATCTCAACATAATCAAAACTTCTGGTCCTGATGGAATACCGCCAATTTTGCTTTAAATGTGTGCTTCTTCGCTGGCTCGGCCTTTGCGCAACCTTTTCAACATCTCCTACAGGAGTATTTCCATCTTGTTGGAAAGGAAGGTAGCAAGTGTCCTAAACCTAAAGTGTCCCAGTACCTAAACAGCGCGATGCCTCGAACCCTGCAAGCTGCCGACCCAATGTGATGTGCTCTACGCTTTTCAAGGCGTAATATAATTTAACATTATAAACTATCTGGAGCTCAACCAACTGCTCAGTGATCGTCAGTATGTTTTCTGTAGGGCCTATTGGTGACCTTATGGCGTTCTCAACAGAAAAATGACATCAATGCGTTAATTTTTACGGAGACAACAAGGTTGTTGCTCTGGATATGTTAAAGGCGTTTGACCGAGTGTGGCATAAAGCGCTCGTGTCAAAACTAATTCCATACGTTTTTCTTCAATCACAGAACGATTCGTATAGTAGTTGACGGTATTTCGTCCGAGGAGCACGCCATCAACGCAGGAGTATCGAAGATTTCGGTTCTTATGCCAAACTTGAGGAGAGGAAATAAATGGTTCAAGAAAATGCTCATTTTCTACATTAAAACTAATTAAAATTATTTTCAGGCAACTATGAATGAGAAGCGATTAAATGAATTGGCCCTATTAAATATTAAAGCAGCTCTAGTACAAAAACTAAGTTATGGTGACGTTAAAAATGATTTTGCGCGAGCATATAATGAACTCTTTATTTTTATTATTTTGTATTATTTACTCTGTAATTGTGTGTTAAAAATGAGAAATGCATTTTTATAATGTTGTTCTATTGTAAGAAAAAAATTTTATATGTTAGAGGCGGCACTAGTGTCGGGCTTAGGGCGGCAGAATGCCTAAATCCGCCACTGTGCATATCCTTAAATCATTATCAGTTTTTCGTTTGCGGTAGTTGTCATCAGATTTGGTGATAGTTTTTTTATATTTTCATGGACTTCAAACCCGACGCCTGTTTGAAGCCTAGGGTGGCCCGCCGCTCAGATTAGCCGCCAAACTGACAGATGTAGCAAAGTAACTTATTTGAATATTCCTCAAATAGTTTGACTTCTTCAGAATTTTTGAAAGGCAAAATTGTTGAAAATGTAGAAATTAAATTAGCAAACGAATAAGAGCAAAACAAGTAACAAATTAGAGATGCAAGAAAAATGCACCATAAAAAGATTGCTGTGATAACATGTGTTATATTGTGGTTTACTACGGATTGTGATGGCTGCATACAGAAATTAATCGAAATAGGAAAATCAACTTAAATTATATCCCAGCTAGCAATCCTGCCTGCTATGCATCATTGAAAAAAAATATCTATTACCAATTGGAACTATTTTCACGCTACTTGAAAAATGTTTGTGACATAAACAAGTTATTTTTAACTAATTAAGCAAACTATAGTTTGAGCTTCTTTGAGTTATAGTGGTTACTAAAAGTCGTTTAGTCACAAAAACTGGAGAGAAATGTTCTAACTTTTATTTACAAATTTTAGCTTTAAACGCCACTACAGTTATGCATATCTACATAAACAAATATAGTTAGCTTATACAAAAAACAATTCCAACAAATTAATTTAATCTATCTAGTTGCACATCTACACATCTACATACATTTCAGACAAACAAACACACACAAACATTTAAGGCAACATCCCACCCAACATTTTTTTAACATAAAAGAGTCGTTTTCGACTCTCCTCCGCGATGGTGACAGTCGAAAGTGCGCTTGTTTTCTGATCAGAAAAGACTCTTTGCTCGGGAGAAAATGGTACCTTATGCGCGACTCTTCTTGATGAGTCTTTTGCGAGTCGTGTTTTGATCCCGAAAATACCAAAAAAATTATTAAAAAACAACTAGTTAAACTGCATTATTCTGTATCATGAAGCACCATACCATCGACAAGCAAGACACGAGAAGCAATACTTTTTTCTATACGAAATTCTATTGCTTTTCGTGTCTTGCTTGTCGTTGGTGTGCATTTTCATTATACAGAATAAAGCAGTTAAAGTCTTTTTCGAGTCGTACATTTCAGAAATACCAAAAAATGATTAAAAACTACTCAACTTGGAGTCTTTTTAGAGTAATATAATTTTTTTTTATACTTTCGAGATAAAAAAACGACTCGAAAAAGACACGTCCCGAAGAGTTGCGCATAGAGTACCCAAACAATTAGTCTTGTTTGATCAGAAAATGAGCGCACTTTCGATTGTTATAATAGAGCCGAAAACGACTCTAATTTTTTTGGAAATTTCATAAAATGCAAGGTAGATTCGGATTGCTATAAATGTGTTACGCTGCTGTTTAGAGAGTTTAGACAAAAATTTGAGTAAAATATAAATGTTAAGTTGACAACTTAATTTTTATTTTTTTGGCGATAATACTTTTAAAGCTTCTTTCTTAGCTGATCCTTTTAATTGTTTTTATTTTAATTTAGTTTAGTTCTCATTATTTACATTCACTTTATTAAATTGTCAACTTTACACCACAAGTGCAATGCCGAAACTGACGAAATGGCGTTTAAAAATTTCGTTGGTTTTAATTTGTTCAATTTCCCGTTAGTTTTCGAGTATAACGTAAATAGTAGTCAGTCTTTTCTTGCCCAGCGGATCAAAATAGTGAAGACCAAAATATGCTTCCGCACACGACATGTATTTGATTTTTGTAGATCACCAAACGCACTCGAAAAAGACTCGTTTAAGTGATTGTCTACAAAACAATCTTGCAAATGCTGGGTGGGATGTATTTACAATGCAGAGCAAAGTAACTGCATAGTCAGACGTTACTGCGGTTTATTTGCTTACTTCACTTGAGATTCAGCTACTGGCTGACTTCCTGGACTGACTATCTCTCTCTTGAGGGAAAGTTTCTTAAGAAATCAAATGAAGAACGATTTATTTCCTGAGTGCAGTCGGGTAGAGATGCTTCAACAAATTTAAATATTTTATTATGTGTAACTTTGTTAAAATTTATTTTGCATTGCTGTTTATTTAATGTTTCTTCGTTTTTATTGTAGCTGTTGGTGTTGTTGTTATCATGATGGCTACAAGAAATAAAATGCTAAGAGTGTTGTACTTTAAAAACAAAGCCAACCAAAATAACTTAAGCTCATTAGAAACAACAAAAGACATTTAGTGCAATACAAAGTAGTTATTTTAGGTTAGCTAATTGGCTAATTGCTATAGAGAGTGAACTGGTTTTTGGAAAAAATTTAAAATAAAATTAAAATCGATACTTATAGATTGCTATTGAATGACTACCAAGTTGTTCTAATAACAAATATTTTTTTAAAATTATTCAAATTAAATAAGAAAAATTTGTTATCAACAGAAAAACTATGCAATTAACACAAGAACTTCTAAAAGATTAGAAAAGTTGAAGATTCGACAGTTAAAGCTTCGAATTGATATTTAAAGAGCATGCGATAGGATGTTATCGAATCCGTCGGCGGCAACTGTAGCTAACTCAAACCATAATTGATATATGGAAAAGCTCATTCCGAAATTAAATTCTGAAACTTTGTACAGGCTTAACTCGAGGTCTCAAGAAGCTTGGTAATACTCGTTTAGAAAGTTATGGAAAGTTGGAAGTTATAGCTGGTAGTTATAGAGTTTGACAACGAAATTGCTATGACTATTATTTTTGTGATAGAAAGTATTTCATAGCCAGTGACGACTGAGGCCCCGAGCATCAATTCTTTGCAAGTCCCTTGCCCTATGTTTTGTAATTTATTTTATTTTTAACAGTTTATTTCAGAATTAATTTGAAGTTAAGAAACTTAACAAGACTAAAGTACTAGTAAAGGTATTAAAATTTATGGTCCTTTGCGCCATAGTTTTTAAAAAAAAGACTGTTTTGTGAAGCCGAATTTTATGTTTCACAGCCTTACTTTGCTGAAACGTCGAAAAACGGTAGGTAGATACGAAAATTATGGGCTTGTTGAATTGAATCTAAGCAACACCGAATTTCTGGAAGCTTCACATGTCACTATATCTCTAGTAATTGTTGACTGATTTAGAAAAATTAAACACTGAACTAAATAAAATTTTGATTACTTTCTTGAGAAAAAGAAGTATTTTTGTCAATACGTATATATTTGGATTCGTTACTTACTTACTTAATTGGCGCTACAACCGTATGTCGGCCTTTCGCTTGCTGGCGCCAGTTGGAAATTCCAAGCTTCGTCAGGTTGTCCTCTACTTGGTCTTTCCAACGAAGATGCGGTCGTCCTCTTCTGCGTTGACCGCCGCTGGGTACCAATTCGAATGTTTTCTTCACTGGAGCGCTGAACATGACCTAGCCAGCGAAGCCGCTCGATTTTAATGCGCTTGACTATGTCGATGTCAGCGTACAGCTCATACAGTTCATCATTCCACCGTATTTGGTACTCGCCATAACGGCTTTCTTGTATTAGTTTTATTAAAATTTATGGCAGTAAAAGCTCTTTCAGGACATGAATAGCTATGCGGAAGAGAAAAATGAACGATTTAATTTTTTTTTTAATTTTTGAGAACATTTCACTTTTGTTTGCAAATTTCATATTAAACCTTAAAACTACACACTCTGAACCGCTCTTTTTTTACTTTTTGCAATATGTAAAGCAATACTGCAAGGGTTTTTATTTGACCTTTCCATATATAAGATTACGAATTTTTTTATTTTTCAGAGTTTCAAATAAACAGACTCTTTAAGAAAAACATCATGTTGGTATTCTTTTTCTTAAAGCTTTATGTTTTCTCTTTAAAATCCCGTTTAAGATTTGAAAGTTGGTATTTTAGAAATAACGCTACAAATTTTTGTTTGTTAAATGATGGTTGGACCAGTTTTCAGTACTTTTAGCTATTTAAATAGATTTTTCACCAAATAAACTTCAATAAAATTAAATTTGCTCTCTACCATTCTCTTTGGCGTGAAAAAAAAATAATGCACTTAAGAGTCAGTTTACTGCTCTCAGAACGATTTTACGAAGAAAAAACCCATGGGGTAAATTTTTACACCAGTTTGTAACTTACAGGTAATAAAAATAGGTTTGTAGTTCTAAGCTTAAAACATGATCCCAAAAAATTTTGCACATCTTGTGTAAGTAAATTTAAGGAACAGTACACACCTTGAATTTTCAAAAAAATCAAATTTTTTATGGTTGATTTTTGTTCAAAGGACCTCAAAGAATCTATTTTAAATAGTATAAAATTAGAAATGAAGTTCTATCTTAAATGGCGAAGGTTTTAAACGCAGAGCGTCAAGGCCGTATAATCGGTGTTAAAATCTTTAAAGCGCTTTTTCTAGTAGTCACATATTTTTCGAGTTGGCGGGCGTGATAAAAAAAAACTACTACACTGTTCGTTCTGAAATTTTAATACGTTATTGTACACATATAAGTCTATAGATTGAACTACGGATAGAAAGATCGGTTTAGTATTTTGGGTTTTCAAGGAAATTTTTGGTCCAAAAAATCGGCTAATATCGAAAAACGCTTCCATTTTGTCAATTTTTGCCAAAAACGTTCTTTTAGTTCAATCTATTGTGGCTTTGATGCTGATTAAAATCCAATTTTTAGTTTTTTTTCAGACGTTCCAGTGAGCCAAATTCACGCCCGCCTTGGTTTTTTGATGTTATTTTCAAACACCTGCAGCAGCCCAAAAACACGTTGGAAAAAAAATCGAAAAGCTATTTTTACATAAAAATAAATATGCAAAGTTTCAACAAGATATCTATTTCCCCTCTTAAAAAATTTGCATTTAAGAATTTCATTTTTGAAAAATCCAGGTGCTTACTGTCCCCTTAATAAATCAATATTTCTTAGTGACATATATTCTAAGTCAATATATGTTTAGATTTTTTAAAAAAATAGGAACACAACAGAATAAATAAAGGATACGTTTTGTTTTTCCAAACGATAGGATCCACAGATGCGAAAAACTTAAATTCTCCGCCTTCATCCCAAAAATGAAATCTTTTAAAAGTTCTCAGTTTTATTTACCCATTTTCCATAGTTTGCCAAGCAATTAAATCAAATTACGCTGGACAGAGAAAAAAATTATGTTTGAGCTTACAGCTGATGATAATCCAAATGAATTTAAATTAAACGAACATGGTAATTCAAATAGTAATAACATTAAATTAAAACTCAAGATGACTCAGATAATTTTAAAATGTATTAAGAAATGTAAGTACAAGATGTTAAGAAATTCATAACATAATTTGTTGGTTTTGTGGCGAAATTACTCTTTTTGCCCTCTTTTGAATAATATTCATGAATTTAAATTAAGCACAAAGGCTATTTTAAATCGTAATAAAACCAAGTTAAAACTCAAGATGACTCAGATAATTTTAAAATGTATTTAAATACAAGATGTTAAAAAATTTATAGCATAACTTGTTGATTTTGTGACGAAACGACTCTTTTTTACCTTATTTTTCCCGTTTTGAGAAGTGTTATCCGTTTTCTCTTTGAAAATTCCCGCAAAACGATGAAAATTCTCTTTTCTGGCAGTACTGGTAACGCTTGACCTAAAATAAAAACCTTTTCTTTAACGTCATATGATTTCGAAGAGTTTATTGGAACAAGTGTAGCATTATATAAAACTTAAACAGTATATTCGTCACAGCTTAATTATTCAAACCTACTGAAGTTGGAAAAAGCAGCGCTTTCTGATGTGTGATTGACTCTATACCAGTGGTCGGCACCCCATGAAGCACATGCTTTGCCAAGAGTCACACGTATTCTTATGCTCCTTAGCTCATTCGACAAACAACCGATGATACTCAATTGTTTTGTCCTATATACAAGGAGAATTTTTCGTGCAAATATGGCAAACAATGCAACAAGCAAAAAATACTCTTTATGCTTCCAAACGCTTTTGATGGCATGCAATGTCTGTTGTGCTAAATGTCGTTGAAAATAAAAAGGGAACAAACTATAAAAAGAGGCATTACCAATATTTTCATAATGAACTTGAGGAAATTGTAGGCTTAGAAAGAGAAAATCTTTTTGTAAAAAAAAAATTTCTTTTTGATAGACTGAAGATGGAAAAATAATTTTTTCTGATTTGAATTTTATCTGTTCTCCAAAACGTCATAGGATAAGCGAAAATAATTTAAAAATCATAATGTTAATAAGAAACTGTTCCCAAATCTTCGATGTCGATAAATATATAGCAAACAATGAACTTGAATAAACAAATGCCATTATCTTTTTTGTTTTTATATGAACATTTTTTAATTTTCCTGCTAATTCTTTTTCGCAACCGATCCAACCACTGCTTTATAAAGAGTTGTTGTTTTTGCTGTTGTTGCTTTGGGGCATGTCACACGTAGCGGACACGGACAAATTTGTTGTTGTTTTCACGGGTAAAAGAAGCTCTCGCAATTTCCAGTTTCTTATTTTACCCGCGAAAATAACAACAAATTTAACCGTGTCCGCGCTAGTGTGACATGCCCCTTTGTTCAAAACTTACTTGAGAAACTTCACGCATTTCTAGAGTTTTTTTATAAGAGAAGACAAGATTTATAGACATAATTTTAGAAGAGAGTTTTTTAAAGAGAGTGCGAAATCAATAATTGCAGGACAAAGTTTTTACGCTTTTCTAGCGTAAAATATTTTGAATTTGGCTCTCTGAAATAAAACTATATTAAATGCAGGAAATCTGTTGCCAGCAATAATTATTTTTTATTATTATTTATTTATTTATATTAGTACATTAAGAACTAGGTTCTTTTATAGTACAGAGCTCAAAGACATAATTTGAATTCAACTTATTATAAAACATTTAAACTTAAATCTAAGGTAATTTAAATTTATTGTTATACAATTAAAAGTGTTATCAAAAAATTTTTATGTTAAACAAATGTAAATTCATAAGACAGATAAAACTTAAATCAAGAAAGAGCAAACAAGAGAGAGAGAGAGAGAGAGAGAGAGAGAGAGAGAGAGAGAGAGAGAAAGTCATTTAGAGCTAAAGATCTGATATTTTGTTAAGTATTATGTGATGAAAAGTGCTTCAAAATAGCATGTTTGAAGGATGTTTTTGACGCTATGGATTTTAAGCTACTAGGCAATGAATTCCATAATCTAGCGGCATTAATAAAGAATAGTCTTGTGGAGTTTAGAAAGTTAAAACTAGGTATAATTAGCACTTGGCTTCTAATTGACCGACTAAATTGCAGTTTTTCAAATAAGTAGAAAGGAGTTTTGTGGTGTATGAGTTTGTGTAAAAATATGCAATTCCTGGCATTAGAGTAGGTTATAATATCGCATCCAAGTATACAGTTTTTTAATTGAGCTAAATGATCAAATTTACGCAAGCCGTAGACATAGCGTGTGGCATGATTAAACGCGATCTGCAATTTAAGTTGAGACCGCGAATCTAACTTGCTGTATACAAGTTCAGAATATGTTATGACGGGGACAACGAGCTGAATTACAAGTTTACGTCTTAGATCAATCGGTGTATACTCAGACGACATCCTAAGGTTACGCAAGATATAATAGATTTTGCGGACTACACTGTTGATATGATCTGTGCAAGTAAGGGAGGCATTGATATTTAATCCAAGACTTACAACACTATTAACTATTTTTATGATTTTATCACCCAATATAACGTCTGGAATGGAGTCAGGGCTTATTTTTTCTTTAGAGACAGGCAACACATACGACTTAAGTACATTAAGGTGAAGACTATTTTTCATAGCCCATGACCAGACAAGTAAATCTGAACGTCATCAGCATAAGCATGCATGGACAAATATGTGCAGCAGTGAAAAATGTCATTCACGAACATGGAGAAGAGCAGCGGACCAAGAACCGATCCCTGAGGCACACCACAGCAAACAGCTTCATAGTATAAAAAATTAGTACCGACCTTCACTCTTAGTACTCTATTTGTCAAATAGCTACTTAACAAATGAGTGGCACTGTCGCAGAAACCAAAGAAATATTTTAATTTTTGACAAAGGAGTTCATGACTTACAGTGTCAAATGCTTTTGAAAAATCAAGTAGACACAATAGAGTTAGTCTACCATCATCATAATAAGACCTTATATCATCCATTACTTTAACCGTAGCAGTAGAGCAACTGTGACCTGAGCGAAAACCAGATTGGAATGGAGACAAAAGATTATTTTCACTTAAGAATGATGATATTTGGTTAGCCATGATAGATTCACATACTTTCACATATTATTTTTTTTTTCCACCGGCGTTACTATAGCAGATTTCCACAAATGTGGAAAAGACGATGTAGTAAAACAATAATTAATAATGTGTATCAGAGAACTGCATGAACGCATTCATTTGCACTTATTTGTGATTCACGTAAAAACGTATGCTGAGATAACAGTACGCACCAAACAGACGAAACGAAAGAATGCACATTTCGCTCAGTTGATGTTGATGCTTGTCGTGTGTAAATAACAGTAAGTGTCATCAATAAAGCAACGAAACATTGGAATTGAAGTTGATGCAATGATAAAAATCATAACCACAACGTAAATACGTGAGCAAGCTAAGTTGTAGTACACTTTTAACTGCTTTACCGGCAACACATTTACATAAAAATTATATCGATGGAAAGGCATTCTGGAGTATAATTGTCTGAATATAATTTTCATTTCTATATGTCCATATAAAATAATAAAAGATGGATTTTGATGTGGTTTTCACTGTACGATAAAGGAGTTATTTAAAGTTAGATTTTAAGCTATAAATATTTGGTTTTAGCTTTTTAGGCAATTGGCGTGGGCTTGAGTTGAGTCATAAAATCTTAATTTTGAACTTCTTGTTAGCAGCGTTGTCAATCATTCAGTGATTTATATTTGCGGTAGACAACTAAACAATAAATATATACATAGGATCAACAAGCGGAAAACCCCAAAACACTCTTCAAACTAAAAATGCGATCCAAATTATATTTTTCGAACACAATCCTTTAAAGTATATTGAAGAAAGCAAAGCAAACAAACCATGAAAAAATCTAACTACAGGAACTGCTTGCGCAGCTATACAAAAGGATCGTGTTTTTCTTATTTTGTGTAGGCCGAGGTTTTTTTCTTTATTACTGCAATGCAATAAAAGAAACGAACCGCTTTTCAACAATTTTTTATGACTCCGCGTTAGCGTTTTAAAATTGCAAACAGATCAATTTTATTAAACAGAATCCCTACAAAATACTACACATATGGTCAAAAACATAAATACACTTACATTTTTAATTTCATTTTTAAATTAATATATGTATTTCCGATATATTGTAGTTATTTATTTATAGGGCGAAGTAGGGTCATGTATAACACGTTTTTATTTTCTCCAATAAAAGTGTGAAAAATTTAGTTTGGATTGGTTTAAATTACTATTCCTTGCAAAAGAACCAATTTGAAGTTGGTGTTTTCACGGCTGTTGAATACTTTAAGAAGTGGATGAAGTAGAACAAGAATGTCAAACATGACTTTTTTGACTTTTTCAATTCGGTGGCGAGATATGTAACACCAACAAAATGTTGGTTTATATACCAGACACTTTAATTTTTTGTTTATTTTAACTTTTTATGTTTAGTAAATGCATTATTTTGAAAACTTAATTAAATTAAATTTTTCTATTAGTTTGATGGCATTCATCAATTTCGTTTACTCGACTATTATCATAAGCCCTTTCTTCTAATAAACGTTAAAAAATTACAAATAAAAAAATAAATAAAATAAAAGTAAAAAATGCAAGAACTTCAATATAACACACAAAATTATAATAGCTGCTTTTTTCCAATTTGCTCTACTTCGAAACAAAACTTTATATACAAAACAAATGTCTCAAATTTTCTTACTAAACTGAATATTCCGCTGTTAAGTTTTTCTAAAATTTCACAGTTATTCATAAGGTGTGTCAGTGCGTTTCTAATTTGAAATCTGCATACGTAGTGAATTGATGAGGAACTCACCCTCGTTGATAAAGGAAAAGCAGCGCAAACAGCGTGTGCTCAAATTTCCAATGAACTCAACGAAATAAACCTGAAACAATTATGTCATTAAAATGGCAATATTGCCTTTTCAATAACAATGCATATCAATGCAGCTAGCAAGAGCGCACACTGCACAACATGACACACATTTCTTGCTGACGAACGAAAGCATAGCAGGAACAGTGAATTTTCGAACCTAAAGCAGAGACGAAGCATTCAATGCAGATCTCTGATGTGTATAATAATTGCTGTAAATTCCCGTCAATTTTTGTTAGAGTGTATAATAACGTATTCTTACATAGTTAAAAGTAAACATGATTCATCCTCTCGTTTAAAGTTACAAATTTATTTTAATTATGCAGCTTGTTATAGCCCATATATATAGTGTAACGGCACCAAATCTCACTTTTGGCGTTTTTGGGGTTGTTCACGATGTGGTGTATTTGTTATCAAATCTTGGTACAAAATTTTCAATCAATACCACGTATCGTGAACACACCTTTGATACGACCTTGTATTTGGTTCAAAATACACAAGGTATTATCAAATGCGCAGCATCGTGAACGACCCTAACTCGACAAGTCGTCAAAGTGTTATTTGACAGTGATATTTTCGAATGTGACAGCTGACATATTGTCAATTGTGACAGCTGACATATTTTCAATTGTGACAGCTGGCATGTTTTCAAGTGTGATAGCTGACAGGTTGTCAAAGTTGACATTGACATTTTTTCTCTTGCAGACTTGACAGCTGACACACTTTTAAATTTGCCGGCTGACATCTTTTGCCAACCCGAGATAATTGCTTGGAAGATTCTGCCAAGGTGTCTTTTGCCAGTTGTGTCTCAATCATTGTGTCACACAGCGGGTATGAGTTACAAAGTTGTATCGTACACTTGCATAGTGCAAACGCTCGGAAGAAAGCTACTTGTGTGACAAAGGGCATTGAGATTGGTCAGAAAACACGCGGTTGAAGAGAAAAAGTTGAAAGTTGCTGAAAGATGTTGCTGCGTATTTTCTGTAAACGTGATTATATTTAAACAACCAAAAAACCGTGAAAACTACGCATTATTTTGATCGCGCAGCGTCAACATAATATAATTTTATGAGTTATAAATATCGCACGTATATTTAACTCTTCCGAGTTTGTAGCTGGCAGCCCGTTTGTTCTTCACACTTTTGTGGTCATGTGTAACGCGTTGAGGGCAGGCCGAGTTTCATAGTGCACAAGAAGATCGTGAATGGTAAAGGAGCAACTTTGAATAGAATTTTTTTTTTATTTGAATCCGCTAAATGTGGAATGGAGTTTAACCACTTTACGCACTAGCAACAAAGGCTATCGGCTCAGCACTATCATAATATATAAACAAACGAAGGCAACTAAAGCACGTTAATTTATTGGATTAACGGCTTCTTTGTGGTCATCTTGGAATAACCCGCCGTCTACAATATTCACGAGCTAACTACATGAGTTCCGTCTTTCACATGTTGGGACTTATGGCTTCAAATGCTCAAGCATGAATTGCAAGCTGATGTCAGAATATATTGAATTCGTTGCTGACCGTTTGTTGAACGAGCTGGGTGTTGACAAGGGTTACAATACACTAAATCCATTCAGTTTTATGGAGTTGATTTCTTTGGATGGTAAGACAAATTTTTTCGAAAATCAGCAGGAAGCAACGTTAATACATATTTAGTGTTTAGTAAATAATATTTAAATATTGAATTAGTTCCTTTTAACTTCTGCTTCTTTTAAAAACAATCACCAGTGACAATGTTTTTGTTTACAAGTTATAACCTAATAAAAGTTAAGAATAAAAAAATCAACAAATTCTTAAACTGCTTAATAATAATGTCAAGTTTTACACAATTTTTTTTATAACTTTAAATTTAAATTTGAGAACTAAGAATTTCTTTAAAATTAAATTTATTTTAAACCAAATTAAACCTGTTTTAATGTTTGACTTATGCATTTATATTTTAGAAAATTAGGGCATAATAAAACGTTCAATCTCTATACTTGTAAAGTTTGACGAATAAAAACCAAGAAAGTACATGTTAATAAAACCTGTAAATAAAACATGTAAATAAGTATAATACGTTATTTTTTATATATAAGAACAGAGAAATGGCACTCATATAAATACATACAAACTGAAAATCAAATGCACACAGATGCACTTAAGTTAACCGTGATTTGATACACTTAAACATTAATCCTAATTTCATACACTTAAACATAAAATTAATTTGATACACATAAAATATTACTTACCTTTTATATACACTACAAAGAAAATTTTTTGAAATTTAAAAATGAACAAAACTTGTACTTACCTCATTATTTACGTTACACTAGAAAGAAACTTTAAGAATTTAACAATTTTGTATACTTACCTTTAGGTTACCTAAAAAGAAATCACCACCAAACAATTACATTGAGACATCTTATTTTTATATTGATTAAATAAAATTGGTAATATGATTAATTAAATCTTAGCCCTTTTATTTGGTCAGGGGGAGAAGATGTTTGCTTTTGGGAGGGTTTCCAGTATATTTAGCCCCTGAACCCTCACGGAAGGGTGGGAAAAGTGTGGGCCGAGCTCGTCCACCAGAGCTCAACGAGTAGGTGTTGGATGATTGGGCCAGGGGTGCCCAAACGGTTTCCTTTATTTTTTTTATATTTGTTTTACTTGATTTTTAATTCTCGTTTCAGAAAATTTTTTTTTGTATTCTTTATTTGGAATCACCGACGTGCGATGACTTATGCACGTGACATTTGTACGGCAAGGGTACACGTGGACGGCCACAAGACCCCACCCCACATCTCACCGAACTGCTAGCAATGGCTAACTAGCACGTGCAGCCGTGGCCAACCTAGTGTCCGCGGGTCACTGGACCGGGGCGATGGTACCACCTCTGTGAGTGAGCGGCCTTATAAATACTGGTCATCGAGAACCAGGGGCGCTGTAAAAAGGCGCCCTCAAACTAAATGCAAAGGGCCGCCCTCTCGCAGAGATGGTAGCACCGCTCCACAACAACCAAAATGTTAAAATTTTGAAATTTAAAATTCATTTTTGAATTTTAACGTCCATGTTGACTCCAAATTTCGCCTCCGTTACAAATTGGCGCCCAACGTGGGGCCCGAAAAAAATTTTGTAATTATCGACTCTCTCCGTAAATTTTTTTTGTGATGTTCGGTAGCGCGTCGGTGATTCCAACCAAAGAGTACCTTTTTTTTTTTCTAGCAGTTTTTTTCTATCAAAAATTTGTGATTTTGTTTTTTTTATATTTTGAATTGGATAGTCAGGGTTGGCTGCTGGAATATCCGTCTGTGACATTAATCTGCATTCGAATCCGCAGTCAAATCCCTGAAATGATTAATTCCTTTGTGTTTGATATGAAACTGTGATTGATATTAAATTTCAATTTTTAAATTTTCAATAGCTAAATTAATTAAATAATTTTTTTTGTTTTCTTGCGTGATGATATCGGGTTCGGAGGTAGTGTCGAGTGTTGCCTGGAATTGCGATGTTGTTGCGTTTAGTGCGCATGTCGACCACTTCACTCGGGACTATTTTTCTGGACTTCGTGTCATCACGTGAGCCCATTTAAGTTGTAGTTTCCGGTTAATTAACAAGTTTTTTTTATTATCTATTGGACCCCCTGACTCAATCAACCAACAACCGCTCAACATAATTTCAAAGCAAATCTCTCTCTTCTAAGACCAAATAAATAAGACCTATACATTTATATTTATAAATTTTTGATTTTTTTACCATGCCTTTGCATCATAGCGATGAAAATTTAACGGTACAGGTGGAACTAGCTGGAAATTGCTGCAGCATTTGCTCGCAGTCCTTCGGCAAGGCTGATGACCTGGTGGCAACACCATGCAGTCATATTTTCCACAAAGATTGCATATCCCAGTGGGTAATAAAGGCTCACAGCTGTCCGCTGTGCCGCACGTTGTGCACAGTTAAGAAACTTAAGCCATGGCAACCAAATCTGGTGGTCGATCCTTCTTTACTTTCTCCTAGTAGGGCGAAAGAGAGCCAAGGGGCATTACGAAAAGAACGTCCGGTCACTAGAAGCCAAAGAAACCTAGGTTTCAGTCAGGCACAACTACCGGATTTAAACATATCGGGAATGCAACCCGTGCAAAAAGGGTCGGTCGAACTAAACTCTAACCAAGTAGCTAACGCATTAACTCAAGGTCCTTCTGATCAATTTCAGTCCTCGGTGGCTCGACATCAGTATTCGGATAGTGATTTGCAGCACTTGATTAATGAGGCAGTTCGTACCGAACTCGCTAAATTGCAAATTAATCCAGTCAGACATACTCCTCATGGAGTTACATCCAGCAGTAACCCCTTGCGGAATTTTCAGCAGAATTTGGAGCCAATGCCAAGTATAAATTCGGCACCGAATGTTTATAGTGTTCCCCCACCAAACTTTATGCCCGCTCCACCTTCAACTTCGGGTCACAATCGACAGTTTGTCCAGAGTATGCCAGCTCATTACACACCGAGCAGTATGCCGCATAACAGTGGACCTGTTCGCAATGCTCCAGGACCTGCTTCGCAATTTGTACCGTCAGAGAACGTTGCCAGTTTGATTTCCAATTGGAAAGTCACGTTCAGTGGCAAAGAAGATGCCTTAACAGTTGATAAATTTATTTATCGAGTGCACGCTCTGACGATGCAAAGTTTGCGAGGAGATTTTGGGGCATTATGCTGTTATGCGCACATGTTGTTCGTTGGAAAGGCGCTGGAATGGTTTTGGCGTTACCATCGAAGTGTGCCTAGGGTTGAATGGGGTGCGTTGTGCATGGAGCTGCGAAGCCAATTTTGTGATCGCAGAACTGATCTAGACATCATGGATCTGGTGCGAAATAGGAAGCAAAAGTTTGATGAAAAATTTGATGAGTTCTACGAAGCAGTCTTGCAATTGACTGATAAATTACAACGGCCTCTTGACTCTCAGGTTTTGCTGGAAATTCTGCAAAGGAATTTGCGTTTGGATGTTAGGCGTAGTTTGTTGTATGTTCCCATACAAAGTGTTAGCCAGCTTCGCGCGTTTGTTCAGAAACGTGAATTGCTTGATGAAGAGTACGGGAGGAATTCTCGCAACTATCAAAATCAGCGTCAGGTTTCTGAGCTGGCATGCGAGCCTGGTGACGCGAACGCTACACCTACCAATAAGAATAATGATGTTTTTTTAGATTTACCAACTGCCCCTCATTAACTTCTGAGGTGGCCTGCCAAACTGAGGCAATCCCGGATGTACCAAATACCCAAATTCGAATTTTAACACGTGAAGAAAAGGCTGCTACTGTGCCACAACGGACGTTCAAACCGTTGCATGTTCGTTGGCTCGAATATAACGCTGCGCGTCGACGTATATTTCAGAGCGAGGGCTCCATTCAAATCCAATGCAAAAAGAAACGGCGATCAACTGCGAGATTGAGGCAATTTTGGAAAAAGGTCCGAGCCTTGAGAAAGTTTGCGTGCTCGGCGGTTTTGTCGTTTGCTCCTGCGAAGGATATTCGTCCTTACGCACCGGTCTCATTAGCCGGCGAAATGTTAGTAGGATTGATCGATACTGGCGCTACTATCAGTTGCATAGCCAATAATTTGGCAAAAAGACTATTGTCTAACCAGTCGCTGAAGTGGAAAAGGTTTTCGATCAATCTGAAGACGGCGGACGGGACGAGTCATGCTTCTGCAGGAGTCCTCGACACCACCATCACCTTTCGAGGAGTCACCAAACCCCTCAGGTTTTTGATAGTTCCAACTTTGTCTCAAGACTTGTATTTGGGAGTTGATTTCGTAAAAGCATTTGGCTTGGCTGGAGATCTCTTTCTGGAAAATTACAACGGCTCTCCTGTTAGAGAGATTTCTGAAGTTGATTCCAACCACCATGTGTTGACTACTCGTCAGCAATTTCGACTAAACGCCACCATTTTAAATTTTCCATCTTTTTCTGAACAAGGCTTAGGCCGCACCAGCTTGATTAGCCACGTCATTGACGTAGGACAAGCAAAACCAGTCAAACAACGACACTTTTCGGTTTCTTCTGGAGTCGAAAAACTTCTTTTCGCTGAGGTCGACCGCATGTTGGCACTTGGTGTCATTGAAGTGTCGCAAAGCGCTTGGTCATCACCTGTAGCCTTGATCGTCAAACCTAATAAAGTGCGCTTGTGTCTCGATGCGCGTAAGGTAAATGAGGTTACTGTGAAGGATGCTTATCCCCTGCCTCTCATTGATGGAATTCTCAGTCGGCTTCCTAAGGCTCAATTCATTTCGAGTTTGGATCTGAAGGATGCCTTCTGGCAGATTCCATTGGATGCAGCGTCAAGGGATAAGACAGCCTTCACAGTGCCCAATCGACCGTTGTACCAGTTTGTTACAATGCCTTTCGGCCTATGTAACGCACCGCAGACGATGTCTCGCTTGATGGACAAGGTCATACCTGCTCATTTGAGAACACAAGTTTTTGTATACTTAGACGATTTGCTTTTGATAACAGAGACCTTTGACGATCATTTAGCTTTGCTGCTGGAGGTAGCCATCTGTATTCGACATGCTGGTCTGACGATAAATATTGAAAAAAGTAAATTTTTACTCAAACAAATTCGTTATTTGGGTCACGTGATTGGGCATGGAACCATCAGTACTGATCCAGAAAAGGTGCAAGCGATTCGAGATTTTCCCTTGCCAAAAACTGTGCGACAGCTTCGTCGTTTTCTCGGTGTCTGTGGATGGTACCGACGGTTCGTGCTAAATTACGCTTCCGTTTCGACACCGTTGACCAACATGCTGCAAAAAGCGAAAAAATTTGTTTGGACTGAGGAGTCGATAGCAGCTTTTGAGACCCTCAAAAATAGCCTTAGTAGTGCACCTGTGCTTCATAGCCCTGATTTTTCGCGTCCGTTTTCAATCCAATGCGATGCCTCTCAGTATGGAGTCGGAGCCGTTCTGGCTCAACGTGATGATGATGAAAATGAAGTCCCGATTGCGTATATGTCACATAAATTTAACCAAGCGCAACGAAACTATACCGTTTCAGAACAAGAATGTCTTGCAGCGGTCATGGCCATAAAAAAATTTCGAGCTTACGTCGAAAGGCATGAATTCGAAGTGATCACTGATCACGCGTCTTTAAAATGGTTAATGGGCCAAACCGACCTGCATGGCAGACTTGCTCGTTGGGCTTTGAAACTTCAAGGTTTCAAATTTAAAATCATTCATCGCAAAGGTAGCCAAAACGTAGTTCCCGATTCTTTATCGAGAGTGCATTCGCCGGAGGATGTCGAAATTTCAGAATTGACAGAAACTGCAGTTACGACTTGGCCAGTTTTGGATTTTTCTTCTGCACATTTTAAAACAGAAAATTATCTAAAACTGGTTGACGAGTTTCAAAAAAATGACGAGCAACAACCAGACATACAAGTTGTGGACGGCTTAATTTACAAGCGTTGTGAATTTGCAAGTGGTGATCCCACCCAAGAAGAACAGTCATGGAAACTCTGGGTGCCTGAGGAATTGAGAAGATCTCTCATTGTTGAAGCTCATGATCACCCAATGAGTTCTCATGGTGGGATTCACAAAACGCTTACGCGACTCAAAATGTTGTATTTTTGGCCAAGAATGGCAAAACAAGTCCGCGACTATGTGCTGGCGTGTGAAGTCTGCAAACTGACCAAAGCTCCGAATTACGTACTTCGTCCACCCATGGGACAACAATTAACTTCTACCCGCATATTTCAGAGACTCTACGTTGACCTTTTAGGGCCTTACCCAAGGTCGCGCTCAGGGAACGTGGGTTTGGTGATTGTGCTTGACCACCTGTCGAAGTTTCATTTCTTGGAACCAATTCGGACCTTTACTGCCAAAAAGATTGTCGAATTTCTAGAGAAGCGAGTTTTCGCAATTTTCGGTGTTCCCGAAATTATAACCTCTGACAATGGCGTACAATTCCGATCTAATAGGTTTAAAGATTTAGTACAAAAATATGGTGTCAAGCACAATTTAACTGCAAATTATTCTCCTCAAGCAAACGCTGTCGAACGTGCGAATCGTTCAATAATCGCAGCCGTTCGCGCTTATATTCATCCGGACCAAAAAGATTGGGATGAAAATTTATATGCGATAAGTGCCGCTCTCCGCAGCTCAGTTCACTCTTCTTCAGGTTTTTCACCATATTTTATTGTGTTCGGACAAAATATGATATGTCATGCTAAAAGCTACGAACTTCTGCGAAAACTAAAAATGCTGGAAGATCCCACAGCAGAGGTAAAACCTGAAGAGAGAACTGAGTTGATTCGAGAACAAGTGAGAGAGAATCTGCGTCAGGCATTTGAGAAAAATGAGAAAATTTACAACATGCGCTCACGTCCCGTGAGTTTTGAAGTTGGTCAGATTGTTTACCGAAGAAGTTTCGCCCAAAGCAAGGCCTCTGAGCATTTTAGCGCAAAGTTGGCAAACGTTTTCGAGAAAGCTAGGATCACTAAGAGAATGGGTTCGGCATACTACGAGCTGGCTGATATGGCTAACAAACGGCTTGGTGTTTTTCATGCGAAAGACATTCGAGAATAGTGCCTTCAGTTCTTGTAACGCGTGCTGGACGGTTTCGAATAACTGCTTTGTAACGGCACCAAATCTCACTTTTGGCGTTTTTGGGGTTGTTCACGATGTGGTGTATTTGTTATCAAATCTTGGTACAAAATTTTCAATCAATACCACGTATCGTGAACACACCTTTGATACGGCCTTGTATTTGGTTCAAAATACACAAGGTATTATCAAATGCGCAGCATCGTGAACGACCCTAACTCGACAAGTCGTCAAAGTGTTATTTGACAGTGATATTTTCGAATGTGACAGCTGACATATTGTCAATTGTGACAGCTGACATATTTTCAATTGTGACAGCTGGCATGTTTTCAAGTGTGATAGCTGACAGGTTGTCAAAGTTGACATTGACATTTTTTTCTCTTGCAGACTTGACAGCTGACACACTTTTAAATTTGCCGGCTGACATCTTTTGCCAACCCGAGTTAATTGCTTGGAAGATTCTGCCAAGGTGTCTTTTGCCAGTTGTGTCTCAATCATTGTGTCACACAGCGGGTATGAGTTACAAAGTTGTATCGTACACTTGCATAGTGCAAACGCTCGGAAGAAAGCTACTTGTGTGACAAAGGGCATTGAGATTGGTCAGAAAACACGCGGTTGAAGAGAAAAAGTTGAAAGTTGCTGAAAGATGTTGCTGCGTATTTTCTGTAAACGTGATTATATTTAAACAACCAAAAAACCGTGAAAACTACGCATTATTTTGATCGCGCAGCGTCAACATAATATAATTTTATGAGTTATAAATATCGCACGTATATTTAACTCTTCCGAGTTTGTAGCTGGCAGCCCGTTTGTTCTTCACACTTTTGTGGTCATGTGTAACGCGTTGAGGGCAGGCCGAGTTTCATAGTGCACAAGAAGATCGTGAATGGTAAAGGAGCAACTTTGAATAGAATTTTTTTTTTATTTGAATCCGCTAAATGTGGAATGGAGTTTAACCACTTTACGCACTAGCAACAAAGGCTATCGGCTCAGCACTATCATAATATATAAACAAACGAAGGCAACTAAAGCACGTTAATTTATTGGATTAACGGCTTCTTTGTGGTCATCTTGGAATAACCCGCCGTCTACAATATTCACGAGCTAACTACATGAGTTCCGTCTTTCACATGTTGGGACTTATGGCTTCAAATGCTCAAGCATGAATTGCAAGCTGATGTCAGAATATATTGAATTCGTTGCTGACCGTTTGTTGAACGAGCTGGGTGTTGACAAGGGTTACAATACACTAAATCCATTCAGTTTTATGGAGTTGATTTCTTTGGATGGTAAGACAAATTTTTTCGAAAATCAGCAGGAAGCAACGTTAATACATATTTAGTGTTTAGTAAATAATATTTAAATATTGAATTAGTTCCTTTTAACTTCTGCTTCTTTTAAAAACAATCACCAGTGACAATGTTTTTGTTTACAAGTTATAACCTAATAAAAGTTAAGAATAAAAAAATCAACAAATTCTTAAACTGCTTAATAATAATGTCAAGTTTTACACAATTTTTTTTATAACTTTAAATTTAAATTTGAGAACTAAGAATTTCTTTAAAATTAAATTTATTTTAAACCAAATTAAACCTGTTTTAATGTTTGACTTATGCATTTATATTTTAGAAAATTAGGGCATAATAAAACGTTCAATCTCTATACTTGTAAAGTTTGACGAATAAAAACCAAGAAAGTACATGTTAATAAAACCTGTAAATAAAACATGTAAATAAGTATAATACGTTATTTTTTATATATAAGAACAGAGAAATGGCACTCATATAAATACATACAAACTGAAAATCAAATGCACACAGATGCACTTAAGTTAACCGTGATTTGATACACTTAAACATTAATCCTAATTTCATACACTTAAACATAAAATTAATTTGATACACATAAAATATTACTTACCTTTTATATACACTACAAAGAAAATTTTTTGAAATTTAAAAATGAACAAAACTTGTACTTACCTCATTATTTACGTTACACTAGAAAGAAACTTTAAGAATTTAACAATTTTGTATACTTACCTTTAGGTTACCTAAAAAGAAATCACCACCAAACAATTACATTGAGACATCTTATTTTTATATTGATTAAATAAAATTGGTAATATGATTAATTAAATCTTAGCCCTTTTATTTGGTCAGGGGGAGAAGATGTTTGCTTTTGGGAGGGTTTCCAGTATATTTAGCCCCTGAACCCTCACGGAAGGGTGGGAAAAGTGTGGGCCGAGCTCGTCCACCAGAGCTCAACGAGTAGGTGTTGGATGATTGGGCCAGGGGTGCCCAAACGGTTTCCTTTATTTTTTTTATATTTGTTTTACTTGATTTTTAATTCTCGTTTCAGAAAATTTTTTTTTGTATTCTTTATTTGGAATCACCGACGTGCGATGACTTATGCACGTGACATTTGTACGGCAAGGGTACACGTGGACGGCCACAAGACCCCACCCCACATCTCACCGAACTGCTAGCAATGGCTAACTAGCACGTGCAGCCGTGGCCAACCTAGTGTCCGCGGGTCACTGGACCGGGGCGATGGTACCACCTCTGTGAGTGAGCGGCCTTATAAATACTGGTCATCGAGAACCAGGGGCGCTGTAAAAAGGCGCCCTCAAACTAAATGCAAAGGGCCGCCCTCTCGCAGAGATGGTAGCACCGCTCCACAACAACCAAAATGTTAAAATTTTGAAATTTAAAATTCATTTTTGAATTTTAACGTCCATGTTGACTCCAAATTTCGCCTCCGTTACAATAGGCTGAAAAAATTTGACCACCTCTCAAGTTTTAGAAATGCTATATGTACTTGGTTGTCATTTAACATCTTATCTCATTGCACGTAACTGCATATTTTTGCATAAGCTCATTCATGAAAAAAATACCTTCAGTTTTGTGTATCGAGAAGAAGCAATGTTCTTATTAGGCGTATTCACGATTCAGTGCACTTGCCTGTGCAGTTGAGGACTTGAGGACTTGTTTGCAACCAGTGGAACTGCAACCAGATTACGTCTTTTTTTAATACATTTGACACACACGCTGCGATGGTTGCAGCAATCCATTTTGCCATAAACGTAGCCAACGCAACAAAAAACAGCAACTGCGACCAAAATATTAAACGATTCTAATTTTGCTGCAACCTGAGTTGCAACCGTCAATGAGTTGCGTAACTTCGATACACACGCTGCGACTTCATCGTGATAACTGTCAAAAACTTCAAAGTTACACTTCCAGCTTGGCTTTGGTTGCAGCGTGTATGGGGCCCATTACATTTAACAAGCAGCACAATAAAACAGCAAACGAAGCTTTCCTCTCTTTGTCGCGACAGCTTCTCTCCATTAACACGGCAGCCATGTTGTGCAGTTGCTTTCAATTTTCTTTTGCCCATATCACACGATGTTTATTTGTACGAAGATCTAAAAAACATTTTGTTGTTGCTTTTGGTTATATTGCGCGATGTTTGTTTTTACGACGAACGGTATAATTAGGTGCATATAACTGAAAGCAAAAACAATAGTGCAAAAACAATTCATGTCATTTCGTAAGTTTTCATTAACCGTGAACGCACTTATAAGAATTTTCGTAACTTTGTTCGTAAACACTATTTTAACGGAAATGATACACAAAACAAAACGGAAATTATCGGTCAAGTGAAAGTCTATTTATGTTATTCATTTGTTTTGTCCATTTTTTGCAGCTGACATTTGCAGTTTGACAGCGCACAGGTGACGCAGGCTTATTTACGACATACGAGACAAATTCAGTGCCATTAATGTTACGAGCTTCGTATCTCGATGTTCATATAAAAAAAAGTGAAGTTTCGTGAGTTTTTACGAAATTCGAGCTTTCTGTAATATGATGTAATATGGCCATTTTGATGTTCAATGATCAAATGTTTTGGTGGGAGTTGCCAGAATTAAGTTATAAGCATAAATTATGTTTTGCAGCCTTGCCCGCCAGCTTTTCCCCACTTGAGATTATGTTAGTCTATCTATCTATTCCCTTTAAAACAAATTCGGAGTTCTCATAATTCGGAGTCTGAAAAGAGCCTTATTGAAGATTATTTGATGAGTTCCCTCTTATTTATGAGTTTTTATAGAGTATTATATATATATTCGAATTATTTTGGACTGCTTCAGTTAAGGGCTCTGAAAAAACTCGAATTTAAGAGTGTTTTGTGCAAAACCTCCTAAATATGAGTTTATGTTTATTTTCTGAATTTACAAAAACGAGCTCCTAAAAACATTCAAATTGGGTAGAAATTTAAAGAAAAAAGCTTGCCTTTATTAACTGTTCAATCACTTGAAATTTTATTTGGTTTCGTAATCGTGTTTAAATAAGGTGTTTTTAAATATGCGTACAACTTTATATTTCAGCAAAAGAATAGCGTATATTTCAAGGAGTAATCCGCCATTTCTGACACAGTTTTCAAAAATAAAATTTTAAAATTACAATTGAAAAATTCAGCTTTATTCCAGCACGTGAAGAGTGACCTCTTGTAAAGAAAACTTTGCTGTTTTTTGACACTTTAGGAGTCTTTTATGAAACCATAAAATTCTAAATAAGTGTCTTAAAAGAGTTTTTTTTTGGTTCTTATTGATGCTCATAAAGAGTGACCAAATTCAATGGAAACAAGCGAATTTTCGGCACTTTTATGAATATTTTATGAAGAAAAACGGCAAAAATAAGTATCATAAATAAATAAAAAAATAAATAAACTGGCCATTTCAGCCCTTGGAAGGACTTTGACTTAGCTTCTATTGATTAATCAATAAGTATCATAAAGTACTATTTTAAGACTGATATTGATGCGTCTTAGAAGCGACCAGTTTCAAAGGAAAACTAGCACATTTTTGAAGCTTTTAAGAGCCTATTATGATTTTAAAAATGCCAATATAAGACACATAAAAGAGTCCGAAAGAGTTAATAAATAGGAGTCCGAAAAAATGACTTTTGAGAGTCAAAAAAGTATAATTTTGTACTCTTATTTGAGCTCTTAAAGAGGGACCACTTTCAAAGGAAAAACTGCTATTTTTTGAAACTTATAAGAGCTCATTATGAGGGCTCAGGCTCCTACAAATGAGTCATAAAAGAATCTTTAAAGACTCATATGATTTGCAGGGTACTGTCTATCTATACTATTAAAAGCGTTGTGACACTGCACGGATGTTTGACAACCACGCGATAACCACTGAACTTATTAAGACGCTATATGTACCAAACGATTTGTTATTTCAACTAAATTGTGATATGCTATATAAGATTTGTCATGCCTACTTTTCTATACTATACTTCAAACGATAAAATTCTATACTTCAGACGATTTTGGTTAAGACTAGACTACAATTTGGTAATTTACTTTGTATGGTTACTTTCGCTAACATTACTAAAAATGGGAGCGATCCACATAAGTTACGTCCACTTTTTGGGGGATAAGAAGAGTAGAGTGAAGCAAAGCGCACTAGGTTTAAGCTAAATTGAGCTGAAATTCTGGAAGTCGATTTGTTTCGAAAACGAGATGGTTCAAGTGAAAAAAATGTTGCCACACTCCCATTACCGCACACAAATAAACAAAAATGGTATATTTCGAAAGGTTTGGTCGTATTCGACTAAAATTTGATAGCTTAGCCTCAAATAACTAAAAACTGTACTCAAAATGGTGAATACATAAAAAATTTTTTCCGAACAGCATGAAAATTCGTATATGACAGTGAGGCGGTGAGTAGGTATGAGGAAAACGTCTATTGGGTCCACTATAAATATATAGATAAGGAAATAGCTTAAAACATAAATTTATGTTTATAACTTTGGAATGGTTTGAAAGACTTATTTGAAATTTTTTTCACAGAAATTAGTTTTAAGCTGTAGAACATTGTAAAAAATATAATAAAACATTTTAATGAAATTAATTTTCATTAAAAACATCAAAGAGGGGGTGGAGTAGGTTGCTCATGATTTTTTATGATAAAAACTGTTTATTTGTCAAAATTAAGCAATTTTTGCAGATAAATGATATGTCATATGAAAGAGTAGAGAAAATGAAAATTTTTAGAAAAAATTACAACAAAAACATATTTTGGTCTGTTTTTGAACACAAATTGGATATTTTAGAGGTTTTTCGAAAACAATATAAAACATTTTATTGGTGAGGTAAACCTTCTTTCATTTTCACAATTCACTTTGAGACAAAAAAAATTTGATGAAAATCGTTTTTAAAATGGCGGAGATGTTTGCATGCTAAGTCAAAACTTGAAATTTCAATCGTTTCTCATTCCGAGGCTTAAAAAAAAGCGTTATACTGAGAAAATCTATAGTTTTTGAGATATTGAAATAATTTTGATGTAATAATTACGGGAATTTTTACACACATACAAAGAATTTTCGAAAAAGCTTTCGTTTGCCGTTATTTTTATTAATCAACGTCTTTTCATACAAAATGCTTTGTACTGAGAAAATCTATAGTTTTCGATATATCGCCAAAATATTGATGTAATAATTGCAGATTTTCTTAAATTTTAGAAGTACATATTTATATTCAGAATCTTTATTAAAATAATTACATTTATGAATTACAAATTTAAAAAATTTTTATTACCCTGTTATGAAGGATTAGGCAAGTCAAAATACAAAAAAACCAGTCAAATTTATGTCATCATAACAATTACCGCACGGTTACAAATCTTGGAATAAATTTAATACAAGTAAAGTATTACAAAGATTTTTAATTCATTAAGTATTAAATTTGATACTACTCAATTAATCAATTTTAGATATATATATATTGAATCAATTTTTTTATTTATTTTAATGTTATTCACAAAGAATGCAATTATTGAGTGAGAATTAATTTTTTTTTCATAAATCAATTTTTCATTCATTGAATGCATTCTATTATGTCGTTATTCAGTTGTACTTAAAATTCTGAATATAAATGCCGATCTTACAGCTCTGCACTGTGCAAATTTATGATATCATTAATTTATTTGAAATATTTTACCTGTTTATAAAAGTGATAACATGTATCCATTTACTGATACTAAAAATGTGTACCTAAAAATTTAAGAAATTAATAAAAAAATTTTTTCATGAAACTAATTCATTTTTGCATTTATTTTTTCCACTGAGAGGGTACATCTTCATCTGTTTCACAATACAATGCAGTCTTGTCTTTAATTTTGTTAGCGAATTTATATCTATTGCTTTGCTGTGTTCCTATAAATGTTATGTGAGAAGGTAGTGTTTCTTCAGCATGAATGTCACATTGAACAGGAGTTGTTCTTACGTTTGTTAACATACTATGCATAACACAACAAGCTTTTACAATGTAATCGCACGTTTCAGGTGAAATAGGCTTGTGAAAAATCCGAAATCTATTTGCCAATCCACGAAACGCCATCTCAACAGTCATTCTCGCTCGACACAAGCGGTAGTTAAATATGTTTTGTTTAATATTGAGGCTTTAACCTCTACTGTTTTCATCAAATGCTTATTCGAAGCGAAGGCGTCGTCACCTATGAAGTAAAATGCTATGGATTCAGCTTCGCCTAATGTAGCTTCGTGAGGCACATTTAAGGAATTAGTTTGTAACAACAGCTTTTACAACAGGGAACTATTGGAGTATATAGTGATGTCTGATGATTTTCCATTCGCTCCGACATTTATACAGAGGCTCGATTTAATAAGTTTACAGCTCAGTAAAAAATATTTAAGTGCTTGCAACTGTGACTATTGATTTTTTTTTTTAAGGTTTACATACCATTTAAAGCGTAAATTCTCAACCCTTAAATAAAACCAAATTATTCAACAAAATAAACATCAATGTTCTTTTATTTACAGATAACTTAAAATATTTCAAAAACATACTTAGAAAAAATAAGTTTATATGAAAATTAATAACCACAATGACCACCGTTCATCAAAGACATTTTCGCTAATCGATCAGACATAGTATCGACAAGCTTTTTGCAATCTTCTCGAGTCATATTTTTCCAGGTCCTTACGATACATCCTTTCAAATCTGTTAGATTTTGTGGTGCTTCCTCGGCAATTCGAAGCTTCAGAATTGCCCAGGCATTTTCAATTGGTGACAAATCCGGACTTTGTGGCGGCCACTTCAGAATGGAAACATCTTTCTCACTGAGGTATTGCACAACCTTTTTGGCGGTATGTATGGGAGCGTTGTCGTGCTGGAAGATGAAATCGTCACCAATCAACCGTTTCGCCTCAGGAATAGCAGTCTCTTTGAGGATATTTAGATAGACTTCAGCATTTACTTTGCCTTGTAAAATTACTATTTCACCAGTTCCTGCACTGGAAAGACATCCCCATATCATTAAACCCCTATCAGCGCTCTTTAAAGTAGGTCGAGTACACCTATAAGACAATGCTTCATTGGCTTTGCGCCAAACGTATGCCATACCGTGTGAGTATTTAAGCCCTATCATTGATTCATCAGTCCATAGTACCTTGTTTCAAAACTCTTGAGGCTTTAAAACATTTTCCTCGTAAAATTTCATCCTTTTCCTCATATTGATTGGACTGACATAACGAATTTTGCGCGCCACACGACCATGTTTTCCAGCTTATTGAAGTCGTTTGCGTATTGTGTGCACTGAAGGAGCTTCTCTGCCTTCCTGTAGTAGTTGCGAGCGAATTTTCGGTGCTGATTTCAATGGATTGGTATTGGAAATTTCCAAAATTCTTCTGTCAAGACGTTTGGAGGTTATTTTAGGACGTCCTGGTTTTTTAACTCTATTTATTCGGTTTTCTCGTTTAAAGCAGAGTATGACCTTATGTATAGAAGTGTGTGATTTTCCAAATACTTCGGCAATATATCGCACTGATTGACCAGATTTATGAAGATTAACGATAACTTTGCGCTCTTCATCCGTCAAAATCTTGAACTTTCCCATATTTCGAAAAGAAAATTGCAATAAATTGGCCTGGATAATGAAAACAAAAGTATTAAATTTTTAAATTCGAAATCGCGATAAAAACTGTCGGTATGTACCTTATTTTGGTTTTATCTGAACTAAAATAGTGTAAATTTTATGAAAAAAATTAAACCTTTGCCACGTGTTCCTAGCGTTTCTGCCTACAACACTGCAATGTTCTGTAAACTTATTATTTCTAGCTGAGTATTCCGACTTTTTTTACATAAAGAAGTACCGTTACCGTAGTATAAGAACAAATTCAGCTGAAACTCTCTCAAAGAACAGTGAATATGTGTTCTACCTAAGATTGAAGCGGAATCGCGAGAAATGAAATAAACAAGGTGTAACACATATATATTTTTTGTAATGGCTTGTGTAAACTTATTAAAGCGAGACTCTGTATATATAAACCTACTATGAGTGTCCACTGCCGCAAACAAAACAATACTGAAAAAACCTTTGAAATTATAAAACGTTGTGCCGGAATGAGCAGGAGCCAGGATTCGTATGTGTTTTCCATCAAGGGGTTCAAGTGTGTGGGGAAACTGCCAACAGTTGTTAAAGTCATCGGCAATTTTCAGCCATTCACTTGATGTTTCCGGAATTTTAAATGCGGTGGCTGCAAAGTATTATAAATTGTAGTTAAAACTTCAGGAACTATTTTGCTTATTGTCTTGCGTGAAACTCTTGACAAAAATTCTAAAGTCCTTCTAAATCGTCGGACTTAGTCGGACTCGTGCTAAAATAGCATATCGCATTACTGAATTGATTTTTTTAATGTGACTTTCGACCTTTTAAATGAAGAAATTTTTCATTGTATTTACTTTTCGCCAATAAATGCTTTTCATGCATACCAATAGTAACAACTATTCAAACTTATCATGAGTTAAGCAACAGAAATCCTTAAACTCATTTTCCTCCACAAAATATCTTTAAATAAATGAGCTTCCAAATCAAATTCAGATCTTTGAATCAAAAATGGGTTTACCCAAAATTTTCTTTGGTGTTTTTCGAATTTTTCACAATTTTCTAAGTTTTCTAGAGCCTTTAATGCTCTTATAGCACGTACGTGTTTCTCTGTTGCCAAAAATATTGCTCGTGGAGATGCAGCGAAAGGAATGTCGAGACCCAGCTAAATTAAACTAAAGTAGGGATTAAAAATATTGTACTTTTTTGATTAAAAATTTATTTAAACCAAAGTTTGGATTAAAAAGTAGGCCAAAACTTTGAAAAGTGAATCTGAATAAAGTGAAGCTAAATAATAATGTCAAATATATTTATGTTTAAGGTCAACTGTATATATAAAAATTCATAATTTGGTGTTTTCACTTCAATTACTTAACGCTTT
Source organism: Dichetophora obliterata (assembly GCA_963920525.1). NCBI lineage: Eukaryota > Metazoa > Arthropoda > Insecta > Diptera > Sciomyzidae > Dichetophora > Dichetophora obliterata. The sequence goes on along the minus strand of OY986436.1, from coordinate 167,668,064 downwards.
CCGTGGTTTTATTGAATGTATGATAGATTCCCACATTAAGCCTAGTACTCTGTTCGTTTACGTGAAATTTCGCTGGCAACATCTATTTATTTGTTGCGTGAAATTTTTGACTTAAAGTTTGTTGCGAAGGATTCTTATGGCAACGTTCTCAGAGAGACTCAGAATAAGTTGGGAGATTTCATATAATCTCTCTCTTTCCACTTCAAAATAAATAGGCAGTACAATTAAATTGTCGTGAAAAAATGAAATGTTACTCAGAAACATGTTGCGATAATTTCACGCAGTGGAACAGAGTACTGCTCTGACAAGCATGTGAAAATTTACACGCTTGTTTTGCAGCTGTCCCTTTTTGTATTGAGATTTGAGTGGAATTTCACATGAAACTGAACAGAGAACTATGCTTTAGAGGACAAACATTTTTGAGCCGATTTTAAGCATTTCAGATTTTTGGAAAAATACAGTGAAAATTTCCAACAAATCTATTAACTTTATAAAGCAAATGGATAGTAATTTAAAATAACTATCCAATGATATAGTTGGAACTCGAAAATATTCTAATTGTGAAAAAATATGATGAAAAAACAAAACCGGTCTTACAATAGACAACTCTTCCTTAAGCACTCAGTAAAATGAAGCTGTCATTGCAAGAAAAACAATTATTTCAAAGCCTTACATAAGTTTTTGCGACCAAATCAAGAATAGATTTTCTTTTAAAGACCGTGATTGATTTTGTCTACTGCAAATATATTTTGAATCAGCAAGAAATATGTTTCTGCAACATGCAAATATAAAGTATATAGCAGGGGTGGCCAAGCTTCACTCCAAGAAGAGCCGAATTCCAATAATCTGTCGTGACGGGAGCCAACATAAAAATAAACTATCAAAAACATCAGTTGGTATGGAATTTTTATTTTTTTGAATACGTCTTCAAACATACACATACATATATTTAAATTAAGCTATTGTTTGCTGGTAGATGGCATGTGTGTTTGTAACTTAGCCGAGCATTTTTTTAAGTTGGGTTCATAGTTAGTAAGCGCGGTACGAATTAATTCCGTTAAATGTTCATTTGTGAGTTGTGAACGGTGCTTTGATTTTATAAACTTCATTGTTGAAAAAAGTGCCTCACAACAATATGTTGTGCCGAATATGGACAGTAATCTGCTAGCAGCTTTCCTTAAATTAGGGTACTTTGATGGTGATACTAGTTTCCAAAACTCATTTGCAGATTGTGTTGAATTGTGATGCATTTTAAGACTGTGAACCTCTTGAAGTTCTATTAATTCCATTTCTCCTGTGGCACTTTCATTCAAGATATAATGAGGAATCGATAATCCATCGTTAACTACGTCAATCTCGAATGGATTTACAAGAAAGTTTAGAGAAATCTTTAAATTATTCAAATCATAAAATCGGAAGTGAAATTCTTTTAATAATTCTCCTAATTTACTGTCGTATTCACTCAGTTTTTTTTCATCAATTTTAGAGAGTCTTGTCTTCAGACGAGGAAAGTTATTGAACATTTTTGTGTTTAAGTCGCGTTGAAACAGCTGAATTTTTTTTAATAAAACTTAGAATAGTTTGAAAAAGATCAGTAATGACTTTATCTTTGCCTTGTAATGCTAGGTTGAGAGATTGCAGATGCTCCATTATATCAGTTAAGAATATACAGTCATTAATCCACTCATCATCCTTTAATTCCGGATAGTTTTTTCTTTTTCTTTCAGAAAATTGCTGATAGGTTCCATTAAATCAACAAATCGGCTTAGAACATTATAGGTGGATAACCATCGCACTAGGCAGTAAAATGTTATATCTTGAGAATGACCTTCAACTTCCAATTCTTCAAGAAAGTTCTTGAATTGGCGATGGGTTTTTGAATTCGTACGAATATAGTTAACGATTTGTAGCACAGTATTCATTACGTTCTCGTAGTTTTTTTTTAAATTTTACAAGTGTTAGCCATGTATGACCATTCGTACTTACAGCTAGAGTGTGTTCTGTGTGACAGTATTTTTGCCTTTTCGAATCATAACAATTAAAATAGAGAAATTTTAAATCTCTTCCGTTGTTTGGAAGATATGGGATTTTTTGTGGTATTTTTTAATACGCATGGGATTTTTGGTGGGTTTTTTAAATGCATATGGGATTTTTGGTGGTATTTTTAAAACGCGTGGTATTTTCGTGGTAATTTTTAATGGTCGTGGGATTTTTTTTGGTATTTTTTAATTGCTGTGGGAATTTTTTTTGTTTACTTTTACCATGGGAATTTTGGTGGTATTTAATTTATGTTACTTTGGGAAAAAGGTAATTTTCGTGGGAATTGCTCCGAATTTTGGCTGGCAACCTTGGCTACGAGACGTTGATGTTGTCGTCGACAAAAACAACGCATTTCGTTTTGACATTTTAACACTCATGCTTGCACACTCATACAATGCAAAGTTATGTTGATGCAGCGCAACGGAAAATATGGTACGCACTTGCAATAAAAAGTAGATTTATGCAGTTTAATTTATATTACTTGGCACTCAATATTCCATTTTTTTAAGCTTTTACAAAAAAAAAAAATTAAATAAAAATAAAAAAAAAATTGTATTATTAATTTTTTCATTTCTTTTCGAGAGCCGCATTCATTCATTCAAAGAGCCGCATGTGGCTCGCGAGCCGCAATTTGGCCATGTCTGGTATATAGTTATAAAATGTACATTCGTTAGAAGTAAATGTACTAGCTTGATTGTAAATAAATAAAAATAAAAACAAACTTCTGCGAAAAATTAGTTTTACTGCGCTTTTTTCAAAACTTATTGCGATTTACGAATTTTCAAGACCGAACCCTGCTTTCCACTTCATGATAAAATTAATGAAAGTATCATCCCCACCATCTTCATCATTCAATTGCACATTAGCGAGTTCATACGAGGATATAAAGTGATTTTTCCTATGTCCTAAGTGATTGTTTGATTTTTTCACTATTGCGAAAACGTTTGATATTTGCCTAATAATACATGCCTTGAATGGATCAAATTGATTTAATTTAACGGTAGTAACGGCAGCGAATATTGAGTGTTACTGACATGAATTTGATGTGGATCTGTTTGATCCATCTGTGTTTACTTAAACGTTCTGAAAAATCTATTTTATCTAATAGTTTTCATTTACAGAGTTAAAATTTAAAATTAAGAAAATTTTGGGAAAATGGAAATAAAAATATTTAGCTTTATTCAGTGCTTAATTCTAAGTTATGATAATTAAATTAAAATACAGTAATCGAACTAACCTTCATTACGCCCTCATCTTGTAATAATTGAGAAACTAATACCTTAAGCAAATATATTGGAAAAATTAATATGTACTATAGTTATTTTTTGTTACGAATATATAAAAGAATATAGAAAAAGAATCTCTGAATCTCTCCTAAAAATATTTAAGAATAATTTTAAAAATATTTCTAGCACAGTAATAATTTCACAGATTTCGTCAAAATGTTCATGCTCAGAATATTTTAAAGACTAATGCGGATTTTTCTCTCGATAATCAAATTGATAAACGTAATTTGTGTGCGTATAAATAATTACTCTTTCCAGTTCACTCTTTTTGACAACCAATTTTGTGACCTCAATGGCAGTGGTATGAAGTTTGAGATAAGCATTTAAGTAATGACATAAAAAGTATTTGTCTCAGAAATATTTCCTAAACTGGAGAGGAAAATTAAGGCAGCTTAAGCTGTGAGATTTTTTCAAAATCTTTTGCATGGAACATACCAAAACGCTGTGCGTCTCATCATAAATTTAAATATTTTACTTATTTGTGCACATGCATGAGTTTCAGGAAAGTAACGTCAGACACAGTTGCATTGACCTGAATAAATTTAGTGTAAAAAGTGTGTCATGTGCAAATGTTGCCATCTGAATATTTGAAAGTCCCTCATTTTTTGTTTTTGTTTTGTTTTAGATTCCTCTTCTAACGTTCTACCCATTTGCCAAAAACAACCACAAACGCTAGGACCAACGAACGAAGACCGAAAAATACAATTTATGCAAATGAATGAAAGTTGCCGACCCGCATACAATGAGTTATCTTATTTACTCCACCTAGACGTTCCCATCCCATCTATTCTAAGTATAAGTGTTTTTTATGTGCCCTTCGTTTTCCTAGCTTCAGCTTTACCATATTTTTAGATGCATTTTGTTGTTGTGCATGCGTCTTGGAATGCTTGCGATGTTGACAAAATGGACACAAAGTGTAAAGCGCCGGAAATAACATAAAAGTTAAATAAGCGCGCCATAATTAAATGAACCACTTAAGAAGGGAAAAAGGATGAGGAAGGTTTTATTTGTTCGAACAAATATCCTGGTCTGTATTCCCACTAGAACCAGAAAGAGTGTTAATTGCAATGTGTCGACAGACGCACTGCCAATAGTTAATGACTATTCTTGTTAGGTGTTAACTTTCTTTTTTATCCTCTATTATTATCTCGGCAACATTAATTTCAGAGTTAAAAATTTACTAAAAATCTCATCTCTTTAGAAATATTTCATATGTTCTGGCAGCAATGTGCTACTTTGAAGGCTTAATTAAATTAAATCGCTCACGATAGAAGTTTCTCTCAAAAACTTTAATTTGAAGACGTTTGTATAATTTGTGTGATAAAGAATATCTTTTCCCCAAAAACTAAACCTTAAAGCTACCACCTCTGTTTTTAAATTTTATACGAAATAACTTAATAAAACATTTCAATGAAAAGCTTATTCGAAAAGCTTCATAACTTTGGCAACTGGTTAAGAGGTAAGCTTAGTTAAAGTCTGTGAACCACAGGATATGGTTATTTAAAACTTATCTCTATTTTTAAATTTGGTAAGGAATGTTTTAATATCCACTAACAGACTTATTTATTTCGCAACGAACGAATTAATACTAAATATTTAACATGCTTGTCGACATTTACACCAAACTTTCAGTCTTCACACGAAAGTCCATTTACAGGGATGTCATAATGTTGTGGAAGCCTGCCCAACATTTGCATAATGTATACATAAGCATTATTCATGTTGATTTACAAAGTATATCCAGATCCAGAGCAGCAAGTTTTCTTCACGCTGAGAGTTCTTTGCCGTAGTTGTCTCTAGCTGTTTGTTTAATGTTTGTTGCCTACAAAGGCCAACACTGTAAGTTTCTAAATTTTGGCCACAAGGATGCTATCGCGTTTATACGCACAATGTAGCCTGAATTAATTATAAATTAATTTTACATCCCAGTGAGTCCCAGCAATTCACCTTCAAAAAACATACTTAAAACAGTGAATCGTCCAGTGAACAAAAATCTATAAAAAATAAAAGAATTTGTATCCTTCGAAATTCTACAAATTTGGTATTAATAGATAAAAAATTGTGCAATAATAAATAATCCAAAAAATGTTAACCCTAAAATAAGTTTTACGTTTAAAGTTGAGTAATTTTTGTAACATTTTCTGATTTTGAGCATTGCCTTTTGAGTTGGGAGTCTGATCTTGACCGTGATGAGTGATAGACGCATTCTTTCTAGATAGATAGAAGCATTCTTTCAGTATTTTCTGTAAGTTTAAACACAATTTTTTCTTTTTTACGTTTTGCATATCCGATTTTTAAGAAAAAGAAAACAAAAGAACAAACATTAGTTGTATAGCAACAAAAGCTATGGAAGAAGCTCCATGCTCATAACTTATTAAAAAATAATTGAACGTTATCATGTGTACCAACAAAAGAGTTAATAAATGAAAAATATAGAGTTTCTAGAATTATAAAACATTTAAAAAACTTGAAAGGTGATTCTCAGTGCAGCAAAGAATATTTAAACAAATGTGAAAAATATTTGCAAAATAAAGAGAAAGGAAAAGAAGGAAAGGTAAAAGAGTAAAGCTACTTACTTATCGATCCGTTTGACTTCTCCTTGGAGTTCTTCGTTTTACGAAATCAATCTTTTATTGTTTGCCAAATGCCATATCAGTTTTCTTAAACGATCCTGCTTTTATTTTCCAATTTCACTTCTTCTAGTGAAGCAAGTTCTCTATTTTGCGTATCATAACTCGAGCACCAATTGCCCGAATATTATATTATACGTAGAACATAGGTGCTGACCAAGATTTTTTTGCAGCAAAAAACCTGCTAACATATCTGCCACTGCATGAAGTGCAAATGTAAGCTATGTTTGTTTATGGTTCTCAAAGAGCCTTCATCGTGTAAAAACTTAAACAGTGAGTTGATTACAGCCTAATCACTCAAGACTACTGAAGATGAAGGGGTAGCTCCTTTCGGAACAGTCTGTCTGCAGTGTGATTGACTTAATACATAGTTGTTGTTGTTGCCTTCTTTCATAACTTACTTGACATAAAGATTTAAACTATAACCTTGTAAATTCATCTATTTTTGTCCATCGCTTATATGGAGACAGTTCACAGTGTGCCGCAGGTTTTGTGCTCTTCAAGTTTGGAAAATTCAAAGTTTCTTCATTATGAATCATTAAATTTTAATGGTTAGTAGGGAGTTAGTTTTCTTTTAAAGTTCTTATTCATTAATTTTACGGACAGTTTAGGTGTTGAGGTTAAAAATTCTTTTATATGCAGATGGTGAGTACTAAGATAAAATAAGACATCCGAAAGTTTTTACCATACGAATAATATTTATTAAAGACAAAGCTATTAAATAAATTTGCATCAATGAAAGTGATAAGATAATAGATATATGCACCCTTAGTAAACACTAGGGCTTTCTATCCCGAAGGGTTTTGTCCAATCCCGGGATTTCGGGATCCCGAAATGCAAAAATTTTAAAATAATGGCATTAAGTTTCATTAAAATCAGGGACCGTTTATAACTCTCTCTCTCTTATTTTCTGCGTTTTGGCAAAAAGAATTGGATGTCCTTTGATTTATAAAACAGAAATCCATATTTTTAATACAGAAATCAAACGAAATCGTAATTCATGCTTAAAATATTCGAAAACACACAAAAGTTAATAATACAAAACCAAGACGAAATCACTAATACTTCATTCAGACAAGTGTTATAAAACAGATTTAATATACAAAGAAGAATATAATATAAAAAAGAAATTTCAACAATAGTTGCAACATAAAGTAAAAATCTAAAATCCCATTTTGTATTTTTAGGGGAAAAACTTGTAAATTTTATGATAGAAAAAATATATATCACCTGATTAAACCAGATCGATAAAAAATTAAATGAAAAAGTAACGATTATGGTATGATGATTTTTTTATTTACAAATAATAACCTTTACAGTCCTTAATGAAAGATATTTGATAAGATTTTAAATATTTAAATTAATAAAAATTTCATTTAATAAAATACAAGACTAAAAACTTTAAAGTTCAACATTTATTTCAGAATGAAAAAAAAAATCTTTTAAGTACCAAATAGTATTTCTCTTTCTTATTAACATAAAAATATAAACGTAAATAAGTTAAACAAAACAGAAAACATAAATTTATCTTCTAAAAAAAAAATTTAAAAGGAAATAAAACTTTTTATTCAAATAAATTAGTTAGAGGTTAGTAAAAACTATGATGGGAATTAATATTTCTGTTTATAGTAAAACACTAAAGTATAGTAATAATACTATTGTTACTTTAGAAATTCCATGAAAGTTAGTAAACAACCAGAACAAATTAAAAAATAGGCTTTTAAGGTGTATGGAGAGATAAAAAAAGAACAGGGTGATTTCGATAATAAAAAAACTATAGTTTACCTTGCAGTTGCATATATAGTTGCTGAAAATTTTATATTTTCTTGTGAATAAAATCCCGGGATTTAGGGCTTAGAATCCCGGGAATTCGGGACTAAAAATTCGTTCGGGATCCCGAGATTTCAGGATTCGGGATCTTATGATTGAAAGCCCTAGTAAACACATGAATTAAAAAAAGTTTTAAGTTTTAATGTAATGTATATTGATTTATCTTAGAAAAGAGGAATAGAGTTAATTTATTTAAAGATTAATCAATAACAAAGTTATTTTGGAACTGCAGAATTCGCGCTAGATAGAAATATTTTTTGTAATAATTTCTAAAACTGTAATTCGTTTTTCAAAACCTTCTTTAGTGAAATGTTTTAAAATTTGGGTAACATAAGTTCTTGAGCAGAGCAGAGAGAGAGAGAGAGAGCAGAGTTTGAGCAGTTTTACCATGAGTTTATTTGCCACGAAATTTTGATTATTAACTGCTGGTGATTTGATTTGTTAAGTCTTTAAATCTGCTATATCATGAGCATATTTGTCATAGAGCTAAAAAATGTAATTATTTAAAAATATTTTTGTGAGATATATACAACACAGTTTTTACAAGAATTGTAAAAATATAAATATTTAATTCAAGCGAAGCTACTTACACATCCTTTTGTTTATTTGCTTGGATAAAAATATCAAAAAGTGACAGATTGGAAACGACACACTTTTATAGGGGGACCCATAGAACGGTAGCAGAAAAGGAATTGGTTGGTTGGTTTAGATGGTGATGCTACATACAAGTAGGATCCAAGTAGCTGTAGTGAGCGGTTTTGATACCATAACCTCGTGTTCCTTCCTGTTAGTTGAGTAAGTAACGCACTGTCAGGTTATAACCATCCGGTACGGTTGATGAACGTTAGGAGATTGTTGATTTTTATTGTTGAATGGGTCATCGCAACTGCTACAGTAGGTGTTGAAGGGTAGTCCGATTCTCTCGGCGTGTATACTGATGCACCAGTAAATATAGCCTTTATTCTGGCTATGTCATTTCGGGGTTTTGAGAGCATCTCCTGAGATCTACCTTGGTTGTAAAGGGGCCATAACTTTCTTTATGTATTGCAGGTTAGTAGTCCTCTCGATCTACGACCGGCTAAGGCCAAGTAGTAAGAGTGAGTTCTTCCCTTAACTGTGTTCAGGGGAACTTAGACTGGTTCTGCTCTTGAAACGTCAAGGGAGGAACCCTGCCTAGTCAATTCATCCGACTTTTCATTACCATAAATGTTCCTATGGCCGGGAACCCAGATTATGGTAATGCCAATTCATCCTTACTCTGCCTTACCAGTTTAGAGTTAGTACTGATCGCAGCTGAAGCTTTAATGGTGTCTTGGCTATCCGTCAGAATAGCTGCATTGAGGTGATTGGTATTAGCTCTACACTGTAAAAAGTAAATTTTATTATTAGGTAAAAAACTTTCTTAAAGTAAGCTGCAACAGCTTTGAAATAGCTTTCGCTGAAATTACACTCGCCTTTATTTGCTGCAAACCAGCATCCAATACTGTCTTATTTTAAGGCAGTTAAATTCTAAAAGCAGCATTAGCTCCGCTGAATTCCAGCCCTTATTATTAGTGAAAAATCAGCCTTTACGTCAAATTAATATGAGCCCTGCTGAAAACAAAAGTAAGACTGCATGATTTTCAACAGGCACGCTTAAAAATGTTGAATTTCAACTTCCTACTGTCTGAAATTAAGGCTGCATAAACTTAATACAACGCCGACGATGAAATCAAGGCTGTTGATGATTTTAAGCCAGTGTTTAAAATAACACTTAGTTTTTACAGTGTACTTAAGGTGAGACAAGCTTCTCTTATCGCAAAAAGCTCGGCCTAAAAGACGCTGGCTGAGTTTGGCAGACGAAAAGCATCCGCCACGCCAGTTTCTCAGAGTATATGCCAGCTCCCATTCCGCACTACGTCTTGAAGCCATCATTGTAAAAGGACACATCGAAGGCTAAATCAATTTCAACCTTTCGCCATTCCACCGTGGTGGGAGACTTGGTTATAAAGGATTTCGTGAAGTCGAGTTTAGGAGTGTCATAGTGCGTGTTTCTAGGAATCAGTCCCCGAGGTAGCGGATTTAGAATGTTGCTGTGTCCGTATGTCCTATTCCGCTAGTTGTAGGACTCTCTGAGTCTAACTGCACTGTTTGTTGTGGTAAGCTTAATGTGTAGATCTATGGGAAGTAAATGTGTCAAGACGTTAAGTGCATCAGTGGGGCATGAGCGGATACCCAATTTGATACCTATGCACGTGGATCCGAATTAGTGTTGTTGTGTTGTATGATTTGTTCAGTGCAGGCCACCATACTAGTGCACCATACGTCAAGATAGGTCGCACTTTGGTTGGAGACCCCATTTTCTACCAAAGGTTCTTTTGTTCGATGTTAGTTTTCCAGCTTAGATATTTTGCGCTTCTGGGTAGTGTAAGAGGTTGGTTGTTTAGCTTTGGAAGGACAATTTGTGGTGCTTTAGTTTTTGTGGTGAATAGCTTCAGTTCCGTCTTGCTAGGGTTGACTCCTAGGCCACACCTGGCAGCCCAGACACTGAGTTTTCCCAAATAAACCTCCACTAGCTCACTGAGCGTAGAAGGGAACAGCCTGACACCATTACAACCACGTCATCCACATAAGAAAAGGAGTAGGGTATGTTTAAAAATAAAAGGTTTGGAATGAAAAACATAAGTTTGGTCCCCACATTACAATGTGCATGTTGATCGTATAGAAAGAATTTAAAAACGTTTTGTTCGGTTTGCTCTAAGAGGCTTGAGTGGAACTGACACATTTAACCTTCCTCCATATGAGGATCGTTTGAAATTATTAAAGATGCAATCTATAAGTGAGAGAAGAAAATCTGCTGATATCGTCTACTTACACCAACTCATAACTGGTGTATTCGAATCTCCAGAACTTCTTTCTCCTATAAATTTTAACACTAACCGCAGAAGCAGTAGAAACTCTAACAACTTGATTTATTTACCATTTAGTAGAACAAATTATATGTTGACTGCTCCATTAAATCGCATGAGTACCTTTGTTAACAACTGTAACGTGTTTGATGTTAACTTGTCGATAGGTCAACTCAAAAGTAGATTGAAAACTAATGAAGGATAAGGTCTATGTAAACGCATGGTTAGTTGTTATGTCTTGTGTTGTCCCTGAGCCCAACCCATATTATGGTGGGTAAATTTTTCTCCCTTTTGGTTTTTTTTGGGACCACTTTTATTCGATATCTTTGAGATATTTCAATGATATTTGGGTTGGTTCTTAAAATGATTTATTGCGGAGAAAGTGTAAAAAAGCTGTAGTAGCTGAACTCTATTGTTATTGCATGTAAGGACCTGGTAATGCATTTGTCTCCTTTAAGGATCAATGCAGAGGAGATATACACTACTTTCGACATATTTCTTTATTTTTTAATAGGGGGTTCACCTGAATGGTTGCAAATATTAGGTATGTATGTTCAGAAGAAATAACTCAAGGTGTCAATTCAGTACAGATATGATCTATGTATTAGCGACATTTTTCTTAATTTTTGTGTTTTTGTGGTAGATCCCCCAGAGGAGTAGTAGATGGAGGGTAGGTGTATTTAAAAGAAATGTTTAATTAAAAAATATTAAGATCAGCTTATACGTTTAATCTTCCGTATACCTTTAGAGATCAATTGAGAGGAGATAGCGACTATTTCCAATACTTTTCTTCATTGCGGACCATTAAAAGGGTGGTAGTTAGAGGGTAGGTATGTTGACGAAAAAGGTTGAGGGTGAAAATTATAATAATACTAACTCATACATTTGACTCCTAGAGAAGACATATATTTCAGCTATACAACACATTTTAGTTACAATAAACCCATAATTTAATTTATAAAATTTCATAATAATGCCTTAAAGACCGTTTTATTCACTTTTATAACTCGAAAAGTGGGATTTATTCAATTCCATTTTATTCACTAAAATTTCTCAAAAATAACTTGGCATATTGAAGGTTTCATATAAATTTCGTATGATAACTTTTTTCAACTTGTGATTTCTCTAACTTCCAAATATATGACCAGTTATGAATTCTTACTTGGGATATTTGATGTATTTCGCGATTTTTACTTCAATCACAAAAAGTTTTCACATGTTAGTGCTGTGACAACAAAATGTTTACTATAAAATCATTTGAAGCACTTATTATTTTATCTGATTAGAACCGATGCAGCTTACCACAATCTTTCTATGTACAGTTTTAAAGATTTAGTTTCAGCTTATCGTTAAAAATGTTATAGCGTCCGTGGCATACTGATTGCAGTGCGTGGTCAGTATGCTAAATAACCGTCGTGGTAGGGTTTAATTCACTTCTGATACTGAATGCTTTTTCTATTCAATTAATATTTTTGTTCGGCCGACTTCTCTCTGCAGACAAAAGAAAACCTCAGAGAGTAATAACAGCCAAGTAAAGCTTCTTGATAATACGAACCGTTCGGAGTCATCATTACTTGTAGATCTAGTTCTTGATCATTTGCGTTCAAACATTTAATAAAACGCATAACACAACTGATTAAAAACGGATCGGTCAAAGTCCTTTCAAGGCCTTAAATTTTCCGTAATGACCTGGTTTTATTTCCGCTGACCGATTCAGCTCCAAAGATTACAATCATATGTGGATGGGCGTCCTCAGTGGGGAAAGGGGGCTCTTACCCCTCCTAGGCAATGAACATTTTTTATGTATCTTCATATTAAATCAAAAAAGCCGTAAGTTTAAATTAAAAAATTTTAAGAGAAAACCAAAAAACTTTCTAAATTGTAAGTTGCGCTTAAACTTAGGGCTTTGAGAACTTTGTTAATAAAAACATCGGTTTTAGTTATAGAAGCGTAAAATTTTGCGAAACATGTATTTTGATAATATGCATCATAATCAATCAAAATACCCATTGCTGTGTTCATATTAAGCGTTTTAGTCGCGATTGCTCTCACGTTGTTTTTTTTTGCAAACGCTGCTTAAAAATTTGAATTTTGTATGTATTTAAATACATTTATTTATTTAATATTCAGTATTTCTTAGCCGCGTTTGAGTATCGTGACAAAAAAGAGCAATATGTACACGTAATGTAAGTTACGATACCATTTCATTTACCTTTGTTTGTACAAAAACTTTTCAATACGTATTCTTAAATTGAAAAATTTTTTCTACGAACTTTATTCGTAATTTTCAGACACGAATAGAATTCCTAGAATGGACGTAGTTTGGCATACATTTCAAATATTTTATTCGTATTCGTACAAAAACAAATTTATTTTGCACTTTACATTTACAAATGGTCGTTATACCTAGTCACGAAAAAAACCCTTCTGTTCTGCTAGGTTTTGAACCGCGGTTCTTTAGCGTATAGGGCATGTACACTTTCAGTAGACTACGGCCACCTTGCAATCACACATGTCCTTATATTCGGTAATTGTTCGACAAACCAGTATGTCCGATTTCAGTTGTAAATTTTTGAAACTCAACTAAAACTTCGTAACTTTTACCAATAATGCGTACCTGCGAATGAATTTTTTAGTAAATACTACGAATGTAATGAAACAAATTACGAAGTTATTCCTATGAGAAATTGACGAATGTCAAGAAATGATATCACTTATCAGTCGAAGATTATTCATCGTAGCGACAGAAAGCAAGGTGCATTTAATTCAATAATTCTGACGATAAGCAAATTTTTGTTGTAATGTCATTGTAAACGAGCAGATGGCAAAGTAAATAAATTCAATAAAAAAATTAATGTTTTCCAAAAAGTCGACTTATTTTTCTATCATAAAGATAACTTTTTTTATGAATTTTTTAAAAATTTTTCCTAAACTTAATAAAGTGACAAACAACTCTACAGCATTTAAATTTAAGAAATTTGCAGCGATTTAGGCGAGAGCAAAGCTTCTAATTCAAAAGCGAAAGAAAAAAATAGGAAATTTAATAAAGTAGGCCAAATTTGGATCAAGGACTAATTTTTTAAAAAACCTTATATCATATTAAGCAAACGATTTTACATTAGAATATGTTATAATTATAACAAAAGTTTAAGATTATAATCAAAAGTTTTTATGACATAAACGTAAATAGGAGACTCGATTTCAAACAATCGATTTATACTTTTTAGATTTACCTTATTTAGCGGAGCCCATCCAGTTTGAGAACTTTCAAACTTACTTTTTTCGTGTCACGTGCTTATATTAAACCAAGATTCAGAATCAAGCCCTGCAGGAGGTTCTGGAATATGTTAAGAAAATGTATGAAACCCAAAACACTTATAATATATATGTACCTCTTTATTTATTTATTTCATTCATACGTTCTAAATTAAAAAAAAAAAAACATTTTAAAATCATTCAGATAATAGGTATATTTTCTTACTCGATTGTAGGAACTTGCAAGCTGCTAGAACTGATTCATGATGGAAAAAGAAATAAGTGTCAGGTGAAAAATATCTCCTTAGCATGCGGGGAACATTCCAAGTACAGCGACAACTCAAATTTTTAATTTTTGCGAATGATGTGACTTTTGACATCCTAAATCCAAATCTGAGAACTTTTAGTCCACTTGAAATTGGTTTAGCAGTTAAAGGCTTCCAAAGCTAAAAAATGGCCAAAAAATGTAGTTTTTTTTCAGTTTTTCAACAAGAAAAATATTGTTTAATATTAGGAAATTTTTGTATTCTAACTTTAAAAGTTGAAATCTTGGGGCTCGATAGTAATTAATGCAATTTCATTTAAGGATATACCTCACATTATTTAATTTATTAAACTATTAAAAATATTTCCTTTAGCAAAAAATTACTGAAATGTATTACATGACAAAAAAATGAAATAAAATTTTTAAATATTTCGGACATGATTCGAGAAAAATTTGTACACCATATTTAAAATTATATTAGATTTTCTAATGTGTACAAGCGTGTGTCAACCGGTGTAGTATGCATTTCATATTCACAAAATTAGTACCAATCATCGTAGTAAATGGCATTATGTAGGTTACATTTTGTTTATGTTCATTCTAGATTCAATTATGCCTTTGCCACACCCCCTCCCCCCTAGAACAAATCCTGCGGACGCCCTTGTATGTTGGTCAAAAGAAACTTCGATGAGCAGTAATACGAAAATGCTGTTATTATGTGTACAATTATAAGTAGTCGGTACCTTAATTGTTGCATTAGTGGAATTAGAATTAGAATGTAAAATTTCTACGTGCAGCTGGAGCCATTTATTAAAGAGAATATGAAGCTTGTCAATTTAAGTTTGGTATTCACTGGAGTTGCAAGAAGTAGAAGAGCATAGAGAGTAAATGAAGGTATCCCAAAATAAGGCATCATCCCTGTTCAAACTTTTCAATTTTAGTTACGAGATTTTTTCATATGTATTTTTATGTTTATGGTTGAATTCGCATCTTTGAATTTTATTATATATCGTAGTTGGGTTTATTTTAACATAATTTAGTTAAAAGTCAATATAAAGATACTATTTTTGTAATTTTGATTTTGTACTTATAGGCGCCAGAGTCAAGTTCATAAAAAAATAGAGTTCTATGTGCTGTTAAACTCAGAATCGGTAAATCTGAAACCAAAATCAGAGTATCTTGTATTTGAAGCTTTTTTCAACAGTAACTTACAACATTTATTTAAAAATCGCTAAAAAAACATATTTGCGGACATTTTGAAAAAGACTTTTCGGAAAATTGTTGTTTCGAATTTTTCGGTAGACTACTGTGGCTTACATGTTCACAAACAAAACCAAACTAAATTGAAAATCGGCTCAGGCAACTCATAGATAAACCGTCGACCATATTTTGAAGAACTCAAATTTTCAGCCTCTATGATTAAAATATTAAGTGAAAATTATAAAAGCAAGTTTTTTCTGTTGTCAAAGAACTATATAATGTTTTGTATAAAAACTAAAAAGATCAAACACGGCATAGATACACAGGCTAATTTTCAAAAATTTTTATAAAAGTGCATTTCTTATTCTATTAGACTCTATAAATATAAGCATGCGTCGTTATTTAACGAAGTTAATTTAAACATATCTTAATGCAAATGTATTTAACTGAAAACTCTATTAGTTAGAAATCACTTTGTTTTTATTCTGCTTACATATATTTTAATAACAAAATCTTTTTTTGAATTGGCGTTGCCATTAACATAAACACATTTCCATTTCATAAGTGATAAAAATAATTTTTTTCTTACTTCCCATAAATATCAAAAAAATTCCCTGGGATGTTTGTATAACTTGAGTATTTATAATTTGACTTAACTTCAATATAGAAAATTTCAACTTGAATTAAATGAAATGAAATGTTAACTCTTAACTTTATGAAATTAAACAAGTTTAAAGTTTTTTCTAAATGACCTTGTTATTTATTATGTTGATTTTATATGATTTAAATACAAATTCTAAATGTTTGATAGTTTAAATCATTCTTGATTTTAAATACAAATTCTAGTTGTTTGATAGTTTAAAATCGTTTATTGAGCTTAAGGTCAAAGTTAGAACAATTAATTGTTCTAACGAATCTTTCCGAAGAAACAACAATGGCCAAATTGCAATAAAATCAGCTAGTGATTTTTTTCCTTTTCATATTGAAAAAACGTTGTTGTTGTTGTTTCTTTGGAAAGATTCGTTAGAACAATTAATTGTTCTAACTTCGACCTTAAGCTCAATAAACGATTTTAAACTATCAAATAACTAGAATTTGTATTTAAAATCAAGTATGATTTAAACTATCAAACATTTAGAATTTGTATTTAAATCATATAAAATCAACATATTAAAACAAGTTAGCAAAAGTTAACTCAAGTTATAAAAAGTGAATAAAACCGCCCAAAATACATTTGAATGTCATATGTAATAAAATAATAACAAATGTTTTAAATCTGCAAAAAATTATATTTATAAAAACTATTTTATTTAGGAAAATCTATAGTAAGAAAAGTAATTTTCTGTATGTTTGTTTGTTTGACCTATATACAAATCTAAACGGCTCAACGGATTCCGCTCAAACTAAGTCTACATATTAAGTGTATCCTAGACTAAATAGCTTAATACTTAGTTTTTGTCACGCCCCTTCGAAATTTTTCAACTAACGGCAATTTTTTTATTATAATAATTTTTACTATTGGAGTTTTTTGTGTACTTAATTTTAAAATTTTTTTGTTATTTTGACATCAAAAAGACTCTTAAATCTTTAAAATTATAGAAATTGTTAATACAACGACTTTTTCATAAAACATGGTTACCTAAGTATGAAAAAGAAAACGACATGAAAATCATAGTTTGGACTTTCGATACAAATATCTCCGCTGTTCATACATATATTTCATTCAAATCTTTTTTGTTCAAAAGTGTACCGTTAGGTCAGTGTATATATGTTTTATGATTTTTTCAAAAAATGTTCAAAATATTGACTTTTTACTCAATAAATGACTCAAAAATTGTTTATATTGTAAAAATAAAATCAAGTAAAACATGCACATCTCACTACCTTTCATATGACATAGCATTCATTTGCAAAAAATCTTCCAGTAAGCGTAAAAATTATTTCACTGTTTTTGTCATCAAAACAACAAGGGTAAGGGTCAAGTCTCAAAAATAATTTATGTGAAAAAATTACTCCAATATCTCTGTCCAATCAAAAGTTGTGGCTAAAAATCTATTTTTTCATACCGGACTATTAATAAAACCGAGTTTTGTTTAAAATTCTCTATATCCTTTGAACGCCCTCATTTATCTCTAATGCCGTGGTTATGCTAGCCAAACATGTTCGGTGTTCATTTTTGTTAATTTATTCTCTTCGCTGAAATGTTTGTTTGGTGGTTATGCTATGATTGGTGCCACAGTTGCATTATATGTAATAGTATGTCAAAACACAAAAAAGCACAACCCTAATTTGCATTTTTGTACTTAAAATTAACGAATTAAAATATACGAACTGATATTACTTACTCTAAATTTTTATTATAATATCTTAAACAAAGTGGTTTGCATATATCTGACATGCTAGCTAGCTGTTTATGTTAAGGGTTACTTGAAGACACAATCAACTTCACTTTTTAATACTTTTACCTACTTTTTTGATGCTATTATACAAAATGACAACAGCCAACACTGGAAAGTTCGGCATGTTTGGCGTTTCAATCAGCAATCAAAATGTTCGGTCCGAGAGCGAGAAAATGAATATGAGAAAAAGTCCATTTCTTCATTTTATACGTGAAACAATAACAACAAAAAATGTTCGGCAATCATGTTTGGCTAGCATAACCACGGCATAAGAATGCAGTTGTGTGTCTAGAGTAATTACAAAAATTTTGCTTTATATAAAATCTTCCTTATTGTAATTTACTTAGTTTTTTCCTGCCCTCCTCTCCATCTATACACCTAAACTATACACCTTATGTCTACCATAAGTTTCTTCAAATTTAATCTCACACGTTTGGCTGGCAAAAATGCTTTTCAAAATGTAAAATCAAAAAATGAAATCTTTATTATTAAAGATGTATTGTTAGTTCCAGGGCTTGATAAGAAATTAATATCCATTTCGAAAGTTACTGAAAAAGGCATCAAGGTAGTGTTTGAAGAAGATGGACTTCACGTCAATTTCATGAGAGGCAATGAAATTATAGCGGATGGTGAACGAGTTGCACGGAATTAAAAAATTAAGCACTCTGTGCTTGAATCAAGCAAATAGGCTATCAGTTTACACTCAAGCGTACATTTCTCAATTCAAGCATTATTTTGCTAGAATTGAGCAAATTTAAAACACATGATATTAAGAAAAAAATATCAATTCAAGCAAAATTTGCTCAAAACTCAAGAATTTTTTTTTTCATTCGAGTCTAATAGTTACTTAAAATGAGAAAAATTTGCTTAATTCAAGTAAAAAATTGGCTGAAAACTAGAATACTTAGCTAGATTTGAGAATTTATTTTTCTTGAATTGAAAACAATTTGCTTGATTCAATTTGCTGAAAACTAGAATAATTTGCTTGATTTGAGAAATTTATTTTCCATGAACTGAGAACAATTTGCTTGATTCAAGTAAATAATTTATTGAAAACTATTTTCTGAAATTATTTTCCTTCACTTGAAAACATTTTGCTTGATTCAAGTAAATAATTCACTGAAAACTAGAATAATTTGCTCGATTTGCACAAGGCAACAATACTTTCGCATGCTTTGTTGGCATACATTGGCGACAGTGATTTTGAACTTAGATTTTGTTGTCAAGCGACTCTTCTATAACAACTTCAAGATTTTCATGATTGTTGTATTTCACGGAATTGTTCAAAAGCGACAACTCTGCGTTTGCTTAAATTAAGAAAATATTTTCTTGATTCAAGTCTTGTTCCAGGTTCTAGAATCAAGTATTTTATGTTGATTTCAAGCTGTTGTTTAGTTTGCTCAAGTTTGGAAGTAAATACTCATTATAATTGTTTTTTTTTTAATTTTAGTTTTTAATGCAAATGAGACTAAATTTTAAATTTTCTTATATCAAGCAAAATATTTGCTTAACATAAGAATATTATTTCCCTCCGTGTGAATGGAATGAATTAAGCTTTTAACGATATCTGAAGTTAATTTATTTTCTACGGAACGTTTAATGTTGTGGCACGAACGTTTTGGTCATGCCAATTTTAAGACTCTGCGAGAGATGAGCAACAAAAACACCGTGGTTGGTTTCAACACAGACAAAATTCCAACTAATATGCCATTCTGCGAGGGCTGTGCATATGGCAAGCAACACCGTACAACGTTCCCGAAGTTAAGTGGAAATCGTGCAACCTAGCCAGGTGAAACTTTTCATATGGACTTATGATGACTTATGGATGAGTGTACCTTCTATTGGAACTTAAAATTATTTTCTACTGCTGAAGGAAGATTTTTCCAGATACTGTTTTGTCTATTTTCTCAAAAAAAAAAAAAACAGATGTTCTAAGAAAACTTATGAACTTTTTGGCTGAAGTGCAAGCGGACGGACACACAAATATAGAACGAAAAAATAGGACGATCCTTGAATATGCGACAGCTATGTTGCCCGAGAGGGAGCTACCATTGCACTTGAGGGCAATGTAGAGATGTAATTTTCAACGAAAAGCTTGAAAAATTAAATGAAAGGCATGAAACTAAATCGAAGGCTGCTGAAAATACTCCAAGTACGTCGCCAAAAACAAGTGAAATAAGTTCATCATATAGGAATCCTAGACTGCCGAATCCTCGCAGTCCATATAAGATAAGACATGCAGCAAAAGCACAAACCGTACCGGATGAAGCAGAAAATAGCTCCGAGTTTTGTATTGCATATTTTGAGCCTGCGACACTTGAAGAAGCTCTCGATAGTGAAGATGCTAATAAGTGGACCAAAGCCATAGATGAAGAAATTGAATCACTGACTAAAAACAAAACCTTGTGCCAAGAAAATATGACATGCAAGTCATAACAAATCGGTATATTTTTAAGAAGATTACAAGGTAAATGGTCGCGAGAGAATTTTCTCAAATTCAGGGCGTTAATTACTTTGAAATATATTCACCTGTTGTTCGAAATCAATCTGTAAGGACTGTGTTGGCAATTGCTGTAGCTTCGTGCATGAATATTATACAATTCGACGTAAAAACAGCATTCCTTCATGGAATTTTGGAGAAAAATTTTTATATGGAACAGCTATACGATTATGAAAAGGATGATAGCGTATGCCATTTACATAAAAGCTTATATGGTCTAAAACAGGCTTCGAAACAGTGGAATAAACGCATTTTCATTCATGGTGTAGGAAAGCAAATCGTGTATCTCCTCCTTTATGTCGATGACGGCCTTGAATGTGGAAATGATGCACATTTTATTCAACAATTGCTGAATGATCTTCATAACGAATTCGAAATTTAGACAAGCTAATACGTTTCTGTATCGTGAAGCTGTGGTTTTTTTAATGTTCTTGGTCGTTAGTATCAGACCTGATCTCTCCTATATTGTTGGAGTGTTAAGCAGATTTTTGCAGAACCCAGATATGACCCACTGGCAATGTAAAAGTGTAAAAGGAGTTTCCAAATATGTTCATTTTATATGATTTAAATACAAATTCTAAATATTTTATAGTTTAAATCATGCTTGATTTTAAATACAAATTCTAGTTGTTTGATAGTTTAAAATCGTTTATTGAGCTTTAGGTCAAATTTAGAACAATTAATTGTTCTAACGAATCTTTCCAAAAGAAACAACAACAACAACAACAACAACAACAACTTTTTTCAATATGAAAAGGAAAAAATCACTAGCTGATTTTATTTTCAAATACTTAAAAGGTACATTAATTTTAGGAAAAATTACAATTTGAATTCTGATTTTCAGTTGACGATGTATTGTGATGCTGACTTTGGTAATGATTTAGACACTAGACGTAGCGTAACTGGTTGGGTTGGTTTTCTCAATGGCGGGCCCATTGCTTGGAGTTCGCAAAGGCAAACAGTCACAGCAACGTCCACTAACAGAATTTATTACACTCTGTTCTATAACAAAAGCGGTAAAATGGCATAGACAGTTAATGTCTAAGCTGCTTCATCCACAATCGTCACTCATACAAGTTTTTTGTGATAATGAGAGATCCATTACTTTAGTCAAGAATCCAGAATCTTCAAAGCGTACTAAGCACATTGATGTCCAATATTTCTACACGTGCGACATACAAGCTGCAGGTGAAATAGATGTACAATTTATTGAGACAAACAAGCAGCTAACAGATATCCTGACGAAGGCGTTAAGTAAAGAGAAGATGCAATTTTTCTTAAAAGAATATGGCCTTTCTATTGATGACCAAAAAGCGCGAGAGGGAGTGTTGAGCATTAAATTACTTTTAATTTTTAAAATGTGTTCTTCGTACCCCTTCTTTGAAATCAATTAGTTCACCACAAGGGATGGAACCCCCAAACACCAAAATTTGCCAAAACTATTTTTGGATTAAAGTCGGTTGAATTACCTTTCTAATGGTAACCCAAAATTACAACTCAACACGTTTTTCATTATTCCAGGATTTAAAAAAACATTTAACCGAGAAGTGTATATTAAAATGTTTACAGAAATTTCTCTCGAGTAACACCGGGTATATCAGCTAGTTATCCCTAAACATATCAATTCTATGAGAACGCAAAAAGCTTCGCTTTTGCTGAGTATCCAACTGGAAACTCGTCTTTTATATTATTTTTTCTTTTGATCTTAAACTCAAATTAAATAATATGTAATTAATTTAGAACAAAGAATTATTAAAAACTATTTGTATCACCATTGTAACAATTGTGTAGTTCAAGTTATATTTTATGAGCAAGATATAACCATTTCGTGTTAAATCTTTTCAAATAACATAAAGTTCAATGCTATTTTTAAACTCCACAACACTTATGCTAAAGTTTGTAGTTTAAATTATGTCTTTCAATACAAAATGTCTATCATTTGTGTACATAAAATTAAAACCCGAACCTAGCCCTCATTATATACTAAAATGTATCCCAATCAGTATAGTTTTTGTTTACGTTTAGTAAAAGGCTTGATCCTTAAAATCCATCAACTGAGAATAGAAAAGACAAACGTGTCCAAACCTTCCTCCCTTACATTCAAAACATTTAGTAGTAAAACTTCTACGAATGATATTCGTAAACAAAGAATTCGTACATTCTACAAATATTCGTACAACATACAAGGTATTGGTATTGTGTAATAATGCCTGATGTAATATCTACGAATATATTCTTTTTATTTACTAATGATATTCGAATAACAAAAATAAAATAATTCGTATTTCTGCATTGTACGAATGATTGTGTGCATATAAATAATAATATTCGTAAATTTCTAGTAGTATTTACTTATGTTTTCGTACTATTTACGAACGAAATATAATATTAGTGGAAACATTCATTCGTAGGTTGACCGTACGAATTTTTAATTGAGTTTAAAAAATGTAAACCCAAAATCTTTCAGCCTGGTTTGTAGAACAACTACAGAATATAACGAACTGTATGATCGGAAAGTGACTGTAGCCTGCTGGTATAGTGCGTGGCCTGCAAGGTAAAGAGCCCAGGCTCAAACCCCAGCTCAAACAGAATTTATTTTTGCCAGGTTTATCGAGCAACTACAGAATATAAGGAACTATATGGTTGTAGAGGGGCTGTAGCCTACGGTTAGAGTGCGTAGCCCATACGCTAAAGAGCCGAGGTTCAAAGTCCAGCTCAGACAGAATGCTTTTTTTTGTTATTACCCAACCGACAAAATGATTCACATATGATCAGTGTGACCAGAAGATTTTTAAAAAAATATGCTTTTTGTTAAAAATAAAATATGCTAAATATTCCACTTTCAATTTTTATATTCCACAAAAATATTCTACTTTCAATTTCAAAGATATGTATCTAAATAACACTAAATATGCATATAAAAGAAACACAGAAGCAAGTTTAAAAACATTTATTTGAGTACTATCACACTTAAATTTATAAAACATAAGTTAATATTAAATAAATTATATTAATAAGACGTAAACAAAGGATATAGCAGTTGATTTGTACTTTATAAAAGCCCTTCAAAAATGATATTCTCTTAAAAATAGTCAATAGTCACAGAGAAAACTTAATTTTTAAGTCAGAAACATATAGAATATAAAAACCCCAACAACATTTTTAATTTTTTGTAGGAGAAGCCAAAAACGTTTTTGAATGGGACATATTTTATATTTAAAAGCCGTTTTTTGGACAAATACCTAAAAATAACTACTTAATAAACGAAATTATGACGAAATTATCACTTTACAATCTATATAATAGCACTATATGTGCTATTTTAAAACGTTTTTGGCTTCTCCTATAAAAAATTATGAACGTTTTTATGGTTTTTTGAATATTAAGTAACGATATACAATATACAAAATTAAAATTCCGGCACATCTTCGAGATCAATACTTAAATTGTTGCTTGTATTATTATCATAGAAGGTCGCATTTCTAAATTTTTTTATTAAGCTATCTGGTATTTAATAGGTATTACAACACTTTTTTTAAACATGTAGCCATGTTTTTACATTCAACAAATTATTTAAGAGTTCTTCTTGCAAATTTTCGTTTTAATAAGATTCGTATAACTAAAAATTTTCTCAACCTCAGCATTGCTAAATGGTAAACTATGCGAGGAAAGCACAAATTTGGATAAATCTTCTTCAGATTCCCAACTTTGATCAATAACTTTTTTCTGCTTTGTTGCTTTGAATCCACTTTTAAAAATAGTTAAAAGAAATAAATATTGTTTGCAATAATAGGGATATTCACGATGTGGTGCATTTGTTATAAATTTTTGCAAAATTTACAATACCTACAATTTTGTGAACGAACCTTCAGTAAAGTACATATTGTATTTTTAAAATCAGCTGATTTTGGTATGAACTTCTGTATGGAAATATTAATTTAAATCATCATTTAACTAAAGAAAATTATACAAAAATTGAAATGAAAGAATAAATTATATTAATTTTTATTAAATAATCTCACAGCGTAGCCGGTAGCTTGCTATATGCTGAGTAGAAATGCTTGTACAATCATCTGATCTAATACTCACTGAAATTTACACAGAATACAATAGTGTTCCATCGTTGCGTTTCTTCCACAGGGTTGTATTTTGAAAACTGTGCATTTTGTTTTTGTTATATTACAAAATTTACTACAAATATCAAATTAATCACAAATACACAATACAAGGGGACATACAACACATCGTGAACACCCCTTATGTTGTCTTAAGTATATTACTTACTCCTGTAACATAATCCATAAAAAATCCAACCAAACAAACATATAAGCAAATTTACTTCACTTTTTAAGCTGTGTGAAGTTATTGAAAAAATTGCAATAAAATTGACAACGAGAAGTTAACCACAAAACGAATTCCTTATATTGCGTTTCACAAGGTGGTTCAGAGATGAAAAAATATAAAATGTCGATAGCCAAAAATAACCACTTAGTATTCAAATAGACATTTTTTATTGGAATTTTTGTTAATTTTAAAAAATATAGGAATACGCAAAATATTCCACTTTTTATGCTGCATATTTGTATAAAACAAAATATGCTTCCCGAAGGTAAAATATGCCAAAGTGGAATATAATATTCCACTCTGGCCACACTGCATATGATATCGTTTACGAATCGCTTTCTCGTACATTTCATTCACTAGCAATTATCACATACGATTCACTAGTAAAATCGCGGGTGGGAGAAATTCCTCCTTCGTTAACGATCCGTTAAAACTGACAAAAGCAATTCGTGAACGAGTCACCAAAACTAAAAAAATGCATTCGCTAACGAATCTTAATATTTAAAAGAAGCAATTCGTTAATGAATCGTCAATTTTAAAAGAAGTCATTCATTAACAAATCTTCATATTTAATGAGAATTGCTCTCAAATCGCTGAAATTGAAGGAAGTGATTCGCTAGCGAGTCGCTGAAATCGCTGAAACAAAAAAAAGAAATAAGTAGTAGGAATAAAAATTTCGGGTGGGCTAAAAGCATCTTAAATGCTATTTAACAAAGCATACTTTTAATCGGTGTTTTCTTTAAGCATCTCGTAGCTGAAAACTACGAATAAAATTCGTAGAATGGACACAATTTTTAGTAATATTTACACACAAATATTTTTGAGTGTTCGTGCTTCTCAACCAAGCTTAAGTTAAGAATCCTATCTAATCGTAAATATTTTTTAATAATATAGCAATTTTCATTTCGCCCGGCAAGAGGTAGAGTCAGCTGCTGAGAAACTATGAATTCAAATATATACAAAATAGCTTTTACCAAAGTCAAAAACGTGCCGCTTCAACGCGTTGCTCCATTCATAACAAACAACACTACTTCACAAGAGTCACCATCGAGACCATCGCAACGTAAGAAAACGGAAGACATTCAGCTATTACCACGACATGAATTATGGGAATTGCTCTGCTCTCGTATAGCAGAGAGACTCACTTTCTCGTAGCTTAGACGCCTTTGCTTGCCAAAGATATAAATTACTTTAAAGTTTCGTGTGGAATTACCCACTATTGTTATATTATTATTTTCATAATATGGCAACAACGTTCATGTGAGTAGACAACAAAACAGTCCGGGGAGTTGTGGGTTGTGTTAGTGGTAACGAGGATTCTTACACTACGTTATGAATATACATTTGCACAAATTTGTCTACTGCTACAGGCATTTTGGGTAAAATCTTAATGGGTTCTTTTCAGGTTTCGTGCGTGTTGTCCTGGAGTCATTTGGGAGACCCCAAAAATTGATTCAATACGGTTGTTCTTTGTGCCTGTACATAAAATGCTTCTCACACATTTATTCCAATCATTATTCGAAGGATGGTCTGAAGTTTTCTCGTCCTGGCTGAAAGTAAAAACGAAAAGATGCGTGCGTGTCAAACTTTTATGGTATCACTTTCATTAGTCAAAAATTGTCGTGCAAAATGCAAATTGGTTTCATTTGTGTTTCACTTAAAAAGTTTTGTTAATTTATGTAACCTAATCTTAGGGGAAATTCAAAGTCATCTTCCTGTCAGTCAAGGATAACTTTGTATTAGGTCTAATTATCTTAACTAGATGGTTAAAAAGTTTGCGTAGCATGTTTTGATAGATCTTTCAACTTCAGTGTTGATTGCTTGAATTTTTGTCGCAATTATTTTCTAGTTAATTATTTTCAAATTTGCAATATAGAGTAACTTCGGGTGATGTGGAATATGCGTCTTATGTGGATTCACCATCAATTTCGCAAACTTAACCTTATTTGGCCACTTTATCTGTTTGTATACATATTATACAGAAAAATATTAACAGCACGCGCTTTGTATTAAAAATGATGAACATTTAGTTTTCAATTAGCGTATGAATGAAAAGTCGACTTTTTTGTGCGCTTTTTTAAACAAGTGTTTTGTTCAGAGCTACAATGAAATAGGAATTGAATTAGTATTTCACATTACCCATCTGAGGGATTCCACATTACCCTCCAATTTTCTAAACGAAGGTTTTTGAGGTGCTTTAAATTTTTTAATTTTAACTTGTTTTAATATATAAAATGTTTAATTTTTGCAAAATTAATCAATCAATTAGAAATCACATTGTCATCCATTTGCTCTAACTTTTGCTAATACTTTTTCGATGAGCGCAAAAATAAAAATAAGGGTTCCACAATACCCCAACTTACTCTAATGTTTTAGCGGAAAAATTAACGTAAAATTATATGGAAAAGTTTTTTATATTTCTGTAGTGTATGTTTAAAGGAGTGTTGTTTCTTACAATTTGCATTAAAAATATAAATAATAAGACAATCGGTGTTTTATGAATTTTATTATTTGACACGAAAAAATGCGCGCAATCATATCGACGTCTTATAAAGAAATATGTACAAAAGAGAATAGACTTAAAAATCAACACACAAAATCAGTAGGCTTTATACAAATAAAGACATCAATATATGAAAATTGTTTAAAAATTTGTTTTATATAAATGAGTGTATGAAGATGATATGTCTGATGGATGAATGTCTTATGTGCATAAAAACCATTTTAAAACTTAAAACAGGCCTGTTTGTGGCTATTTTAGAACTTAACTACTTCGCAAAGTTTGATTTACAGCCCTATTCTGGCAAATTAACAAATTGTTAACCAGTATTTTTAATATTTCTATGTGTTTGTTGTAATTTTTTTATTTAAAAACAATATTTGAAGTTCAAAAATAAAAAATTTTTATAAAAATTGTCAACTGCTTTTCAGTTATTGACAATTTCATTAACAAATTTTTTTTTTAGCTTTAAATTTTGTATTGAAAACAATAAACACATAGAAATATTCAAAATACTGGTTAACAATTTGTTAATTTGCCAGAATAGGGCTGTTAGTATAGATTTCAGTAAAAATGTGAAAGTTTGAACTCAATTTTCTCGAAACAAGATAATTGCGACATAGCACCATATCCACTCATGTTATCTATATATATAAAAATGGATGTACGTGGGTATGTGGCTATATTACGTATAGACTCCAAAACTGCTGAACCGATCTTTATGAAATTTTCAGGAAAACTGAAGTCACATCTTGGGAGTGTTCCTGTGAGGTTTGGTAAGGATTTGACAAGGAGGCCCATACAAGCCAAATTTGCGCTGTCGACCACAAATCAAAAAAGGGTATACTATATCAGACGGTTTTGATCGTGAAAAACTTAAATTCAGTAATTTTGTTCAGATGGTTACTGTCGGTAACTGTACAAAAATGGGCGTGGTTGCAATATATATACGCCTACTTTTTCAGAATCATGGCAATTCCGGAGTTTTACACATTTTTATAGTTAAACTTGCTTGTAGGTGCATCAAGAGGCGGTCACTTTATATAAATGTTTTCACGCCCACTTTTACCGCCCACAAATCAATATCAATACATACAAAAAGCACAACGATGTGTGTGTGATGCCTATAGACTCCAAAACTACTGGATCGATTGACCTGAATATTTGGCAGTCGATTTGTTTAAGGTACGAGATGGTTGAGAAAACAAAGTTACCACACCCCCTTTTACGCCCCCAAAGCAATAAAAAAGCTATATTTCAGTCTGTTTGGGTCGTATAAGGCTAAAATTCAGTAATTTAGTGAGTACGCCTACTGTCGATAGCTGTAGTAAAAATAGGTTTCCAAGCCCCTTTTTACCGCCCACAAATCAATGAAAATGCTTCATTTCAGACGGTTTTCGTCGTATAAGACTTAAATTTAGTAATTAAGTGAGTACGGTTACTGTCGACGACTGTACTAAAAATAAATTTCGTCCCCTTTTCCGCCCATAAATCAGTGAAAATGCTATATTTCAAGCAGTTTTGGCCGTATAAGACTGACACTTGGTACTTAAGTTTGTATGGTTACTTTTGACAACTGTACTAAAAATAACGATAACGCTATATAGCAGTGTCGTGCAGCTTTGCACACTTGAGATTGTGTTTGTGCAGTAAAATATGTATTTATCTCATGATACAAAGAGCTACAGGTAAAGTATTCCCGGCGCAACAAACAAAATTTACTGCGCACCTCGTCATCGGTGCTCGTCAAATGTGACACTTGATGAATACATTCAAAAGAAAATGTAGAAAAGTGACGAAGATAGCAAAATGAAAACGAACATACAGTCAAAATTCTGTCAAGCACATCAAGCAACGTAGCCGCTTTTTGTGTAAATCGGTAAAAAGGGAAAAAAGTACCCCTACAAAATATGCAAATTTTTCTTCACAAACAGTACTAAAAGATATATTTACTTTATTTTGGACATGAGCTTTATAAAACAATATTTATTTCATATCAGTAAAACAAGTTTTCATAAGAAAATGTAGGCATTTTAAAATCTTTATACCCTATGAATAAATTGTGACTACGTTTAAACCAAGGAGCACCTTGCACGTCACAGCAAAGATGGCGGACATGCGCAATACTTTATCTGTAGTTCTTTGTATCATGTATTTATCTCACCTACAGAACGATTAAAGCTTCAGTGTTCAACCAAATGTCAAGCAGATAAGGTCTGCGCTTGCATGTTCCTTGAATATATTATATTATATATGTGTCGATAAGCAATAACAGCTTAAGTCGATTTAAGACAGAACTGAGTTATTGATATAGTTGTGTGCCACGTATATATCATTATGAACACACAATATCTAGAACTTCTAGCATGACCTTAGCCAAAGATATGACGCAAAAACAAAATAACCTTTCATATAACTTATATGGCTATTGAAAACTTTGAAGCAAGATTTCTGGAAACTTTGAAATAGACTTAAGCTGTTATTGCTCATCGACACAGATATAACGTAAGATTACACTGTATAAAATTTTATGTATGCAAAATTTTTGGAAGTACTTAAAAAAATTTTCTATTTTTAGAAAATAACGGCATGACGCGGCAACAAAGAGGTAAAATGAAAAAATTATGCATACCAAAGCATTACGATAATTTGCATGGCCAATATAAGGTAATTGTGGGGCATGCGATAGATAAATTAATTAATAATTTAAAAGCGGCATGTCCACATATCATATCATATAGTGATCAGTTCCAAATACGTATAATGAAAGCATCTTACGCTGTCAATTTAGCCTTGGCAAATCACAATAAGCCACATAAGCACACAAAACAAAAACATATTTGTTTTGACGTAGAATTACGTCTTACAGCGCGGTTTGTATGGGGGTCATTTTCACAATTTTTTTCAAAGTGATATTTGACACTTTGGGGTATACCTACAGCCTTTAATATTGATCGTACAAAATAAAAATGCCAAAATATCAGTTTTAGTGGGAATAAAACGAATATCTAATAAAATAGCAACATCTAAGAAGATGAAAAATTCATATATTCGTATGAGAAATGCACAAGCAGCTTTGCTGCTTATGCTGTTTTTAAGGTTGTTGTTGTTGTTGTTGTGTTTGCTTGTTTGGTTCGTAATTACGTCGTTCGTTGTTGTGCTGCTTTTGTTGTTGTTGTTGTTGTTTTTATTAAACATACATTAAAACATACATATATATATTGCGCATGTCCGTTCTCTTTGTGAGCACGTCCATGTGACGTCAGAAGTGCAAGAGAAAAGAGAGTCAAACTGACTGAAAAAAACGTAGTAGACAATTTTTAATAGGGGTATTCCATTTAAATATCTCCTCATTTTCTTATAAAATCTTGGTTTTTTAAATGAAATAATTTTAAATCAAAAAACAACGCTTGTACAGAAAAAAAGTTAATATTTTTCATTACTATCTTTGATAACAATTTTATATCTTATTGGGGTGTTAACTTCCGTGTTGACCCCTTCACAAAATAATAGCTATATTGTTCGATTTATTTTGAGAGCAGTTTGGTTGTTTCATTTTGTGTATTGTGTTTGTTTTCCAATTAGCCAATCAGATTCATTTGATTAGTTTCGTTTATTGTTTATGTGATATTTTTTTTTGGATATATTTTCACTTATGGCGTAGACCTGCGCAGTAGATTGCCATTTCTGCGCACTTAAGGCGTGATCTTCTTTATATTGTTCTAGAATACACATCAGTTGCGTTCTTTTTTTTCCCCAGATAGCCAATCGGCTCGGTTGAAAACGGTGTGCACTTTTAAAAGGACTGAAGCGGACCGTTTCGTTGTCAGCAAACTATGCATTGTGTGTTTCAAATAAGCGTACCATTTATTAAGTTGTATAATAATGTTGGTTTTCTATGATTTAGATTCAAACTCTAAATGTTTGATAGTTTAAATCATTCTTGATTTTAAATACAAATTCTAGTTGTTTGATACTTTAAAATCGTTTATTGAGCTTTTGGTCAGGTTAGAACAATTAATTGCTCTAACGAATTTTTTTCCAAAGAAACAACAACATTTTCAATATGAAAAGGCAAACATCACAAGCTGATTAATTAGTTAGCTGATTGATTACCTAGTTAGAGCAATTGATTGTTCTAACCTGACCTAAAGCTCATTAACGGTTTTAAACTATCAAACAATTAGAATTGGTATTTAAATCATAGAAAATCAACACAATAAATAACAAAGTCAAATAGAAAACTTTAAGTATACATATTAATTTTATTTGTTGTTAAACAATTCTAACCTTTTCTTGAAATAGTTTTTATGAAGTTGCAACAATAAACTAAACAATAAACGGCAACTCAACTGCACTACCTTGATTTCAGTACAAGATTCAATGCATATTTCAGCATTTTTTGGCGAACGGGTGAAAAAGAGAGGGAAAAAAGATAAGATCAAACGACACATCAAGTGAATATGACATAAATTTCAATTCGATTCTTGATACATATAAAAAAAGGACTTGATAATTATATAGAGAACAATTTAAAGGTACAAAAACATGTCGTTTTTATACCAGCAAATCAGACGTTGCCGTTTTAAGTACCGTTTAGCTGGCACAGTAACATTCATGGCTTGTTGGGTTGTAATGCAATTGAGAATACAGATGCATGTAGCTAGAGAGCCAGTATGTGGCTACAAAAAAATGTACTACTACTAGCCAAGGTTGCCAGTTAAAATTTAATAAAATAAAAAAATATCAAAAAAAAAATTCACGATCATTAAAAATTACCACAAAAATACCACGCGTTTTAAAAATACCACCACAAATTCCATATGCATTTAAAATTGCCACAAAAATCTTATTCGCATTAAAAAATACCACAATAAGTCCCATATGCACAAACAATTTAAAAAACATTTAGAAAAACCACAAAGAAAATTTGCTTCCTAAAAAAGAAAAAAAAAATGTAAGAAGAATATTACCATACTCCCACGGAAATTTAAATAATACCCCGCTGAATTTCCACGCCAATTAAAAAATACCACGCTGAATTAAAAAATTTAATAGGAATTCCCAGAACAAAAATTCCTAAGGGCAATTAAAAATTACCACGAATGGAATTTTTCCAACATAACTGGCAACGTTGCTTCGAGCTGCTGGTATTGTTGTTTTGGTTCTGCATGTGTTGCAAAGGGCAGTTTTTCACTCGGCAATTCTATGAGCAATAATTGCTTTCGCCGCAAGTAGTTTGTTGACTACTCGGGCTTAAAGGGGACTTTCGTAAACCCCCTCATGCGGGCGAATAATCCACAAACTGCTTGCGGCAAAGGCAATTATTGCCGAGTGAAAAGCGGGACAAAGAGATCTTGCTACCAGAGCAATAATTGCTTTCGCCGCAAGCTCGAGAATTTTCGTGTGTAACGAGTGAAAAGCGGGACATAGTAAGCAGAGTTCTGTTTATTTTCTGTGGACGATTCGGTTCATCCCCTCTAAGGCGCCTGTAACACGTTCAATATACAGTGTCCGCCATATAACTTTTTTTTTCAACTAGTGCTTATTTTGTGAATGGTAACACTTAGCTCATGTCTGATTTGACAGATAATTAGTTTTATCCTTCCGCTGAGCGAATATGGTTGTGTATACGCTTGAACAACGTGAGAAGTGGGCCTGCGATCGACTTACACAAGATGCCGATTTTGCAAAAAAATCATCTTTTCAGATGAAACTCATTTTGATCTTGGCGGGTATGTAAACAAGCAAAATTGTCGCATTTGGGGCACAAAAAACCCGCACGCACACATTGAAAAGTCGCTGCACCCAAAACGAGTCACTGTTTGGTGCGGATTTTGGTCCAGAGGAATAATTGGGCCATTTTTCTTCGAAAATGAGCAAGGAGTGGCCGTTACAGTCAATGGCGATCGTTATCGGGCCATGTTGAATGAATTTTTGTTCACAAAAATTGAAGAGGAGGATATTGGCAACATTTGGTTTTAACAGGACGGCGCTACGTGCCACACAGCCGAAGCTACACTCGATGTTTTGCGCCCTGTTTTTGAAGATCGCATTATCAACCGCAGAGCTGATATCGTTTGGCCAGCTCGGAGCTGCGATTTGACACCGTTGGACTATTATTTGTGGGGTGCCCTCAAAGATAAGTGTTACGTCGACAAGCCAGAGACAATTGACGCTTTAAAGGACAATATTCGTGAAGCCATTGGTGAAATACAGCTGCACACAATCGATAATGTGCTTAAAAATTGGACCGATCGTGTAGGCTACTGCATGTCCAGCCGAGGCAGCCATTTGAATGGAATTATTTTCCATTATTAACCGGAAGAATTGAACTTTCAAATAAAAAAAGAAATTTGAGAAAATATTGAGTAATTTTTTTTTATAGAATTTTCAAAAAAAAAAAAGTTATTTGGCGGACCCTGTATATTGATCAATATACAGTATCGTGATCTGTATTGAACGTGTAGCATGCAGTATTCACGGATCGTGATCCAGATCACAAAATATTTAAATATTTTGAAATCTAGATCGCGGATCGCAAAAGTGTTAATAAATATTGAACGTGTAGCATATTGTGTGTCATTAATACGCGATACGGCAGTAGGCGGTGAAATAAAAATTAGCGGTATTCACGGTATTCACTTGCCTGTGCATTTAAGTACTTGTGCAGTTAGGTTTTCGTGAGCACACTTAGCCAAAATTGTATGATTACTGACGCGATAAATATTGAACGTGAAGCATTCAACCGCGAACCATCAATCCATGAATTTGGATCGCGATCCAAGTATCACAATAAATATTGAAAACTTTTTATAAAACAAAACAAATTTTTACATGAATTTAATTGTGAGCATTTTAGATCAGGTAAGTTTAAAGAAGGACAACAACAACAAATTTGTTTTTGAATAATTTTTATTTAGAAGATGAAATAGTTTAAAACAGTTTTGAAAAATATACATGAAAAACCAGAATTTTTCTCTATTACTGTATAAAAAGGAATTCTACGTCTATACTTACGATACTATCGAAACTGTGTCTTTTTTTACTATTAGCAGGCCTTTTTACATTTCCGTCTACTTATCTGTAATTCACATTATCTGTCTGTCGGTCTGATTCCTGTTGACATTCCGTCCACTACTTATTAATTTAATTTCGTAATACAAATCCGAGCAAAAAAATATTCTATAATGCCTAGTAAAATTTCTGCAAAAAAGGCTTTAGCACTACTTTGTTTTCAGTGTGAGCTTTAAAGCGCTCATTAATACATACTCAAGATGAGAAAGTATAGGTGTGCAAAGCTGCCCGACACTGCTATATAACCACACCACACCTTTTGAAAGATCATTAAAATTGACTATTGGGTCGATTGAGCTAAAATTTTGGCTTTGTTTGTATGGTTACTGTCAGCAACTGCACTAAAAATTGGTTTTCACGCCCCCCTTTTATCGCGCACAAACCACTGAAAATGTTTTATTTCAACGGTTTGGGTCATATTAGACAAAAATTTTGTAATTTAGTTCGCATGGTTACTCTCGGCAAGTGCACTAAAAATGGTCCTATCCCACTTCAGATAAACTCACTTTTTGCGGGGTCAGCGTGGAGTAAAGCAAAGTGCGCCAGGCTTAAGCTAAATTGAGCTGAAATTTTAGCAGTCGATTTGTTTCGATTGCGAGATGGTTTAAGGGAAAACATTTTGCCACACCCCTTTTTATCGCTTACAAAATAACAAAAATACTATATTTTGCACGGTTTTGTTCGTATTAGACTAATATTTGGTAATTTAGTTCATATGGTTACTTTCGGCAGCTATACTTAAAATGGTGAATAAATTTAGCATTTCTTGAAATTTTCGAGTATGGCAGTAAGGCGGTCTATGGCATAACAACGTCTGCGGTGGAGTACTAGTCAAATAAAAAATGTAAATTCAATCTTAATAATTGGTGCGTATGTATGTCCGAGCATCACGGCTGAACCACTGAAGCTTTCCACCTTGAATTCACACCGTAAATTCTTGTGGTGCTCCGGATCTCCCTAGGTGGCGATGGGGTCGAAAATTCCTATTTATGGACATATTTAGCCCAAATTCACACCATATATTGTGACAGTACACACCTGAATTTTCAAAAAATCAAATTTTTTTTATGATTGATTTTTGTTCAAAAGACGTCAAGGAATCTATTTTTAATGATATAAAATTTGAAATTAATGTCTATGTTAAATGGCGAAGGTTTTAAACGCAGAGCGTCAAGGCCGTATAATCAGTGTTAAAAACTTTAAAGCGCTTTTTCTAGAAATTATATTTTTTGAGTAGGCGGGCGTGATAAAAAAACTACTACACTGTTCGTTCTGATATTTTAATATGTTATTGTACACATATAAGTCTATAGATTGAACTACGGATAGAAAAATCGGTAAAGTATTCTTGGTTTTCATGGGATTTTTTGGTCCAAAAAATCATCTAATTTCGAAAAAACGCCGCCATTTTGTCAATTTTAGCCAAAAAATTCTTTTAGTTCAATCTATAGCGGCTTTGATGCTGATTAAAACTACTTTTTTATTTTTTTTTTTCAGACGTTCCAGTGAGCCAAAATCACGCTCGCCGTGATTTTTTGATATTATTTTCAAATACCTGCATCAGCCAACAAACATGCTGGAGACATAAACAGAAATATGCAAAGTTACAATAAGATATGTTGTTCCTTTCTTAAAAAAATTTTCATTTTAAAAATTTAATTTTTGAAAAATCTAGGTGTGTACTGTCCCCTTAAATAAAAAAGAAGTCTTTGAAAAGATTTGGACCCGGTATGTGATGATGGGGTGGAGATATTTACGATAATTTAATATTTATCTATACACAGCGATGTGAAAATAAATAGGGGCACCTGTATTTTTATATTAAAAGCGATAATAATAATGAATTATATACAAGGTGCCGCAGACATAGATTTAATTCCCTCAGGTGGTGGTACTCCTTGATTAGGCGATTAAAAAATTGCAAAGATGAAGGTCACCTCCTCCCCCCTTTGGGTGCTAGAGAGGAAAAACTTGAAAATATGTTTCATTACATTTTACTCCATATTTAATGTATCTCTCAGTCGATTTCCAAAGTTTTTATTTTGTTGAGAAATCAAATTTACATTAGATTGTTAATAAAACGTTTTGCATAAAGTCACAATTAAGAAAGTTATGAGCAACTAAATTCTAAAAAATTTTAAATCAACTTTGATAATAAATATCTCGATTATTAAATAAATTTTTTTTATTATAAAGTTTTCTATTGACTTGGTTTTTGATCTTGCCATAGTACTTGAGTACTGAATGCAAACAAAACTACTTTTTCAGTTTAAATTACCACACGTAAAACTGTTAGCTTTTAGTGTGGTACGATTAGAAAACGGTTTTTGTATTATTGGTTTGAAGGTCATGTAGTCTCTTTTTCAAGATGCTATTGACTTTGGAGTTCGGTTAAGAGATAAATAAAATATAGAGTATGACGTAATGACACATTTTATCAAGTTTTTCCTATCTATCTTCCAAAGGGGGGAGGGTGAACCTCATCCTTACATATTTTTACTTGCCTGATCAAGGAGAATTACCATCCGGCAACTCAATTAAAAATGGGCGTGGTCAAACTATAACTACGCCCACTGCTCCAAAATCATTATAATTCCTGAGTTGTGCATGTTTTTATAATGAAACTTGGTGTGTATGTGCTATGAGACCTAGTGGTGGTGACTATATATGTATTAATGTTGCCCCGGCTACTTTTACCGCCCTTCTCTATTTATATACAATCGTTCGAGTGGTGTCTCTTAAGATCTCAGGAAAGGTAACACCTAAGGCCACCAATATCTTTAAGTAACGTTAATATCTCGCTTAAGGGAGGGTTCTCCTGGATTTTTTTGGATTTGGCCGAAAAACAAGCAAAATTTGAGAATGGTTTGTGGGAAAATGAAAAGACATACGAACTTATGCTTTTGAACTTTGATTCGTGGTTTATTGACGAGTAAAAAAAAAAAAGATATTTGAAAAATTCAAAATGGCGGCTTGAAAATGGCGGATCTCGTCGACCTCTGCGCGCAAAACATCGACCTCCCGCGGACAGTGTGGGGCCTCAGGTAGTGAACTGAAATGAGAAATGTATAAAATTTATTAAAATTGATAACATTTCATATGCCTGGAACCTAACTTCAATTAAGTTTGGAAAAAAAAACCAATTTTATGGACTTTTAAAAAAAAATTGAAATTTTTTGCTTTTTTTTTACTTAGATCGCGTTTAAAAATTATAAATAAACAATTTTTTATGCCAATGTTAGGTTCCAGGCGTACAAAAAAGTATATACTTTCAAACATTCTTTGAATGAAGGAAATCGGATCAATAGAACAGGCCCTGTGCTGTCCGTTAGATTAGAAAATATGGTTCCGAGAAAAACGCGTTTAAAGTTATTAGAAAGTTTGCGTTGACATAACTTTCTTGTTTGATAAGTTATCACGACCATTATCAGTTCTTATAGGTTTTTGGGGTCGCTGATTATGAATTTGAGGTCAAATTTAGAAAATTCAAAATGGCGGATCCAATATGGCGGATGAAAAAAATTTTGCATCTGCCAATTTCCAGTATAATGTCTATTGAAAGGTTTTTGTAGTCGCCGAATGTGAATTTATCATTACTTTTTTCGTAAAAAGGTATACAACAGCTAACAATTGGAACAAAATAACTTTTTCTTGCAATTTCAAAAGAAAATTTCTAACTACAGGCTTTCGCAATCGCGGAACGTGAATTTATTGTCAATTTGTTGTCAAAACATTTCACTTACATCAGTCGCTTATTCCGGGGCCATATAAAATTCCTTCTTCGATCTCGAAGTTCTGCTGCTTGACCTTTTCCTGCAGACGATGCTCAAGGCGGGCGTTCCGAGCTTTCAGTGGTATTCTTCGTTCGGCGTTCGTGACCCTCTCAGCGTCGGCTGCGGCGGAGTATCGACAGGCCTCGGTGCCAACGCCAATTTCCATCGCGTCCATAATCCGCAGTAAAGATGCTCTCCCCTCGTTGAATAGGCACGCAGCGATTAATGTAGAAATTTCGATCACTTGCCCTCCGCAGTGCAAGTGTTTTGGCGCCAATCTCCACACTGTTGCGTTGAATGATTCGTTGGAGTTTTGCGTATTCCCTCCAAGGCAACGTGTCAGCAGCTTTGTGGTAGAAAGGGCCTCGTAGATGGGCTTGATGGCTTCGGCAACATTATCGGCAAGAGGAGTGGGGTGTTTGAAGGTCGCTAGTGTTCCTTCTCTCTTCGCAACTTGCCACTTGCACCAAGTGTCACTTTTATCGGGACATAAATGATGTTGCGGATTTTCAGAGGTCGAGCATTTGTGATAATAAGTTGCCCAAATAGCATTGTACATATCTTGAATGGAATTTTTGTTACTTCTAATCGCCTTGCCGTAATACACAGTCAATTCTGCGACAACTTTCTCTATCTATTTACCGGACCCCTTTCCACCGAGACCCTTTGTGGTCTTCTTTAACTGCCGAAGTCGACTTCCCATACGCTTCTGGACGTGGCCCACTCATTCCTTCTTAGATACCGGGCACTCTGCATAGGGATTCAAATCAATGATAGCCTTGAAGGTTTTTGTGTCCCCGTCGCCGATGTTATTCGCGTACTTGACCCCGAGAAGATTTTCTGATCGCAGAAACATTTCCTTCACTCCGTCTACCTCCATTTTGCCCGCACTTCCGGTGTGATTTGCGGTGCACTCATCGACATGGTTCTCGCTCCATTCTTCGAATTCTGGTGTTCCTTGCTTCGATGCCTAGTTGCGGCAGGCTTGGCAGTAAGACGATTTTACAATAACATCCAGAATTTTCACGGTGTGCTTGCCAATAAGTGAGACGAGTCCAAACTGCGATGAAAAACCTCGCTTTTTCCACGACCCATCGCCGGAAATAGTCAAGTGCGTCGGCTCGTTACCCTCTGCAGCGTTGGCTTCAATTTCCTCGCGCACGGCCTTCTTTTGAACCATTTCGAAGACGGTCTTCGACGCAGTGTGCAATCTGTCCAGGAAATTGTAATAAATTTTGTGACTGAATGAGTGTCTGATGTCCAGCAGGGAGCAAAAAATCCTCACACTCTCTAAACCACACCCGAGAACGCGAAAAACAAACATAAGTCGTCGGTTTATTTCGTAAACGTTGTGCGACATCGGAGACGACACTAACGAGCGCCTTTCGCACGAACAGTCTACAGTGAGTTTAAAGCCAACGCCTGGTCCAGCCACTTCCCCGAATTTCACTGCACCATGACACGACTTGCACACGATAAATTTGCTCAACGCGTTGAAAATCAAGTAAAAATTACAAATAACGTAATGCGAGTTCCCATCGACGGGCACATCATCGTAATTGGCATTTTTCAGCTTTTTCGCTGATGAACTGACGTAGTCCGCCTCTGCTTCTGCCGTGAACTGATTCCCCTTGAAGATTCTCTTCTTCGGTGTACGAGAAAGTTTGCCTCTGTATTTCGGCATTTCAGCGAAAAAACTCCGAAAACAAATAGAGAAATACACGAGCGCGAAAACAACAAATAATAAGGTTATGGCGACTTTGTGCCGTATCGCTAATTTTTCGTAGGTGCTGCTACCTATAATACAGATTACAATACGTGAAAAGGAGTTGCATTACCAACCGTTATTCGTTTCGGGGCATAAGGCGTCATCTAGGGCCGCGCGGTGAATCGGTCCCCGAGCGTCCCGCGCGCGCTTGACATGGGTACGTTTGACACGCTCTAGCTCGAGAAATACGCGTCGTATTGAAATATCCCTTGGCACAAACATTCTACATACAGTACGACCTCGCTCAACGCAACCCTCGCTACACGCAACTCCTCGATAATCTCAACACCCAAATTGTACGCAAAGTATAAATTGCAACAAAGTGCAGACCAAAATTTCCCA
The DNA here is from genome assembly GCA_963920525.1 of Dichetophora obliterata. NCBI lineage: Eukaryota > Metazoa > Arthropoda > Insecta > Diptera > Sciomyzidae > Dichetophora > Dichetophora obliterata. The sequence goes on along the minus strand of OY986436.1, from coordinate 167,627,967 downwards.
ATTTTTAAAAAAATAAATTGAATAAAATGAAATTATGTTTCTGAACAAACATTTTTCGATTCACTTTAATTTGAATGTGTAGAATATGCATATTTTTTTTTGGAAATAGGTCTATTGGCCAATATAAAATTTTTCCTCGGTTTTTGCAATAACCTCAGATTTCGCAATTGGCTTGAATTTAATTGGTTGCGTTAAGCGAGGTCGTACTGTATATGTAACTTTCATTTTATGTAAAAAAAAAATCGATTTTTTCAAAAAAATCCAGGAGAACCTTCCCTTAATAAGAAAAAGCAACACACACTTTTACTGCCCACAATTTAATAAAAATGCTTTATTTCAGACGGCTTAGATCATCACGAGTGTAAATTTCTAAAGTAAATGTCTGGCATGTGTTTTTTTTTTTGATTCGCCCGGAGGTATGAAATCTTCCAAAGATACGTGTACCCGTCCTATACGCATGCACGATTTACATTCTAGAATCTGCCCGAATCAGCCGGGACAGACAGAATGCACCTACGTACTAAAACATACCCCCTATTGGCAATTAGGATTTTCCACTAAGCACATTAATTGGCTTTTCAGCGGAATTTAAAAATTGAATATATATAAAACGCGTATTTAAGTATACTTGATTCTATATAAATAAGCAACATCGAATTAAATAATAGTAATTATCAATTTAAGGTACCCGAAAAACAATCCAAAACACTAAACTCATTTTAACTAGTTTGCGGCCATTGTCCAACCCAAAGACCTAAGTGGAAATGAGATAAATCTCATATCCGCCAAATCAAAATCCCAATTAGTTGGATATGCATTTGAGCCAACGCAGGCATAAACTTGTGTAAAAAAGAGATATACTCTGGCACACCAATCCAGGTGATAGTGTGAGTTCAGTCTAATTTCAAATCAGGAAACCACGTGAGCATGTAAATCCCAATTCGATTAAAAATTAAAATATTGAATAATTAAAAAGTAAGTTTTAAAAACGATTCATATTTGATGGTGCTTACTTTATAAAACATATCATTGAGACAAAAAAGAGAAACAGAACAATCTCAATTACCAATATTACATTGTTATAAAACTGCGTTAGGTATAATAGGTAACTTCATCCTATTGATTTAATTATTTAAATGTAATATAATTTTCCGTTTTAAGACGTCTACCGAATTAGAAAAATTAATCATGTTGAAGTTATCATTGAAATCACTGCAAATGCATCGTAAAGGTTCATGAAGAGCGTAATTAGAACCACTGACTCAACTTGAAAAACAGAAAATGTCTATTTCCTCTCCTTGGGATGTTAAAATTTAGAGCTGAGATATTCCGAATTAATCTCGCCACGAAGTAATTTATACAGAAACATGACATTAAGCATCATTCTTCTGATTCTTAGGGAAGGTAGTAAAATAATTTTAAGGCGTATTTCATACGATGGAAGCATAATATTGGGGTTCCAACGACTATGACGTAAAGCAAAAAGTAAAAACTGTTTTTGAACGGATTCTATGCCGTCGATGTAGACATTATATTGTTGGTTCCATACAACTGATGCATATTCAAGAATTGGCCTTACGAGAGAGGTATATAATAATTTAGTAGTAAAGGGATCACTGAATTCTATAGCCCATCTTTTAATGAAACCAAGGACTCCTCTTGCCTTATTTATCACCATATTAACGTGGAGATTGAAGCGAAGTTTTGAATCCATAATAACACCAAGATCGAGAAAACGGAAACTATTTCTAAGTTAGTGTTATTTATAATGTTATTTATGTTACTAGCAGATCTTCGCGAGAATGTCATTTGCTTAAATTTTTTTAAGTTGAGATTTAATATATTTAAGCTACACCAGTCCACAAGTCTATTTAGATCAGATTGTAAAAGATTTCGTTCTTCGGGTGATTTGTAACAAAGAAAAAGTTTCACGTCGTCAGCGTACATTAAGACGTTACAGTGTTTTATTACCGAAGGAAGATCATTAATGAATAGTAAAAACAAAACCGGTCCAAGATGACTGCCCTGAGGAGCAGATGACTGCCAGAAGTGACCGAAATACTTTTTGAAAGAGAATTCTTATATAAAACCTTTTGAGTACGTCTAGATAAATACGAATTTATCCAATTTAATAATGTGACAGGAAACCCAATAAGTTGGAGTTTTTTCAAAAGAAGATTATGATTAACACTGTCGAAAGCTTTGCTAAAGTCCGTATAAATAACATCAGTCTGCAGTCTCAAAGTAAAACCATTTATAACACGCGTAGTAAACTCTAAGAGGTTTGTTGTAGTGGACTTCCCTTCAGAAAACCCTGTTGAAAGACAGAAATGGTGGAAGACACGGAGTGGGTTAATTGATCAGTTATGATTTTCTCAAATAACTTAGGGATTGCATTTGGTTGAATGGCGATTTGTTTGGACACTTTCACAGTTTTCACAAATTCACAAAATGATCACAAACAAATTAGTTGAATTGGGACAGGACAACGTCTGTCGGGCCCGCTAGTATTTTTTAATTTACTAGATGGCCTAGCAGACATTGTTCTGCGCCTTCCTATCTTCACAAATATGGGTGAAGTTTTATATGTCTGTAGTGTAGATATTAATTAACTTGATAACAGTCAAACATATCGGCCTATAGGCACGAACCATTGTATCTACAAAACAAATATATTGTGCAAATATGACCTCAATCGGTCAAGTCGTTCAGAAGTTACATGACCACAAACAGGCTCAACAACGATTTTATCTAATATGTTCAAAGTATGGTTTAAATTATGATTTTTTTATTAAAATACTATATGGTTTGAATTTTATTTGAATCGGTCCAAAAATAAAAATTTTCGAAAAAAGCGACCCCAGCGACGCCTTGAGGGTCTTACATAAATAAAAACATTCCGGAGTACCTCATAAACATATGGTGTTAATATCAGGTGGATAGTTTCAGTAGTTCAGCCGTCATGGTTGGACATACATACTCACCAACGTTTTTATTTATTAAGATAATTAAACAAATAAAGTCAATAACTTCTCGATTTTTTTTTGTTTTTTTATTTTCTCAATTTATTTGCATAGAATAGAATATAACTTATATTTTTTTGTAATATTTTTGCTATTTTTAATAACTTTTCTTGAATAAAGAATTGAATGAAAAATGAAACGAAACCAAATGAAAAAATTATATATTACTAGCAGGCCACTGTTGTTCGCAGCTTTGCCACGGATGTTTTTTATCAATCTCCTTAACGCCTTAAAGACGGAACAATTTTTTCACACATGTGCTAATTTTTACCTAATTTTGATTTTGACTAATTTTTATGTGATACGGTTAGTTTTGCGACACCTGACTTAGTGATACGACATTACATCATAGCCCTTATTGGGGGTTAAGACAATACATATCAAAGAAATAAGAAATTATACTTTTTTCATTTGTTTTGTTTTGGAGCGCCGCTCTGCATTTATATGCATCTCAGTTTTTGCCTTGCTCAAGGCTAAGGCTCATTTATAAATGAACCTTGCTCGAGGCTCATCAGCGGCTATGTGCACGGAGCAAACTCCTACGTAGTGACACAAAACGCAACAACCAAGCAATGAAATAAAAATCAATTCAGTGTTAAAAGAGACTGCAAGCCAGTGGTGCCAACCACACGGAAATAACAGATTTATACTGATATTTAAGCCTTACACAGATAAACGGGCAACAGCGGCCAAATAAGGCAAATCTACGGATTTTTAAGAATATCACACAGAATTTTCGTAGATTTTATGTCAAAATTTTGGAATGATAAAACAAATGTACTTATCACTAAAAAATAGGCTTACATAATTTGTTAAAAATTTGCGCTTATCAACACTTGCAAATAATGAAAATGTTTTAAGGTATGACCTGCGCTTGAAAAAATTTTTTCGATTTTTTTTTTATAAATGTCTTAAAATCCTTCAAAAATAATGCCTTAAAAGGATTTTTAAAATAAGAATTATTTTTGAAGTAACAGATATATGTATTCTAGCAAATACCCGCTGCTTCGCCTGCGATAAAAATATTAAATACCATGTAAAAATTTTAAATCTTAAAATTTAAGTATTTATTTATATTGAATCAATTTCTAAATATAAAAATTATTGTGTTTGATTGTGTAAAAATGTTATAAATATTAAAAAATTACTTTATTTAATTTGAATATTTTATTTAAACTGTAAATGTTATGATGACATAAATTTACCTGGCTTTCTTTTTTTTTTGTAATTTTTTACATATATTATGAAAATAAATATATTCTTAAATTTAAAAAAAACCGTTATAATGACATCCAACTATGGCGATATCTCAAAAACTATAGACTTTCTCAATGCACAACAATGCATTTTTATATGGACAGTCGTTTATTAATAAAATTAACGGTAAAAATTAAAATCTTTTCTTTTTGGAAATATTTTGTACAGATATAAGGTGTGTTTTAAAAAAACCTGTTATTATGACATTAAAATCATTGCGATATCTCAAAACCATAGATTTTCTCAGTATAACTCATTTTCTTAAGCCTCAGCATGAGAGAAAAACGATTGAAATTTCATGTTCTGACTTAGCAAGCAAACATTTCCGCAATTTTCAAATCGATTTTCATCAAATTTTCTTTGCTTGAAAGTTCAATTAACTAAATTGGGAAAATGAGAAAAGGTTTACTGTTACCTCACCAATACAATGTTTTATGTTGCTTTCAAAGAACCTCTAAATATCCAACTTGTACTCAAAAATAGGCCAAGAGTTACTTTTGTTGTACATATTTATTTTTAATTTTAATTTTTTTTTAATTTTCATTTTTCTTATTCTTTCATATAACATAATTTATATGCAAAAATTAATCTTTTTTGACACAAACAGTGTCTATCATTAAAAATCATTGGCCATCTATCCCCTCTATGATTTTTTGATGAAAAATAATTTGCCTAAAATGCTTTTGTTATTGTTTTTGCAATGTTCTACAGCTTAAAAACTAATTTATGTGAAAAACATTTTCAAATAAAGCTTAAAAAATAATTCTGTGAAAAATATTTCAAATATCTTAAACTATCCTAAAGTTATATACATAAATCTATGTTTTAATCTTTTTCCTTATCTATATATTCATAGTTAACGTTATAGTTATAGTACACTTTGTCCTGACCCAATTCAATGAAATTTTTATGAACGTTTTGTGAATTTGTAAATGTGTAAATTGACCTTCGAACAAAACACATGCTAGACGTTTCCGTTTGAAACGTCAATGCATGACGATCAGAATTTTCTGGTATATACAGCATTCTTATTGATGCATAGTATTGCCCGCAGACGTTGTCCTGCCGCAGACCACCTTACTGCTATATACGAATTTTTACGCTTTTCAAAAATTTATATATTCGCCATTTTTAGAACAGTTGCCGAAAGTAGCCGTATGAACTAAATTATCAAATTTTAGTCTAACACGACCAAAACCGTTCGAAATATGCCATTTTCGTTTAATTCTGGGCGGTAATGGGGGTGTGGCTAAATTTTTTCACTTAAACCATCTCATACTCGAAACAATAGAATGCCAGAATTTCAGCCCAATTGAGCTTAAACCTAGTGCGCTTTGCGTTCCTCCAAGCTTATCCTCCGGAAAGTGGGCTTAACTAAAGTGGGCCACGTCCATTTTTAGTAAAGTAAGCGAACATAACCATACAACGAAGATTACCAAATTCTAGTCTCATACGACCAAAATTGTCTGAAATATAACATATTTTGCAAAAAGTGGGCATAAAAAGTAGACGTGGTAAATCTAACATAGCATTTTACGACTAAGTTGAAATAACAAATAGTTTGATACCTGTATCGTGTTAATCGGTTGAGTGGTTCTTGCGTGATTGTCAAACATCTGTGCAGTGTTACAACGCTTTTATATATTTGTATAGATAGACTAAAACAATCTCAAGTGAGGAAAAGCTGGCTGGCAAGGCTGCAAAATATACTTAATGATTATAACTAAATTCTGGCAACTCCCTTCAAAACATTTGCAAAGAAAATTAATCAACAATGTATGAAAGCAAGAATCTCCCTGAAAGTAAAGCTGGATTCACTGATCACCTTCAGAATGTTTTGAAAGTTTTTTTATATGCAGTTTTCGCTCAGAGAGAAAAATTTCTGCACGCTCTCAACTTGATTAACATTATTTTAAATCACACAAAAACATTCTGAAGGTTATCAGTGAATCCATCTAAACTACACAACATGGCTGCCGTGCTATATTGAGAGAAGCTCTCGCGACAAAGAGAGAAAAGCTTTGTTTGCTGTTATATTGTGCTGCTGGTTGAATCAAGGCATCAAATAAAATGCGTGATTTTGTTATAATTAAAAAATACATTTTTCGAAAAACTTGGTAAGCTATAACAATCTATATTATCATAGGAATCGAAAAAAAAAGAATTATCAAAATCGGTTCAGCGGTTACCGAGCTTATTTTGGATCAATTTTGTGAGTTTCCTTTTATATAATAGTATAGATAAGACTGGTCCTAATTTTAAAAAGACCACCCCAAGAGCTCAAACTGTTGTAATTGATGATAAAAAAATTCGTGAAAAATTTAAGTAAGATCGGATGCATATAAACCCGTGCGCACACGGCTTAAAGTTTGCACAAGTGCATGAAAAAAAATTTTTTTTTTTCAATAATTTCATATGTAATTCCATTTGGAATAAGGAAATAGTTAAGATTTTTTCTTTTTCCAAAAAATTTTCAATTTAATAAGGGTATTCACCTCAAATTACTTTAATAATTCAGGGGACAACATTTTTATTTTTGGATTTTCCCAGCAATATTTGTATTATTTTCGACTAATCTTGGTCATTGAATGATTTTACTAACGTTTATCTCAAAAACTGGTGATGCTAGAAAAAAAGTAATAATAGTTGTGAAATCACCGCACCAAGATAAGTCGAAAAAATTACAAATATTGCTGAAAAAATTCAAAAATAAAAATTTTGTCGCCTGATTTATGAAAGTAATTTGAGGTCAATACCCTTATTAAACTGAAAAATTTTTCGAAAAAACAAAAATATCTTAACTGTTTCCTTATTCTGAATGAAATGCAAATGAAAATATTATATAAAAAAAAATTAGCGCGCGCGCTTGCACGGGTATCACAAAGATTTCTGATGACGCTTTTAGCAGAGCAGAAATTGCAATCAGATCAGCTAGTGATTTTTTCCTTTTCATATTGAAAAAACTTTGTTGTTGTTGTTGTTTCTTTGGAAAAATTCGTTAGAACAATTAATTGTTCTAACTTTGACCTTAAGCTCAATAAACGATTTTAAACTATCAAACAACTAGAGTTTGTATTTAAAATCAAGTATGATTTAAACTATCAAACATTTAGAATTTGTATTTAAATCATATAAAGTCAACATAATTAAAAAAAATATTTTTTCTTTCATGCACTTGTGCAAACTTTAAACCGTGTGCGCACGGGTTTATATGCATCCGATCTTACTAAATTTTACACAAATTTTTCTTTCATCCATTAGCGCAGTTTGAGCCCTTGGGACGCCCCATGAAGTGCTTGGAAATTTTCCCCATACAAATAAGGTCCAATGTATATATACACTCGCGCCGAAGTGCAGTAATAAAACTTTAAATGCGTTTTTCTCGAAATCACTTTTTTCAAACTGGGGTTTCGATTTTTCGAGAGCGAAAAGTTGAATGAAGATGTGGCAGGTGCTTGAACTAGGATAATTGGGTTTACTTTGGGGTGGGGAAAAAACCCCAAAAAAACTGCAAATTTTTAAACTTTTTTAAAAATCGCGCAATTTTGTAAATTTTCGATATTTTGGAAATATCCTAGTTCAGGACCTACCTGACGTGATTACCAACAAAATGCCGTCCGCAGAATTTCGATGCAACATCTGGTTAACAAGAAAAACAACACCTCCTTTACCTCCTCATTGTTACGTACCCTTTGTCATCGCTCTGGGAGGGGGTGACAAAAAAACAGAAATATAAAAAAGTACGGGTAAATTACGTTAGAAAATTACGTCTACTTGCACGTAAAAAAAACCCAAAAATGATAAATTAAAAAACGACTGAGCTGCAGCTATTTTAAAAAACGTTATTTTTGTGGGCTTGAACCGCAGGTCATACCTTAAGTGAGCCAGTATTTTCAAAGTGAGCCAGTGGGCAGCCTCATTTGAGGCGAGTATATACAGCTTAACCAATTAATGCTTACCACCAGAACTCGTTGAGTTTATTTTTAGAAATTTTTGGGCATAAATTAATATTAATATTCGACGGAAAACTTCGAAGTTTAAGAAAAAATTCAAAGGATTTGGGTGTGCCGTAGTGTGTAATATAAGATCATAAAGTCTGTAAGTTAAGAATAAAAAAAAAAAAAACTTAAAAAATTAGAAATTGGAAAATTTTAGTTTCGTACCGCAGCCGAAAAACTCTAACCTAATGTACTTTTTTAAATTATGTTTTCTTTTTTCTTGATGTTTATAAAAAAAAAATAACTCACCTGAGTAGAACTTTTCACTTTCCTTTGTAATACTGCACTTAAAACTGGCTGGAAAAAATGAACAAAAAGGCTTTAAAGGTAAATTTTAGCTAATTAGTTTTATGATCTATTAAATTATTACATGAATTAAATTGCGAGCTTTAGATCAAGTTAGTTTTTAAGAAGGCAACAACAACAACTCTCTTCACTTAGCTGACTAGACAGTCTGTTTCGAAAATCGCTACATTTTCCGCTTCAGTAGTCTTTGAGTGATTAAGCTGTTATCAACTCACTATTTAAATTAGTATTTGGTGCGAAGGTTTTTTATTTAAAATTAATTTTTATTTTAAAGACAATTTTTAGGTTTTCGAGTCGGAAGGTCTACAAATTCCTGACTTGACTAGAAAGTCGAATTCTTGTTTTGCGATTTTTAGTTTTGATAGGTCTAAACGTCGTGGTCGTGTGAATGGTAACTGTCCTTCTGTAACTATGTGGTGTACTATTTTGTATTTGATTGGTGCAGTGTAATCTGGTTCTGTGAAGAGTGATTTTGTGAAGAGTGTGAAATTGTTTGAGTAACTGTGTGTATTTATCGTCGAGTGTAAATAGTTTTGGTAATTGTGTTTCGGAATATCTCGAAATTGCGTTGACGGATAACTTTGTAAGGGGGTCAATGAGTTTTCTGTGTTTTAGATGTATTAGAAGTCCATATTTGGTAAGAAAGTCTGCGCCAATGATAGGTCTTGTAATATCTGCTAATATGAAAGTGAAAGGGAATTCTCGTCTGAGTTTTAAATTTACGTTTAACAATTTTTTTCCGTAAGTCGATATTGCTGTGCCATTAGCAGCTTGGAGTGTCAAATCAGATTTGTTATAAATATTGAATTTGGAAAATGGCAATACGGAAACTTCAGCGCCACTGTCGATTAAGAAATTTAAGTTATTGTCCTTGTCAATTATGAATAAACGGCGTGTTAGTGTTATAGAACTCCCATCATTAGCCGTTGCAATGATGGTGTTTCTTAGTTTAATGTGTTTGGTGTATTGTGGTTTGGTGTGGATGCCGTTTGAACATACGCGCATGGTTGTTCGCATCGTCTGGCCGCTCTGCCAAATTTGTAGTGGTACCTACAAACCCAGTTGGCCGGTCTTTGTTGTGACACTTCTCTTCTAGATGAACGACGTCTGGAGTACCTTTGGAAGTTTGAGCTTTGTGATCGAGAACATTCACTTCTCAGTTCTTGTACTTCCAGTGTCAACTTATTAAAGTTTTCTAAAATTTTGGACGTGGTCTCCGCGAAACGTTGGGTAATCGCCATTACTTCTTCTGAGCCGAAAGCTGGCTTTTTAGACATGGTACAAATTTCACTACCAGTCATGACTTCCCATAAATCGTCTGCTAGTTTTAAGAGTACCTCTAGTTCTCTGTGTCCGGACCCGGTCAAGGCGATATTTAAACTTTTTGGCAACTTGCGTAACCATAATTTGTAAATTAAATCGCCACTAACTGTTGATCCAGCTAGTAGAAGAAGTGACCGATATAACTGAGATGGCCTTTGGTCACCCATCTCAGAATCCGAAAGGATTTTATCTAATCGCTTATTTTCGCTCAGTGAAAATCTATCGAGCAATGTATTTTTAAGCCCTTCGTATGTGTTTTGTGTTGGCGGTTTTTGGATAAAGTCTAGCACAGTGACTATGACATCTTGTGGTAACGAGGCTACCAGGTATTCGTATTTAGTCTTATCAACTGTGATTCTTTTCGCTTGGAATTGTATTTCCGCATGTGCGAACCAAGAGTCTGGGCAACTCGTTTAGAATGTAGGTAATTTTACCGCAACCGTGTGTATTTTTGTTGGCGGTGTGAGAGGGTTAGTCTCAAAGTCTATGAATGGTGTGTTATCTCCCTCTCCGGTGTGTGGAGTAAGAGGTGGGTGTGGGGGTATTCTACTATTTTTTAAGTGTGAAAATTCTAAGTCTTCCCTTTTTTTAGTGTACCTATGTCCCTAGTGTAGTGTAGTGCCTACGAAAGTGAGACGATAGGTTTCTTACGACCATATCGTCTAAAATCCGTTTTAGAAGCTACGTTGTGTGCCTCGTGGTAATCTGAAATGCGCAACCTGAAAAAAATTTTATAAATGTCAAAAAAAAAATAAATATAAGTAGATTTTTACAAAATATAAAGTTTTAAAAAAAATTGTTGTTGCTGCCGACGTTGTTGTTGTTGCTCTTGTTGTTGTTGTTGTTGTTATAAACGGTGTTGTTGTTGCTCTTTTTGTTGTTGTTGTTGTTGTTAAGTAGTGGCCTCGTCTGCTGTTGTTGATTCAATGCTAGTTGGCCGATGAAGCCGGTGAGCTACGATTACGATTGGAAGATGTTTATCGTGGCGGCAAGTTTGTTGTTGATTTATAGAGTAAGGATGAGATAGAATTAAGCGAATCTGATTGAGAGTGCGTGGGTGATATTTGGCCTTTATAATCGTAAATATTCTGAGATTCTATATCGATGTAGTGCGGACTTTTAGTTTTGGCCAGTTGTTCCTTAATGCGTGCCTTAAGTTTGGGATCTCTCTTAAGTTCTAGAGTAATCAGATCGTCAGATAAGCGTAGACATTTCAAAACCTCCTTCGTTGTATATCGATGTACATCAGTTTGGTTAACTTTGAGGATAACGTCGTCAGCTAAGCTGCGCCGTTGCTATGTTCAGGTATTCCGTATTTTGGGTTCTTAACTGTGTCGTCTTCGTCGTGGACGTTTGCTTTATTGTAACCCGTCGTGTCTTCAGGTGATGCAGCTTAATTTCTTTGTTGTTCGGGTGAATTTGTTCGGCTATGCAGGATCGCCAGTTTTGGTGGGAAGGTTTTTTATTTAAAATTAATTTTTATTTTAAAGATAATTTTTATTTTACGACTATTTTCTTTGAACAATTTTTTTATTACTGTTTTCTTTGAACAATTTTCACAACTGAAATTTTCAAAATGAAAATTTTTGAATATATAATAAATGAATGCAATTCAAAATGTTTTTTTTATAACAAGTGTTTTATAGACAAGTGTAAGTATTTTCAATAATTGCTAAAATGATATAATACGTTATTAATGATAAATCAAGGTAAGTGAAATGCAAGTTAAGATAAAAATCAACTACAGGAGAGGTAAGTATTAATGTAACTAAAGGTAAGTATCAATGTAACAAAAAGGTAAGTATCAATGTAACAAAAGGTAAGTATCAATGTAACGAAAAGGTAAAATAGGATGTAGAAATTTACTCTATGTGGTGATGTAACAGAGCACCACAAGTATATGACTTCGCAGATTTAGGAATTCATTCTTTTGAATTGTATGTCTGCTAATCATATGACATTTCAAAGCAGTAGGCTATTTATAGATCACCGCCATCAACTCTACCAAGGTTGCCATCTGTTCTAGTTGCTTCTTTTTTTTATTACACAATACCAGTGCCTTAAGCTCTTAAATATAAATGTATTTGAAAAATTATAAATTTATATAAGTCCTTCGAACTTACCTATTTACGTACGCTTATATTGATGATGAGTAACCAAGGGAGGGGTATTCCTCTGCACCTACTATACACATATATGACAAATGCCACTTAAATTTATTTATTTTTTTTTAAGTTCGTTTTTTTTAAAAAAAAGCTTATTTTTTAAGTTTTTTTTTCTTTTTAGTCTTGAAGTCTATTATTAACATCTTTTATTTTCAAAACTTATGGAGATACAGCATTTTTATTGATTTGTGGGCGATAAAAGGGGGTGTGGCCAAATGTTTTTCATTAACCACAAGCTTTATTTGATGAGACTTTACTATTTAAATTTCAGCTGAATCAGCCCCGTAGTTTTAGAGATATAGCATTTTTATGGATTTGTGGGCGGTAAAAGGGGGAGTGGCAAACATTTTTTCTTAACTATCCTCTACTCGAAGGAAATTTACTGCCAAAATTTCTGCTGAATCGGCCTAGTAGCTTTAGAGATATAGCATTTTTATTGTTTTGTGGGCGGTAAAAGGGGGTGTGGCAAAAAATTTTATCATAATATTGCATTGTCACCGGACTTACATATGTATGCTAAATTTCAGCTTCGGTCCGAGTTGTCGAAAAATGACTTGCAAGTTTTGGCGGACATACATACATAACGAATGAAGCAAGTTAAATAAAAGCTCATAAAAAGGAATCATTAGGTAATGAAATAATTAATGCTCCTGATGAACGAAGGAAAGACAAAGTTGCTTATTCGACCAAAATTTAACTAATTTTTCCGGCTACAAAAATCCTTCATTCATCAGGATTACACTTATGCATAAAATAAGTTATCGATAAACTGATCGGTAAATTCGCTCTAAAGTTACAGTGATCACCGACTTCGAAAACATGGTTTCGATAAAAATATGAGTTAGATTAAAGAATTTCAATTATAAATACTCTAAATAAAGCGATAATATAACGACACTGCAACCAGCAAATAGTTTCTAATGCAGGAACAAAAAAAAAAACTGTTTCACTTATAATTAATTTTTCAGCGAATCCTTTTTCAACGCATAACATGAGCTAATTTGCGTTCCTGCACATATTTCATCAAGTCTCAATGGACGACTTTCTGTGTTCAAATAAATGTGTGGAGCAGACTTCGACACGCTTGCATTAGCGGAGAAAGTGAAAAAGACTGCAAGGACCTTCACAACTAAAGATGTAGCAACGGACCGACCCGTTCCGTGTGAATTGATTGCTTAGTTTTGCTGCAGCGATGAACTGAACGGTAGACGATTCGCGTTGCCACAGACCCAACGAATCGAATCCGAAACTTTTGATGGGAAAACTTTTACTATGACCTGCAAAAGAAAGGATGCGATGAATGAAGTGTTTGCGGACGCGGTTCGTTTGGCGTCAAAGACAGCGTCATAAATTTTATTCCTTATAATTTTCAAACATCCAAAATGTTTGAACAACGAAATCATTAAATCTTAAATCCAACAAGTTAGGAAAACTACTTCAAGAAAAGTAGCATTTTGGCTTAAGATTAAAAAAAAGCCAATGCAGAAAAATGCATTCTCTAAAATGAAATGCAATTTTTACTTAAACAATTGCATGGCTATTTAAAGTGTTTCCGAGTTATAACTATTTTATTGCATTTTGTTATGCCTGAACATTTTTGAACATGTTATAAAATATAAATTAAATAACTTTAAAAAGCCACACATGTTATTAGTAGTTATACTTCTGTTAAAATGCAATAAATTGGAACTGTAAAACGCAATTAAGTTTCTGTCTTTTCATTAAAAAAAATATTTTCAACAAATTGACATCAAGTGAGTATTTTATTGTGGAGTTTGGAAATTACTAGGATGTGAATGTTATATTCAATAAGATACGAGAAATTAACAAAATTAAAAGTTTTTATCGGATTTTTAAAAAATATTACATAGATAATGAAAAGTGTTTCGTAACATACATTTTATTCTGATTTAATAACTTTCCACATGGTAGTTCCTTTGAGATATGGCTGTGCAAAAAGCTTGTTTATTTTTTATATAAGTAAGCAACAAACTTAAAACAAAGACGATTAATCAAATTTACTTGTATTTCTATAACTGCGACTGCTGGCGCAAATTTAGTCAATACTAATTTATATTTCTATTTCCAAGTATTCTTAATTTATAATATCAGTTCCTGCGATTTTTACAAATTATTCACATTTAAAGTTATTTATTCACTCACACAAAAATTTGCTTATTAAATAAATAAATCATAACTTTTAAATCTAAAATAAAACTTTTAAGAATATATATTTATATGTATATTTTACTTTTGTAAGATCAATATTGATTCAGTTTATTGATTTTTATAAAGAAAAATTATTTCAAACAAAGTTATTAATAATTAAACAATGAATTAGAAAAGAAACAACCGGCGCCACTTATTTGACAGCTACTCATCAACTGCCTTACTCTGCTTTTCTGCATTCCTCTTGAGCACTCTCCTTGTGCCTGCCAGTGTGGCCATATTAAGCTGACAGTTCGGCCTCTCCTGATATATTGTCCTCACTGGACCACCATCTATTATATCTGCACCATCTAAGTTGGGATCCATACGGTACCATTGTTTCATATCCACTGTAGAAAACACTCCACTGTATGGTTTCTGCGTACCTTGCTTGTCGGGCAAATCTTCTACGATGTACCTGTCGAAACTCAGCACCTACGTTATTACATACTTATACGCCGGTTCAAGTTTATTCGATTTTCCGGTTGCTGTTGAAATGTGGTCAATCACGACTAGAGCTCCTTCGCTGATGTGGCTCTCGATGTTTCGAGTCGTACCTTACTTTCTATTTACGTTGAGTCTCGATGATATTCTGCGCAGCCTCTTGCTGCTTACTTGGTGCTTCATATAGCTTCTCGTTTTTGTCGTGAAGTGCCTGTATGATCCGGTTTTCAGTCATATCCCTCGGATTCAATATAAATATGAGTTCATTGGGTGAAAACTTTGTTGTGGAATTTCTCTGCGAATTGATGCTCCACTGGAGGCGTGGAGGCTAGGCATCCCATTCATTGTCACGTTTGCTTGAACATTTTAGTGCGCTTAGGACGGATATGTTGATGCGCTCAGCCTGCCCATTATTTGAAATGGGTTTTTACCATTGGCTTTTGGTGTACGTACTGCTGATTTAATTTGTTGAATTCCATGTCGGTCTAGGAAGTTCACAAATTCTTTCGACGTGAAGACTGTGCCGCGGTTTGACGTCAGCATTATTGGCTGCCCAAAAATAGCTATGACTTCTTCAAGCACAGCTATGATAGAGGTCGTCTTTGTGTTACGTAACGCTCGGAGTATCGAGAATTTGCTGTAAGGAATGGTCATAACGTCTCTTGTGTGTAGTTCAGTTTTTCCACCTTTCACCTTATTCAGGAAACATTCAGAACACGCTGCCACATATGATTTGACGTATCTTCGCAATGAAACCAAAAATACTGCCGCATCTTTTCGACAGTTTTTTCCACTCCGAAATGACCTGCATCGTCATGACAGGACTTCGCTATATGCCATCTGATTTGTTGTGGAACGACCAGCTTGTATTCATCGTATGCTGTACGATGAAGTCATCCCTTTCGCATGATGTACTCTCTCCTGACTTGCTTTACTATTAATAGATGATGATGTTATTTAAGTTTTCGTCTTGCCTCTGAAGTGCTAAGATCCAATCATCGTCGCATTTCGATATGTTGAATATTTTCTCGGCCACCGTTGTAGACTCCTTCGGTGGTAGCGTTGGCATGCGGCTATGCGGCCATGGCTCATCTTCACGCTCGCTCGATGGATGCATGCAAAATCGTATTCCTGGAGCTTCAACCACCACCTTGCTATTCGTGGCAATAGTGGAGTAGAGGCTTAAGTGGTTGCTCTCGCGTTAAGGCCAAAACACATAGAAAGCATGCATGCCTCAAGCATGCATCAGGTTTGTGAAGCATTAAAACTTCATAAAAATTCATTAAAACACATAGCAAGCATACATCGAATATGTAAAAAATGACAAAAATGTTGAAACTAAACAAAAATATTTAACAAAAATTCGAGGAAATACATTGAATTAAATTTAAAATATTTCAAGCAATCAATAAATGCAATTGGATGTGTTAATATAGCTTTTTCAAGTAAAGCTAACTGATGCTTATGTCTGTCAAAGCTTTGATACCTGCAAAAAGTTGAAATTTAAGCAACTTCAGGCATGTCTCAAGCATCATGCATGCATGCATGCATACTTTTGATGTGGGCTACTTCATAAGAATATGTATATGCAATCTGAAATTTCAGATGCTTGAAGCATGCATGCCTCCTATGTGTTTTGGCCTTTACAGTCGGTTACGGTTCCAAAGAACTGCCTCACTTCGTGAACATTTGTTGGCACAAGAAAATCATCAATGCAACATGTAAAATAGTGCCAGGTTGTATACTAAGTTGGGCCACTATTGTATGAGGGAAAAAAATTATGTAGTATCTAGTTCTAATAGCTATAGAAACTTGCCAAATGGATACATGATCTGAAACACAAGCTTTCATAGTATTTAAAAATGGTCTTCTGTTTTTTGAAAATGTTTTTTGAAAAATTAGTAATCTTTTTCTGTGTATTCCTTTTACCAATATTAATAAAGAAACACCATATTGGTAAATTATATATGTTTAATTTTGATAATATTAGGAAAAATTTTATATATTTAACAAGAAAAAGGGTTCTTAATTCACACAAAAATTTTGTTTGCTATCAAATTTAAGCATAAGTTTGCGAGACTTACAGCCCTATTCTGGCAAATTAACAAATTGTTAACCAGTATTTTGAATATTTCTATGTGTTTGTTGTAATTTTTTTATTTCAAAACAAAATTTGAAGCTCAAAAATAAAAAATTTTGATAAAAATTGTCAACTGCTTTTCAGTTATTGACAATTTCATTAACAAATTTTGTTTTTTGAGCTTTAAGTTTTGTATTGAAAACAACAAACACATAGAAATATTCAAAATACTGGTTAACAATTTGTTAATTTGCCAGAATAGGGCTGTTAATTTGCGCTTTTATAAAGCCTTTTGTGGCCAAGGTTGCTGCTGCTTCAATTAATATCTTAATTGTCTCTCAAATGCCTGCTTGTGACAAGGTTATCGCAATAAAGTTAGTTGTTCATCTTCTCCTTGGGCTATGAAGGACTCAAGCTCAGCATTTGACACACTTTTTAATATTGGAGGATCAGTAACTTCAGTTTGCCAATTAATAAGGTCAAAATATACTTTTGCTTCCATATTAATGTTTGGAAGAGTCTTAATTTGATGGATTTTTCGACCCGTGATTTTAGAATGCGGCGTAGAGCTAGTTCCCTAATATGCTTAGATGAATCTGACAGCATTGATAACAGGAGATTTTCAAGGTGGGCAAAATAAGCAATGCCTTTTTATTACTGGGTCAGTTATTGCTTTCTCATCTGTGTACAGCGTGACTCAAAATAACTGTCGCACTTGTTTTATGTCATAAAACAAAAGCGTGACATAAAACTGTGTAAACTTTATTAAAGAAAAATTTGATATTTTTTTCAGCATTCCATATAACTCCTCATCATTAAATTCGAATCTTTCACCATTAATTTTTTTAAAAAATTTAAAACAATTTTTGAAAGACGGCACGCATCTGGTTTTCAGGTATATCATCTGATATTTTCATTGATCATCGCTTAAATTTATTTACCGTCATGTGTTTACGTTCGTTAATTTGCTCAGCATTATACTCCAAATAGAAAAGTCTAGGGGGTTTAGGTAAGGAGATGACGGAGGGCATTACTTCAACAGAAATAAAACATGGCAAATTTGCTCTGCACCTCCTTTAAACGATTTTTGCCTTTTTTGCTGGAAAAGAATCTTGCTGAAAACAAAAGTGACCCTATCTGTAAATTTGCTTGGCATGCCGCATAAGATAGTTCTTTAAAACATGTTCTAAGTCATATTCCGAATTATTTGAACACCTTCGGAGAAATTCGGAGAAAGCGCCCCAAACCATGATTGACGAAACATTTTGAAATCTTTTAATGGTTTTTTTTTCTTTAGAAATTTCTGCCATGCAAGCTGCGTACACTCCATCATTTTGCGAATTGTGGCTTGCTTGCAAAAACAAGAGTTTTTCGTCGGAATATGATACTGCAACCTGCGTGCCGGAGAAGGATCTGTGAACTTATTTCCTTTTGCATTATTATTATTGACAAAACTTTTGAAACGGTTCATGTAATAAGTGTGCAATTAATGCCAGCGTCGTAAAAAACAACATATGTTTTCCAGTGTTGCTTCTTTTTGTGTAATTGGTATTAATTGATTCACTTTGATTCACGCTGTATAAATTACGAGTTCTAATGGTATTTTAATAGTTTATAAAGTTTATTCAATGTTAATTTTTATACTTTAATGGTTTGAAACTTTTTGCATATATTAAATTCGAAATAAATACCAAATATTAATTACCTGTAAATGTCTGTGGGCCAGAAATTTTACCGTCAATATAAGAGAACAAGTGGCGAAATGGCAATTCATTCATATGGAGTAAGCAAATGATCCACTGTAATGGTTTGCTTAATGTTTTAACATTAACATTAGCACCATCGCATCCGATAGCCAACAGATTCTCCAATGAAATATTTTCTTTTTTGAAGAAATCCATACTTTTATTTTGTATAAGTTTTGCTATTCCAGCTGATGGTGTAAGGTAGCCCAAATATTTACTTCCTGGCTCGCTAATTAGAGTTTTGTGTGCTTCTAAGAGGATTTCCTTGTAATATTTACCGCCTTTATAATTATTATTTAATGTTCTTGCCATTCGACCGTCAAAGTAAAGTGCAGGCACTTCAGACACTTCATCGTTATCTTATATTGCAAAGTGTTTGCAAAGTCAAAGTGTTGCTTGCATAAGCGTTATTTTATGGAACTTTTTAGATGGTTTTAAACATTTTTAGCACAAATATTTAAATTTAAAATGGATTTTATTTAATATAACAGGGTTAGTGGATAATTTAAACCATTTCTTTTATATTATTATTTAAGGCGGTTAATATTTATTCACGCTTTTTTAAACTGAGTTTGGAGAAAAAAAAAATTTAATTCTTGAAACTTTAATGCTAATCCGGAGGCAGATGTTCTTAACCAATTGTAATAATATTTTATACACGTAATATCATTCCTAAAAAGCAACAAAAATTGCTATCAGAACATGTAATTTAAAAAAAAAAAATAATTTTTTGACCCACCCTATTGTATACCACCCGATATAATAAAAAAAGTAACCCAGGAAAGATACGCGCTCTACCATGAAGCTACATTTTGATGGTCTCATCGTCATACCCACTTGCCGTATGGCAGCCAAGAATTCTTTAAATACCACCATACTTTTTTGCACCGTTTCGGTGGCTATAATCACTTCATCGCTATGTCGATCTAACGATCGCTATAACGATTTGTTTGCGGTGCTCCTGTTTATTAATGATTTGCACGATAACCTCCTGAAAGTACATGGGTGCATTTACTAATCCAAATGGCATCACAGTGTGCTCATATAAACCGACATGAGTCAAAAATGCCGTGTACTTTTTGTTCGTCTCCTTGACGGGTATCTGATAATAACCAGAAGTAATATCCAGCGTAGTAAACACTTTGTTGCCAGTTAACTTCGATAGCTGTTCTTCAACGATTGGCATCGGATAATGCTTTTATGCTTATCAATTAAATCTGTTACGAGGCCGTCTAGTTTTTTTTTTTAATAATTTTCTAAAAAACCCTGTTTTACACCATTAGGACACCATTAGGAATAATATACATCTTATTTAAGCCGCCGAGATGAAGAAACATTTGTAAGATACTTTTTATGTAGGCGTGTCTAGATGGCATCCATGGCAACAAAAACTTTACTTAAACAAACGTTTACAAACATTTTCCTCGAAACAACGCTTTTCGACCTCGTTGACGTTATTACGAAAAAGCTATTCAACCAATCTGACTGAAATATTAAATTTTATTGTACAATGTACATATGTGTATGTACTACAGTTATATTTATTCATTAATATTAAACTTTTTGTATTTGTTAAGTGGTCCTTGGCCGTAAATAAAAAGATGCTTATCTACAGTCAAGGAAATAACTCTACATACAACCTTTGATTTAGGGGTATTAGAGAATTAATAGCAATAATAGAAAAAAAATTTATAGCAATGTTTAAGGCATTTATAATAAAGACTTTTTGAAGAAAAAATATTTATGAAAAAAATATAACATAGAAAAAATTGGGGAAAAACATAAAAATTAGCGGGAATAAAGTCTACATACAGTGTGGCAACTCCATATATCAAAAAGAAAATGAAAAAGAAAGAAAGGGAAATAACAGTTAGCTTTGTTGCTTTGAATAAAACTACAAGCATTACCATTGTTTAAGTGGAAAAAGTGATAACTAAAGAAGGTATTATTTATATTTATATCCTTAAAAATGGAAAATCGGAAAGAAATACATATTTCAGTTCGAAATATTGTAGTAAATCTTCGAAAGGAAAATAAATCGTATGGAGAAATTGCTAAGACAGTTAAATTAAGTCGTTCTACTGTACAGACGATCATTAGAAATTATAATAATAACAATAGTACCGAAAATAAACCACGATCTGGCAGGCCGAAGAAGCTTTCGATACGCGATGTTCGCAGTATTATTAAAGTGGTCAACCAGGATCCGAAAATAAGTGCCCCAAAATTGGCGGAACACGTCGAAAAATGTTCCAATATAATTGTTACTCCACGAACAATAATAAACGCTTTACATGACGCTGGATTTAATAGCAGAGTAGCACGCAAAAAGCCACTAATTTCAACGAAGAATCGTAAACTTCGCCTTGAGTTTGCTAAAGCACATCTAGACAAGGGTATGGATTTTTGGAAGCGTGTTTTATTTACCGACGAAAGTAAATACAATATTTTCGGAAGTGATGGCCGATCCAAAGTTTGGAGAAAACCAAACACTGCACTTGATCCAAAGAATATTATTCCTACGGTCAAACATGGTGGTGGCAACGTTATGGTTTGGGGTGCCATTGCGTCATCTGGAGTGGGTCGTTTGGTTTTTGTCGAGGGTAATATGGACCGCTATCAATACAAAAACATATTGGAACATAATCTGAAGGCATCTGTTGATAGCTTGGGCCTGGGAAATCAATGGATTTTCCAACAGGATAACGACCCTAAGCATACTGCGCACGTTGTTCGAGACTGGCTCCTGTACTATGCCCCAAGACAGCTGAATTCTCCACCCCAGTCACCAGACTTAAACCCAATAGAGCACATATGGGACGTTTTGGAAAAATTGGTGCGAAAATATGACATTAGTAGCCGTGAAACATTAAAAACCGCTCTTATTCGTGCATGGGCCGATATAACACCGCATATTACGGAGAATTTGGTGACATCAATGCCAACAGGCAGCAAAACTCAATTCCATTGCACGCGCTGTGCATTGAATGCAGCGTCAGCAGACAACCTTATTTTTAAGTGTAGAATAAGTAATATTGTTAGCTTAAGCTTATTAAAATTATTGTTATATGATATATTGATTAGAATAGTAAATTCACTTGGTATTTGGGTGCCACAGCGATAAGATGTGGTTAATAAATTATTTTTTTAATAATATAAAAGGATAAATCTTTTACTGCAACACCAACAACAACAACAACAATAAATACAACAGCAACAATTTCAACTACAACAGAAAATAACAAATCAGACCGAGAATAGCCCCGCTGCAGATGTGTTATCTTTTGGTGCTGATGAACAAATTGCAACAAAAATCTATATAAATAAAAATCAAATGTCGTTCGTTGGTAATTGCATCAGTTGAGAACGGCTGAACCGATTTGGATAATTTTTTTTTTAAAATGTTCGTAATATTCCAACTCAGGTTTTTTCGGAAAGAAAAATTGACCACGCCCACTTTGCGCCCACTTTTTTTGATTTATCTAAAATCGGAAAACTGCTGGACCGATTTGGATAATTTTTTTTTTTAATGTTCATAGTAATCCAATTTAAGTTTTGTCGGAAAGAAACATTGACCACGCCCACTTTTGCACCCACTTTTTTCAATTTATCTAAAATCGGAAAACGGCTGGACCGATTTGGATAATTTTTTTTCAAATGTTCGTAGTAATCCAATTTAAGTGTTTACTGAAAGAAAAATTGACCACGCCCACTTTTGCGCCCACTGTTTTGATATCTATATATATAAAATTAAGTGGCAAAACTTCCTGTTCGCATACTCCTCCTAGACGGCTTGCCCGATTTCAATAAAATTTTCAGGGGTGATTGGGGTCTGTGTGGAGGGTGCACATAAGAAATTGCATGTGTGTATCTTTGCAGGTTTTGTACCACACCCCCTTTTGTCGCCCACAAATCAATAAAAATGCTGTATTTAAGACGGTTTTGGTCGTATGAAATTAAAATTTGGTAAATAAGTTCGTATGATAACTATAATTAACTTTGAAAAAATGGGCGTGGTCACAATTCATCTACGCCTACTTTAAAGAAAATATCAAAATACTTCGAAACCATTGGTCCGATTGAGCTCAAATTTTGTAAGTACGCTTTGCTTTGAGTACGAGATGGTTTAAGGGGCAATGCCACACCCCCTTTTACCTCCCACATATAAATAAAAAATTGTTGTTATCGAATAGCTTTAGTTAGAGTTATGGGTCGCACAGCTTAGAAATTCGGTATTCGACCACAATTTAGACGTACCGTTTCTGTGATGAAATTTTATGGGAGTGGACAAGGGGGAGGGGCACCTCCGATACAACCCAAATTTGTGATATCGAATAGCTTTGAAGTTATAGGAATTCATCTTTGGAATTCAGTTTTTGACCTCAATTTACACATGCAGTTTCAATGGTTTTATTTTATGGGCGTTGGACAGGGAGGCGTGACATCTCCCTTACAACCCAAATTTGCGATATCGTATTGCTTTGAAGTTATAGGTTGACAGCGTAAGAATTCGGTATTCGACCTAAATTTATACATGCATTTTCAATACTTACATTTTGTCGTCGTAGGGCAAAGGGGAGTGGCACTTCCCATACAACCCAACTTTGTGCTATCAAATAATTTTAGAGTTATAAGTCGTACAACGCCGAAATTCAGTATTCGACCTCAATATACACATGCAGTTTCATTGATTCAATCTATGTTCATTGGTAAGAGGGGCGTGGCACCTCCCATTTAACGTAAATTTGAGATATTGAATATCAGCGTCAGAATTACGTATTCGGCCCCAATTTATACATGCAGTTTCATTAATTACATTTTATGGGCGTACGACAAGGGGGCGTGAAACCTCCTATTTAACCCAAATTACAGATATCAAATAGCATTGGGGTTATAGGTCTCACAGCTTTGGAATTCAGTATTGGACCTCAACGTACACATGCAGTTTCATTGATTACATTTTATGAGCGTTGATCAAGGGGGAGTGGCACCTCCCATACAACGAAAATTTGTGATATCGAATAGCTTTATAGTTCAAGGTCGCACAGCGTCGGAACTCAGTATTCGACCAAAATTTACGCTTGCAGATTTACTGATCAAATTTTTTAGAGTTTGTCGGGGGGGCGTGACACCTCCAATTTAACCCAAATTTGCGATATCGAATAGATTTGGAGTTATAGGTAACTCAGCCTCAAAATTCAGTATTCGACCTTAATGTACTCATGCAGTTTCATTGCTAAAATTTTATGGGCGTAGGGAAAAGGAGAGTGGCACCTCCCATACAATCAAAATTTGTGCTATCGAATAGTTTTGGAGTTATATGTCGCACAGTTTTGGAATTCGGTATTCGACCTCCATGTAGACATCCAGTTTAATTGATTACATTCTATTAGCGGTGATGAAGAGAGAGTGGCACTTCCTATACAACCCAAATTTGTTATATCGAATAGCTTTGTGGATATAAGTCGCACAGTCTCAGAATTCAGTATTTGACCTCAATTTAGACATGCTGTTTAACTGATAACATTTTATGGGCGTTTGAATAGGGAGAGTGGCAGCAACGCGCCGGGTTTCAGCTAGTATCTTAATAATTTTTATTATTGACAATATTTCGACTTTCGCCGAGAGTCATTATCAGGCTAGGAACAAAATAAATAATTTAGTAACATAATTTGTATACGAAAATTTACATTAATTTACCATAACTACACTATATAAACATTTAAAAAAATTTTTGAGTCAATAAACAAATTAATCACTAAAAATATTCTACAAAATTTTGCATTTGAAAAACATTAAAAAACAATTATTAAAACGAGTATATTTTTGAAACCGAATATATAACAGCGCGCCCGTCATCGTCGACTTGTGTTTTATCAAGTATTTGTAAATGTGAGCGCAGTCATCCGTATCAGCCCAATAAACCAAACGGATTCGTTTCGAATTCGAGGTGAAACCGAGATCTCGTGTATTTAGTTCGAAAACGAAATTAGTTTCGTTTCGTTCGTCAGCGAAAGAAATTCACACTTCGTTTTTGGAACAAGATTATTAGAATAATCGAATCGTTTTTGAAACGAGATTTTTGGAACAGTCGAATCGTTTTCGAAACGAGAATTTTGAAATAATCGGATCGTTTTCGAATCAGTAATTTTTATATATTCAGATATTCTCAAATTACTTATTTTGAAATTAATACATTTTTTACTAATATAAAGATATATAAGTGTAATACACATACTTACACATTGTGTATATATAAAGACGTACGATTATTTTTATTTATATACTAGCTGAACCCGGTGTGCTTCGCTACTCCCCTCGTTATAAAATAAAATTAAAAGTATTTATATATTTTTCACGCCATCGAATTTTCGAAATAAGTCCACCCCAGCGCCACCTACCGTGTCCATTTATACACAAATTATTTTCTTATGATCAAACAAACATACATTCTGAATTTCAGTTAAATTGGTCCATAAATTCAAATTTTCGATATAAGTCCACCCAGCGCCACCTATCGGGTCCAAATATAGCCTATGTTACCCACCGTACCAAGATGAACATTACCTGAAAATTTCATCAAAATCGGCCCAGCCGTTTTGGAGTCCATACGTTACATACATGCACACATCCTATTTTATATATATAGATTTATTTTTAAAAATTTTGAATTGGGAGATTTAATTCAGAATCGGACTATATAAGTTAGAATGAACTGTTAAAATCAATTGCTTTTGTTTGATATATACTTTTCCTTTTTTACCATCCGATCTCTTGCATACTGAAGGAATTTCTTACTTCTTTCTTCGAAAATTTTTGCTGGAATGCGCCTGAAATGAAAATTTATAACAAACTGGTATAAAATTTTGTTTGTATATTCCGGCGATTGTTTGTATATTCCAATATAGACATGTTCTGCATAATTACTGGATAGGCGCAATTGTCTCGTTAACGACATAAAAAAATTTTAAAAGTTGGTTTTAACCTGCCATATTTGTTTTCGCTATGGAATCCTGAAGACAGAAAATGTGAGTTGTAAAACTAATAGAAAAGAACTAATGTTGGTATATAAAAAATTAACATCTTTCAATTTAAAACGATGTTTTCACGAAAACAAAACTGACTCAAATGTGGATTAAACCACTATTGAGGTAATCAGAGAACTGCAGAAGCCTACTTGAAGTCAAGATATTCTGAATTCCTAAACGTTATGCAAACGTTTATGCAAAGTATCAATGTGTTTTTCTTTGAATTGGTGATTGACCAAAACTGCGCAACTAGATTATTATTTTTAAGCACGCTTTAGTTGCGCAGTTGGTGAATCTTCAAAATACCATAGGAGAGGAACTCTTTTGTCCATCAGTTTGTCACGGCCGGTATCTGCAGTGGTGAATTTATCATTTACCGAAATGCTTCTCTTAACCAATTTAATCACTTTTTTTATACTTTACCTGGCATAGTGCAGCTGCCCGATGATGAGTAATTACTTAAAATTTACATACGTTTCATTTTATTCAAAATAAACTTAAAGAATAAACGTTCAAAAATGTTTAAGGCACGTGAAAAAAACTATTGCTTTTTGTTTTGTTTTTGACACTTAACTATATGGTTGCACTTTAAAAAAGCAGCAGGGTTGATAAATGAGAACTTTAATTTGGTATGGAATGCAGTTTTAATTTTGATCGCAACAATAACAAAATAATTAAATATATTGGATATTTCAGCCCGTTAAAGGATGATTTAATTGTATAAGGTATGAGTGACTGTCAAAATAGCTGATCAAAATAAAGAAAATAACATTTTTTTATTAAAATTAAATTAAAACATTTAATTTTATATATATACTAGCTGAACCCGGTGTGCTTCGCTACCCCCTCGTATAAAATAAAATGAAAAGTATTTATATATATACAAAAATTTATTTATTTAATTTAATTATTGCATTGCTTCGCCTCTTTTTTTGTTGTAAACCAATTAGAATTCAGCACTGAATCGCATGTAATTTGCTTCATGCTCCCCCTTTTTATTTTTAGACCAATCAAAAAGCAGCAATTACACAATCAGCTGTTTCGCAGTCAGTTGTGGGAGAATGAGAATGGGGTTACCCCACTCTCTATTTTAATTAACACGTATTATAAAATCAGCTGTTTTGAAGACAGTGGTGGAAGAAAGAGAATGGGGCTACCCCACTATTTTAATTAATATGTATTTTAAATTTGTGGTAAAGCCGTTAATAAACGTAGTAAAAACGTAGGCGCAGAAGTGTGCATGGTCGAAAAATATTATCATGTAATAAGTATTCCTGAGTCAAAGCTGAACGCTGTGAAAATTTAAGATCGGTTATTATGTCCAGCCTCCAATATATCGCAATCAAAGGGGCGTGCTCCGCCTACTTTTCTTTTGGTACGTATTTCTATTCATGCCAATACCATATATAGCAAATACTGCCGCAGTTGGCCAAAAAATGCCCAAAATATGACGATTTTAAATTTTGGGTTATATGGGCGAGGCCACGCCCCTTCGTCCACTCATAACTTTATATAGTCAAGAATTTATTATTTCGTAAGAATATCCTATTGTGAAAATTTAATGACGATCGGTCCAGTAGTTAAGACTATATTGCGATTTTTAATTTTTCTAAAAAGGGGCGTGGTCCTACCCACTTTTCTCTTGGTACGTATTCCTAATTATGCCAATACCATATGTACCAAATAGCATCAACGTAGGTCAAAAAATGCCCAAAATATGGCGATTTAAATTTTTGGGTTATATGGGCAGTGCCACGCTCCTTTGTCCAATAAAAACTTCGTTTAGCCTATTATTCTTTCCAGAGTCATAGTAAAATGCTGTAAAAGTTTCAGGAAGATCGGTCCAAGGGTTTAGCCTCCTATAAAGCACAAACAAACAAACAAACAAACAGACAGACAGACATTCATTTTTATATATATAGATTGAAAGCAGATTAATTATAATTAAAGTAAAATGGGGCGAAAAAGGGGAATTTGGTAATAAAAAAATCTATGGCTACCTTACCTGTAGATAAAAAGTATATAAAACTTTAGGTAAATACATATTACAAAAGAAGTATTTTGTATAGCAAACATTGTTAGTGGTATAAGTAAGTATCTGAATTAAAAAAGGGGGCGGTGAAGTGGGTGTGGTTCATAGTAATTTGGCGACGTTAACAGTATTAAGAGCAATATACTACAAAATAAAAAATAATCCGTTGGAAGGAACAAATTTGTACAGAGAACAAAAAGTTTAAAACTTAAATTTGGCGTGAAAAGGGGCGTGAAAGGGGGCGTGGCGTAAGAAATGTTTATTTATACCTCGCCTGGAGTATAATGTGTATACAATTTGAAGTAAATCTGTTAAAAACTATATGGGAGCAATTACATAATTTTAAAAAAGTGGGCGTGGTCGAAAAAAGTACCCTATTAATCATGCCAGAGTCCCAGTTAAATGCTGTGAAAATTTCAGGAAGATCGGTCCAGAGGTTTGGTCTCCTATAAGGTACAAACAAACAAACAAATAAACAAACACACATTCCATTTTATATATATAGATGTATATATAAAAAATGGGAAAAACATCGAAAGTGTGTTATTTGTGGTAAACGCTTTTACCAAGCGGCTGTAAGATTTTATAAAGTGCCCCATTGTGAAGTGATATCTTTTTCAACTTTATTCTGCTTTCCATATTTGACAGTTGATGCAAGACGAAGGAACTGTTACTCCTACCTTGTATAATTATATCATGCTTTAAGGGACTTTGGATAAGCTTCTTTTGATTTATTGTGTTCTGTGTTTTATTAAATGTTTTAAGCACAAATGATTGAGAACTGGACGTACAAGTTTTTACGCAGACTTCAAACGGCTAATGTTCATGTTCTTGAGAAGCTTTACATGACATTATTTACTCTGAGGTTTGCCATTGTCTGCAGAGAAGTGGCGGTGGTATTTTTGATACATTTTCTTTTGCTTATGCTGGATGACACTTTCTTTTTTGTGTTTTTAAGATATTAAAAAAAAAAACAGCAGGTAAAAGGGAAAGACATACTTCGTGAAAAAGTGATAATGATAGTAGGATTCCTATGTTTCAACAAATGGAATAATTTTTTTTTTAGGGCCCATGCATAAATATTTTTTTCTAATTTTTATTATACTTTAAAATTTGTGTAATTTTATTGCACCAATAGGTTTAGGAGACCGGTAATATATAATAAAACTTAGAAAAAACAGACAATTTAGGCTTGAGCCCTAAAGTAAAATTATTCCATTTGTTGAATCCTACCATCATTATCACTTTTTCACGAAGAATGTTTTTCCCTTTTACCTGCTGTTTTTTAATATCTTAAAAACACGAAAAAGAAAGTGTTATCCAGCATGAGCAAAATAAAATGTATGAAAAACACTTCGGTAGTAGAAAAGTAGGATAGGTTTTAAATTTCACCAAAATAGTATAATTGTACCGAAAAAATCATGCCTGGTTAGCAGCGCACTTAGAAAAAGTTGACAACTGCGGCAAAATATCTTTACGTCAACATCTGAAATATAAGAAACACCATAGCTTGTACAAATTTATTTTTTGCTTATCTTTCGTCTGTGCGCATTAAATAAAAGTTTAAAAATTTAGATTGAGTAAAAATAAGAATGTTTTTTGAATGAGACGCTTCCGAAATTGTTAATTTTAACTGAAACAGAAGCAGGTAACACAGATTTTGAAGTGAAAAGGAAAAGTTATGATCGCAGAGGATAAACAGAGTCCTAACTTCGATATTGATGTCGGTTACCAAAATGAGCGCACGGAATATGTTGCAGCTTCAACTACGCAATCTTCTGAAGATACCATAAATGTTATGGAAGAGCGTAGACAAATGGCAATTTGCGAAAAAATAGCACAATGGTCAATCGAGGAAAATGAACCTTTAAATGACGGAAGTTATGTTCACTATGGCATAAAGGATAACCTTACTGATCTTCTACAAAAAATCAATATTGAAAGTGTTGTTGTAGAACTTAATTTCAACATGGACGGTTTGCCCATTTCTAAAAGTTCTGGAGCTCAATTCTGGCCAATACTAATAAATGTTTCTGATACGGAAACAGTCTTATTAATAGGTATTTACGAGGGATACTCCAAGCCGAAGAATATACATGAGTTAGTAGTATATCGATTCCTAAACACCTTTTTGCAATGAAACTCTACAAATATTTATAAATAGGTACTTAAAAATGTTTATCGATGAACTGAATGAGCTTAAAGAGGATGGATTCGAATACTGTGCAAAATATTTCGTAGTAAAAATTGGTTAATTTGTGTGTGATTCGCCGGCTCGTGCGATGATTATGGGCATAAAAGGTCATTCCGGATTTTATAGTTGCCACAAATGCACTCAACATGGTGAAAGGTTTCACAACAAAACAATTTTCAGGATTAGTGAAAGTATCCTACGAGCTGATGAAGCATTTCGAAGTAGAAGACATCCAGAACATAATAATGAAACAGGCACAAATATTTTGGAACTGCTGCCAATTAATATAATCAACCAATTTCCAATGGACTACATGCACGTCGTTTGTCTTGGAGTAATGAGGACATTAATAAAAGCTTGGTCAAAAGACCGAAAGCAGCCGTACTCAGTTAGCTGTAAAAAAATTAAGCTTCTCAACTTAAGACTTAATCAAATAAGAGCTGACGTGCCTTACGAATTATCTAGGAAGCCTAGGTCAGTAAGTGAGATCGACAGGTGGAAGGCAACAGAGTTGAGAATGTTTTTATTATACATTGGCCCCATTCTGTTACGAAACGTCTTAGACTCCGAAAGATTTAACCACTTTTTAAACCTCAGTGTCGGAATTAATATGTTACTTTTTGAGACCAATATAAATGAAGCTGAAAAGCTTTTATTGGAATTTGTTGAATAAGTTCCAACATTGTATAACGAAGGATTTTTGACTTACAACATGCACTGTCTGCAACATTTAGCTGCCGATGTCAGAAAAATTGGATCTCTACAAAAATTCAGAGCTTTTAAATACGAGAATTTCCTTCAAGAAATTAAGCGTAAGATAAAGAAGAAGAAACAATTCTGTTCTCAAATTTATAACGGAGTTGTAGAGCAAAGCATATGTGGAGGGCTAAAAACTAAGAAAGTTGGGGACTTAAAGCTGGGGTCATATACTTTTGTAAAAACAGATTTTTATTTTTTTACATGTACTTTATTTTTTCTATACATAATTTTTTTATACATACAAAATAGAATATATAAAAAAATTGACAAGGGATATGCTGTTTACGGTTTCAAAATAATAACACAACATATCTTTCAGACTCTTCACGAATATCCTTTTATTTGTGTCAGTAGTATTAAGTTTGAAGGTGGCCTTTGTGAACACATGATAGATGATATTAAAAAGGTTTTTCAAATAAAAATAGGTAAATAATTGTATTTCATTCCTTTAAAATAGGGCCGTCCAGAATTCTTGCCCGTGGGTCGACAGAAGGCAGGCAGTGCACTTTATCGTCTTCTGGATGAATTCGGGGGTGAAGCGGAAAATTTAAAGAGGTTGAAGAGCGTAAATGTACAGAACACGTGAGAGCAAGAACATGCTGTAATGAAAAAGCAGTGATGCACATTCTGCATATTTTTCCTTAAAAGTGTTTTTATTATTTGACATAGCTCCAAAAAGGGATGCCCTGCAGTTAATGGCATTAGTATAAAATTAGTGATTTCACTAGCCCCTTGGTAGCCAGTACCAGTTTCAATTCAATCTACCTTCTTTGTATTCAACTGGCGAACTTTACACGAGCATGTCATAGGAAGGGGTCAATTGCTACCTTTTACACACCCATTCCCTAGTTGTTTCACTAGTCATGAAGAGCTAGCTTTTTCGCTAGTTGATCTTGACACAACAAAAAAAAAAAAACCAAAGCAAAGTGACTGATATTCGTTATTCAATATATTTATACCTTTTCATAACGATATTTTATTTATGTTGCTCAACGAAACTGAAAAGCTTTATATGTCATGTTTTCTCGAATAAGTCACTTCGAAGTATGAGCTCGTCAGAATAAATTGAATGAGTCAGTCAAGACGTTAAAAAAATAACCAAAAAAAAAATCGAGATGAAAGTTTATTGAACGGACCCTTTTATGCATTACCTTGGGTCAAAAAAGTAGCTAGTGCGTATAAAACTATTGAAGTAGCTAGCGTGAATGGGCCAATTGATACTTTTGATACTGGCGGGTGGTGCTTTGACATATTATTACTTCTTACAGCGCAAATTTGTTTGTTTGTTTTTGTTTAAACTTTGGGGTAAACGTACAGCCTTTAATATTCAAAGATAAAATATATAACAAAATATCAGTTATGTGGCGAATATTGATAAAATTGTATAACCTTTTTACGCAGGTACAATTAGAACCTCTCGCATGGCAGAATATCAGGAAAATTTTAAGTTTTATTTTTGCGTAAAATAATAAAAAAACAAAGTTAATATTTTTTCTCAAAATTTTAACAGTCAAAATATTACTAAAATTGTTTGTGTTTTATGACAAAATACATACTCGATGCGGTAACTGGATAATTTGCACAGTATTTACGATTAAATTTATAAAACACCCGATTTTTATATCACTGAGGATGCAATATTGATTTTAGGCGGCTCTGAGCACAATGATCGCAATTATAATTTTCGCATGCAGGCGCTCATGCTAGAGTTGCCGTGCAACTATTTTTTTAAGTATACAAATGATGTATTTTTAATTCAACACATTAATACTTCTTTTACCAAACATATTACTATACTATTATTTATAATATTACGATTTAAAATTATAGAAAGCTTCTTCTTTAAAGTTGACCTTAATATAAAAAAAAATTAAGTCAAAAATTTGGTTTTTGGAACCGCTAACTTGAAGAAAATAATTTTAATTGTTTTTCTTGCCTCGAAACGCTATCTTAAGGCCGAAACATAAGAGGCTCGGTCTGGCTGCAGCTAATGTCAAGTTTTATACAGCTACATATAAATTATGCGTACAACCCATAATTGCTCAAGCCAGCTTTTTCGTCAAGTTTCGTTAACTTGATCCGGCTGCAGCCAAAGCAATTAAAATCGAATGTTCCGTAAGAAATCAGCTGTTTTTTCTTTCAAACGAATTTAAATGAAATTAATATCAACTTATTTTCGCGATTCATTCCTGTTATCACAAATTCAACTGAACAATCCAAACAAAACTAATTAATATACAAAATGGCGAATTTTTTCAATGACTTAGGGCCAGTTTTTCAGTACGAGTTTCAACTTTAGTCAAATTAAACCCAGCATTACTCACCAAAATTTGACGTTTAAGCTAGGTTTAACTAGATATTTTAGCATTCGTTAAAGTTAAATTGACTTAAATTATCAAATAGTGTGTTTCTTTTTTGCTTAAACAAAGTTAAAACGTCCAATTTTGGTGAGTTAAGGTCTGCTCAATTTGACTAGACCTTAAACTCGTACTGGCCCTTAAAGATGAGCTCGATCATGCCATTTTGGTTAAATTGAGTATTTGGCAGAACTTAAGCTATCTTTTCGTTGAATTTTGACATTAGCTACAGCCAGCTCGAGCCTGTTATGTTTGAACCTTTAATCTCAAGATTTGAGCAGTTCAAAATATCTTGACGTTTGTGAAGTCAAAATTCTGATATCAGCTTGGGATAAATAATACGCCTTGCCTCCACATTGCATTAAAAAAATTTTTAAAACCACAATGTTATTAAACTCAATTTGATTTTACACACTAGCTAAGATATTTTTAGAACTTTTAAAAGATTTAATTTATAAAGTATTTAATAAATAAAATGTAACCCTGTATACATTAATGAGCTATAATATGACTTTCGTAAAGCAGACTCTCACACTCACCATCAGTGCTGCCAGTTAGATTCAGCTAGGTTCAATAGGTTTGATTCAGGTTATTTTTTCGAAAATTGTGTTTTAGCTCTTAGCTTCTTTTTCAAGCTTTTGTCTTTTAGAGCTTAGCTATTTTTAACTACTACTTTTATTTATTAATAAAGTTCAATATTAAACTAAATTTGAAAATTAAAAAAAAATTATCAAAAATAGTTTTATTCAATTTAATATATATACAATTTTATCAATTTTCTTTAATTTTGTGTACTTAAAACTGAATGAAGGTAATTTTTAATAATTTTTTATAAATATGATTGATAAACTGATTAAATATAGCAGTTGTGTTCGCTTTTAACTATTTTCTTTTTTAGCTTACAAAAAGTGGCAAGCTCTTTTTAGCTAATTTTGTTAGCAATTTTAGCTACAGGCTCATCATTTTTCTGGCAACACTAATCACGATATAAATGGCGCTTTTTCCTACGCTCTTTCCCATTCTCTTAGTGCTTGTCCTTCGTTCCTTTTGCCCCCGAATTCATCCAGCATGTGCTGTAGCCCGTGCTGCTTGCTGCGGGCAGGCATAACGCCCGTATGGGCAAAACGCCCGTACGCTCGTTTTTATACACCCCTACATTAAAACATTAAAATCGTTTAAATAAAGAAAAAAAATTGTATATAGTGTTTTTTATTTATATTCTCCAAAAAAATAGACATATTTCATAAAATAAAATATTAGCTTTTGTAAAATTCTCGACTTCATCTTAAATTAATGGGTTAAGTTGTTTACCCATGAGGCTGCCCTCTGACTTACTTCGACATTAGGTTCTTTACAAAACTTTTATTATTTGCAAGATTTGATAAACGCATACATATTTTTTACCATTCAAAAATGTGTGACATAAAATTTGGTAAAAAAAAGCGAAAATAACAAAAATTCTGTATGATGTTCTTAAAAATTCGTAGATATACCTTAATTGCCGCTGTTGTCCGTAGAAATCCGTAATTTCCGTGTAGTTGGCATCACTGCACCAAACAAAGGTTTCCTCTCTTTTTCGCGAGAGCTTCTCTCAACACAACACGGCAGCCATCAGTGTTGCCGCGATGATTCTAAAAAAGTATCCATAAAAAGGTCAAAAAAGTATCCAAAAGTATCCACTTTTGAAAAACAAAGTATCCACATATCAAATTCGAAAAATAATATATAAATTTTTTAACACAAAAATATAACTTAAATATTTTTAAATACTGAAACCCAATTTTTATAAGTTTCCATAACTGTTTTATTTATTTAATTCAAGACTAACAAATATTTTTATTAAAATGTTATAATAAGATAATTCAATATCTTGTAATAATAATGTATAATAATATATATTAAAAAGGAACATACGTTTCAGTACTTCAGTATATTATATATGTTGCTACTGCCCTTTAATTGCATTAATTTTTATAAGTTTAATATTCATGCAACAGAAATAAACAAGATAATATATAATTGCATACAAAAGGAACACAAAATTAAAGAACTTATTCAGATTAGTGTAAAATAAATTATATGGGTTACTATTGTACATTGAAAAAAATTATAAAAGATTCAATTTAAAACAATTATTGTAAAAAGACTATAGAGATAAAGACTTGAAATTTTTTACAATAAAATTTTTGTAAATAATAAAAAAATAATCTTCCAAAAAACTGATCGGTAAAACCGTTCCAAAGTTACAGTGATTACCGACTTCGAAAACATGGTTTTAAGAAAAACACGTTTGATATTTTTACTACTATGTGAATGCAGATAGAAAACCCATTTCAAAAGTTATTTATCGCCATATATAATGATCCGATTAGTCTGAAAATTTCAGAGAATACTTTTGAAATAATCTACTTTTGGAAAATGGAAAAACTATTATAATTCTATCCTGCATTGTTTGCAAATTACTTTGCTAATTTTTGCAGTTTTATCAAAATGTTGCCAACCATTTATACAACTGCCATACAAATAACTTTCTTGCTAATTAATTCCGCTTTCTAAAGAACGCGCGCAAAAATGCATAACTGAAGTTATACATTTATCGAATCAAGATTTGCCAACGCAGCTTTGTTTGTGTTTAAACAGCGATTTCATTTATTAGTTTAGAGAAGAGCGGTTCTCCGAGTTTGGTCAAGTTTTGGTTTCGCATAAAATAAAAAATTCGAAAGTAAAAGTCGACTTTATTAAATTTTAGAAAGTCGACAGCCAAAAGTCGAAAATTATCACGCAAAAGTCGACTTTCGTTTTATTTATATTTTTTTATTTATAAAAAAAATATTTCATGAGTCTTTTAGAGAAACTTCTTATGTCTTATACTTGACAAGTATATGAAGTACTTGCTTCAAGGTAGAGCAATTACGAGTTGGAGGAAATGGCAAAATTAAGCAATTTTCTACTGTGCGATTATTCTTGCCACACTCAAGCAGTTGAAAGATGTGTAAAACTGGAGACTTACCGCTTTATTTTGTATAACGAAAATGCACACCAACGACAGGCAAGACACGAGAAGCAATACTTTTTCTATGCGAAATTCTATTGCTTCTCGTGTCTTGCCTGTCGTTGGTGTGCATTTTCGTTATACAAAATAAAGCAGTAAAGCTTCTATGCAAGTTATTGGTGTTAATGCAAGAGATGGTTTTATAAGAAACACACTCAAGTCTCGTTAATTAATGGCACCGTTTGAAAACAAAAGTCAGTTTAGTTTTAAAATTTTAGGAAGATATTATTAAACTAGCAAGCCACAGTGGACGTTTTCTCTTTATCAAGAACCACAACTCCTTACAGAGATTTTGTAATGCCGGAATTATATCCAAAGTAAGCATCACCATTTTTTAATATTTTTTTTATTGTTTAAGATCGAATGTATGAAGATGTGTAGTGGCCTGCTGTGAACATATAAACATACCTCAGGCACTTGGAAAAAACTCAGCGGTAGGCAGCGCTGTGCATTACGGGGGCATTAAAGTCAACTCTAACTAAAGCGCTTAAAACCATTCTTTGTATGGACCCCTGAACATACACGCAAAACTAATAGCCGGAAAAACGGCACAACACCTTACGGCAGCTCACATGTTCTTTCAAAATTTCATTGTACTATCGGAAAGGATCTACTTAGTAGCACAGTCTACATGTTACCTCGCACGATAGTCTATTCCAAAACACGAACACTTCTAGGACCATTTTAGTGCAATATCTTCCAGGTGGAAGTATTCATCATAAAGAAGGCTGCGGAGATAGCCCTTGGCATGGACACACACCACTCTTATATCAACATTTTCGTCGACAGCCAAGTTGCGATCAAATCTATACGCTCCGCTACTATCAAGTCGAAGAGCGTTCTGGCTGGCAGAGCTGCACTATGCGCTTCAAAGAGAGTGCGCACCTACTGGGTCCCTAGCCACCAAGACATTGAGATGGTTTAGCAAAGGAAAGCGTTGGGCTGAGATCGGGATGCGCAGAACATGTACCTACTCTGCCAGAAGAGCTGTTCAGGAACCTTGAAAAAGAGCCACACTAGCAGTGAATCGTAGATGGAGCGATACGACATCATGCGAAATTTCGAAAATGAAGTGCAATGCACATTGCGGAAAACGAACTCTGTTCATCTTGGCACGCCCGCGCAGAGATTGCAGGAGCCTAGTGGGTATACTCACTGGTCACTGCATATCGGCAGCTCACGCGAGGATTCTGGGTATCATCACGGATGACAACTGCAGGAAGTGCAAGGAACCAGGTACAGTGGAGACCCTGTGGAGACCTATTATGCACATGCCCCACCCTAGCCAAAGTATCTCTGGAATGCTTCCTAAGGTTTTCGAATTCAGCACAAATCTTTTAGGACCGGCACCACTAAGGACCAGAATTGGTCTATTTGAGCCTTCACTAGCTCTAACCTAACCTTATGTATAATATTTTATTAAACACGTACTAAAAAATTTCTCAGTAAACAATGTTGACGACTTTTTTCATGCGAAAACACAAACAGATTTTGTTTGATTTTCAAGGCGTTATTTAGTAACCGAAAAATTTACTGTTTCTTTAAAAAATCAAAACAACTAAAATTAAAAAGTAACCATAAAATAAAAAACTTAAAAACAAACAGATTTTGTTTAGAAGTAACACGCGAAGGGGCAACATAAAGCTGTCCATGTGAAGAGCATTCAACGCTCAAATTGATTCCTACAACACTGAATGTTTGACCTTGCGTTGTCATTGAAAAGGACAGTTTTACTGGAAATTGAAGTCGTTAAATGGGATTCGCAGAATCAAATCCACATCATCATCCTTCATCCCACAGCTATCCTTCAGTACCACATCTGGTCAAAATGCTGCATTCAATCAAAAAGGTTTTTCATGCTCTTACTTCAAGCTTGTAGCATTGCATACTTTAGGCGGATGAAGATTCCGTTATAAAGTATTAGGTCACACTACTTTTAACACCAGTTTGTGGGGGGGGGGGGGGTGAGTCCAGAAAGTTCTAAGAGAGAAATTATGTTGGATAATGAACAGCTTCATCGAGGTTAACCATAGCGTCCACAGAGTAGTATACTTGCGTCACTGCATTAATCTTTAAGAGAAGCAGCTCATTCACTTTGTCTACTTGCTCGTTGGTAGGTGATAAAATTGCTCTTTCCTTGAACCAAGGTAGAGACTTAGTACTTAAACGATTAATTTCAGGATAAACATTATCAATCAATTCTTTAATATCGCTTACCAAAAAGCAAAGGTTGTAGTTTTCCAGATAAATACGCCCATTTTCTTGTGGTAGCAGTCCATTTTAACAAATCTGCAAAAAAGGAGTTTTCATTTGTATTCAGCGCCACTCTGATATTGAATTTAAGTTGTAATTTAATCAAATATGGCCAGAGGTAAGATCTTTTCAAATAAGCATTTATTTCATTAGCACGTGTCCCTTTCGTTACAATAGGTAAGTCTCCTGCGAACAAAATTGTACATGCACCGAAATGTAAGTTTGAACTGGGTAAATTTTGCATTGTTCTATCTAATGTTTCGACGGCGTTGCATTGTGGATGGTTTTTAAAAAACTTAATACTTTAATTAAAGGTATTTATTAATAAAAGTTCTCAATGTATTATAAACACAAATCTTTTGGAAGAAAATCACCAGCAGAATCGTAAAAACCGCATCAAAATCCATTGCGTAGTTAAGAAGAAGTAAGTGAACAAACAAACAGACACAAAAAGCGACTTTGTTTTATACCTACTATATTTATTATCTAATATATAAAAATTAATATTTGTTTGTTTGTTGGTTTGTTCGTATGTTATGCGCTGCCAAACCGCTCATCCGATTTTGATGGGGTTTTTTGCAAAATGTTCAGAAAAGTCCCGGGAGGGTTATAGGCTATTTAAAGTTGTGATTAGACAAAGAAGAGGTGCCACGCCCATACAAAACAAAACTTTAAATCCTCATTTCTCAGGCAATGGTAGCCGTAGGGTGATTATATTTGGAACCTATCGTGTTGGTATCAAAAGAAGTAGCTTCATGTTAAAAGTGGGCGAAGCCACGCCCCTTTCTAGAAGAAGTAAAGACCTTCTTATCATGGCCGTAGCTGCAATATTTGAAAGTTACTACCGGCTTAAGCCCCATTTTCGATTCGGCACATATTTTTATTAGATTTTAGGCAATAACAAAAAGGGGTGAGGGGCCCCGAACTGCAATTTTTTTACCAAATTTCTTCATAAAAGCCCCAAACTTAGTTCGCTCTCCCCTTTTTTATGCCAAAAATCTAATAAAAATATGTGCCGAAATCGAAAATGGGGCTTAGGCCGGTATCAGCTTTCAAAAATTCCAGCTACGGCTATGCTTCTTATATCTAATATATAAAAATTAATGTTTGTTTGTTTGTTTGTTCGTTCGCTATGCGCTGCAAAACATTGCTTGCACTTACGTGAACAATATTAAAAATATTTAAATATTTAAAATTTGCCACACCCCCTTTTACCGCCCACAAACCAATAAAAATGCTATATTTAAGACAGTTTTTGTCGTATTAAACTAAAATTTGGTAATTAAGTTCGTATGATAACTATCGGTAACTATACTTAAAATGGGCGTGGTCCCACTATAGCTATGCCTACTTTTAAAAAATGATAAACAGACTTCGAAATTACTGCTCCGATCGAGCTAAAATTTTAGCAGTGGATTTGTTTCGAGTACGAGATGGTGTAAGAAAAAATTGCCACACCCCCTTTTACCGCCCACAAATATATAAAAAATTCGGGATATCAAATTGCTGTGGAGTTATGGGTCGCCGGCCTCGAAATTCGATATTCAACCACAATTTACACATGTCGTTCCACTGATGACATTTTATGGGAGTTAAACAAAGGGGAGTGGAACCTCCGATACAACCAAAACTTACGATAAAGAATAGTTTTGGAGTTACAGGTCACACAGCATTGGAATTCAGTATTCGACTTTAATTTATGCATGCAGTTTCATTAATAACATTTTATGGGCGTTGGAAACGGTGGAGTTTCACCTCCCCCCATACATCCAAAATTTGTGCTATCGAATAGCTCTGAAGTTATAGGTCGCACAGCATCGAAATTAAAAAATCGACCTAAATTTACAAATGCAGTTTTACCGAAAACATTTTATGGCGTTGGACAAGTACAACCCAAACATGCAAAATCGAATAGCTTTACAATTATGGGTAACACAGCGTCAGAATTCAGTGTTCGACCTCAATACATACATGCAGTTTCATTAATAACATTTTATGGGCGTAGGAAAAGGAGGACTGGCATCTCCCATACAACCCAGATTTGTGCTATCGAATAGCTTTAGAATTATAGGTCGCACAGCGTTGGAATATAGTATTCGATCCAAATTTACACATGCACTTTCATTGGTAACATTTTTTGGGCGTTGAACAAGGGAAAGTGACACCTCCCATACAATCCAAATTTGCGATATCGAATAGCTTCTGAGTTATTTGTCGCACAGCGTCGGAACTAAGTATTTGACCTAAATGTACGCATGCTATTTCATTGATTAAATTTTATGGGCGTTTGCCAAGGGACCTCTTATTTTACCCAAATTTGCGATATCGAATTGCTTTGGAGTTATAGGTCGCACATCGTCGGAATTCCGTATTCTAGTTTAATTTACATATTCAGTTTCATTGATCACATATAATGGGCGTTGGTCAAGGGGGCGTTGCACCTCTCATACAACCCAAATTTGGGATATCTAGCAGCTTTAGATTTATAGGTTGCACAGCATCCAAATTCAGTATTCGACCTCAATTTACACATACAAGGGAACTTGGCAGCGCCGGGTTTTAGCTAGTTTATTATAAATAGAAGAAGACTATATATAAATATAATTAATATAAAAAATTGTTTTATTTGTCCTTACCACACAAAATGTATTATAGGTAAATTTCACACTTATTTGCAGAAGGAAATAAATTCATTTACCATGGTTAGTGCACATTGTTGTTGCATTAATAAATGCATTTGAGTATTTATCAGTAGGTTGCTATGCGGATTATTTTCATTTTTAGAGTATGCGAACTCAAAACAACGATGGTACAATTAAAATACTGGCTATATATTTTAAGCTGCTCGAATGTTAAGTTTCAGAACTTAATAAGTGTGCTAAACGTCAAAGAAAAACAAAAGACAACAAAAAGTAGAAAAACACAAATCCTAACAACTAACTTTGACATCTAGCTTAATTTTTCTTCAAAATGAGCCTTTCTTCCCGAGAAACGATTTGTGTCCGTACCAAACTACTCAGGCACAAAAGTTCCGAGTATCAGATACAATTTTATTTTTAAAAGCTACAAGTAGTAACGGAAAACGTCGAAGTTTATGAGAAAAAAAAATGAATCGCACATTGATATTAAGCCGAATGCAAACAAGCTTCAGCGAACAGAACCCGAGAAAAAAATTCATATATTGTGTCAATAAAGTAACTGGCATGTATATAAACTGGCCTGAGTCTTAACTATAACGTACCCGAAATATACCCATAAAGTACCTCGAAAGTAACCTGAAATAGTCGCGTAGCTTGTCTGTATTATATCAATAGCGTTCAAAAACTAGCAACTATATTCGAGTAAACTGGCGAGTTCAAATAAAGACCGATTCGGTCTTGGTTCGTACACTGTGCCTGTCCAAGGTGTTCCAGAACTAGAATCTTCTTTCGGTGCAAAGGTCGGACATTTGCCGACACGGTCACCGGTCATATAAGCTCTTTTATTGACACAAAATATGAAATAGTTTCTCGGGCTTGTTATTCTACAATGGAAATAACAACTTGCAACACACCTTCAGTAAATACGTCTAAAAAGTCGATTAGTTATTGCTATAAACTGCTGCCTAAGGCAAAATTTTAGAAGCATTTAGTCAAAATTTATACAGACAATTTTTAACCCAAAAAAAATAATTTACACACAATCGCTTAGTTCATATTTATGCAAAAATCAAATTTTTTTATGATATTTTTTTTAGTAAATTTGAAGTTTGGTGCACGATAACAAAAAACTATGGGTCATAATTCAAAATATGACTACAAAAAATTAGAGATATAAGTTTCAGATACTGTTTAAAAAACACAGTACAGTACACACTTTTTTCTTTCATAAAATATTTTTCGAAATTGTTGTTAAAAACAAAGGTAATCATAAATTTTTTGAAAAGAAAACTGAAAATTTTTCAAATAAAATTTTTTTTTAAAAGTCTTCCTCTGGCATAATTTTTGCAAATGTTGAAAACTGTACATGTGCAAAATTTCGAATTGATTGGTTAATATTTGTTGGAGTAATCATGCACGCCATTTATTAAAATTCCGTTTTGAGAAAAATGCATTCAAAGTCTTAGGCTTGATGGAAGCCGGCTGCAGCTTTCAACTTTCAAATGGCTTAGAATTTAATTTTAAAATTTTAACAGCATATTTTCAAGATGTTTTTGAAGTAACTTATCGATGTTTCAAAAATTTGATTTTAAAAAAAATTTAATGTATTGCTGGCCTTGAGGAAAACGTAAGTAAATAGATATGTCGGAGCAATTTCTCCATAAGTCTCCATCGGTAGCGAAATTTCTCCCCTTTTTCTGTGGAGTACGAGACCAGAGTACTCGCTTAGCAAAACAAAGTCAAAATATAGTAACCCCCAAAATAGGAGCTTGGTCCACTTCTGTCAAGGAAGGTTTTTTCTGGCAAGTAAGCAACTTTGTTTAATTAAAAGAACTCTACATTTTAAAATTCGTTCAATTATTTAATTACGCACTCATATAAATAATAGCTTAACACACATATGCTGATATATTACACTTATCTTACAAATAATATTATTTTATTTTATCTTATCTAACATGGATACTCCAAATTTCCAAAAATATCACAATCACCGCCATGGTCACAAAAACAATCGCAATAGCAATAACTTTCCATGGGCTCACTGTGAACACCAATGTTATAAGTAAAACACAGCCAGTAAAAAGTACCGCTATAAGAAATGAGACCATTAAGATTGTTTTCGAATCTCTGTACCACACAGCCTCTGGATCTCTTGGTGGAATCTTTATAGGCTCGCGATTGAGCGGTCGATACTCTTTCTCGAAGCCGCTTGTGAAATCAACTTCATCTGGGGCCTGCATGATGAAATCGGTGCGCCCCTCACAGACTGAACAAACTGAAGCGAATGAAATCCATCATCGAACGATGGTGTTGAC
This sequence comes from Dichetophora obliterata, assembly GCA_963920525.1. NCBI lineage: Eukaryota > Metazoa > Arthropoda > Insecta > Diptera > Sciomyzidae > Dichetophora > Dichetophora obliterata. The sequence continues at coordinate 167,584,786 of OY986436.1, read as the reverse complement.
TGCTTCTTCTATGGCTGATTCGGTGTATTGAAAAGTTCGCGGACTCGTAGTCTAAAGGCTTTATCAGCGCAATTCACTTTTGTTTATTTTATTGAAAAAGTCGGTCGGTCAAGTGGATGGGTGATAAGATAAAAACACAGACAAACATATTTACTTCGAAGCGAAGTTTTTTAAAACCGTCTAAGAAGTGATTTGAGAATGTGAATTAAAAGAAAAACAAACATTAGTATATATAACTATATACAATTGAAGTTAAAAAATACCAGTAATTTATATCAACAACTTCCTTTGAAATATTCTCGTAGATATGAGAAATATTTTAGTAGAAAAATAATTTTCTTGTATGTATAAATTATTTTGCTTGTATCGAAAATATATGAAATTAACCCCAATTTATCCGTCTGCTCGGTAGCGCAATTTTATTAAGTATGTGAAAGCTAATGGGAGCGAGTCTAAATGCCAAGTTATAATAGACGTAATGTAAAGTAACGTAATGTTCTCAACTGTCATCGTGACGGGACGTAATGTAAGAAAACGTTGTAGCAATTATAATAGGCAGTAGCCAGGCAGTTATTTGTCGTAAATAATTGCACGTTCCTGTACAAATACAATTAAATCTTCGTCATCCATAGCTGTGGATACAAAAAACTATCACATTAATAACAAAAACTCAACAAAAAGCGTAGTTCAACAATATAAAATAGCGCAATAATCGAATCTAATCTCAATGTTTAGTTGTTCTTTGAACAGACGTAATGTAAATTAACGTAGAAATCGAAATCCAACGGATCTTTACGTCCCGTTACATTACGTTACTTCTATTATAATCACTTGTATAAGAAAAGTATTGATTGAAACAGTAAGTGACAGAACACACTGCTGCAGTGACATTTCACTACATTACGTTACGTCTATTATAACTGGGCCTTAATGCTTGTGAACGTTACGTTGAGAAAACGCAATTTACGCTAGAGAAATTTAAAATATCAGAGACTGTAAATAATAATTATTTTTAGATTTTTAAACCAAAAAAGCATTATGAGAAAATTGTCGCACCGCCGTTTTGAAGGTGACATTATAATGCTCTCACGCTGTTGAACTTGATTTCAAATTGATTTTTAAAATTTTGATTTTTACAATTTTGAGCAAAAAATAATAATTATTTCTGCTTTTTATTTTTTTAAGGCAAAAATAAAAATCAAAACTCGCCTGATATTTTTTTGGTCCCAAAAAAGCTTGTAAGATTTGATCTTTATTTTTTAAAGTAAAAATAAAAAGTAAAGTTTGCCCGATATTTTTTTGGTCACAACATAACTGCTATGTTTTGATTTTTATTTTTTAAGGCAAAAATAAAAAGCAAAATTTGCCCAACATATTTTGGATCACAAAATAACTTGTAAACATTGATATAAAATTTTTTTATTCAAAAATTAGAAGCAAAATCAGTATTCCAGTTCACTTTTGAAAAATTTATATTAAGGGATTTATGTCATCTCGTAAGTGCTTCATAAGGGGCCGTTCAAGTATTATGTAAGCAGGTTCTTCGTAATTCTAAGCCTCCCGTCCCCCTCGTCGGTAAAAGTAAGAAAAGCTTATGCCCCCTCCCATTTTTAAGTAAAAATTAGTACATGCATTTTTCAATGTGTTCTGGTTTCTTTATTGATTGATTCATGAGCAGCAGTTGTAATATAGCGTCTCCATGAGGCATAGCTAACGTTTCCATATCTTTTTTCACCAAAAACAGGACAAATTGACAAAATTTTTAAGATTTTACAGGATTTACAGGACGTCTCGCAAAAAAACAGGATGTTTTCGTAGGACGCAATTTAAAGTCGAAAAATTATTATTACTTGTATGTTCAAAGAATTAAAATAAGCATTTTTATTGATAAAATTATCAAATTAATAATTTAATATAAGAATTGTAGCATAAGCTTCAAATATCAATTAATATTAGGTATTTGTATTTAATATGTAATTTTGGTTAAAAAAAATAAAATTCAATCTTATATAAATATTTAATTATTTTTAATACAACAAAAACATAACAAAAATAAAAAATAAATCCAAATTAGTCTTATAAAAATGGCACGTTAATTAGATTTTCCAGGTACTACTTTGCACTTTGAGTAGAACACCTCGCCATCAATATTTGTTTTTTCCAGGAATGAATATTTTTTAAGTTGATTGCTTAACACACACTTTCGTTTCGACATTTCGACAAGTTTAAGTTCGTAAAAAAGTAAAACTGTATTAAGGGAAGACTTTGACATATAACTAAAAATAGTATGAATAATAAACAAAGTTGACTAAATTGCAAGCATGGGAAAATAAAAAACAGGACAAAATAATAAAAAGCAGGATTTTGAGCCCGTTACACAGGACGCAGGACATTGCTCGAAAAAGCAGGACTGTCCTGCGAAATACAGGACGGATGGGAGCGTCCTGCCATCATATACATCAAGGCATCGAAAAATCTAGTGGAGACCGCCTATGCCATGGCATATATTAGCTCTGCGATAAATGCCATGATATTTTTCATGGCATCTATCTCGTGGCATGAACTGTATTGCATACCTGAATTTCAATGGAATCGAAATATTTTAACAAACATGCCATGGCATAGAATGACCACCAAGCAAATACTGTGGCATATTTTGACAGTTGGTGCTCATGACTTGATGTATATGATGGCATGTAATATTCGTCTTCAAGACGTTATGTAATTTAAGAAATAAGGAATGGACTTGGAATATTTTAGTTAATGCACATATTATTTATTTAAGGAAATCTTATTGACATGGTATTAATTTATTTTAATATGTATTGTAATGTATTATACATTAACAAACAAGACATACTTATTTTAAAATTTTAATATATTAATTCAAATTAAGAGTCCTCGTTAACTAACTTCTGTACATTTTGTATTTTTGTATTTGTATGTAAAGCAAACATTAACTTAAAACGCGTCAAATCGTCAAACATACGCTTTTAATTTTTATAAAAAATAATAATAAAAAAATAAAAATCAATAATTACAAGTTATTTTGTGCTCCAATGTTGGGCAAATTCTGCTTTTTATTTTTGCCTTAAAATAATAAAAATCAAAACATACCAGTTATTTTGTGATCAAAAAAATGTCGGGCAAACTTTACTTTTTATTTTTGCATTAAAAAATAAAAAGCAGAAATAATTATTACTTTTTGCTCAAAATTTAAAAAGTCACAAGATAATTATTATTTTTTGCTTTTTATTAAAAAATGCATACTCAGTACGGTCTCTGGAAAATATTAAAGTTCGTTCATCCACCATGAGCTTAGTAAAGTTTTCATGGCAAGAGAAGAAATGTCTTTTCAAAGAAAACATATTGTTGCGACTCATAACGCGATAACAAATCATGCATTGCAAGTGGCCATCGTTGTTTTCTATAAAAAAAGCATTTTCCCATTCTTCAGGCATCATTTTTACCTGTGCATTTGCAAAACTGCGCAGCCAGACCTAACTACAACAAGTGCTCAACTTCAACTGACTTGATTTGCTTAGCAAAAATTCAAATAAAGCAACAGCCGAACGTACACGGTTGAAAGCCACACGAAGAAGCTTATAGCAAAGATTATATAGTCCGCATTGCTTGCATAGAATACGTTTTAAGCATAATTGACGTTAATGACATTTTATTGTTAGGTGATTTTAATCTTGAAATTTTTCGAAAAAAAAATCGCCTTGCCGATGGTTTTAAAACCGGGGCCTCTTCCTGCAAGTATGAAAACAGGAATCTAGTGACAGATATCCAGAGTACCCTGACGTTATTGAGGGAACAATTCTATAAGCTTCTAAATGGTCACGCTGAAAACAATCCCGTCAATAGAGATGATATCCTGGAAACCCCAATTATGTAACAGTTATCCAGAGTACTCTGACGTTATGGAGGGAACACTTCTCTAAGCTTCTAAACGGCGACGATGACAACAATCCCGCCAATAGAGATGATATTCCGGAAACCCCAATTTCGGATGAAAGCGTCGAGGTTCCGCTGCCCGACTATGATGAAGTTCTGACAGCTATAGCTCGGCTTAAAAATAACTAAGCCGCGGGAGCTGATGGCTTACCTGCTGAGCTGTTTTAAAACGGAGGCGAAGCTCTACTTAAATGCATTCACGAGATTCTATGCAGAATATGGTTGGAAGAATGCATTCCGAACGATTGGAATCTCAGTGTGCTCTGCCCAATCCACAAGAAAGGCGATCCCACTATCTGTGCCAATTACCGTGGGATAAGCCTTCTTAATATCGCATATAAGGTCCTGTCGAGAGTTTTATGTGAAAGATTGAAGCCCATTGTAAACGAACTGATCGGACCTTATCAGTGTGGCTTCAGACCTGGAAAGTCCACCATCGACCAGATTTTCACACTACGACAAATCTTGGAGAAGACTCAAGAAAAACAAGTCGACACCCACCATCTTTTTGTCGACTACAAAGCCGCCTTCGACAGCCCAATAAGGAAGCACCTGTACTCCACCATGTCTGAATTTGGTATTCCTGAAAAACTAATACGACTTTGCAGGATGACACTGAGCAACACCAGCAGCGCAGTTAAAATCGGGAAGGACCTCTCCCCACCATTTATTACCAAACGAGGTTTCAGACAAGGTGATTCCTTATCGTGCGACTTTTTCAACCTAATGATGGAAAAGATCATCCGAGCTGCTGATCTGAGACGTAGTGGCACAATATTCTACAAGAGTGTTATGTTGCTTGCGTATGCTGATGACATAGATATCATTAGCCATAATACGCGCGAAGTCAGTGCAGCATTATCCAGATTAGAAAGAGAGTCAAGTCGAATGGGTCTGGCAGTGAAAGCAGATAAGACGATATACTTAGTGTCAACAAACAAACAGTCACAGCGTCTTGGAACCCACATTACCGTTGACAATACCTCATTCGAGGTTGTGAAGAACTTCGTTTATCTGGGATTCAGCACTAACTCAACCAACGACATCAGCATTGAGATCAAGCGAAGAATAACTCTTGCCAACAGGTGTTACTTTGGGCTCAGTAGGCAATTGAGAAGCAGAGCCCTCTCTCGACGAACGAAAATCACGCTCTATAAATCGCTCATCATGCCCGTCCTACTTTACGCATCACAAACCTGGACGCTGAGCAGTTCAGATGAAAAGACTTTAGGAGCATTCGAGAGAAAGATTCTTCGCAAGATCTACGGACCAATCTGCGTCAATGGCGAGTACCGAATACGGTGGAATGATGAACTGTATGAGCTGTACGCTGACATCGACATAGTCAAGCGCATTAAAATCGAGCGGCTTCGCTGGCTTGGTCATGTTCAGCGCATGAAAGACGTTGCTCCAGTGAAGAAAACATTCGATTCGGTACCCAGCGGCGGTCAACGCAGAAGAGGACGACCGCATCTTCGTTGGAAAGACCAAGTAGAGGACAACCTGACGAAGCTTGGAATTTCCAACTGGCGCCAGCAAGCGAAAGACAGAAATGGCTGGCGCAAATTCTTAGATGAGGCCAAGACCGACATACGGTTGTAGCGCCAACTAAGTAAGTAAGTAAGTAAGAAGAGATTAAAATAAGCCATTGACTGAAAATGCATATTTTGTCTATTTTGACAATTTTTTTAAGTTTATGCCTTTTTTGAGGGCTTGGGCCTCTTTTTGCTTATTTCGCCATATGTATGTTATCATATTTTCACCGACAGTAAAAACAATTTAACATTTTTTCGACATCATTTACTTTTTTTTACTTTTTCTTTTTCGAAAGAAATTTAAATCAACTTGGCACTTGGTTGAGAGCTGCTGAATACTAAAGTGACAATTTTTTTTAATAACATATCTCGTAAGAAGTTGTGAAGATGAAGATATGAAGCCATTCGGGTGGCAAAAGATTTGTTCGCAAAAGAAAGTTTACGCAGTGATTTGGCTTTTATCAAATCAATATTCGCCATTATTCACCACTTGATAACAAAATTAAAAACAAAAGACTTATCGCTCAAAAGTAATGTAAAACAAGTTGGTAGCCTGGAAAAGTCTCTAAGTCAGTTGAGAGATAAGAAATTTTGAAGTAAATTTGATTCAGTATTTAGCCGTAACCAAGGTTTTAAGGATATTAAAATTGTTAAACAGGTATTGTTTGCAAAACAAAGAAGTTTTTGTGAGTACACTAGAAAATTTACACCCAAGATTGCCTACTGCAATTGTGAACAAGATCCAGAAGGCGATGCATAAAGAAAATTTTAAATCCATAGGAATAAACTGTTTTATTATTAATAGCATTTATAACATTTTTATTTTTATTATATTCACGGATGAAAATTATTTGTGCAAACACTTCAAGCGAATGAATTAAAAAAACAAAATGTATTTTAACTCGTGCACTTTCTTTAAAAACGTTAAAATAATAAAAACAATTCCGTCGATGAAAACTCATTAGGGGTATTCACGGGTTGTTGCTAATTGCAACCTAATTATACAATAAAATAAAATTTCGAAATAACAGTAAATAGCCACCTCATTTAAAATCACATAAGGTTATTAAAATCAACGTACAAACTTTAACTTTTTAAAGTTTTACCCAGGTGGCAACTATGATTGAAAATAACCAAAACATGAATTAGCCGTTTAGCATCACAACTTGTGCGTTCTCGCAATAGATTTTAGCAGTGAGTAATTCAAGAAAAGTTTAAAAATTGATTCCAATGTGTTTGTTGTTGGAATGATGCGAAAGTTCGCAATATTGCATTATCGAAACGTTACAACTGCGTTTCGCATTAACCCATGAATACCCCTTTTGTTTTTTTTTATTTGTGAATTTTATTATTTTTCGTGACTATTTTTCTTTTGTTTATACCTGCCAAGCCTGCTCATAGGCGTTGCAAAGGGAGTGACACAGTTAATATAATACTCCTAACACAATATGCGTGAGGGCATAATATTAAGAATCCGTTTGAATGAAGACCACAAATATTATTGGACTTGTTTTTTTTCTTCCAAAACAGCGGTGAATTTTATTTGCAACAAGGTTGTTCTAAAAAGTCTGTGCACAGTTGATGACAAATATTTGGTAGGGCCCGTAACTGGGGCTAGACCTATTATTAATTAAAGAAAAAATTCACGTCAATACTAAAATAATTTTAAAATAATTTTTGAAGTAAAACTTCTTAGGCGGCAATTTGTTGAGAGTACAATTTTTCGAATTTCGTAACGAAAAGTTTTCTAATTTCGTCATGATTCGAGCCTCGTCACAAAAAATTGTTCTGCCTCTGCAGATATAATGGAGATAAATTTTGTGTGGGGCTACAGGCTATTTGTTATGATGTTTGTATTGGAACCCCTAGAAGAGTGAGAGATATAGTTTAAGTGTAGGTATGTACGAGATAGTCTAGGAAAAAGTTTGCCACACTCCCTTTTATCGCCCACAAATAAAAAAAGCTATATTTTGGACTGTTTTGATCGTATTAGACCAAAAGTTGGTTATTTAGTTTGTATGTGTGCCCACGTCCTCTTTTACCGCCCACAAATCAATACAAATGCTTTATTTAAGACGATTTTGATCGTATAAGACTTAAATTTGCTAATTTAGTTTGTATGGTAACTGTCAGCAAGTGTACCCACAAATCTGTGAAATTTCTATATTTCAGGCAGTTTTGCTCGTATAAGACTAAAATTTGGTATTTTAGTTTGTGTGGTTGCATTCGGGAACTGTACTAAAGATAGGCGTGGTCGCTCTATAGTCACGCCCACTTTTTGATAAATCATTAAAATTTATTCCGGGGCCGATTGCGCTGAAAATTTGGCAGTCGATTTTTTTCGAGTACAAGATAGTATAGGAAAATTTTTTATCCCACCCCCTTTTACAGCCCACAAATAAATAAAAATTCTTTATTTCGGACGGTTTGGATCGTATTAGACTAAAATTTAGTAACTTAGTTCGTATGCTGACTTTCGGACACTGTACTAAATATAAGCTAAGTAACCTACACTGTTGCCAGATCAGCCGATTTCCCACCAAATTAGCGGATATTGATAGCGGGATAACTTATAAAAAATCCGCTAGCGGAACTTTCGGCGGATTTTTACTTAGTGTTTGTTAAATTTTGCTTAAATATTATTTCTTTGAAGATCATTGAGCACTTCTCCGTTAACAATGTTTTTAAAGCAGGAAAGAAGATATTTTGTCTTTTTTGAAAATTTGTGGTTGTAACTATGACCATATTTTAAAAATATTATATCAGTATCAAAAAAAAAAACCCTCTTTAAATGGAATAATGTATCTAATACAACTGATTTTTGGTTTGCAGAACTTGAATATAAGGATACATATGTACATTTTATTTTTGAGGAACTGGCAAACTTTTCACTGCACCTTTTATCATTGCCTTGGTTAAACGCTTATGTTGAACGAGCGTTTAGCCAGCTCAATATTGTGAAGTCCTGAATAAAAAATCGCTTTCAAATCTACTCATTTAATTGTATTTTAAATGTTAAGTATTTATTGTATACGTTTTTAAAAAGAACAATAAATTAAAAATAATTTTAATTTTGAAGATACGGCTTAAGAAGCCAGCAAAAGTGCTGCCACGACTATAATATGCCTTGATTATTTCTTATGCTAATTAGGTCAAATGCATTCTATGAAAACAATAACGATAATGAAGAATGGAGTGATTTAGTTTTTTTAATTGGAACGTGAATTGACATTATTTGCGAATTTTTTGACCTTATTTTTAACAACTTTACATTAATATTTTGTTAGAAATTCAGCAATTCCATTTTAAATGTACCGGCCTTACTGAATGACCATATCCGATTTGGATCAAATTTTGCATGAAGCATCGCTGACGGAAACAAGAAACTTAATTTGGAGGAAAGAAGTTTGGCGTAATTTTTGTCGGAGTCGAGAGTGCACAAAATTGAGAAATATCGGCAAAAACGTCGAAAATCGATTTTACAAAAATTCATACCTCAAACACTTCTTAACCTAATGTTAAGTTTGAACTACTGTTGAAAAGGTAAAGCGGAAAGGTATAAAACAGACGTTAATTTAAAAAAAATTTGGAATTTTTTGTGGTAGGCGGTTTCATCCCTTGCGGTGAGGTTATTGATTTCGAAGAACACCATTTAAAAATTTAAATAATTTTTTTCTTTTCTGGTAAAATTACTTTTCCAACATTATAAAAATAGTCAGTGGGTAATGATATATAATTTTTATATATAAAAACACATATTTTTGATTAACAAACGAATTTCTTAACCAAATTTTAAGCTTCAATTCGTGACTATAAAAACCGTCTTAAATAAAGCATTTTTATTTAATTGTGGGTGGTAAAAGTGGGTGTGGCTATTTTTTATAAACCGAGATATTTACCATAATAACATATGTTGTTATTAAGAGATGTATATTAAGAGATGTTAAGAAACACAGCATGAACGATTGTGTATACATAGAAAGGCGGTAAAAGTAGGCGTGACAACATTTATATTTATGGTATACACCAAGTTTCATTATAAAACATGCAAAACTCGGTAATTAGAATGCTTTCTGAAAATTGGGCATAGTTATAGTTCGACCACGCCCCATTTTTAGCTGAGTTGCCGAGAGCAGCCATACGAACTAAATAAGAAATTTTTTCCAATGCAGCAAAAATCGTTCGTTTTTTATTACTTGAGACATAGACCTTGATAACAGATGTTGTAAATTTAGTGGCTTAAGGTGTTACTGTTCCTGAGATCTTAAAAGACACTGCACAAACGATTTTGTTTATACACTGTTTTGAAGGCGCAGTAAAAGTAGGCGTGTCTATATATATGTATAAAGTGACCACCACTTGGTCTCATAGCAAGTTTCAATATAAAAACATGCACAACTCATGACTTATCTCTCGTACCCGAAACACATAACAAGTTTTTAGTACTAATATTATTTTTTGGTGAAATAGAAAAAATAAATCAAAAATGAAAGTGCTGGCTTTGAAAGTAAATAACTCGGTCATGTTCAAAGGATTGTATTTCTTTTTTTATTTGAAATTTTAATTAATTGTCTGTCCCATCGTGTTTCAATCTTTTTCATTTTCGTTTTCCTTCTAGTTTTTATAATTTTCCAAAAACAACCTTTATGAATTCCTTTATTTCGAAAAACACTTTAGTAAAAATATATTGAAAAAACGTTGTTGTTGTTTCTTTGGAAAGATTCGTTACAACAATTAATTGTTCTAACTCTGACTAAAAGCTCAATAAACGATTTTAAACTATCAACCAACTAGAATTTGCATTTAAAATCAAGTATGATTTAAACTATCAAACATTTAGAATTTGTATTTGAATCATATAAAATCAACACAATAAATAACAAGGTCATTTAGAAAAAACTTTAAAAATATTTGTTGTTAAAACATATTCAAAACAAAAAATGGCTTCTTTAATGTTATTTCATATGGTATGCATAAATGTAGGGTTTATTTAAAAATTCTATCGTAAAAATTTAAAAACGTTTTATACGAAAAATCGAGCCTATCATAAAAGTTGAAGATTTTTTGTTTATGTTTATTAATTTTTAATAATATTTTTAATAATATTATAAAATAAAAAAGTTGGTTTTATATACATTTACAGTTACAAGTTATTATTAGAGTTATTTTTGGTAATTTACAATGGGCAAAAATAAATCTTGTGACGTCAACATCCGAAAAATCATTATTTAGATGCACCAAGATGGAAGATCATGTCGACAAATCGCAGCTGCCTTAAAAGTTTCTAAAGCTGTGAAAGGTAATGCTCTTTAGTATTTAAAAAAAATTCGACTGCAGAAAAGGTGCAACGCAAACAAAGAAGCCGCATTACTACGTCTCGAGAAGATACTCTCATTGTCCGGGAATCTAAAAAAAAATCCGCATAAATCTGAGAACGAAGTACGAGTGGCTATCTATGGCGAAAATGAAGCAGCACGATCCGTATACACTATTTATTAACCCTATATCGCGCCGTGATGCAGATCTGCAACATTTAGGAATTGCTCTAAAAAATAACTCAAAGAGAAAAAATTAAGTCGGAATTCTTATAAATGACTCATAAACATTCTAAACAATTCTAGCTTTTCAATTAGAGTTACTCTCAATCAACAGTTATTTTTTATTTATAGTTGAAACAGCGTGATTTTTAATTTGGCATTAGTTTGTGTTTTGCAATATTTTTAATATATTTGAAAATGACTAAAACTGTTATAAAAAGTTCTAATAATTAAAATAAAAGTTTAAAAGCTTTTTGGTGAGTTAATAACTCTAATTTGAATTTTTACTGCACTACTCATGAAATATTATATTAAAATCAATGTTATATTCCCTGAAATATGTTAATCTTTTAAACTGTAAAAAAAATTTTTTTGCAAATATTTGTATAAATAAAGTATTAATTTTAAAACAAAAGTTGTTTTTCCTTATTTTTAAGACAGTTTGAGAGATTTTTAGGTAAAAAATTGAAATTGCGCGATATAGGGTTGAGAGACGCTTGTGCGAAGCCGAACTTTTTGGAAGGATTTCACAGAAAAAGCCTCTATTACCTGAACGCAACCGTAATATTTAACCCTATATTTGAGTTGAGTTCGTTAAAAAGTATCGTCATTGGGTAACAAAAGAGTGGAAGAGAGTATTGTTTTCAGACGAAACTAAAATAAATAGAGTGTCACCCGATGGAAAAAAATATGTCCTCCGATTTTTAGGTCAAAGGAGTTCGGCACAAAGTACACTGAAGCATGGAGGAGGAAGCATTATGGTTAAGGGTGCAATGTCAGGGCGTGGTGTCGGCACACTGCACAAAATTTAGGGTTTTATGAACCGGGTCCAGTATATTGAAATTCTGGGCAATGTAATGCTGCCTTATCGGATGAAATTATGTTCGTAATTTGCATATTTCAGCAGGACAATGACCCGAAGCACACCGCTCGGCTTCAGGCAGTGGTTTTCCGATAATCAAGTTACTGTTTTAGACTGGCCATCATGCAGCACTGACCTCAAATGCAGTTGAGAATTTATGGCAGGTTGTAAAAAAAAGAAGTGAGCTTGTTCACGATAAGCAACTTTGATAAGCTGTACGATGAAACATTAAAAGTTTGGGAAGCGCATCCTAACAGTGTTTGTCAACATTTAGTGGAGTCTATGCCTGGCAGATGTCTAGCAGCAATTGACAACTATGGTTTTGCTATAAAATATTAATAAAATAATAATAACTATATAAAATATTAAAAACCTCAAGTGTCCTTAATTATATGCACGACTAATTTCGCTGTTTTTATGATTTTTTTTTCCAGATTTTCAAAAATATGTTTAATAATTAAAACACAGGCTTTTACATGACCTACTAAATTTAAATTAGACCAAAACTCAGTGTTTTTGTAAGCAAAATAACGAATTTTACTTAAGTTTCTGTGTTTATATAGTGCCCCTAATTAGTTGCACGGAGCTATACGTAAAATATTCAAAATGTTAAGGCAGTATTCTAGTGTAGAGGTCTAGAATTTTGGGCCTCTTTTGACGGTCCATAGAATAGAACAAATTAATATTTTTAGTATTTATTATTTTATTATATGTTATTAATATTTAAATCAAACAAACAAAAATATTGAAAAAAAAATAAAAAATTAAAAAAAAAAATTAAAAATATTACAGGCTGGCAGAGTCTTGATACGATTTCAACCATTCTAGTCATCTGAAAAAAAGGATTGTTAATTAGTAAGAATTTCGCTATATCCCGGACAGGAAAAGAAAAATAAATTTTTATCGCGATATAGCGACTGCTTTGAAAAAGTAATCTTTGCCCTATTTTCAAAGTTTTGAATTTTTAAAAATAATAAAAACAAAGTTTAATAATAAATTTCGATCTATCTTTGAATTTTTACATGAATTTAATAATTGTGAGCTTTTTTTTAGATCAAGTAAGTTTTAAGAAGGCAACAAACAACAACAACAAACTCTGAAAAGAGTCAATCACCTAGCGGACTAGACTGTTTCGGAAATTGCTACATTTCCTCTTTAGTAGGCTTGAGTGATTCAGCTGTGACCAACCCACTGTTTAAGTCTTAAATGATTAAACACCTGTTTGAATAAATTTCTATGAAGTACATTCTCTCATTGGCCATTTTTTATCATACGACTATTAAAGCAGTAAGTATATTAGATCAAGCCTAAAACTCTACCAGATTGTGTGTCTGTTGTAGTTGCTTCTCATTTGTTTAAAAAAAAATCTCACAAATTTAAATTCATTTAAAAAAACCAATTTTTTACATAATTCTAGTCCGGGTCATAGAGGGATATACAAAAAAGGCCCTCACCAAATTTTAAGTTAATCGGTGTATTAGAACTTGAGATTTCATGCCAAACGTGTTAGAAAAAGTAGTTTCGAAAAAAACGCGTTTAAGGTTTTTAAGTTAAGTTTCAGGCAGCCTTCCTGACGACACTAAAAAGGCTATAACTTTTAAAATAATTCGAATTTCAAACAATCCTTTTAAGGAGATATTCTTGAATATATAAACTATCGAAAAATGATTTTTTTTATTTTCTACACTAGAATACTGTCACAAAGCAAATGTTATTAAAAAAAATGTATAAGATTGGAAATATATATTTCGTTCCAACGAATTTAAAATTTTGTTATATTTTTACTGTTATTGTATGTTTATAGTGTAAATTTTTTTATTCATCGTACAAATTTTAGTGATTTTTTGAACCTTGCCCATTTTTTTTGGTTGACGGTTAGAAATCTTGTACTGAAATTTAAACTTTTCTGTACTACATATAAGTCAACATCAGCTTTGGTTTCGAATCTAGTATTAGCACAATACTAAAAAATGGTTTTAATACAGCTTTTGTCTAAAATTTAGTACAAGCTTGGATTAAAATATTACAAAAAGAAAAGAAAAAAAAAAATAACGAACAGCTAGATTCGATCACACGACATTCAGTTTGTTAACTCACTGCTCTAACCACCGGGCTATTGACCTATACATATAAAGCGCGTTCAACAAATTTATAAACTAAGTCGCTTAATGTTGAGACGCAGCATTGCCAGGCTAAATTTTACGAGTCTTAATCCAAATTTAGTATCCAAATGTACAAGAATTTAGTATAAATTGTATTAAAAACAAAAAGTAACACAGAATTGTACTTACATTTAAACTAAAAAGGCTAAAATTAAAACCAAAAAGCTAAAGTCTAAACCGAAATGCTAAAATGGATGCTATAATATTTATTTTGGTTTAAATTCTAGTACAGATTTAACATATGAGCTAATATTTAGTGGGACTAAAGTTTAATCCAAGAGTTCTAACCGTGTTGGTTGTTAAAATTCAAAAAGTTTTTTTAAAATTTGTTTTTATTTAAATGATTGCGATGAAATATTGTTTAAAGAGCTTAAAAGTTCAAAAATTCTTATTAGAAAATTTTTTGCAGACCTGTTTTTTCTTCTATGGTTGAGGTAAGCTCAGCGCTCTCGAGTTCGTCCATGGGGTATCGCAACTCTTTGGGCAAAACAAGTTCTTATCAGAAGAATTCTAAATACTTTTTTATTTGCAGAATTTGCAACTATCGTCTTGGAGGCTCACTCAGTCACCAAACGAGACGGTTCTAGCTCGGAACGAGATTAAAAACTTAAAATCAGCATTAATCACAAATATTTACAATATAAAATTTGTGTCTACCATTTATTGAAGCAGTGGCAATTTGATTGCAATTCGAAAAGGAAATTTAATGTTGTTGCTCGTTTATAATAACAACAACGAACAAAGTAAAACCACTTCATGCACAGTCTTCAGCGAACAAATAAACAAAAACCCATTAATAAAAATAATGTGTAATAGCGAGAACATTAAGTAGTTTTTATTTTGTTTTTTAAAAAACAAAAATATTTTTGATTATCGCTCTTGACCGGCTGTACTTAGTTACACGAGTCGTTATGTAATAAAATAGTGTGGCAATTAATAAATGTCAATAAGTTTTTGAACTCATTTATGTATTTGTTTTTCTGTCATAATTATAATTCATGCCGAATCGAAATATAATCGATTAATTATAAATTTTTCGCCATAAACGAACTGCTGTTTAATTGGCGTTTAGTGTTTATCTGTGAGTTGAATAATTTTGATAACTTTTTCATTCAATACTCTGACAGTTTGCATGTTCGACATATAGGTCTGTTCCCGTACTTGAACATTCGTACGAATCCGTGCTATTTTCTCCCGTACACAAAAAATTCGCAAAAGAGAGCGAAATTAAGTAATCCAGTCCATGTCAAATGTTCCTATTTGCAGCTTTACAAATTTTGCGAAGCAAAAATTCGCAGCAATTCGGAAGCTGCCATGTTTTTACGGCTAATGTTAAATAAAAGTACTAGCCATTAAAACAACACAAAATATCTTCTTTTGATCCGACATTATCCAATTTTTACAAACAAATAAACAAATATTTTTGACTTTTCTTCAAAAGTTGCAACATTTTGCTGAAAACCTGTTCCCGTACTTTTTGCAATTTTTCACGCAAACATTTTAAGCTTACTCTCTCAAATCTTATAACTTGATAATTTCTGCAACTGAAGTACGGGAACAGACCAAATATTGAATGAATCACATTTCAGCTTAGTAGTTTTAGATTAGTGGTTAGCGCGTAGAACTTTTGTTGTAATAGATGCAAGTTTAGAAATAGCAACAAATGGTTTCACTCAAGCAAATCACAAAACGAGGCGTGAAAAGTTTCGCTTCAAAAAACATTCTGTCTGAGCTGAGCTTCTAACCTTGGTTCTTTAGCTTACCGGCCACGTACTCTACCAATAGGCTAAGGCCACCTTGCATTCATACATTTCCATTTCATAAACCAGGCTAAACGATTTCGGTTGTAAATTTTTTAAACTCAACTAATACTTTGTACATTCTATGGATAATGCGTACGGTTAACCTACGAATGATTTTTATCTACTTATATTATTTTTTATTTGTAAATAGTAAGAAACCATTAGTAAATACTACGAATGTAATGGAAGAAATTTCGAAGTTATTTGTACGAGGAATTGTCGAATGGTAAGGAATGATATCGCTCATTCGTCGAATATCATTCTTCGGAGCAACAGATGGTAAGGGGCATTCAGAAAACAAAGTAAAATAAGTTTTATAAAAAACTAGCAGGCCCGACAGACGTTCTGCCCCAATTCAACTAATTTCTTTGTGATTATTTTCATTTTGTAAATTTTTGAAATGTGTGAAAGTGTCAAAACAACGTGCCATTCGAGCCATAATGCCACACGTTTCTTTTTGAAGCTTCAATTTGTGACTATCCGTCTTAAATAAAGCATTTTTATTTAATTGTGGGTAGTGAAAGGGGGTGTGGCTATTTTTTATTAACCGAGATATTTACCTTAATAACATATGTTGTATATTTGGTGGCCCAAAATGTTTCCGTTTCTGAGATGTTAGGAGACTCTATGAACTATTGTGTATACTACATAGAAGGACGGTAAAAGTAGGCGTGACAACATTTATAAATATAGTGACCACTACTGGGTCTCATAGCACATATACACCAAGTTTCATTATAAAACAGGCAAAACTCGGTAATTATCATGCTTTCTGAAATGTGGGCATAGTTATAGTTCGACCACGCCCATGTTTAGCTGAGCTGCCGAGAGTAGCCATACGAACTAAATTACAAAAATTTTTTTTCCAATACAGCAAAAATAGTCTGAAGTATAACATTTCAATTCGTTTGAGGGAGGTTATTGGGGGTGTGGCAACTTTCGTTTTGACGTAGAATTACGTCTTACAGCGCGGTTAGTATGGGAGTCAGTTTCACGAATTTTTTCAAAGCGATATTTGACACTTTGGGGTATACATACAGCCTTTAATATTCATCGTACAAAGAAAAAAAATGCCAAAATATCAGTTTTAGTGGGAATAAAACGAATATCTCATAAAATAGCAAAATCTAAGAAGATGAAAAATTGATATATTCGTATGAGAAATGCACAAGCTGCTTATGCCGTTTTTAAGGTTGTTGTTGTTGTTGAGTTTGCTTGTTTGGTTCGTAATCACGTCGTTCGTTGTTGTGCTGCTTTTGTTGTTGTTGTTGTTGTTTTTTATTAATATGTATGTAAAACATACATATATAAATACTCATCAGTTGCTTTCATTTTTTTTGTTACCCAGATAGCCAATCGGCTCGGTTGAAAACGGTGTGCACTTTTAAAAGCACTGAAGCGGACCGTTTCGATGTCAGCAAACTATGCATTGTGTGTTTCATACAAGCGTACTATTTATTAAGTTGTATATTAATGTTGATTTTCTATGATTTAAACACAAATTCTAAATGTTTGATAGTTTAAATCATTCTTGATTTTAAATACAAATTCTAGTTGTTTGATAGTTTAAAATCGTTTATTGAGCTTTAGGTCAGGTCAGAACAATTAATTGCTCTAACGAATTTTTTTCAAAAAAACAACAGCAACAACATTTTCATTATGAAAAGAAAAACATCACTAGCTGATT
This sequence comes from Dichetophora obliterata, assembly GCA_963920525.1. NCBI lineage: Eukaryota > Metazoa > Arthropoda > Insecta > Diptera > Sciomyzidae > Dichetophora > Dichetophora obliterata. The sequence continues at coordinate 167,567,241 of OY986436.1, read as the reverse complement.
AATTTACAATGAATTTAATCCTTCTGACGGTTACAGCTTATTTATAAAAACACTGCTTAAGCACGTCGAAGCTTGCTCGAGTTTAGTACAGAAAAAACATAGAAATGGAAGGAAATTAAAGCCCTGGATTAGTAATGAGCTCCTGGATAAAATTAAAACCAAAAATAAACTTTTTAAAAGGAAAAAGGATCATCCTAATAACCTGGTAATCTGTGCTGCATATAAATCTCTTTGTAAAGAAATTTCAAAAGAAGTTTTATTGTGCAAAAATAATTTTTATTCAAACGAGTTTTTCAAAATTAGGGGGGATATTAAAAAAGAATGGAAACTGGTTAACGATATTTTAAACAAAAGCAGAAAAAAAGAATCCATTCAAAGTCTATCATTTGGAGATGCTATAATTTCAGACCCTGTTGAAATAGCTGGTCATTTTAATAATTTCTTTACTTCCATAGGTCCAGAAGTTGTCTCTGATAATGCTACCGGTAGAACTCGATGTAGCTGTTTGTCTAATGAACCTTGTCTATCGCAGAGCTTTTTTTTTGAGCCAATCTCTTCTTTTGAAGTATACAAGATCATAATGTCCCTTAAAAACTCTTATTCTACTACATCGGTTGGTTTTTCAAATAATGTTGTTAAGCGAATTGCTTTTAATATTTGTGACATCTTAAGCCATTTGTTTAATCTAAGCGTAGAAACTGGAATATTTCCGGATAATATGAAAATAGCTGAGGTTATTCCCTTATATAAGAAAGGTGATCGTTTACTTATAAATAACTTCAGGCCAATATCACTTCTACCAATCTTCGCTAAAATCTTTGAGAAAGCTGTAAAGACTCGTATAGTCAATTTTATTGAAAAGAACAAAATTTTTAGTAAATGGCAATTTGGATTCAGGGCAGGGCTATCTACTGAAGACGCTCTACTTAATTTCTGTAATAATGTTTACTCTGGCCTTAATAATAAGCATATAACAGCTGCACTCTTTATAGATATTACTAAGGCATTTGATACCGTCGATCACTCTATTTTGTTGACTAAGTTATATAATTTTGGATTTAGAGGCTCCTTTTATAATTGGCTCAGTTCTTATTTATCCAATAGACAACAAAAAGTAAAGATTAATAACTTCTTGAGTTCTTCATTGCCCATAGTTTTGGGTGTACCTCAAGGTTCAGTGCTTGGCCCAATTCTCTTTCTGATTTTTATTAATTCACTATTCTCGCAAAGCTTTGTAAGCAATATAAATGCATTTGCTGACGATATGGCCTGTACATTCACTAGTAGTTCTCCATTATCCCTGATTGCGGACATAAATCATGATTTGGAAATATTAAGTCACTGGTTCAAAGTTCATAGGTTGGTCCTTAGTGACAAAACGAGAATCATGTTTTTTAATGTTTCTGGCAGAGATCTAGATTTTGGTAACTTTTTCTTTCACTGTGGGAAATGTGAAAAATTTCTTTATTCGGACTCTGTTTGCTTATCTTCTAGTTTCCATCAATCCTACTATGAAGATCGCTCTTGCTCGCCTCAATGTTTCAAGATTGAATGTGTGAAATCCTTTAAATATCTCGGAGTAGTACTTGATTTCAAAATGAATTGGTCTGACCATACATATGCACTGAAAAAGTATCTTATGGCCGCGACTAGGTATTTGTATTTGTTGAAACCATATTGTTGTTCCAGTCTCTTAAAGTGCATATATTTTGGTATCTTCCAGTCAAAGTTGGAGTATGGATTGACATGTTGGGGTGGTACGCATAACAATAAAGTTTATCCGCTTTTAGTATCGCAAAAACATTCCATTCGTCTTATTCTTAAAAAAGATCGCCGTGAAAGTAGTTTGCCTCTATTTAAGGACTTGAATATTCTGCCTTTTAAACATCTTTACTACTTTAAAGTCTTAAAAATATTTTTCAGTCGATCTGGCTATTCGTTAAGCAGAAGTAACAATAACTATAACTTAAGAGTTAACACTCGGGACTTAGTATCTATCCCACAACACAACTATCAATTTCTATTGAGGTTTTATATAGCAGTTGCTCCAAGACTCTTTAATAGACTGCCCATTTCCATTCGATCTATTCGCAGTAAATCTTTATTTCTCAAAAAAGTAAAATCATGGCTTCTCACTTTGTCTTATTATGATGTTGATGAACTCCTTCGTGTAGACATTTAATTTTATTTGTGAAATGTCTTCCCGGATTTTTGTAATTTGATCTTATGCCGTATTAGTAAATTTTATTTTGTTTACCTTAATATATTTACCTTATTTTCTTCTTTTTTATCATTATTTTTTTATCATTAATTATGACCCCTCTCTTTAACAAATTGATGTAGTTTTTAAGATTAAATACTCCACTACTTTCGCCTCCAGCTCCCTGTGAGCTAAAGATTGTAATTATTTTACTAATTTTTTGAATAATATCCAGTTTATATACATCTGTTTTATTTTTTCTTGCTGAAATTTGTTTAAATGATTGACATACATATATGTATTTATAAAGTTAATGTATATCCTGTATTTTGTATTAAATTATGCCGCAGGGCATTCCCTTATGGAGTGTCGGGTATGACGATCCCGCGGATCCTGAGTCTTTGCTCTTGTTAATTCTATTTTCTTATTTCGGATAGCTTGTCGACACTAGCCCTCGTAGCTACAGACTAGTTTCCGGATAATCCTAAGTTTATTTTATAAAAAATGTAATTCGTTATGATTTAAGTTATGAATTAGTTAGCTGATTGATTAACTAGTTAGATCAATTAATTGTTCTAACCTGACCTAAAGCTCAATAAACGATTTTAAACTATCAAACAACTAGAATTTGCATTTAAAATCAAGAATGATTTAAACTATCAAACATTTGGAATTTGTATTTAAATCATAGAAAATCAACACAATAAAAAAAGGTCATATAGAAAACTTTAAGTTGTATATTAATTTTATTTGTTGTTAAACAATTGTAACCTTTTCTTTAAATGGTTTTTATTAAGTTGCAACAATAAACTAACCAATGAACTGCAACGCAACTGCACTACCTTGATTTCAATGCAGGATTCAATGCATATTTTAGAGTTTTTTGGCGAACGGGTGAAAAAGAGAGGGAGAAAAGACAAGAACAAACGACGCACAAGCGAATATGACATTTATTTCAATTCGATTCTTAATAAATATAAAATAGGACTTTACAATAATATAGAGAACGGTTTAAAGGTACAAAAACATGTCGTTTTCATACCAGCAAATCAGACGCTGCCGTTTTAAGTACCGTTTAGCTGGCACAGTAACATTCATGGCTTGTTGGGTTGTAATGCAATAGAGAATACAGATGCATGTAGCTAGAGAGCCAGAGAGTATGCGGCTACAAAGAAATGAACTACTACTAGCCAAGGTTGCCAGTTAAAATTTAAAACAATTCCGACAAAAGTTACTTCTTTCACAACAACGTAAATTAAATACAACAAAAATTACCATTGTAAAAATAAACAAAAAAGTTTCTTCCGCAATAAAAAAATATCATAAAAAAATCTCACGATCATTAAAAATTACCACAAAAATACCACGCGTTTTAAAAATACCACCACAAATTCGATATGCATTTAAAATTGCCACAAAAATCTCATTCGCATAAAAAATACCACAATAAGTCCCATATACACAAATAATTTAAAAAAACATTTTGAAATACCACAGAGAAACTTTGCTTATTAAAAAAGAAAAAAAAAATGTAAGAAGAATATTATCAAACTCCCACAGAAATTTAAATAATACCGCGCTGAATTTCCACGCCAATCAAAAAATACCACGCTGAATTAAAAAATGTAATAGGAATTCCCAGAAACAAAAATACCTAAGGGCAATTAAAAATTACCACGATATTTTTCCAACATAACTGGCATCGTTGCTACTAGCTGCTGATATTGTTGTTTTGGTTCTGTATGTGCTGCAAAGGGCCGTTTTTCACTCGGCAATTCTATGAGCAATAATTGCTTTCGCCGCAAGTAGTTTGTTGACTACTCGGGTTTAATGGGGACTTTCGTAAGCCCCCTCATGCGGGCGAATAATCCACAAACTGCTTGCGGCAAAGGCAATTATTGCCGAGTGGAAAGCGAGACAAAGAGATCTTACTACCAGAGCTACCAGAGCAAGAGAATTATTGCTCTCGGAGCAATAATTGCTGTCGCCGCAAGCTAGAGAATTTTCGTGAGTGACGAGTGAAAAGCGGGACATAGTAACCAAAGTTCTGTTTATTTTCTGTGGACAATTCGGTTCATACCCTCTAACGCTGCTCAACCGCTGTGATCATGCTCTTTTCTGTGCGTCGTTGTTTTAGATTTGCTTGGTAATTGTTGTTGGTTCAGTTAGCTGAAATTTTTTTAGATGTTCTTAATTTTTACTCGACAAGAACAGCTGTATTTGACAACAAGCTCGCTTTTCTCTACTTTCTACTGCATTCCTCTCCGAGTCGGCCCTACCTGGTTATTCTGCCATGAGTTGGAGTACGAATAAAACGAATGTTTATTTTCAGCATGTACAAATGTATACTACTACGCAAATTTGCGCATGCATTACTAAGCATGCGTTGTGCTTTAAAAACTACATTTATTTTTTGAATACCATAATAAATTCGAATTATTTTTACTATGCATTATATTCTTTCCATATTAAAAATTTGTTTTTTAACTAAAATTTTAATATTAAATTACTTTTAAAATATACATATACATGTGTAAATGCTCTTTACTACAGGAAAAATAAATAATTTAAATTTACCCATATTTATTTCCATTAATTAAATATAACTTTGAATTACATTTAGTTTTAACCAACAAAACAAATGAAAAAGAACAACAAATTCATTACCATAAATATCAAACGAAAACTTTTTATAAAACAAAACAAATTTTTACATGAATTTAATTGTGAGCTTTTTAGATCAGGTAAGTTTAAAGAAGGCAACAACAACAATTTTATTTTTGAATAATTTTTATTTAGAAGATGAAATACTTTAAAACAGTTTTGAAGAATATACATGAAAAAAAAAACAGAATTTTTCTCTATTACTGTATAAAAAGGAATTCTACGTCTATACTTACGATACTATCGAAACTGTGTCTTTTTTTTATTACTTGAGATATATTTGAGATATATCTGTTATCAAGATGTTGTAAATTTAGTGGCCTAAGGTGTTACCGTTCCTGAGATCCTAAAAGCAGGAATTAAAAATGCGCAACAATTTTCATTGTTTCTGTTTTGCATTTGCTTCAGACTATGAACAAAACGAATAGTCACAGCAGCAGCAAGCGCTCGGTTTTTGAAGTCGTGTCTGCTTTGCTGTTTTCGTTTTATAACATTTACGAAGCAGCAGCAACAGCAAGCGATAGAATTTTGAAGTCGCCTTCTTGCTGCTGCTGTTTGCTTTAAACATTTTTCAAGCAGCAGTCATATTTGTATTTCTAAATGCTGTGCTGCTGCGCTATATTCAGTAATTGGCTGCTGCTGTGCTTTTTACCAGGGATTACTGTAGTGTTGCGGTGCAGCTATACCTTTAATGGTACCTTTAACGATTCGTCGAATTACAACAATCATGAAAATCTTGAAGTTGTTGTAAAAGAGTGGAAATAGTTAGACGCTGACGACCGCTGCAGTAGTGTACAGTTGTTGTTTGCAGTTGCTGCTACGGTATATTCAGTAGCTGGCTGTTGCGTTGGTTTATGCAGTTGTTTTCCGTAGGGAATGATCGAACTTCGCAGTCCTTATAAGAAGGCATTGTTATATGCAATACATGACAAAAACGAAAGCAGACACGACTGATAAATTTGATCGCTTGCTGTTGCTGTGGCTTCGTAAATGCTATAAAATTTAAGCACAGAAGCAGACACGATTTCAAAAACGATCGCTTGCTGCTGCTGTGACTATTCGTTTTTTTCATAGTTTGCAGCAGGAGCAAATTATGAATATTATATTATATATTTATGGAGAATTTTAAATGCGACAGCACAGCAACAGTGAATATTTTAATGCTTTTGCTAATTTGGCTGCAGCAATTTAAACCCTGCTTAAAAGACACTGCATAAACGATTTTGTGTATAAAGAAGGGGCGCTAAAAGTAGGCGTGGCAATATTAATGTATAAAGTGACCACCACATGGTTTCATAGCACATATACACCAAGTTTCAATATGAAAACATGCACAACTCGGAATTTATCTTTCGAACTTGAAACACACAAAAAGCTTTTAGTACTAATTTTATTTTTTTGATGAAATAGAAAAAAAAAATAAATCAAAAATGAAAGTGCTGGCTTTGAAAGTGAATAACTTGGTCATGTTATAAAGGATTGGATTTTTTTTTTTTTTGAAATTTTGATTAATTTTCCGTCAAATCGTGTCTTTTTTCTAATTTTTAAAGTTTTCCAAAAACAACTTTGGTAAAAATATTTGTTGTTGAAAAATATTCACAACCAAAAATGGCTTTTTTAATGTTCTTTCATATAGTATGCATAAATGTAGGGTTTATTTAAAATTTCTATCGTAAAATTTTAAAAAACCTTTTATACGATCTAAAAATCAAGCCTATCATAAAAATTTAAGATTTTTTTGAAAAATACAGAAAAAAAAAATTTCATAAAAATACAGAAGAATTTTATGTATAAAGATTCCCCGGCAGACATTGTCCTTCCACCGCTTTACTGCCCTATACGAATTTTCATGATAATCGGAGAAAAAAATTTTATATTTTCACCATTTATAGTATAGTTGCCGAATGTAACTATATAAATAATAAACTGTCCATTTCAGCCTTTGGAAGGACTTTGACCTAGCTTCTATTGATCAATTGTGTTGTGCGTGTTATTGAATGTTTGATCACAAGTGACCGAGAACTGGACCTACGTGTTTTAAGCCGACTCCGAACGGCTTATGTTCTCAAGAAGGTTTACATGGCAATTTTTACTCTTTGAGGTTTGCCATTGTCTGCAGAGAGGTGACGACCGAACAGAAAAATTAAATCAATTGAAAAAACTTTCTGTCTGAGCTGGAATTGAACCCGAGCTACCGCAGTACTTTAGCTTAGGGGCCAAGCACGTTACGGCCGAATGCAACTATATAAACTAAATTACAAAATTCAGCATTTTATTTAAAAATATAGCATTTTTGTTGATTTATAGGCGGTTAAAGAGGGTGTAGCAAAATATTTTCCCCTTAAACCATCTAGAACTCTTATATCTATCGAAATTTGCTTCACTTAATTTTTATCCCCTGTAAAAGGGACGTTAACATTGTGCGACCACTCCCATTTTTAGTACAGTTTCTGAAAATAACCATACGAACTATTTAACCAAATTTTAATCTTAAACGACCAAAACAGTATGAAATAAAGCATTTTTATTGAATGGTGGCCGGTAGAAGGGGCGTGGGAACCCATTTTTAGTACAGATTCCGACAATAAAATACAAAAATATATTACTAAGTCTTATATGACCAAAACTAACTCAAATATATAGTTTTTATTGATTTGTTTGTGGTGAAAGGGGGTGTGTCAAAAATTTTGTCTTTTAAAAAACTTGTCCTTATCAGTACAAACACAACAAAAAAATCCCGAAGCAAATCGGACGCTTCGTTCTTGAGTTATAGAATTTCAAACACATTTTACGACTTTGTTTTATATATAAAGATCGTTAAATATTGTTAAAATCGTTAAAAAATATGATCCAATTTGGATAATTTTTTAACTTTTCCTAAACTCAATAAAATGGTTAACAATCTTGCAGCATTTAAATTTGAGAAAGTTGCAGTGATCAAGGAGGGTTAAGCATGTAATTCAAAAGCAAAAGAAAAAAAATTAGGAAATTCTGAATAAAGTTGGCCAATTTCGATCAAGGACTAATTTTTGAAAAAAACTGATAACATATTCAAATTAATCAAACTATTTTACATTGGAGTTTGTTATTGTCAAAAGTTTCTTATAGGGTAATTTACGATATTTTTGCAACGTTGCAAATGCAAAATTAGCTACTTTTACAAAAACAAAAAGCATTGATATGCATTTGCAACATATATGCATTTGCTATAACAAAAAGATGTTACATATGCAAATCCAATAATATTGCATAGCGCTTTTGTAATTTAATGTTTTCATTTTGCATTGAACACCATCACGAAACGAATACTTTTTGAATACCGCTGAAAACAGCTGTCATTGCTTATATTTTTAGTGTCAAAAAAGATAAATTTATAATAACAGAAAAAGGGGTAAAGAAATGGAGGCAATTTTAAAAAATAAAATTTAAAGGGAAATTTTATTCACTCGTAAAATATTGCATTCAATTATCTAAACAGTTTTCACAAACTGATGATAAAAAAGTGTAAACAAAAAAACAGCTGGTGTAAAACATTTGCAACATTATAATATTAAAGGTGTGTGTTCACAAAAATCTACCCTTGCAGAAACGCATTTGCAACGATGCTATAAGATCGTGAATTACCTTTATGGCTTAAATAAAATAAGGAAACTCCATTTTAAGCATCCATTATACTTCTTCAAATTCGATTTTTAGCGGCGCCCACCCAGTTGACTGCAGCAGTTTGACGGCGGCCACCCATTTTGCAGACTTTTTTCGCGTCACATCCAGGATACAGAATCAAACTTGAAAAATAAAATTTTTTTTTTTTATCATTCATATAATAGGTATGTTTCCGTATTTGATTGTAGAAACTTGCAAAATTAATTTGTTGGCGTTAGGTTACAGTAAATACATTTTAACTGGGGTACTCATAAAGTAATTGTTTCAATTAAAACTCTGTTTATTTAACTGTAATTAAATAAGCATAATCGAATTTCGGTTGACGTAAATCTTTATTTTATTATTGCATTATTAATTGCATTTATTATTGTATTATTAAGCAATCTCAATTTATCCAAAACAACTGACCAGTACAATTTCAGATTTACACGCTCAGAAATCTTGGATTAAATTCTAATCCAATCGTTGGAATCATGCATTTTTTATTACTTTTTGTATTAGAATTTAATCCAATCGTTGAAATCATGCATTTTTTAATACTTTTTGTATTAGAATTTAATCCAATCGTTGGAATCATGCATTTTTTAATAAAACCTGGAATACTTTTTAATACAGTTTGGATTAGTCTTTAAAAACAGCGTTCGGCTTGGTTCGGCTCTTATGCATGTTTATCATTTCTTTATACATGTGGCTTCATAGAGCAGTTGGTAGAGCCAAATACTTAATAACCTTAACGTAGTGGGTTCGAATCCCACATGTTTCGTTAATTTTTTTTTTTGTCAAAAATATTTTAATGCAAGCATGTATTAAAATTAATTCCAATGAGAGAATAAAAATCAATTGTAATATATGTAGTGTATTAGATTGTAATACAATTCTGGTGTGGTCATATATACAATACAGTTTGTATTAGAATTTAATCCAAGATTTCTGAGCGTGTACGGATAAAAGGAGTAGTTGAAGCATCCGCATTATTTATTCTGTCAATAGAATTGTTCTTACGTTACCACCGAATTTGAACGATGTTTCAATATTCAGTTGCACCGCCACCAAAGCCAATTGCAACAGACGAAGAGTCAATAAAAATAACTTACATGTGGTCACCTTAACCACAACCGTCGCTTTTTTCACGCTCGCTGTGTTGCTCGTTCCTCCTTTGTTCAATATTCAAGTGTTTTAAGGTAAAGAAATTAATTAAAAAATATATTTTAACGAATATTTAATTAATATAACTTGTGCAGTTTATATTAATAAAGTTCATTTCCTCGTAAATAACTGCAAATGTGCAATAAGAAACAACAAAGCAATCTTTATTTCCGTAGTTTGTTTTTTACACTCGCTTTGTTCATGCCTTTGTTCATGATTCGGTCAGTATTCTCGCTGCAAGTGGTTGGTTAAGTGTTCAAAGTGAAAAATTAAATTAAAAAATATATTTTTAATAAATATAACTTGTGTAGTTTCTATAAATCTAATTTATTTCTTCTTAAAAATATGCAAATTTGCAAAATTAGAAACGACAAAGCATGCTTATTAAAACTTGTCTGCAGTTCCGTTCTCGCAACGGAATGACGCAATTAGCTCAATTGGGAAATTGGCGATTGTGGCACTTGCATATACAAAAGTACCTTCAATCGACAAAGTTAGTAGGGCAATTATTCGGTTGCGGCAATGGGTTTAGTTCTGTGAGTGTAGAACTGATGCATGTTGGAAAAAGATATAAGTGAATTGGTGCAAAAAATATCTCCCTTAGCATGCGGGAAATATTTATAGAAAGCGACAACTCTAATTTTAAATTTTTGCGGATTATATGGATTTTGACCTCTTAAATCCAAATCTGAACAATTAAAGGCGTTTAGGAGTTATAGGCCTTCAAAACGAAAATGGCCTAAAAATCTGGTTGGTTTTTTTTCAAATTTGGGAAATTTTTGTGTTCATATTTTAATAGTTGAAAACTTGGGGCTCAAAAGTAATTAATGCAATTTCATTTAATGATATAGGAGACCTCACATTATTTATTTTGCTTTTGTTAAAAATAATTTAAATGCATAACATGACAAAAATAAAATTAAATTTGAAAATGTGTCGGACATGATACCAGAAAGATTTTTACTAGTGTGCGTATCGTGTTACTAAAACTAATACCAAAAATCTCAGTCAATCTTGATACATGCAATTCTTCTGTACATGGCTTTGTCACTGAACTCCTACTAAACTGCTGGACCGATTTTGATTAAATTTGGTTTGTGTGTGCGGCTGGGTCTGTAGATGGTTTTGTTTTACAGTTTGACCCGGTAGGTGGCGCTGTTGTTGCTGTGGCATTTTTTAAAGGGGTATTTGAGAGTATAACTCAGAAACGAATTGAGAAATTGTCATAACTCCTTCACTAAACCATTTCTTCTTACGCAAACAAAATTACAAAAATACAAAATGAATAGAAATAAACAAAAAAATTTTTAATTTTTATGAAGCTAGGCATAAAACGTTTTTAAATTTTACCATAAAAACTTTAAATAAAATCTACATTTATGCATACCATATTAAAAAAGCCATTTTTGGTAATAAATGATTTTTCAACAACAAATATTTTTACCAAAGTTTTTTGCAAAATAAAGAAATTCGTTAAGGTTTTTTTTTTAAATTTTAAAAATTAGAAAGGAAACGAAAATGAAAAAGGTTGAAACACGATTGAATGGGCAAATAATCAGAATTTTAAACAAAAAAAAAAAAATGAATGCAATCCTTTCTAACATGACCGAGTTATTCACTTTCAAAGCCAGTATTTCATTTTGGATTGATTTTTTTTCTTTGCACTAAAAAATAAAATTAGCACTAAAAACTTTTTGTGTGTTTCAGGTACGAAAGTGTTTGTGGTGTCAAGTTCTTGAAAATTTTTAGCAACTTGCATGTTCCTATAGAAAACGAATTTTTTCTAATAACCAAGAAAGTTACTAACCACAAAGGTATGCAATTACTAAATTGCAATAATGTATCTTTGAAAATTCTTGCATGGCAGATTATTTTCCTTAAACATTTAAGGTGTTTGATGAAGCTTAGGACCTAAGTATGTTTGGCGATGACAAAAAGGGTCAAGAATTTGGGTATAAATTGGTCTTTGGTTTAAACCCCCTCTACAGACAATGGCACACCCCATATAATTATAAATACCATTAAAAGCTTCTTGAGAACATGGAGTTTAGCCGTTCGCAGTCGGTGTAAAATAAGTAGGTCCAGTTTTTGATCCATTGTGTACAAAATTTAATAAAACGCACAGCAGAATAGTTCATAAGAAGCTCTGTTAATGGGCTTCAAGGGCTGAAATGGCCAAATTGTTTTAGATTTTTTGTATAGAGAAAAGCACACCATTTGCGAATAATTTCGTAAAAATGTGGGAGCATTTTTAATTACTCATATGGTTTAAAAAAAAAATCAGTTTCTAAACAAAGAGAAAATATGTTAAAAGCTATACATCTTTAGACTTGTTCTAATCCGATGTGACTAAAAGTTGTGCATATTAACTGTTATTAGCAATAAGGGTAGATTGAAAAAGCTTTGTCTAGGTGATGATTTTTTCACTAAACCAGTTCTTTTTATGAAAACAAAATTACAAAAATACAAATATCATCAAGCTTATATACCCTTTCTTTTTATGGCCTTGATTTTGTAGAAATTTTTTTTAGGCTTTTGTTTTAATTTCTGTACTAAGGTTCACAGATTCTACGGCTTGATGTTTCGATCGTATAAAATGTTTTTAAATTTTTACAATAGAAACTTTAAATCAACTCTTCATTTATGCAAACCATATAAAAGAACATTAAGAAAGCTATTTTTGGTTTTGAATATTTTTTCAACAACAAATATTTTAACCAAAGTTTTTTGCGAAATAAAGAAATTCGTTAAGGTTTTCGTTAAAAATTAAAAAGGAAACGAACATGAAAAAGATTGAAACACGATTAGACGGACAATTAATCAAAATTAATCAAACAAAAAAAATAAATAATGCTATGCTTTGTAACATGACCGAGCAATTGACTTTCAAAGCCAGCCCTTTAATTTTTCATTGCTTTTTTTTCTATTTCACCAAAAAATAAAATTAGTACTAAAAACTTTTTGTGTGTTTCAGGTACGAAAGTTTGTGTGATGTAAATTTTTTTTGAAATTTTAAGGAACATGCATTTTCCTATAGAAAACGAAATTTTTCTAATAAAAGACATCTAAATCAAGAATGTTACTTACCACAAAGGTATGCAATTACCAAATCGCAATAATATAACTTTGAAAACTATTACAAGGCATATTAGTTACCTTAAACATTTAAGGTGTTTGATGAATTTGAGGATCTTAGTATGCTTGGCGATGACAAAAAGGTTAAAAATTTGAGGTAAAGATATATAATTTCTCGATTGACAACGGGTATATCACCTAGTAGAATTATATAGTTTTAATCTTCTTTATGCGCATTCTCGACTTACTCGATTAACTACCCATCCACCCGAAATCTGATACAATCCAGCCTTAAAAATTGATTTTTAAAAATGTTAGTTAGGGCCTTTCTATATTAAGGAAACGAAAGATATTAATGGGGAAATCTTTCAGTCAAGCAATTCTTTACTTTCAGTCAAATTTTTGAAATTTTTTCATGTCTTAAATAGGTTTGTCTTAAATAGGCTTGACTAAAAAATACTAGACCTAACTGTTTGCAAAAATTCATTGTCTCTTGCAGTTTTAAAGATATCAGCCTTCAAAGTCCAAAAAATTGTAAATTGTTAAATTTTTTTCGTGTTTGCAACCCTGTAACTTTGTTTCCTTCCAATTTATTTTCAAAAACTTTATTTTGTCAGATAGAATATCTTATTAGCTTTAGGAAACTTTTTAGTTTTTGCCAATATCTTTCACAGTTTATGAGTTATTTAGAAAAACCTGAATTTTCAGCTCTTCTAATTTTTTAGAAAAGTTTTAATAAAAATTCTAAATAGATAAAACTACCTAAGATATTGTCAAAAGATAAAAAGTTTGCTAAAGTCTAGCATTTTTCTATCAGACAAACGGAAAAAATAAACAAAAAATTTTTCTATCCACAAAAAATAATAAAAATATCAAGAGCTGAAAACTCAGATTTTTCTAAATAACTCATAAACTGTCAAAGATAATGGCAAAAAATAAAAAGTTTTCTAAAGCTTATAAAACATCTGACAAAATAAAGCTTTTACAAATAAATTTGAAGGAAACAAAGTTACAGGGTTGCAACATGAAAACAATTTTAAAATTTTTGAAATATGAAGTCTGATACCTTTATAACTGCAAAAGACAATGAATTTTTGTTATAGTTATAGTTATAGTTAGGTCTAATATTCGTTAATCAAACCTATTTAAGATAAATAAAATAGGCCACTGCGTTAAAAAGATATGGTGCAGTCATCAGAAAAGTAACTTTTTTAATATTGCCTATAACTCCTAAACTCGACCTGATAGAGTAAAACGGACTGCGGATTTGAATTCAGGACGCAAATATATGTAGCCGTCATAACTTTTGGTCCTAAAAAAGGCAACACTGCTAGATGAAAGCAACCCTGCAAATTATTCAACAATTATTTTTTCTCTTTACTTTTTTCTGATTGTCTTTTTAAGCGAACGCTTCGCAAAGTTTCTTTATCGAATAAAGTAAAATAAAGTATCATTTTTTAAATAATAAAATAAACGCAAATTGAGTTTTTATTTCAACTCACCCAAGAACACTAAAGTGGTGACCCCGACGTGATCAATCAGGAAAGTCACGATTCAATTTTCGCTTTTCAACGCGTTGCTCAGCACGTGCATCTGAGGTTATGGATGACAACTCTGTAGAGACTCCCGAAGGCTCTCGTGGCCAAGTGCAACCGGCTGTGGAAGTTGTTGGAGATTTGCAAACTGACTTGGGCACATACGTCAATGCAGTAGCGCCGCCTCGAATAAATCCGCCATGTATGACGTCTTCTAACATAGAGTCGTACTTTATGTCGCTGGAGTTCTGGTTTGCTGCTTCTAGTGTGACGCATGATCTTAAAAAATTTAATTTGGTCATGGCCCAAGTTCCGCCTAACAAGTTGACCGAACTTCGCTCCATTATTGATGCAGCTCCGCAACAACACCGGTACGAGTATATAAAGACTAAATTAATTAGTTATTTTGCAGACAGTCAGCAGCGGCGCTTGCAGCGAGTTCTATCGGACATGCCCCTGGGTGACCGCAAACCGAGCCAGCTTTTCAACGAGATGAAGAGACTTGCTGGCGACTCACTTAGCGAGCTCGTATTGCTTGATCTATGGGCATCGCGCCTACCACCGCATGCACAAGCTGCAGTCATTGCATCGAAAGGGGATAGTGTGGACAAAATGGCCATTGCAGATGCAATTGTCGACTCCATGAGTCTGCGCAACATAAACACTGTGGAAGTAGCCTCAACAACAACAACAGCGGCAATTCCACAAACACAGGCATCGCTACCTGTTGTCAGTCTCGAGACGTTGCAATACGAAATCGCGCAGCTAACAAGAAAATTTGAAAAGGTTATGTCGCAGCGTGGGCACGACCAACCAAGGTCTCGCTCTCACAGCCGTGATAATCGTTACACACCTCGTCGCACGGCTACCTCGACAGACGGAGTGTGCTGGTATCATCGCAATTATGGTCCTAATGCTCGCAAGTGCAGGGCACCATGCACAGTCGCCCATACTACGAGCACGTTCGCTCGTACGCCAAATGGCAGCTCTCAACAATGACTCAACCTTACAAATCGCACACCAGAGCTTGGCGGTCGCTCCGGTGATGTTTCCATATTCCGCCTTCAAGTAGCAGACACCACCACCAATCTTGAATTCCTCATAGATACGGGCGCTGACGTTTCAGTAGTGCCCAAAACGTCACGATTAATTAAAATAAAACCAACGTCAATGCAGTTATTCGCCGCAAATGGCACGCCGATCAAAGTGTACGGTGAAGCGCTTCTTAAAGTTAGTTTAGGCCTACGAAGAGAATTTTTATGGACTTTTGTTATCGCAGATGTTTCAACAAACATAATTGGCGCCGATTTTATAAGCCATTTCGATCTATTAATCGACCTCAAACGTAAACGCCTCATCGACAACACAACTGCTCTTGAATCTACAGGTAAGCTTGCGCGAATTTGTAGTTTTTCAATAAAAACCTTTTGTGCAGCGACGCCTTACTCAGAGTTGCTCAGCGAGTTTGCATCAATAACACGCATTTCGCAACCAGGAGCTGCGATCCAAACATCAGTTGTGCACCGAATCCACACAGATGGACATCCAGTTTTTGCTCGACCACGCCGGCTTTCACCTGAGAAACTTGCTGCTGCTCGCACTGAATTCGAGCACCTGATGAGGCTTGGCATCTGCAAGCCATCGAGTAGTAGCTGGGCTAGCCCTCTCCACATGGTGCAGAAAGCTGATGGTTCATGGCGACCCTGTGGAGATTATCGTGCACTGAATGCGATAACGGTGCCTGATAGGTATCCATTGCCATACCTACAAGATTTTACGACTATTTTGCACGGCAAGACCATATTTTCTAAGGTCGACCTGCAAAAAGCATTTCATCAAGTGCCCGTTCATCCAGATGATGTACCCAAAACGGCGATAACAACGCCTTTTGGGTTATATGAATTCAGTTTTATGACTTTTGGGCTGCGCAACGCTGCACAAACGTTTCAACGCTTGCTCCACGAAGTCGTCCGCGGCCTGGACTACGTTTTCCCTTATATGGACGATCTGTGCATAGCATCATCATCGCCGGAAGAGCATAAAGCTCATCTTCGTCAAGTTTTCGAACGCCTTAAGCAGTATAATTTAGCCATCAACATATCCAAATGTGAGTTCGGAAGGACTGAGCTTAGGTTCCTGGGACATCTAGTGTCGGCAAATGGCATCCGACCATTACCAGAAAGAGCAGAGGCTATAAAAAACTTTGAAAAACCAACGATCGTCAGGGATTTGAAAAACTTTCTTGCTGTAATAAATTTTTATAGACGTTTTATACCGCGAGCCGTAGAGGCTCAATCGCCGTTGTACAAACTTATACCAGGTAACGTACGAAACGACAAGTCACCTCTCGCATGGTGCGAAGAAACTTCTTTTGCATTTGAGAAATGTAAACAGCAGCTCGTTGATGCCACAATGCTTGCACATCCCGCTAAAGATGCCGAACTTTCTCTTTGGGTCGATGCATCTAATATTGCTGCTGGCGCCGTTCTACATCAGTTAATCAATGGTAATATTGAACCACTAGGTTTTTTTTCGAAAAAGTTCGACAAAGCGCAACTTCGATACAGCACGTACGATCGTGAACTTACGGCCATTTACCTAGCAGTACGGCATTTTAAGTTCATGCTGGAAGGGCGCATATGTCATATTTATACGGATCATAAGCCGATTACATTTGCGTTTCATCAAAATCTTGAAAAAGCCTCAAGTCGTCAAGCTCGCCAACTGGATTGTATTGGTCAAATTACGACTGATATTCGTTTTGTCGAGGGTAGAGAAAATGTGACAGCCGACCTTCTTTCCAGAATTGCAACGCTAGATGCAGTTCCTGTAACGAACTTTGACGATCTGGCAGATGATCAGCAAAATGACAAAGAGCTTCAACATTTTTTAAAGTCAGGTAATACAAACGAAACAATCAAACTTAAACTTTTTACCATTCCAGGCAGTGGCAAAAAAATGTACTGTGACTATTCGACAGATATAATTAGGCCCTTCGTTACGAAGAAATGTAGAGAAAAATTTCTCCGAGCAACTCACAACTTGTCACACCCTGGAATGAGGGCAACTGCCAGATTAATGACGCAGCGATTTATTTGGCCAAATATTCGACGTGACAGCATGTCATTCGCAAGGCGATGTCTTCAGTGTCAGAGGTCGAAGGTAACTCGTCACACGCTTTCACCCCTTGTTAATTATCCAGAAACCGGTAACCGCTTCCAACACATCAATATTGATCTGGTAGGTCCATTCCCACCAAACAATGGCTTTAGATATTGCCTCACGATCATAGATAGGTTCACAAGATGGCCAGAAGCTATTCCAGTTCCTGACATAACTGCCGTTACGACTGCTGAAGCTCTAATACGAGGTTGGATATCGAGGTTTGGAGTACCTACCCGCATAACTTCTGACCAGGGTCGCCAGTTCGAGAGTTCGCTTTTCAATGAGCTGATGCGTACCTTAGGTATAACCCACCTTCGGACAACGGCGTATCACCCACAGTCCAACGGAGTCATTGAAAGGTGGCACAGAACTTTAAAAGCTGCCATCTTATGTCACAACCCCAACCAATGGTCTGAACATCTTCCGACAATTTTGCTGGGTTTGCGCACGTCGTACAAAGAGGACATAAAGGCGTCACCAGCTGAATTAGTTTATGGCTCAACGTTGCGAATTCCATCTGAGTTTCTTATTGACAACCCGAATAATAAGGTGGAAACTGAACTGTTATCCGAACTGCGTGAAACGATGCGAACGATGCGGGCGCCAGCCACATCTTGGCACTCAAGTAGGCGAGTTTTTGTTCACCAAGATCTTGATAAGTGTACTCACGTATTTATACGCAACGACTCAATACGACCATCGCTATCTCGACCTTACGATGGACCATTTGAGGTCTTGCAGCGAGCTGAAAAATTTTTTAAGATCAGTTTAAATGGAAAAGCAAGCAATGTTTCAATTGATAGGTTGAAGCCTGCCTACGTGGTTGACGAAGGAGATGGTCTAGGAAGCACTGATGCACCAAGCGCTGCGACCACCGCTAAGACGCCAGCTGTAACAAGATCCGGACGACATGTTACAATACCATATCGGTTTCTGTGAACGTGGTCTTATCTAGATGGGGGGTACTGTAGCCGTCATAACTTTTGGTCCTAAAAAAGGCAACACTGCTAGATGAAAGCAACCCTGCAAATTATTCAACAATTATTTTTTCTCTTTACTTTTTTCTGATTGTCTTTTTAAGCGAACGCTTCGCAAAGTTTCTTTATCGAATAAAGTAAAATAAAGTATCATTTTTTAAATAATAAAATAAACGCAAATTGAGTTTTTATTTCAACTCACCCAAGAACACTAAATATATATATGAAACCACCTTCGTCTTGTCTGGTCCGAAACCGTGTACACCTGTGTTATCTTTTTAAAATAGTGAGATTTGCGAAACTTGCCTTACCAGCACAAAAATACTAAACAACTTCAATATATTTCTTTGTTCATGCGATAACTTTGTAGAATACGCCTTCCAAAAATATACAGCCCAATTCTGAATGATTATTCCTGGGGAATCGGAAAATTGAGTTTTCATTTTTAAGATAAAGTTCAAAAACATTTCGGAAATTTTTAATGCCAATTTTGTTCATCAACCGTTAATATTCATGAGTGTAGACAAAAAAAATTTTATATTTTTGTCTGCTATCTTAAAAATGAAAACTCCCTTTTCCAATTCACCGGGAAAAATCATTCAGAAGTTTTGATTTTGAATATAACATTATAATTTTTACAGAGACTTGGCTTCGCTCTAATATCTTAAATTCTGAAATAATGTGCAATAAATATTAAATTTTTCGTAAAAATCGCCATGATAAGATCGGTGGTGGTGTTTTGATAGCTGTTCAAAACTCGCTTGTATCTGAAGAATTGACAATTCTTGACACCAGTGACATTGAGTTCATTTGTGTTGCAGTTAAATTAAATAATAGTATTATTTATGTTACCTGCTCTTACATTCCTCCTAAATGTGACTTAACAATGTATTTTACGATACATTTACACGCCATCGAAAAAGTTCATAATTTGTTAAAAAATAAACACGTTCTTATTGTGCTGGGTGATTTCAACCTACCTTTTGTGACTTGGAGATTGTCTGACGATTCTTCATTTCTTACTCCTGTTTCCAATAGTGATTGGACAAATGATCTCTTAGATAAGCTGTCTGATCTGTGTCTTCAACAATTCAATGATATTTTAAATATAAACCACAGAACCCTAGACCTTGTATTTGTAGATAGATGCACTACTGTTAATCTCCATTGTTCGAATCCCGAATCGCTTTTTCAAAAATTTGAAGAAGGCAATGACAACAACAACAACTTTTTTATTAATTTTTATTTAGAAGATGAAAGGCTTTAAAATAACTTTTAAACATATAAATAAAAAAAATAAAATTTTTCTCTATTACTGTATAAAAAGGAATTCTACGTCTATACTTACGATACTATCGAAACTGAGTCTTTATTTTCTAATACTTTTTACAACTCGAGATGTTTCACTTTTATTCTTCATTTTGTATGGGTGGTTGGTGAAAGGCATGGCAAAAATTGATGAAATTTTTAAATGGTCATTTTGTGTATCAAGTCAATCAAAAAATTTGTCAATTTAGGTTTTACACTTTCTACAACTCGAGATGTTGTACTTTTATTGTTAATTTTGTATGGGAGGTGGGCGAAGGGTGTGGCCGATCTTGATAAAAGATCTTGATCTTGTGTGGCGTTTTATATTTATGAAATAATGACACATGCTGTATTTCATGTACCTACGATGATTCCTTATATTTTTGTCCCTCTTCCCATAGACCTCGTTTCACTGTGTGACGTGAGTTTCACACAAGTCGGATGAAATTTCACATGCTTTAGATAATATAGTTTAAATAATCGCTTTTTGTAAGAAAGTAGTATTTTATATACTAGAAATTCAAATTCATGGACAAAAATGAGTCTAGTAAATACGATAATGTTGTTTGACCTTCAAACGCATTTGATTTTTTATAACGTAAAAAACGTTTAGTGTCAATTGAAGAGATTTAAGTTCAATACAACAGAAAACCCAATTTTTTCGGTTTATATTCATGTTATATTAAAAAATTTAAAAAAAAAAACTTAAAATGGAACATTGCAGAATTGCTTGTGATAAAATTAAAAATATTCCTAATATGTTAAAAATAAAAATGTTATTGTTGTTCACCAAAAACACTAAGTTTGAGCACACTTTTTACATTGGTTAAAGGGATGAATTATACAATTTAAAGATGACGAGTAAAAAAGAAAAGCAAGTGATTTATAAAAATAAATAAAAATATTTAGTTATATTTTTTATTTTTCTTTCTATTCTTAGCTTAGTGCAATTTGACACTGAACGTCGCTTGAGGGAAAGTTTTTTTTAGCTTAACAACGATATCTATTTGGAATTATATTCTTTGGTAAAATATAAATTTAGGCATGCTTTTTACACTGAATTGATTTAATCCCATTGGATTTGAGCACAAATATATTTTTAAATTTTGTAATTTTTTATTTGTTATTAAAACTTTATTTTCTTCGATATTTACAATTTTTTTCTTAGCGTGAAAAATCATTGAATATTTTGGTTTTAAGGCTATGCATAGAAAGACAAAGTTAAGCTTCAAAACTAAGAGCAATTTGCAATAAATCCAAAATATTTTTTCCTTTTCCTTGTAAAAAAAATTACAAAACAACGACAAAGTAAAGGAAATAAGAACCGCATTTGCACATTGCTGCTTTATAGTATTGAAATACAAGATATTAATTTGATTTATGTTTCAAAATTTGGCACGCTATTCAATTTATTTTTTGACATATTTAATATATACAAGGATTATAAAAATTACAATGATAAGATTGAATAGAACGCAGGATACAATGCCTACGTTTGCGGAATTTTCATACCAAGCAACAGCGTTTCCGGTGTCAGATGCATTTAGATGATTAAAATTGGTGCAAATGCTTCGTGTTGTTAATTGCTCTAAGTTGACGCTATTCGCATCTATTATGTTAATTGAATTCGGTTTAACTTCTGTTTCTGCTTCTGCATTAACCAGATCTTCACTATCATTGTAAGAAAGTAATTTATTGCGAGCTTCGATTTTCTTGCTTAAGCTTGTTAGATTGATGTCAGATTCATTAAAACCCTCTTCTATATCCAACAAGTTATCAGCAGAGCGTGTGCTAATAAATATAAAAAAAAAAAATACTATTTAATGTTTATAACAAATACTATTTGACAAACCTACCAGATAGCCATTGTTGTATCCTTTGTTTATAAACTATCATTTAACCGGCAAATCTTGACTTCTTTTACGTTGTCACTTTCAAGAACGACTGACGACGACACATTCTTTCCTGGATGATTTGGTTCACAAGAAGTGGTTTATGGTTGGTCAACTGAGACTTCTGCCCTTGAAGGCATTAAAAGTGAAATGAACTGTAGAGGTGATTTAAATTGTGTGCATACCCTGCAAACCTCAAAATTGATTTAACCACTAGAAGAATACCAAGCAAAGATTGGAAATTCAACAAAATTATGTCTTCAAAGTATAGTTCATGCTGCCGGACAGTAGGGTTGTGAGCGAGAATGTATCTCGCTCTGTTTATATTAAAAATGCTGCTTAAGCTAAATATTTCTGGTCCACAAAGAAGCAATAAACATATCCATGATTGTTTATTATAGACAGTACAATCAGTTTTATTCCAAGAAAATCTACTAAAAATTTAAACAAAATCGCAATATTTTTATCAAGCTTACATACACTGAGGGAAATATGTATGTGTTAAAATTAAATGAAATTGTGTTCATATTAAACGAATTTGCTTTTGAAATAGAGCTTGAAACAATTTCATTTAAGTTAAACACAAATTCTTTTAAAGCTTAATTTTAAACAAGCGTTGTTGTTTTCAAAAAAATGTTGTTAAATATACTTTCATTGTAAAAATTTTAAGTTTAAACACATTTATGTAAACGAAAAATTTAATGCAAAAACTTTAGTATTTAAAACAAAAATTTTTAACCTCCATTTTTTCGATGCCATTTTTTTAACTTTTTCGAGTTTTCAAAGTCAGATTCGAGATCAGCGACCCCTGGGACCCCCCGAATTAGAAATTTTTTGACTTCATTTGATGAAGTTTGCTTTTAATTGCGGCTTGAAATATTTTCAATATCAAAATAATTAATTAGTTCGTATCTCATCTTAATTTCAATATTTGTAAGACTAATTAAAAAATACTTTCAAACATTCAAATGTAAAATCGGGGTCTCAGTTGTCTGGCAATAATTTTCAATGATTCTACTGTACATAATTTTTTAATAATAAGAAAAAATTATACAAAAAACCGTAAGTTTAATTAAATACAATAAGTTTAAAAATTTTTTGTTTAATTTTAAAGTATGTTTTTTTTTATCAGTGTAGGTTTTTTGAATATATTTTGTAATATGTATTGAAATGAAATGTGAAAGTATTTATTATTTTAATGGAGAATCTTTAATTGAGTCTTAAGATGCACAAAATTTTAATTCATGCAAAAAAAACTCGAACGGAGATAACTTTATATTCCACATAAGAACTCATACAAGAGTGGTATTTAAAGAACGACGTATTTTTGATGTAAATAATCATACATTTACAAGAAGCACAATTCCCAATAACAAAATTGCTAAAAACAAGAGCTTTAGGGAACTAACCGAGCTAGCTTCAAGTAAGACTTCCCAATAGACTCCCAAACGTAGTTGGACTCGATTCGAATTTTCGCTTAAACTTTCAGACGAAAAATTAATCGCGATAATGTTTAATATAAAAACAAAAACCAACTTAAACAGTTGGAAAAAGTCATTTCAACCAAAAATTTTCTTCATATAAAACTACTAGCTGAAACCCTGCGCGCTGCTGCCCCAGCCCAATACACACTGCGCATATTTCGATTTTAGGAGGACCACATTTATTTTTAAATTTAGCAAAACTATTTTTTTTTTCGACAGATAACTGATGAAATATTATGAAAATTTATGTTATGGATATTATGAAATTGATGCTCTCTTCTGATATTTTTATGGAATTTTTGAAAGTTGAAACTTCTTTGAACAAAAAGTAGCGCATTCCAAGCTAAAAAACAGGCAATTTGAAACATTTACTACTTAAAAGAGAAAGCATATACAGGGTGCGGCTAAAGTAACTATATGATTTGTTTTTTAAAGAACTATTGAATGGAATGAAAAAAACAAAAAAATTTATGATAAAAAGAAAGTTTATTTTATGTTATTTTTTTACATTAATTATGAAAAATAATATCAGTTAAATGACAACCGTTTTCTCTAACGCAAAAATGTGCTCTTTTTATGGCATTTTTCATAACTTTGTTGAGTGTTTCTTGTGGTATACGATCAATTTCTTCTTGAATGTTGTCCATTAGTTGCTGCAAGGTTTGGGGCTTATTCAAATAAACTTTGTCTTTGAGATAGCCCCACAAGAAAAAATCCGGTGCAGTCAAATCTGGCGATCGTGGTGGCCATCTCAAATAACCGTTTTTAGAAATTAACCGATTTGGAAATTGTTGTCTTAATAAGTCCATCGTTGCACGGGCTGTATGAGCTGTTGCACCATCTTGTTGAAACCATATATTGGCGTTTGGTGGCAATTGCGGAAATAAAAAATTTTGAAGCATTACTCTGTAACGTTCTCCATTTATTGTTTCACATACACCTTGATCGTTTTCAAAAAAAAAAAGGACCGTAAACTTTTTGGGCGGTAATGCCACACCAAACGGTAACACGAATTGCGTGTAAAGATTTCTGATGAAGATTTTTGGGATTTTGGGATCCCCAAAATCTGTTGTTTTGTTTATTTACGAAACCGTTCAAGTGAAAATGCGCTTCGTCGGTCATCATTAAATTTGACAAAAAAATTTTCATTTTGATCAACGAGATTTAAAACTGCTCTAGCATATTCCAAGCGCAATACGAAGTCCTCAGGATTTAGTTTTTGGACTAGTTGGATTTTGTAAGGGAAGAGGTGCAAATCGTGTTTTAAAATTCGCCGGAGAGTGCGGTCAGAAAGCTGCAACTGGGAAGATCGTCTACTCGTTGATGTCTCCGGATTTTCTTCGACGCTCTGTCGCACAGCATCAATATTTTCGGTCTTGAATCTCCGACAGTCCCATATTCAGCAAAATTATTCACCAACGAACGAATGGTTGGACCGGTTGGAGCAGTTCTTACACCATAAAATCTTCTGTATGCACGTTGAGTATTAATTATCGAACGATGATTTTCAATGAATAGAAAAACAATCTTAGTTCTTTGCGCAATTGTATAGCGTTCCATTTTTAAATATTCTCCCAAGTTTAATTTCTGAAATAGGAAAAAAGAAAAAGTTTAATACTCGCAAGCAAAGAAGTTACAATTGTTTTACATCATATAGTAACTTTAGCCGCACCCTGTACTTAAATTTTTTTTGGTATTTTTTATTGACTTAATTACCATTGAATTTGTAACAAACTAAAAAAATATGAAAAAAACAAAAATTTTAAAAACTTGGAAATATATCTCTAAATTTATTAAGCAGTTTTTATTTTACTAAAATTTAGTGTAAAGAATCTAAATAGTTCAACTCGTTACATTTGGATAATTATACTTTCATAAAATATAGTATATCTGCCTCATGTTTCTTAAAAAATTGATGGCGCAAAGTTGCGCACAAGAAAAAAAAACAACTTCATTTAACACTTCATTTAAAAAAAAACCAACTTAAAAATCATATTTTGCCTTAAAACGCACTGATTTCCAGGACAATTTGTAGGTACTCTTAAATTTAAAGAAAAATAAAATAGAATTCCAAATGTAAAAAAAGTTGTGACCCAATTTGTTATTAGCACTCTTTTTTAAAACTTCGTTAATTTGGTAATAGAGGCATTTCACTGGAAATGGGAAAAAGAGTTATTTTCTTAAATTGATATGATTATAACCAATTTATTCTTAACGCAATGCATACTAATTAAATTTACATGATCTGTAAAAATTATTTAGAAAAACCAAGCTAAAGTATTTTTTTTTTCATTATGACAAGTTGTTGTTTATTGTGAACGGAGTTGTACGATTTTTTCCCACCAGTCCCACGATGTCCCACCAGTCATAATATTACTTTCTATATTTTCTTGTAGATACTAAACTTGGTGCTAATTTTTAGTTTCTGTTGAAGTCCATTTAATCATTTTATAGCCTCGTAAAAGACATCTGGCTATGTTTAGTGTTTGGGCTAAAATTTAGATTGACAGTGCAGAAGGCGGAGGACTGTCCCACCAGTCACACTTCTTTAACCAATGAAATATCACCAAAATATTATATAAGTTACTTTTTTCGGGTAAAGTTTTTTAAGTCGGTTCATAATCTATTGTAAAATATCTATTTGATCATTACATTACATCAAAATACAAAGTAACAGGTTTAAACAATAGGGATTCTGTTGTAAACTATCCCACCAGTCAATATGGAAAGCTCCAATATAGTTTTTTAGGAGATATATCTAAAAGGTAACCGATTTGAAATATTTTTGCAGGACTTTTAAGTGAAGTAAAATAAACTAAATTTTCTCTTTAACCCATTAACCGCAGTTGGGTATTTTTTTTACCCATGAAAATGCTTCTGCAGAATTGATCAAATTTCAGGATTCGTAACAGCTAAGAGTTTAATTTTTTAGTTGTTACTTTAAGAAAACATAAGGCTATAAATTGTTTTTGGAGTGTGTCAAGAAATTTTTACGTTATCTACTAAATATTCAAAGTCAAAAGTGATTATTAAGTTTAAAAATCAAAGAATTTGTGTGTTTATCATTCGCAAAAAATTCTATATATAAAAAAAATTTAAAACCTGTCTTAGCTTACCAACCAACTATACCTCCTATTGGTAGAAAATTCCTGATATAAAACTGTGCTGTCATTGCAGGAGGAATTTGTGCCTATTTAGAACACATTAACGACGGTTGGGTATTTTTATACCGAAAGATACAAAGTTGAAATTTGGTGTGGTATTTTCTGTTATCAATCGTACGAAGCGTTTACGAGCCGAGGTTAGTGGGAGCCGTGGTTAGTGGGTTAAAAACACAAATAAGTACCTAGGAGATATAGTTTACCTAGAATTCTAATTTTTTGTGCTGTTACTTAATTTAGGCTAAAACTCATTTGTACAAAATTTCATGACCCTAGCTTTTATAGTTTCTGAAACGATGCAAATGTCATCCTAAAATCTAAAAAAGTGCACTGTCCGCTTCCTTTGCCAAATGCTCATAAAATGTTATCAGTAAAACTGCATGTGGGCATTTCCAAACTGGCGTTACGGACGATTTGTACACAGATATATTAAAAAATTTTATGAAAAAGTCAAATTTTTTAAAAGTTTTTCTTATATCTGCGTTGTATTAAGTAGCGCAATATTAAATGAAAACAATGGCCACAAGCGACCCTAAGGACTTAAAGATATAAGCCAAAATATGTGCTGGCGTTGCGAAAAAAAAACTGAAGTGATTTTTGACTTGTATTAAAAAATTTGCAAAACTTTCTGAATTAGACAAGACTTTTTGTATACAATTTTTTTTAGAATAATTTAAAATAATATAAATTTATTTTCCTAGTGATTAAATTGAAAAATCTTGTCTGGCTGTTTTTTTTATTAGCCTTTTTGATCTGGCGTTACGTTACTGGCGTTACGTTACTTAAATTTCCACTGTAGGTTTATTGGGTAATTAATTAGTTAGGTAGTTAGGCTATTATGTAATTTAGTAATTAAAAAAACAAATTTAATATATTGTCCTTTCCTTGCCTCAACTATTTTTTCTTATCTCTAGCCAATGCCTTTCATTTTTAATAAAGCAATAAAGCTTACGAAACATTTACTAAACATTTACGAAAAAGAAAAACTACATTTATTAAACAGTGCAAACGATTTGATCTTCAAGGTAAATGAATTTATGAATAAATTGCTTAAATTAATAAAATTAAAATGTTTCTCTTAGACAATATCATCAAACAATAAGTATTTAATAAGTTTTACTTTTTTGGGCACGGTAGACTTTTCTGTGGAAATGCCCATGTGTAAATTGTGGTCGAATATTGAGTTTTAAGGCTGTGCGAATCAGCGCGAACCAGTAAAAGTGCACTCGTAAAATATGTTCCAATACCGAATTCCGAGGCTGTGAGAATAATAATTCAAAAACTATTCGATATCGCAAATTTGGGTTTGTTGTAGGTGCTACTCTCCCTTGTCCAACGCCCATAAAATGTTATCAGTGAATCGGAATGTTCAAATTGAGGCTGAACACTGAATTCCGAGGCTGTGCGACCTATAACTCCAAAGCTATTTGATATCACAAATATTGGTTGTGTGGGAGGGGCTACACCCCCCTGTCTAACGTCCATAAAATGCTATCAGTGAAACAGTTCTTGTAAATTATAGTCGAATACAAAATTTCGAGTCTGTGCGGTCTATAACTCCAAAGCAATTCGATATCGAAAATTTGAGTAGTATGGGAGATGCCACGCCCCCTAGTTCACCGCACATAAAATGTTATTAATGAAACGGCACGTGTAAATTGTGGTCGAATACCGAATTCCGAGGCTGTGCGAACTGTAATCAATATATGTTAGAATGTAGTGTTTTTGTATTGAACATGTAAAAAATTTTAATTTTCGATGTACCATTGCAGTCCACTCTAAACTAAACATTTATATAAATACAACCTAAACACATTTATTTATTTCAAACAAGCATTTAACATATAAAAACTAAGCTAAACACTAAATATTCCTATGAACATAGCCCAAACACATGTATGTTAAATATTAGAACAAACAAACAAAACAAACACATAAATTATTATTTTGCATTGCACATGAAATTCTATCTCACTCACGTACGCACTTATTAATTTCACAACAATAAGGTCAGTGCACTAAACGATTACATAAATAAAAGCTGCTGCAGTTTATGTTTACATAAAAAAATGCTATTCTAACTATTTACGATTCTATTTAACTAAGGCATATGGGCATTTCCAGCGTGTCGGACGTTTCATTCGGACGCTTCTTTTAAACATTTTTAATACGATCCAGAGATATATTTGGGAAAAGTGTATATTATCAAAATGCTATCTATTGGTATAATAAGAAAAATATTTTAAAATTTTTATTCAACTTAAATTTGGAACAAAATTTTTATTTTAAATATGCGTTCGGACGTTTCACGAAACGGAAGTAATTTTTGGACAAATTTCATACTATGCCTAGATCTGCGAATTTATTAGATATACAAAAATGTCGGAAGACAATATTTTTTACTAATTTAACAAGCTTTCAGAAAAGTCATACGTCGTCTCTTTTAAACGCATAGTGTGGTCACAGTAAAAATTTCTATTTGTTCGGACGTTTCGTGTAGGACGTTTCAAATTTTCCCATTGTAGTTTAATTAGGTAATTAAGTAATTAGGTGGTTAAGTAATTGTGTAATTTTCTAATTAAAAAACAAATTTAATATATTTTTCTTACCTTGCCTCAACCATTTCTTCATTATCTTTAGCCAATGCCTACCATTTTTACTAAAACAAAAAAGTTTACGAAACGTTTACTAAGCATTTACGAAAAAGAAAAACTACATTTGTGAAAAAGTGGAAACGATTTGTACATCATGGTAAATGAATTTATGTGTAAATTGCTTAAATACATTAAATTAAAATGTTTCTCTTAGATAATATCATCAAATAATAAGTATTTAATAAGTTTTAATTTTTTAATCACGGTAGACTTTTCTGTGGAAATGCCCATATATTTAATTGTTATTTATCTTATAAGTCTAAAATCCCCAGTGGTGGATTAACCGTAGGTAAAATTTGGAAAAATAATAGAACATTTTGTTTTTTTTTGCTAAGATTTTAAAAACGTAATATAAAAAAGCTAACGGGCCAACAAAAAAAATTACTCCGAGATATGAATTGGCCAACAAAAATTTAGAATGGAGACTTTTTACAAATTTAGATAAAAAAAGCACAGAATTGACTAAACGAGTTTCCCAATCGCGTCGGAAGCGAATTTCATCTGGGGGGCAGTACAAATGGGGGGGCAGTACAAATGGGGGGCAGTACAAATGGGGGGCAGTACAAATGGTGGTGCAAAAAAAGTTCACCAAAATTTCTTCACATGAAACATGAAGAAGAGAGAAAGAAGAGGAAAATATATAATACAAAAATATTATCGTTGTAAAAAAACTGATATTTTGAATAACTTTTCCTTTTAAATTGTTTATCTAGCTAAAAAAGTGGGGGGGCAACTGCCCACCTTTCCCCCCGCTTCCGACGCCAATGGAGTTTCCAGATATAAACAAATGTACGAAAATTATGAAGTTTTGGAATGTTTATGTAAAATAAATGTACCCAAGAATGCACTTAACCTTGCTTTGATAACCTAATTAGAAGTCGCTCAAAAGTTAACCATGGTTTCATGCTTTCAGACGTGTCATGGTTTTCGTGGCTCAATGTAATGTTCATATATACATTACTTTATTACATATTCCCTTATTATACAAACACATTTTATTATAATTCTTTTTATTTAAAAATGAGAATAAGAACTTACAGTGAAAGAAAGCATTTCACGATACAGAGACCAACAAATTTCGAAAGCATACGTCTCGCAGACTTAGGTTATCAAAGAAGTGTTAAAAAATTAAAAACCATTAATCTTATTAGGTTATCAAAGTAGTGTTAAAACAAATTAAAACTATTAATCTTATTATTAAGAAGACTCCTGTCTATCAGAATGCAATAATTTTTAAGAATATATAAAAGAAACTTTACATTCATTTCCGCGTAACAAAGAAAAATGCACTGAACCTGAATCACCATTCATAAAAGAATTGTCGCAATGCTTATGTGAAAACAGCAATCACAATCTAGAAAATATAATAATTCAGATGGCAAATATAATTCGAAATAACCAAGTTGAAACTATTTTCCCAAATTTAGATATTGCATTTCGAATGTGTTTATGCCTTTTTGCAACAAACTGCTCATCCGAAAGATCGTTTAAAAAAAAAACAAACTGTTTTGGAGTATTGCGCATTGAATGATGTTTGTTAACGCAATTGATTTCGATGACATAATTTGGGGCTTTGCTTCTGCAAAATCCCCATGTAAAGTTCATAAAAATTAAATGTTTTTTAAATCTAAACTAACATGCAATAACAATAGAGTTCAGCTACTACAGCTTTTTCACACTTTCTCCGCAGTAGATCATTTAAAGAACCAACCCAATATCATTGAAATAACTCAAAGATATCGATAAAAGTGGTCCAATAAAAAACCAAAAGGAAGAAAAATTTACTCACCATAATATGGGTTGGGCTCAGGGACAACACAAGATATAACAACTAACCATGCGTTTACATAGATCTTATCCTACATTAGTTTTCAATCTACTTTTCAGTTGACCTTTCGACAAATTAACATCAAACACGCTACAGTTGTTAACAAAGGTACTCATGCGATTTAATGGAGCAGTTAACATATAGTTTGTTCTACTAAATGGTAAATAAATCAAGTTTTTAGAGTTTCTATTGCTTCTAAGGCTAGTGTTAAATTTATAAGGGAGAATCGAACACACCAGTTATGAGTTGGTGTAAGTAGACGATATCAGCAGATTTCCATCTCTCACTTGAAGATTGCAGAATCTAATCTACTTAAGAAATAAAAAACTATTTTGATTAAAAATATGTTCAGATTTTTTTAAAGTTTTTACGTTCAACATTCAAATTTGGTCAAAATGGAAGAAAAAGCGAAAGTGCTTAACATTTGAAAAATCATAGATTCAACAAAGCTTACACGATTTTCACGTTGGAGGTATTTTTAAAAAGACATTAAAAAGTTATTGTTAAAAAACTATAAAAATTTTTTGAATGAAGGCCAAATGAAGATCAAATATCAAAAATTTGAATACCTCAAGACTTTGATCCGAAAATTAAGTTAATGTGTCTTGGCGTTTTTTGTGCCTTTTCAAAAATTTTAATTTACCTAGTGTTATTTAAGATTTATATTTTTTAAACCAACTCATATTTGATTTCAAAGTTTTATATCTGAAAGCATTCTGATTTGATTTAAGCCGATAAAATTTTTAAAAATATTGTCACAATGTTATAAATTTATAAATTTTTAGGGGCGGCTTTTTAGTTTAGCCCACAGCGGGAAATTCGGTTAGTTTGGCCCTGAGAATCCCGCAATTTTAGTTTATAAGCCGTGCAAATTAGGAAAATAAATTTATTATATCTTGAGCTTCCAACATTGCTCCTTATTCTTTTTTCTAAGCGAATGCACTTTCGAGTGACGGCGCTAAGAAAACCATTTTTTGAAAAACTGGCCAACAGCGTTTCTAAGCGAATGCACTTTCGAGTGACGGCGCTAAGAAAACCATTTTTTGAAAAACTGGCCAACAGCGTTTTTAAGCGATGTCATTAAAAATATAATAAAATGCGCCCAACACTACATGACGATTATACCAGGTCCTGTAACGCAAAACATTACACTATATAACATTTTGTTTCGGAACAATTACTTTATCTTAAGTTTATTTTTGCAATTCCAACGCTGTCATCTTAATAAAATAGCGGCTTACAAAAGCATTTTTACTAACAATTTACGGATAGCATGTTAAAAAAATATTGCGTTATTCTGACTTGAAAACTATAAATATATCTTGAAAACTGTAGATTTTCCCTTATAGAACGCATATCTTTATGCAAAAGAGAGCTGGGAATTTTGCAATTACAATTAATTTCCAATTACAGTTGCAGTATAGTAATCTATTAAAATAAAAAATTACAATGTCTGTAATTGTACTGCAAAAAAGGTATTATTACGATTAATCTAATTGGTATACGCTAGGGCTTTTAATCCTGAAGGGTTTTCAAAAATTCCGGGATTTGAAATTCATGAACCCGGGATCCTGGGATTTTTCGAGATCCCGAAATGCCAAAATTTTAAAATGGCATTAAGCTGGGACCGTTAATAAGTCCTCTTCTTAATTTTTGCGTTTTAGCAAAAATAATTGTATATTTTTTTTTAAATAAAAACCAAAACTCAATTGAGTTTTCATACCTAAAATATTCAAAAATACTGAAAAGTTTATAAGACAACACTAAGATGAAATCATAATTACTAATGCAGACAAAAGTTACAATTGTACAAAGAAGAATACAAGGAACAAATTCAATAATAACTAGAAGAAATAGTGGAATTCTGAAACCACATTTTGTATTTTTAGAGGAAACACTTGTAAACTTTATGATTGATTGATGATACATCAAATGATTACATCAGGGCCCTATTGC
Source organism: Dichetophora obliterata (assembly GCA_963920525.1). Lineage (NCBI taxonomy): Eukaryota > Metazoa > Arthropoda > Insecta > Diptera > Sciomyzidae > Dichetophora > Dichetophora obliterata. Next base: position 167,534,533 of record OY986436.1, on the reverse strand, counting down.
ACCAACCACTTATCACTTATCGCTTAGCAACCCTGCAGTGTAAGACTAATCAGAAGTAAAAAAATGATTAGTCTTTATACTAGTTAAAACAAAGTATTTTATATTTTGTCACGATTTACTAGTTGCAAAAATAGTTTAAATCCAACTAGATAATAATTATACTATGAACAAATCCTGACAACATATAACGCCCATACAACTTCGAGCGCTCATGTATTTTGGTAGTGCAACAAAGATTCGCGAAACTAACTTTTTGTAAGCAACGCAGACCTTTGTGAATTTTTTCAGATATAGTCCCGTTGGTGGTGGAGAAAATTTATTTGCCTTAGGGCCAGTTTTTCAGTATAAGTTTAAACTTTAGTCAAGTTAAACTTAGCTTAGCTCACCAAAATTGGACGTTTAAACTCAGTTTAACTAGATATTTAAGCATTCGTTGAAGTTAAATTGACTTAAATTATCATATAATGTGTTCTTTTTTGACGTAGAATTACGTCTTACAGCGTGGTTTGTATGGGGGTCATTTTCACGAATTTTTTCAAAGAAATATTTGACACTTTGGGGTATACCTACAGCCTTTAATATTCATCGTACAAAGAAAAAAAAAATGCCAAAATATCAGTTTTAGTGGGAATAAAACGAATATCTAATAAAATAGCAAAATCTAAGAAGATGAAAAATTCATATATTCGTATGAGAAATGCACAACCTGCTTAGCTGCAGTAGCTGCTTATGCTGTGTTTAAGGTTGTTGTTGTTGTTGTGTTTGCTTGTTTGGTTCGTAATCACATCGTTCGTTGTTGTGCGGCTTTTGTTATTGTTGTTGTTGTTTTAATTAATATGTAAAACATACATTTATAAACACACATGAGTTGCTTTCATTTTTTTTCTTCCCAGATAGCCAATTGGCTCGGTTGAAAACGGTCTGCACTTTTAAAAGCACTGAAGCGGACCGTTTCGTTGTTAGCAAACTATGCTTTGTGTGTTTCATTTAAGCGTACCATTTATTAAGTTGTATATTAATGTTGATTTTCTATGATTGAAATACAAATTAAAGTTGTTTGATAGTTTAAAATCGTTTATTGAGCTTTAGGTCAGGTTAGAACAATTAATTGCAAACAGCATTAATTTCAAAGAAACAACAGCAACAACATTTTCAATATGAAAAGAAAAAACATCACTAGCTGATTGATTAACTAGTTAGAGCAATTAATTATTCTAACTTTACCTAAAACTCAATAAACGATTTTAAACTATCAAACAACTAGAATTTGTGTTTAAAATCAAGAATGATTTAAACTATCAAACAATTAGAATTTGAATTTAAATCATAGAAAATCAACACAATAAATAACAAGGTCATATAGAAAACGTTAAGTTGTATTTTAATTTTATTTGTTGTTAAACAATTGTAACCTTTTCTAGAAATGGTTTTTATTAAGTTGCAACAATAAACTAAACAATAAACGGCAACTCAACTGCACTATCTTGATTTCAATACAAGATTCAATGCTTATTGAAATAACTCTGAAGAGTTTTTTGGCGAACGTGTGAAAAAGAGAGGGACAAAAGACAAGAACAAACGACACATCAAGCGAATATGACATTAATTTCAATTCGATTCTTGATAAATATAAAAAAAGACGTTACAATTATATAGAGAACGGTTTAAAGGTACAAAAACATGTCGTTTTCATACCAGCAAATCAGACGCAGCCGTTTTAAGTACCGTTTAGCTGGCACAGTAACATTCATGGCTTGTTGGGTTGTAATGTAATATAGAATACAGATGCATGTAGCTAGAGAGCCAGTATGTGGCTACAAAAAATGTACTACTACAAGCCAAGGTTGCCAGTTAAAATTTAAAACAATTCCGACAAAAAGTTACTTTTTTCACAAAAAAGTTTCTACCGCAATAAAAAAATATCAAAAAAAAATCTCACGATCATAAAAATTACCACAAAAATACCACGCGTTTTAAAAATATCACCACAAATTCCATATGCATTTAAAATTGCCACAAAAATCTCATTCGCATTAAAAAATACCACAATAAGTCCCATATGTACAAACAATTTAAAAAATATTTAGAAATACCACAAAGAAACTTTGCTTACTAAAAAATGTAAGAAGAATACTACCAAACTCCCACGAAAATTTATATAATACCCCGCTAAATTTCCACGCCAATTAAAAAAAACCACGCTGAATTAAAAAATTTAATAGGAATTCCCGGAAACAAAAATTCCTAAGGGCAATTAAAAATTACCACGAATGGGATTTTTCCAACATAACTGGCAACGTTGCTACTAGCTGTTACTGCTCACGGAGCAATAATCGCTTTCATCGATTTTCGTGCTCGAGAATTTTCGTGTGTGACGAGTGAAAAGCGGGACATAGTAAGCAAAGTTCTGTTTATTTTCTGTGGACGATTCGGTTTATGCTTTCTAACGTTGCTCAACCACTGTGATCTTGCTCTTCTCTGTGCGTCGTTGTTTTAGATTTGCTTGGTAATTGTTGTTGGTTCAGTTAGCTGAAATTTTTTTTAGATTTTCTTCATTTTTACTCTTCATGAACAGCTGTATTTGACAACTAGCTCGCTTTTCTCTGCTTTCTACTTCATTGCTCTCCGAGTCGGTCCTACCTTGGTTATTCTGCCATGAGTTGGAGTACGAATAAAACGAATGTTTATTTTCAGCATGTATGTATACTACTACGAAAATTTGCGCATGCGTTACTAAGCATGCGTCGTGCTTGAAAAACTACATTTATTTTTTAAATACCATAATAGATTAGAATTATTTATATTATGCATTATATTTTTTTTTCCAAACTAACAATTTATTTTGTTAACTAAAATTGTAATTTTTATTTACTTTTAAAATAAACATTTATGTACATATATGGTCTTTACTACAGGAAAAATAAATAATTCAAATTTACCCATATTTATTTCCATTAATTAAACATAACTTTAATTACATTTAGTTTTAACCAACAAAACAAATGAAAAAGAACAACAAATTCATCACCATAAATATCAAACGAAAACTTTTTATAAAACAAAACAAATTCTTACATGAATTTAATTGTGAGCTTTTTAGATCAGGTAAGTTTAAGGAAGGACAACAACAACAAATTTGTTTTTGAATAATTTTTATTTAGAAGATGAAATACTTTAAAAATGTTTTGCAGAATATACATGAAAAAACCAGAATTTTTCTCTGTTAGTGTATAAAAAGGAATTCTACGTCTATACTTACGATACTATCGAAACTGTGTCTTTTTTGCCTAAACCGAGTTTAAATAAACGTCCAATTTTGGTGAGCTAATTTAACTAAACTTTAAACTGATTCTTTGGAGGTAAGACCAGTGATAATGCGCAGCTCCTTGGTTCTTGTTCCTCTCATTGCTTTAATCATCGCGGAAAACTTAAAAACCCTTTCAACTGGCAAAGCATTCTCTGCTGATGCAATAATTATCTGTTGAGTGGGATGCTGGCACTGGCAGCGAAAGCGCGTTTTTCAATAACACGCAGGGACGAACTTTTCTAGCACTGGCTAGAAACTAGTTAAAATTTGGCAATATATGATTTGTTTACAACTATTCACAACAAACTAGAATTTAACTAACTATAACTAAATAAAAACTATAAAAATACCAGTTGGATATATGAAAAAAATACGATCTTGAACTAGTACTGCTCAGTTTTCAACTAGTATGCAGACTGGTTTTAAACAAGTTGGTTACACTGCAGGGAAATTATCAGTAAGTATTTTTCTGATAAGTGTAAGTGGTTATAGTTGCAATAAGTTAAAAGAAATTGAACTCACTTATTTATTATCAACTTATCAATTTTTTGCTTAGTGATAATGATTAGTGTTTTCCAAGCCAAGGGAAGATCTTAGCAACAAACTCTGCACTTAGCAACTTAATGATAAGTTGCAACAGTTGAATTGGTTTTGATACTTTGAACAAATTTATAAGGAATATATGCTACAAATTCTTCAAAGTTTTCATTTCAAATATTTTTGATTACTTAGATAATATAAAGACTCAATTCTGACAATTTTGCAATCTCTACTTTATTCTCATTATTACTATAGATTCTAAGTAATTTTTTTACATAATTTACACAAATTTTTACATAACAATTTCTGTTAACAACAGGAAATGGAAATAAACATCAGGAAATACAATATTAGGGAATATACAAAAAGAAATGTAAAGAAACAACCAGCTTAGAAGGCATCAATACAGTCACACAAACTCCGAACATTAAATACACCGCAACTCTTTCGCCCATATCCAACTCGCGTCATCAAAGTCAAACAAAGTTCAAACCTACTTGATGAACCGGGTCTTCCCCACAACTCCTTCTCCTAGAACCTACTCGCATTTGATGTTCACTCTCAACCCTTTGTTGCTTGTTATCAACGTAAAAATTTGGGTGAAAAAGGGGTTGGGGAGATGGAAGTATGAAAGATAATTTTTCATCAACCTTTACAGAATATCTTTGCCATAAACAAAAATCGCGTACCACTTTTATAAGGGTAGGTATTTTTGGTGCACAGTGTTATTGAAGTCAAAATTTGTCGGACGATTAATTTCAAAAGATTGCTCCGACTCTCTAAATTATCCTTGGATAATCGCAAAAATGGAACATAGTGCTATGGTAAAATTGCATTTAGTAAAAGTGACTTTAGTAGCTACGGCTGACACTTTCAATAAAAAACTTGATAAGCGAAATTTATCTTATCCAAATTTTGCTAAGATTCTCAAAATTTTTACCGAAGTGATAAAAAGTACTAACATTGCAAAGATTATCGCTTATCGAAAAGAGTTTAGCTCTCGTTTAAAATATGTTTAGTGCAACACTTATCTAAAACTCGAGCACCAATCAAACTTATCCAACTTAATTGGATTAGTTATCAGAATAATGTTTAGTGCAACATAAACTTATCAATTTGCCTATATTTTTGATAACTGATAAGTGGTTGGTACAATAGGACCCAAATCGAAAAAAAATTATATTAAAACATAATGATTTTTGAAAAAATCATAACCTTTACGGTCCTTAATTAAAGATATTTTCTAAATTTTTAAATATTTAAACTAAAGAGTCCGCCAAATAACTCTTTTTTTTTTTTGAAAATTCTATAAAAAATAGGGCCCAAATCGAAAAAAATTGTATTAAAACATAATGATTTTTGAAAAAATCATAACCTTTACGGTCCTTAATTAAAGATATTTTCTAAATTTTTAAATATTTAAACTAAAGAGTCCGCCAAATAACTTTTTTTTTTGAAAATTCTATAAAAAAAAACTACTAAATATTTTCTCAAATTTCGTTTTTTATTTGAAAGTATAAACCTTCCGGTTAATAATGAAAAATTATTTCATTTAAATGGCTGCCGCGGCTGGCCATGCAGTAGCCTACACGATCGGTCCAATTTTTAAGCACATTATCGATTGTGTGCAGCTGTATTTCACCAATGTATTTCACGAATATTGTCCTTTAAAGCGTCAATTGTCTCTGGCTTGTCGGCGTTGTCTTTGAAGGCACCCCACAAATAATAGTCAAACGGTGTCAAATCGCAGCTCCGAGGTGGCCAAACGACATCAGCTCTGTGGCTGATAATGCGATCTTCAAAACCAGGGCGCAAAACATCGAGTGTAGCTTCGGCTGTGTGGCACGTAGCTCCGTTCTGTTGAAACTAAATGTTGCCAATATCCTCCTCTTCAATTTTTGTGAACAAAAATTCATTCAACATGGTCCGATAACGATCGCCATTGACTGTAACGGCCACTCCTTGCTCATTTTCGAAGAAAAATGGCCCAATTATGACTCGTTTTGGGTGCAGCGGCCTTTCAATGTATGCCTGCGGGTTTTCTGTGCCCCAAATGCGACAATTTTGCTTGTTTACATACCCGCCAAGATCAAAATGAGCTTCATCTGAAAAGATGATTTTTTTGGCAAAATCGGCATCTTCAAAATCAAAGTAATGTCGCAATATTTCCCAGCGTTGTTCAAGCGTATACACAACCATATTCGTTTAGCGGAAGGATAAAACTAATTATCTGTCAAATCAGACATGAACTAAGTGTTACCATTCACGAAATAAGCACTAGTTGAAAAGAAAACGTTAGATGGCGGACCCTTTATATAATAAGATTCTTTACTAAAAAAGTTATGATTTTTTATATATTAAAAAAGAATTATATATTAAAAGATAACACAAAATATTTAAAATATCAAATAATATTTCACTTTATTATAAACATAAATATATGCACGTAAATAAGTTAAACAAAACAAACGACATAAATTTATATATTAAAAAATTAAAAAAAACAAATTTTCTTATGCAAATTAACTAATCATCTGTTAGTAAAAAGTATGATGTGAATAAAATATTCCTTTTATAGTAAAAAAAATTATGGTATAGTAAAAAAACTATTGTTGCTTTCAAAATTCAATGAAAGTTGAACAGCCTAACAAACAGAGTCTTTTAATATCACTACCAAAATAAGCTAAAAAATAGAGCTTCAAAGTGTGTAGAGAGATAAAAAAAGAACAGGGTGATTCCGATATTTAAAAAAACCATCGTTTACATTGCAGTTGCATTTATAAATAGTTGCTGAACATTTTTTATATTTGAATATTTATATTTGAATGAATAAATCCCGGAATTCCGGGACTACAAATCAGTTCGTTATCCCGGGATTTCGGGATTCGGGATCCCGGGATTGAAAGCCCTAGAATACGCACAATTGTAATGCAATAAATTATGGATTATAGTTACAGTAATCGTTATCAAAGAAAAATTACAAATACGATTACTGTAATTTTAACCAACATTTTTTTTATTATTAAAAATTACTAAAATAATATTTATAAAAAAAAATACAATTAATCGTAATCAGTTTTTTTTAATTTAATTACTGCATAAATGATTATATCTTAATTATTATTTTTCCCCTTACTAAAAAAAAGAATTTCAATAAATTGCAGAACAATATGTGCTTTCCATTATATAAATAAGAAAAAAATAAGTTATAGATAATTTATAAATTGATACGAGTGAACAACCAATTATAACACTGGTTTACAAATTAAAATTTTGAAGAATAGCTAAGAACGGCATATATCTGGGCGTGTTAGTTTGGACCTCCTGAACTCAAATATAGCTGTAATTTTTTTTCATTTGTGAGGTTTTTTAGATAACGGTACTTTTGTGGCTTTTATGACATGAGTTTATTTGTTGACATGACTGTTGGAAAGGTAAATTCATTACCGTAATTTTTTAAATTAATTAAAATTTCTATTTGACCAATGTTTCAAATGAGAAATCAGAAAGAACTAGGGCTTTCAACTAACCAATTCCTGGTCCCGGAATCCCAAGATTTTATTTATAAGAAAATAAAAAAATGTTCAGTAACTTGCAGTTATAGTTACTGAACATTACGTTTAATGCAACGTAAACGATGGTATTTTTAATATCGAAATCACCCTTTTTTTATCTCTCTACACAGTTTGGAAGTCAATTTTTTATTTTTTTTTTTATTGTGATATTATAAGACTCTGTTTACTGGGCTGTTCAACTTTCATTGAATTTTGACATTAACAAAAGTTTTATTACTATACTATAGTTTTTTTACTATTAAAGGAATATTTTATTCACATCATACTTTTTACTAACAGCTAAATCATAACGTTTTTTATTAAATAAATTTATTATATAATTTAAATATTTAAAAATTTGGAAAATATCTTTAATTAGAATCGTGAAGGTTATGGTTTTTATAAAAAAAAATCACAGTACCATAATCGTTATTTTGTAATTTATTTTTATTTCGATCTGATTTAATCGGGTTATGTATTTCTTTTCGATCATAAAATTTACAAGTATTTCCTCTAAAAATAAAAAATGGGATTTCAGAATTCGACTTTTTCTTCCAGTTATTGTTGAATTTTTTTTTGACATTATAACTGTAACTTTTTTCTGCATTAGTAATTATGATTTCGTCTTAGTGTTGTCATATAAACTTTTGAGCCTTTCTCAATATTTTAAGTATGAATAAAGATGAATGGTCCTATATTGTAAAACACATGCAATCACCTCACTTGGGGCTTTTTGTCTGACAATTCCGTTTCCATATGAATTAACACAAACCCTCTCTCTCACTAAAATGTTCCTTTAAAATTTATTGCTAGATAAAAAATTCTAACGCAAGTGACTGTTTTAGTTTTACAAAATAAAGCCATAAAAGTTTGAATTTTTATAAAAAAAAAAAATAATATGCAATTGTTTTTGCTAAAACGCAGAAATTACGAGAAAGAGTTATTAATGGTCCCTGCTTTTAATTCAGCTAAATTTTGGCATATCAGGATCCCGATAAGTCCCGGAATCATGAATTTAAAATCCCGAAATCCCGGGATTTGCCAAAACTCTTCGGGATTGAAAGCCCTAGAAAGAACATACCGCAGTGGACTATTCTGTCTTTCTACTGGCACCGATGAAGTAAGCAATGAATTTCATTTAAGTGACGTCAGAAATTATATTGAATTTTCACGTTCCATTTCTTTGTAAATATAATTAAAAAACTGTGATTGCAATTACAGTAATCGTAATATTGCTTTTATAACTATTTCTGTAATATTAATAGTAATACAAAAATCTTTTTATTAATAAGGTTTAGATTATAATTTGCTATTGTAATTGTAAATTACCTGTATTCAATTACGAAAGTAATCAATTACATCCCAGCTCTTATGGAAGCCCAGCACCTCAGAATGAAAAAAAAATTATTTGAAATTTCACGTTATACCCTTGGATTAAAAATTTATCCGCTATTGTGCATTAGATTTCACTTGAATCTTCTTTGTCTGAAAGCTCTATTAAATTACTCTCTTACAAGAAAAATTAAAATAAATATATACACTGAGGGAAATATGTGTTAAAATTAAATGAAATTGTGTTCATATTAAACGAATTTGCTTTTGAAATAGAGCTTGAAAAAATTTAATTTAAGTTAAACACAAATGTTTTTAAAGTTTAATTTAAAACAAAAGATTTTGTTTTCAAAACAATGTTTTTAAATATACTTTCATTGTAAAAAATTTTAAGTTTAAACACAAATATTTAAACGAACAATTTAATGCAAAAACTTTAATATTTAAAACAAATATCTTAAACCGCCAATTTTTGATTCCATTTTTTTAACTTTTTCGAGTTTTCAAAGTCAGATTCGAGATCAGCGATCCCTGGGACCCCCCGAATAAGAAAATTTTTGACTTCATTTGATGAAGTTTGCGTTTCATTGCGGCTTGATTTTCAATATCAAAATAATTAATTAGTTCGTATCTCATCTTATGTTCAATATTTGTAAGACTAATTAAAAAATATTTTCAAACATCCAAATGTAAAATCGGGGTCTCAGTTGTCTGGCAATAATTTTCAATGATTCTACTGTACATAATTTTTCAATTCAATCTCTGATAGCGACGTATTTTTTGTTATTGTAACGAAATAATAAGGAAAAATTGTACAAAAAACAGAAATGAGCTTATAGTTGAAAATTAAACACGCTTGTTTTAAATTTTGTTGTGTAGATACGCAAATAAGTTAAATTTCTATTTTAAAAATTTTTTTTTAATTAAAAAGTATGTTTTTTTCTCAGTGTACTGTTCTTCACTATTTCTAATTTATGAGAAATTGTGAAGTTTTATTTTTTTTTTCAAAGATCAAAGACCAAGGCAATCGTCTTATACAAACAGAGTTTGGTCTTTGACTTGAAAGGAAAGGGATAGATTATTTAGAGGAATTAATTGGAACCATACGTGAATTATTGATTAGGCGAAATAACCGTGAAAGACAATTTGAATTTCTTTTTTCCAGCCCCTAGTTGTTTCCTGTCCTTAACTTCCACATTTTCCACAATTTATCTGTGGATTTTTAGTTTTCCATAATTCTTTCTTTATCTCTGGGTTGATAGTCTAGCGCACTCTCCACTAGACTACAAAGGCCGATAAGTTATAGTAAATAGAAGTAAATTTTTTTAATTAAACCTCTAAAATATTTAATATTGTCTCAAAAAATGGGCAAAAGTTGTTTTTGTTGCAAAAATAATTTAAATTGGAAGTGAAATTTGTTATACATTTCCATAAAAACATTTATAAGCGAGAATTGTTTCAGTTTTATGCCAAAATCTTAACCCTGCGCCCTCTTCGACCTTCTGACTCCATTCATTGGACGAAATCCTCTTTGGCTATTGTTACACTTTTAAAAGTATGCGACCGCTCAAATATATTTGGGGATTTAGTGAAACTATTCAATAAAATATTTCAAAAGGTTTTGTACAAAAATATTTAAACAGCGACTCGCTAGCAATATTAGAATACCAAAAAACGATCATTTTGGGACTAAAACTTCATTAATTCATATCTCATGCCCAAATAAATATTAAGAAGAATTATTTAAAGGATTTACTCTTCATTTATATGAATTTCGAAAAAATTTACCCCAGTTTGTCAGTGTTCCAAAAAATATAGTTAATTCGCAATTTGAAAATTAATCTGAAAGTAAACAAACGATTTTTTTTTAATTTACAAAAACAAAGTTTTTGACGGTAAAACTAAGCATACAGCAATATAATGGCAATTTTCACAAAAAAATATTTTTTTACATTAAAAAATGAAAAACATTACATTGACGTCGTCGTTGGACGATTTCGACCACACGCCAACTTTGACAGCACCTTACTGACAGACAACGCAACGTCTATTGACGGCCTTTGGATGAACTTCCTTATACATGCTAAAGTTTTTTTACTAGGGTTACCTATCCCTTTCCGAGATACAGCGTTTCTCAAATGTCACTGTAAACGATATCGTCCAAATGTTTTGATATTTTTTACAAAAAATTTAAGCATTAAAAACAATTTATGTGAAAGATTCATCAAAACATCTTTTTTTATCTAAAGTTTTCACTTAATGCCTATTTTTATACTAGTTGAAATCAATATAATATATATATTATAACAAAATTATTTATTATTTTTACCCTTAAACCAAGGACTGGTATCTTGGCAGCCCTGGAATTCTAAAATTTTTTCGCACAAAAATAAAAACTAAAATTTTAAAAAATTATAAAAGCCATTTCGAGTAAGACACATATATTTTTATATTTCTTATGCATATTTTTGTGTTCAAGAGGCCAGAAATAGGCACTTTAAAGGATTTTGAAAAAAAGTCAGGTTTGAACTTCTGTAACTTTCGCTTCAGAGTTTTAGTTTTTTTAATTTTTTGTACAATATAGCTTAAAACTGTGCCATAATAAGACGCTATGTTTTCTTTTTAAATTTTGAATTTTTGGATTTTTGAGAATTTTTTTTGTAAAAACTAAACAGTTGATGTATTGAAAAAATTTCACTGTTTGCAGCAAATTGCATAGCGGCTAGGTTTTTCAACGCAGCTGCTAATTTTTTATGTGTATATGTCAAAGTATTTTATCAAGAATTATATCTTGTGGATATTTTTTTAAATATCAAGAAAATAAAAAAATTTTAGTCAAAATAAAGCTCAACCAGGCACAATAAAGCTTAATCCGATCGCTCTGATATTTTAACCCATTCGGTTTGGGGTACAACTGCACACTTTAGCCAATATCATCCCAAGCAACTGCATTTTCATCCAACTCGTGTAAAACTCACGTCAATTCATATTAATAGGCCTATAAACAAAATAACATCTAGAAAAAAAAGATTGATTTTATATTTTTTGCATTTCAGTACCGTTACAATAATAAAAATTAAGTACTGTTACAATATTGTGACGGTACTAATAAATGCAAAACATGTATACTACTATCCTCATCTTCGGACGATTTGTAATTACACTCATACTCCATGATATATTTTATAAATTTATGTAAAATAATTAAAGACTTTTTGATGAAATACTAATTATACTTACATTTTCTTGTTACACAAAAATCACGATATTAACCATTAATTACAATACGTAATTGCCACGAATATTAAAATGTGTGAAAATTATTTTACAGCTCGCAACTTTAGTACTACTATTTATATCACAGAGATAATAAGTGGATGGGTTTCGATAATAATTAAAAAAAAAAATTAATAAACAAAGCGATCCAATAATGGAACACTAGGATGATATCGGTTAAGTAAAGAGCACATTGAATTTTTGCATTTTTTCAGTACATTTGGCGGCTACTCAGAAAAAAAAAAGTATCCGGCGATAAAAAGCACATTGTATAATGTACACATATCATTAATTATTTATTAAACTCAATAATTTAATAAATAGTAATCAACTCAATAATTTAATAATGCTTTTAAGAGCATTAATTTTTCAAAGGAAAAGTCGGAAGAGCATGACGACGTGGACTATTTATTATACTATCGAAAGAAAATAATCTTTCTACTGGTGCCGACGAAGTAAGGGTATGTTGAACTTCAACGAAGCTTTTTTCAGTAATGGCTATTTTATGAATGTCTCCCGACTAGTTCAGCATCGTTAAAGTATCCAAGGAATTGTTGACTTATGATATTTGAACGATCTCTTCTTCCGCTCTCGTTTCGGTCGGATGTTTCGCAAGAAAGATCTAAAAAGAAATTAATTGATATTAGAAATTTTTTATTTTAAGCTGTGTTTATGTATATTCAATGAGTACTGTCGAAATCATAAAAATCTTCATTAAATTCCGATTCTTCACAATGGCTGTAAACATCGCCACCTTCCTATGTTATATAAAATTCACTAAATTAATATAATAAGTTCTCAGAAAAATTTGCAACACACAAAATCCTTTGACTATTTCACATTTTATAGCTGTTTGTATGTAAAAGTAAAATATTTTCTTACATAAAACAGTTATTTTCTCGAAAACTACCTTTATTACTACGAGGTATAGAGAGTAAATTATTGAAGTCTGAAAATTAATCTTTCATTTGGTATATGACGCGCATAAAATAAAGGAAGGAAATATTTTTTGTGATATCAAGAATGCAGCATGAAATTTGTCAAAGCAAAAACGATTTATAACATGTTGTGTAGAACATCAAACATAAGTCCAACCTTTGCAAGCGAACATAAGACGAGTACGTGCTATAGAGAAAAGGGCTGCGGGGGAGATCATATTCAGCATGTTTCCATTAGGCAGGGTCGGTCTCCATAAAAAAAGTGTTTGATAAACTCGGTCTAAAATATTCTTTGGCTTATGGTTGAACCCTCCACGGAAGGATTTCGCAATGTGTTAACCCGTAGGCTTCCAGGAATTATTTTAAAAAGTTTCTTTTATGGGCAAAAACCAACTTTTTGCATGAAAACGTATTTTGTTCCTAAAAATGTTTAAAAAAAAAAAATTAAAATTAAAGCTTCCAAAAAGAAGTACGGTTGGTCACATTGGGTATACACCAACTCACAACCACGATATTCGGTTCTCCAGAATTTTTTACTCATAAATTTCAACTATAACAGTAGAAGCAGTAGAAATGCAGTAGAAATTTAAAGTATGTCCCATTCAGTAGAGCAAATTATAAGCTCAATGCTTCTTTAACCATAGAGACCCGTGTTCTGAGTACTGAGTCAGTTATTTTTAGAGTAAGTTATATCATAGCATCCTTAATAAAATAAGCAACAGTTTCAAATATATTCTGGCAAATTGGAATGGTTTTATATAATTTATGATATTAATTTACAGATTTCAAATGCAAAACCAGCCCCAACAAATACAGGCAGCAGAATGCTAAAGTATCCGCCAAAAAGCAGGCTGATTTTAATGTGCTTCAACGCTATGTACGCCTAATTAAATGCTTTTAAAGCTATTATTTGCAGAACAGATTTAATAATTGAACAATGTTTGCTCATCGTAATTGCACTTGCATATATTTTTTTTTTCCAAAATATGCTTCATATTTAAAAACTATAAAATGCAACAAAATTACAGAATAGACAAACATCAAATTTGGACATTTTCGTTTAATTGAACGCTTGATTTTTTTCCAGTTTTCAATAGATTTTCCTTAAAATTAGCAAATTTTTTTGCAAAGGCACTTACTTTCTTAAATTTTTTTAAAAATTTCCTTTGAATTTTTTCTCTGAAACTAATGAGTTAATTAAAAAACAATAGGGGTATTCACACTGACTTGGGTAGTTGGGTAGATTGGCAAATGCCTTACATTTTGTTTTTGCAACCAATTATATAACCAATCTACTCTAGCTGACCCCCTGACCTGTTTGCGTAGATTGATTTCTTGCCAAATTGAGTACTTTTTCCATGCATGTACTTTTTCCAGTTACCTTTTGCATAAACAGAAAATAATTGAACTAAGAGCATCAGATTTACAATATTTGTCGTCAAGGCTAGTATCTCAAATAATAAAAAACAAAAAATTGCCACACCCCCTGTTACCACCCACAAATTTATAAAAATTTTAAAAAAATTATGTTGACTTTATATGATTTAAATACAAATTCTAAATGTTTGATAGTTTAAATCATACTTGATTTTAAATACAAATTCTAGTTGTTTGATAGTTTAAAATCGTTTATTGAGCTTAAGGTCAAAGTTAGAACAATTAATTGTTCTTTTTTTTTTATTTTAAAAAATTAATTTTAAAAATTTTGTCGTTTAGTTCGTATGGTTACTCAACCAAAAATGGGCGTGGTCAAACTACACTCGCGCTCAAAAAAAAAAGCCGGGTTAATAATTTTATAAATAATATTATTTTTCTTGAATTATAAACAAGTGTGCCAAAACCATAAATAAACAAGCACATCCAAACTTTATAAAAATTCTTAAAGATGGACATTTTGGGAGTCCATCGCTCCTGATTTGACCTCTCAAAGTCATCACAATTTTTTTTATATTATTTTTAAAGTTGAAGTATTCGAATTTTGTTGTGCTGACATTAATTGCATTTTTACAGCCATTTGCACTATTACAAATGAAAAATAAAATTAACTTTTTTCAATATAATTTGACGTGAAATATTTGAAAGATATTTGATGAAATAGTAGCGTTTGTATGGTAGCAAACATTAATTACAGAGGAATCAGTTTTTGACAAAAAAAAAGTTACAATTACCGCCATTTAGCAAATTCTTAACCGATTTCAATGTTCTTAAGTTAAATAAAAAGACATTTTTACGTGTAATTAATTTTTGTGAAAATGCAAATGACATTAAAGGAATATAATTTAATTAAAATTTCTAGAAACACTATTTTCTTAAGTAAAAAAAAAGTACAAGAAATCGCTTCGCTACACACTTCATTTTGTATTTTATCGAATATCTTTTTACATAGCCTTATTTTACGTCAAATTCTACTGAAAAAAGTTAATTTCATTTTTCATTTGCAATAGGCCAAATGGCTGTAAAAATGCAATTAATGTCGGCACAATAAAATTCGAACACTTCAACTTCAAAAATAAGATGAAAAAAATTGTGATGACCTTGAGAGATCAAATCAAAGTTTGGATGTGCTTGTTTATTTATGGTTTTGGCAAACTGTGTTATAATTCAAGAAAAATAATATTAGTTATCAAATTATTTGTTCGGTGTTTTTTTTTTGAGCGAAAAAACATAATTTCTGGGTTTTGCATGTTTTTATGATGAAACTTGGTGTGTATGCATGATACAAAGAACTACAGATAAAGTATTGCGCATGTCCGCCATCTTTGCTGTGATGTGCAAGGTGCTCATTGGTTGCAACGTATTCACAATTTATTTATAGGGTGTAAAAATTTTAAAATGCCTACATTTTCTTATAAAAACTTGTTTTACTGAAATGAAATTAATATTATTAAATGAAGCGCATGTCCAAAATAAAGTAAATATATTTTTTAGTACTGTTTGTGACAAAAATTTGCATGTTTTGTAGGGGTGTCTTTTCCCCTTTTCACCGATTTACACAAAAAGCGGCTACGTTGCTTGGTGTGCTTGACAGAATTTTGACTGTTTGTTCGTTTTTATTTTGCTATCTTCGTCTCTTTTTGACATTTTTTTTTTAATGTATTCATCAAGTGTCACATTTGACGAGCACCAATGACGAGGTGCGCAGTAAATGTTGTTCGTTGCGACGGGAATACTTTATCTGTAGTTATTTGTATCATGGTGTGTATGTGCTATGAGACCAAGTGGTGGTCACTGTGTACATAAATTGTGCTACGCCTACTTTTACCGCCCTACTGTATCTATATAAAAGGCTTCTTACGTATCTGCGACGACGCTAAACTTAAAAACCACTGAACCGATTTTAGTAATTCTTTCACTAATGTAAAGCTACATGTTTAACTTAAAATCTTGCATCCTTTTTTTAAGCCACTCTTAAAAGTTTCTAAAATTAATATTTATAAAGTAGCAAAAAAAAAAAAAATAACATAAAAATTATTGCTTCATTAAATTGTTAGATATACAAGCAGCATAAAGCTTTATATCTCTTTTCCTCTGCTATAGTGTTTCTTATTGTTTCTATTGCGGTGTCGGGTAGCTATGCACATTTTTACTCTCCCATATTGAGTATGTATTAATTAGCACTTTAAAGAGCACACTGAAAACAACCCAGTGGTAAATGGACACATGACGTAACCAAGTATTTCTTATGGTCCAATTATGTTCGCGTAACGCAACGCAAGGTGGCCGTGGCAAGTGTCACGTAAATTTCTGTTGTATGGGCTTTGTGTGTATTTGGTTATGCGCCACGTAACGATGCTAAGAACAGTATAGATAAAATAAAATCTTATCTCACAACCTTCAGATAAACGTATAACAAATAAAAAGTTCAATTTCATTTTGAACTTACGTCGGCTTTACGGTATTGTGACAGCCAGTGTTGTCACTCCATCACAATCGTGGTAGATCTACCATTTTTTTGGATTCTACACTATTTAAAATTTCCAAGTGACAACACTGGTTATAGCTGCATTGTCTTAGCAACAGTTTATGTGTGCTTAATTTGCTGATAAATAGTTTCTTTTAATCCACAATTCTTTTATTGTTCTGTCTTTTGTTTTTAGAGCGGTAAATTTGCTAATAAATATAATTTGCCGCCAAATAAAAACATCTTACTTGTTGTAAACAAAAGCAGCTGATTTGAAGTTTTTAAGTAGATGTTCGTCTGCATAATCAACACGAAATTATCTACGTACAATCCGCCATTTGCTACGGCCACCTTGCGTTGCGTTACGTGAACATAATTGGTGCATTAGAGTCGACCTTAAAATTTTTATTACTAAGGTCCATTGAATTGAAAATTACAAAAACCAAAATTCGGATAAAATAATTATATCTGTTAAAACTTGACTTTCTTTGGTAACAGTTATGACAGTGTAGTTTGGCTCGTACTCGTATTAGACTAAAATTTGGTAATTTAGTTCATATGGCTAATTTCGGAAACTGACTAAATATGGAAGTAGTCTCACTATAGTTATGCCAGCTCAGATAAATAAAATTATTTTTCCGATTGGCATGAAAACTCTAACATGGCAGTTAGTTAAATTATAAAATGCTGTGAAGTTAACGTAAAAATTACTTTTGTTTGTTGTTGCTGTTTTTTTTGGAAAAAATTCGTTAGAGCAATGAATTGTTCTAACCTGACCTAAAGCTCAATAAACGATTTTAAACTATCAAACAACTAGAATTTGTATTTAAAATCAAGAATGATTTAAACTATCAAACATTTAGAATTTGTGTTTAAATCATAGAAAATCAACACATTAAAAATTACTCGTATATTAAAAAACTTGGGCGATGTCTCGAAAACGAAATAAGAAATCAATAAATATTAAGTCATTTTAGTAATTCGAGACCGATTTTCCATAAAAAATGAAGAGTGGCATTCAATTTGCAAACAATTTATAATTTTTTTTTAGCAGTGTAATTAAAAGAGCTAAGAAACATATTTTTTGTAAAATTTTACTTTTTGTAAGGGGGTTTTCTGAGGTATGCTCAGCCGCTCCAGGGTCAGATAAAAGACCCTTAAACTTCTGCCAAAATAAATAAGAAGACTTGATGAATTTAATGTTCACATAATAACTGCTGCTTTATTGTTAAAGTTGTAATTTCTAGCAGTGAATAAAGTATTCAGGTATATCTATATATATTCTCTGAGTGTATAATTCTATGCGCAAGTCTTTCTTATTACAATACACAATATCATAAATATATGAAACAATACAGTCTTAAGTAAATCTGCCTATGGTTTTTGTATGCTGGTTCGACGATGTTCGGTGTGCGGTGGAGTGCGGTGACTCGGAGAAATTCGAAGATAAAGACCCTACTACGCTGCTTTATTTAATATTTTATATTGTGATATATATATATTTTATATATGGAGTGAATCGCCTTATTATTTTAAAGATAAGTTGGTAAATAAAATTCTTAAGCCTAAATATATATGATGGGGCTACCGAACAACCGAAGCCGACGTGAATGCCAAAAGAAAGATTTTATTGTAGACTACCAGCCGACCGAAGCCGACGTGAATGCCAAAAGAAAGTTTTTATTATGGACTACCGACCGACCGAAGCCGACGTGAATGCCACTAACTAACCACTACTTAAAAGCTAAATGCATTCAAACGAGTCACCTTACGATAGCTCGTTTTAAAACTACGGACTTGTTATCGTTTCAACAAGTATACGACGGAGCAAAGCACTACGCTTTCGAGCCGTCCTAAGAGCCCGAACAGAATCAAAAGTCGTTACGACCGGCGATCCTCTCTGGTCGCCGGACACACAGAACTCGTCCAGAATGAAAGCGATTGCAACTGACGATGCAGGGTTGCTTTTATATAGCATAGTTTTGTTAGCAGCCATGTTTTTGTTTTGTGTAAGTGAAACAGAAACAAAAAAGAAACGTGAGAACATAGCAAAAACTATGAATTTGTCTTTGAACATACCCAATTGTTTGCAAAATATGGCAGCACTAATTGTACTCAGAGAGGAAATCGTCGGCCGTTAGAGAAAAAATAGAATAGATTCTATTCAATTTTACTCTAGCGATAAGTTGCTACGACTCTTGCTCAGCGATTTCATTTTGGATGGCTTTGTTAACTTACATGTGTTCTGTTGTGTGTTCGACATCACAAGTCGTTACGACTTTTGGTTCTGTTCGGGCTCTAAGTCTGCCAAGCTGCGCATTCTTGTTCACCCTCTACTAAGAACCTTGTGGGAATTATACCACTGTTGTATGGCTGTTGGCTACGTTGAGTATGCTATGTGTGTGTGTAGTTGTTGCTCAAAATATTCGATTTGTAGTCACAGTGGTGCAGTAGGCCAGTAGTGTAGTGGATAGGGTGCCACTTTGTAACGAACCACCGTTACATTTTAATCAACGGATTCAATCAGGAACTCCGCACGATTCGACAATTTTGAGATTTCTGTCGAAATAGAAAATTTAGTTTTTCGGTCGTTTATGAAGTCCCGATCAAATGTCTAGTTGGTTGCAAAGCAAAGCTGTTGACAGATAACTTTAGTTGTGGATGCAGAGATATTAACACGGAGTACTTCATAAAGTTAAAAATGATAAATAGATGATTATAAATGTCATCATTTATTACGCCAACAATATCAGTTATGGGTGATTCCATTGTATCTCGCGTTACAAGTACAAAACTTTATTAAGTTTCTTTAAGCTTTCTCTCTTAGTTTAATTACTTGACTAAACTAATATAATAAGATTCCTTGTGAACCTAACACATTTTTCATGTTCTAGATAACTATAAAAATTCAGTGGCAACATAATGTTTACTCAGTGAAATGATAAATTGTGTAAGTAACTCGCATTACCATTTTTGAACCACAGGTTTAGAGAATACATTTCTTTCAAAAAATGCTGGTAGCTCGCATTTCTACTGATTTCCATACTGAAATATTTCTAGCTCTAATGAACAGAAATTTAAAATTTTGTAAGTAAATAAAAATATTATAATAATAAGGAACAACTTCAGGCATTTAATTGTGATTTAAATATAGATAAAGATATTTATACAGGCTCAGAAATCTTGGAATTAATTTTAAGCCAAGCGTTGGAATCATGCATTTTTTAATATATTTTTGATAAAAACTTGTACTTTCAAGTATATTAAAAAATTGATTTAATGTTATCTGTATTAAAGTATAATAAAAATTGTATTATATACAAGTTATAATACAAATTTTCTTAAAATATAATACAAATATCTATCAAGCATCTGTCAAATTGTCATTCTGATTCTGAAATCTAACATTGTCAAAATAAAACCTAAAGAAATAATTTTTTTAACAAAAAACCGTATGCTATAAAAGAAACTTTAAATGAATAAATATTTTGTTATTGGTTGACCAAATATTTTCTTTTTATTTCACTTGGAATTTTAAAAGTAAGTAAACATATAAAAGATTTATATTGTAGCTTTATTCCATAAATGTTCCATAAATTTATTCCATAAATGTTGATTTTTCCTTTCACCTTTTCAGGACAATATGTATTAAATGTTATACATCTTGTATTACTGTTTAATACAATCTGTATTACTATTTAATACAATTTGATACAATTTGTATTAATATTTAATAAAAATTTTTTTTTTCGTATTAATTTTTAATAACTGAATTATTACACTTGATTACAAATGTATTAAAATATAAACCAGAATAGTATTGTTCTAAACTTAGTTCCTGTTTAGTTCTGTATTAGAATTTAGTATTATGGGATTAGAATTCAATTTTAATATTTGACATATATTAGATTCTAATGCAATTCTGGTGTGGTCATATGTACAATACAGTTTTTATTAGAATTTAATCCAAGATTTCTGAGCGTGTATTATCATCGCAACTATTACTGTCACTTCCATATATTTCTTAGCAATAGCAGGCTCTTTCTTTGATTCACGTTCCATGTTCACTCCTTTTAATGTTTGGGTCATTTAAAGCTTACCATTTTGCCAAATTAAATGACTTTTGGATATTATATTATTTTATTATATAAATATTCGTTTCTTTCTGAATAACTTAAAGTAATTTTATGTCCTTGAACCTTTATACTCGTTTCCTCGATTTATTTCTTTGAGTAAATTTTATTTTTTTTCTTTGCTGATTCTGAAAAGCTATTAATTTTATTTCTTTTCTTTGCTCTACTCTTTCGGCAAGCTTCCTGGTGTTTCCTTTTGAAATCGTAATATTTTCCCTCGTTTTTTAATCTTCCTTTCTACTCTTCATTTTATCGGCAGCTGAGAGCTTTTGATTTTGACCTCAACCAGATAAAAATGAAGAGCAACTGGTGTTAAATTATGATGATACAAGTCCCCGGTAACTTGCGTTGCTAAAAGTTGTCTCACTAATTTAATTCCAATAAAGTCAAACCGAGGAAGTTGTTACCGTTATTCGTTACAATCTGAAACACAAAAAGAGAATACATGCATAATTTGGATTTAAACAACAACTATACTAGAAAAAAGGTACTTATTTATTGGTTACGCGCGTTTCAGTATAATTTGGATTTAAACAACAACTATACAAGAAAAAGGTACTTATTTATTGGTAACTCGCGTTTCAAAAACCAAGACCTTTTCTTTCTTAACTTTTAAGTACTTGTTATGTTACATAAAGTACATAAAATTTACTTGCCAACTTATAACAAGAAACACGGAAAATTAAAGATTTAAAAATGCGTTTTATCTTGCACTGAAATCACGTTTACACACAGTAACTAGAACAGGCAATAATAACGAATTGTATTTTCAAATCTTAAAATTGACACTTGGTGACAAAGCTGCTTATATTAAAAATAAATTTAGATATAGTTGCAGGTTGCAAAGCAATCATAAGCTATTCTTATACCGTGTCCATATTTACATAGAAATACCATGACGTGTTTTTCAGTAACTTCTAAGGATAACAAAAAAGCTGATTTTTCTTAGAGCATTTCAAGTACTGCAACCACATTGCTGTTTTTGATCACTTCTAAGCCAAAAGAGATATAAAAAACGGCAAATCCAAAAATGTGGAGAATATATTGTGTTAAAAAATACGCAAAAAAAACAAATTGACAAAAATCACATAACCATTTTTGTTGGCGCAGCGACAGTATGTATCTTAATACAATTGAAGCGTAGGTATAAGCAAAATATTATGTATTTAGATCATATACATTTTTTAAAGTTTTTACAAATTTAATGTTATTCATATTATGATTGAATATTTAAACTTTTATATTTCAGTCATATGCTTGGTTTTAAAATCAACCTGATTATAATAACTCAGAATCGTACATTCGGAAAATTATACCATATCGATATAAATGCAAATATATAATAAATCGTAATATTAATGCAGCCGACTCTCCTTTACAGCAAATTGTTTTTGGCGATATAAAGCCATTTAGATGATTATTTTTTGGAATTATGATTAATTAATTTTGTGCAGTATGACGATAAATTGAATGTTTAAATTGAAATGGAAACTATTTATCTAGCTTTATGAGAGCTTTGTACGTTTGTTTAAAAAGATAAAAAAAAAAAAATTGTTAATAGAACTAGTTTTCTGTTTGTTTGTTTTGATTGGCATATTTTGTGCATTGTGAATTTTGTTTTGACATACTTAGTTTCGTCCACACCCTTTCTGTCTTTTTTCCACTATTACAAATTTACTTGCAGAAGTACTTTCTACCGTCGGAATTTTTCGCCAATAGCTCCGTGCAACTAATTAGGGTTACTATATAAACATAGAAACTTTAGGAAAATTCGTTATTTTGTGTACGATAAAGTCTCAATTTTGGTCTTATATAAATTGAATCCTTAATGCAAAAGCCTGTTTTTTAATTATTAAACAGTATTTTTGAAAATCAGGGAAAAATCAAAAATACATAATCAAATAAGTCGTGCATACAATTAAGGACATTTGCGTTTTTTAAATTTTATATAGTATTTTATTATTATTTTGTCAATATTTTGTAGCAAAACCATTGTTGTCAATTACTGCTTGACATCTGCGAGGCAAAGACTAATCTAAATTTTCACAAACACTGTAAGGAAGCGCTTTCCAAACTTTTATTGTTTCATCGTACAGCTTATCAAAGTGAGTAAGCTCAGTTCTTTTTTTACACCCTGCCATATATTCTCAATTGGATTGAGGTCAGGACTGCAAGATGGCCAGTCCAAAACAGTAACTTGATTAACGGAAAATCACTGCTTGACTAGCTGAGCGGTGTGCTTCGGGTCATTGTCCTGCTGAAATATACAAGTTACGGGCATTATTTCATCGGAATATCAGATATGACCAGAATTTCAATATATTGGACCCGGTTCATAAGATCCTCAATTTTTTGCAGTGGGCCGACACCACGCTCTGACAAAGCACCCCAAACCATAATGCTTTCTCCTCCATGCTTCAGTGTAGCTTGGTTGTACTTTGTGTCGAACTCCTTTGACCTTGGGCGGCGGAAATATTTTTTTCCATCAGGTGACACTCTATTTTAGTTTCGTCTGAAAACAATACTCTCGCTTCCACTCTTTTGTTGCCCAATGACGATTCTTTTTAGCGAACTCAACCCTCTTCTTATGGTTGTATTCAGATAATAGTGGCTTCTTCCGTGAAGTCTTTCCAAAAAGTCCGGGTTCACGGAAACGTGCTGCTTTATTTTTCCATAGATAAACAGTCGTATGCGGATTTGTTTTTAGATTTCCGGACAATGAGAATATCTTCTCGAGCAGTAACTAGTAATGCGGCTTCTTTGTTTGCGGAAAAACTGAAGAGCATTACCTACCATGGATTTAGAAACTTTTAGGGCACCTGCGATTTGTCGACATGATCTTCCATCTTGTTGGATCTAAATAATGATTTTTTATTTGTGCCCATTGTAAACTACCAAAAATAACTCTTATAATAACTTGTGACTATAAATGTAAATGAAATCACCTTTTTTTATTTTATACGATTATTAAAAATGTTAAATTTTCACTGTCCTTTATTTGTTACACGAGCTACTTTTAACAAAATTTCAAATGACTTCACTGCTAAAGAAAAACGGTAAAAAGTGATGCCTATCTGGTGTTTTCAAACGTAACAGAGTTGCATTTTTTAAAAAATATTGCTATTACGAATTTTGTTGAGTTTTAAGAATTGTATGCATTGCTGTACATATTAAAACCACTGTCCCTAATAAGTTGCACGTAGCTGTAATTTAAAAAAATGTATATTAACTTGATACCAAACACATTTCCATATTTTCAAAATTGTGGAAGTTTATAGTAAGACGACTTCCTAGCCCGACTACGTCGAAGCAAAAGGAGCGGTATATGTGTTTGACTGTTATGCATGTGTTAGGGTAGTCAATCCAGGACATCCGGGATTCCGGACGATTGAAGCCCCTTTAAATCCCAAGATATTCTTTTCGGGACCCCGGGAATGTTAAAAAATAAATTTTTATTACAAATATTTACGTAAATGCAACCATTTACGGCTATTACAAATATTTACGGCAACCATTACAGGCTGAAAATTGTTAGGACGACGAGTGTGAAATACTGGAGCAAAGACTTTGCAAAGTTGTAAAAGATTTGGAAACATCGGGAAGTCAGCTATGTATTTCCAAGTTTTCAGATATTCTGACTTAGCAAATATTTGTGTTTTGTGGTGAAGGCAATCATGACCAAAGTGACAAATTGCGTACGATTATCGTACAACTATTTCTTTAAATAGCATAGAATCACAGCAGTGCTTCTCATCAGCGCTTTATATTTGTAATAATATCCGAACAAAACTCTCTAATGAAAAATAAGACACATTAATCAGCTTAATGTATTACCTTAAAAATAATTAAAACACAAAATTTAATTTTGAAATGCCTTTTCCAACCTTAATTTGCCTTAAACACAAAAAAAAAAGTTTAACATTTATGTTATAATACCTTAAACTGTATTTAATTTTTTTATATTTTTGTTCTTTAAATTAATACAATTTGCTAGTCATTAATATTATCTTTTTTTTTGTGTTTATTAACAATAAGGGTATTCACAATTGTGTGAAATCGTGGCATTGTGGTTTTTTTGCCATAGTTAAAATCCACAATTATGAGCACTCCTTAAAATAGAATTTGTGCCCCACCAGGGCCGTAGCATAGGGAGAATTTTTGGGGTTCAAACACCCCTACCCAGAGGATTGAAATTTTTAAAAAATTAATTAATTTAAATAATTATTTCATTGAATCACTTTAATATGTTCTAAGAAAACTTAAAAAAAATCATATACTGAAGTTGCGTTTACGTTTAAAAGTCTTAGTTATAAGTTGAATCGTTAAAACAACAATAGTGAAAACCAATGTATAGTGATTTATCGGATTAAACGTGATACATTCAAAATTACCATCACTATTGTTTTCACTACCCTTGACTTTGGCAGTTGTAGATGATGGTAGTAATGATAACAGTGAGGCCAACAAGAATGACATACACATAAATACTGAAAAAAACTTTTTAATTCGAACCACCTAGAAAGATTTTAAAGTATACTTCAACCAACACCTGATTTTCATTTTCGCTCGAGCGGTTTTCGAAAATTTAAAATTCAGCATTCATGGTTTTGTCGCTGGAGTTGGTTGGCCAAATAGGCAAATGGAGGCTATTGTAAGTTCTGCGTTTTCTTTAGCTCTACGGCATTGCATTACAGTTTCTTCGTGGTTTAAGGCACAAAGGAAGTTTTTATTACATAGGTTTTTCTGCTCTTGTCATTGTGACTATTTTATAGTCAAGAGTTTTTAAACAATTAACTTTCGAAATAAATTATGAGTCTAAGCCTGATTTAATTTTTGAGGAATGCTTGAAATTTTTCGTTAGTTATTAATAGTTGACTTACATTTTTCAGAATTCTGACCTGAGCAAAAGTTTTAAGTCAATCGTTTAAGTAGTTTTGTGAATTTTTAGGTTTTAAGATTTATGAAGTTTATGTAAAGTTGTTCTCTCTAAAATTTTATTAATTTGAGATAAATGAGGTATCGTTCACATCCCTAAAATTTCTTAAAACATGCATTCGTAACAAGACTTCATTTTTGATATTTTTTTATTTTATTTCCTTATAAAAACTTTCAAAATTCAAAATAACATAATTTTTACTTTTTTAATTTCTTACAAAATTTTTCCAGAAGTTGTTTATTTTATAATTAATATTATAGCTTTAATATGTATACATTAAAGAAATTCTGGCCATTAATGCAAGTACTCAAAACCTTTCCAAAGATATCTTGAAAGTTAGGATCGTATTGGAAATAATAAAGTTATTTCAAATTTAGTGAAAAAAATAAAAAAAAAAAATAAAAAAAGGCACGAAAAACAGAGTTGTCTTTAATTGTTTTATTGTAAGATTTTACAAGTTTCTGATGCAGACTGAAAGAATCTTTTTTGGCCTTTAATATGTGACAGTTTACCTTTTTTTACAACTATTATACCAAGCAATATATTTACGAAACATATGATTTTTGGAGGTTTTTGCAAAATGTTTTGCTCACTGGGGGCTATCGTTACAGCTAAAATATTTTGGGAATCATTATAAAATAGACCAAGGTCTATTATAAGAGGAGTACAAATTGAAATTTTTTTCTTATAGAAGTCGAGGAACCTTAATATATTTACTTACATATATAATATATTAAAAACTTAACTTGAAAATTAAATGAAACAAAAACTTGTATATATTAATTTTTAATTTTAAATAAAAAAATGTTCATCAAAACCCCCCATGGGTAAATCCTGGCTACGGCCCTTCCATGTAACTATGCTACTTACTATCCTATTTGATATATTTTATTAATATATGGCATAAAAAAGTTTGACTTGCATTTTGAGCTTCCTCCATTTTTGCAATTAGAAAATAACTGGCATCCGATTAGTTGTTTATGGAACCTAAAAAACCAATTCGTTAAACATATGATTGGGCTACTTTAAATTATAACACTTTTGGTTTTTAGAGATTTCATGTAAAAGAACAAAAAATATAAAAACCGCTCGGTAAAGTGTGGTATCAATACCATGGGGTTTTTTAACTACACTGAAAACAACGCAATGTGAATACCATTGTGAATATCATTGTGAATATCAATGTGAATACCATTGATGTGTTTTGTTTTTTGCTTTATTAATGAATTAATTTATATTTTCTAGTTTGAAGTAATAAATAATTAAAATCGTTTTGATTTACTTCTTAAAGGTTTCAATCCTGAACTACTCCCGAAATCCAGGTATTGACATGTTCAATCCCGATAATTCCGGGTTCGAGCAAAGCTTCCGAGATTGGACTCACCTAAAACGTCACCTTAAATGCAGGAAGGCATAGCAACAAAAAATTCGAAATTGACTTTTTCATTTCTTATGATGCACCGTATCAAAATACATGTTCCTGCACAATTTTACACTCCTATAACTAAAAACGACATTTTTATTAACAAACTCTAAAACCCTCAGTGCAACCGCTTAAGAAATTAAGAAAATTTTTTGCATCTCCTGTAAAATCGCAAAAAGTTTTATTACGCCTTTTTGTATCTTAGATGACGATAAGTATGTCTTAAACGTGGCTGTGTAGTAATATTTGTGAAGCAACCTGTGACATAAATTATTATAAGTTATTTAGAAATAATCGATACGGCAAAAAGAGTGGAGGAGTTGCAGCTTTTTGTAAAACCAATCTAAATGTTGAAATTGTAGGTAAATCTAAAGAACCTTAATTGAATTTCTTAATTTATGTATCTCGGACAACAATACTTAAATATTTTTATCATGTGTATATAACCCAAGTAAATATCAGCTTTTTGACTCCTAATTTTTAGTGTTGTCTAACTGTAACCTTGATTATGATTTAACGTCACTGTGTGGTGACCTTGGCCGCATTCAGCGCAGACAACTGTTGTGAACTGTAATGGCAGCGCTACCTTGGTTCACGATGATTTTCTCTGAATGTGTTGCTACTCTACACGTCAGAAGTTAGATTCAATTTAATTATATTTAATTTTATGTAAATTTAATTCAATTGCAAAGGTTTCTCACTTAAATTTGCTGCGTTCTTTCTGTGTTTATCAATTTACCAGCGTCAGTAGCAGCATCTGACAGTTAATCAAACAGTTGTGTTCATGTAGCATAGAATTTGTTCGCTCAATTAAATGGCTGCCGCTGCCTGATCAGTTTTAGTTAGCGCTCCCAAAATTCGACCATTCGTCGAATTTTCACACAACAGTTGCCAACTGTTGTCTGCGCTGAATGCGGCCTTTAATACCAATATCTAAAATAATAGCGCACAGTGTAACGAGTTGGACAAAATTAGGTATGGAAAAAAAAGATCATTTATTTGTAAAAGTGGAAAGTATATTTATAGGCTAAGAGTCTTAAAATGGGAACCTTAAAGGAGTTTGCGATATTTTTTTTTATGTGTGGTAGTTATGATATTTATATGCTGCCTTGAAAACTTAACGAAATTTAAAATTTCATAGTTTTGTACTGAATATTTTCCAAAATCGAAAAATTTTAGTATAATTCTTATACAAAAATTTAAAAAAATATATTTCGCAAGTTCTTGCTAAAAAACAAAAACTTAAAAATATAAATAAAATAGTTTTCATATGCATTTACTATTTTCATATGCATCAGTATTTTCAGTCTTAAAACATATCTTTCTTAACACATTACCAGAATTTGGTCTGAAACTACTTTCATATAATGATTTTATGACCACTTTTCTATAGCATGTTTTGACGAAAATGCGCAAATTTATATAAAAGAATAAATAATTTTTCGAAAAGTTTCAAATGCAATTAAAAAAAGGACAGTTTTGCTATATTTTATTTTTAAGACCGGTGTGAAGTTAGCCCAAAATCTTCATCCCAAATTTTTTAACTCAGCCCAACTTTTGAATTCGCCGTAAAACTCGACCCAAACATTTTAATTCGCCGCAACGCATTTAAAGTGGCAAAAACTAGCTAAATAATTTTTTTTAAAAGAAAATAATTAAGAAAATATGTAAAATAATGCAAAATTACAACCTATATAGTAAAATTTGGGCTGAAGTGCAAAAAATAAAGAATTTTGTATGACAGCCAGAATTTAAAATTTTTTTGAAACGAAAAAAAGTAAAGAAAGAGAAAAGGTTCCATTCTACATCTTTGTTCGGAAATGTATTTAAATGTGGTACATTGACTAGCACTATGCTCAAGTCCCGCTCTATCGTCCTTGGCACCTAAATTTGGGCTGAAGTGTCCAAAAATCATGATTTTTTTATGAAAGTAAGATCTCCACACCCCATAACTTGCCCCAAAACAAAAAGTTCCATCCTGGATTTGATATATATGATAGCTGATAACAAACTAATGATTTTAGTCCTTAATCCCAAAATTGCTATCTATCGTCCTTCATACCGTAAAATGGTCTTGAAATAAAAAAAATGTGTTTAGAAAAAAAAAATTATTTTTTAAAACTAAAAAACTATAGAAGGCAAATAGGTTCCACTCTAAATTTTTGTTCAAAAAATGCATTTTTAATTGCTTATTCGAACGGCACTATGCTCAAGTACCGCTCTATCGTCCTTGCTATCTTAATTTGGGCTGAAGTGTAAAAAAATTGTGATTTTTTTATGAAAGTAAGAATTCCACACCCCACAACTTGCCCCAAAACAAAAAGTTCCATTTTGAATTTTTAATATGTGATAGCAGATAGCAAAATGATTATATTAGACCTTAATCCCAAAATTGCTATCTATCGTCCTTCATACCGTAAATGGTCTTGAAGTAAAATACTCAGTTCAGAAAAGAAAAATAACATGTTCTTAAACCGAAAAAAAATATAGAAGCCAA
Organism: Dichetophora obliterata; assembly: GCA_963920525.1. Classification (NCBI taxonomy): domain Eukaryota; kingdom Metazoa; phylum Arthropoda; class Insecta; order Diptera; family Sciomyzidae; genus Dichetophora; species Dichetophora obliterata. The sequence continues at coordinate 167,504,696 of OY986436.1, read as the reverse complement.
AAAGGTTCCACTCTACATTTTTGTTCAAAAATTTTTTTTATGTGTTTAATCGGACGGCATTATGCTCCAGTCCCGCTCTATCGTCCTTAGCACCTAAATTTGGGCTGAAGTGCAAAAAATTGTGATTTTTTTATGAAAGTAAGAATTCCACACCCCAAAACAAGCCCCAAACCAAATAGTTCCATCCTGGATTTGAGATATATGATAGCTGATAGCAAATTAATGATTTTAGTCCTTGATCCCAAAATTACTATCTATCGTCCTTCATACCGTAAAATTATCTTGAAATAAAAAAATCAGTTTAGAAAAAAAAAATTAATTTTTAAAACTAAAAGAACTATAGAAGGCAAAAAGGTTCCACTCTAAATTTTTGTTCAAAAATGCATTTTTAATTGTTTATTCGAACAGCACTATGCTCAAGTACCGCTCTATCGTCCTTGCTATCTTAATTTGGGCTGAAGTGTAAAAAAATTGTGATTTTTTTATGAAAGTAAGAATTCCACACCCCACAACTTGCCCCAAAACAAAAAGTTCCATTTTGAATTTTTAATATGTGATAGCAGATAGCAAAATGATTATATTAGACCTTAATCCCAAAATTGCTATCTATCGTCCTTCATACCGTAAAATGGTCTTGAAGTAAAATACTCAGTTCAGAAAAGAAAAATAACATGTTCTTAAACCGAAAAAAAATATAGAAGCCAAAAAGGTTCCACTCTACATTTTTGTTCAAAAATTTTTTTTTATGTGTTTAATCGGACGGCATTATGCTCCAGTCCCGCTCTATCGTCCTTAGCACCTAAATTTGGGCTGAAGTGCAAAAAATTGTGATTTTTTTATGAAAGTAATAATTCCACACCCCAAAACAAGCCCCAAACCAAATAGTTCCATCCTGGATTTGAGATATATGATAGCTGATAGCAAATTAATGATTTTAGTCCTTGATCCCAAAATTACTATCTATCGTCCTTCATACCGTAAAATTATCTTGAAATAAAAAAATCAGTTTAGAAAAAAAAATTAATTTTTAAAACTAAAAAAACTATAGAAGGCAAAAAGGTTCCACTCTAAATTTTTGTTCAAAAATGCATTTTTAATTGTTTATTCGAACAGCACTATGCTCAAGTACCGCTCTATCGTCCTTGCTATCTTAATTTGGGCTGAAATGTAAAAAAATCGTGATTTTTTTATGAAAGTAAGATCTCCACACCCCATAACTTGCCCCAAAACAAAAAGTTCCATCTTGAATTCTTGATATGTGATAGCAGATAGCAAAATGATTATATTAGACCATAATCCCAAAATTGCTATTTATCGTCCTTCATACCGTAAAATGGTCTTGAAGTAAAATACTCAGTTCAGAAAAGATAAATAACATGTTCTTAAACCGAAAAAAAATATAGAAGCCAAAAAGGTTCCACTCTACATTTTTGTTCAAAAATGTATTTTTATGTGTTTAATCGGACGGCATTATGCTCCAGTCCCGCTCTATAGTCCTTGGCACCTTAATTTGGGCTGAAGTGCAAAAGATCGTGATTTTTGTATGAAAGTAAGAATTCCACACCCCACAACTTGCCCCAAAACAAAAAGTTCCATCCTGGATTTGATATATATGATAGCTGATAACAAACTAATGATTTTAGTCCTTAATCCCAAAATTGCTATCTATCGTCCTTCATACCGTAAAATGGTCTTAAAGTAAAAAAATCTGTTTAGAAAAAATAAATTAATTTTTAAAACGAAAAAACCTATAGAAGCCAAAAAGGTTCCACTCTACATTTTTGTTTAACAATGCATTTTTATGTGTTTAATTGAACGGCACTATGCTCAAGTCCCGCTCTATCGTCCTTGGCACCTAAATTTAGGCTGAAGTGTAAAAAAATCGTGATTTTTTTTATGAAAGTAAGAATTCCACACCCCAAAACTAGCCCCAAACATAAAAGTTCCATCCTGGACTTGAGATGTATGATAGCAAATAGCAAACTTATGATTTTAGTCCTTAATCCCGAAATTGCTATCTATCGTCCTTCATACCGTAAAATGGACTTGAAGTAAAATACTCAGTTCAGAAGAGAAAAAAAAAATGTTTTTAAACCGAAAAAAAATATAGAAGCCAAAAAGGTTCCACTCCACATTTTTGTTTAAAAAATGCATTTTTATGTGTAAAATCGAACGGCACTATGCTCAAGTCCCGCTCTATCGGCCTTGGCACCTAAATTTGGGCTGAAATGTAAAAAAAACCTGATTTTTTTATGAAAGTAAGAATTCCACACCCCAAAACTAGCCCCAAACATAAAAGTTCCATCCTGGATTTGAGATATATGATAGCTGATAGCAAACTAATGATTTTAGTCCTTAATCCCAAAATTGCTATCTATCGTCCTTCATACCGTAAAATGGTCTTGAAGTAAAATACTCAGTTCAGAAAAGAAAAAAAAAAGTTTTTAAACCGAAAAAAATATAGAAGCCAAAATGGTTCCACTCTACATATTTATTCAAAAAATGAACTTTTATGTGTAAAATCGAACGCCACTATGCTCAAGTCCCGTTCTATCGTCCTTGGCACCTAAATTTGGGCTGAAGTGCCCAAAAATCGCTATTTTTTTTATGAAAGTAAGAATTCCACACCCCAAAACTTGCAATAAATGATAAGTCATTTTTACGATATTTGTTGAATAAATTATTGTAATTGCTAAAAAATAAATAAAAAAAAACTATATTCTTTAAAAAATTTTATAAACTTAATCTATTCACTTAACTGAACGTATTAAATAAAGCTATTGTCTTAGTCAAGGATTGAACCCTGGACTATGATTATAATTATTCATATTTCCCCATTTTGGAAACATAGGAGATAATAGAACAATTTGCGTGCATAGGGTTTGTGTGGATGGAGTTAATAATTGATTTATTGCTTAAAATATAAAAAAAAAATACAAATTGCTCAAAAAATATTTATAAAATAAATTTTGACTGGTATCGAACCTGGGCTTCCGCCGTTAGCGTCAATAGATCTTCCCACTGAGCCATACAATCATTTTTAGTGTCAGTTGAAAACTGTATATGAACTAATTATGTAAATAGTACTTACATGAGAATATGGTTTATTATATTAAGTATGCATTAACCTAGTTGCTAAATGGAAAAGAAACAATTTAAAAATTATTGGAAAGCAATATATTAGTTAATAAAATACATTTTCATTTGTTTTTACTAATTTAGGCAAAATAATATGACCTTCAACAATGCAATTATTGAAAAGAGTCATAATTTTTTGCATATTTTACATTTCGATGGAAATATTCAATTTACATGAGGCTGAAAGAGATGGCACTTGTGTGAGATTATTTGAAAAAAATTTTAATTCTTTGGATAATTTTTTAACAAACAGTGCTGCCATATCTTCAGGACAACTCTTTTTGGTTAGATTACGGATATGTCTAATACCATTGACACACATATACTGGATTTTGAATATGTGTTAACTAATCCTTATTCTTAAATTTATATCGTTCATAATAACTAAAAGAAGGAAGATAATAACGTCAAGTCAGCTTAGGTTTGATTCTCTTAAAACTTATCAAACCTATGCCTACATGGTTGCCGTGTGCCACACCGGTTCGCTGATTTGTATGCTGCATTTCTGCAATAATTTCAAAGGAGAGAAAGGAGTGAAACTCTTTGATTTTGAATGAACAAAAAGTTTGCTTATGTGTAAATTGGTTAAAATGAAACGGCACTATAATGTAAAACTCAGCTTTCAACGAACCAAAAATATAAATGGGGAGGTATAATAAGAATGTAATCGACGAATAACATTTTCTGCACTATTACCTAGATTACATTAAAGTGGAGATTGCGATTGTGAAAATAAATATTTAAGTTAGATTTTTAAAAAGGATGGGAGCCTTCATCAAATGCTTAAGTCCCGCCTTACCATCCTTGGTACTAAAACTTGAGCTGAAGTGGAAACAAGTTGACTTTTGAATGAAAGGAAGATTTTCAGACCCCAAAACTTGTGCAAAAACAAAGAGTGAGTTAGATATGTAATAGCTCATGTTACGTTGATGATTTTAGATTTTAATCCAAAAATTGATATCACATTGTTGTTCAAAGATGTATATTTATGTGAAATATTTACTGGTGCTATGCTTAAGTCCCGTTCTATTGCTTAAGTCCTTAGTTCCTAAATTTGGGCTGAAGTGCACAAGATCGTGATTTTGTATTAAAAACAGAATTCAACCCACAAACTTGTCTCAAAACAAGTTTTCATCCTGGATTTAGAATATGTGGTAGCTGATGGCAAGCAGTTGATCTTAGTCCTTAATCCAAAATCCTTAGTCCAAAATTGCTATCTATCCTCCTTCATACCGTTAAGTTGCCTTGAAGTAAAATACTCTGTTCAAAAACAAATTTTTTTTTAAACTAATTTTAAAAATTCATTTCAATTTAATACTAAAACTGAATAAAAGAACGTCGTTTCAGCAATATAAAATAGTGCAATAATCGAATCTACTAGACATGTTAAGTTTGTTTTTGACAAGACGTATTGTTAAGTAACGTATTAATAACACTGTTCAATTTACATTGGATCACATTGCGTTATGCACTGAACACATTCACGACGACAACGACGTTACGACAACGGTCAAATTTATTTTACATACTCTTTTTAAGGAGGTTAATTGAATGAAAATGTCGCAGCTACAAGGCAATACAGCTGTCGTCGGTATAGATTAATTTCTAATTTGACGAGGGACAACAGTGCACGTTTATGGGTTCGAGCATGCGCGAGTGAAATAGTTGTATGATTTTTCCAGATTGTTTACTCTTTCTGATTGCCGAGTAGTAATTTCGTGTAGTCGTGAATATATTCAGAGTATTACCTTTTATTTCAATTTTATCAAAAGTTTTAAATCTTTCCCCCCAAATAAACGAATTAACCTTTTCAATGATACCCTTTTTATGAAAATCGCATTTAAATTGCCTGAGCTATGTTGTCTCAAAAAATACCGTATTTAGGCCGCGAAAATTGATTCTAAAAATTTATAACTTCGGATTCTAATAAAACAATTTGAGCCAAACAGGAAATGGTAAGTGCAATAGATGTTTGGAATTAGCCACTTTATTATGAAATGGGCCAAATATGATATTCGAATAGCTTGAGTAAGGCTGAGGCAGCTAGATAGCACACTCAACTTTTGTTGAGTGATCTCAAGTTTTATTAATACGAAATAAACAAAAACTGAGTGTACTGGAGGTTGCGATGTTTATTTTGAGTGAACACTCAACGTCAAATAAAAACATGAGTAGAGAGGAGTTTAGTTATTTTTATTAATATGCTTTATTCATACCGATCAGAGTAAAAGCTAGTGGAGCTCACTCCACTAGACTCGCTTTATTAATACGACCCAGTGTATCCAGTTACAAATTGAATTTCATGATATATATCTCAAGTGTTGACAACTATATCATGAAATTGTTCATATCATGAAATTTATCTCTTTAAATATTTATTTTTTCAGTTTGTTCTCCAAAAGCCTGGATTTTTTTTCTGAAATGTACAGGATTTAAAAAAATATATGGCAACACTGATTTTGATCTACTCTTAAAACAAGCAATGGAGGAAACTGGGTTCACTATCTGTTGCTTCTTGTCTGTAAAGACAACATAGTTAGGGAAAAGGAAACGACACTATTATATGCCGTAAAGCTTATATTGAAAGCAAGTTCAAAATTTACTGTTACTTTAAAAGTATACATATCCTTTTCTAAAAGTTATACTATTTCAATTTAGAATTTATTCTAAAAGCGCGCATACCAAACCTTTGGAAATAGAAAACAAAATTCAATTTTAATTAAAAAAGACTTTAAAAAGACTTTAAAAGATTTTAAAAGACTTTAAAAGAATACAAGCAAATTGACTATTGAAGGTTGAACATTTAGCTTAATTAATATTTGTTTTTCGAAGTGATTCAATCTCGTGCGGGATCTCGATACTTTGTGTGGTACGTTTCGGTTTTTTTTTGGAATATTTTGCCTTAAGCTGAAGTGGTATTTTATTTTTCTTGATATGCATGTTTGGAGCTCAAAAAGCTAATAGTGAAAAATTTAGGGCCTCTTTCAAGCCGGTTAAAAGTTATAGGAGTCCGAAATTAGAAAAGATTTAATTTAAAAACAAGTTTTTTCAATGGCATAAGTGCAGTTTACAGCCCACGCGTAAATAAAATTTTCTTGTTTTTATTAAACGTATTTTAGTCAACTTAGTCCAAAAGTGCAAGAATAAAATGTCGGTATCAAATGGCTTAGGAGATAAAATTCGCGAAAGTTTCAAAATTCAGTGCAAATTATGAAGTGTGCGGAACCAAGCCCAGAATAAAAAATGAAATGAAGCCCAAGATTAAAAAAAAATTATATGATATACGAAATCCTATTATATAAACGAGAATTTTATCCAGAAATACTGTAGGAAGCGTAGCCGGTGTTGGAATTACTGAGGGTTGTAATTCCTGAGCAGCGCCTATTAAAAAGAGAAAACTGCATACAGTTAGTTTTTTCATTAAATTTGAATTAAACAGATAAAATTATTTGCCCTTGTACGGAGTGGTAAAAACAAGCTTAAAATTGTAATTTTTCAAGTTTTCACGAATTTTATCTCCTAAATCATTAGAGACCGACATTTTATTTTTAGATTTTTGGACTCAAGAGACCCAAATACGTTTAATAAAAATAAGAAAAAAAAAACTACGCGTGGGCCGTAAACTGCAACTATTCTCATTGGCTGCGTTTACAGAACTACATTTTTTGCAACTGTTGTGTAAAAGTCTTGTGAATGGCAAGTATTATTTCTGCTAACCACAACATGTTGTCTATATTTCCCACGCTTTATTTTTCCGCTACATTTACTCAACATGTTGTATTTTTCAATTGCAAAATTTGAAATTTGGAAGTGAAAGTATAAAACGTCGAATAACACAAAATTAGGTGAAAAGTACAATTTATCAATATTTTATTTAATTACTACATTTAATTAAAGAAATGAGTGGAATTTTTGTCAATTTTTGCAACAAGACACAGAAAGTTGCGAAAAGTGATACTTAAAACATGTTGACAAGTTGATTTCTGTAAACGCAGCTATTCACAACTGCTTATTTTCTTTTCAAAACGAAAACATAGCCTGTCAAAAAGATCTGTTAGTGAAAGAAAGCGAAAATTAAATCAAGTTTCGAAAAATAACATAAAAATCATATAAGAATTTTTGTTCGTTTAAATAAACATTTAAAATCATGAAAGGTGTAAGAACATCGTGTATGATTTCTGCGAAAAGCTCTTCAGTACTAGTTTGTTTGCGAAAAATATTTATGTTTTCAGTTATTGGCCGCATTCAGCGGAGACAGCTGTTGTGAACTGTTATGGTAGCGCTAACTTAGTGAGCGATGTTTTTATCTAAATACACGTCACGTCCGAAATTAGATTTAATTTAATTTTTATGTAAATTCAACTCAATTACAAACGATTCTCACTTCAATTTGTTGCGTTCTTTATGTGTTTATTAATTCAACAGCGCCATTAGCAGCATCTGACAGTTGACTCAACAGTTGTGTTTATGTAGCATATATTTTTCATAGATTAAATGGCGTCCAATACCTGATCAGTTTTAGTGAGCGCTCCCAAAATTCTACCATTCAGTGAATGTTTACACAACAGCTGTCGTGGCTGAATGCGGCCATTGACAATGACCGATTGAAAGCTCTCCTTTTTTTTTGGCAGTTTATGTCACCATAAAAATTGACAATGCTACCTGGGTAATTCTTCTTTGGTTTATACAATCGGACTTTTATTATTTGGAAGATCTTACGAGAAGTTGTATGCTATCTCATATAGCAGCTTTTAAACAATGTAACGTTTGAAGATGTTGTTGCTATATGAAATTTTTGTCGTTTCATGGTCCAAAATTGATGCAGAACCGAAGTTTTTGCATTAAAAAGTATTGTTTTTAATAAAACAAAAATTACTCTTTATGGATATGAAGTTTTTTTTCCTTGAAATGGTCGCAAATTAATACAAAACCGAAGTTTAAGCATTAAAAAAGGTTAGTGCATAAATAGCTTTGTGATTTAGAAAATATAAAGTGTTTTTAAAAATGTTTTAAAAATCGCGCGATTTTTTTAAAAATTTTCATAATCAATTTTTTTTAATCAGAGAGAAAAGTTATTTCTTGGTCGTTCTTTTCTCGATCAGACTCATGACTTTTCTTTTCTCAACTCAATTCTTCTCATAACATAATCTCTATTAGCGAAATTACAATGCAGCAGTGGCAACGAAACAAAGCAAATGAATCTGATTTCCTTCTTTGGAAACAAACGAAATACAATCAAGGAAAAAGCCAAACTGCTGTAAAAACAATTCTTTTTTTATATAAATAAAAAAAGTCAAAATACTTTTTTTAAACTGTACTGAAAAATATATTTACTTAATTATGGATATCGGTCATTCCATGTCAAATCGGACACTTTTCGAAACTCACGTTTCTGTAAAAATTTGGTACTTTGCACGTGGATAGTACTTTAAGAAAGAAAAATATTTGCATATCTTTTTGTAATTTTCAATTTTTTTTTTGCAGTTATACACAGTGAAAAATTATAAAGAAAAACAAAAATTGTCATTCGGACATGTACTCAAATAACTATATTTTCTAAACCGATAGGCCTACAAAAATATGTCGAAGGCGTATTTTAAAGGTCTTGAATTGGTATTTTTTACAAACACTTTCGTAAAAAATTTAATATTTTTTAACCACTAAAAATTGCATTCACATTTTTCTTAGACAGCACTTTTTTTTGGCATTTTGGAAATATTATCGTATTGAGGCATTATCAATATTTGATGTTGGAGAATCAATGTTTACTATTTTAGACGAAATGTTAAAAAACTGACACAATTTTTAAGTACAAATTTCTCTTATTTTTAATTAAAAATGGAATTTTTAGTATTTTTTGCTAAGCTAGGTACATATCGTCGCTGCGCCAACAAAGAAAACTATATGTGTTTCAGTAACTTTTCACGAGAGCAATAAAACAAATTTTTCAGAGCATTTCTAGTACTCTGTTTTAGTATGACTGTTTTTAATCACTTCTAAATAAAAAAATAAAAAAAATATAAAAAACTGTAAATGCAGAAATGTGTGCAAAAGATAATGTGAATAAAATATGCAATAATAAAATTTACAAAAATTGCACAACTGTTTTTTCTGGCGCAGCGATGATGTGTAAAATCACTCACATTGGAAAATTCTATCAACTCGTTAAAATGTACCATTCCTCGGCAGACACTCTATTTTTTAAATTTGCTAAAAAATTTGTTTGTTGTAATTCCATGATGTATACCTATATTAATACTAAATTATGTAAAATTATTTTAACATTTTATTTATAATTTTTGTTTGTTCTTGTAAACTTGAAGAATAGTTGAAAAAATGATGTGGATGTAGTGCGCATAAGTTACGATGCAATTTCTTAAACGAATTCAAACAAATGCTTAAAGCACGACGCAGTTGCAGTTCATTTATTCTAGCGTGGCTTAATTAATTACCTGCTGAAAAAATTGCGAGAAGTAAACAAAATATTTTACTTCTCAGATGGAGCAGTCACTCAATATAAGAACAAAAAAAATGTTATAAATCTATGAAGCACAAAGTCGATTTCAATATCCCCGCAGAATGGCACTTTTTCGCAACATCGCACGGCAAAGGGCCATGTGATGGTTTGGTAGGTACAGTAAAAAGACTTGCGGCAAAGGCTAGTCTGCAAACATTAATAATCCGACAAGTACTCCTGTAGTATTTTATAATAGGGTTTCAATCAGCAAAACAAGTATTGAATAGGAATATTTTTTATCAAAGCAGTACAAATCTGAAAAATAATCTCTCAAAAAGCGATTCGAAAAAGCAAAAATGATACGCAGGACTTTAACAGACCATTCCTTATACCACGGGGCAAAGGAAAAATTGATATGCGCATTACATCCACATCATCTTTTTCAACTATTGTTTAAGTTTACAAGAACAAAAAAAATTATAAATAAAATGTTAAAACACTTTTACATATAATATTTTAGCAAATTTAAAAAATAGAGTGTCTGCAGAGGAATGCTATATTTTAACGAGTTGATAAAATTTTTCAATGTGACTTTACATATCGTCGCTGCTCCAGAAAAACCAGATATGTGATTTTTTTTTACCCACATTTCTGCATTTGCAGTTTTTAAATTTTTTTATTTAGAAGTGATCAAAAATACTTATTGCTCGCAGTACTAGAAATGCTGTGAAAAAATTGTGTTTTTGCTCTCCTGAAAATTTACTGATATACATACAACTGTTTTTGTTGACGCAGCGACAATATGTTCCTAGCTTAGCAAAAAATACTAAAAATTCCATTTTTAATTAAAAATTAAAGTATTTCGTACTTAAAAATTGTGTAGTCAGTTTTTGGAAATTTCGTTTAATATAGTAAACATTGATTCTTCAACATCAAATGTTGAGAATGCATTAAGAATGAATGCCTCAATACGATATTTTCAAAATGCCAAAAAAATAGTGGTGCTGTCTATGAAAAATGCGAATGATATTTTTAGTGGTCAAAAAATTTAAAATTTTTTACGAAAGTGTTTGTAAAAAAGGACACCACAATAAAGACCAATTCAAGATGTTTAAAATATGTCTCTCTACATTTTTTTGTAGGGCTAACGGTTTAGAAAATATAGTTGTTTGACTACATGTTTGAATGACAATTTCTGATTTTCTTTTTAATTTTTCAGTGTATAACTGCAAAAAAAAAGTAAAAAATTTTTAAAAAGTATGATAATATTTTTTATTTTTAAAGTTCTATCGACGTGAAAAATTAGAAAAAAATCAGAATCGTCAAAATTAGTTTTTGGACGAAAGCGTCCGATTTGACATGGAATGACCGATATGTGTATTTTAAAATTATATTTATTTCTTACAGCCCTATTCAGGAAAAATAGCAAATGTTATCCGGTACTTCTTTTAAATTTCTATGTGCTTGTTTTAATTTTTTGATTTGAAAATAAAACTTGATAAATCTAAACTTTTATGGCTTGTTTCGATTTTTGGATAGCACTATTTTTAGTGTAAAGGATGGAAGTGATCGAAAGAGTAATCCAAAGATATTAGAAGGCAAAAAAGGACGCGTTACGTAACAGAGAAAAAAGTTTTTGTCTATATCAATAAAACAAAAAAAATCTGCGAAGAGTAAACAAGTCTCTTATGAAAATTATTTTAATTAAATGTGGAATACTGTTGCATATTCATAATTGTTTTGTTGAAAAATCTTTTAAGGAATTTCATATGCAAACTATAATATGCTACATTTGAATATAAACATTATGTTAAGATTTTTCTCTTCAAAAAAGCACAAGTTTTTATAAGTTTTTTTACATTATTGAACTAGAAAAAATTGTAAAATGTAATTCAGAACCGAAAAAACAGAAAACTGAAAAATCGAATTAAATTTTGTATTATACGCGTAAATACTAATAAAATGCAAACTTTAATTCAAATTCAACTTTTGTCACCATTTTCCAACTTTAAGTTCTATTTATATTTTTTGTTGTAATTTTTTTAATATTCAAAATAAGATTAGCTCTTAGCACTCTTTTTACATATAAAATTTAAAAATACTTTCGTTAATGGATATGTTAGTTTTTTGATAGAAACTATTTCAATAATAAAATGATTTTGTTCTTCTGCTCGAGAAAAATCTATCAAAAAAATAGGTGTTATTTTTATCGAAAAAAATAACGGTCAAAAAATATCTAACTTCTGATGGAAAAAATAACGACCAAGAAATAAATTTTATTTCTGAATGGAAAAAATAACGGTAAAAATAACTGTTATTTCTGAACGAAAAAAATAATGACCAAGTAATAACTTTTATTTCTGATTAAAAAATAACGGTGTTGCAAAACGACCTTTAGTACTTATAATAATCTCTTACTATTTCGTATTTGAAACGCCCTGTGTTTTCACCACAACTTGCGAAGTTTGACATTTGCCAATTCATCGTCATTATGACTTTGTACATTTTATAGCTTCGTAAATTTGATCATTCGTATTCTGTCGCAAGGAGGGTGAGAACACTGCGGTAAGAGCTTTATTGTAACAGAATATATATATTCATTTATAATTTAATTTCATGTAGAAATAAACACTCGCAAGTAATTGCAAGCAAGCGTACACCGCATATTTATGCATTTTTTACTTGCCGTTTAAGGCAAACCCTCTGGCAGTAACAGATTTTATTTCGCATTTCTGGGTAATGCAAATGTGCGCAGCTTAAGTGCAGCTGCAACATCGCCAACAGAGACTCCCTTGCCGCGAGTCCACATTGACGAAGCTCCCTTGCCGTGAGCATTCGGTGGAAGATACTTCCTTGCCGTAAGTCTGCATTGTGGGTGCTCCCTTGCCGTGAGCATCTGTTACCGAGAATTTGTAAAGTCAATGCGAAATTATGAATCGCACGCCACCCCGCCGTAGCCCAAGACTTCAAAATGAGTCTGAAGCACAATCTGGCACCGAACCCACTCCTGCCGAGTCGGAGTCTGCTGCTATGTCAAGCTCTGTGTCACATGTTACCGTTCCAGGTTCCATCGCCATAACGGGAACGGCCGCAAATGTGTCCAAGTTAACCGACGCCCATTTTCAGCCAATAGCTTCAATAGCGAATGCCGCCTCGACACATGCTCCTTCTTCTGACGCCCACGCCGCCGCGCCAGAAATTCTACAAAGCATGCATAAGCAGATTGCAGAATTGGAGCGCCAACTAGAAAACGCAAAAGCTAGGTTACGTGAAGGTGAAATTGAGCGCCAAAGGTTGGTGCAGTTGCCGCCAAAAATCACCTCAGCTGCTGTCTCTATCATACCGCCGTTATCAGATGGGCATAACGTTACATCTTTCTTCTCAGCAGCTACGTCAGCAGAATGCAATGTAACGTTTTCTGGTAGAGAACATGTTGCTCACATGCCGCCAAGCAACATGATGTCCAGCTACAAGCCGCCAAGCACAACGACATCCAGCAATATGCTGCCAAGTAACATGCTGCCTACCAATATTACTCCAGCTGCCAACATGCCGTCAAGCAACATGCTGCCAGTCGCCCTTATGCCAACCAATACTCATCGTCTTTATTTTCAGCCTTCTAGCATGCCAAGTGTTTCGCAAACATTTGTACAAACGTACAGCGATATGCAGTCGCCCTACTCAAACACTACTGATACTGCAGCTCGTGTCGAAAGGGAATCCAATTCAACGAATGCATCCAATCCTCCAAGTTCGTGGAACGTGCCACGCAAGGTTCAAGATTTGCCGGACTTCAGCGGTCAGCCAGAAGATTGGCCCATATTTTATACGGCCTTTTTGGAGTCCAACGCTGTGTATAATTACAGCAAATTTGAGAACAACCAGCGCTTAAACAAATGCCTCAAAGGCGATGCAAAGGAATTGGTCAAGTCATTGCTGATACATCCTGAGAATGTCACATCGGTTATAGAGCAACTGCAGTTTCGCTTCGGTCGTCCCGAGCAACTTATTCGTAGCCAAATGAAACTTGTTCGTGACGTCATGCCGATTTCCGAAGCTGCTGTGATGAAGATAATTCCCTTCGCAACCATAACAAAAAATTTGGCTGTATTTTTAAAATCAGTAAATGGTGAGCATCACTTAGCAAATCCAACTTTGCTGGATGAACTGGTAGGTAAGCTGCCTATGAGCAAGAGAATGGAATGGGCCAGACGCACCGTAGACATAAAACCGTATCCAACAGTGCAACATTTTAGTGATTGGTTAAGTGATATTGCCAACATCATGTGCATCGTGCAAGATAGCGAGCCTCGGGAATTACGACGTCGTCCAGTATTGCACGCTGCCGAAAAGCAACACGCAAATTCGACCAAATGTTCAGTCTGCCAGGGACAGCACAAAGCGGTCGAGTGTCAGCAAATTCTAAACGTTTCCATACCTGAAAGGTGGGCTGAAGTTAAACGTCGACGACTCTGCTTCTCATGTCTTAATGTGGGTCATTCAATGCGCGACTGCCGACGAGGTAAGCCCTGCTCCACAGATGGGTGTCAAAAAAGACATCATAAGCTTCTTCATGAACCGCATACGCCTAAAAGTTCTGGAGAAGCAGTATTAAGCTGCACAACAAACGCAGCTGAAGACAAGAAGCTTTTGTTCCGAGTGCTGCCAGTCACTTTATTTGGTCCAAATAAACGTGTTGACACATATGCACTGCTCGATGAAGGTTCATCAGTGACCATGATGGACAGCGTTCTGACGCAAGAGCTCGGCTTAAAGGGAAAGCAGCAGCAATTGAACATCCAGTGGTTTGGTGGAAGAGGTGCATATGAGCCTACAGTCTTGGTTAATGTGTATATCAGCGGAGTTGGTAAAGGTAAAAAGCATATGTTGCGCAACGTTTATTCCATTTCAGACCTGAAGCTGCCCATGCAGAGCCTGCATGAGAGAGATTTGAGTGACGACTGCCGCCCTTTAGAGTTGCCAACTCAACCATATTCGAACGTCACGCCTCAGCTTCTCATAGGTCTTGACCACTGTCATTTGGGGCTACCTACAACAACTTTACGCTTAAAAAAAGATGGTCCCTATGCCGCTAATACGGAGCTGGGTTGGGTCATATTCGGTCCAACCAATGGTAGTCAACTTGAAGGAGCGTCGTGTCTGCACATGAGTTTGCAGAATGAACAGAAACTTCATAATTTGGTGGCTGATTATTTCGAGACCGAAAACTTTGGAGTAAAGGCATTACCTCCCATCGTAAGTACTGCTGACTTGCGCGCCAAGGAAATTCTCGCCGCTACTACCAAAAGGGTTGGCAATAGGTTTCAAACTGGTTTATTATGGAATAATGACCACGTTAACCTTCCTGATAGCTACGCCATGGCTTTGAAGCGTTTAACCAGTATCGAGAAAAAGATGAGACAAGATAATGACTTCGCTGCTGCCTACAATAGAATCATCGATTCATACGTCCAGCGAAACTATGCCCGCAAGTTGGAGCCAGCTGAAGCCGCCATTACGGGATCAAAAACCTGGTATCTGCCGCATTTCGCCGTTGTCAACCCAAACAAACCAGAAAAGATCCGGCTGGTATTTGATGCAGCAGCAGAAGTAAACGGCATGTCTCTCAACTCTCAACTATTGAAAGGCCCGCAGCAATATCGACCGTTAGCCGCCATCCTGTTTCATTTTCGCGAGGGTGCTGTTGCCGTCTGTGGAGATATCAGAGAAATGTTTCACCAGGTGCTAATACAACCAGACGATAGATCGTCACAGCGGTTCTTGTGGCGTGGTGCTGATGGAGAAAGGCCACCTGACATCTACGAAATGATGGTGATGACATTTGGAGCCGCCTGCTCACCATGCTCAGCACATCATATCAAAACTGTTAATGCCCTGGAACATCAAACTTATGCTTCCCGTGCCGTTAAGGCGATTTTGGATTATCACTACGTCGACGACTTTGTCGATAGCTTCGAATCAACGTCACAGGCAAGCAAAATATCTCAACAGGTACGTGACATTCATTCCGCCGCAGGGTTTGAGCTGCGCAATTTTATCTCTAATTCGCCAGAAGTCATTAGCGAACTAGGTGGCAGCGATTCCAAATTAACCATCAAGTGTAAAGACAGCCTGGCCTCGGAGAAGGTGCTTGGCATGTTCTGGCAGCCAACAAGTGATGAGTTTAAGTATGAACTCAAGTTCAACTACGTCGATAAAGATGTCCTGGAAGGAACGCGCATTCCAACGAAGCGAGAATTGTTGAGCATCGTGATGTCGATCTTCGACCCACTTGGATTCTTGTGCCACGTGACCGTAAGTGCAAAGTTGCTATTAAGAGAATTGTGGAAAAGGAGCGTTAAATGGGATGAGCCACTACCAAGTGATGTCAATGCCGGTTGGCAAAGATTTCGCCAGCACATGACTGAGGTCATCCGTTGTAGAATCCCACGTTTCTACTTCAAAGGAGGCGCGCCACGACAACTTCAGCTTCACGTATTCGTCGATGCAAGCGAGGAAGCATTTGCTGCGGTAGTCTACTGGAGAATTGTCAACGCGATGGACGAGGTGGAGTTATCGTTCGTGTGTGCCAAAGCGAAAAGTGCTCCATTGAAACTGTTGACCATTCCACGCCTCGAACTGCAAGCCGCCGTGCTTGGTGCACGCTTAATGGTGACTATCGTTGAAGAGCACTCAGTTAATATAGATTCCTGTGTTTTATGGAGTGACTCAAAAACAGTTACAAATTGGATTATGAGTGAACATCGTCGCTATAAGCCCTTTGTAGCTCACCGTATCGCTGAAATCTTAGCTGCTTCCACGCCAGCTCAGTGGAGGTGGATACCAACGCAAGAAAACGTCGCCGATGAAGCTACGCGCGCCAAGCGTTATATTGACTTTAGCCCAACATCACGATGGTTCCTGGGTCCCAAATTCCTTCTGAACAATGAGGAGCACTGGCCAAAAACACTTACTATGGAGCAGGACCCAGATGATGAAGAAATAGTCCACCCGAAGATCTCTTTAATAGCTGTGAGTAAAAATGTTTTTGATTTTGCTAAATTCTCGTCATTTGCTAGACTTAAAAGAGCAGCTGGCTGGGTCGTCAGATTCATAGAACGTTGTCGGAAACGGCCAAGAGAACACCAACAGTATGGACTGACAGCAGCCGAACTAGATGCAGCAGAACGTTACTTATGCCGCCTTGTACAAAGAGAGACATTCATTGAGGAGTTAAAGATGATTGAAGCAAACAAGCCACTGCCGCCAAAAAGCTTGCTCTTTAATTTATCCCCATTTGCTGATGAGTTCGGAATACTTCGAGTCTCTGGTCGCATTGACGCCGCCAGCTGGCTTCCATACGATTCAAAGCGACCAATAATTTTGCCGCCTAGCCATTTCTTTACCAAATTATTCGTTCGCCACGAGCATCAGAGGATGCATCATCAGAATATGGAATCGACTATATACGCTGTCCGGCGAAAGTTCTGGATCCCGCGCCTAAGACAAGTTTTGCGTACAGTGATCTCCAGTTGTTTCGTGTGCAAAGCCGCCAAAGCCACGCCAGTTACGCCACTGATGGGTTCCTTGCCTAAGGACCGCTTAACGCCATACGTGAGGCCCTTCACATTCACCGGAGTAGACTACTTCGGGCCCTTGACAGTAGCAGTTGGACGACGCACCGAAAAACGTTGGGTGGCACTCTTCACTTGCCTAACAGTTCGCGCCATTCATCTGGAGGTAGCTCACGACTTGTCGACCGATTCTTGCATCATAGCAATCCGCAATTTTATTAATCGCCGTGGCATCCCAGCAAGAATGCGTTCCGACAATGGGAAAAATTTTATTGGAGCCGATAACGAAGCTAAGCGATTCTCAGAGGTCTTCGATTGCGAGCGGATACAAAGTGAGGTATCGGCTAAAGGTGTTGAGTGGATCTTCAACTGGCCCTGCAACCCGTCAGAAGGAGGAATCTGGGAAATAATGGTGAAGTGCGTCAAACGCGTTTTACGGCACACTGTAAAGGAAACCGTTCCGCGTGAGCATACATTAACGAGTTTCATTATCGAAGCTGAGAATGTGGTGAATTCTCGACCGCTCACACACATGCCGATAGCAATTGATCAAGAGGAGCCCCTCACGCCCAACCACTTTCTGCTTGGGTCGGGAAACACAGCCAACACGCCTGTCATAGAGGAGCAACCAGTAAGACTCAATAACCTTCGCAAACAGTGGCGCATAGCGCGGCAGTTAAGAGACCGGTTCTGGAAGAGGTGGATAGCGGAGTATCTGCCAACTTTAACGCGCCGAGCTAAATGGTGCCAGCGAGCTAAGCAGCTAAAGGAGGGAGATTTGGTGTTCATCTGTGACGTCAGTATGCCGAGAAGGGAGTGGTGTCGAGGTCGCGTAGAGAAAGTATACGCAGCCGCTGATGGAGTTATTCGACGCGCAGACGTTCGCACAGTTAAAGGTTTACTGCGTCGTGCCACATCTAAGTTGGCCGTTTTGGACTTGTGTGATGGTGAAGCGGACCGCTCCACGGGGGAGGGGTTGTTGCAAAACGACCTTTAGTACTTATAATAATCTCTTACTATTTCGTATTTGAAACGCCCTGTGTTTTCACCACAACTTGCGAAGTTTGACATTTGCCAATTCATCGTCATTATGACTTTGTACATTTTATAGCTTCGTAAATTTGATCATTCGTATTCTGTCGCAAGGAGGGTGAGAACACTGCGGTAAGAGCTTTATTGTAACAGAATATATATATTCATTTATAATTTAATTTCATGTAGAAATAAACACTCGCAAGTAATTGCAAGCAAGCGTACACCGCATATTTATGCATTTTTTACTTGCCGTTTAAGGCAAACCCTCTGGCAGTAACAAACGGTCTAAAAATAAATTTTATTTCTGATAAAAAAATCGATTAAAAAATAAATGTTATTAAATGATTGATTGATAGCGATAATTATTATTGGCGGTCCCTGGCAGAAATAAGGAATTTTATTCAACTTCGCTATTGCTACGATATCCAAATGCTCTTCTTTCTTGATACCGTTAACATTACGTCACTTCAATTGGAACGATCCTAAGAAGAATAAAAAATTAGTTTTTTATAAAGATGCATATTTTCTACCCAGCAAACAAAAAGACATTTCCAAATAGAAATTTTAGAAAAGAATTTGATTTGAGTAAAAAGCTACGTGTAGAGTATTTGGTTCGTTAACGATATTGATAAAGATCAATACCATTAGATTATCGATAGCTTTATCCATTTTGATAACATTATAATCCCGAATTTTCGTCTCTGATGAATGTTCCTCTAAAATTTGAGTACCCAAAAATCAAACAAGAATAAAAAATTAACCATACTAGCCAACAAAAACATACTTAGTTTATTTTTTCAATTATCTACATGTATAACTTTATTTTTATGGTCAATATAATGTAATAACTAAACTTCACACTTTTTAACTTTTTTATCTGTATAGTTTGTTTTCTAACGTGAATATAATAAGAAATGCAATTTTTTACAAAGAAATTGAATTCACCATAAATTCCTATTAACGTACATACGAAAATTTAACTATTCAAATTTACACTTTTGTGGCTTTTAAAATTCCGTACAAAAAGTCAAGGCAAATTTCATATGATTCAATTTTATATGAGATTTATCTGCTGGGTAACTGTATGTATTTCTTGAGTTTGGTTTAATGGGTTACGGTTTGTATTGGTTTCCCATCAAACCGAAGTCATACATGTTTGATGGGTAGCAGATGCACGTTATTCCATTCGAAAAAAATGTCTAGTTTAAAAACTAGTAATGTAAACGCTAAAATTAATTAATTAAAACCTTAAACACCAAAAAAAGTATCGAGACTTGTAATTGTGAGAGATTGTATGAAGGTAAAATCACACGGAAAAAAATCAATATTTTGAAGGAGTTGTTCTGATTAAAAAATCGAAAATTTTTTGTTTAGAAGTGTAAAGTAAGCTCTTCAAATTTTTTCAATATTTTTCCAAAAATAGTAAAATGCGTTTTTACTAAATTTTAAAATGTTGTGTATATGAACAAAATAAAAATTTTCAAAAAAAAAACTACAAAAACTAAGAATTTTTGCCTTTAGTACTCAGAACAACGCCGCTATTATAGATATATGCTAATATTTTAAAAACTTTTTAGCCAACTGCAGTCCAACAACTTTTAGCAAGACTTAACCTTCAACAAGAAAAATTAAGTAGAATATTTACTTAAATTTTTTACTTCAACAAATAACATATTCTTTTCTTTCTTTAATTTATTTAGATTTTTAGATTTGTTTATGATGGGCGAAGCAGCTTGGATATTTAACAATCCTATAAAAAATTTTATGTTTTTTATAGGCCTAGGAATTTTTTTTATAGTTTTGGTTTATCTAGTTGTAGGGCGTAAGTTTTGTTCTTCAAAGAAAATTGATTTTAACATAATGATTATTAGTATTCATAATACTATGAAAACTTTGGATTTAGTTGTTATAGAAAAAAATACATGTAATAAGAATTACAGAAATAAAAACTCTTTTCTAAATATTTTATGTCTTGAAATGAAGTTTAAATGCACAGTTAAAAACTATGCAATAATTAAAAAATACTATTGCACAAATTTTCTTCGAATTGCGAGTGAAATAAAAAGTAGAAAATGTCTAGGTCCAAATGTTTTGCTTTCAGCAAAAGAAGAAGAACTTATAAAATCAAGTTCTCTTAGTGACTTTTCTAAATGTGACGTTCATTCAGAAAGTAACTTTATTACTGAAAAAGACATTTTTAAATGTCCAAATGAAGAATATTTTCAGAATATTTCATTCGCAAGCAATAAGCTTGACTCTATACACTTAGTTTTAGCTGATATATTGCGTGAATTGAAATTGTTGCCAAATTTCGTTTGTACTGGCATACAAAATTCATTAGATCAAGTTTCTATTAATATATCAAATATAGTAGGTGAACAAAAAAGTTCAAAAGTTGCTCAAATAAAAAATAACAGCCCTGAAAAAAACATTATTTTTTATGAACAACATGATAAAAACAAAAACGAAATGCTTTCAAGTTTTAGTCCAAATATAGAAACCGTTGATTGTATCAAAACTAATATTGATCCTTTCTTTTTTTCGATTCCATTCTCGGAAATAGAAAATTTTTTGGAAAAAGACGGTAAATTTAATAGAAATTATTCGTATTATATAAAAAAGTATATATGGTTGGCTATTGACCAATATAATAAATTAGTTGAAGATAAAGCAAGGTCTAGTCATGATATAGGTCCACCTAGTGACATAAATTTTGCTGAAAATAGGTTTTTTGGGTTTAGGAATGGTTATTTCGAAACCAAATTAAAAAAATGTCTCCTTGAATGCAAGGATGTTAGATACGCAAAAAAGACATCACAAGTAAGAGGTTACAATAGAGTTCTTCTTAAAAAAGATTTAAAAAGTGTTCTTCCAAAACAGCTTAGAAATAAGCATGTAAATGAAGCATTAGAAAAAGAATTATTAGACTTAAACTTAAAAGACATAAGATCCGAATGCGTTTATAGGAAACTTAGAAGCGAAAGCATTACTGATAGTGATCTCTCCAGAAATGACAAAGATGACCTGAGAATGAGATTCCATGAAAATCAGAATGATGCGGACCCTTATTTCCAATATCTTAATGAACCAACAGAAGTTGGTCTTTTTTCAAAAAGGCAAATAAAGGTAGCTTCTATAGCAAAAAAACAAAATAAGGGTGGGCTAGTATGCTATCTTGATGCAACAGGATCTGTTATCAGACAAATTGATAGTAATAAAAAAACAATTTTTTATTATGCTTTAGTTATATCTAATAACAGAGGCAAAACATATCCAGTAGCAGAAAGAATAGCTTGTTCCCATGATGCAGGTTCTATTGGTTACTGGCTTATGAGGCTTAGACAACTTTGTGAAAAAGTAAATACTTGGCCCCTTTGCACGACTTTAGTGACAGATTTTAGCAGAGCTTTAATTAATAGCGCTATGTTGCACTGGAACCAATGTAATGTGGTTTCATACTTAAATTATTGCCATTTCAAAATTTCTCGAAATGAAAGTATAGTAACTGACAAAATTGTTTTTAAAATTTGCCATGCTCACTTTCAAAAGAATGTATTTAATAGAATTAATTCCCTTTTTACGGATAGTTCTATAAAAAAGCAAATAAAAAATATATTTATTTATATGTACCACGAAGCAGATTATGTTCGGATAAAAACTTGGTTTACTCACTTTTGTATCGTTCTTGGCTCTGAATTTGAAACAAATGACGTTAAAATGTCTTTAAAATTTTTAAATGAAATGTCTTCTGTAGCTATTCAGAAAAAAAACCAAGATAAGTATTTTGAGCAAGATATCCCTGAGGAATATATTTTCTTTGAAGAAAATTATGTTGATCAGAAGGAAAAATCTAGTTATAAGCATAGCATGTTTTATAAAGACTTGTGGAATATTTTTATTGAGCAGACATTGAAACATAATAATGTTTCCTGCGTTATAAAAAATTATTTTTATTCCAAACAATTCTTGCAATATTTTATTCAGTATTGTGCTCCATATTTGCCAATGTGGACATGCATTATTTCAGATGGATTTATTGGATATACCACAATTACAAATGGAACTGTTGAGGGCTGGTTCCGCGAAGTCAAGCATGACATTATATCCACTATAGAATTTGGACAAGGTAGATTAAAGTATGGGAGATTTATAGAAGCTGTAAGAGCTAGTATAGAAAGTGAAACTAAACAGGTTTTATTAAATATTCCGTCAAGTAAATGTACAAATTTCGGGCGAAAATTAAAACTAAGTCAGAAATCAAAAATCGATTTTAAGAAAAATAAAAAAATTCTGTCTAAATTACAAACACCAAAGGTTGATATTAACAACATGCATTTTACAGAAACGTGGGGTCGTCAGGATACTCCCAGTCCAAGAACGAGTTTTTTAGTTAATCTTAACTCCGTTAAGACTCGAGGTCGTATTCGAATGAAAGACGATGGTACACCTTTCCGTGATGTTAACAAGCAAAATTCTAGAAAATGTTTAAATCTCTCTCCACTCACCGAAGAACGTAGCCCATTTAATGCAATTGAAAACTCCCCTGGGAGCGTTATTAATTTAGATCTCATACAAATTAGTTCCTCTTCAGAGTCCTCGATTTCTTCACCCACATTTACTTCGCCATATATTCCGAAAAACTTGAAGAAACTAAATTTTTTTCCTCAAAATAAAGTTGTTAAACTTTTACAACATTATCAAAGGATTTCTTTACCGAATGGAACTTTTCTTAATTATTTAATTTCAAAGAGAGGCTTATTTTTTATTAAATATGAAGAGTTTTCAACTTTGGCCATTAATTTCAAACATTCAGTAGATGTTTGGTTACATGATTCAACTATAAATTTTTGTATCGATACTTTTGTTTCAGGGCATGCACATTATGCATTTTATGATGCAAGCTTCGCTTATAATTGCATTTCTAATAAATTAGAGCAAGACATTGATAAAGTCCTTGCAGACATAACTTTTATGCCTGTTAATGTAAATCGTTGTCATTGGTGCTTAGCAATAATAGTAAAACATTCTTCACTTCTTCAATTTTATGATCCTCAACAAATAAATGATGGTGAACTATTTTTTAATGATTTCAAGAACTCATTTATATGTTCCTATAACAAATTTGCTAGAAACAGAAACGTTGAAGAACTTAAGTCAAAAGACAACTGGCAATTAGAAGTAATAAAGTACAAAATTGTTCAAAAAGATAGTTGGGCTTGTGACTATTTTATTTTGAACTATGTTGAGGAGCAAGTTTCAAATATATATCATAGTCGCCATGAATTTGATCCCAAACTTTACAGAAGCAAGTTAGCAATGATGTGTTTGAAAACTTCGGAATGCTTAAATGATATTTGTATATATTGCAGTCGTGTGCAAAAATCAATGCATAACTATTTAATAGAATGCATAAACTGCAAATATTATATGCATTTATCTTGCATAGAAATATACCACAGAAAAATATCTGTTAAATATAATTCGAGTCTATATTATGTTTGCCTCATTTGCACGCACGATTTGAAAGAGTATGATGAATAGTTTGCGTGCCTTTACGTTGTAAATAGAAAATTGGTTCATCTGCCAGTTTACTTCGATACAAAACTAAACTCTATGTAGTTTACTTAAAAACCTCGGTGATTAACGCTAAATTTCTGAAACTGTTTAGAAAGTAAGCTGTTCGTAGTCAGACAATTTTTCATTTCAAGTGCCATATCAAACAAATCCAAAGTTTTTAACGTAAAGATTTGGTTTAATTTATATACAATATGTATTATCATTTTACACAAATACTCAAAAATCAATTTTCTTCAAGATATTAACAGACGACTTAAAATTAAAATCAAAAAGTTCAGCATAGGTTTGATATATATAGGATTTTATAAATGGAATTGGGGAAAATATATTGATATTACTTAACTGATGACTTATACTGAAGCTTGAACGATAAAGTTCTGACGGCCTCCGGACAAAATACCTAGGAGACTGAGGAGATGTTTAGCGGATTGAAGTTTCGCACTGACTAAGGTTTTCGATGCTTTTACTCCTCGTTAAAAAAAAAAAAAATAAACTCACTCTCGCAACATACACATTAATCTTTATAGGTACTAAAGAATTCTTAATACCTTAAAAGAACTTTTTCAAACAATAAAATACGATTATCCTCATGTCTGGTAATATTAATAAGTAAATATATATGCTAGTTGAAACCCAACGCTTTGATGCCACGAGCCCTTTTCCAACACCCATAAAATGTTATCAGTGAAACGGCACGTGCAAATTGTGTTTAAATTCCGCAGGAGTGTGATCTATAATTCCAAAGCAATTCTATATCAAATATTTCGGATGTATGGGAGGTGACACGCCCCTTTTCAATATAAAAACCTTCCATGTGTGTGTTTAATAACTTCCTGAAGTGGTAAGTTATTACAATTTGGTAATTGCATACCTTTGTGGTAAGTAAAATTCTTGGTTTAGATGCAAGTTTCTTGAAATTTCCAAGAAATTGACAACACAAAAAGTTTTTAGTTCTAATTTTATTTTATTTTTTTGTGAAATAAAAAAAATCAATCAAAAATGAAAGTGCCAGCTTTGAAAGTGAATACCTCGGTCGTGTTACAAAGGATTACATTAATTTTTTTAAAGGATTTTATTAATTGTCCATCCAATCGTGGTTATATCTTTTTCATTTTCATTTCCCTTCTAATTTGTATAATTTTTTGTAAAAAATCAACTTAAAAAAAAAACTTAACGAATATCTTTATTTCACAAAAATATTTGTTGTTGAAAAAATATTCAAAACCAAAAATGGCTTTTTTAATGTTCTTTGAAATGGTATGCATAAATGTAGGATTAATTTAAAGTTTCTATCGTAAAAATTTAAAAACGTTTTATACGATCGAAAAATCAAATTTCATAAATATCCAGCCGTTTAGAAGGAGTTCAGTGACAAAGCCATGTACAGAAGAATTGTATATATGTATAAAGATATATATATATAATATAATTAATTTTCATATAAAGCAGTCGTGAGATTTTTTGCAACAGTAAAAAATTTGTTCTGTAACGTTTCGGAATGTTTATTATTTAAATTTAATAAATGTTATTATGTATTACTTTTAACACAAAAAAAACTATTAATTATAAATTTTTTTGTACTCTTAAAAAAAATTTCAAACGAATTTTCTTTTCGACTCTTTCTGATGAGCTTTGTAAGGAAAAACAACAGATTTCAGAGATTTCTGAAAGAAATATAGATACATAAAATCTGATCCAATCGGGGTCCAATATTAAAAATAATTCTTACATGTAATTGCAAAATATTTAATTGTTAAAATGCATTTTAGTTAGATAATGATCAGAAGTATTGACTTCTTATGTTCACTAGGTAGTTTGCTCACTTGTCGGTTTCTTTTCCAGAAGTTGTACATTTTCATGGTCCACTGCGTAAACGGTGAACAGTCTCTCCCTGTTGCAATTCTGATGACCGGTGCTGCCAGCTCGATGACGGACAGGCGAATAACAAATTAAAATTTCTCTTATGCAATATTTAATATACCAAATTGAATTATATAAATTTCTGGTAGCCTATATAATAAATATAAAGAGAAATCCTATTAAACTTTATATATCATAGGATTTTTAATCATTGAATATTCTAACCCGAAACACCCTGTCGTTGCCATATGGCAACGCAAACACAAACACTTAAAATGTGCTTATTTTCGTTTAAACCATTTTATAATTGCGTTAACAGGTCATTCTGAAAATTTGAAATAAAATTTACTCAGGGTGATTCGGGTTAATTGACTGATCAATGTTTTCATTAACTATGTTTGTATTAAATTTGAATCAAATTGAAACTATTTATTTATAAACACAATTTGTATTTTTATTTTAAATAAATGTTTGTTTTTGAAATCAAAAAAGAAATTTTGAAGTCAAATTAAAACCGCTTGCATAATAACACGATGTAACTACGCATAGCATAAGCTTGACACTTTATATGAATTCCCGTCTATATCACGCTTTAATTATTATTATAATGTAATGTTTGTATATAAAGCAATGTTTTAATAACAAAAACTGTAAAACGTTTTAAATCGAACTGTGAATAAAATAAATAAAACGAATTATTTTTATTTAATAAAAATAAGAATGAAAAATGTTTCATCCAAATCAATTCGGTTTTATTAATTTGTGGCATTGGATTAATTTTTTCAGAAGAGTTAAATTTTTGTATATTTTAGCTAAAATTATTATTATCCACTCTAATGATATTTATTTTTTTTACACATGACTAGGAAACATTAATGATTTTTCTTTATTTTTGTCCACAAAAACCGTTGTCTGAATTCTTCATAAACAAATAGTTTTTATGACAAAAAATATCAATTTCACATACAATATTAAAAGTAAGGAATTTCTGCAAAACTAATCACTTTAAAATCTAATCTTATATGTTACTTTATTGTTTTTTTAATTATAACAAAAATTACTAAATATATTTATATATGGACGTGCCGTATTAATTTTGATAAATAATCGATAAGAGCTGACTAAATCGGGAAAGCTAATTCATCCATTATAAGTCAGAGGGAATATTTTTCCCACCAACACAAGCAGTATATTTTAAGTAATATATTCTCACAACGTATTTTTCATCATATTTAATCCACTCTCGCCAAAAATTGTAAAAGGTAAATACTAGCTCTGCCTTATAAAAGGTTAAATGTTTTTACATACTGTCCAATATCTGTGGCTTTGGTCCAAATGTGAGCTTAGAAACTTTTTCATCTATTTACGCTTAGGTGCACAATGTCAAGCTATAATATTTTTAAAAGCTGTAAAAGTTCTAGATTTGCTTAATTTCAAGGCGTTAAAATATTCAGTAACTTATTATTTGATTCTTAATTTTAAAGTTTTTTTAAAGTATTTTGCAAAATATAATTATGGACACTATTTTAAGGGTTTTTTTGTAGAAAAAAAGAACCAAAAAGAGTTGTCCTGAAGATATGGCAGCACTGCTTGTGATGTACATAATCTAACACAACTGCCATCTCGTTCAGCCTTATTAATTGACTATTTAAATCGAAACAAAAATATGCAACGTTTAATTTAAATTACGAATTACATTTGGGTGTTCACACGTCTATCAAATGATTGAATCAATCAAAATTTTTTGTTGCTTTCCTATGTTAAAAAAAAATTAACTCTTTGCGAGAGCGAAAATTAACTTCAAACTCTTCATCGAATCTGTCAAAATTTTGATTGAGCTCCAGACCTGCATCAGTCAGTCAAAGGGTTGCATTTTTTTACTTGTCTGTTGTTTAGTAGCAAATTATTTCTAAAAAAGTACTTATTTGAACACAAAATCAGTTTTTTGAAGAGAAAGAAGAAAGAGTAGACAGAAAAGTAGGCAAAAAAGTAGGCAGAAGTAGGTACATCAATCAAAAAATCATGTGTGAGCAGAAATAAATCAAAAATTTTAAAGTGAGTAAAAGAGAGTAAAGAATCGCGATATACTTCAATCATTTGACAGACGTGTGAACACCTCTCATGTGGCATGCAACGATGGTGTTGAGCCAAAATAAAGTTATTATAATAAAAAAAATCAATATATGTATGAATAGTAAACTCAGAAGACAGTTTATTTCATAAAAACGATTCAATCAAGGTTGCCAGCCAAAATTCGGCAGAATTTCCACGAAAATAACCTTTTTGCCAAAGCAACAAAAATTAAATACCAAGAAGACCACGCGTTTTAAAGAAACCACCAAAAAACCTATACGTATTAAAAATTCCTCAAAAAATCTCATATGTTTAAGAAATTTTTAAAAAAATTTAGAAATACTAGAAATTTTTGCATTTAAATAAGCAAAAATAAATAGACACGTGCATAGTTTAAATTTTGCATTTATTGTATTTGTTTCAAAACTATAACAAATAAAAAACATACAACTTGTTTCACATAAAGTTAATTGTTATACATATCTAATGTTTAAGTCTTATATTTGAGATCGCTTATAAAAATAAAATAATAAAAAATAAACAAAATAAAATAAAAATATTGTTTTCAAAAATATTTGTGGTTTGTAAGGTGATAAGCATTTCATTTTAACACAATAACAGATCGATTCTGTGCGTTACCGGTAATAGTAATCATGTTACCGAAATTCGTTACCGGTCTTAGCAATCGGTATTCTGTGCACTCGGTAACGCTGTCAATCGTCGTGAACTCACCTCATTGAAATAAAGTACTTGCAGTTCTGTGTGAGAGTGTGGTGAAACAAAAATAAAGTAAAAAACAGAAGTAAGTGCGAAGAATTAGTTGAATTTTGCTAACTTTAAAATAATATTTGCTTTTCTTAGCAGGAAATAAGAACGAACTACGCCAGCACAGCTGCGGTTTTATATTAATTTTGGTCGCAGCCACTCAGAGCAGCTGCAAGCTACACAAATGCCAGCTGTTTTGCTTGTTACCACCTAAAGAGATGGTAACAACATTCATCGGTAACGCTTGGTTGCAGAACACCAAAAGGTTGTAAAAGTTACCATAAGGTGAATTGCTTCGAAAATAAGATTAGCGTTGCCGCGACAGAATTGATCTGTAAGCGACTTATTTCTTATATCAAATAATAAAGTGACTTCAGAATAACAAATAAATAAGATAAAATATATATACAGTTTTCAAAGATATTTGTAATATACAATATAATTTTTAAAAAAAATTAGATACTTATTTCTAATATAAAATTATATACATACGTGAATTCAGAAATAAAAAAAAGAAAATAAAATATATATAAAGTTTTTAAAAATATTTGTGCTTTGTGACTTCAGAAATAATTATTTTAAATTCATTTAAACGTTTTAGAATAATATAAGTTTTGTTTTTTGTGTTCGTATATATCAGGGATGGAAAACGTGCGAACACATTTTTAACACTTCTCTAACACTAACTTTTTACAACTAAAAAACCAAAGAAATAATAGTGGTATTTAATGAACGCCGTATTTATGATGTTAAAAGCGTAAGAGCAATATTTTTACAGTAGCTTATTTTGCGACGTGCGCATGTTACGATACAAAATTGTGGTGTAAACAAAGCATATAATGCGTATAATATCAACTGCGATTTAATTTTGTTTTTAAAAGATTATTGCTGATCAATGGATTCGATAAGTAAACTTGCAAATATTGTCTATTATTGATTTGGTAGTACTTATATATTTCACTTTATTTTGGAATTTTAAAACAATTTTTTTAAGCCTAACACTTGCATGCAGAAATGAAGAATTTTCAGAAAGGTCAGAATTTTTTTCAGAAAAGAATGCGCTATTAGTTTTTATGCAATTTTGTGATATCAACTTGTTCTTAAAGCAACTATGTAATTTAATCGTTTATATTAAGGGTAAGTTCGAAGAAATGTACAGCGTAAACATATAGCTTTACTCTTCTGTATATATACTTCAATCATCGAATACTGTGATTAAGATTTTGCTCAATAAAAGTGAAAAAACAAATTTTAAGAAAGAAATTCCCAAATTCCCATGCAATTAAAAAATACCATTCTGAATTCCCACGCCAATTAAAAAATACCATGCTGAATTAAAAAATACCATCGGAATTCCCAAAAAAAAATTCCCAAAACCAATTAAAAATTACCACGAATGGGATTTTTCTCACAATACTGGCAACCTTGGATTCAATGCATATCCCGCCATTTATATTTTTGGTTCGCTACTAGCTGAGTTTTACATTAAAGTGCCGTCTCATTTTAACCAATTTACATATAAACAAACTTTTTGTTCATTCAAAAACAAAGAGTTACACTCCTTTCTCTCCTTTGAAATTATTGCAGAAATGCAGCATATAAATCAGCGAACCGGTGTGGCACACGGCAGCCATGTCAGCTTAGGTTCGTTAATTTTTAAGAGAACAGGGGGTTTCGGACGATCCGACTTGCCATCCGACATGTCCGACGACAAATTAACAGAGCAAATTTTTTTGAGCTTTCGAACAGTCCGACATGTACGACGACTTTATTCCATTGCAGGCTCTCAAACAGAACACATCGGCATAATAGCTAAGCAATTTTTAGATGCCCTTATAATTGATCAGTAATTTTCCATACTTTATAGAAATTTTAATTAATTATATCTATAATTCAATGTTTCAATGTGTATATTTAAGTTACTGCGAGAACTAGGCTTCCCTAGCTCAAGAAGATTCCTCACTGATGAGGAAATTATTTGGCCAAAATCGATAGATTTTAAAACGCCATCACAAATTATGAATCTTTTTGATTCTATTTAAAACTGTACTTTAATTGTGTCGGTCGCATCAGCGGATGGACCACAAAAACACAATTACAGCTGGCTAGTCGCGCTTCACGACCTCGGTGATGAAACGACGCGAGTCGAATGTCATATTAATTTTCTATAATATTTTTCCGCTTCGTCGGTGTTCACCCGCTGACGCTTTTATTGAAATGAAAAAATGCAGCAAGTCGGACCGACTTGCGTTCACATGCCCAAAAGTCGGTCCGACCGGCAGAAAAATCAAAACTTTTTGATTTTCGTCTGACATGTCGGTCCGACTGTCTTATTTGCTTTCGAATGATCCGACTTGTCGTCAAGCATGCCATATCTGTCCGACATGTCGGATCATCCGAAACCCCCTAATCAAACCTAAGCTGACTTGACGTTATTTATCTTCCTTCTTTTCGTTATTATGAACGGTATAAATTTTAGAATAAGGATTAAGGCCCATTTCCAATGACGCGTGAGATGCGTTGAGTTTTACGCTGTGAAAGCTGCGGAAAAAAATCAATTTCCAATGGAGCGTGTGCGTAAACATATGATTGCCGATCTTGTGCTTAGCGAAGCATAATTTTAATGTGTACAAGTTTTACAAATTTATTCAAAATAAAACACACTGATGCCTTGTGTTTTGTCTGCCTGCATACTTTTGATCCCGTACAAGGTTTTGCTGCAGTATGGACAGATAGGGCGAGTTCAAAAATGCATTTTGATCACTGTGTTTTATTTTGAATTGGTGCTAAGCTTAAATACAAAAACTGCGCAGCTGTGTTGATATTCTTAAAAATAGTATAATGCACAGTTTTGGCTTATCAAACCAATTCAAAATAAAGCACACTGATGCTTTGTAAAAATGCATTTTGGAACTCACCCATATAGTTAGGCACTCGGCATGTCACTGTAGATATATCGTGAGTGTGAGCTCTTCTTAAATACCTATGACCATTTGCACCAAAGACTGTTCTTAAATGCATTTTTGGACTCGCCCATATAGTCAGGCACTCCGGTATGACGCTGCAGATATGTTGTGAGTGTGGAGCACGTCTTAAATGCAAGCGACCATATGCACCACCGACTGTTCTAAAATGCAGTTTTGGACTCCTCGCCCATATAGTCAGGCACTCCGGCATGCCGCTGCAGATGTGTCGTGAGTGTGGAGCACGCCTTAAATGCCTGTAATAAATTTTTTAGTTTTTATCATATTCTACTAACCTTTTTCAATTTTTCCTTTGTAAAACTGAACAGCTGTTTCGCTGTCAAACTTCACGCGCATGAAATACTTACTTTTTCGAATATTTTACGCTGCGTGCAAACGCATGCTGTTCATTGGAAAATGTTAGGTATGTCTTCATGTATTGAATATTTGCGTCAATTTACGAAACGCATCTCACGCGCTATTGGAAATGGGGCTTTAGTTAGCACAAATTCAAAATCTAGGATATGTGTGCCCATGGTATTAGACATATCCGTAATCTAACCAAAAATAGTTGTCCTGAAGATATGGCAGCACTATTTGTTAAAAAATTATCCAAAGAACCAAAATTTTTTTCAAATAATCTCACACAAGTGCCATCTCTTTCAGCCTCATGTAAATTGAATATTTCCATCGAAATGTAAAATATGCAAAAAATTATGACTTTTCAATAAATGCATTGTTGAAGGTCAAATTATTTTGCCTAAATTAGTAAAAACAATTGAAAATGTATTTGATTAACTAATATATTGCTTTCCAATGATTTTTAAATTGTTTCTTTTCCATTTAGCAACTAGGTTAATACATACTTAATATAATAAACCATATTCTCCTGTAAGTACTATTTACATAATTAGTTAATATACAGTTTTCAACTAAGATTAAAAATGATTGTATGGTTCAGTGGGTAGAACTATTGACGCTGACAGCAGAAGCCCAGGTTCGATTCCAGCCAAAATTTATTTTATAAATATTTTTGGAGCAAGTTATATTTTTTTTTTGATATTTTAAGCAATAAATCAATTATTAACTCCATCCACATAAATCCTATGCACGCAGATTGCTCTATTATCTCCTATGTTTCCAAAATGGGGAAATATAAATAATTATAATCATAGTCCAGGGTTCAATCCCTGACTAAGACAATAGCTTTATTTAATACGTTCAGTTAAGTGCATATATTAAGTTTATAAAAATTTTTTAATATAGTTTTTTTATTTATTTATTTTTTAGCAATAACAATAATTTATTCAACAAATATCGTAAAAATGACTCATCATTTATTGCAAGTTTTGGGGTGTGGAATTCTTACTTTCATAAAAAAATAGCGATTTTTGGGCACTTCAGCCCAAATTTAGATGCCAAGGACGATAGAACGGGACTTGAGCATAGTGCCGTTCGATTAAACACATAAATATGCATTTTTTGAACAAAAATGTAGAGTGGAACCTTTTTGGCTTCTATATTTTTTTCGGTTTAAAAATTATTTTATTTTTTCTAAACAGATTTTTTTACTTCAAGACCATTTTACGGTATGAAGGACGATAGATAGCAATTTTGGGATTAAGGAATAAAATCATTAGTTTGCTATCAGCTATCATATATCTCAATTCTAGGATGGAACTTTTATGTTTGGGGCTAGTTTTGGGGTGTGGAATTCTTACTTTCATAAAAAAATCACAATTTTTGGGCACTTCAGCCCAAATTTAGGTGCCAAGGACGATAGAACGGGACTTGAGCATAGTGCCGTTCGATTTTACACATAAAAATGCATTTTTTAAACAAAAATGTAGAGTGGAACCTTTTTGGCTTCTATATTTTTTTTCGGTTTAAAAACATTTTTTTTTCTTTTCTGAACTGAGTATTTTACTTCAAGTCCATTTTACGGTATGAAGGACGATAGATAGCATTTTTGGGATTAAGGACTAAAATCATTAGTTTGTTATCAGCTATCATATATATCAAATCCAAGATGGAACTTTTTGTTTTGGGGTAAGTTGTGGGGTGTGGAAGTCTTACTTTCATAAAAAAATCGGGATTTTCGGGCACTTCAGCCCAAATTTAGGTGCCAAGGACGATAGAACGGGACTTGAGCATAGTGGCGTTCGATTTTACACATAAAAGTTCATTTTTTGAATAAATATGTAGAGTGGAACCTTTTTGGCTTCTATATTTTTTTCGGTTTAAAAACTTTTTTTTTTCTTTTCTGAACTGAGTATTTTACTTCAAGACCATTTTACGGTATGAAGGACGATAGATAGCAATTTTGGGATTAAGGACTAAAATCATTAGTTTGCTATCAGCTATCATATATCTCAAATCCAGGATGGAACTTTTATGTTTGGGGCTAGTTTTGGGGTGTGGAATTCTTACTTTCATAAAAAAATCACGATTTTTTTACACTTCAGCCCAAATTTAGGTGCCAAGGACGATAGAGCGGGACTTGAGCATAGTGCCGTTCAATTAAACATATAAAAATGCATCTTTTAAACAAAAATGTAGAGTGGAACCTTTTTGGCTTCTATATTGTTTTTCGGTTTAAAAACATTTTTTTTTCTTTTCTGAACTGAGTATTTTACTTCAAGTCCATTTTACGGTATGAAGGACGATAGATATCAATTTTGGGATTAAGGGCTAAAATCATAAGTTTGCTATTAGCTATCATATATCTCAAATTCAGGATGGAACTTTTATGTTTGGGGCTAGTTTTGGGGTGTGGAATTCTTACTTTCATAAAAAAATCACGATTTTTTTACACTTCAGCCTAAATTTAGGTGCCAAGGACGATAGAGCGGGACTTGAGCATAGGTCCATTCGATTTGGCACATCAAAATACATTTCTGCCTTAAAATGCAGGATGGAACCTTTTATTTTTAAATAATAACTTTTAAGTTTTTAGAAAAAAATTTTTATTTACCTTTACAAGGTTTTTAGTTCGAAGATGTATATACCAAGGACGATTGATAGCAATTTGAAGAAGAGGTGACAAATTTATCAATTAAATATACATTTTTGCTAAAAAATGTATGTTTAACTCATTTTTGTAACTGCGGCGAATTCAATATTTTTATATGTTTTGCGGCGAATTCGGCAAAAACTTGGGCTGAAGATTTTGGGCTATCTTCACAGAAGTTTTTTAAGTATATGTTAAAATTTGTCTTTTTTATAACATTCTCAAAATAAAGTCTCAGACTATCTTCAATTAAGGATTTAATGGCAACTTTTCTAAAGAATGTTTTGACAAAAATGAGCACCAATTACGTTCACCATGAGAAAAATCTGGTTAATTTACACAAATTTTAACTAAGTTTCAGAGTAAAATTGGCCAACACGAATCATCAGGTTAAAGCTTGGCATGCTGTAGGAACGAAAATTTTTAGGCATTTAATTATAAATACGAAATTTTGGTGTAGACTCAACACTAACACATACTTACCATAACGTGTTTGTTGAATGTGTTAGTTGTACATTACCCAGCAAACATTTCATGAGCCCTGAAAAAATATGACTCTAAAATGCGTCATTTATATGAGTGTTTTATCAGTGTCCATAAAAATGAATCATAAAAGAATCTTTTTTATGCGTGTTTTATAAGTGTTTATTAAAAGGCACATAATAGAATCCTAGTTTTGCATGTTTTATGAGTGTTCATAAAAAGGATTCATAAAAGAATACTTTTTGTGCGTGTTTTATGAGTGCTCATTAAAAGGACTCATAAAAGAATTCCTTATTATGCATGTTTTATGAGTGCTTATTAAAGGGACTCATAAAAGAATTATTTTTATGCATGTTTTATGAGTGTTCATAAAAGGGACTCATAAAAGAATCCTTATTATGCATGTTTTCTGAGTGCTAATAAAAAGAACTCATAAAATATTAATTTTTATGCGTTCCTGTGATTCTTGTAAATGTTATTCGTGTATAATGCAGGCGCTTGCTATGCTAGCGCCGAAATTCGGGAAATTGCTGCGATCAGCTTGCTGCGTTTTTGGTGTACTGCAAGCAATATAAACAGAATTGAAATATTCATTGTGAGTTTAAACGTTGGAGTTTGTGAAAGTGATTTTATTAAAACTATTACAATTAAATGTTAACATATTAAATATAGATTATAATCACGTAAGTTCTTATAATTTTTTTTCACTACAATAATGACAAGAAATAGTGCAAGAAAGAGTCTTCGGAAATAATTAAGTTTTTATTAAATTAAAAAATTCGTTTAGATGTTGATATAGGAGAAAGTAGTGAAGAATATAATTAAGCGAATGAGCAGGTTTTTAATAATTGAACTCCTGATAATAAAATTCTGGCAACCATTTAGTCCTTATTGAGCAGTGGACCAACAAATGTTAGAAAGCAATTCGCGATATTTAAGGATTTAAATATGAGTCTTAAAAGAGTCTTTAATATGAGTCCTAAAGGAGTCATTTATATGAGTCATAAAAGGGTATTTAATATGAGATTTAATTAAGGATTTTGAAGGGTCATGAAATAGTCCTTATTATGGGTCATAAAGGAGTAATTCATGTGAGTCATAAAAGAGTATTTAATGTGAGGATTTAATGAGGATTTTTTATACTCATAAAATAGTCTTTAATATGAATCTTAAAAGGATATTAATTTAGAGTTATAACAATTATGGTTGTCAGCTTGGCTGCATTGAACGAATTTTTCTGTTCAACAGCGTACTAACAAACGAAGAAAAAAATGTCGCTACCTTTTCGCGTTCAAAAACGCAATGTATTTCTAACGGAAGATTTTTTTCGCTTCTACAGCATACTAAGCTATAACCTGTAT
Organism: Dichetophora obliterata; assembly: GCA_963920525.1. NCBI lineage: Eukaryota > Metazoa > Arthropoda > Insecta > Diptera > Sciomyzidae > Dichetophora > Dichetophora obliterata. The sequence goes on along the minus strand of OY986436.1, from coordinate 167,468,400 downwards.
GCAAATTTCAGAATTTTTCGACAATCACATCACGAGTAACAAAATTAAGTCTAAAAATCACACTTTTTGACCCCAGCAGAGTCTATAAGGACAGTTAGAGAAATACGCACTTTATTTTTTAGCCGAAATAACCACAGAGTTAGATAAAATTGAAAACTTAAAGATAGGTTCATTTCACCTACCTTATCCCAAGGTACCCGTTGTTACAAATTCTGCATCACTACGGTAGAAATTGACAGCTGGTAGGTTGCTTTTTTTCGCTACAAGCGACCATGTTTTTTCCGCTGTTTTCTACATTTTTTTTTTTTTTGTAAATCAGATCCGTCAGGTGAAAGTAACGTGAATCAGGTTATTACGATGTGGTTGACTCTCCTAAACAAATTCGTCAGGTAATAAAACATAATACAATAATACATAGAGACTTGGAATTTTTTTTTACGTACCATGAGAAGAAAAACAAAAAAAAAATAAATTACCAATTACAATATCCTAAAAAATTTTAGTATTCTTATTTTGTATCTTCTTCTTGCCAGATGGTGTCGAAAAGAAAGGGTTTTTTAGCCAGGCCCAAGATTTCTCTAGTTAAATGCTGCTCTGGCTTGATCATGGTTTGTCTCAAATTCTTTGTTTGGGCTCTGACTACAACATTCTCTAGAATTATTAAGTTTGGTTGCACTTTGCTCCTCCCTGCGTGACTTCTTAAACAACGCTCTCATTTTCAACCATTAAGATCCCCATTGGTAAAACTTGAAGTGAAGGTTGTAGGCCTATGTATGTAAAAATATTAACTGTATTACTTTAGAAACTAGTCATAAAGAGTTTAGAAAAATTAGTTTAAATCATACCCGTAAAAACTCTTGAGAACTATCTAATATAGATCTATTCCGTGGATTACTGCTTTCATCTTCATAGAAAAAGATGGAATAAAAAAAATAATGATAATGAAATCAGGGTGCGTAAACAAAGAGAATATTTTGTATCAAGAGGAGCAGAAACTCAATGTTCGCTCTTGAGAATTATTTCAAGACTACAAAGATTGGGTTCTGCCAGCGTGATGCTAATGTTGTTCTGCCGACGTTCTTGCTGACTGTTTCGGGCAGAGGTATTTTTAAAATTATGTGTGCACAAGCGAGCTCGGCATACATTTGTCCTTTTTAGAATGCTTTGGCCTTTTTCTTCCTATTAGAATTGCGATCGTTTTGAATATTTTATTGAAATTAGGATATTGCAAAAACATTGTCAGCTTTGTTTTGGCTGAGCTTTGTTTACATTTTTTTGTCCTACATTTCGAAAGGAAAGATTTCTGTGCAAAAGCGAGCGGCAACAAATTGTGTTCTTTTTACTTTTTTCTTCCTACTAGAATTGCGATCATTTGATATATTTAAGGAATTATGAATGAAATGAAGCAGAACAAGATTTCCTTGAATTTACCAATTTGTCGATATTCTAATGTTTCGATTCTCAACTTTTTTTGGCTAAGTTGTATTTACATTTTCTTGCTACATTTCTAGCAAGAAAGTTTTTCATGCAATTGCAATTATATTATCTGAATATATTTTAATTATATTTTATTACCTACAGAATTTTAGCGCTTCTATATCGATCAATTAGTACATTGAAAGAAATATTGGTGAAATTAACCAAAATGCCTTTCTTTCAATTTACCAATATCGAACATAGTATTGTATTTTTTATTTATATTTATTTATCAAATACTACTCAACTATAAAATTTAAATTACAATTTCAGCAAATATTAAATTACAAGTCCAAGGTACTTTAATTCAAATTCATTTATTTATTAATATTTCAATTTTTATTTTTAAAAAAGTTCAAAGTTTCCAATATAATTGTACACTTTTTTGTACCTGTACTTTAAGAAATAGTTGAAGAAAATATTTCCATAAAATTTCATAGAAATTTGTTATAATTGGGATTTTTGCGATTTTGTTTTTTAATCTGATAAAATATGCGATATTTCAAATTATCGGACAATTATTAATAAATTATGCTAAAATAATTGCAATTTTCTTAAAAAATATTCTGAAATAGATTTGAACAATGCAGAAAAGTAAGATTTGATATTTAATAATAAGATTAATATTATTAATATTTCAATTTTTATTTATAAAAAAGTTCAAAGTTGCCAATATAATTGCATACTTTTTTGTACCTGTACTTTAAGAAATAGTTGAAGAAAATATTTCCTCAAAATTTCATAGAAATTTGTTATAATTGGGATTTTTGCGATTTTGTTTTTTAATCTGATAAAACATGCGCTACTTCAAATTATCGGACAATTATTAATAAATTATGCTAAGATAATTTCAATTTTTAAAAAAATACCCTGAAATAGATTTGAACAATGCAGAAATATAAGATTTGAGCAATACAGAAGAGTAACAGTTTATTTGAAGTGTTTTCAGGAATAAATTCTAAATTAATTTATTTATTTTAATTTATGTACTCTCATTATATAATATAATAATATACAAAATAACTACTACGTATAACTACTAACTATAACGTTATTATCTACATTTTATTTGCAAACAGAAATCTTTGCATTTATTTCTGCAGATTATTTTTAATTCTAACTAATCCTAAATCTTAACCTAACCAAAGCTAACCTATGCAATTATTAAATAGTATTATTTACATGCTCGGTATTTACATTATTTACATGTTTGATATTTACATATTAACTTATTTACATGTTCGATTTAATTGAATTTAAAATTTATATTCATATTATTTTCAAAAAAATATTATATATATCGGTCGTTTTCTTCAATAACGTCATAATTCAAAAAAACTGATTTTTCGGTCGAAACATTAGAAGTTTTAAACAGATATAGGAAATTCGTTCTAATCTTTCAAAATATCGTTAAAACACAATCTATACACAACGGTATCGCAAAAATAATTTCAGGTATACCCGTTTATAATGTAAGTAAAATAAAAATGTATTAAGGTCATGCAATCGCAAAATATTATATAAAAAACTGCGCATATCTATTGATATTCTTAAAATAAGTAGAATTGCGCAGTTTTTGTTAATAAGCTTCGGATCAATTCAAAATAAATACACTGATACATTGCATAAATGCATTTAGGAACTCAGCCTTCTAGCGAAAAATTTCATAACGACCAGGTAATTTAATGTAATCGCATATTTTTTTGTATATGTTTTAAATATAGTTTAATAAAATATTTCCATAAAGTTTAAATGATTTTTTTTGCAAATTTGCAGTTTTGCGATTTTTTTAATACAACAAGGAAAAAATTTATATTTTTTCGAAAAGTAAAAAATCACAACTCAAGTAGTTTTTGTCCAATTATAATGTTTGATAGATCATTTATAAGAAAAATTAAATAAAAATTGGGCGCGTACCGGTTTTTTTAAAATTTGCACTTAAAAAACTCTTAATGGGATTTTTTTGAAAAAAGAGCACTGTTTCACCCATATAAATTTGATTTTCAACTTAAGACCTTTTTTTCAACTAAGACTTAAGACCTGTAAGCGGCACGTTTAAATATCAGTTTTTTTTTAAATTTTGCAGTTTACTTTTGTTTTGTGAAGGAACAAAACCCCGGTAAGTAATTCGTTTCTTTATAAAGAAAAGTAACTGTAGTAGAGTGGTCCTAATGTACATATTTAAATTTTAATTTATTTTGTACTAGTGTTGTTTTTTGTCTATTGAAGAATAAAAATTATTTTAAATTACAATATCGCAATGCTCATTTTTTAATTTGAATTTAAATATTATTTTTTAAGTCATTTCCATAAGCGGACATCTCTCATATGAGGACAAAAAGTATGTAACCATCGGTGTCCGCTTATGGGAGCTTTCACTGTATAAGGATAGGTTAAGAATTAGGATTAGGTAGGTTAGTTAAAATTACTTAGAAATGTTTGCCGCTCCTTATTTTTTAAGTTAGTTAGTAGTTATTTTGTATATTATTATATTATATAATAAGAGAACATTATGTAATAAGATCTCAGTTTAGATTTAATTATTATATTAAATAATAAGAGTACATTTTAGTTTGTAAGTTCTTATATTATATAATAAGTCATGTTTAATTATTTATTTATTCCACATTAATTATTTTAAAATAGTTTTATATAATCTGATAAAACAAGCGAACACTTGAAATAAATTTTTACTCTACTGTATTGCTCAAATCTTACTTTTCTGCATTGTTCAAATCTATTTCAGAATATTTTTTAAGAAAATTACAATTATTTTAGCATAATTTATTAATAATTGTCCGATAATTTGAAATATCGCATGTTTTATCAGATTAAAAAACAAAATCGCAAAAAATCCCAATTATAACAAATTTCTATGAAATTTTATGGAAATATTTTCTTCAACTATTTCTTAAAGTACAGGTACAAAAAAGTGTACAATTATATTGGCAACTTTGAACTTTTTAAAAATAAAAATTGAAATATTAATAAATAAATGAATTTGAATTAAAGTACCTTGGACTTGTAATTTAATATTTGCTGAAATTGTAATTTAAATTTTATAGTTGAGTAGTATTTGATAAATAAATATAAATAAAAAATACAATACTATGTTCGATATTGGTAAATTGAAAGAAAGGCATTTTGGTTAATTTCACCAATATTTCTTTCAATGTACTAATTGATCGATATAGAAAGCTAAAATTCTGTAGGTAATAAAATATAATTAAAATATATTCAGATAATATAATTGCAATTGCATGAAAAACTTTCTTGCTAGAAATGTAGCAAGAAAATGTAAATACAACTTAGCCAAAAAAAGTTGAGAATCGAAACATTAGAATACCGACAAATTGGTAAATTCAAGGAAATCTTGTTCTGCTTCATTTCATTCATAATTCCTTAAATATATCAAATGATCGCAATTCTAGTAGGAAGAAAAAAGTAAAAAGAACAAAATTTGTTGCCGCTCGCTTTTGCACAGAAATCTTTCCTTTCGAAATGTAGGACAAAAAAATGTAAACAAAGCTCAGCCAAAACAAAGCTGACAATGGCCGCATTCTAGCCGAAAAAGTGCTCAAGTAGCGAAGTAGCATAAAATATTTTCGCTATATAAATTGTGACATCTCAAGGAACATGTTCTGTGAGAGCATACCATTCAGCCCGAAAGTTGTGGAACAGTTCTTGAGCACTTTTTCGGCTAGAATGCGGCCAATGTTTTTGCAATATCCTAATTTCAATAAAATATTCAAAACGATCGCAATTCTAATAGGAAGAAAAAGACCAAAGCATTCTAAAAAGGACAAATGTATGCCAAACTCGCTTGTGCACACATAATTTTAAAAATACCTCTGCCCGAAACAGTCAGCAAGAACGTCTGCAGAACAACATTAGCATCTCGCTGGCAGAACCCAATCTTTGTAGTCTTGAAATAATTCTCAAGAGCGAACATTGAGTTTCTGCTCCTCTTGATACAATATATTCTCTTTGGTTTTTGCGAACCCTGAATAAAATAAATGAATTCACTTTTATTAAAACACAAGATATGTATGCCGCTAAGTCTTGAACAATACTGCCTTTATTGTTTTAACTTAAACATTACTAAAGCTACATGTAATAAGTAATATAATACACTAGCTGAACCCGGTGTGCTTCGCTGCCCCCCTCGTTATAAAATAAAATTAAAAGTATTTATATATTTACAAAAATTTATTTATTTAATTTTAATTTAATTATTGCAATGCTTCTCCCCTTTTTTTTTGTAGTAAACCAATTAGAATTCAGCACTGAAACGCATGTAATTTGCTTCATGCTCCCCCTTTTTATTTTTAGACCAATCAAAAAGCAGCAGTTACACAATCAGCTGTTTCGCAGTCAGTTGTGGGAGAATGAGAATGGGGTTACCCCACTCTCTATTTTAATTAACACATATTACAAAATCAGCTGTTTTGCAGACAGTTGTGGGAGAAAGAGTATGGGGCTACCCCACTATTTTAATTAATATGTATTTTAAATTTGAGGCGAAGCCGTTAATAAAAGTAGTAAAAAAGTATGTGCAGAAGTGTGCATGGTCGGAAAATATTATCATGTAATAAGTATTCTTGAGTCAAAGCTGCACGCTGTGAAAATTTAAGATCGGTTAACAGACCCAGCCTCCAATACATCGCAAACAAAGAGGTGTGCTCCGCCCACTTTTCTTTTGGTACGTATTTCTATTCATGCCAATACCATATATAGCAAATACTGCCGCCGTTGGTCAAAAAATGCCCAAGATATGACGATTTTAAATTTTAGGTTATATGGGTGAGGCCACGCCCCTTTGTCCACTCACAACTTTATATAGTCAAGAATTTATTATTTCGTAAGAATATCCTATTGTGAAAATTTAATGACGATCGGTACAGTAGTTAAGACTATATTACGATTTTTAATTTTCCTTAAAAGGGGCGTGGTCCCACCCACTTTCTCCTGGTACGTATTCCTAACTATGGCAATACCATGTGTACCAAATATCATCGACGTAGGTAAAAAAATGCCCAAAATATGGCGATTTAAATTTTTGGGTTATTTGGGCGGTGCCACGCCCCTTTGCCCAATGAAACTTCATATAGCCTATTATTCCTTCTAGAGTCATAGTAACATGCTGTGAAAGTTTCAGGAAGATCGGTCTAAGGGTTTAGCCTCCTATAAAGCACAAACAAACAAACAGGCAGACAGACATTAATTTTTATATATATAGATTGAAAGCAGATTAATTATAATTAAAGTAAAATGGGGCGAAAAAGGGGGATTTGGTAATAAAAAAAATCTATGGCTACCTTACCTGTAGATAAAAAGTATATAAAACTTTAGGTAAATACATATTACAAAAAAAGTATTTTGTATAGCAAACATTGTTAGTGGTATAAGTAAGTATCTGAATTAAAAAAGGGGGCGGTGAAGTGGGCGTGGTTCATAGTAATATGGCGACGTTAACAGTATTAAGAGCAATATACTACCAAATAAAAAATAATCCGTTGGAAGGAACAAATTTGTACAGAGAACAAAAATTTTAAAACTTAAATTTGGCGTGAAAAGGGGCGTGAAAGGGGGCGTGGCGTAAGAAATGTTTATTTCTACCTCGCCTGGAGTATAATGTGTATACAATTTGAAGTAAATCTGTTAAAAACTATATGGGAGCAATTACATAATTTTAAAAAAGTGGGCGTAAAAGTGGGCGTGGTCGAAAAAAGTACCTTATTAATCATACCAGAGTCCCAGTTAAATGCTGTGAAAATTTCAGGAAGATCGGTCCAGAGGTTTGGTCTCCTATAAGGTACAAACAAACAAACAAACAATTTATTTTTACAAAAGTTGAGAATTGATTAAATACAGGTTTACAATGATTCTACCTTTTAGTTTTCACTACATAGTATGATTATCGAAAGTCAACTTAATTTTACAAGCATTAAATTGCCGTGGCTAGTTAAAGGTAAGTATAAAAGTTACAGCGAGAAAAAAGACAAGTTTGGAATAAAGTACCTCTTAGGGTATGACGAAAAATTAAAATTTTTAAGCTTGGATCATTTTCCACTCAAGTGTATATTGAAAACTAACATTATTAAAGTTGAATTATTTTTCCCTTAGTGTATAAAAAAAATTAATAATCTCACGTTGGAAATTTATTTCAACTTGGTGTAGTCTGAAAAAGAAAATTTATTTTTAAGCTCAACTCAACTTCAACTTAAGCCTTTAAAAAAAATAGTTTTAGTTTTAAGTTTGAATTATTTTCACCATAGTGTATTTTGAAAAAAAAAATTCTTTTAAGCTCAACTCAATTTCAACTTGGGGTATGATGAACAATATTAATTTTCAGTTGGAAATTACTTTGAACTTATTGTAGTTTGAAAAAGAAAATTTCTTTAAGTTTGAATTATTTTCACCTTGGTGTATCAAAAAAAAAGAAAAATTCTTCTTAAGTTCAACTCAATTTCAACTTAAGCATTAAAAAAAAAAAAATTTAATTGTAAGTTTGAAATATTTTCAACTTAGTGTATTTTGAACACTAATATTTTAAATTGGAATCAATTTCAACTTAAAGTATTTTGCAAAAAGGAAATTTATTTGTACGTTGAAATATTTTCAACTTAGTGTATTATGAAAAAAATTTCTTTAAGCTGAAATATGTTCAACTTAGTGTATTATGAAAGAAAAATTTCTTTAAGCTGAAATCAATTTCAACTTCAAGCATTAAAAAAAAAAGAAGGAAATTTATTTTGTAAGTTTGAAATATTTTCAACTTAGTGTATTTTGAACACTAATATTTTAAGTTTGAATCCATTTCAACTTAAAGTATTTAAAAAAAAAGGAAATTTAATTGTAAGTTTGAAATATTTTCATCTTAGTGTATTTGGAACACTAATATTTTAAATTGGAATCAATTTCAACTTAAAGTATTTTGTAAAAGGAAATTTATTTGTAAGTTGAAATATTTTCAACTTAGTGTATTATGAAAAAAAATTTCTTTAAGCTGAAATATGTTCAACTTAGTGTATTATGAAAGAAAAGTTCTTTAAGCTGAAATCAATTTCAACTTAGTGTATGCGGAAAACTAAAATTTTAGGTTTGAGTTTTTTTTATATTAGTATATGCCGATATATTTATTTTTATTTTGATTATGCTTAATTCGTATTTTTTTTTTGTTTTTTGTTCAGTTTATGTTGTATTTATTTTAGTTTCGATTATGTTTAATTCGTAAATTTTTTTTTTGTTTTGTTTAGTTTATGTTCAATATCTTAGTTCTGATAACGTTTAATTCGTACCGTGTTTAATTTATATAAAAAAAATTCTCTATTACGTTCAGTACCAATTTTTGTTTATTTTATATTATTTTTGTTTTTCCTACGCTTAGAAACTTATTGGTTTGGTTTTCGTTTCGTTTAGATCGGATTAATTTTAAATTGTAATTTGGCTTGGTTTCATTTTAATAAGTGCTTATTTTATGTTAAGATTGAGCTTAAGTATTTTAGTTTTAGCTTTGTTTTACAACGTTAAAGAATCTTCATTAATTTTTGTTATAAACGCTGGTCTAAAAAAAACTAGTTTTTACTTAAGTTATTATCAATTATTTTACAGTATTTAATGAAAAACAACAATAAAATTTTATCATCGTAATAATAATCAGCCCTACTCCAGAATCCGCCGCAACGAATTTCCGAACGTAAAGCTACGCTACGAATACGACCAATTCGCTAATCCAAATTCCGAACGAAACTTCCCCTTTTCAAACCTACCTTCGAGAATTCGAAAACTATTGATTTCAACAGCAGACAGATAAATAAAAATAAAAATTTAAAAACTGAGGTGTTTTTGATCAATATTGTATTTTTTTGCTGTGATTTTTAATGGATTTCATTGCAATTGTAATTTTCGCACAATAAGAGGACTATTTCTTACAAACAGAATCTATGAAAGTTCATCGAAGAATATTACGAGATTCCGTCAACCCTTTGGAAATGGATTACGAAATGTAGGAAAAGCAATTAATAAATTTCAACTCACATATTCACAGGTTTCAACAAAAAAATATTTTACCTACATTTACCAAAAATTAATTACAATTTTTATTTTACTCAATTGTTTTCTTTTGTCGCAAGCAAATCCGTCGAGGCCAAGCTTTCGTGAAACAATCCGAAAAACAGCTGTCAAAAGATGTGTTCGGATTGTGGAATAGCAATGCTACGAATGTTCGAATACGAGGCAATGATTCGGATTGCAGAATACGACATTACGAATCCGAAAGAAAATTTACGCTACGTTGGAGCCTGGAATAGGGCTGATTACCAGCTTAAAATTTCCAATGATGAAAACAATTCTACCTTTTTATAATATAAAATGTATAATATAGGAAGACATAAAGGAAGAATACCATAATACGACAAGAAAAAAAACCAGGTGTTCCTGCGATGTTGTTGTGCCGGTGCAATGGTTGGTGGTTGCCCTTGCCTTGACTGAGGTGCTGGTGCAGTTTCACAGCTGGCGATGTTGTTGTGCTGGTGCAGTTGTTGGTGGTTGCACTGGCCGTGGTTGAGATGCTGGTAAACGTGAGACAACGGGTTTGAATAGATTTTAGATCGAAATCTCAGCGCTATCATTGGAATTAAGCGTTGCTTTTGTTAGAAAATCACTGCGCATTGTTTTGACCACATCTGTGGTGAATTGGTTAACCAACTGCAGCGCTTCTAACGCATTCGTTTCGATGAGTGATGCAGCTAAGAACTGTCCAAATGCTTTATACTTTTCTTCGCTTAGTTCTTGCTTTCGGCACTGCTGCTGCTGATTACGAACTAGTTGTTTTTGCGGCAGCCTATTTTCGGCTTGGTTTGGCAGTGCTCGTGCACTGCGTATGTTGCTCTTGGGTGCAATGCTATGATCTATGGTCGTATGTGCATTTTGGGAGCTTATGAGTATGTTTTAGCATTTCCGGTTCGGAGTCTGCATCACTGTTATGGTGGGATTCATCGTAGTCATCAGCTTCGCTTGAATTGGAGGAATGGTTACGTCGCCGCGCCAGTCGGCCGCGCAAGGCCGTCTTGCTGTTACTGTGGTGCACTTTTTATTGCACTCCCGATGGTCGCAGCTTCTTCGTTGGCCGTGTCTGTTGAGTTTTCCTGCTGTTTTTGGCTAATTAGCAAAAAAAATCTTTTCGACATCCATATTTAACTTACCTCAAAATTTTGCACCCGACTGGTCCAGTTTGCCATCAATGAGAAAAGAACAAAGGCCGGAAGTTCGCCAGCCATCGCTCTTTTCGTTGACAGCCGTCACCTATGGTATTGTCGTTTACGTAAGCAAGTCAGACAGTATGACCTGCTATTTATACGACCTGGTTTAATGACCGCTTACACCGAATGTTGGTGCAAACGAAGTTTGCGCAAACTGTCGGACGCGGGGTTTGACCCTTGTTTTTCGAAATTTGCAAACAAACAAACATGTCAGCTGGCAATTTGAACGATGCCCAAATGTAGGCACTAATTAACCACGGCAGACACGTTGTGGCTAATTATTTTGCAAGCAAAAAAAAAAGAAAAAAACATCATTTATATTTAATGGCTTCCGGGTTTAAATCCCAGCTCAGGTTTGAATTTGAATTCAAAGTCCAGACCAGCCGAGGGCACAACACAACGGGTTCTACCGGGTGAGCCGATGAGAAAAACTCTTCTGGTTGATCAGGCGTAGTGTTTCCTCTGCTGATTTGAATTTTGAATTCAAATTCAAGCCTGAGCAGGGAAACAAATGTCGACTTAGCTGTCAAAATTGAGGTTGCGTTATGTCAGTGACATTTTCATTAAGGTTGGTTCGCCAACCTCCGCTACCACTAGCTGTCAAACGACCATTTGACGTTTGAGAATTTTTCACCCCCCACAAGATATTTGCCTGGCTTGAAATGAACTGAAAGATCATAGCTCTTAAGCCGGAGCATGAATCGCTGCAGCCTTGCCGGAATCTTATGAAGCGGTTTTTTACTTAGTACAGCCATACAAAATAGCAAACAACTCTTTTTTAATCTGGGCATCATTAACTTCACAATCCGTCAAAGACGCTGAAGCATATGCTATCGGATGCCTGTCATGCATTATACATGCGCATACTGCAAATTTGGAAGCATCAACAGATAAAACTAACTGTTTTTCCGTATCAAAATAGGTAAGAACCGGTGCACTAGTAATTGCTTGCTTCAAATGTTTAAATTCTTCTACGTTAATAGTATCCCAATGCCAAACTACATCTTTCCTTAATAAGTCGCGTAAGTTTTTATTCTTCACTGCTTAATTTTCTACAAATGACCCTTAATAGTTGATCATTCCCATAAATCTTTGCAATTCCTCTACTGACTTTGGAGCAGGAATTTGCAAAATAGCTTTTATTTTTTCATTATCAGGGCTTACCCCACTCTCATCAAAAATATTACCTACAAACTTAATCTTATTTAATCCTATTTTGGATTTATCTTTGTTGAATTTAAGCCCAACAGCTTTTGCTCTTTCCAGTACTGTCAATAATATTCTATTATGCTTTTCAATTGTGTCTGCATATATAAAGAAATCATCTATATAAATAATAAGACCCTCAATATTTTCAAAAAGTTTTATAATTTCGCTATGGAAAATTTCTGGTAATCTAGCTTTTCAGTCCTCTACATTAGGGAATGGAAAACGAGGTCTCAGAATAGCCTCATTTAAATCTAAGCATAATCTTAATTTGCCGTTCGGTTTTTTAATCAGAACTATTGAATTCACTCATTCAGTTGGTTCAGAAACAGGAACTATAACTTGTAAATCAACCATTCTTTTTAATTAATTTTTTAAATGAATTTGCAAACGAAATGGTATTTTCCTCGGTGGATCAATTACAGGAGTTACACTTTTATTCACTTTTAATTTACGTTTATGTTTCAAAAAGCCTAAACCAGTAAAAATTGATGCATAATCTTCAAAAATTTTATTTGTTCTGCTTATTATAGTAACATTGTGAATAAGATTCATATTTATGGCTGTACTTAAACCAATAATATTTTTATAAGGCATTTTTAGAATATGAAAATTTTCTGAGTACTGTTCATCACGAAATACAAAATTTATCTCTATAATGCCCAAATGCTGAAGTTTTTCACCACTTACAGTTAATAATCTAATGCGTGACTCTTGAACTTTACTAGTTAAATTAAAAAATTTTACAATTTCTTCTGAAATTATATTTGTTTGAGCTCCAGTATCTACTTGAAAACTGAAACTTTTATTTATAATCATCACCTCAATTGTCCATTCTTTTGCTTCACCGTCGTATAGTTGCTGTTGTTGTTTTAAACCGTTATCACGCACTGCAACAATTTCGCCACAACGTTTTTTGTATAAACTGCAATTTTCGTCTGACAGAGAGGCTGAGAGCACTTGTAATGTTCCAACGAAGAGATCGACGCACTCATTGTTGTTGTCATTGTAGCCTTGTTTATCGAACTGCGGGAGCGCTTGCAACTTTCCAACGAAAAGTCCCCACCATCGTCGTCTTCTTGATATATATTTTGTACACATTTATATTTACCATTCGAGTTACTGTTTCTTGACTGCCTATGTTCATAATTGTCTTTTGAAAAGCACATTTTTGCGAAGTGATTCCTTTTCCTACATATATTGCAAATCACGCCATATGCCGGACATCTACTTAGATGAATATTTCCACATTTGTTGCATTTTTGCTGCGAACCGCTAGACGACGTCTGCGTTGACCTTTTGTTGTTGGTATTTGTTGCTGACCATTTATTAAATTTTTGTATAGCACCGACATATGCTTCAGAATTTTCGCTACTCACTTGTTGAAGTTGAGAAACATTTCCTTTGACAATTTCTAGATTTTTCGATATGTCTACCGCTTTCTGTAAAGTTATATCACCTTCACTAAGTAGTCTTTCTTTTATGAATGATTTTTGCATTGACAATCCGCAAATAAAAATGTCTTTGACCAAATCTTCACGTAAGGTTTCGAATTTGCAATTAAAACTTAAATTTTTTAACACGGTGACATATTCATTAATTGATTCCTTGGCTTCCTGCTTTCTGATAAAAAACGTATGCCTCTCCATGGCAAGATTGACCTTTGGTAGAAAATAGGAATCAAATTTTTCCAGTAAGTCACTGATTTTTCACTGCGTCAACATCCAAATTAAAAGAGTTAAAAATTAATAGTGCTTCTGGACCCATGTGGTGTAAAAGAAGCGCCACTTTTCAGCCTGTATCAGCCTGGTTCGAATTTTTTAAGTGAATCTGTTGAATAGCTGACGCGAAAAATTGCGGAGACTGCATTGCAACTTTTTTTTTCGTCTTCAACTATTTTTTCTTTTGGTGGCATTACTCTTTTAAAGTAACATCTGACACCATATTAAAACACAAGATATGTATGCCGCTAAGTCTTGAACAATACTGCCTTTATTGTTTTAATTTAAACATTACTAAAGCTACATGTAATAAGTAATATATTACATTATAGAAAGAGAGTATATTATATACATATACAAAACAGGGTGATATGTATTATACAACAAATTTAACAAAATGACCAAAATGACGGCACAATTGCTTTAATTTCTGATCTTAATTTCTGTGACTTTGTGTCGAGTTACTCTACTAATTACTCTGATGACGGTCAATTATTTTCTCTTTTATCTTCGGTCATTCTTAAGACTTATGTTAAATTTAAACAAACCTATGAATTAAAATAAAAATTATTTTGAATTCATAAACTTCATTGAATATTGTGTGGGAAACGGGTGAATAAACTAATTATATGATAATTAAGTGAAACAAATTATAAATATACCAGTTAATTTCCTTTCTTTTACTTTTTACAACTCGAAACTTTGCACTTTTATTCTTAATTTTAGTTAAGAGAAAAATTAGCTAATTTTGTTTCTTACACATTTTACAACTCGAGATATTGCACTTTAATTTTTAGCTTTGTATAGGAGCTGAGCGAAGGGCATGACGGATCTTGATAAAAATTTGTGTGACGTTTCATAATTATGAAATAATAGCACATGTTAAATTTCATGTTTCCTTCCTTAATCGCCAAATAATCACTTTTTGGGTATATGTTTTCATAAAAAATTTAATTCGCTCTTGTTTGTTACTGTACGGAAAAGCCGAAAAATGAAATATTGCAGAAAATTATTTGGAGATTATAACTGCATCAAAGTGAAAAAAAGAAAATAAAAAATATATTTTTCATATTTAAGTTGCTATAAATTATTCCATGGTTAAAAATACTAAAAACTTTAACAGATTAAAAAGTTTAACTAATTAAAAAGCTTTAAGAAACCGTTTCAAAGAGGTTCCTATCTGTAATACAGGGTCCGCCTTCTAACGTTTTTTTTTATGGTGACACTTAGCTCATGTTTGATTTGACAGATAATTAGTTTTATCCTTCCGCTGAACGAATATGGTTGTGTATACGCTTGAAGAACGCTGGGAAATATTGCGACATTACTTTGAAAATCATGGTAATGTTGCAGAATGTGTGCGAAAATTGCGTACGGATTTTGGAAGAAGGGAAGCACCGTCAGCTCCGTATGTTCGTTATCTTGTGAAAAAAGTGAAAGAAACTGGCATCCTCATCGATAAACCAAAGCGTGAAAAGCCAAAAACAGTGCGTACAACCGAGAATATTGCTGCTGTGGCAGAAAGTGTGCGTGAAGCGCCATCAACATCAATTCACCGTCGTTCTCAACAATTGAACATTTCGGAGACATCATTGAGACATCATTGAGACGAATTTTGCATAAAGACCAACTGACCATCCAATGCGTTTTCGCTTCGCTAAGTGGGCCTGCGATCGACTTACAGAAGATGCCGATTTTGCCAAAAAATATCATCTTTTCAGATGAAGCTCATTTTGATCTTGGCGGGTATGTAAACAAGCAAAATTGTCGCATTTGGGGCACAGAAAACCCGCACGCATACATTGAAAAGCCGCTGCACCCAAAACGAGTCACTGTTTGGTGCGGATTTTGGTACAGAGGCATAATTGGGCCATTTTTCTTCGACAAAAATTGAAGAGGAGGATATTGGCAACATTTGGTTTCAACAGGACGGCGCTACGTGCCACACAGCCGAAGCTACACTCGATGTTTTGCGCCTTGTTTTTGAAGATCGCATTATCAGCCGCAGAACTGATGTCGTTTGGCCACCTCGGAGCTGCGATTTGACACCGTTGGACTATTATTTGTGGGTTGCCCCAAAGATAAGTGTTACGCTGACAAGCCAGAGAAAATTGACGCTTTAAAGGACAATATTCGTGAAGCCATTGGTGAAATACAGCTGCACACAATCGATAATGTGCTTAAAAATTGGACCGATCGTGTAGGCTACTGCATGGCCAGCCGAGGAAGCCATTTGAATAAAATTATTTTCCATTATTAACCGGAAGGATTGTACTTTCAAATAAAAAAAAGAAATTTGAGAAAATATCCAGTAGTTTTTTTTATAGAATTTTCAAAAAAAAAAAATAATTTGTCGGACCCTTTACTTTTTAAG
This sequence comes from Dichetophora obliterata, assembly GCA_963920525.1. Lineage (NCBI taxonomy): Eukaryota > Metazoa > Arthropoda > Insecta > Diptera > Sciomyzidae > Dichetophora > Dichetophora obliterata. The sequence goes on along the minus strand of OY986436.1, from coordinate 167,452,360 downwards.
ATATTGCATAAAGCTGATGACACCTATGAATGCCATTTTTGCTGTACTTCCGCTTATAGCTGGAAACAGGGGGGAGATGGACCCCTGAGCCATTGTATCTGAGCCATAAGATTTTTTCTTGTCTTGGCCCAAGGAATCAACCAGCGCCAATCGAAACGTTGATCTGGGACACCGTGTATATAAAAATATTTAAAACTTTTTTAGCCTTGAAGCGTAAATCATTGAGTGATGCACCCACTATTTGCTAATAATTATTATGATAAGATTTATAATTCTTACAAACTAAAATCAAATGAAGGATTGGAGCACTCAAGCTACTCAAATACTCTATAACCTTAGTCTATAATACGATTAAATCACAAAATTTTGCTAGTTTCTATTTATTTCAAAGTCCAATTATTTGCGACACATGATAACCATAAAGACGTGACTAGGATTCTTTATTCTTCCATTAACTTGGCAACTGAATGAAACGGACATGCTATTTAATGGACATGCTTAAATGTGCTAATTACAGGCTTTATGGACTCATTATTAAATTTGCATTTTTTAATTATTTTACAATTACTGTAACAAAACCGCAAGCATAAAATTTGTGTAACAATCATGCGTTTTTTGCGGTTATTTCATTTGGTTGCAGTCGCAAAGTGTCGCAAAGCAAAAGCTATGGAATGTTAATTAAATATTTTCTAATAAATGTTACTAAATTCCAGCGAATTTTCCTATTTAGTGTTACACAATGCTTATTTTAATTAAAATAATAAATCGTTTTAGCTGCATTCGTGTGCATACTTTTATCCTTACACATTAAAACAGTTTAACGTGTTATTGGATTTAAGGCAACAATTTTGTGACACCAACGTAATATTATAATAAAACTATTTGACTAAGTGATTTTGGGTAAAGATTACTAAACAATTAAGAATTTTAATCACCAAAACAATTACATGCTTTTAATCAGTTGAGTTGATAACATAGACTGAGGCAGATATCGAGTCCTAAATATTAAAGCATTATACGAGTTGAAATAATTGAAACTTTCAAATTTGTTCTGTATTTGAAATATCTAAAATAATTACACGGATAATTGCTGGTAAAGAACAGATTAACATTTGCTCTTTAATATTATTCAACACAGTGAATAACCATAAACCAAATAATAGCAAAAAACAAAAACCATTTTTTGATTCCTTCACACAATTATGCTCGAAGTATCCCGAATTAATTTCTGCATTGTTTTTCTACCACCCAGATGACTAATTAGGCAAACCAAGTGCTACAAAACGTTTCGAAATAATTGTTTAGTTTATTTTATTGGCTTTTCATTTCACTTCCTAGAATTGCCATATAAAGATTCCGTTTGCGAAGAATAAATGAGGACTTCATATTAACATCAGGCACTCTTTCAAATAAGGGCAAACCACCACCCACACCCAACCTCCATCCAATCATTACGAACTACTAATTGTCTTAATTAATAACAAGCGTTGCTTAAATTAAATCGAAGTGAATGGCAAAGGACATTATGACAAAATTAAATTACTGAACACACGCTTAGAGCATCAAGTTTATGTTTGTGTGCGACACGGATGCATGAGGGTTGTTTAAAGAGTAGAAACATTTAAGATATTTGTATTAGAAAAGGCAAAATGAAAGCATTTTAGAAGCTTAGAAGAAGTAAATCGGCCAAAATCCTTTCAAGGGTTGAAATGGCCAAATGGTTTTTGTATTTATTTTTTTGTAAAAGAAGTTTAATATCAATTTAACAAGGATGTGCTTTGTAAAATTTTGAAAGCAGTTTTATTCAAACACAAACATTCTTAAAAACTCACTTTTTGCAAATTCTTTATTGACAAAAGAAGTCGAAATGAAAAAAAAATTGTATTTTTGTAGTATATGTGTTTTACAACAAAAGCTTTACCAAAAACAAACAAATTTGTAAATAATATACATACATTTGACCATATATGAATTTGGTATTCCAGTAGCTCGTTCCTGTAACTCGTAGCTATCGTAGTTACCGACTCATATTACGTAGTTACTCTCACCTGCATTGTTTCTGTACGTATCCTGAATCGATTTCTGTTCGATTCGTTCTTTCCAAATCGATAAGCTATCACATGTTCCGATTTCATTTTAATGGAACCTTTTAAAACAGTGTTTCTGTACGTAAAGTGAATCGATAACAATGCGTCACTTTTCTTACTGGCTTTGCGGCAAGTGAGATTTCTATCGATTTATCAAATGTCAGTAATGTTGTGTATTATTAAGTTATAAGTACTCGAAATATACCTTTAAAAATGGTTACTTTCATATAAGTCGAATTTTTTTCGATTGAAATATTTTGTTATTCTTAAAAAAGTTTTAGTTTTAAAGGTAATGCAATTGATAAATAATGCCCTTTTACATAAAAGTTAAAAATTTTAGCAAAACAGTATATGTTTGAGCTATGAAAAAGTACCCGGTTGCATATATTTGCTGAGTTTTTGCAGCACAGCACTAAGTGTAAAATTATTTACATTCATAATCGGTTATTATTTCCACAACCATTAATACTCATCATTATAACATAATTAATTTTCTTAATTATGTTTTCTAAAAAGTTTTAGCGCAACTAAAATAATATATTCCAGTAAACAGCTGCATGTCATTTGACTCAATTTCGTAATTTTTTCTTCTCGATTTGTGTTCTTTTTCATCATGGTCCAAATTTTTACCAAATTACATGTACAGAAATATAAGTTGTCACGAAATCGGTAACTACGGATCGATAACGGCTGACGTCACACAAATCGGAAACTTGCCGATTTTTTTACAAGAACGAGCTACATTTTCAAGTTTTCACCTTTACAAATCACTAAAAATTTATCATGTAAGTAAGGGGTCGTCCATAAACTGCGTTACTGATTTTCCGGTTTTTTTCACCACCCCTCCACCTGCGTTACTTTTCGTAGTGCTTTTCAAAACCCCTCCCCACCCATAAAGTAACGTGACATATGAGTTAATTCATTCGAATGATTATATATTTTGACTAGCTCTGCCAATTTTCACTAGTATTAGTGACTAGCATCACTAGATACATTAAAGGAACAATTGGAAAAAAATCAATAATTAATATCATCTGTAAAAGCTATTCCATCTGCGATCCAAGATTCGATGCTCTCAATCACTGGGATAGAAGAAGCTGTTAGCTTTGTTGAGGATTCTTCAAAATATAATTTTTCATCGGATTCTATGTCGACACATTCAGATGAATCCTCACTTCTAACGCAAAGAAATTCACCTGGTCTTTGACAGAGTACCCTTAAAGGCTGCACCCGAGCTGCACCAAGTTCTGTGTTTTTGTGTAAATGCTTTCTGAAAATTGATTTATTTAAATAGTATTTTTTATTCCGATTTATTGTAAACGGTATAATACAAACTTATGGCAATTCATAGAAGTTTTAAAAACGAAATACAAGCCGCAGGTAGGACACGACCTTGAACCGATTTCTTCTTTCTGAGAAGGACAGTACATGTCATACGGTATCTCCTTTGATCAAGAACATTCAGGCCTTAACGTCAAAGCCTGTCGCAAAAGCAAAGACCCAAATTTTTCAGACGTGTGCTGAGATGGTGAAGGAATATCAAAAGGTTCCTGTGTCGAGGGAAAAGGTGGTAGAAGAAATCGTTGCAACAAAAGTTAACCATCAATTTAGACGATCAAACATAAACATGTAAGGTTAAAATTTTTTGAAATGATTGTGTTATTAATTAGAGGTATTTCGTCGATTTTTTAATTTTTGGTAACGTTACAATATCTAAACACCTCCCCCCCTACCGTTACTTATCGTAGTGCATTTCAAAAACCCCTCCCCCCCCTAAATCGGTAACGTAGTTTACGGACGACCCCTAATGAATATAAGAAAAAAACCCTGTTTTAATTTTCAAAATATTTTTTATACACTATATCTGGCGGAGCTAAAGTATATTAACCGAAACTTGCATGTGATCAAATATAGTGTCGAAAAAACCGAAGTAGAAAATATTTTGGACCAGTTCGATATTGACAATTCCCAGATTTATTCGTTTACTACCAATGCTCAAACTTCCAAAACAAACGGTATTAAAAAGGTTATTTTCATTTTTGTACAACGAAAAAAAATAAAGGTTCATATTATCTACTCTATGTAAATATCTATGTTTTTAACCTTCTGTTTGAACAGTATAAGTTTCCAGAAAATATTAGACACACACTAACCGTCTTTGACAAAATTATGCAATATCGTAAAAAAAATACTGATTTGCCTTTTCAAGCTCTTGTTTCAAAGAAAAAGCTAAAACCTCACATTAAAAAAGTATCACAAGCAGAAACTACTTAAAACGCCATCGATTAAATAAAAAATATCAGATTTAGGGGGAATTTGCCCCTTTTCCCCTGCCTGCGCCCTTGGACATGATGAAGTATAGGTGATTCCTTGTTGAGCTATCGGAGGAGGCTCTGTGTCTACAAAAAGATGGTGGGTGTCGATTTATTTTTCATTTCACATAAAACGCTCGACAGGACCTTATATGCGAAATTAAGAAGGCTTATCCCACGGTAATTGGCACAAATAGTGTGATCGCCTTTCTTGTGGATTGGGTAGAGCACACTGAGATTCCAATCGTTCGGAATGCATTATTCTGATTAATTCTGCATAGAAGCTTGTAAATGCATTTAAATAGAGCTTCGCCTCCATTCTCAAACAGCTCAGCAAGTAAGCCATCAGCACCAGCGGCTTTGCTATTTTTAGGCTAAGGTATTGCTGTCAGAACTTCATCATAATCGAGCAGTGAAACCTCGATACTGTCATCCGCAATTGGGGTCTCCGGAATATCATCTCTATTGTTGGGATTGTTGTCAGCGTCACAATTTAGAAGCTTAGGGAAGTGTTTCCTCAATAACGTCAGGGTACTCTGGATAACTGTTACATAATTGGGGTTTCCAGGATATCATCTCTATTGACGGGATTGTTTTCAGCGTGACCATTTAGAAGCTTAGAGAATTGTTCCCTCAATAACGTCAGGGTACTCTGGATATCTGTCACTAGATTTCTGGTTTTAAAACCATTGGAAAGGCGTCTTATCTTTTCGAAAAATTTTCTGACCTTATTCCTGTTGCCATACATCTCAATCTTCTCATGCTCGCACTTTTCTACCTCTCTTTTTCCGCCTGAAAATAAGTCTCTCTTCCCTCATTTTCTCTTTCTCCTCTGCTCCTTAGCAGCGCGCCGACAACCGACTGCAGGGTGGCTTTGTAGAAGGTCTCTTTCTCTGCGTCTTGATCACTTGGCTGCGACAAGATAGTGATCCACCACGGAACGTGCGTTTATCCAATACATTAGCAGAGTGCCTTCCGTCGATAAAAACGTGATCAATTCGGTTTCTGGTTTTTTGATCAGGGGACATCCAGGTAGCCTTATGAATATTGAGATGCTTGAATCTAGTGCTACTTACGACCATGCTTCGTGCTGCGACGAAGTCAATCAACCTTATTCCATTATCGGAGAAGTTGTCGTGGAGGCTGAACGTTGAAGTCACCAAGCACAATTTTTGCGTCGTGACGGGGACAGCGCTCGTAAGCATTTTCAAGGCGCTCGTAGAAAGTTTATTTTAATAATCAAGCTTCTTTAATTCAGTTATAACTTCGGGGTTGAAATCGAGCTATAATTTCAGAAAAGTTCTTCTATGATATCAGGCAAACCAAATTTTAGGTCTAAGAAGACATACACTTGTTAAAAGAAGGGCTGGAATTCCTGCCTGACCAGGCATTACATTTTCTGATGGGTGCTTTATGTAGAAGTTAAGTTTATGAATCAAAGATATCGACGTTATAAAGAATACTATTTGAGCAATTAAAAATTTGAATTTGGTTTCAAGAAAAACAAGCAAAAGTACAAACAAATTTTCTAAAAAAAACAATTCTGTTTTTAAAAAAAATGAGAATGTCAGAATATTATACAATTTTTTATTATTTTGTAACGGTCGGCAATTTGCTTAAGTCGATGTTATTATAAAAACTGCTTGTTTTTGTCTCTGGTGGGCGAAGAAAAAATAAACCGAGTTTACTAAAAACTTCTATTTTTTTCGTAAGTCTACTGCTGTTTTTGACTATCCCTTTGAGCCAAAATATTTACTGTGCAACTACCTACGCCGTACATAGGTACTTGATAAGGGGGAGGGGGTTTACTAAAGCAAAAAAGTTAGTTTTTTCATTTACCCTTGGAATTTCTGAGCGTCTAAGAACTTTCGAAATTTCTTAACCGATTTCAACAATCGAAGTTAATGAAATTTTATTTATTCTCAGTGCAGTCTTCCCTGCAAATCTTAATAATGAACAAAAATTTCCGTCATTCAATTCAGGCTCCTCGAGTACAATAGGACCAGAATCATTAGTAGTTGTTGTCTACAAAATAATATTATTGATTGAATAATAGGTGCAGGTTTTGCTCTATAACTCTAGACTAATTTTTTTTGTTTGGAGTAAATTTTTTGTTGGGACAACATCATGATATACAGTATAATTAGCTTAACGTCCTTCAATTAAATTTCAACAAATATATTCATGCCCTTAAGCGAAAAAGGCGCTTAAGTAAATTTTTCAAACGGCCTTATGGAGGCAGATATTTTAATTCGCACCTAAGTGAGGCTCATAAAATTAAAAAAATAAATGCGCCTATCAATAACTTATGTACTAAAAAAGATTTCGTTTCAACAAAACGAAACATTGATTTTCTGCTGTTGACATACATACTCTCTTAAGCGAATAGGCAGCTAAGCGAATTATACTGTATAATTTTAAGAACTGATCTGCGAAACTAATCTAATATTTGTGGTATTTGTTTTATTTGTGAAGATTATACACTTCTTTTGTACCTTTCAAATTCATGGATTCCTTTGTAATTAGTTACCCAATTTCTGGTCACAACCTCCTCCAAAGAAATCAAGCTTACCAAAGAAAACACATACTGAACAAAGCGCTTTAACTTCATCTTCTGAATAATACTCAAGCCATTGGTTCTCGCTTAACCAGTTCTTCTAAGAAGACAACATCCCAATTTTCGTTTCCAAGACAGGAAACTTGTAATTTTTATATCAGACTGATATGGCTTAAAAATTACCAACGTAATTTTATCGAGCTTAATTCAATAAGAATGATGATGTTGAAAGCTCTTCTAAACCTCCAGATGATGATTGTTGCAATTCTTTCACGATTTGGGTATCAGCCGTTGTCTTTAAAGTAAAAAAGAAAAATCAATTAAATTATAATTATACTATTACTAGCAGGCCAGTGTTGTCAACGTCTTCAACACGGACGTTTTTTATCAATCTCCTTAACGCCTTAAAGATGGGACAGTTTTTTCACAAATGTGCTCATTTTTACCTAATTTTGATTTTCACTAATTTTTATGTTATATGGTTAATTTTGCGACATCCGACTTAGTGATGCGATATGGAATCATCGCCCTTATTGGATTAAGACAATACATATCAAAGAAATAAAAAATGGTATATTTTCTTTGTTTTGTTTTTTTTTTTTAGTTTTGGAGCGGCGTTCTGCATTTATATGAATCCATGGCAAAATTATATAAGGTAGTGTTAGGGCGGAGAGCCGGTGACCGAAACTGTCAAAACGAAGTTGACATTTCATACAAAATCTGCAACCAATGAGAATGCAATATGAAAGCAAAAATTGTCAAAAATACCAAAATGGCTGAGTTTGACAGTTATGGTCACTAAGAAAGAGAACACATTCAGCCCTCACTGAATAGGGTTATTCACACTGACTTGGGTAGTTGGGTATGGGTAGATTGAGTACTATTGGTTATTTTGAGCACCTTAAATTGCAATTGAGTACTTTGTAGAATAGTTTTGGGCAGTGCTGCATGTTTGTGTGATCTCCCCGGTTGCCACCATTTTTTGTCATTTTATGCGCGAAAAATTTAGGCCAATAATTGGACGTAAAAAAGTTATTCTATATACGAGTAATTTGAATCTTATCATTTACTAGTAATCCAGGTTAAAACGTTGTCCTGTCACATACCGGCTTACTGCCACATAAGAATTTTCATGCCAATCGGAAAAAAAATTTAAATTTTTTGTATATCTGAACTGGCAAAATTAGCCTAAACTATCTCGTAGGCAAAACAAATCGACTGGCAAAATTTCGGCGCAATCGGCTAGTAGTCAATTTTAATGATTTATGAAAAAGTGGGCGTTGCTATAGATCAACCACGCCCATTTTTAGTACTGTTCCCTAATGTAACCATACAAACTAAAATTAAGTCTTATACGATCAAAATCGTCTTAAATAAAGTGTTTTAATGGAATTGTGGGCGGTGAAAAGGGGTGTTCACGAACGATTTTATACATATATAAGGGCGGTAAAAGTAGGCGTGGCAAAATTTATATATCTAGTGGCCACTACTTGGTCTCATAGCAAATATAAAAAAAGTTTCATTACAAAAACATGCACAACTCAGGAATTAAAATTTCTGAAAAGTAGCCGTAGTTATAGTTCGACCACGCCCATTTTTCGTTGAATTATCGATAGTAGCCATACGAACTAAAATACAAAATTTTAGTCCAATACAACTGAATTCGTCTGAAATATAGCGTTTTAATTAACTTGTGGGCGGATATAGGGGGTGTGGCGATATTTTTTGTGTATTATTCGAGATATTAGCCTTGACAACAAATATTGCAAATTTTATGCCCTTAGGTTTATTATTGCCTATTTTTTCAAAAGGTGGTAACACATGGAAAAAGTACTCAATTTGGCAAGAAAACAATCTACCCAAACAAGTCAGTGGGTCAGCTTGAGTAGATTGGTAGATGGGTACTTGGGTAGAATGGTACTTTACAAAAACAAAATGTACGACATTCAATCTACCCAATCTACCCAACTACCCAAGTCAGTGTGAATACCCCTAATGTATGTATCTCACTTTTCGCCTTGCTCGAGGCTCATCTTTTTTTTTTTGTTGCGGTGTGCTTGCTGAGCACGAAGAGAAAAATAGAGAGCAACATGGAGTTTTTTGAAACTCTCGCAACACAAACGCGTCAAGAGACAACGAATAAGTAACGCGTGGCAGCTGGGATGATTTCTTAAAAACTAAATACCTTAATTAAATATACTTATTATTAAAATTTCGAAGGAAAATATACCTAAATTAATCTGTAGCACAAATATGATATTTTAAAATTGTTTCATAAAAATCGACATAGAACTTTTGGAGTAAGGTCGTAACTTTAAATTTTCACTTCAGTTTTATATAATTCTATAGATAGATATAGATATATAAGCGATAACGTAATTATTCAAAAATATAGACGGGTTCTGGGCTGACTTTCATACGACCTTTTCATACTATATCTTAATAAAGATTTTTTTTTTCATTACAAAAAAGATCTCTCTTTATACCTAAATCGCAAAGGCGCGTTATGCGCACCTTACACGGTCAATCATTTGACGTCAATCAGGTATATGTGTTAGTAAATATTTGTTTGTATGCGTTAAAGCTAAAACTCAATACTGCGTTAGGTCGGTCGTGCGTTGACAGCTAGACTAGAAACAACGAGTTCTTATGAAGTAACACTAAATGCGACCTCATACTTTGCTTCGACCTCATCCCGTAAAAATGTAAAGCAGGGGTAAAGTACGATCACGGTTGTGAGTAGAGAATTGTGTACTAGCTCGCGCGTTTGACATTCCATGCCAATGCTGGATTGCATTTTCGTTGAGAAATTTTAATATGCGGGTATTTCTTGTATTTCGATGGTAACAAATTTGTCAAATGGGATTTTAAAATTGGTCTGACTTTTTTAAATTTTTATGTTGTTAAAGTAATATGAGAACGATTTTGATGAATTTAATATGATATAAATATAATTTAATGATATATCTTATTAAAATTAATGCATATACTAATATCATAAATAATCTATACATATAAAAAGTAAAACACTGTCTGTATGTCTGTGTGAAGCCTATAAACTCGAAAACTACTGCACCGATTGATCTAAAATTTGGACAGTAAATTTGTTTCAGTTAGGAAATGGTTTTTTTTGCCACACCTCTTTTACCGCCCCCAAATCGATTAAAATGTTGTATTTCAGACGGTATGGATCGTATAAGACTAAAATTTAGTAATATAGTTTGTATGGTTACTGTCGGAAACTGTACTAAAAATGGGTTTCCATGCCCCCTTTTACCGCCCACTAATCAATGAAAATGCTTTATTTCGGACGGTTTGGACGTATAAGACTAAAAGTTGGTAATTTAGTTAGTATAGTTACTGTCGGCAACTGTACTAAAAATAGGCGTGATCGCTATATAGCCACGCCCAATTTCGGTTTCGTGAGCTCATTTTGCACACTGGGAAGATATCATGCAACACATTTTTAATGAATACATATGAAACTTTTGATAAAATGATAAATATCAATAAACTATAAATATATGAACCATAATATAACAACTTCAGGCTGCTCAACGAGTATATATTATAAGCGATTTCACTAGTCGCTCGTTATTTTTTGCTTGCTGATATTAGCCACTCATCGACAGAACAGGATATTTTGATGGGACATTTATTTTATATCCCTTCAAAAGTGCGAGTTTGTTTACATTTTGTTTTCTGTATTTTGATCGGTATTTTTAATGTGCTTGCCTGTTTCCTCTTATTTGAATATCTGAAGAAATATTGCACATTTTATGAATGAAAATAAAATTTTACAGCTTCTTATTTGCATGTGCATGGTTGCCGAATTTATTTTGCTTCCAGCTGGACATTTTTGTTGTGATTTTGTTGTAGCTATATTTTAGTTGCTGCTGCAGAGAAGAATTTTTAGATATTTCATTAGCTGAATAGAAAGACAGAATTCTGATTCGGCTAATGAAATAATTATTAAATAATAAAAAATATGGAGCAATAAAATAGAATTGGTTTAGCAGTATTTTATAAATTTAAAGTAAAACAAAGAAATATTGTAGATTTTATGAATGAGTATAAAAATTCAATTGGATACAAATTTTGCAGGTTTTTATTTATATGTGTTTTTTTCTTCAATCTTCTTGTAGTTTCCGAATTTAGTTTGTTTCTAGCTAGAAATTTTCCCTGTAGCAACATTTGGTTGCTACTTTGGATACTCAAGCATAATTTTTAGATACTTCCATGGTTGTCTCCAGGGGGGAGAGGGAAAGGGGCGCTTGCCCCTTATGTAGTATATTTTATTAAAGGTATTTGTAATACCTTTCATTTGTAACTGCATTATATTGCAATTGGATAATGATTTTGTGTTCTATTAATTAAAACATTTCAATGTTTTTATTTTGTTTCTAAAAATTTTCATAAAATGGAACATAAGTTGGCCCAATTTACATCTGAATTGACTATTCAAACTTTCAAATCAGAACATTTTTTTAATTTGGTGGAGCAGTGTTATTGCTCAATTATCTCAGTTACAACTACAAACTACAAAAGGCAAAATTACAATAAAAAAATTTAAAATTTGTTTTTGTACGAATACGAATAAAATATTCGAAATGTGTACCAAACTAGAAAACATTTTTTAATTAAAGAATACGTATTGAAAAGTGTTTGTGAAACAGGTGTTAATAAAATGGTATCGTAAATTATAAGGCCGTGTTCATATTACGCGTTTTTGTCGTGAAAATTTTACACTTCTACAACTAAAACAAAGTTATCAAAGCACTAAGTTTAAGCGCAACTTACAATTTAGAACAGTTTTTGATTCTCTCTTAAAATTTTATATTTTAAGCTTTCGGTTTCTTTGATTTAATATGAAGATATATAAAAAAATTTCACTGTCTAGGGGATTGGGGCAAGCGCCCCTTTCCCTCTCCCCCTGGAGACATCCATGGAAGTATCTAAAAATTATGCTTGAGTATCCAAACCAAAATGTTGCTACAAGGAAAATTTCTAACTAGAAACAAACTAAATTCGGATACTACAAAAAGATGGAAGAAAAAAACACACATACATATAAATAATAAGCTGTAAAATTTGTATACAATAGAATTTTTATACACATTCATAAAATCTACAATATTTCTTTGTTTTACTTTAAATTTATAAAATACTGCTAGACCAATTCTATTTTATTGCTACATATTTTTTATTATTCAATAATTATTTCATTAGCCGAATCAGAATTCTGTTTTTCCATTCAGCTAATGAAATATCTAAAAATTCTTCCCTGCAGCAGCAACCAAAATATAACTACAACAAAATCACAACAAAAACGTCCAGCTGGAAACAAAATAAATTCGGCAACCATGCACATACAAATAAGAAGCTGTAAAATTTTATTTTCATTCATAAAATGTGCAATATATCTTCAGATATTTAAATAAGAAGAAACAGGCAAGCACATTAAAATGTAAACAACTCGCACTTTTGAAGGGGTATAAAATAAATGTCCCATCAAAATATCCTGTTCTGTCGATGGATAGCTAATATCAGCAAGCAAAAAGTAACGAGCGACTAGTGAAATTTCTTATAATATATGCTCGTTGGTGCTAAGTAGTTGTTGTGAAGTAGTTAATTGGCTACAATAAGGTTTATGCCAAAAAATATCAGCTGTTTATTAACAACATTGATGAAAAAACTCGTTGTTGTTTTTTTATGTAACACAATTTGGTTTCGTTAATAAACAGAGAAATTTTAAGTTTCAAAAGGAAAACAGATTATATCCCAAAAATATTGAAACATACGAGTGGTTGAAAAAGAGTGTTTTTTGGAGGCAGAGAAATATTTCTGATTAAGCTTTCCACACATTTTTTGGAATCAATTTTAGATTATTATTATACATGAGATATAAATGCCTTAACTATCATCTTATTCTTAATATTGAAGGAAACATAAATATACTCATAGTACTCTTAGTAGTCATATGAATATAAAATAGATAGAATGCAAACTAACCTATTCATAGTAAATGCTTAGTTCTCTCTTTGTTGAATAGACTTATTTTAATGTGTTTAGTTCCTAACTAAGAATTTAACTTCACAATTTAAAAAATTGTGCAATTTTTGCTTCAATTTATGTTTTCATAAAACACTCGTATATGTACATCTGCATTACAGAGTTGCCATGTAAATAAGGCCAGTAAGATGTTATTAAATTTTTTTGCATTTGTATATTTTGCATAATTTTTAACGTGCTGGCTTATGAAAAATGGTCCGTCAGGCTCTCGGCGGAAGAATAAAATGTTGAAAGCCATTAAAAGGATTACCGCTCAAAATTTGAATTAATGTGTATGCGACAGTAATATCGTTAATGCAAGAAACACACGCACACACACACACACCCATCTAAAGGGACCCAGAAAGCAGTGATGTCGACAAGCTTTTATAAATCTTAAATACATCAAGATTTCCAATTACTGTTTCTGTGGTGAGTCTGCATATGACTTTATGTAATAGTTATGAAAAGAGACTTTTATTTTCGGAAACTTTTAAGGGGCCAGTTTTTTAGTGTTGTCTTAAAACTGTTAAATTTTTGGTGGCCTAAGCATAGGCAAAATTTAATGTAAGATTAGCTTAACAATAAATTTTCCATTAGAAATAAAATGAAGATTTAATGCATCAATTGTGGCAACTCCATCGAATGTCAAAATCGGAGAATGACAACTCTTGCCTTCAATATGCATAAAGTTTTACCCAGAATTTAATCCATAAGTAACATACCTCCACACCGATTGCCAAACTTAATAAAGTTTTGAAAAGGAAATTCAATTTCATTTTCAATATAAGTACAAAATTTTGCCATGAAATCACAACTAAAGAATTTATGAGCACTTTAAGTAAAAAATACGTTTTTTTCTTAAAAAATTTAAATTTAAAGGCAATTTTCTCGAGAAACAACCAAAATTTTAACTATTTTTTATGACGTTGTTTGTTTTTCTTCGTCAATTCTCTATTAAACCGCTTTACATTGTTTTATTTTCATTGTTTTAGTTTCATTTACATTGATTATTGTCCTCTAAGTCTGGGACACCCTGTATACAAAAATAAAAAATGTGCCATATTATCAACAGAGCTGAGAGATTACGATTACAATACGATTGCGATTGCAGAAATCTTAAAAAAAAAAAACGAGACTACAATAAGAGTAATTCTTCATCGAATGAGCTAAGATTATGATTACTGTAACAGTAATTTCGATTTTTTAAAAATTGCGATTACTGCAATCGTAATCCGTTTTTTCTATTATAAGAATTACAGTAATCCATTGCAAGAATTACTTTTATTAAATAAAGCGTGATTTTTTTGCTATTTTTTTTCAGTGTAATTTTTTTTGACACCTCACTCGTGATTCGTAACATGTAGCAAAGTCAAAAATGCTTAGTAAGGAAATTTTGCTGTGAAAATATTATATTGTGTGAAATAGTTTCTGAAAAAACAATTTGTGATATTACCCTACGGAGAAAGGAACCGGTGATAGGTTCCCAAGGAATAGGGACCTGTCCTAATTCTGCCACCAACATATGAAACCGATTGGCCACTTTTACATGGCGTTGTCATTGACAGGGGTCAATTGTCACCTGCTGCATAACCTTGGAGCGGTCCAGTGACCGGTCATGAAAAACAGATATAAACAGATAAGCAGTTATATCAGGTCTGTCCTGTAATAGCTGTCCATTGGAGCTGCCACGGGACCAGTCATTTAAGGGCAACTGACTCTGCTTTCTCCGTAGGGTATCATTCGATTAAAGAATCATGGAGTCACTGTAAAAAATAACGGGAAATTTCAATTATTGTCTGTTCGGTACACTCATATTGAAATTATTTGTGTTATAATACTTTACTATTTTCTACTTTGCATTGTGTACAATATTAGTTTCTGAAAATCGAATTAATATTGTATCGATACTGCAAATTTTTCAATAAACTTTTCATTCAGTTTTAAAACTTTTCGTCGAACACATCGTTGTTTTTTGTTAGCTTTTACAAAGATCAAGTTCTCGGATTTAAATTTAACAATTCAACTTTCCTAATTCCGGTGAGCTTACTAATAAAGCAGTACTTTAAGCTTTCTCGTATCGGCATCTTGCTCTAAGGAAGACAGTTTAACAGAATTATTGGCATTGAGGGACGTTTATTTGGGCCAGCCAATGCATAAACATAATGTTGTACAGAAACTGAGAAATCTCTATGAGGAATATTCGTTTCAGTGGAACGCTTCCCACTGAACCATAAGCTAAGGTTTTACGTAAAGTGAGAGTTTTGCGAACGTTTTTGGATAGAATTTTTTGAACTAAAACTATTTTACGCACGCTTGACACTTGGGTGTAAGCTGGTGAATGCGTAACGGAAGTTCCAACGGAAGAGTCGAACGGAAGTTCCGGAAAGAGAGAGAGCAGCTAAACAGTTTCTGCAGCGATTAAAATTGGTTTGTGCACATAACAAAGCGTACGCTTAGTACTGAACAAACCTGTACTAAACTGCACAATGGGTTTGTGTACATAGCTAAGAGTGGTTTGTGCAGTACTTAGCGTACGTTTAGCTATGTACACAAACCAATTTTTAATGTTACAGAAGCTGTTGAACTGTCAAATTAAGTACAACTGGAATAATTTTAGTGTTTAGGTAAGTTCTAACACCAAATATTTGTATTGTGAATTTTCGGGTCAATATTACAAAATATGGCAGGAAGTGACACAGACTGTGGGTATGAAAGCGGTGCTTCAAGACCATCAACTAAGAAATTGTGCATAAAATGTGTGTGACAACATATTCAAGGTAAGATTTTAAACCTAGTGAGACCCAATCAGCTGATAATGAATCACAAAGCTTAGTGCGTATCTCATAATATTGCTGGCGTCGTAGCGTGATATGAAGCGTCGTATAAGACTAAAGTTTGGTAATTTAGTTTGTATGGTTATTTTCGACAACTGTACAAAAAGGGCGTGGTCGCACTAAAGCTACACCTATATATTGATAAATCATTAAAATTGACTACGTTGTCGTTTGAGCTGAAATTTTGTCTTAGTTTGTATGGTTACTCACAGCAAATGTATTAAAAATTAGTTTTCACGCCCCCTTTAGCCGCCCACAAACCAATGTAAATACTTTAATTGAGACGATTTAGGTCGTTTTAGACTAAAATTTGATAATTTAGTTCATATGGTTACTTTCAGCAACTATACTTAAAATGGTAAATATATTTAGCACTTCTAGGCATTCTTGTATATGGAAGCAAGGCGGTCTGTGGCAGGACAACGTCTTCCGGGGAATACTAGTACATACATAAAGAAGGAGCTAAATAAATTTTACTTCAGTTGTATGGTCTAAAACATACTCTTTTTTTTTTTAAAATTTAGATTTTTTATTTTTTCTGTAATATTTAAGCTGTAGAAGATTAAATTCGTGAAAATTATTTCCATTAATAAAAACTGTACTTCTTTTGCAAAATTCATAAGAAACTTATTTTGAGCCGAAAAAGAATCATTTTAGAAGCTGAAAACACTTCGTAAGCGAACCATTTTTGTTCATAAATGAGTTCATTTCGTTTCGTTTTTGCTTTCTTAAATGAGATAAAAAAATAATAATTTTTTTATCATATCAGTAGAAATCATATCTCATAAACGAATCAGTATATATTACTTTTTTATATACTAAAATTAGTTAAAAAAAGGAATAATTTAAACTTTTTTAAAATATTTATAACAGTAAATTAAAATGTTGACCTTCATACAAACGTCATATAAACTTTTTTACCAGTTTGAACTGATTCTCGTTATAAGAAAAGAGATGTATGTACTGCTACGCGTTCGAAAAACTATTTTTCTTTTCATCTACCAACAAGCCTGTCATAACATTTCTATCAAAAATTAAGATCAAGCCCAAATAGAAAGAAAACCACGACAACATGCCACGCAAAAAGTAATCAAATAATTTCCCAACAATTAACTTTACTAATTTGATATAATAAAAGTACAATTTATGGTTATTTTTTAACTCATTTCCGAACAAAATAAGGTTAAGGTACTTTAGTCTGACGAATGATACAAAAAGGGTTCATTTATGAGTGCCAGAAAGGAACGTTTCTACCCGAAAGGGTTCATATATGAATTCGAATTCGGTAGTTTTCATATATGAATTCGGTAGTTTTAGTGCAATGGGTTGTATTGACAAAATACACGATGATTTTGTCCTGCGTGGAGGTTCGGTTAGACCATGGCATAATAACCAGGCAGGGCCGACTCGGTGAGGAATAAAGAAGACAGCAGAGAAAAAGGAGCTAGTTGTCAAAATCAGCTCTTCATCTCGAATTTCTTTATGTTCATGTTTCGCAGTTGATTTTTGGTTTAACTTTCTTTTTTGCAAATTGAACACTTCCTCGGCATTTTATAGTTTTATTTACACTATTTTTATAAAATTTTTTTCACTCAAATTAACGCAAACTTAATACACTTGTCCGCACTATCTAAAATTTGAAAACATAATATTCTTAATTCATTTGACGTTTTTCCGAACTTCGTCATTTTGACAACTACTCAACCTTTTCATTTTCCACTCTTCCTTGACGCGTTAGGGCACTAAGCGAGCCGGCCCTACCTGGCTATTCTGCCATGGGTTAGACAAAGTCATCCGCAGGGAGTTATATATAATTTACCGCGGGCTTACGTGTTGCGTTTTTGTCTATACTATTGTATAAAAGGCTTCTCACGTATCTGCGAAGACGCTAAACTTAAAAACTACTGAACCGATTTTAGTAAATCTTTCATAAACATAGAGATACATGCTTAACTTAAAATCTGGCATCCTTTATTTTATTAAAACCACTCTTAAAAGTTATTAAAATTTAAATTTATAAAGTAGCCAAAAAACCTAACGTAAAAACCATTGCTTCATTAAATTGTTAAACACACAAGCAACATAAAGCTTTATCTCTCTTTTCCTCTGCTATAATGTTTCTCATTGTTTTTATTGCGGTGTCGGGTTGCTTTGCACATTTATACTCTCCCATATTGAGTATGTATTAATGAGCGCTTTAAAAAATGAATGTAAAATTTATTATAAAATGTGGGCGCATTAGTTAATATGTATTGCTAACAAAGTACTGCTAGATGTGGTGTCAGGAAATTCATTAGTCAAATCTTTAATTTAAAATTATTGGAACAATGTATTACCCAAAACTACTTATTTTAAAACATGATTTAAGAAAATTATAAATGTTTCAAAAACTTTTTATTCGTGTTAAATGAAACAAAATGAAAATTTTGTTTTTTTTTAAACGAAAATAGATTCCTGAGGGAAAATATTATCGGAATATAGTATATCTATGTCTGCACTATTATATAAAAGGAGACTCATGAAATCTTAAGCCAGACAAGCTCGGTAACCACTGAACCGATTATTTTTTGATAATTCTTTATATTAGTTCTTTGATTACAATTTTATAATTCTTTGAATATTCAATTCCTATGATAATTTTCAATATCATAGCTAAGTTTTTCGAAAAGTTTATTATTTAATTATTACAAAATTCACGTATTTTATTTGATGCTTACATTCAACAAGCAGCACAATACAACAGCATACAAAGGTTTCCTCTCTTTGCCGCGAGAGCTTCTCACAATGGCCGCATTCCTGCCGAAAAAGTGCTCAGGTAGCGAAGTTGCATAAAGTGATACTTTCTGCTGAATGGGTTTTTTTGCGAAACGTCAAACGGCAAACAGCTGTTCGCCATTCGTTGTTTTTTTTAACATCGAAAATTTGTTTATACATTCGTTTCACACAAGAAATCATTAATTAACAGCTTTATTGAAGAATAATAGAATAATCTTTTAATAATTATCTTCTTTCACTTCACAGCACAACTTCAGCAACAATTAACAATTTGCAGCCATGTTTTTTAGCTGTCAAAATGAAAAGAGCATAAGCAGCTGAACCAAAGTAGCATACAATTTTTTCGATACCTAAGATGGCGACCGATCGGGGAAAATGTTGTTTAAGAGCATTATGATACATACCATTGAGCACAAAAGTTGTGGAACAGCTACGTAGCAAATTTTCCGCTGAATGGGGCCAATATAAAACGGCAGCCATGTTGTGGAGTTGCTTTCAGGCAAGGTTGATTAATTTTCTTTGCAAATGTTTTGAGGGGAGTTGCCAGAATTCAGTTATAAGCAAAAGTATGTTTTGTAGCCTTGCCAGCTAACTTTTTTTAACTTGAGATATTAGTTTATCTATCTATCTATACTATTAACTCATTTGGAATCAGTCATTCCAAAGTGCTTACATTGGTTTTTTTTTTGGGAAAGGATTTCATTTCGTTTGACAACTGTTTCTTTGTTTTGTTTTTGCTGGTTGATATTGATGATGATACACGTGTATAAAATGATTTGTTGTTTGACATTTTCCTATGTTTTAAGTGTGTTCGGTGTTTCTTATGCATACTCCATTGAATGCTTTCGAAATAGTTTCTTGTAAGTTTTAAGAACGTATCCACTCTCATTCAATTATTTTAAATGAGTTAAATTGCAACTGAGAAGTTGTATGGGAAATGAAATGACTTCGTTTCTCATTTAGCTGAATGGGCTGAAATAAGTCATTTGACCCAATGTTAACGTAGTTTAAGACTAAAATTTGGTCATGCAGTTTGTAAAATTTGAAATTTTTTCACAGAAAGTATAAGCTGTAGAACATTGTAAAAATATAACATTTTGAAAAAATAAAATTTTATACAAAACATAATAGGGGGTGGTAGCCCATGATATTTAATTATAGAAACTGTTTATTGAGTTTTGTGTCAAAATTAAGCAATTTTTTCAACAACTGAAAACAAAAAATTGCAACAAAAATAACTTTTGGCCTTTTTTTTGAGCACAAATTAAGTGTTTAAAAGGTTTTGTGAAAACAATATAAAACATTGAATTGGTGAAGTAACGGTTAATCTTTTCTAATTTCTCCAAATTCACTAAATTGACATTTCAGACAAAGGAAATTTGATGAACATCGATTGGTTAATGGCTGAGATGTTTGCTTGAAATTAAAAAATTGAAATTTCTATCGTTTTTTCTCATTCTAATTCTAAAGAAATTGTGTTATAGTGAGAAAATATGTAGTTTTCAAGATATCGCAATTATTTTTATGTCATAATAACAGAAATTTTTCCAATATACTAGATATACTTACAAAATATTTTCAAAAATCTTTCGTTTATCGTTATTTTATGAATTAACGACTTTTCATAAAAAAATGCGTTGCACTGAGAAAATCTATAGTTTTCGAGATATAGAATTTTTCAAAACTTAAGAAGAATAAATTCATATTCAGAATCTAAGTTAAAAATATCAGATTTTTGAATTACAAATTTTAAAAATGTTTTACCAATATTTTTTATATCCTATTATGCAGGACTCAAAATCAAAATACAGAAAAAGCCAAGCAACTTTATGTCACCATAATTATAACTGTAGGAAGGTAATTCAAATTAAATGAAGTAATTTTTTAATATTTATACCATTTTTTAAGTATTAAACAAACACAAATATTTTTATATTTTGCATTTGAAGATAAAACAAAATACTTTAATTTTAAGATTTAAAATTTAAAATTTAAAATTTAAAATTTAAAATTTATTATTTAAAATTTAAAATTTAAAATATATATTTAAATATAATATATAATTATATATAATATATATATTAGGGCGGGTCGATATAAAAATCGCCCATTGCTCAGTGAAAATCGTATTCTAGGGAACAAAATAAGAAACTTTGCCCGAGGAACTATACCTCTTAAATGAATTCTAATGCCCCAACTTTTGACTTTTGTCCCGTAGGGTCAAATTTTGAAAAATCCCTCTTTGACCCATTTAGAGCGCCCCAATCGAGCCAAAATGTATGACCGACCCCGACTAACTTTGGAGGGCCGATCCACTCATGCCAGTGGCACACCCCCTGGAACCCCCTGGGGGTTCCCCATACAAACATTTAAAAAATCACCATTTTTGGCACTTTACATGAAAAAATCAGCGAAATGGGGTCGCCACTGGCATGGGTGGATCGGCAGCCAAAGTTAGTGGGGGTCGGTCATACATTTGGACTCGATTAGGGTTTTCTAAATAGGTCAAAGAGGGTCTTTTCAAAATTTGACCCTACGGGACAAAAGTCAAAATTTGGGGCACTAGAATTCGTTTTAGAGGTATAGTTCCTCGGACAAAGTTTCTTAATTTTATCCCTAGAATACGATTTTCACTGAGCAATGGGAGATTTTTTGCCTCCCCACAAATCGACCCGGCCTAATATATATATATATTTTATATAATTATACATATATATATATTTACTAGCTGAACCCGGTGTGCTTCGCTACTCCCCTCGTTATAAAATAAAATTAAAAGTATTTATATATTTTTCACGCCATCGAATTTTCGAAATAAGTCCACCCCAGCGCCACCTACCGTGTCCATTTATGCACAAATTATTTTCTTATGATCAAACAAACATACATTCTGAATTTCAGTTAAATTGGTCCATAAATTCAAATTTTCGATATAAGTCCACCCCAGCGCCACCTATCGGGTCCAAATATAGCCTATGTTACCCACCGTACCAAGATGAACATTACCTGAAAATTTCATCAACATCGGCCCAGCCGTTTTGGAGTCCACACGTTACATACATACACACATCCTATTTTATATATATAGATTTTGATTAACTTTCAAATACCCGCTGCTTCGCCTGCGATAAAAGTATTAAATACCATGTAAAAATTTTAAATCTTAAAATTAAAGTATTTTGTTATATACTTATAGTAATCTATTTATTTTAATCAACTTGCTAGATTTCAAAAAAGGTTAAGAAAAGGCATGATATTATAAGAACTATAAAATTACCGCTGCTATCTTGAACTTATAGGTGTATGATGGTGTGCGACCACTCTATTTTTAAGTAAATATTCCAGCTACAAAAATTGACATTGTGAAAAAGTTTGAGAATTTTTTGGCAAGACGTAGTAAGCCTTGAACATGAAATTTAAATTTTTTTTTCGTAGTGTTGCAGCTTTTTCTTATATATCTCTAAATTTAGCAAGCGGATCAAATCAAAAAATATTTCACTATCTTCAGCGCCTCTAAGAACATAAGGTTAGACCTTAAAAACCTCATTATTATTCATGTCATGTATGATTATCGGGTTTGTAATTCA
The DNA here is from genome assembly GCA_963920525.1 of Dichetophora obliterata. Taxonomy (NCBI): domain Eukaryota; kingdom Metazoa; phylum Arthropoda; class Insecta; order Diptera; family Sciomyzidae; genus Dichetophora; species Dichetophora obliterata. The sequence goes on along the minus strand of OY986436.1, from coordinate 167,430,154 downwards.
CTAAACAGTTGCAGCACCACCTAACGTCTATGGTCGAGTCCTAAACATCCATTTTTTCGTACTTAATTTTAAGGGCTTGTTTTCGATACATAATCGAACATTTTTAACTCAGTGCTCACAAAAAAAATAACACCTCGTTTTTTATGGGTCGGTCTTATCTTATATATATTACGCAAACACAAATTTTGTCCGGCGTAAGGCTTTTTAAGTACAAGTCCAATCGCATTAAATTTAGTATGTTTTGGTAGGTTTAGACCTCCAGATGTGCAAACTGGACTTTTTTTCTTTAAAATTTATATTTTTTAAGTTATAGCGAGTTAAAGTTTGCATATAATTGTTATTATGTTGCTTTTTCTCTTCTTAATTTCAGCATATTCCTAAAAATTTGTGAGGTATTTAGCGCCACCTATAGGCTAATATCTATGTAACTGTTATACTGACAAATAATCTTTTATAATTTCACTGCTAAAACTGTGAATTGATATATTTAATATCAGAGTGATACTGGAATGATTTCTTACAGTTGAAAAAAGATTTCTAAACTGTTAGTCCGAAAATTTTTTAATTTTTAAAAATGTACACAAAATTTTAATAAGAACTATCGCGTATATTGCAAAAAGGCAAAATTTAATTTTATTTCAATTTTGATCAGTTGAAAATCTATTCAATAGCTTAAAATAAAATGTAGGTATGCTTGATTTTGGCGTTTTAACGCCACACGGGCTTACTAGTACATATAATAAGCTTCTTTAACCAAATATAAGTTCACAAGATATTTGCAATTAATTGAAACGCACTTTTGTATTAAGACTTTAAAAAATTACATAGTTTAAAATAGTGTTGATTTTCTTAATTTTCTCCGATTTTATGTAGGAAATTGATTGTTCATGACTGTTCGAGATAGTTTATAATTGCTTCGTTGGTATGAGTTAAATCATTATAGATAAATGTTATTTCGAATATGTTTAGGTCATGATAATTGTAAACAAACTAGAAGGTATGTGTTAGCATACCAGAAAAAAAGCGAAAAAAATATTTGGTCATATGCACTCTGATGGAAGATTTCAGAACCTTTCAATTCAAATGAACTATTGTTTTTGTATTTTCATGTTAATTTTGTAAAGGGTTGTGCTACTCCTATTATTTGATACAATCTTTGCCAGATATCTGTTGGCCTATATTTTGTTCTCGTGGTGCAGATAAAACCCTGCAACGTAGACTAGATTCATAGATTAATTAAAAAATAAACAGTCACGAGTTACATAATACTGTGCCGTGAATCTGTAGGGCAACAAAACAAAATCGATTAAATTTGATTTTAACAAATTTTACTCACAAATTTTACTCCAGAATGGCGCAGATCAGGCAAAATAAAATTCAACATGTACGGTAACAAATTTTCGGATATCAGAAAAATAGATCTGAAAAAAAACCACAGAAAATTATGCTGGTTATATCTAAGCTGGTTGTAAGTGTGCATAATGCTTTCAAGAATAATTAACACAAAACATTTTACGTATTGAAGTATACGTCTACTAGGAAAGTTAGTTGTTCGAATTCCGATATTAAAAATCTAAAAAAACTTATAGAAATGTTCTCAAAAATACAACCTTTCGTATCATATCTGATAAGAAACTACATACTTTATCTTCCACATCAAATTGAGCAAACATTTAAAAAAGTTTATTTTATTTAAACAGAATGAAATTTTAAAAAATGCTGCAATATATTTGCACAACATCTTTTTCATTTTACTTTATTGAAAGCTTTATCCTGACACTTTTTCTTATCAAATAGGCATTAAAATCTCTTACCTGAGTTTAAACTGACTCAATAAATTCTCTTGCTTCGTGGTGGGATTCACAGATTCTGCTAATTCATATGTAAATAGCTATATTCCCAAACTATCTATTTACCAAAGAATATAATGAAAAAGAGTATTTCACATTAGCATATTATATTTTCAAAAATGATAACATAAAGCTTTTATATGAAACTTCAAATTCTCTAATAAGCAAAAAAAAATGTAAGTTGCTTTCCTTATAGTTGGAGTTGAGTTTTAAGTTTATTGAGTTATAAGCTGCACTTTTTCGGTCTGTGATCCCATTAGATTAATTTTTGTGAAAAAACCACTTTAATCACAGTTTGTTTCTTGCAATTATCCAATACATGGGTCTGTAAAGTTGCTTGACAGCTGTTATTGAATTTCAGTCGCAAGAAAAATTGGAAATATATGTAAAAACAATTTTTAAAGAAATTAACGCAGCATAAAATTTAATCCTGCAGGAACTGGCCAACACGTAAACGGAATCGTCAACTTCAGTTTCAATGGCCGCATTCAGCGCAGACAACTGTTGTGAACTGTAATGGTAGCGCTACCTTAGTTCACGATGTTTTTCTCTGAATGTGTTGCTACTCTACACGACAGAAGTTAGATTCAATTTAATTTTTATGTAAATTTAATTCAATTGCAAAGGTTTCTCACTTAAATTTGCTGCCTTCTTTCTGCGTTTATTAACAGCGTCAGTAACAGCATCTGACAGTTAAGCAAACAGTTGTGTTCATGTAACATAGAATTCGTTCGCTCGATTAAAAGGCGTTCGCTACTTTATAAGTTTTAGTTAGCGCTACCAAATTTTACCATTCAGCGAATTTTTACACAGCAGTTGCCAACTGTTGTCTGCGCTGAATGCGGCCAATGACTATCTTTAGCGATAGCTACAGTGAAGAAAGAAAGTGAAAAATATAGGAAGATTACAACGTTCTCCGAAACGATTGTTAACTTCAGCAATGAAGCTTTAAAAAACATTTAGACTGCATAGAACCAATGGAAAAAAGTTTCTTAGGTAAGTTTTATATTTTGTATGCAAAAATAATTAAGGCAGTATAGGATTTAATTAAGCAAAATTCATACGCAATGGTGGATACAGCAGGAGTACTGCAGACGAAGAAATCTATCTTTTCCTGTGGTATATGTCAAATACCGAGCCGTATAGAACTATTCCAAATACTTCTTGAATTTCGAAAAATGCATCGTATCAAATTGCTACAAGAGTGACCAAATGGATTGTTTCCATAGGCGACAATTATGTGAAGTGGCCTTCAGACTTGCAGAGTATGGCGGTTCACTTTGAGTTAAAATGCGGAATATTAGGAGTTATTGGTGCTATAGATTGTACAGACGTCCACATAAAAGATCGCTCAAAAGTAAAGAAAATTATTTTTACCGGAAAGGATGTTATGGCATTAAACTGCTAACAGTCGTTGGTGCAGATAAAGGGTTTCTTGATTAATTTTAGAGGTAGCCTCGATCGATCAATGATAGCAGAATGTTTCGACGATCTCCACTTTATCATAAAATGCATTCGTTTGAATTAAGTTTTATATTGGATAAGATTGACACTTTATTACAGGTGTTTCTGCTTATCCTTGCTTGGATTGGCTTAATACTCTATTTAAGGATAACGGTTAGTTTACTGAGAGGCAAAGACCGTTTAACTACATGCACTCTTAAACTGGAATTGCAGTGGAACATGCATTTGGTTTGTTGAAAAATCTATTTAGACGTTTGCAATTTTTTATAGATCAACAAAATTTACATTCAATTGTCAATACTAACTATCACGGCAGGCTACATTTTTCACATGATTTGTATATTGCACCAGGACACAACGATTGATGAAAACATTACACAGAGTCCTAATGATCTCAGCACTCAAGCAAAAAACGCAAACTCGTCAAACAGGCGCGATTGATTATTCCAAGCGTAAATTGATAAAATTTACTAATATACAGTAGGGCAATTCACGATCTTGTTGCATCGTTGCAAATGCAAAATAAACAGCTTTTACAAAAACAAAAAGCATATGTAGCAAAAGCTTTTCAATGCTTTTTGTTTTTGTAAAAGCTGTTTATTTTGCATTTGCAATGATGCAACAAGATCGTGAAGTGCCTTAGTATGTCGGGAATAAGTTAACACATTAAAAATAAATTCGATTTTTCAATTTGCTTACCAAAAACACTACTTTTTAATGCTGCACAAAATATTGTTTTGTTTTAATATTTGTTATTTGCAGTATTTTGAAGGTTTCACAAAAAAAAAAAAAAAAATGCAAGTTGAAAGCAAATTAATGAAATATGAAGCAAAAACAACTTTTTCTTATTTTTGGTAGTGTCAAGAAATTCTTTCCACAGATGTTATTTGATTTCGTGTGCAGAGCTTACACAATTATCAAGGCATTGGGTTCGATTTTTTCATGATTATTTTGTTAGTTGGAGGTTAATTTTTCCATTGAGAACATAGAAGTTGAAAAAGTGCATTTTATCATAAATTTTTTGACTATTGCGTTTTTTTAAATGCCATCGCTTAAGGCTATCGTTTGAGATGATTTAGCTAATATTCAACAATTGCCAAATGGGAAAGAATGTGCAAAAATTATCAGAAATATTTTTTGTATCATGGAAAACAATTTTGTATAATAATTTAAATCGAGCTGAAAACGAAAAAAAAGGGAACTTTAGTATGGAGGTGGCTCTAAGCCTAAATTAACTGAACGTGCAGAGCGAATAATGATGAGGAGTCTTCCACAATCCCAAGGTTTCCACCAGAACAATTGCGGCAGAACTCAAGGAAGAATGTGATATCGTTGTTTTCCATGAAACTGTTCGGCCTGCTGCACTTCGACCAGGTATGCCAACTGGTGCAGAATTCCCCGATTTGCGGGGAATTTCATGTTGATCGGAGAATGGGCTCAAATATGCGGGGAATTTAATAATTAACCGAATTTTTAATGATTTTTGCGGGGAATTTAACATGTTATCTAATATTTGCGGAGAATTGGATTTTATATTAAATTTTCTGATACAATATTCTTCTTACAACATTAAAAAAATTTAATTAACATTAGCAAAAAAATCCTAGCTGCCAAATTAATTTTTTAATTATACATTTTTGTTTAATTGTTAATGCATTTTCGCTAGTAAACTTGGAAGGTATGCACTATAGAAAACAATTTGACACTTCGATTTTCATTTCAATAACGTCATAAGTACGTTGATTTAAGAGAGGTTTTATGCAAAAGCGGTTAAAATTAAGGCATATTTTAGAAGAAATTTTCCAAAAAAGTATATTATACATACAAAGAATTTCTTTTGCATGTTAATTTAACGTCATCAGTATAAGTAAAAATTATTTTTTATACATATAAAGATTGCGCTGAAGTAAGTGTGCTTAAAAATAATTGAAAACCAAGTGACACCATAGCTCAGCTCCAGATGGTCTGAAAAAAATATTAATTAAAAAAAGACCCTTGAATTCACATCTTTTACCAAAATAGAATAAAAATATTTAAAATAAAGAAAATTATGAAGCGTGGAAAAAAGTTGAAAAATGAACGATATTTTTTACCATATTGTTGCGTGAAAAAGCTAGATAAATGTTCCAAAGAAGATTTTTTTGGTAAAAGATGTTTAGAAATACAATAAAAATAGATTTAAAATAAAATTAAAATCGGGCGATTAGATTGTTTGCAGTAGTGCAGCCTGTTTTGAAAAGGTATGTTTCGAGAAAAACGCGTTTAAAGATGTTGTTAAAGTATTTGTACAACAATAATCAAATGTAAAAAAATTAGATTTACAAAAAATTGTTTGCCTAACACCACCCTTAACATACTTTGGAATCGGGCCATCGACATGTTTTAGCTTCAAAGTTTGAAGTCGCGACTCGAAAACACATTTAATTTTTTAAGTTATTTTAAGTTCTGTATTACAGTGGGAAGTGTTCAAGGACATCTTGACGCCACCAGCCCGTGTTTTTTCCAGGTTTATTCATTACAAGCCTATTCCTTTCCTATTGCCTTAATGCCCAACAGAACAGCGCATTACCGTGATTATTCGTTCTTTAGTCTCACGGTTAAGTTGTGAAATTCTCACTGCGAGCGTATTTCTCGCACTTTTGAGCTGTGTAAATTTAAAAGAAATCTTCACCGACACTACTCCATCTATCCACCATCCAACTAATTATCACCCATCTTCCGAATCAACACAATATTTAAGGGGCATCCCCTAAGCGTTAGTTTAGTCAAAAAAAAAATGCCAAAATGTCATATCAAACGAATTTGACAGCAATGGCAATGACACCTAAATAGTAGTGTCGATGGCCGCATTCAGCGCAGACAACTGTTGTGAACTGTAATGGTAGCGCTACCTTAGTAAGCGATGTTTTTCTCTGAATGTGTCGCTACTCTACACGTCAGAAATTATATTTACTTCAATTATATATAATTTTTATGTAAATTTAATTCAATGGCAAAGGTTTCTCACCTTAATTTGCTTCGTTCTTTCTATGTTTTTTACTTTAACAGCGGCAGTAGCAGCGTCTGACAATTAATTCAGCAGTTGTGTTCATGTAGCATAGAATTTTTTCGCTCGATTGAATGGTGTATGCTACCTGATCAGTTTTAGCGAGCGCTACCAAAATTTTACCATTTACCATTTTACCAATTTTTTACACAACAGTTTACACGACAGTGTAAAACTACTAGTGCCATCGATAGTTTGCGAACTCTACTGTCTAGTAAACCTCTGCACTAATGCACTCGTTTCTTTTTACAACAGTAGAGCCAACAGTGCCGAGTTCAGAACATAACATAACTCTGTTAAGTCAAGCAGAACATAACCAATTCATTAAACGACAAGAACCGAGCACTGCAGAGCACTCGTCGGCTTCAAAGCAGAACTTGTTCGCAGCTTGCTTTACCAGAACACGATGTTATTCGTTCTATAAAAAAAACAGCGAGAAAAGCATCGATCACACCTAACGCAGCAGAACATTGGCAAAGTGATTAAAGGCTAGGAATTTCATGCAAATGCAAGTTTTTACTGGGCATCTTAAAGTTTTCAAAGCAACTGTATATAAAATATAAAAAACTTAATGTAAAATTGAAATGAAACAAATAATTGTCCCTATATTTTAATTTTAAAAAAAATTCATCCAGACCCCCCCCCCCTCCCATAGGTAAATCCTGACTACGGCCCTGGCATAAAATACTGGCGTTATTTTTCGATTACCTTAAATATTTCTACAAAATAAGATTTGAAATGATTGAAGAAATACCCTCCGAAATCACATTTTTCTAGTAGATCATTCAGTTTTACTAAGATCTACCACAAAATAATAACAATGAAAAACATAAACATCATCGCAACAGACCAACAACACCAATACTACCATAAACAACAACGCCAACAACAAACGTAATCACATCATTACTAGTAATCATATTTACAAATTAAAAAAAAAATAAACTGGCCATTTCAGCCCTTGGAAAGACTTTGACCTAGCTTCTATTGATCAATTGTGTTGTGCGCGTTATTAAATGTTTGTTCACAAATGCTCAAGAACTGGACCTACGTGTTTTATGCCGACTCCGAACGGCTTAAGTTCTCAAGAAGCTTTACATGGCTATTTTTACTCTCTGAGGTTTGCCATTGTCTGCAGAGAGGTGACGACCGAACAGAAAAATTAATTCAACTGAAAAAACTTTTCTGTCTGAGCTGGAAATGAACCCGGGCTACCGCGGTTCTTTAGCTTAGGGGCCACGCACTATACCCACTAGGCTACGGCCGCCACCCATATTTACAAATTAATCATCATTATAATCATCAACAGAAAAAACAACAATAACAATCCAATCTTATGATGTTGGAAACAAACAATGAATGCAAGAAACAATAATCAAAAAACCACCACCAATAGTAAAAGTGAAAACAAGACAATATCCTCATAAACAACACAATCAAATTTAATTAATTTTTTTGTTGTTTCTTAAAATATATATACATTCACGCAGATATATATACGTACCACCCTCAAAAACTTTTTTCTGACCGAAGTATAAGCTTTCCTTACAAAAAAATTATATAGGATAAATCTGTACTTAAAATAAATTTAAACGATAAGTAAAGATTTCAGAAACTAACGATTTATTAAAAAAAACACAGATTTTCATTTTTCGCAACACAGAAAAGTATACATACTTCTTTCAAAATGTTTAATGGAAACAAAAATAAAGAAAAATGTAGTATTTTGTTGGTCCGCCATTGCTCTCTAAAACTGCGCTCAATCTGTATTTCATCGAAAATACTAGTTTTTTTGTTGTTTGCATTGTAATTTTCGACCATTCTTTCATAAGTGCATTTTTAAGATCATGTTTGTTTTTTATTATCCTTTTTCGAACATGGCGGTCCAACTTATCCCACAAATTTTCGATGGGGTTCAAGTCCGGCGACTGGGGAGGAGAATGAAGCTGCTTTGGTACATTGTACAGCAACCACTCCTTAACAACAACCACTATGTGCTTGGTGTCGTTGTCTTATTGGAAGTATCAGCTCTCCGTAAGACCCATTTTATGCACCAATTCCATCAAACTTTGTTGGAGTAGGTTCAAATATACGAATCGATCCATGGTTATGTCAATAAACACTAAGTTTCCTGCCAAAGTTGCCGACATCCAACCCCATACCAATACCAATACTCCTTCCTACATGCTTTATTGTCGGAATTAAATTTTTCGGAAGGAGCGCCTCGTACTTTTTGCGCCATACCTTCTGCTTGCACAATCACATCCGAATAGATTGAATTTGCTCTCATCGTTGAACACAACGTTCTTTCAAAACATTTCATCTTTATCAAATTTCAGCTTTGCAAAGTTAATACGTTTTTTCATATTATTAGCACTAATAAACGGTTTTTTCGCGGAATGCGGCTATGAAATCCACTTTTCCTTAATACACTTCGCATTGTTTTCGGGTGTACAATAACAATTTCGGCATTTTCCATATCTTTAGCTATGTCAATTGCTGTTTTTTTTCTATATTTTTCGGATTTAAGTTAGTGTATGTCTTTTTACATGTGTGTCATTTTTGGAGGGTGACCGCATCTGGGTTTGTTTTTCAGTGATTTGGTTTCATTATAATTTTTAATCACTGTTTGTTCAATCGACTTTGGACGTCCAACTATATTTGCGATTTCCCGTAAAGATTTTCCATTTTTGTAAGCTTAATAATTAGTTCACGCACGTCAAAACATATTTCCTTAACTTTTGGACATATTTGCAAAAAAACTAATTAGCACTTGATCAGAAAGTAGTTAATATAAGACTAGAAGTCATAACTGTCCATTAAAAAAATATACATTCATCATGCGATCGTTTTCTCTTTAAATAACAGTTAAATGAAACTCTCGTATGTATACTTTTCTGTGTTGCAAAAAATGATGATATATAAATTTAAATAGTAAATGACTTACAACCAACTATTTTCCAATAGCTTTTATTCAAGTTTTTTGCAAAAAATATTCCTGTAATTTTTTTTTAAAGGAAGTTTAAACTTTGGTCAGAAATGAGATTATGAGGGGGGTACGTACATTTATCTGTCTGACTGTATTTATTTTTAATTCTTTAATAACTTTTATTGAATTAAATATTGTGAAAAATGAAAAAAAAAAATAAATTAATTTTCATAGTAGATAAAAAAAGCCTCTTATTATACTTTCAATAAATAATAAGAAAAGCCCTTTTTTGGCGTTTTAGATGATTTTTACTTCACAAGGAAATGCAGAAACAATGAAACCTAAACAACACATCATAACTTCAAGTGTTCTGCTGTTGATCACATAACTTTCAAGTCATTTCGTTCTGCTGCGCTCTTCTCTGTCGACTCAAGCATAACATTGCTTCGGTTATCGTTTGTTTTTGTTATGCTCACGGGACGAGAGCTCTCTGTAGTGTCACGTTTGTTTTAATTAATGAGAGAAGAACATAACCAACGCTTGCTCCACAAACCAGTGTTCTGAAATGCATTTCAAGCGCACTCGTGCAGAGGTTTACTGTCTAGTCTGCTGTGTGATTGACTCTATACAGAGTTGTTGTTGCCTTCTTCAAACTCACTTGATCAAAATAGCTTACAATTAAAATAATGTAAAAATGCAAGGAATATATCAAAATTAATTATCAAAATTAATATGTATTTGTGTGTTTGTAATCATGTTCTTGAAAATGGCTCTTACAGTTCCGATAAAGTTATACAATAAAGAATTTTACAGAGAAACAAAACACAAAAGACACAAACAGAATGTGAAAGGTTCAAGCTTAACATGTTTTAATAACTTAATTTTTTTCTTACTGTCTTAATTGCTTTTCCTTTTCTGCGTTTCTCTTAATTTAAAGTTTTTTGTCTGTATATTCGTTTAGAAGTTTTAATTTGTCCTGCAAATATTTCTCTTTTGAAATTATATTTTTTTTTTAGGCCGAGGTACTTCGTCCGATTCTGCCACAACTAGTCTACTTTTTGAAGTAGAGTGAAGATCTGCCGCAGTTGCTGTACCTTTCGAGGTAGATGTAAGAGCATTTATTTCCTCTCCTAATAGAGCAAGTGTGTGTGTATTGAGCATTATCGGATGATCACCAAATATTTCCTCAAATTGTTCTTGGAATGGAAGAACCAGTGTTTCTTTCGGCAAAAATAAGATTTACATTTTAATTTCCAGCATTTCTTTGGTAATTAGTTGAGTCTTAAAAATAAGCAAAATAAGTTTTTAATTTAGTACAGATATAACAACTAAAAACCCTTACCAACACGTTTCTACTCCCGGATGTTGAAACTCTTCCTTGCACCTTCTATACGTATCCAATAACAAAGTGTTTCGTCGCGCGTCCATTTACGAGGGCTGCGTAAATAAATACGTATTAAATCAATAGTAAATATGTATTAAATCACTAATAAACACATATAAAACTATAATTTAGTTGGTATATATCAAAAGTGACTAATTCCAGTTTTTAAAAATTCTTGTTTTTTTAATCAAAGAGATCTTTATATTCTATATCTATGTATACAATATGCTCGAACACGTTTTTGATTTAACGAAATAGTATCCTTAACATTCATCTTGTTTTCAAAAGTATTTAAGTCTTCTACTTGTTCCGATCAAACTTGCTCAAGTCCTTTTCAGCAAATCAAAACACGCCATCAGTTGTCAAAGCCATTGAAAATTTTAATAAATATTTCAATTGAAAATTTGCTGCCAATGAAAATGATAAAAAAAACGATACAAAATGGCAATTTCATCTCCAAGCAAATAAAAAAAGAAGAGGATACTCATCACGGACGTTAAGAAAAAGGAAAAACGTTGGAAATTGTACATTGTAATTATTACGAACACAGGGCCGAGCTTTTTTAATAAAGGGAGCTCTTTAATTTCTTGTTTTTCAAATACTAACATTACAGACACAGGCAAACAGATTATCACTAATGCCTGAATGCAATATCACATTACAGATTTTAAATGTAATCAGCTTTTACCGGTGTGATTGTCCGCTCTGTGCGGAATCCTTTGCGTCAAGCCTGGCAGAACAAAAAGATACTGCTACACGGTTAGAAATCTTGGACTTAATTTTAGTCCCACTAAAATATTACTGCATGTTTTTAAGCCTTGCGGTTTCAAATTGAAACTTTTCAAATACTAACTCATATTTAAAACTTTTCTGTACTAGAATTGAAACCAAAAGAAATATTACAGCATCAATTTTAGCTTTTTGGTTTAAATTTTAGCTTTTTGGTTTCAATTTTAGTCTTTTTGGTTTCAGTTTAAGTACAACTCTGTATTACTTTTTGTTTTTAATACAAATACTACTAAATTCTAGTACATGTGGATACTAAATTTGGATTAAGACCCGTAAAAAGTTGGCCTGGCAATGCTGCGACTCAATATTAGGCGACTCGGTTTATATGTTTGTTTATCGCGCTTTTTATGTAAAAGCCAATAGCTTTACATAAAATAATAAATATTACATAAATAGTTAGAGTAGTGAGTTTACAAACTCAATGTCTTGTGATCGAATCTCGCGTTGTTTGTTATTTTTTTTTTTAAATATTTTAATCCAAGCTTGTACTAAATTTGAAACCAAAGCTGTATTAAAACCATTTTTTAGTATTTTGCAAATACTAGATTTGAAACCAAAGCTGGTGTAGACTTATATGTAGTACAGAAAAGTTTCAATTTTAGTACAAGATTTCTAACCGTTTAGACGTTTTGCCAATACCGGCGAAATTGTTATGGACTAACGTGGTGGAAATTAAAAAAACTTTACTTTCGTGGTAAAACGGAATCAAAAAATTTAAGCCTCTTGAATCTCATAACACCAGAGGTAGGATCAAGCAAACACTTTAATATTGGCTTTGCCTCACTAAGACAAGATATTTGCTCTACTTGCTAGAAGTTGCTGGAAAAACTTAAAGTTGAATTTATGGATAATGTGAAACTAAGAATTCGTATGGAGTATAGGACACATGTTTTCATCGCAAAGTGCTTTTACACATATCTTCAAGACGATAATCAAGAAATTTTAAAAATATCGTTTGATAGCCAAAAAAATTCGCCACTTCCAAATATTGCCGATCAGTCAGCTTACTATTCTAGACAGCTCAATATATACAACTTTACTATTGTAGTTGGAAGTTCTAACTCTCCCTTCGGTTATAATTTGCATTCATATGCTTGGACAGAATACCAATCGTTGATTTTTTATGATTTAAATACAAATTCTAAATGTTTGATAATTTAAATCATTCTTGATTTTAAAACAAATTCTAGTAGTTTGATAGTTTAAAATCGTTTATTGAGCTTTAGGTCAGGTTAGAACAATTAATTGCTCTAACGAATTTTTTCCAAAGAAACATTTTTCAATATGAAAAGAAGAACATCACTAGCTGATTTTATTGCAATTTCGGCCCCGCTACAGGCTTCATCTGAAATCTTTGTGATGCCGGCGGGAATCGATGCCGGGCCTTGCTTTCCTCGTGCAAGCGCATCTTAGCGCAATACACCAACAGAGGCAATGAGATTTCAGTGACAATTTCTCAGATTTTCTCCCCTCTCTTGTTGTTGTTTTTATTTGGCTTTACTTTAGATTATGCTTATGTTATTATATGGAGTCCAACAGTTTGTTGGAATTCACCACTAACAAAGCATGGTTACTGAAGTTGTTTTTAGATTTGCTGACAAATCTTAAGGCTCATTCAGTGTGTTTTTTGTCGTGCTCTACCATCAGTCGGGCTCTACCATTATTGACCTAAAGCTCAATAAAAATTTTATACAACTAGAATTTGTATTTAAAATCAAGAATGATTTAAATTATCAAACATTTATTATTTGTTTTTTAATAATAGAAAATCAGCATAATAAATAACAAGGTCATATAGAAAACCAGAATACCAATCTCCAAAAGGATGAAATGAAATTGCATCTGCACTATTCCACTGCTTGAATGATGTCAATACGCATGGAAAGAAATGCATAAGACTAGTGGCAGATGGCTGTGCAGCACAAAATAAAAACTAAAATAGTAGGCATGCAGTGCTCCAAAACATATCAAAAAGGTAAAATAATGTTTCACTTAAAAAAAAAAAATTAATATAAAATAATTTATTTATAATAAAGGTTGAGGTTATCTTTTCTGTCACTTGTGACAACTTCATACCACCCAACCGCATTTTCGCCCTGACAGAAAAATTAATTCTTTAACTTAATTGAATTAAATTTCAATTAAATTAATTGAAAAATTTTCTTGTCGACATGGGATCAATGGGAACCATTCACATTTTAATTGTAATGGTGAACCTAACGTCTGTTCCAATTTTAAGCTCTATGCGAAAAGCAACAATATTTGAAAAAAATATAATTTTCGGTATAAAAATAGAAAATCTTTTGTAGCCATTTTTTAAAAAATTCTTTAAAAATAGCAATCGGTGGAATTGTGCCTTTAAAATCGATGCCTTAAAACGACACTATATTAACAAGACAAAAAATTTGTTCCAAAGACTGTGAAATATGTTACTGAAAATTTCAGGTTAAAAAAAGTGCTCTAAAAAATACACCACCTAAAAAACCTACCTCGAGGTCTTTAGAATATATTTTTTTAGGCTTTTTTTGCACGACTTATGGTTTCAAAGATACAGCTATTTGAGTACATGTGCTAATGTATTTTTTAAATTTTTTGGTATTTTTCACAGTGTATGATAAATGTTCATTGTGAGCAGACGTCTAACGCTAAGCAATAAAGCTCGATTTGTTTTTCTTTGTGTCTCTTAAAACCGGTTCTGAGATTCTGTAATGGAAGGTGAAGGTGCGAAAGACTTCGCTTTCGATGACTCGGGTTTTCGCGAACCGCGGGGAAGAACTAGAAAAAACTGTAAATCTCGATCGAGCTCAATTGAATCACAAATTTCTAACCAATCTAAAAAACAAAAAACAAACAATGATAACGATGATGCTTCAAGCACTAAAACATCAACAAATTACTATGGCGTTTTGAGCTACGATGTAAGTGGCCCCGAGTGCCTAAAAATTCCCAATCGTAATTTGGGATTTTTAAAGAAACCTCCACCATTAACAATATTTGGTAAAAATGTTAATGAAATATCATATATTGCAACGTCGGTGATAACCAATACAAAGAACATTAAAATTAAACTAACACAATTCGGTACACAAGTTTTTTTGCCGACGGTAGAAGAATTTAAGCGGATGAAAGAGCGTTGCCAAACATTAAATATAAAATTTTTTACTCATGCACTAAGAGAAGAGCAGACAAAGCAATTCGTATTATATGGCCTTGACGATTCCGTTACAATTGAAACGATTGAAAGTAAATTGAGAGAGGTCGGAAAGTCTCCAATTGAAATAAAAATAATGAACATCAACAGACCACGATATAGCGCTCAACGCTCGTATATTTTATACTAAAAAATTGGAGACAATATGACACTCGAAAAATTACGCGCTATTCACCAAATTGGTTTTCTTAAGGTAAACTTCCAATTGTTTATCAAAAAACAAACAGGTCCAACTCAATGCGCGAACTGTATGACATATGGCCACGGTGCTCGAAACTGCTTTCTTCCAGCAAAATGCATAAAATGTGGAGGAAAACACAAATCGCAAATATGCCCAGAAAATATAGTGCAAAATGATCCAAAATCAAGGATACCTACGGAAAAAGTTCGTTGTGCAAATTTCAATGGTCCACATACAGCTAATTTTAATGGATGTCCAAAGCGCCAAGAATTTCAGTAAATCCAAATGGCTATGAACCAAAGAAATCAAGTCTTCAACAGCAGCAGCATAGCCTCAAGTGGAGTGATATTGCTAAAAATAATTGTAATAATATTAACCCAAACCAATTACTGAATATGTCGCAACTTCTGCATGCATTCCAATATCTTGTAGGTGAACTGAGCAAATGTAAAACACCTATTGACCAACTGTCTGTTGTTCTTCAATATGCTCAAAAATATGTCTATGGAAGTCCATAAATATAAATTGAAAATTCTATATTGGAACACAAATAGTGTCGAAAATAAAATTATTGAATTATATACTTTTATGAAAACTAATTTTATCGATGTTGTATGTTTAAGTGAGACTTATTTAAAATCTAACTCTTTTCTGCATTCCGAGCCCGACTTCCAAATTTATCGTAATGATCGCGATGATGATCGGCGGGGTGGTGGCGTTGCCATAATAATCAACAAATCAATCCAACATGAATTACTTCCTATTATCAACACCACAATTATTGAAAATATTTGCGTAGCAATCAAGCTGAACAATAGCAAAATTCGTATTATAAGTTGTTACCTCCCTGGTGCAACATCGAATAGTGATATCAAGCATCACTTTAAGAACGATATTAAAAAAATAACAAATTTCCGGCATGCGTTTTACTGTGTAGGAGATTTTAATGCCAAACATCGGCAATGGAATTGCTTGAAAGCAAATAATGCAGGAAAAATATTGTTTGAAAAGCTGTCAGAAGGCAATATATTTGCTTTCTATCCATCTGAAAGCACCTATCACCCTTGTGACGTCAGAAAAAGTCCATCTACTATTGATTTGTGTCTCACCAATGGTCATCATACTTTAAGTGACTTTGAAGTTCACCGGCTGGGTTCTGACCACAATGGTGTTGTCTTTGAATTGTTTACTAACGATCAACTAAAAGTGAATAATCGGTGCTGTAACCCCTGTTTTCGTGAAGCAAAATGGGATGTTTATCAGCATGTCATTAATGAAAAGTTTAAAGATATTCCATTACTATCTCCCTCATCCACAAATGGTGTTGATGAAATGGTAACTACTCTCAAGTCCACTATAATTGAAGCTTATAAATATTCGGTACCAAAAAAAAAATACAAAAAAACTATGCGATAAATATATCTGATGAAATAAAATCGAAAATAAAGCTTAGAGCTGTCTTTGAAAGAAAATTTCAAAGATGTCCATACCCAATTATGAAGGCATATTTTAAGACCCAAGTCAATGCACTGCAAAAAGAAATAAAAAACGATATTAATAATTTGAGAAATATAAATTGGAATCATAAGTTAAGCAATATTCGACCCGATAACCATCATAAAGGATTATGGCAAGTAACAAAATTTCTAAAAAGACGAAGTTGTAATATACCTACCCTTAAAAGTGGTATAAACATTTTAACAACACCCCTTGAGAAAACTGAAGCCTTCTCTGAGCAGTTTAAACAGTCTTTTGAAAACTCCCTTGCTAATGACAATCCAGCATTTACTTCTGAAGTAGAGAGTAAAGTCCAAGCATTCATGCGTGACGAAACTGAAGAAGACGGTATAAACCTTCCTACAGTTGAAGAAACAATTGCAACCATCAAAAAATTGAAAAATCCAAAAGCGCCCGGATTAGATTGTATCAACAATATTTTAATAAAAAAATTGCCTCGGCTGGGAATATTGTTTCTTCCCAACATAATTCTCGCCTGTATATCGCTAAGCTATTTTCCGAAATCTTGGAAGGAAGCAAACATAATTCCTATTTTAAAACCTAACATAAAAGCATCTTATACAACAAGCTATCGCCCGATTTCGTTACTAAGTTCACTTAGTAAAATACTTGAGCGCATATTACTAAGAAGAATACAAAATCATATCGAACAGCATGATATCATTCCACCTGAGCAGCATGGATTTATGCAAGGCAAGTCGACCATTCACCAACTTTACCGCATCCAGAGTCATATTAAAAATCATCTGGAACAAAAGCAATCTACAGGGATGGTTCTTTGCGACATCGAGAAAGCTTTCGACTCTGTCTGGCACTCCGGTCTCATATTTAAAATGATTAACTATAAGTTTCCTCGATATTTAGTAAATATTTGTAACAGTTTTCTCAGAGACAGGTCTTTTGTAGTGTCCATTAGTCATGCAAAATCCCAACAGCGCAAAATTCAGTTTGGAGTCCCTCAAGGAGCTGTTCTTAGCCCTACATTATACAACATTTTCATATCCGACCCACCTTGTCTCACAAATGGCTTTCGAGCTTTTTTTGCTGATGATACAGCATTTTTTGCCACGTCGAGGTTTCGAGCTCCCATTGTTCTGGCACTTCGAAATGCATTGTCAACCTACATGGAGTACTATGTGAAATGGAAAATCAAAATAAACGTCTCTAAGACCAAAGCAATATTCTTTACACGTCGTAGAACTCTCGAAATTCCCAAAAGGCCTCTTCGCATTAATAATATCTTAATCAGCTGGGAGCTAGAAGTTAAATATTTGGGTGTAGTTTTTGACAAAAGATTAACTTTCAATAGTCACATTAACTACGTATTGGAAAAAATAAACAAATCTATTAAAATACTGTATAGTTTAATCAATAAGAACTCTAACTTAAGTACTAAGAATAAATTACTTTTGTACAAAGTTGTATTTAGATCTATGATAAGCTATGGCTGCCCAATTTTTAAAAACATAGCGAAAACGCACTTAAAAAAGCTACAAATCGCGCAAAACAAACTGCTTAAAATGTGTCTTAAGCGTGGATGGTGGTCATCCACAGATGCAGCGCATAAAGATGCTGAAATCGAAAAAATAAACAAATACTTTTCAAACTTAAGCACCCGCTTTTTATCCAGACTGGAATAATATATAACTGTGATATTTTAATAATGTTTTTGTATTCTTATGTCTATTATCATTAAGTATATACATAAAATACTCAATGTAATTGGAAATTAATACTGTTAAAACTCAAAATTATTTTTCATAGTTGTAATAGCTCATAAGCTAAGTCTCTAAATTGTTAATGACATCATGTAATTACTTACAAACGAATCATGAATAAAGATTAATTGGATTGGATTGGACAGTGTATAACTATTAGTGTCCGACCGAATATTGGGCCGATTTTTTAACCTTCGGCTTCGGACCAAAATAGCCGAATATTTGCCGAATGTTTTAGTTTTTTTTTAATGCAAAAAATGTTTTATAGGTATTTATTTTTTTTAGAAAAAAAAAATTGAAATCGTCCCAAGCAGGAAGCCACTATGTTTAAAACTTTAAATGCGTTTTCTTTAGAACTGCGTTTTCGAGCTTGCGACTTTCATAACTAAGTCCATTTTAAACGCTTCTTTATGTTTTTTTTTTTTTCAAAATACGGGTTATTAAATTGTCCATGGAACATAATCTCATTGATAAATTTCATATTGGATTTTCTATCAACAAAAAAGTAACGAAAGTTTTCAATAAAAATGACAAAAATTATTCCATAATCACATTCATACTCAACAGGAAATATTTTGATTTTTGTTTTAGATGAATTTTGCGACCTGTGGGAAGGTCGCCAGCTCAGTTCGTGTATAAAGCACTAGTCCACGTCACCCCGTGGCTTGCTGTAGTATATTAATTAAATGATTATTGATTATAATCTGAAAATTGTATACAATCTTCTTTAAAGTACTGTAAATATACCTAAAAAGTTTTCCAAAAAAGATTAATGAAAATTTCATCTTTTACCTTTAATTATTGCTGTTTTTTGTACTAAAATTATTAAATAACAAAAAAATTTTGTAAGCTTCGGACTTAGGCCGATTATTGTTATTTGGCCGAGCATTCGGCTTCGGCCAAAAATCCACTTTCGGTCAGACACTAATATCTTAAATAAAAATTTAAATCCAAAACATAAAAAGTACGCAGATATAATACTCTTTAGGAGAACTTTCCACCAAGAGAGTTTTAAAATTTGAAAGCATAGTGATGTCATAGACGTGGGCGCTTTGACACGGAATCATCGCCTAATTAGTCCCGAGATGTCAATGCATGCAAAAGTACATCGATTGGTGAGAACGGTTAGTATTTTTGACTGGAAATCAGTTTGCAAAGATAGTAGTTTAAAGGGTACAAAGACAATGACACTTCCAAGGCAGCAAAGTAAAGTGCATAGTGATAGCACTGATATAGATTTTTGTTTACCGCGCGCTTTATGTGTACATAGCAATGATGGCTAAACGCACATAATTTAAACAGCTTGCAGGTTTGTGTAACGTTTCAAGATTACAAAAGAGTGACTCGTATGCTAAATTAAGGACATCTGTTGGAGAGTGGCCTAACTAAAATATGTATACTGAACACATTCAATTTAGATTTCAGAATTGATCCAATTTCTGTTCTGGATCATTTATTGCTTGTGTTTTCAATGGAAAGCAAGATTCAAATCTAGATATTGGGACGAAAAAAAACGCAGCTATTATCTTTCTTACGTTTAACTTTATGGATGTTTTTTTTTCATTGTTTTGTGCGAATGTTATTAAACTTTTTTAACATTATAATTTTAATTTAATTGTTATCCTTACCGGTTTAATCATAAAAAAATAATAAAAAAATTGGATACATATTAAAATATTCATTGAAGTTTATTGTTTATTTTAGTTGTATGAGTTTTCAATTCTGATAATCCTGGGATTGCGAAAATCTTCCAGAATTGAATTCTGTAGTCCTTACCAACTGTCCCCTACTATCATCTTCACCAATCAGTATCATCCCGAGTTCTTGGAAGTGTCATCTAAGGTAGCTTTTTTAAAGTAGATAATATTATTTTTATTTTTAACTAAAAAAGGAGATCATTACTGTTACTTCATATTAATGTGTATGTATTGCGGTTGACAACACTGGTAGCCAGCGGTGCCTTTAAAAAATTGTTGTGTGTGCTTTAATGCCATCGCGTCAGTCAGTCACCGCGACTTCTGCCTAGCTCATTGCTTCATACCATGCTTGACTACTACTGCTAACTGTAAATGGCAAATCTAATATGATTTTGACAACATGTAACGTATTCGCTTTGCCAGCAACAAAATGTCGTAAATAATTTCGACGCTGGTGTCGTTGTCAGCAATGAATGCGGGTGGTGGGTGACGCTCTAAAGTAGCGTAATCTACAATGAAGTTCTACGTACCGTGGCAAAAAAGAGGGAATCCTTCTTTCGCTTAAAGCAGAAGAAAATATGAAAAACCTGTGCGTGTGCGGTTATGCGTGTGTGTGTGTGTGTGACTGCGGTTAAAGCTCTAAAAACCTGTCGCTGCCAGCATGTGTCCTACCACAAATAGGCGCAGATCGCTTAGTTTACTTCGAGATTGAATTTATTTATTCAAGTTATTTTTTGGAGAAAATCACGGCACACACACAAGCAAGGCACAAACAACAAAGGCCAAATTAAAACGCACACTTTATCATTCCGCCCCTAATCGGGGTCTCTTGACAGCGGCTCCTGTTGAGTTTCCATTCAAGGTTTAACAGCATGATTTTCCCGCCTTCTAAGCTTTGTGATGTTTTAATGCGTCTCATTTGGGTTTATTTCAGTGTTAATATGCTATTCGGAGTGCCATGTTTGGAGATTCTGTTTAGTCTAAAATTTACCACATTTGATTATGTGTTCTGCTTTTTTAGTGAGCTCAACCCTGAGAAATGTCCTCTACGGCGGGTATTTGTTCAATTTGATGACCAAAATTAATTGATTCATTTAAACTTTTACAATAGTTTTATATAAAACTTTTCATTTAAGATTTCGCCACTTTTATTTTGCTGAACATAGATTTGGAACCTGGTAATCCGATAAAAATTAATTTACTTAAAAATATAAACGTTGTCTTTTTAAAAATAAATTATTTTTTGCTGATTTAAAATGGTGCTAAATAAAATACATAATATACATAATAATACAATTTTAACCACACACATTACACCCACCACTTATTTTTGAACACACACCAGTTCATTTGCCATAAATATATATGTGGCTGTTTTTATATTTTAATACTTTTAGATATTAAATTGTGCGTCGCATTTGTTGACAAGGCAGCTTTGAGGTGCCGAGGGGACAGTTGTAAGAGTTGTTGTGCGGTTAAATTCAGTAATGTTGCCTCATGATTCGAATTACAGCAGCAGCAACATAGCCGTTATTGTGGTGAAATTGCATCGTGTTGCTTAGTCGAACTGAACTATGATGGTGGTGCACAACAGAGGCGAAACTTTTTAATGAATTTCCCAAAAGAGGCCCCACTTTCGCACCAAAATTAAGATACATCTTTACTGGTTTAAAAAATTATTTTCTATTTTGTAAACTTAGAAAAAGAATGCCAAGAGTAAGTTAGACTCCATTTTAAGCCTCAAAAGGATTCCTCTTTAAGCAAAATCAATTTATCCTTATTGAATGCAACAATTAGGAAAAGAAATAAGTTCGAGTCTAAGTTTTTATGATTCCTAAATTTTTACATTTTTTAATGAAAAAGGTGCAAATAAAATAAAAATTAAGTTCAGTGGTTCTCATGAAGACCGTAAACGAATTTTGCGGCCTATAACTCCAAAGCTACTCGCTATCGCAAATTTTAGCTCTATGGGAGGTGTCATATGTGCACAAATTATTTTATTCTTCTTTCACTTGCAATGTCAACTCTCTCCCACACATTAAAGCCAACTTTTCATGGTGAATTGACAATTGAAAATCCCAAATTTTGGAAATGGATTTGTTTCGAGTACGAGATGGTTTCAAAGTATAGCTTTGGAGTTTTGGATAGCACGTTTGGATAACAATTTACACGTACCGTTTCACTGATGATATTTTATGAGAGTTAGACAAGGGGGAGTGGCACCTCCCATACAAACCAAATTTGAGATTTGCGGTATCGAATAGCTTTGGATTTGTAGGCCGAACAACCTAGGAATTCAGTATTAGACCACGATTTACACATGCCGTTTCACTGATCAAATTTTATGGGTGTTAAACAAGGGGGTGTGGCACCTCCAAAATTTTGCGATATCGAATAGCCTTGGAAGTATAAGTTGTACAGCCTTGGAATTCGGTATTCGATTTACACGTGCCGTTTCACTGATCAAATTTTATGGGCGTTGTAAAATGGTAAGTGACACCTTTCATGCAGCCAAAATTTGCGATATCGAATTGCCTTGGAGTCATAGGTCGGACAGTCTCGGAATTCAGTATTCGAACTCAACTTACAGCAGGTTCACTGATAACATTTTATAGAAGTTTGGCAACGAGGGCGTGGCAGTAATGCGCCGGGTTTCAGCTAGTAGATAATAAAATCTTGTAAACATAAACTTAAAAAAAATTTAACAGTCTAGCGTGTATAGAGTACAGAATTGCAGCTTCTTAAAATCAAGACTAAGAAAGATTATTGTGGAAAAAACAGAGAGAGAGAGAGAGAGAGAGAGAGAGGGAGAGATCATCTCAAGAAGAAATACAATATAAAGTTTGCATAATAATATTCTTTTCATTTAATATTTACACTGTTATTGGTTGGTGCTTCAACTGGTACAACTGGTTATAATGGTTTGTAATAACTAAAATATAAGATATACATATAGTCGTGATTTGCTTTTTCGACGCAAAAAATTGGATCAATTGTAGACGGATCTATTGCGGAGATCCCAATTGAAAAAAAAACACAAAATAAAGAAAAAAAAATCTATTATAGATCTTTGATTCTGAGGGAGGGGGGGTCAAAAGTATAAGTTGATCCTATTAATTTTTCCTCTTCAGCATTTCTTCTAAACACACCTACACTCTATCTGAAACCCATCTGGGGGTTCCAAAACACAAAACACAATACACAAAACACAAAACACAAAACAAAACCATTTTTATTTCTTTGATTCTTATTGTCTTAACCCAATAAGGGCGATGATGCCATATGGCATCACTAAGTCGGATGTCGCAAAACTAACCGTATCACATCAAAATTAGGTAAAAATTAGGATGAGTGTATAAGGTGTTGGACCAGCACCAGGGTTCAGACTTGAAAATTCGTAAATCGCAGTAAATTAAAAAAAAAGGAGTAAAACAAATTTTTTCGCAATAGTTTTTATTTTTTAATTTACAATCATGTACGCAAATTTACTACTAATGTTTGTACATCTTATACTAATAACGTGATATACACAAAAATATATACATAACTATATATTTGCATGTGGCAGAATCATATTTCTTACTGATTCAGAATATATTTGCTGTAGACGAATTCAATCACGGTCTTTAAAAGAAAATTAATTTATAATTTGGTCGCAAAAACTTATTTAAAACTTTAAAATAATTGTTTTTATTGCAGATGAATTTCTTCTGTTTCAACGCAATGACCACTGTATACAGATGTAATGGGCCCCTGAAACTACATTTTTGTAATCAACATCAATGCTTACATATTCCAAAAATATCACAAAACTAACCGTAAAAATTTTTGCATTAAAAATTAATGATGGCATATTTTATTAACTATATTGTTTTTTATAATTCTAAAAAAATATGTAATTTTTTTTAAACATGGATTTAACTGCGAGCTTTAGATCAAGTAATTTTTTAAGAAGGCAACAACAACAAAAGTTGTTTTGTTTAAGTTATATTTGAGTTTGATGCCAAATATGTTGCGAATAAATCGCAGTAGATTTGAGAAAAGCGTAGTGACGCAGTATAACGTTGAATTTTGCTAAAAAGCGCAGTAGATCTACTGCAACTGCAGTAAAGCCCGAACACTGCCCAGCACATCAGAGATCGTGTGTTAAAATCATGAGATGGTCAGAGTAATTTTTTATTTTAAGTTGATATTTATATTACTTTTTTAATTTTTTGCGGATTAGAAGCTAACCATTTTTGGATTAGAAAATTTAAAACTTTTCCTTTGAGTAAAAAGTAATCTTTTTTTTTGGATAAGGTCTAATTAGCTTCAATCTTTAACATAACATGATCGACAGGATCTTATATGCGATATAAAGAAGGCTTATCCTGTGGTAACTGGCTCAAATAGTAGGATCGAAATGAATTCCTTCGACCATATATTCTGAACAAAAGCTCGTGAATGGTGTCTAGACTTCAATATATTTGAGCAGCGGAACATAGTCGCCATTTAAAAGCTTATAACAGTTTTTCTTCAATAACATCAATGTACGTCAAAAATTTAATCTCTGTATATTTATCACTAGATTTTAATTTTAATCCTTGTAGGAAAAACCGCCTGTTTTAAAATCATCGGGCCAGGCGTCTTATACGTTCGGAAAATATTCGGGTCTCATGTCTGTCGCCATGCATCTTAATCTTATTTTTTTGGTGGAAAATAATATTGGTGAATTCATTTAACAATTACACAGCGCGTCAATTTAACAATTACACAGCTTGAGTGGATTCCGATAGTCATAAGCC
Organism: Dichetophora obliterata; assembly: GCA_963920525.1. Classification (NCBI taxonomy): domain Eukaryota; kingdom Metazoa; phylum Arthropoda; class Insecta; order Diptera; family Sciomyzidae; genus Dichetophora; species Dichetophora obliterata. The sequence goes on along the minus strand of OY986436.1, from coordinate 167,405,583 downwards.
TTTAGAACATAGCCGTTGATGGATTTGACTGAGTTTGCGTGTTAGAGCCTGAACAGAACCAAAGCGGATGTCGGGTGGCGGGCCTCTCTCGGCGAAATCCGCTGAGAACACGTCCAGTAGTGAAATTCTGTAACACTTTTCGGCTTATATTCGGTGTCGCAAAGTTATATCTGCAATAATTTTCGGAAAGTGGTATTCAGTAAATACTTTTTTCCGATTTTGTCGGTGAAAGTATCGGAAGTTTGTCGCAAACGAATCGCACAACTTGCGACGAATATTTTTTTGACGAAAAGTAGACCGAAAACATCCACAAGTTTTTTTAAATAAAAATTATTTAAATTAAACTGCATTGAACACATTTAAATCTCTAGTTTTTTTTTTTTTGTTAGCTTTCAATGGTTTTTAGTTATTTGGAAAAAGATACTTCGCCCCAAGCGACTGAAGCCATTAAAAAATGTCCATTAAAAAAATTGAGCATTAAAAAACTAGCATATCTTTGATGAGTTAATTCTCCTTTGCCATGTTGCGAAACATGACTCGTATATTTGTTGATCTTCTGCAATTCGCAATGTAATTAAACGGTCATTTGAAAACTTAGATCATCGAACTTTAGAAATAGGTTTGAACTTCCGAACCAGCCTAAAGAATCGGCAAAGTTTTATATAAAATTATATCGAAGCCTTTTGGATATATTGAAGACCTTTGCACTTCTTTGATTTCTTTAAGGAACATGGAGATGTCTATCTCAACAAAGGGTTCTAATGTACAGCATCGTTGACTTTAAAAACATTTATAAAAAATGTTGAATATGGAAATTATTATTAAATTTAAATTAGTCATACCACACGGAATCTTGTTGATCAGTTTGTTTATTTCTTCAAAAAAACTTTGTATTAAATGGAAATCTTCAAGGAACGTATAAGCACTGAGCGGCACGTTTTTGTGTTATAATTTCAACGTTTTTCTCTTAATTTGGTTAGAGGAATCTAGTGGTGACATTCATTTCGCCACTTTACCAAACACTTTAGAGCAAAATATTTGTTTTAAAGATTTATAGCTCAGAGTCAAAAATTACTTAAGATATACATTAATTTTAATTTTGATAACTCTTCAACGATTAGGTTTTTCACCTTGGTTTCTTCAGAAAAGTTTTCTATTATTCTAGCCATCAACTTTACTGAACCAATCAATATGAAATCATCGCATCAAGTAAGCCTTACAAAAAGTCCAGCAGCATAAGTTGCAGCAAAAAAAAAAATTATATCCGCATGGCGTAATTGCAATTATTTCAAACGATTTTTTCACATTTATTTGTTCTGCAAAGTTGTTGGCCAGAATAATAGAAACATTTTTTTCTGAAGAAAACAAAGTGAAAATCCAAGTCGTTCAAAAGTTATTAACATGAAATGAGTACATATCTTAACTATTTTTGGATTCTGAGCTATGAATTTTTAAAACAAAAATTTTCGGTAAAATGGATAAACGAATGTCACCACGACTCCTTATACCAAAATTAAGTAAAAAACGTTAAAGAGAAAAAAGTGTACAAAAAGCGCACAGTGTAATCTAACAAAAGTATTTACAAAGGATTTACATTTCATTGAATTAAAAACAAGTACTTAAAGTATATCAAGAAAACAAAAGTTCATATAAGAAAGGGACAGTGTTAAAAATAACAATTGAAATTAAAAGGATTAAAGAAAAATGAATATGAAAAATAAGTATGAAAATTATCTTCAATTCATTTCAGCCAATTTTATCTATATGGCTAACAGCAGTAAAATGTTCCATTTTGCTTTGCATACTTCCAGTACAGGGGTCAAACGTACCTACTAAACGTTCAAATGCATTTGCTTGAGTTTTGTTCGCCTCTGCTTGTGTTTTAAGTGATTCTGCAATCATCTAAAATATGAGAATAATTACATAAAACTGTTTTAATATAAAAGCGATGTAAATAAATGTTTGCATTCTGATTTACCGTCAAAACATCTGCTTGCTGCAATATAAATAACAATTAACCTGCAAATACAGTATTTAATTGATAATAACTTACTATTTGAAATTGTGTAGCTGTTTTAACTGCACCTTGGAATCCGTTCAAAATCTCCGTCATCTCCTGCCACTTTTTTTTCGTTTCTGCACGGCCATGCAGCGAGCAGAACTTACCTTCCAAAGAAGATCTAGCCACTTTAACCATTTTGAATTTATATTTAATTTTGAATTTATATTTCAATTTAAATTTAATTTAAATTTGTTATTAAATTTGACATTTATCAACGATAAATAAGTAGTGTTGCCACTTTTTTCACTTAAATTCGTAAACTTTTATCGCAAAGTACAAGTTAGTGAATACCGTTTTCGGTATGACAACCAAAAAAATAGGAAATTGCGTTTACGATCGGAAGTTGCGAAAAATTTACAGAATCCCACTACAGAACTGGAGCGGTGGTGGTTGTCGGATCACGGTTGCATTTCATTTTGGGAATGATACAAATTATTTTATATTTTTCTTTGAATTCACATGAATGCAGCACAGGCACAAAAACAGAATGTCAGATCATAGTAAAATTTAAGAAAATAAAACTGAACGTATCCAACCTTTAGCATAAATATGGCAACATTTGAGTCACTCAGAGAGAAAAATTAGAATATATTCTATTCTGGCATTTTCCCGTAGCGCATTTCTACGTCGGTTTCGTTTTTGGCGGCTGCATGTATTTTCATGTATTTTGTTGCACGGCAAATCTGACAACCGACATCCGCTTTGTTTCTGTTCGAGCTCTTAAGCGTGGCAATTTTTTTAGTGCACTATGTCTAGCTCTTACGAGAAGAAAGAAATATTACCGGAAACATTTACTTTCCATCCCAAAGTATAAAGTTTCTATTTTTATGTTTTCTTGTTATTCAGATTGTTGCCCTCTCAAGCTTTGGGCCAAAAGGCCTAACCCACTATGCCACTGGTCAGTGCGCTGAATTTTAACTCTGGTTATATTTCGTCCTTGTTGCAATTGTGCGGAAATATTCCAAATGTTGACGATCATAATTATGATTTTGTTGCAGAGAAGATGTAATGAAGCGCAAGTGTTGATAACAACACTATAAAAAAGACACATACACATAAATACTGTGCAGAGGTTCTCTGTATAACTTTAACCACTGAAGTGCGGTTAGAGTTTAACTAAACATTGTGTTGGTCGAAGCATTTTTGATAGAATTTTTTGTTAAATTTATAGCTTAAAAAAGGTATGAAAAACCTTGACTTTATGACTGAAAATTGTAGCTGGGTGTACCAAAAAACCTTTATTCAATTTGCAATTTGCAACAGTTGCATACAGTGCAGACAAACTTTAACATATATTTTTGGAAGTTTTTAACTTTATACATTGTTCAAAGTTAAAAATGAAATTCTAATAAAAAAACCTGTTGAAGTAAATAAGTTTTGGGTCGCCGTATAATAAATTTTGGGGACAGGATCGTCTCTTAATGTTTCGCGACATGGCATCGCCACATAAGGATTCGAGCTTATTTTTAAGGGCATTTATTATTTTTATTATTATTATTTAGGACCTTCCTCTCATTGTTGCCGGCGTATATTCGCCACTGGCTCTATATATAATTTTAATTTTTAACCGTCACTGAAAAATGCATTCAGGCTATTTAAATAAAACAAGTTTGGCAGCTTTTGGAAAGCTCAGAAACTTGAGTGAATTAAAGTCGTCAGCTAATTGGAAGCTCAAGACGTAGTTAATTTTATTTTGAAATTGTTCTTCCTTTTATATGATCCATAACAGTACTTAATATTAAAACTAGTAAACAATTGTGTGTGTAGTTAGAAAAATGTAAACATTGTAAAATAACAAAAATATCATGTGTTTTATATTCAGCTATATTAGAAAAAAATTTTTTTACATAATTTCAAAATAATTTTTATCTTAAGGGTGAGGGTGTAGTATACGTTCATATTAATTAACTTTATATTATACTTAAATAACATTAAGCAATAAAATATTTAAACAAACAACACTAAATATTTAAAGTAATTACTAATATCCACACCTTCACTGTATTATATTAAAATAACATTCAAACAATTAAAACATATGTTAATTCTAAGTATTAGCATTAATCTCATTCACACCATGCACTAATATCGATGAATACAAAACATAATATATTTTATGTTAATACAGTGAAGGTGTGTATATTAATACTTAGTTTAAATATGTGTTTAGTGTTGTTTGTTTTATTATAATTGAATGTTATTAAGTATAATATACAGTTAATTAATATGAAGGCATGCATACTACACTTGACAATTATTACATTACATTTACATTATATAAATTTTATTACATTGAGATTACTTTATTACACTGAGAACCAAAATACAACATTTTAATAAGTCTTAAATACAAATTATTTATTCAATAATAAAATAAACAAGTTGTAAGACAGTTGTGATGCAAATATATTTGTTAAAATTTAAATTCGTTCAACTAAGCTTCTGCAAAAATAAGTAATTCCTCCTTCTAGGAGAAATCTTACCTACTATCAATGCCGAAATCACATTCCAAAACATAAAATTCAATTTAATCTCTACGGTCGAAACAAACTTGATCTCTCGATGAAGTGTTAACTAACCATTTATCATGGATTCTCTTGCGAATTTCAGATTATTTTATTGAATAAGGATAATCTTTAACTTGATAAAAATTTAAGACACAATTTTACATATATTCAGTAGTTTTTTGTATAACTAAGTCTGTAGTTTATTTGTGCCACATGTCCAAAGCATCCAATTATATTTCAAAATCTTATTTTTGCGTTAAATCAACATTTGTTAAGTCTATTTGATCCAAGTTTTAATGCTGATCTTTACTTAACACATTTCCTTAAGCGCCACACCATGGTTGCATTACTTCACTCAGTTTAACTGGCAAGCAATTCATCTGCAGCTCTTGTGAATATTTCATCAATCAAGTGTTTAAATTGACACAGAAAACGACCAACAACAACAACAAAGACAAGTTTGCTAACTAGGATTGCTTCATGACTGGCGCACACATCTTGCCGGATAACAACTACAACAACAGCAACAAGTGCAATGACCGGATATTGCTAAATCTTGCTAAAACTTTTTGCATATTCATTCTACACATGTATGTGTTTACGTCAATGCGACTGTCAATAAGTTTGCATGTGTGTAAATTTCCATGTGAGGAAGTTAGTAGATACAATCCCTAAAACCACTTGTCTTCCCTTCCAAATAGGGGGTAAATAGTTAAAACTTTGTAAGGATTTTCTTGTCATTTGTTTGTTTCAAAACAATTCCAAAAACCTTTTTACACTTGTTTATGAATGTTTTGTAAATCTTTGGAATACACTAAAGAAAAAGAGCTTTTATAAGAAACATTGAATGCCCTTTTGAGTTTTATACTTTTTTAAATAAAATGATTTAAATAAATTCAAATGAACAAAGGGCTTAGACTTAAAGTTTATATTTTCAAATTACATTAATACAGATTTTAATGTGGAAGACTTTACCAAACAACGTTTATCAAAAGACTGTTGTGTTTTTTAATTACATATACCTATATTATTAGGTAAAGAAGTTACCTAATAATATGATCTGGTTCTCTTAAGGGAGGGGTGGTTTTAGCAATCGAAAGTTATATTTGATAGTATTGATCTTTAGAAATATTGTTCGAAAATTTCAAGTCATTTGCAGCAAAAAGGCATTATCTCTTTCGATCAAGTAAAAAATTTTACCAAGATTTCTCGCAAAATATTCGATTGATCTTTTAAAATTTTGCATTTTACTGTCAGATACTAAGAACTAATACTTGAACGAGCCATTTCAAACTCATTTTACAATAAAATGCGTATAAATATTAAGGCGCCTCACGCTCCTTAGAAAAAAAAAGTTGTTCGGCACAAATGCTCAAAATAATCCTTGGTTTATGTTATGATGATTTCCTAAATATTTCGACTCTAGCTATAGCCATCCGTGAGTAGGAATGGTTTTAAATAACCTCTAAAAATAGAGTTTTTTGAAAAAATATTGGCTAGTGTAATAATTGTAAGAAAAATTAACTGACAGGAATTATAGACCGGAAACAGCTCTTCCAATCTGCATCAAAAATTGTAAATTGTGCTATCAGATTAAAGAAAACGCTGTTTTTCATACATATTTTTGATATTTTTTATTTTAATTCCATACAAAAACTTTCAAAATTCAAATAACTTTATAAACTGTTTATTTTATTAATAATATTTTAGTTGTAATATAAATCAATTTAAACAGTTCTGACCAGTGATTTTCCTCGACGCGTCGTCCTTAATTGTCCACGTTTTGGTGCCGATAATGTTGAGAATGGTCGACAACGTAGACAATGTGGACAATGTCGACAATTGTGTAAGCAATGTCAACAAAATGCAACACTGCGAAAATGCAAGTGCTTATTAGATTTTGCTGATTCTTAAATTCCTTTGAAAAATTCGTTTATTTAACAAAAATTAACAAATTGAACAAACAAAAAGCATGTCTGGAATGTGTAAAAATGATGAATACTCCGAACTTGGACTCAATTTAATTAAATACCATAGTAAACATGCATCCTCTGACATCAGTTATCTACTCGTCGTTAAAAGCAATTGTTTACACGACATTGTCGACACCGTCGACAATAGTATTGTTTACATCAAGTTGTCTGCGCCGCACATCACTGGTTCTGACTAGAAATCAATGAAAGCAGTCAAAACCTTTCCAACGATAACTTGAAAGGGAGTATTGCATTAGAATTAATTAAGCTTTTTGAGTTTTAGTGAAATGTAAAAATTTGAATTTTTGATGCAGACTGGAAAAGCTTCTTCCAGGTTGTAATTTTGTACAGTTTATTTTTTATCACTATTACACAAGCCAATATGGTTACAAAAAAACTCGATTTTTAGAGGTTATTTCAAACCATTCCTACTCACGGATGGCTATAGCTAGAGTCGAAATATTTGGAGAATCATTATAACATAAACCAAGGATTATTTTGAGCATTTGTGCTGTACAACTTTCTTTCGTGAGGCGCCTTAATAAATATAGCAAAATGTACGTCAAAAAATAAAGTTTTGCCTTGCAACTTCCATCAAAAAATCATAATTTTTCTTTTCATAATTGGTACGTTAGACCATATACAACGTAAATTCTTTTGTTTTTTTATTTCAGGTGAATCTGTTGTGAGTTTTCTCTAAAAATTACTTTAGGTCAAAATGCTGGTATCTCTGGAAAAATTAATAACTCTGAAACGGATGAAGATTTTTCGCTTAAATTCGGGTTGTAATTTTAAAATAACCTATATTTGTACCATATTGAAATTGTGCGTAGTCGATCAAAAATTATTTACCTAACAAATTTTTTTTTGCGCAATTTCAAATGAAATAAATATGTAACACAACATGTAAAATGGATATATTAAATCTATTAATTCTTTAATTCGCATTCACGCTTACATACAAAACGGCTAAGGCCTCATCTGATTCATGTGCCTTTACACAAATTTAAAAGAATTTTTATCTTCTAGAAGGTTAAATTTTTATATGTAAAGAGGTTCAACTTGTGCATGGAGACTAAACACTTTGTTCCTCGATAAGGCTTCCATGGCACTTGTGAATGCAGATTTCAAATATCGGAGCATGAACTCATTTCGGTTGTTTCGATGAAGCCTCTGCGAAGCAATTTATCGAGGATTACACATCTCCGTGCAGTGAACTTATGTTTGTTGCTTCAAGGAAACCTTTGCGAAGCACTTTATCGAAGTTATCTGACTAACCAATTAAAACTTGTGACAACAAGTCTTATCGAAGCCTATTTTTGTGAAAGTCATAACTCGCTTGTAACAGCAAGTGTTGTAGAGGCGTATGGAGCATAAATGGAGTACGTTGGTACTGCTTGCAAAAACAAGTATTATCGAGGGACTACGCTGTTAAAATCAGCGCAGCTATTTTTTGTCATATTATAGTGAATAAACATCACGTACATACGTAAAATAAATGCGCTCATAAATTATATAAAAAATTAATACAAAATGTATAACATATTATAACTTCTATGTGGAAGAAAATAAAACGATTTTCGCAAAAAAGAAAATAAAACGCGAATTTCACCAAGCTGTGGTGAGTTAGTTTTTAGTCACATTCCACTGCTTTTTTTTTACTAATTGAATTGGTATATCCTATTTTCTACTTTCCATCCACTAGCTCTTCGAATTTCAATCCGTTTGTGGTCCAACTAGTTGATTATCTGGCGACACAATCAGCTACAAACTAGTCGATAGTATATTCTCTCATCGGTTTTTACAAATATGTCTTGTACTGGCTTAACACGAACTGATCAGCCTAAAGGAAAGTTCAGTGCTTTCACCAAAACAATTGCCTTTCTTTTTCCAAATGTTGCTTAGATGCGATGCGAATTATACAGAAATGCAATTGCAACTTTTTTTTGGAAAATAATGGACATTTCGGCGCGGCGCTACAAAGACAGATTAAACCAAAATATGGATAAGCTGCTTTCTAGCGTTAAAAATATCACCGCAAGGAAAAAGCGCCAAGCAGATAAGAAGGGTATTATGCATCGATTTGTGCAACAAGATATATCGATGTTTTTTTATCAGATGCTATGTGAATATCTTAATATGTAATCTTAATATACAGGTTGTCCCAGACTTATGCGGGGGACAATAATGCGGGGGGCGATTCCTCGAGATGAGGCGAGCAAAAAATCGTAGGTAGGTACGTGGTAAAAAAATAATCCATAAATAACATAGCACCATACCGATTACCAAACTTAATACCTTTTTGAAAAGAAAATTAAATTTCACTTTCAATACAAGTACAAAGTTTTGCCATAAATTCACGACTTAAAAAGTTATGAGCACCTTAAATCAAAAAATACGATTTTTTCTTAAAAAATTCAAATTTAAATTCAATTTTCTCGAGAAATTACCAAATTTTTAACTATTTTTTGTGACATTTTTTTTCTTAGTCAATTCTCTATTAATCCACCTTACATTTTTTTATTCTCAGAGCAGTTTCTTTTTCTTCTTTTCACTATTTCCACTTTTTCCTCTTCCAAGGTTTTTAAATGCAAGCACTGCGACTTCGTTTACTTTGATTACAATAACTAGTTAAACTGTTAGATTTAACGGAAATTTAAAAAAAAAACAGTTGATTTGGTTGCTAATTTTCATTATTGAGTGCTTGACATGCCTGAATCGATACAGTCTTTCACCGATCGTAGAGTTATAATGTTCTCCTACTCAGAGTAAGCAGATATTGTTTTTTGTTACGGTTTTGCAAATGGCAGTGCAATCCGGGTCAGAAGAGAATACGAGGCTCGGTTTCCTAACAGGCAAATTCCCTCAGTTAGAGCTCTTAATGACACATTTAATAGATTAAGAACCAGCGGTTCTGTCCAGCGAATAAGAGGAGAGCTTGGCCCTGGCAATCGGCCTGTACAGGTTGATGACGAAATAGAACGAATAGTGCACAATAATCCCACTATTAGTTCGCGTAGGATTGCAAGCAGAGTTCCAGCATCGAAATCCCATGTTCACCGGGTTCTGCGTCGTGAGCGTTTGCGTCCTTATCATTATACGTTGGTCCAGGAGCTAAAGTGAGGAAAAAAGTGGTTATATACGAAACGCGTTTTTTTACGATAAATGACTGCTCTGAAAATAAAACAATAAGGGTTCTCATCTAAGCATGTAAACATGTAAACATGTATAGCATTTAAACTTTTGATGAGCGATAAAGTGTAAATAGCGTAAATGTCGACAAAATGGCGGCTGCGACTACGACAACATTATGATTTTTATAAATTTCAAACCTTTTAAAAACCTTCATTAACATAGAAAAATAAATAAAACGTGTTCATATTTACTCCAACTACTTTAAATATGTAATGATTAGCGCCAAAAGCAACTATGCTGATCCGCACACAGTATTTCTCAAATTGTAATTATTTTGACAGTAAAGTAATTTTACAAGACACACTGTTCTCAAAAATGTTCAGCCTGAAAGTATGCAAAGAAAATATATTTGATACTTATCAGTGACAATATTTGGTTTTTACAATAGTACGTTTTTGATCCAACTACTTCTTTTTTCATCCTTTTATAAAAAAGTTGTGACGAATTTAATGAAATTCTTGTGAGTCGATTTAAGTCGATTGTACCAAAAAAAATATAATTGTATCAGTTGCAAAACGACACCTTAGTTGTTACGTATATAAAGGTTGCAAGGCCAGTTTGTGAAGTTATGAATTATTATGCACTTTTACACTTGAAATAATTTTTCAATATTGCTTCAATATGTTAAGTGTTATTTAAAGTTGTACATTTGTATATTGCAAAAATCAAATGTATAAAAAGCAAGCTTTAAAAAGAGAAAAAAGTGCTTTCGGCAAAAGGCTCCAAAAAAGAAGTGTGCGGAGGACCTGTCGTAGCTTTTATACTAGTATATATATTACACTGGCCATGCATTTGCATGAAAAATTTAAATTTTTTGAAAATGAAAATTATGACAGATATAAACGTGACGTTAGAAATAAAAACCAGCTTGTATTAATATGAGTTCGATAGGAGTGCACCAAATGACCGCGAGTTGATCGTTTTGTTGTAAATTGAACAACATAGAAACATTTTTTGGCTTATTACATATTTCTCGATTTTTTTTTCGCATAAAGACTTAATTTGTGCATAAAACTGATATGCAATTCGTTTATTATTTAATTGTTCTTAAAAATGAGCTATAAAATATAAAAATTGGATAAAAATTACCATGTGATATTTTAATTTTTGAAAAACTTTCATTACTTTTCTTATTGTAGTAAAAAAAAATCTTAAAAACTCAATTTTTTTAAAAGTGCAAGAATGGCTATTGAAATGTTTTTTAAAACATTATTTAATGCAAATAAGCAAAGTTATGTGAATACGCTAAATAACTTGGTCGTTATGAAATTTTTAACTAGAAGAGTAACATTTTGTAAATTTTGAGTTTGGGTATTTTTACGAAAACGATTTAAAAAATTCCAAACATGCAAAATTTAAAAAATCGACTTTACGGTTAGCTATAGCATAGACTTAAGCTATTTCGGGCAAAAAACAACAAAAACCAAAATTCGGATCAAAAATTTATAGCTGTTGAAACTTAATTTTTTTTTAGAAATGCTCAAAGTGCCTGTTTTTGGCATTTCGAAAACAAAAAAATTCATAACAAATCGATAAAATTATGTTTCTCATATAAAATGGCTTCAGTAATAAAAAAAATTCTGATTTTAGTTAGAAGTAATATTGGAGTTCCAGGGCTGCCAACATATCATACCCTGGTTTTAGGGTAAAAAATATTAAAAATACTTCAAAAACCAACCAATTTCATTTTCACCACTGCCACTTGTAAATTCTTTTTTTTTCACAATTTTTACCACAATAAACAAAGCTACGTATGCGCGAAAACACAGTTATTTAAAAAAAAATTCTATTGTGTTTTTTTGAGAAAATGTCTTTGACTAAAGCAAATGTTTCGCATTTTTTTTTACTTTTAACTTGAATCTGGCGGTGTGACTTGGTTTCTGATTCGATTTTGGATATATTGTGCTTCATGAAATGGTGAAAAAGAGAATTCATAAGTGGCAGTGGTGAAAATAAAATTAGTTGGTGTTTGGGGTATTTTTAATATTTTTTACCCTAAAACCAGGGTCTGATATGTTGGCAGCCGTGGAACTCCAAAATTTCTTCTAACTAAAATCAGAAAATTTATTTTTTTTTAGTATTGAAGCCATTTTCAATGAGAAACATAATTTTATCGATTTTTTATGAATTTTTTGTGTTCGAAATGCACAAAACAGGCACTTTGAGAATTTCTGAAAAAAATCAAGTTTGAACAGCTATAACTTTTCTATACGAGTTTTTGTTTTTGTAATTTTTTGCCCGAAATAGCTTAAGACTATGCCATAGCTAGCTGTGAAGTTGATTTTTGAAATTTTGCATTTTTTGGTTTTTTGGAATTTTTTTGTAAAAATACCCAAACTCGAAATTTACAAAATGTTACACAACGACCAAGTAATTATACGTAATTACATTATTTCTTTGTATATGTATAAAGTGTTGTTTCAGAAAACTTTTCAATAGCAGTTTATTGCAATTTTTACAAATTTGAATTTTTAAGATTTTTTTACTACAATAAAAAAAATTAAATTTTTTTAAAAACTAAAATGTCACAACTCTAATAATTTATATTCGATTTTTATATCTTATTATAGATCATTTTTAGGAACAATTAAATAGCAAACGAAGTGCATACCAGTTTTTTGCGCAAAAAATCGAAAAATATGTAAAAAGTAAAAAAATTTTCATATGTTTTTCAACTTACAACAAATCTATCAGCTCGCGGTCATTTGGCGTACTCCTATCGAACAAATACTAATACATGCTCTGGTTTTTATCCCAGACGTCAAGTTTTTAACTAGTCATAATTTTCATTTTCGAAAACTTCCTGAAAAAGGCCAGTATGTAGTTATATTTTACTACTTTTAATCAGAAAAAAAATAATAAAAAACAACTTTTACCCTTTGTTACTTTTTTCGACCTCGTTAGGGTGCCTTGGCGAAGAGTAAGCGAGGCTAAGCTAGCTTCGATAATTTGCTTCTGGAGTGCTTCGCTAAGTTTCGGTAAGTTGCTACTGACATCCTTCGATAAGTTGCTTCTGACGTACTTCCGCAAAGAAGCAATATGGAGGTATGTTACGATAGCCTAGAACCTACATAAGTGAGCCTGTAAAAGAGAGAGGAGAAATGCCCTCGTTAAAGCCTTCTGGAAGCTGAAATGCTTGTTGGGATATATATTAGAAAGAGAGAAAAAGGGGAAATAAAAGTTTTGGGTACAAGCTCAAAAACTATATGTAGTTAAAACTATAATTTATTTATTTTTGTGCCTTAAATATCTGCCAAAGTTCGTCAAAAGCTTATAAAATTGCTTAAAGTTTAACAAACAAACAAGTTTTCATTTTTTTAGGCTTCTGTAATTTTTAAATCACAAAGCTAAATACTAACTTATAACATCACGCTCCATATAAATATGTTCTCAACATTTTTGTCACAAATTAAGTAAAACTCACTAAAAGTCTGCTTCAACAATAGCATTTTTTATATTTTACAAATTTAATTTTTGTAAGTTAACTTTAACAGCTAACATATAAAAATTTTGTATTTTTGCCAGCAAAATCGGTCATTTGACCTGTAGTGCAACCGAATACATTTTTTTTACAGCGTCTCTGAAGCAGGACTGGCTCATTTTAAAATTTTTTAATAAAAAATTTTGGTGTTAATTAATAAAATATTTATCATTAAATATTTACTTACCAAAAGTTCATTGAGAGCTTGTTTTTTTTTTAAAGAAAGTGTATTAAAGTCCAACAAATTTATCGCATTCCTCCGCTGAAATAACCAAAATCAAACCTATTTTTCTCTCCAATATTTTTTTCAAGAACTATAAACATAGTTAGCTTTTAAATGTTGGTTTTTATTCTTTAACATATTAACATCAAGTTTAATAAAAGTGCAAATAAACTCTTAGGGTTTGGTTGGTAGGCAAAGCATCCCACTTTATGTCGAACACGTCCCATTAGTTTTTTCATGATATATTTATTCGATTTCTTGCTGTTTCAATCAAACCTACTTTATGCAGAACTCTTATATGACAGAGGACTGAAAAACTTGTCTTCCTTAAAGCCCTTATAATAATGTACCAACTTTTTTCTTTGGTCGCATCTCTTATGTAACAAAATCGATTTAATTATCTTTTTACTATTTAATAATGTTTACATCATTTCCGAGCCTCTTTTGTGAATGAGGGTTGCCTTTGGAGCTAACCATTACGTACTTAGGGCCAATTTTTCAGTGCGAGCTTAAAATTTAGTCAAATTAAACCGAGCTTAGCTCACCAAAAATGGACGTTTAAACTCGGTTTAACTAGATATTTTAGCATTCGTTGAAGTTAAATTGACATAAATTATCATATAATGTGTTTCTTTTTTGCCTGAAAATTGGTCCTTTAAAGTTGTTGAAGTAAAAAGAAATTTTATTTATTTTCTATGTTAATAAGGGTTTTAAAAGAGTTTAAAATTGAATAAAGGTGATCGCGGCATTTGAAAAAAATCTCTACAAAATACGCTTATAGTATTTTTATGTAAAACAAACGATACGTGCATATGACGAACTCTTTCTTTTAAGTTTAAAAATACAAAATCACAAACATGTCGCTGGAACAAAATAACAAAAAATATTTTATGTGGAAAAACGATAATTTTGGTTTACGAGCTAAATTGCATTTTTAAAGCTCCGCAAAAAAATATCAGATGAATATTTCTAAAAATTAGAAAAACTTATAAAACCTTAGATGCGTATATTCCATATGTGTTTCGACCTTAAAAAGATTTGCGCAATATCTAAAGGTCAACTTTTTTTGAGTCTTAAGATATTTTTGTTCTCATTAGGAATGGAACTTTCAGAAAATGGACCGAAGCGCACCGAAGTTTTTTAACATTTTTGTAAAGAGAACTGGTCCAATGTAAATATATACATACAAACAACATTTATTGAGGACAACATCAAGAAATAATCAAATATTTTCGATATTGACAATTAACCCTTTCACGACTATAGTTGCTCATAAACAACTTTGCCCTTTGTATTGACTTTGACCGAGTATTTTATAAAGTAAAAGTAAAAACAATTTTAAAAACCAAAGGTTTAAAATATTCTTAAGTTTTTATTTAGAAAAAATGCGATATTTAGATATATTTATATATAAATATACATAGATACAGATTACGCAATATGACTTTGAAACATTGCGCACAGATTATATAAGTGTAAAACTCCTTATCGTACAAATTTCCGTACCACCTACCGTATCATACCTTATAAGATAGAAACCATTGAGGCTTTTTTGATCTAATATATTTATATTGGTGGTCAGTTTAGCTTCTACTATCAATGAAAGAGCCTCTTCTCCAGAACTCATTTTAGGCTTAAGCTAAGTATGCTGTAGAAGCGAAAAGATATCTTCCGTAAGAAATGCATTGCGTTTTTGACAGCGAAAAGGTAGTGACTTTTTTTTCATTGGTTAGTACGCTGTTGAACCGAAAAATTTGTTAAAGCTTAGTATGCTGAAGGAACGAAAATTTTTAGGCATTTAATTCTACAAGCGAAATTTTGGTTTAGACTCAACACTAACACATACTTATTGTAACTTGTTTGTTGAATGTGTTAGTTTAACATTATTGCTGAATGTCAGATTTCCACGCCAATTAAATGTACGGACTCTCCAATCATGGTTGGTTGGCTGCATTCAACCAATTTTTCGGTTCAACAGTGTACTAACCAACGAAAAAAAATTTCGCTACCTTTTCGCTGTCAGAAATACAATGCATTTCTTAAGAAAGATGTATTTTCGCTTCTACAGCATACTAAGCATTAAGCTCAAATGCTTTTGAACATATTTTAATTTATTTGAAAGCCGTTTATACTAAGTTTCTCTCTAATCGAAATCTTACGATTTTGAAAAAGTGATTTCAAAGTGTTTCCAGCTGGCATGTCATCACAGCTATATTTCATTTGACAATTTGATACATTTATGAATGAGCAAATCATGAAGGAGCAATTACTTTGTTGCATTTCTTTTGCCATTTCCGGTGCTTTAAAAATTTTTTCTTCGAAATTGCTACTAGCAATTGCTCCTCACTGAAGCTCCAAGTCTTTTTATTTTCATATTTCCTTGGTTTTGCATTTTTAATTTTTATTGTTTTTTTTTAAATAATTAATTAGTTGTCATTGCCAATTGGCTTATGAAAAATTTGATATAAGCTGAATAGTGCTGGTTACTTATATTACTTTTCAAGGAAACCGCTTTGCATTTTATGAGATTTTGTTGAAATCACAAGATTTTAAAATCTTAAACTTGTATAGAGAACTCTGATGATTTCAATATGGATTTTACGAAATCTCACAAAATCACAAGATTTCGAGCAGATGGAAACATAGTATTAGGATAGGGCTGCCATACGTTCTGATTTTCCAGGACATGTCCTGGTTTCGAGGGCTCTGTCCCGGCGTCCTGACTAACTGTATGAAAATAGCTCAATGTTTTGGTTTTCGATTCGGTAAAGTTTGTAATACAAAATATGCTTTGTAATATTTTTTTTGTCGGAGTTCTATTTTTTTTCACTATTTAAATTATTGTAAATTTAGCCATAATAATGTGCTCTTGATGTAAGTTTTGTAAGTGCAAATATAATTTATTTACCTAATGTGAGTGTGCTTTTTTCAGCAAAATTAAGAAAAGAAAATATGTTTTTTTTAAAATGAAGAATGGAAAGAAATGAACATATTAGAAAAATGGATGAATTTTTTCAAAAAACTTGTGAAAGTGAAAGAAAGCATAATTTTCTAAAATTCTGTCAATATTTACTATACTTAACTGAATATAAAAATGTCGTGTCACGAGTTTTATGAATACGCAAAAGCGAACAAAAATCTGTTGGATGGAGTTAAAACGATGGAGTATTGGACCAATAATTTTTATGGACATACTATTATGACATTCATATTATGGAATTGAAGTTTCTAAAATGCAGATACATAAATATTTACTTTCTTTTTTGTAAGAAATGGAGTCATAACCGGGGAAAAAGTAAAATGTTATTGAAAAACAATCAGATTGTAAAATTTGCTAGTGAGTTAACTGTTTTTCAGTACAGTTTACTATTTTTACCAGTAGTTGTGCACCTCAGTAAATTCAGTTAATTTTTCCGTTTTTCATTCAATTTTATAGTGTTGCATACTATTTTATTTTAAACATAAAATTTTATTTACCATAATTATGAAAAGCAGAGTTTTATATGGAACTCTGTTAAAATAAATAAAAAACTGTAGAATTTGTGCACGAAGCGCACAATTTTTGGGGAAAATAGTTAACTTTACTGAAAAAACAGTTAAAATCACTGAAAAAATTTGGAAAATGTACTGAAATTACTAGAAAATTTAACGGTTTTAGTTTTTTCCATTAGGAAGTTAGGGATCGACCATTTCGGATCGTAGGCAAATTCTCCCAAAATACTTGGTAAGAAAAAAAAAACCATACAATTGTACTAAATTTATACTTTTTCCGCCGTAATTGCTCGAGATCATGATTTACGTTTGCTTTTGTGAAATAGATTTAAAACATTTTATTTTATTTTTATACAGATTTTTTATTGTTAACAAATGCTTAATATAAACTTTTTTTGGTTAATATAAAATTTTAAATAAATACTCGATCTCTGTATTCGAAATACCTAAAGCAATAACCTTTTAAGCCAAGTTTGGAACGCTCATAATTGGGACTCTGAAAAGAGCCTTATTGAAGAGGATTTTATGAGTTCCCTCCTTTTTATGAGCTTTAAAAAGAGTATCTTTTGTATTTTCATAACGTACACTCCTAAAACGAACATATTTCGGACTGTTTTTGGAATACTTTAGTTAAGGGCTCCGAAAAAACTCGAATTTAAGAGTGTTTTATGCAAAGCCTCCTGAATATGAGTTTCTCATGTGTATTTTCTGTATTCACAAAAAACATGCTCCTAAAAACGTTCCAATTGGGAGCATTTTCGGAGTAGAAATTTAAAGAAAAAAAGCATGCTTTTTTTGAAATTTTATTCGGTTTCGTAATCGTGTTTAAATAAGAAGTTTTGAAATATGCGTACAACTTAATATTTGAGCAAAGGAAAAGCGGTGAATTTCAAAGAGTAATCCGCTTTTTTTGAAACTGTTCTTAGAAATAAATTTTTAACATAACAGCTGAAAAACTCAGCTTTATTCCAGCACGTGAAGAGTGACCTGTTTTAAAGAGAACTTTACTGTTTTTTGCCACTTTCAAAAGTCTTTTATGAAACCATAAAATTCTAAATAAATATCATAAAATAGACTTTTACGACTCCTATTAATGCTCATAAAGAGTGACAAAATTCAATGGAAAACAAGCTCATTTTCGACACTTTTATAACTATTTTATGAAGAAAACGAGGCAAAAATAGGAATCATAAAAGAGTATTTTAAGTCTTATATTGATGCCTCTTAAGAGCGACCCGTTTCAAAGGAAAACTAGAACATTTTTGAAACTCTTAAGAGTCTATTATGTGTATTAAAATGCCAATAAAAAACTCATAAGAGTCTTATAGGAGTCCGAATATATGACTTTTGAGAGTCAAAAAAGTATAATTTTATACTCTAATTTGAAACTTATAAGAGCTCATTATGAGGGCTCAGGCTCTACAATTGAGTCATAAAATAGTCTTAAGCCACTCATAGGGTTTGCAGGGAAATCGTTATAAAAAAATTGTAATATTTGTGTATTAATGTAGGTTCTTTTTATGTGCGTCCTGATTTCGAGCCTGCCATTGATGGCAACGCTATATTAGGAGCATAACCTTACACCTCTTATAAATTATTACGCAGTAATTTCGTTTTTAAACATCTCGATTGATCAGTACCAGAAAAATTTAGTTGGATAACTCTTTTCAGCATTAAAGTTTTCGAAACCAATTCTCTTCACTTATTCTAATAAGAAAATTAAAGTCAGTTTTCTTAGAAGATCTTATAAAAAAATTCTAAAATAATCGACAACCTCAAAACAAATCGATAAAAAGGTTTTTCGGTATTTCTTATATTTATGGAAAGTACTTTGAAAATCCATTATTAAACCGCGTCGCCCTTAAAATCGAAGTCTGCCTGAAATAGTAAATGATGACCCAGAACAGCATCCCTGTAAGCGGAATAAATACGAAACTACCACACGGTCAGTTGTCACTTGAAGTAAAAACTAAACAATGACTAATGTAAGTCTTGATATAAATAATAAAATGTTGCCAATATTTCTTTATTGATGTTATTTTTAGGAATTTCAAACAAGTTGCAAAATTAAGCGCAGATTTCTAACGCCACCGCACCGCTGGAAGAAACAAGTAACTCGGGAGTTGCTAGAAGGAGTCGTGAAGGATAATCCAAACCAAATCGAGGTAGTTTGACTCCGAACGGAGTCTTATGTTCTCAAGAAGCTTTACATGGCAATTTTTACTCCCTGAGGTTTGCCATTGTCTGCAGAGAGGTGACGACCGAACAGAAAAATTAATTCAATTGAAAAAACTTTGTGTCTGAGCTGGAATTGAACCTGGGCTACTGCGGTTCTTTAGCTTAGGGGCCACGCACTCTACCCACTAGGCTGCGGTCGCCACTGGACCGGGATAACCAGTAAAAATGCGGCACTATAAGACGCAGTACATGTCGGCGGTGTCATGGCAAAACCAGACGGGTGCTAGACTACTAGCGAAGGGGGAAGAGACAAGTGTTTTGGGTAAATATTGAAATATTTAGTAGTTGAATTTATGAAATGAAGTGCTTTGTTTTTTATTTCAAACATGATTTAAAAAGTTTTTTGACGCTAGGGTGACCCTAAAAATGTGTATGTTGCTTTATTTTATTAGGGTCGCTGATTTCGAATCTTATGTTAGAATTTAAAAAAGTTTACACTAGGGTGGACCCTAAAATTGTGTTTTACTATACTCTTTGTAGATGCGCTGGTCGATTTTTTCGAATCAGATGTAAGAATTTCAAAAAGTTTTTTCGACACGAGGTTGGACTCTAAAAATGCGTTTTTTTGTTTTATATCAGTGTCGGGGATTTTCGACTTTCCTATTCACATGTGATTCAATCCAACTTATCGATCAATTCAAGCTAAACACGAGGAACAGGATGAATGTTCAATGCTCAACGCCTTGATGCTTGATGAAACAAACATCTCTAGCAACGCATTATTTCACATCATAATTTGCAATGAATAAATTTTTTTTCTAAAGTATTAAATTAAACTTTTTGTTTTGATTGTTCGTTTATATGATTTGCCTTGAAAAAATTATTTGAATCGCCATTTAGTTATATTTTTAATTCTTTTAGGCTATTGAATCGCTCTTTCATTATTCCAAAGCAGTACTATGTGCGGATTCGGTATTTGTTCGCTTAAAAGTTCTCTTAAAATCGCTACGCTCTTGCAGGGTGCCTTGGTTTAAATTGGCTCTAAATGGTGTTACACCTGTGGTAGTCAGTTTATACGCACTGTCTCCAAGCTATCCATTCATCGTCTGATAAGAAATCGGCTGGTTTCATCGACAAGGAGCAATTTTTATAGATGAGACTGTCATGCACGCTTCCTGGGTATTCAAGTACCATGTGGCGAATTTTGCTTTTATAATCACAAACTGCTTGCCCTTTCACAGAACAAATATGCTTACCTGAGAAGTAAGCTTAACACAGTCTGACAATTCGTGATATGTTTTTGAAAAAATTTTCGCGAGTTCTTCGGCATGTGAACAGTAAAGAAATTTATCTGGAAGTTTCAATATTGTTTTAAAAACTCGATTTGTTAGGTTTTACAGCGTTCCACCATCTTTGATGCTAAACCAACTAGCAATTTTAGTCAATGTGGCTCCTTCACCATTAGGACCCAATCGATACATAAAAATCATCAGTTGCATATCCACTAGAAATTGTTTACACGATCTAAGGCCCTGAAAAATGTCGTCATATTTAATAAGGTTCAATATTATTTGGAAGTTTGTCTCACTGACTCGCATTATTTTCTTGAATCGGTTTTCGTCCAAGGCTGGAAGAACTTTGTGTAAGAAGGTGTTTGATCTTGGAACGGAGTAGTGTTGGATAGAAGCTACATGGTACACGGTCACAAGAATGGTTGAACTGATTAATTCCTCAAGAGTTTCATGCTCTTTTTTCAACTGATTTTCTACTGGTGAAATGGAAATAGCTAATTTGCATTTCTTAAGGTTATAAACACTTGAAAAATGGTTACCATTACTTGCTCCAAATTATTTCAGAATTTGCAATTTTTTTAATGCTGTACATGGGCGTAGCGAGAGTAAAGCAGGGGGCCGTTGCATAATTTTTTTAGTATTAAAGTAAGAAATTCAAAACAGTTTTTCTTATAAATAAAAAACTATTGAAGATTTTAATATTTATTACAGCTAAATTTATTTTTTATTGCAAAAAAATTGGAAATTGATTATTTAGTAAATTGTGTATTAAATACACAGTCCAACAGCATTTTTGGAACAGAATAGCGACCCTATAATTCTGAAAGGGTATGTTGAGTAGATCATTTTTGTAGAACAAACTTATGGTCCAGCACGTCTGAGTTTTTTTTACAGTGGGTTAAAGTTTTCATTTTTTGGTCGAAGGGAGCATTATACTATATAAACAAAAAAGCTGTAAGTTAATGTCTGAGAGAATTCTTATCATCAGAGTTGTATGGTGGAATTGTATGAGGATTATTTTTGTAGAAGATCTTAACCCTCTAACTGGTCTCTTTATGGGTCAATTTGACCCTTTTATCGAGAAAATCAAAAAATATCCTTTAAAAAAGGACATTTAAGGATTAAAATATTCCACGAAAATGTTTGCCGAAAAATTTCAGTGGGGTCACCAAAGACACCAATATTGTAAATAAAGCTCTTTACGCTTAATTAGTAAAATTCGAGTTCGGCCGGGCCAAACACTGAGTTTTCGCGTCTAGTAAGCTGTTACTTATTGTACAAATCGGGTGTGATATTTATTTAAATTAATAATAAAAAATAAAAGAAAAAATCAAGCATAATTGAGCTACTAAGCAGTACATATCGGGTGTGATTTTTACTAAAATTAATATAAAAAAAGAACAATTGAAGCTTAAATAAGCATGGCGGATTCAGTTTGCAAATTAAGAGATTGGTTTTGTTTTATTTGTGGACATTTTACGCACCATCAAAGCAGAAGAAAGATATTCCCTACAATTGAAGAACCATATTTTCTTTTCTTTGGAATACGATATTTATCTGAAGCTTGGATACCAAAAACTGTATGTACTACCTGCGAAAGTGGTCTTTTGTTCTGGTACAAAGGCGGTACTAAGGCGCTGCCATTTTCTGCGCCTATTACATGGATTGAACCTGAAGATCACAAGTCAGATACATGCTATTTCTGCGTAAATTACAAATTTGGTAGAAGCCAAAGGCACTACGCAAAAATGACATACGAAGCAACAAATAATGTCATTTTACCAGAAGTGCGCTGTGAAGGTGTTCCGGTGCCTCAACCGCCTACACAGACATTTTCGGCCAATATGACATACGCCAATACAGAAATAACATCGGCGGTTGAAAACATATCAGATATAAGTTACTTGCCTCTTGATTGCTTAAACATATGTCCTAATTTGATAGACCAAGCTTATTTTGAAGATCTTGTAAGAGATTTAGGACTAACAAAAGAGAAAGCTGAAATATTATGTTCCAGATTGAAAAACAGGAATTTGATAAAAGCCGATGTAAAAGTTACATCGCCAAGAAAAAGACACGCTGATCTGGAAAGTTATTTTAAGAAATCAGAAGAACTTGTATACTGTTGCAGTATTGAAGAGGTTCTAAAATATCTAAAGCTTCCACTGGACTCTTCCGCTTGGCGACTATTTATAGATAGTTCAAAACACAGTTTAAAAGCAGTTTTACTGCACAATGGAAATCAGCATCCATCAATACCGGTTGCGTATTCCACAAAAAAGGAGGAAACATACGAAAGCATTTCAAATCTCTTAAATAAGATTGAATACTATAAATATAAATGGGAAGTATGCGCAGACTTCAAAATGATTGCAATATTCACTGGAATGCAAACAGGATACACAAAACATATGTGCTTTCTTTGTAAATGGGATTCACGTGCTACCAGCAGCCATTATCATATTAAATATTTCGAAGAACGTAAAGAAAATATTATTGGTGACTTAAATGTAATCCATGAACCCCTTGTCCCAAAAGATAAGGTCATACTTCCACCGCTGCATATTAAGTTGGGCTTGGTGAAAAATTTTATTAAAAGCTTAAATACACAAGGAAATGCTTTCAAACGCATTCAAACAATTTTCCCCAGATTATCTGCAGCAAAATTAAAAGAAGGTAAAATACGGTTTTAAGAAATAATTTATTACATTTAATGTAAATTACCTTTTCTAGGAATGCTCGTTGGACCCGATATAAGAAAATTATTACAAGATGAAGAATTTTATGGTCATCTGTCGGATATGCAAAAGACAGTATTTGACTTTATGCAGCTGGTTATATCAGAATTCCTTGGAAACTCAAAAGCACAAAACTATGCAGAAAATATTGAAAACATGCTAATCGGTTTTAACAATATTGGCGTTAAGATGTCACTAAAGTTGCATTTTCTGAACTCTCATCTAAATTTTTTTAAAGAAAACCTTGGAGTGGTTTCAGATGAACATGGTGAAAGGTTTCATCAGGATATAAAGGTATTGGAAGAAAGATTCAAAGGGAAATCCCAAAGTGTAATGCTTGCTGAATACGTATGGGGCTTGTACAGAAACCTTGACCCATCGGAACACTCACGTCAAGCTAAATACAGGAAAGCATATTAAGGTTAATCTTTAATCCATTATCATACTACTGCTATTTCCCAATTCCTTTTTAAAATTTGAAGCAAAAAAATAAATATGTACATACTATAATAAACAACTATTAAAACAAAATTACATATAATTTTTTTATAGAAGTTGGTGAGTAATTTTACTAATTAAGCGTAAAGAGCTTTATTTACAATATTAGTGTCTTTGGTGACCCCCACTGAAATTTTTCGGCAAACATTTTCGTGGAATATTTTAATCCTTAAATGTCCTTTTTTAAAGGATATTTTTTGATTTTCTCGATAAAAGGGTCAAATTGACCCATAAAGAGACCAGTTAGAGGGTTAAGATCTTCTACAAAAATAATCCTCATACAATTCCACGATACAACTCTGATCATAAGAATTCTCTCAGACATTAACTTACAGCATTTTTGTTTATATAGTATAATGCTCCCTTCGACCAAAAAATGAAAACTTTAACCCACTGTAAAAAAAAACTCAGACGTGCTGGACCATAAGTTTGTTCTACAAAAATGATCTACTCAACATACCCTTTCAGAATTATGGGGTCGCTATTCTGTTCCATTCAAAAAGTCTTAATTTGTTGGACTGTGATATTAAATTATTAAATATTTAGTATATTGAAATCTGAGCTGCACAATTCGATAATCGATTTTTCAGCAACACTAACGTTCGTTGTCATAACTAACGAAACCAAATAAATTCTTCAAGTTGAATTTGTGTTTCTATGGTTTATGATTGTTTGTATAAATGGATGTCTAAGAAAGTTTTTTGGTGGCAAGTTTATATTACGTAACGGCAAATTATAAGGGTCTATGTTTATTTTCAAATCAATTTTGCTCTACACTCAAGAAAAGAAAGCTGTCAACCGATTCCGAGCTTTCAATTGCAAAATAATCTATCTGCATCTGCTTCTATATATGCAATAGTGACAGTTTCTGCGAAAAAGACTTGGGCAAATGGGTAGGCCGACGTGTCTCAATGAGTACATCTAGAAGTTGCAAATGCTCAAATGTTCAAATGCCGTTTTAGGTTTCCTCGTTATAAAGCTTTCACCAAATACAAAAATTTGCATGCGTATTGTAGAAGCCACGCTTCGAGTCAGTGGCACATAGGATCAGCAGAAGCAGCTAACGCATTCATGACCGACCTGCTTGTTGATGTCTGGTCACAAGATATTACTGGAACAAAATCGAAAGGTTTTGTGTTCGATTATTTCGGTTATAGTTTGTTGTGGAATGCACGGCTTGCCGTTTCGTGGAAAATATCATCCTCCAATCGTCCAGTTGATTAAATACTTCTTCGCACAAATATCAAAATCAGCTTAGAAAAGAGAAGCTGAAATTTTAAGCCGCTTTGCTGAAGATAAATTTAAACCCCGAAAAATACTTTGATTTCTGCTTTTGTTAAATAACGTTTAATTTAATATCGTTTTGAATTTAATTTTATACTTTTCTCAATAAAGCCAATATTTAAAATAATTAGTTTTATTTATTAGCTACATGAAACAATAATTGGCCGGCCCCCCCTGAATGCTGTCTACTTTCATGCTGCTGTATCTTTGAGGTACATTAATAATTTTTCTTTTTTGTTTAAATGTGGCATTTTCGACTTTTTTGTTTGTTTTGCGCTTGGTTTAGTTTAATTTGCTTAGTTTAAAAGTTTTTTTAATTTTGACACTGCAATGTTGTAAGAGATTTTTTTAATATGTTAACCCAGACTGCAGAAGACTGAAATGCAACCCTAACGGCAGCTGTCATTTTGTAGACATTTACGCTATTTGCATACACTTTATCGCTCATCAAAAGTTTAAATGTTTTACAAGTTTACATGCTTTGATGAGAACCCTTTTTATTTTTTCTTGCACTTATCTATTACCGATAACCGAACGATGTACCGAAGTATTATCACCTCGTTACGGGATGCATATACGTCAGTAGGCTTTGATCAAATCTTATTTCTCTCATACATAGTAGTAGTCAAATATTTTTCCAGAAATTGTTTTTGGTGTTTCCCAAGATGTATTTACAGGTTGCACCAGAATAAGTGTTACCCTTTCATTATTAAAATAAAAATGCAAATGTGATGTGTTTTTATTTTTATGAAACGCTTAAAAATACTTAAAAAATTGTATTTACTCTGTTTCATTCGATTCTGCCACCTTTTTCACGAATAACATGGCGTAATCTAGCAGTAAACGAGTTGCGTGAGTTACGCACCATATGCATAGCAATTTCGTCCCAAATTTTAACCAAAAGTGACTTGAACCTGGCCAAATTTGTTATCTTTGTAATGTTAAGTTCCTTGTGTCGTGCCAGCATATACCCCCAAGCGAAATAGTCTAAAGCATTAAGATTTTTAGCAATCGATGAAGCTGGCCATGAGTCTTTATCAATAAAAACGGGTGTGTTTTCCTGTAGCCACTGTTGTGCTACATTTGCGCGATGACATGGCGTCGCATCTTACTGAAATACCCATCGTTTGTTTTAAAACGATTTTGCAGCATTTAACAGCAGGTGCTTTTCTAAAATTTCTTCCAGATAATATTTTACGTTGATTTTTAGGCCACTTTCAACGAAAACCAGTTGTAATTTTGTCGTTTTTGATATTGAACCCCAAACCATGACCTTTGGGATATTTTGAAATCGTTGTACAGTTTTTATTGTTGGGAATATCCATCAATGCCACGGAATAAATGTCTTGGTTGCAATAGAAACAACTTTTCGTCAGAAAAAACGATATTTGAAGTTGTGTGCCGTCTTAAAAGCTGTTTGCACATTTTCTTTCTTTTGTTCATATTTTTTTAATGTTATAGAATGTTGCTGGGTTTTTTGTATGGTTTCAGCTTCAAGTCTTTTTTTTATACTCTTACTATCGAACTTGGGCTTATGTTATGCTCTGCAGCCATTTTTCTGGCACTTCTTTAACCATTTCGTCGAATTTTCTCTCTTACACATTTTATTTAAACTTTTAAACCAATTGTCATTTCACTTCCATAGCTTAATTTATACTAAGAAACAGTTCTATAAAGGGCACGTGTTTGAGATTAGTGCTCAATAAAATAGCAAACATAAAGGGACATACTGCAATATATTTACTCAACTACTTTGCACTAGATGGCGCTTCAAAAGAAGGGGACAGTTATTCTGGTTCATACTGTATAAAAGTGGAAGAAGTAGTTGACGTCTATCAAATCGGAACTGTAGCAATAGCCGCATTCAGCGCAGACAACAGTTGGCTACTGTTGTGTATAAATTCGCTGAATTGTACATATTTGGTAGCGCTAACTAAAACTGATAAAGTAGCGAACGCCTTTTAATCGAGCGAACAAATTCTATGCTACATGAAGACAACTGTTTGCTTAACTGTCAGATGCTGTTACTGACGCTGTTAAATTAATAAACGCAGAAAGAACGCAGCAAATTTAAGTGAGAAACCTTTGCAATTGAATTAAATTTACTTAAAAATTAAATTGAATCTAACTTCTGACGTGTAGAGTAGCAACACATTCAGAGAAAAACATCGTGAACTAAGGTAGCGCTACCATTACAGTTCACAACAGTTGTCTGCGCTGAATGCGGCGAATATCAAAATGTTGGTGGAAGTGATGCCACTTTCTATCATATTCTTTTTTGTGGGACTAACACTTTGAGAGGGAGTTTTGAAGTCGAGAGAGGAAATTAAGCTACGGAACATTACAAGCAACAAAATTTCAGATGTTTTTTTTTAGTAATAAAGTTAAGCAATGTGTATTGGTGGCCTTTTATTTTATTTAGTATACATATATTAATATTTTTATTCCAAAAACACATGTATGTTTTCCTTGCTCCAAGCATTATGGCAGATAGCACAGCTTTTTGACATTTATTTTATTGGTTTTCATCACAATATTTGCACTCTTCACAAAAAAATTACAAAACAAATATAAGACGCGTGTTTTTTCCACAAACCAATAAGATCAAGTAATAAAACATGGGATTGGATGTCATTCAAAATATGGCAATATTGATTTTTTTTAAATTTTGACATTGCTGCGGTACCGATTTGATAGACGTCACCTTCATAAATACATCTTGGTGTTTCCCAATAAGTTTGATATGTTTTTTGTAATTTTAACAGAAGAAATATAACAAAAACAGCTGAGCCTTACTACGCAGGACCAGTGGCGTAGCTACGGTGGTGAGGGATAAATGGGATATATACCCCTTTGTCTATTGCCTGATTTTGAAATGAAACTATTTTAAATTTTTATAAAATGCAATAAAACTTTCTACATAAATGGCTTTCACTGCGTATTGAGTGTAGCCAATCCTGGCTTTGGCGCCGCTTGCGCCGATTTACCGAGATGACTACTACAGTTTTTGCTTGACGTTGTCGTAAGTGACCCACTTTTCATCCCCAGTCACCATCCAGTTCAGAAATGAGTCAATTTTGTTCGGACCGAACAGATTCCATGATTTTATTGACATTTTCGGCACTTGGACTTCCAGAGCGTGGTTAATTTTTATCATCAAAATTATAGGTTTTCGCCTTAATGGAAGTAAAACTGTAAAATATGACGTATTTTCTTTGCTCAAACAAAAATAAACTGATTAAAGCAATCACAAAATAGTGATAGGTAGTCACTATTACAGGGATTATTTCAGTGCGATTAAGAAATCGAATAATCGGAGCTCATAATCAATTTAAGACGACATTTATGTCAATATTGCTATCAGTAATGCTATTACCCTAGTAAAAATAAAAACTTTTTAGCTAAGGGCACACAGCGGCCATACAAGGCCTAATTTTTAATATTTTTCTCGGCCGTACGAGGGTCGTACAAGGGTCGTTTGCAGGACTTTTTGGCCAAACAGCATCCGTACGACGGGCGATCAGCGGTCGCACAGAGGCCGTTTTAAAATAATCTGGGCTATACAATGGCCGCACAGCGTACTCATAAGTTACGACATTATGAAAGTTTTTATTTTTCAATGTAGAGCGGGGCAATTCTGATAACTGAAAACAACCCAATCAGGATACAGTAATACAGTAATACAGTAATACAGTAAAAATCTAAATTTGGAATATATCGGTCGAACTGATTTTTATGAAATTTGGTAAGAAGAATCTCTTGACCCAGAAATAGAATAAAGGCTATCAAAAGCTATAAAAACTTCAGAGAAGGGGTTCTTTAATCAATAATACGTTTCTTGCTATACCGACTGCATTGATTTTGATGAAATTTTATATGAAAATTCTCCAAACCAAGAAAAAGCTAATAAAGGGTGTCCCAACAAGAACGCAATTTTTAAATTTGGCGCCATTCGAAGTGTCATTGTTTGACATTTGAACAATTGTTATAGTTTGCTAGTAGAAGGTACGAGGTTAGTAAAAATGGAGCGCTACACGAATGAACAATGCATTCTCATTGTGAAATTGTTTTACCAAAATGGTGAAAGTTTTGCGGCTACAGTTCGCAAATTGCGATCAATTTGGGGTCACAATAATGCTCCAAAAGAGTCAACTGTAAAGAGATTAATGGATAAATTTGCCAAAACTGGGTCTGTTAGTGATGTAAAGACAACAACGCGCCTTCGACCAGGTCGATCGACCGAAAATATCGCAGCTGTACGTGATGTTGTCGCTCAAACTCCATCCACCTCAATTCGACACCGAGCTCAGCAAATTGGTGTCTCCAAATCCACTATGCAGCGAATTTTGACGAAAGATTTGCATCTTCATGCATACAAGGTTCAATTGACTCAGGAACTGAAGCCAGCTGACCATGAGTTCGTTAATTGGGTATTGGAGAGACAACATGTAAATGCTGATTTTGCCGCTAAAATCATCTTCAGTGACGAGGCCCATTTCCATCTTGATGGCTTCGTCAATAGGCAGAATTGTCGCATTTGGGGTGAGGAAAATCCTCGAGTGATTCACGAGAACCAAATGCATCCTCAACGTGTCACTGTGTGGTGTGGTTTTTGGGCTGGAGGAATCATTGGACCTTTTTTTTATGAAAATGAGGCAGGTCAAGCGCAAACAGTCAATGGTGTTCGGTATCGTGAAATGATAACCAGTTTTTTCTTGCCTAGAATTTAAGAAATGAATGTGGAGGGCATGTGGTTCCAACAAGACGGCGCAACATGTCATACAGCCAGAGAAACAATTCAATTGCTGCATCAGTCATTTCCCGGTCGTGTTATTTCGCGTTTTGGAGATCAAAATTGGCCGCCTAGATCGTGCGATTTAACACCATTAGATTTTTTCTTTGGGGTTTTTTGAAATTGATGGCTTACGCGAATAAGCCGACGATGACTCAAGCCTTAAAAGAGGAAATTGGACGCTGCATTAATGAAATACCGCAGCATTTATGCAAAACGGTCATTGAAAATTTCATTAAAAGATCGCGTGTATGCCAGCAAAGCCGCGGCGGCCATCTGCACGATATATTGTTCCATACATAACCTCATTCTGTCTACTTTACGATATAATAAAGTTTCACGATTTTTTTTTTAAATATCTGTGTTTTATTTAAAATTTTAAAATTGCGCTCTTGTTGGGACACCCTTTATTTTGTTTTAGCACTTTAAATATTTTGTTAGCCTGTGCGTGAAGTTGTGTGCCTTTTGCTTTAGTTGCTGCTCTGCTTGTTAGTTTGTTTTTTATGCAATAATATATTTCTGGCTAAAGAAATAGCATTTTAATATTCTGGTTGATGAAGCGATTTTGATGGAATTTAATATGAAGATTCTACTAACCCAGGAAAAGAAGGTAGGCTATCACAAGTTTAAAAACTTTCAATGGCTCAATAACGCGCGAACTACTGGACTATTTGTGAACGAATTTTGTGTGAAGAAAGAAGACGAAAGAAGATTAATCAAAGACCAACGAACAAAACCGAAGATAAACGAATTCATTTTGAAAGCAAACGATGCCACAAGAAGATGAGCAGAGGACTAAGGACCAAAAACGGAGACAAGCTTCATCCAAACGTTAATTCTCTGTAACTTTTTCCCTATGAAGGAACCTAAAAAGTTTCTTCACAAAAGATTAATAATTTTTTATGAATTCTTATTTTCTTAAAAAAAAATTAAAAGTTTTAGGGGTACTGAGGAAATAAGATGATGCATTGAAATATGTAGTCAAAGATGGAATCGGAGGTAAAAAATATCCGAGGGAAAATTATGGAGATCTATTCAACGACGTCCTTGTTTTTACGATCGGTTAAGAACTGGCGAAGATATACAAGAAAGACCATTTGGGGTCCACCAAAAAAAATTTGCATGTTACTAAAATCCTCTCAAGACTAGCTTTGAAATGAGGGGCAGTCTTTCCAAACATTTTTATTTTTCATAGGGGTTACTCACCTTACCTTACCAAGCTCTGGGCCACATAAGCCACGAAATTAATTCTAAATTAATTTTTATTTTCCCTTTATTACTGCGGACGATAAACAAGAAAATCCTTAATCCCATCGCTCGAAACAAATATGCTCGATGACTTTTGATAAACTTTTAGATTTTCGCACTTTACTACTTTTACATAAAATAATATACACAAAAGAGCCATCGTATCTTTTTGAAAAACTTAGATTTGCACACTCTCAACGGTCAAAACAGCTAATACACACACGACACAATCTTTTAGTATCAGAGCGACAATTTTTTCTTTATGGAGTACGTCTTTGGAATTCTCTTCCACATCAACTTCGAAACATCTGCAACGCCGCGCGTTTTAAGAAAGAGCTTTTTAAAATATTTCAGGAACTTTAATTGTTAATTTTTGCATCGTCAGTATTTCTGTTAGTGTATCTGCTGCATTAAACCTGTTTGTATCTATTTGCTTAAATATTTGTATTAAAGTCTTCTAAAATTCTATTAATTTTCTGTAGATTTTATTTTAAGTTTTAATTAAATTTTGGATTTAATTTTTAATTTAATTTTTAAATCTAATTTCACTTTAATTTTTAAATATATATTACATCTAACTTGAGTTTAGTTTTAAATATATAGATATTAATTTCACCTTTAGTGACTTATGCTCTTTAAATAAGATTCTAGTAATCTTCAGCGTAAGGATTTATTCCCTGTAATGAAAATTTAAATAAATAAAAAAAAAAAATAAAAATAAACTTCTGCACTTGCAAAATGAAGTTCTATCGACGCGATTGTTTAAGTGAAGATCGATTTTGCCGATTATTTCATAGCAAAAATCGACGTGAAAATACTCGATTATTTTGGTAAAAGTCGATTTTCAATTTTATTCGAAGTCGATTTACCCACAACTATCACAAAACCGATCGCACTTATATTTACAAATCTAAAAAAACCGCGTTCACAAAGTGAGAAAAGTAAATAACCAGACAGTCGGCAAGACAGTAGACAAAATTATGAAAATTATGAACTTATAAATAAGATTCTTGTAAAATCTACAAACACGCCAAAGTATTGTAAATTTCCAAATAATTCTATTGAATATAGGCGAATACAGACCTACTTAAAAACAGGAAAGGTATAGTTTTGAATATGTTTTATAATTTTTGTAGTAAACTATTATTATTTATTAAAATTTAAAAATTGGCTTAATGGACTGGCTGCCGTTGCAATGCACAAAGATATGGCCATTTATGCCGATAAGGTACTCACCAGCTGTCTAAAAAGCCAAGGCGGCTTGATTTAGTGGCTAAATGCAATATTTAATAATTTCTTCTGTAAATATTCACTCTTTTTTTACTGTTTCATTAGGGCAGAAGCATTAAAACGCGGGAGAAGCAGAGACATTTTTTTTCAAGACAAATTGTTTTGGTCAATATAAAATAATAAACTAAATAATTTTTAAATAATATAACTACATTAACTTAATAACAACCATAAGTTTTGATTTACTTCTCTACATTTTATGACATTTTTTATTATTATATATTATATTTGATGTTATTCAATATCACTTTAATTATTATTATTAAATTTTAAAAAAGAAATTTTTGATTTGTGATAACTGAAATAGCAAACGTATAACTACTATAGATGTGATATCATCAAGATATCTAGCAAACACTGCATCAATGTTGTCCCTAATCTTGTTGTGCAAATATTTGCATCAGTAATCATTCATAAATTTAATGCTTCAAACATAAGCTATTGAAGTGCCTGTGAACATTTATTTGTTTAAACGCAATTGAAATCTCCACCTAAAATCATTGGCATATTGCGATAATTTTCACACAGTTCAATGGTGAATGCTCGTGTATAAAATAAAGGGATCTGTGAGGAAATCATCACAATGCTAGTTTATGAATATTTTATTAGTATTTATGTTAAAAATCTATTTGGATTACGTTTTGCATATGCTTATAGCACCATGAACGATTATTACGCGTCAAATAG
Source organism: Dichetophora obliterata (assembly GCA_963920525.1). Taxonomy (NCBI): domain Eukaryota; kingdom Metazoa; phylum Arthropoda; class Insecta; order Diptera; family Sciomyzidae; genus Dichetophora; species Dichetophora obliterata. The sequence goes on along the minus strand of OY986436.1, from coordinate 167,372,643 downwards.
ATTCATATCGCGCCATCTAACGTCAAATGTGGTGTGCCTTGGCTTATGACTTGGTTTGCCTTAGCTTTAAACTGAGCTTACCTATCATACAAGGAAAGAAAACTGACACTTATTAGCTAATGAACAAACAAACGAAATATGCCTACGTGGTGTAATGGGTAAGAATTCCGCCGACCCACTATTCCACAAATTGCGCGAATTCAAATCTCCATAGCGGCGAGATATTTTGCAATTGCAATTTTGTTGCGAGAATAGACAGACGTAAGCAAAAAGCAACAAATTCTAAAAAAATGGTGTCGCTAAAAACCATGTCACAAAAATAGATCGATTTTTTAAATTTTCATGCAAGCAAATCAACAGAACGAGCCAAGCCGTGATAAGCTTCGCTTCAAAAAAGCTTAAATAAAATAATTATTTATTTTTAAACATAATTTAAAATGTTATCTATAGCCCCTTTTTGCATATCCTATCTACGCCACTGCGCAGGACTACTGATGAGTTGGTATTTTATAAACATACTTGAACGTATATTTAAACTTATCAAAAGAAGGTCGCAATTTATTAAAAAACATTATTTATTACATTTTTTTTTTAAACTACTTCAAAACTATTGTTTTTGTAAGCTTAATAAGAACAGCTCAACACCTTAAGAAATATTATAATATTTCTACATAATAATAACCTGATACAATATTATAATATTTATGCATTTATTTTCTGTGTAGACACGTTTTACAGTTCTAAAATGTTCTCAATGTCGAACAGTTTCGACGTGCCAGCTCGTTTTATACGCTTTTTCCTAACTTTCAGGGATGCAATGGAGCATATCAAGCTTTGACAGGATTGCATTTATCAGCATACGAGCAGATGCCACAGTGTCTGTATATTTGTAAATGTGTTTGTTTGCTGTTTTATTTTAGTGTGCATGGAAAGTAAGTGTTACCATGAAAGGTATTTTTCTTTTTCACACAGATTTTTGTGTTTTTGTTTTTTATTCATATCTAAGTCAAGTTTGTTGAAGCAAAACAACTTTTGATATATTTTATTTATGGCTTGTACAAGTAAAGCTGAATAGAAATCGTAAACGTTTTAAACCAAACGGACTGACGGAGCACAACATTGAATGCAATAAAAAAATTTACAAAGAATTTGAAAATGTGACTTTGAGAAATTTTCTTTCTTATCCTGGGCAGAAGATAAGTTTTTGCTGCCATCACATAGTGCGCTGATCCCATACAAAAGTGGAACAAAAATAGAAGGAGTGCTCCTATCAAAATGAAATTTTGTATGCTTAGAAAGCAAACTAAGACTAAATAAGAAAACTTTTAAAAATGGTCTAAATTGGTCAGTCCCTAGGGGTACCTCCCTTGGACCTAGATTAATAATATATATGATTTTGTATGACAGGTACATACAACAGTTGTCCAATCAAAACCAAACTCGGTCACAAGGTTAAACAAAAATAGTAATAGAAGTGTACTGAAAATAGTGAAAATCAATAAGGCCCAGATAAGGGGTACCTCCTCTAGGCCTATATTAATTTTTTACATTATTTTATATGACAGGTAAATACAAAAGTTGTCCGATTTTAACAAAACTCGGTCAGAAGGCTCAACAAATAGAGTAATAGATTACATATCAAAATTATTGAAATCTGTAAGACCCTAAGGGTACCTCTCTTAGACGTATATTAATGTTGACATGATTTTGTATGGCATAAATATTCCCACTTGTATTAATCAAAAAATCTACTTACTGCAAGAAAATAAAATAGGTAACTTTTTTTTATTGACAAAATGTTAATTAAAACTAAAAGTAAAAAAATAAATGTAGGTCGATATGTCCAAAAAAATCAAAAACTTATATTGGTACTGACTTTTATCGCTACTGACTTCTTCGCCAGAACCACTATAAAAATCAAACAATACAAGGGTCATCAATTCATTTAATAAACTTCTCTACTTCTTCATCAATAATTACATTTGATTTTGATTTGGTAGTTCTTTTGGATGATAAGAGAGGCTCAGATATCAGCAACAATATTTTCATTAAATCTGTATTAGATTTAATCCTTGAGCATTAATGGTTAAGTCGATTTTTTCTAAATTCCTTGTGCCTTGCTGCCAATGCCTCTTCGGACAATGTTCCGATTGGTAAGGAAAATGCTGATATGACTTCACATCCGTGCATAAGAACTTTATGAACACTGCTCGGTATATAATACCAGCCATATAACTTTATATACAACTCTCTAGTTTCTTCTTATAACTATTTGAAGTTATTCAGATTTATGGGAGAAGCCACTTGTCAAAACTCTCAAAATAATAGAAAATTTTTCAATCAAAGATTTGTTTATGCCAGTTATCTGTGAGCTTATTTCAGAGTTATAGAAACAGCGTCTAGCTGTGTTTCCGTCGTTAGTACACCCATATCCTGGTTTTGATTTGTCGACCAAGAGACCCATTTTACTCTTAGCTTAAATTTTTTTTGCGCTACCAACTCTTCATTTTCTTTACTTCGTACTTGCCAAGTCTTAATTGGAAGTCGGTAGCTGATGTGCAGAGGGCATTCGAAAAATTGAATCCAACAGGTAGGGTAGGACAAACCGAATCTGAAATTTTCTGTTTTAGGTGGTAAATTTAAAATATTTTCCGTATTTATTTGTTTAGGAGTTGCATATGAAGAATTTGTGTTAGATATAATGTTACCAAAATCAAAGAATCCTTTTTCTTGTAATTGCCTTTTGAACTTTACTAAAATTTTGAATATTTTTTCATACAAAATTGACCATTTTTCGCAAAAAGTCACCTTTTTAAACCTGCATACCTTTCTTGTTTATGAAAATTCGCAAACAATACTTTGGAACTTAAAAGTAAATACACCAAATAAAATTACAAAAGTTTCGCCAAAATCGAAGAATTATTTATCTTGTAATTCTTTTTCAAACTTTGATAAAGTTTGAATATTTTTTAATACAAAATTGACCATTTTTTTGCAAAAAGTCATATTTTTCAACCGGCATAACTAATGTTTTTATGAAAAAACAAAAATAATATTTTGGAAATCATAAGTAAATACTTCAAAAAAATTACAAAAAGTTTCATAAAAATCAAAGAATCCTTTTTTTATTATAGCTTATTAAACCGCCCAAATTTTTGAGTTTTTAGGGGTTTTTTTTAAGGCAAAGATAATCTTTTTTACAAAAAAATATATGCTCAAAAAATTAATTACATAAGCAAAATACAATTTAAAATAATCCTCTTTACTGTTTTTTAGAAAAAATACGCTCAATTTTTTTAAACACTAACTCAATTTTAAATTACATACTTGATTTTCATAAGATAAAAGAGTGAATTATAAAGGGATAAAGATTACTATAAGGAAGATTTTATATAATTCAAAATGTTCGTAATTACTCTAGAGTCTAGACACACAACTGCATTCTTAGAGATAAATGGGGATTTCAACCTATATAGAGAATTTTAAAACAAAAGTCTGTTTTATTAATAGTCTGGTTTGAAAAAATAGATTTTTAGCCATAACTTCTGATTGGAAAGACATATTGGGGTAACTTTTTAACATAAATTATTTTTGAGACTTGACGTTTTTAAAAAAAAAAAATAAAAACAACATTTTGGAAAAAATTAATTTCGCCAAAAAATCAAAGGGGCTTCTTGTTTGATGACAAAAACAGTAAATTAATTTTTGCGCTTAGCTGGAAGAATTTTTGCAAATAAGTGCTATGTCATATGAAAGGTAGCCAGATGTGCAATTTTTAATTGATTTAATTTTTACAACAAAAACACTTTTTGAGTCATTTTTTGAGTAAAAAGTCAATATTTTGGACCTTTTTTGACATAATCATAAAACATATATACACTGACTTAAGGGTACAGTTCAACCTATTTTTGTGAAATGGTTTTATTGAAATTTTGAAAAAAATAAATTTGAATGATATATATTAATGGACAACGGAGATATTTGCATCGAGAGACCAAACTTTGATTTTCATGTCGTTATTTCATTCTTAGAGGTAACGATATTTTATGAAAAAGTCGTTGTACTGAAAATTTATACAATTTTAAATATATGTGAGTGTTCTTGATGTCAAAATAACAGAAATTTTTTTTAAATTAAATACACAAAAAACTCCAATGGTAAAAAGTATTATAACAAAATTACCGTTAGTTGAAAAATTTCAGAGGGGGCGTGGCAAAAACTAAATATGTAACATTTTAAGTTAGGATACACTGAATATGTGTACATAGTTAGAGCGAAATTCGTTGAGCATTTTAGATTTGTATAAAAGCCAAACAAGCAAACAGAAAATGAGTTTTATTACTATAGATAGTCAATTGTATGAAAAAATTTATTAATTTTTTATTAAAGATATAGTAAAAAATTTTTAATTTTTATATTACTTAATAATATGCTTCCATATTTTTTACTTTTTTTAAAAAAAGAACAACTATATTTTTTTCTCATTTCGTACCCATTCGATGCATTGTGCATCAGGTGGAAAATGGGATTCATAAGAATAACTAGTATGGTATTTTTATATTTATCGATATATTATGCGGCCCATACACACTGCAACCAAAACATTAGTGGAACTAATGATTCCCCAAATATTTCGACTCTAGCGATAGCCATCCTTGAGCTGCAATGGTTTGAAATAAATTCTTAAAATCGAGTTTTTTGTAAAATTATTGGCTGGTGTGTTGGTTAGAAAAAAAAATGAAATGGTCTGAAATAATATTTTTGAAAAATTTCTCCCAATCTGCATCAACAAATTTTAAATTTTTGAACCCCCTGAACCTCCCCCCCATATCAACGACGTTGCAAACAGCAACAATGAAAAATTCACGTTTTCGAGGAATTGCCGAACAATTTTAATTTTGTTTTTCATCCTTTCGCATTTATATATCTTCATCCTGTTTAGGCAAGCGAGTTTCATCAAAATTATTTGAGTGACGTACACTTAACATATTAAAAAGTAGCACCTTGGCGATTGAGCTTTGCTTAATAATATCGTCTATATAACTTTGTGAACAGCACTTTTTTATGAATTTCGTATTTGCAGGTATTGTTTTTAAATTAGATAAATACTGGTGTTTTATCATCATTCAATAATTGTGTTTAAATTCATTAAAAAATCAGTGGAACATTTGTCTTTGGAAGAATCAGTGGAAAGAATCGAACTGTGGGACACCACGGAATAAAATCGCAATAACAAAAATTCACAATAGATGTCATTTTTATGATCTAAATTTAAGAAATTTCTTCTCGTAATAAGATTGATCCTTTATACTCGTAAGGTCGAAATTCCAATATCCACAAAATCTTTAAATTAAATGCTGTAATCTTAAATAATAATTGGTTCAATATTTAATAATTACACGCTCAAAAATCTTGGACTAAATTCTAATCAATCCTGTATTGTATATATGACAACACCAAAACTGTATTAAAACTTAATCAACGGTATATATTACAATTGATTATTATTCTCTCATGGGACTTAATTTTAATACATGCTTGTATTAAAATATTTTTTACAAAAATAAAAATTAACGAAACATGTGGGATTCGAACCCACTACGTTTAGGTTATAAATTTCTGGCTCTACCAACTGCTCTATGAAGCCGCATGTATAAAGAAATGATAAACATGCATAAGAACCGAACCAAGCCGAACGCTGTTTTTAAAGACTAATTCAACCTGTATTAAAAATTATTTCAGTAGTGGAATTCCCAAAAATTTAACGATAATAATCGTTGTCGTTATCGGTCATTGTGCGTGCCACATTCATAGTAAATTACAGTTTTAGCTAACAAACGATATCGAAAATCGTCGTTGACGCGTTTGGGGATTCCACTACAGGTTTTATTAAAAAATGTCTAGTATTTTGAAGAGTTTGAATTCTAATAGAAAGGGTATTAAAAAATGCATGATTCTAACGATTGGATTAAAAATTATTCCAAGATTTTTGACCGTGCACAGACTTGCTTTTAGACTGTAATTCTTGCATTTAGATTCGTTGGTCTTATTTGTATGGTCAGAACATGCTCGAGAAAATAATAAAATACAAGCAATTACAACCAAGATTGTTTTTCGGACGAAATTTTTATCTTCGTGTACTTAACACAAAATGCATATAGAAAGAGGCATTTTTTTGAAAGAAAGTTGACTCAAATTTAGTTTTTTTAACTTTGTGGATCTATTCGAGTAAATATTTTACTTTTTATGAATTAAGATTGTGAGCTTTAGATCAAGTAAGTTTTCAAGAAGGCAACAACAACAACAACAACTCTGTATAGAGTCAATCACTTAGCTGACTAGACAGTCTGTTTCGGTTAGTAGGCTATTTATAGATCACCGCCATCAACTTTATCAAGGGTTGCCATCTGTTCTAGTTGCTTCTTCATTTATTTCAATATTCATTGGTGTTCGATAGTTTGTCGAAATGCACCATAGAAATGAGACGAGTTTTTGCTTCGCCAGAAGCTAGTGTTCTAACTGAAAGGTGGCTATTTTCACAACCAAATGTTCAATTACACATGACTTTGACCGAATCACAATCTTATTTCATGTAATTATTCAATAGATCATAAAAACTAATTAATTTTACTTTTTAGTTGATACCAATATATTTTTACATACATATCGAAAAAGTTTTTAGTATTTGTTTATGGGGCAGATCACTGAGTGGATTTGCAATATTTTTTCTCACACATGAATCAGATTAAAAATGAAAATTTCACTATGCAACACATTGCACTTAACTTTTGCTGCAACATTTTGTCACTGCAAAATCAGTGCTAAAACATCACACATTTTCTAACATACCGACAAAGACACGCACTTATTTAGCTCATATGCACTTCGAGTGTTTACTAGCAAACATGTAATTCGCACTGCATTACCGACATTTACCACTAAGTACATCGCACTAAAAATTAAACGTCGTCGTTGTCGTTGTCATCGTTATTGTTTGTTTTGTCGTCATTGTTGTTGTGGCTGCCTTTGTTGTTGCACATGTCTGAAAAGCACTCAAACAAATAAAAATCAAAAACTTACACAACACATTATCACACGATTTGTTTAAAAGCAGGTGTTCCGCATCTGGAAAATTTTATTAAAAAAAATTTTTTTGGAGAATATCTTATGGTATATAATTAGGGTTTGCAAATCCAGAGATGGATTATTTTTATATTCGTATCTGACTGATATTTTAAAAATGCGAATATATTTGATATCCGAATATGCATTGTCGAATCATCCGAAATTCGGGTAGTTTTCCACCAAATCAAATTTTAATAATTTCTTTTGAATGAAATTTCTTAAAAGCCACTTTTACCGCTCACAAATCAATAATTTTTTTCTGTAGTGTGACCAGATAGCAATGTTAATTTTTCCAATTGAACAATACTCAATAAAGTTTGCAATTTGTATCATGCATTGTTTTAAGCTTGCATAACGTGTAGAAATTATTGACCAAATAACAAAAGAAAAAAAAAATGTAAATAAAACAACAAAGGTGTGATATATAAAATGAATTCTGACTTTATTTTAAAACTACATTAATACCATTTAAAAATGAGCGCTGCCGCAAAGTTGGACAATTTTAGAAAATTCGTTTTTTTTTTGGCGAAAATAAATGATGATGGGTCAACCTCTAAATTGGCATCCTTGAAAAAGTTGTAAAACATAGTGATTCCACATAATTTAAGATGTTTAGTTAATGCGTTTTCTTTATTATAATGAACAAGGTTGAAGTTCCGTTAATGTTATTGCGTAGCCTCGATCCATTTAAGCTCAGTAATAGAAGTAGGCTGAGAATAAATTATATATATCTCACAAAGTAAATTTTTAACTTTTCCTAAATGCAAAACACCCGGAATCATCTAGATATATTAATAAAATAAATAAAAAAATTAACTGGCCATTTCAGCCCTTGGAAGGACTTTGACCTAGCTTCTATTGATCAATTGTGTTGTGCGTGTTGTTAAATATTTGATCACAAATGACAGAGAACTGGACCTACGTGTTTTATGTCGACTCCAAACGGCTTATGTTCTCAAGAAGCTTTACATGGCCATTTTTACTCTCTGAGGTTTGCCATTGTCTGCAGAGAGGTGATGACTGACCAGAAAAATTAATTCGATTGAAAAAACTTTCTATCTGAGCTGGAATTGAACCCGGGCTACCGCGGTTCTTTAGCTTAGAGGCCACGCACTCTACCCACTAGGCTACGGTCGCCATATATTAATATTAGATATATTAATAGCTAGGTAAAAATCTTATCAAATAATATAATGCCATTCAATTAAATTTACAATAAGGTGCTGTTACACACCTTCTAACCATGCCCCTTAGACAAAATCAGTAATAAGTATTGTAATGGGGTTGACTTACACAATAACAATGCAATTGAATCTGAATATATGTACATTAAAGCCAGTGCACGGACTTAAAAACCAATTTTAGTGGTAGATTGTACTCAAAAAGTGTGGTAGATTGAAAAAAAATGTGTCAGATTTTCCTTTATAAAAAAAAAAACATAACACAGTTTACAATAACAAAATTAATATATATTCATTATAAAAAGCAAAAATAGATTAAAAACAAACAAACTTTCAGTCAATAAAACAAAACAATATGGAACAAATCTAGATCAGGGACAGGAGCCTTATTTAATTTAAAATATGTGTTTTTACCCCCTTAATGCCCAGTTTCTTCACAGGCCGGTAAAAGTTACCGTCCCGGTAAACTCACAACTCGCAGGCAATTGAAGTATGATTTTCCAGCAAGTTGTGAGTTAACCGGGACTGTAACTTTTACGGGACGGTAATTTTTATCGAATCGTGCCGTGTTTAAGCTTCCCGCGCAAACGCTTTTTTAACAGCGACAGTCAACGTCAAAATATCAATATAATTCACAATAACAAGCATATGTCAAAATGATATTCACATTTAAGCTTTTTAGTGATGTGTTTATTAAAAGTATTTTATAGAGAACAAATTCATCAAAAATTTTTATGATGGTGAAAATAGTGGTAGATTTTAAGCCTTCGGTGGTAAAAGTGGAAGATATTAAAGTTTTTAAAAACTATGGTAGTCTATCACAATAGTGGTAAGGACCATGCCCTTATATATGGTCGGTGCATCTGTTTCAACGTACACACACTGTGATATATTGCATTGCTCTAAATTGACTGTTATCTATAACACTTCACAGTTCTATATGCTCAACACCAAACAAAAATCTGCAACAACAAGCAATACACACTAGGCCTGTTTCCGTTCTTACTTCAAGTAATTGTAAGAGAATAGAGAGTGACATTTTGCATGTTATTCTTCTCTTTCGAGCTTCAAAAATTTGTAAAATAACGTTTTCAAGCATGATTCAATTATATAAGGTTGATTAACCATGCAACTGTTCTCTTTGTATGCTTTTTGTCAAAAATACAACAGCAAATACTTGGATCTTCGAGTAAAAATATGAGCGGGCGAACAGCGGCTGATCAGCAGTCGATCATGGGCCGCACGGCCGTACAATGGCGCATGGTCAAAGATGGCTTAAAAATAATCCAAAAAGCCCAGGGGCCGAAAGTTGAGTCAAACAACGGCCGTAGAAGGCCTAAATTAACCCTAACACTGGTACTATTTACATACGTAAATATGTAACTTTTTAAATGGCTACAAATTTGATGTTTTTGGCACGATTTTAATATAATTTACATTCAGTGGCTAATTTTTAAATTTGTTTAAATAAACAAAATTAGCCACTGAATGTAAATTATATTCAAATCATGCCAAAAACATCAAATTTGTAGCCATTTAAAAAGTGACATATTTACATATGTAAATAGTACCAGTGTTAGGGTTAAGTTGTATGGCCTCTAGAAGCCCGTTGCATGACACAAAATTTTTCAAAGCTGTTAAGGTCTCTGCCCACTTACGGCACGTAACGAAACGATTGTAAAACGGCTTCGAAAAGGCAACGCAATTTTCAATGCATACTTAACGGAACTGTAACAAAAATTTTAATTAAACAATTCATTGTAATTTTTTTAAGCACAGCGAACGACAATTCGGTCAGAATTTTTTGCAACGATCACCACCGGCTTTTTCGTCGGTGTCAACAGTCGTTGCCGTTTCGTCGTCGCTTCGTGAGCATGTATGGTAGTTATATTTTGTGGTTTCGTGTCATTTCGTTACGTGCCGCAAGTGGGCAGAGACCTTTATTAAATAAACGTATGCGCAACAACAAAAGCAAGCCTCACTCGGCGATGATAATATTATTAATATTGTGTGTGGCGCAGAACATTTTTTGTATATAAAGTTAGTTGTTTGAGTACAATGCCCCATTAAATTTTCAATTAAAACAGTATAATTTTTTAACTGATTGCAGTCTTCATAACCATAAAATTACTTATATACAAAAAACTTATTCAAAAACATTTTTTAATTAGTTTTGCATTAATTTATTTCCGCATGAAGTTCCAATTCAAAAGCTGCTTTTCATTGAAGAATAATCACTGCTCAGCCGATCTACGGCTTTTCATTGAAGAAAAATCACTGCTCGGCCGATCTACGGCCGTTGTACAGCCCATTTTATTTAAAAACGGCCTTTGTACGGCCGCTGTACAGCCCATATTATTAAAAAACGGCCGCTGTTTGGCCAAAAAGTCCAGCAAACGACCCTTGTACGACCCTCGTATGGCTGAGAAAATATTTAAAATTAGGCCTTGTAGGGCCGCTGTTTGGCCTTAGCTAAAAAAGTTATTAAATTTACTCGGGTCGCCAAGTGTGAAAGTAAAAGAAAAAAGGCAAGTAAACAATCAATGAAAATATCTGATTAGAAGTCAACGTTTTAAATTCATGTTAAAATAAATAAAATAAAATAGGGAACGATCCCAGGCACCAATTTAAGTATTTGCCACCATCAAGGGATGTTGTCCGCGTGACAATGACCACGTGAGCCAATAGTGGGTGTCATCACGCACGCGCACTTCGGAGCCAGTAAAGCGGGAAGGTGAAACAACTGATGGCTTGCCATCATAAGTGTTCTCCACCAAAAACTACACCAAACAGCTGTTTTTGACATCCGCGGACAGGTATGTTCTCTCAGGATACTCAACCTTATAATAATTAAATCATGCTTTCAAGCAACTTCAAGTTACTTTAATCGAGTTACTTTTACGAGACCTACTTTCTCTCTCGGCAATCCATCCACAAGCAATGAAATTTTATAAATTAAAGTAAGATGAAAATAAAAAGCAATATATGGCAATAGATCATTTGGATCATTTTAATCAGCGGTCGTCAACGCCTAACTAGACATTTTTTACACCAACTTCAAGATTTTCATGATTGTTGTAATTCGCCGAATCGTTCACAGGCGCAGCTGCACCGAAACAAAACAGCGCGTGTGTGTTGTCGTTTTTTCTTGTTGTTGTTGCCCTATGAAGAAAAGAACCGGTTCTGAACCTACCACGTAATAGGTTCCCAAGAGATGTCCCAATGACTGCAGTGAGCTCTCTGACAACGATATCTTAGATCAACAATGTCTATGATCAGTTTTGATTGCGCTATTTTGTTTTTTTTTTTACTTCGCTGCAATCACACACACGATTTCTTTGCAGCAAGCAAGACAGTGCAGTGTAGTGTGATTTAAACAAATGTTTTGAAGCTGGTTTTAAGTGCACCTACGCAGGACTCTAATGTACATTAGGCTGGAGCGAATTTCAAAAGTGCATAGCATCGATTTGGTTCAGGGCACAAACTATAAAATTTCATTTCAATCTGATTGCATCTTCCTGCGCCGGTTTGTCCCTAAAATCAGGACATTTTTTGAAAACTAATAATATGGATAATCTTAATAAGTGGTTCGGTTAAGTTGTAGGTACTAACACAAATATTGATTGTATGCAATTTTTTTCCGATACAACGTCATCTTCTTATTTCAGAATGTTTTTGAAAATAGCATATTTTTTCTTATATTTTAATAATTGTTAAAGATTAGGCCCAAATTACTAATAATAGGATAAAATAAACACACACAAAATTTCATTACGATCTGACCCCAAATGCTTACTTAATAGTCTGTCCTTGAAAATATCATATTTCTAAAAATTATTTATATCGCACTAAACATGATAAGGATCAATAATTGTAAAATAGAAAAGTGCATATTTAAAATTTAATCTCGATATAATAATACCTTCCTGTTTAAAACTATCCTTAAACATCGCGGTGTCCAAAATTTTATGTATTTTCAATATTGGAGTCAATTTCAATAGATTTATGATCGCTGATCCCGGATCTGGCAACACATTTTGTCTATCTTCATTAGATCTTAGGATATATACTGTCATTTTTAGGGCATTCTTAAGTCATGATTAAAAATGAATGGATTGAAGTAAAATCTTCAAAACAAACTTGAAAGATGAAAGATTATAGTTTCTAATCTAACAGTGTTTTATAACATAATTTAATATTAAAATTGCGCAAGGGTAGTTTTTATGAAAACACATACAAAATGCTAATTTTTACTAATATAAAAACAATATAAAGTTGCCTGTTTGTTTGTTTGTTCGTATTTCAGGTTTCAACAGAGTTTAATAAAAATCGAATATAACTTTAATAGGTTGAAATTAATTGCGAAATCTGCATATCTTGAGATTGCAATAAATGCAACTACAATTATAACAAAATTGACAAGCATTGCAAATTTTTACAGATAACGCAAATTGTTCTTAATAATTCAGTTGACAAATTCTTTATTTTTAAAAGGCTGAAAAAGATATTTACAATTGTAATAGTAATAAAATAATAACATACTAATTTTTATGTGTGGTTCATACAAACTGAAAATGTTTAATCAGATTTTCTCTAATTTTCTATAAAAGCTAGACACTCAAAATTTGTTTTAAAATTGTGGAAAATTACATACAAACATACTATTTAAACAATTAGAAGTAATAGATAGGGGCTTACTATATCATCCAAGCCTAATTTAAGGATTTTACAACTGTCCATTATTTTTTAATAATTACTAAATATGCCTAATAACGCATATTTGTTCTTATTCAACACTACATATGTTAAGATCGAACAAAGTTAAGAAAATCTGTTACCAGAATTAGCGTTTATAAATATACTGAAAGCGACTAAAATTTTGGAAAAAAATTGAATTTTTCTTAACACCGTGATATTTAAGGACATTTTGGAATAGGAAGATTTTGTCTTATCGAGACCAAATACTGTAAAGAAGATTTTCTAATTTACATTTATTCATTCTACACATTTTAGTTGAAAAAATTTTTTTTTGGAAATATTTTATTTTAAAGGACCTTCTGCAGCTATAGAACTGGATCATATCATGATAAAAGTTTATATTAATAATCATCGCTCCAATATTTATCAATTCCATTCATTAGAAGTTTTTTAAAAAATCATTTAAAAAATGTCCTGTTTTGTACTCAAAGCAGGAAGATAAAGTCTTATCCTTTCCGGAGCAGGAATATAAAGTCTTATCCTTTCAAAATTTTGTGTCGTTAATGCATGATACCATATCTATCGATCCCCTCCTGAGCCAGTTCGATACAAGGATACATTTTTGCCTCGACCTAATGTACATACGTATAACTATCTAAAAATTCGTTTTTTTTTTAATTTAATTACACATGCTCTCAGGTTCAATTGGAGGAATACTTTTTTCTGCGTGTAGAGTTAAATGATGTAGAGAATATAATAAAAGATTTAAACATTTCTATTATTGATTTATATTTAAAACAAGTTTGGGAGCCCCTGCTCTAGTGTAAGAATTACGGTTTTTGCGTAGTTGTGTTTTTGTAATACAAAGGAATTGCAATTTCTAGGCGCCAGATATGTTATATTCTATATTTCAGTAGTGCAAACAAGAAAATTAAAATATGTGGTAATGTTTTATTGCATTACTAAATCAGAAATTTCAAATATGCGTTATAATGAATTTTTTCAGATTTAAATTGATATTCATAATACAACCTGGCATATATCTAGTTTGATGACAAACGTATTTCACTTAACTTCTTAACATACTGTGACACTTGATCTTCTAAAGCGTTGTATATACAATGTATCCTATTTGGCCAACCACAAAGGATGAAGATGAATACTTAAATGTTTTTACGTTAAAATTATTTCATTGCGGTTATTTTATACTGCAACACTTTAAATTGCAGTATAAAATGGTTTCTAACGCAGGCCTGTAGCCAGACCAAGAAGACAGAGGGGGCAGGCATGAATCTTGGGGGGAAATTTTTTGTTTTTTCATTGAAATAAAAAAAAAACAATTTTTTAACGTGTGAAATGAATACATTACACTTTAGGGTGGGTCAAATTGTTCGGGTGAGAAAAAATGTTAAAAGCGTATAGCAAAAACGAAATCTACGTACTATTCTAAGAAAACTTTCCAAAGAAAGTAGGGGTCTAAAATGAAAACCTAGCTCCCGCCGAGAGACATCAAAATTCGCATTTGAAAAATTTTTTAAAACAGCGTAGTTTTGTTAAGAAACAATATATTAACATTAAGAGCAAACATAATTTGTTATTAGTTGAGGCTTGTTTTATAATATATACAGTTAATTTTATAATATATACATATATATGTTGATCTTTTTATACATAAAATTAATACATAAAAAATAATATAAAAATTAATTCAGGACTTTGTAATAAAATAAGGGTAAAATACAAGATTTATTTAAAGTGGCTAGAAATATAAGAAAGAGTAGCGAAATGGGCTAACATATGTATGTGGTTTTAAAATGTCTAGGGTAATTTTTTACTTTTCTCCAAATAAAACTATTCACTTCTAAGTTCATTTCAATACATTTATTTAACGTTTCTTTTTCCCAAATTTTACATAAAACAATTTTAATCTTTTTTTTTTTTATTTTTCATGTGAGCTATGTTCAAGCTTTGTTCACCGGTCGCTACTTAACTACTACCTCTTTCCCGTTTTCTTTCTTTGTTCCATTTTTCATGTTGGCGTCTCGTCCAGTTTTAGTAATTTCGTCCACTTCTCGTAAAATGTCTTGGCGTTGCCACCTCGTTTGTCAGTCCGTCGTGCTGCCATCCCACATGTATAAGATATTTTTTAAGTAAAACAAATAAAAAAATTGAATTAACCCGCATCCGTCGTTTGCATCTTTGATGCAAATTTTTTATTCAGATTTATATATTAAGAACAAACATGCATGTTTTGATTTAACCCTGGAGTACTAACCTTATTTTTTATACATAAATGCTAATTATTAGTCGAATCGACTAAAATCAGGACATTTTTTGAAAACTAATAATATGGAAAATCTTAATAAGTGGTTCGGTTAAGTTGTAGGTACTAGCACAAATATTGATTGTATGCAATTTTTTTTCGATACAACGTCATCTTCTTATTTCAGAATGTTTTTGAAAATAGCATATTTTTTCTTATATTATAATAATTGTTAAATATTAGGCCCAAATTACTAATAATAGGATAAAATAAACACACACAAAATTTCATTACGATCTGACCCCAAATGCTTACTTAATAGTCTGTCCTTGAAAATATCATATTTCTAAAAATTATTTATATCGCACTAAACATGATAAGGATCAATAATTGTAAAATAGAAAAGTGCATATTTAAAATTTAATCTCGATATAATAATACCTTCCTGTTTAAAACTATCCTTAAACATCGCGGTGTCCAAAATTTTATGTATTTTTAATATTGGAGTCAATTTCAATAGATTTATGATCGCTGATCCCGGATCTGGCAACACATTTTGTCTATCTTCTTATTTTTTATACATAAATGCTAATTATTAGTCGAATCGACTAATATGCATTTAACACTGATTTCTTGTGGTTTTTAGATATCACTTGTTAACAAAAAATTTACATATTGCTAATATAATATGTTTCACGTTAAAATCATACAAAAGTTAAGCTGTCTTGTTAATATTTTAAATTTAAAAATGTGTTTTTGAAAAATACTTTTATAATAATATACATAAAATATATAAACGGTGTTAGTCGAATCGGCTAACGTTAGTATTCCAGGGTTAAAGCTTTTGCTTTTTTAAATTTTTGCTAGAATTAAGATTTGCAGATTTTTTTATTTTAAAAATAATAAATATTCATCATGCATAAAAAAAATTTCAAAATGAAAAACATTTCAATGAATTATATATTCTTTTTGTATCTGCATCAAATTGGTGCACAACGTACTTTTCATTTCTAGTATGTTCCTACACGCAGAGATAAGACTTGGTTGAGACATGATTACTGCAATAATAATTTTTTTACTAAAATAATTGTATTATTTCTGCAAACACAAATTTTTGCCACAATAAAGCCATTATTTGCTAATAATGGTACCAAAAGTAACATAATAGTTGAAATCATAACATCATTGAAATCGTTACATACTATGATTGCCTCGACTATTAGTTGCAACAAAAATGTTGTAGTTCTGTCAATCATGATAAATGTGAATATTATTATAGAGACAAACATATTAAAATTTTGAATGTTTTTCTGAACTATTCTTTGATTGTTGGCAAACGAAGCAGAACATAACCAAAAATCGAAATTTATTGTGTCTGAACAGTTTGCAGAAAAAACTTTCACTTCATTCAGACACAATAAGTTTTATCGATTCCTGGCTATGTGCCGTTTCGTTTGTCAACTGTTCAATTATTGTGTTTTGTTTTAAATCGCCTTATCCTAAAAACAGCACACAGAAAAGTGACATTTTCGACTTTAATTGTAACAAACATATTTCTATTTACGGTAAATATATTTCGCAATTCTGACCATATTTTGTTTATCACACATATTGCTATTTTTGTGACAATGCATTTAATGTACCATGCTTATGAATGACATTAGTCAGGCGAGCGATAATAGCGGCTGTGGCCTACTGGTAGTGTGCGTGGCTCGTATACGAAAAAGCCGCAGTTCAAACCCAAGCTCGGACAGAAAATTTTATGAAATGATTTTTTAATTGAATTAATAATTCTGTTTAGCCCAGACAATGGAAATTGGAGTGCATGAATATAAAATATTAAATTATTGTTTCAATAATATTCTGGATCCTAAAAATAAATTCATAATATAGTTGTTGCAATCATTCTATTTTCGACCCAATAAGAGAATAATGATTGTTTCAGTAATATTTTGGTTCCTACAAAAAAGTTCCTTTTCTAAATATAGTTGTTGTAATCATTTGATCATGATCAAAAAATATTATATGTTTAAGGACATGTTAGCAACAATCATAATCCGAATCATACTGTGATCCTCTTAAGACATGGTTGTTGCGTGTATGGATGCGGGTTAAAAAATTACTAAAATTCAAATCTAATTTTTTGGTAGCAAAGGTTGGCGACCCAATACAAATTTGAAAAATTGTAACAATTTGTCTGAAATGTTTTGCTTAACAAATTTCATATACATATTCAAGTCATGAATAAGGTGAATGTGTATATTTTTTGTTATTTTAAACTAAACTAATTTTAAAGCAATAAACAAATGTATCAACAAAATTCATAATAATTATTCATTTAAAGTTTTCATTGTCTGATTTGGCCAGGGGGAAAACGGTTGTAGTAGGGGGGGAATTGCCCCCCTTGCCGCACCCTGGCTACAGGCCTGTCCTAGCATAGGACTGCTTTATAACACACAATTATTCTACTAATATGAGTACTTTGCTATGTGTGTTTTAATGTATTTCCTCAGACTTCCTTTTACACTAATTTTAAGGAGATTTTGACTTAAATAAGATTTTCTTTATTTTCCTTATAACAAACAGTTATGTATACAACAGTGAACTATATTGGCTAAGAATTTTTGTGCTTTTAATTTTTATTAACCCTTCCTGTGTCCACTATGACGATATCGTCCTCCAAACTTTTGCGGTGTTGCTGTATCTCAGACATGAACTTTAGGGCTTGTAATGAACTGCTGCTAAACCGCATCAGTTTCTATTAAGCCGGTCGTCCGCAATGTACTGTTAAAGTAGGCAAGCAGACGAAATCGTCATAGTGGAGATACAAAGTCACTTTTTTGCTATTTTAGCTAGCTAAAAAATTAGCATATTTTTCTTAAACATTAAGTATTTTATTATATTTGTAATTATTTGTTCAAAAAAATTTGGCAATCCTTTTCTCTTTCTAAAGATCATGTCATATATTTACTATCTGATGGCAAACATTATAAAGTAACGTTTCTTTTCCATATTTTTGACAATTTAGAATACACGTGTTTGTGAACAGTTTTGTCCACGAGAAGATTTATTAACAAATAAAAGATATTTTGGGGGCTATTCTGACAAAAATTGAGTGAACATCTTAAAATTGCTGATGTGCTTACAAAAGATTTAAAGAAAACTATCAATTATCAATAAAATATAATGCTGGAAGGAAATGTGACGGTAGGACATAAATCTATTTCCAGGCGTAGAGCGCTTAGCTAGGCGTTTATTAGTCACTGGGACTACAAATACTGCTGTGGAGAACAATCAGGTCCCTAAACAGGAACTCGGAGTTAAATGACAAGACAATCCACAGAAGCCTAATGAAATGCGGACTTTTTCCTAGAACAAAAGTGAAGAATTCTCTTTGGACTGATAAGAACCGAAAGCAATGATATGAATTCAAAAAAAGTATGGGCACTTTACCGTTGATGATTGGATGAAGGTCACATGGAAAGATTTAACTTAAAGAAAACGTGTTGGGCCAGATGGGCGTAGGTAGACTTGGGTTAATTCAGGTATATGTCTTTAAAAGTGAAAAATTTGTTAGACATCGAAATTTGGAGATAGTGTAATGATGTTTTGAGTATGCTTTTGTGGCAATTAAGTCGGAATATTGCGACAAATCAATGGTCTAATGTTATTCACGGATTATATTAATACTTTGGAAGACTAAAAGAACAGAGGTGGTAAAATGAAAATGGGATCAAAGTTCCAGATTACCCTGCACTGTCCCCTTGACATGAACTTCATCGAACAAATTTAGGTCATCTTAAAAAGTAAAATATTCGCAGAAAAAAATTCTCCAAAGGATATGAGTGAAACTTGGGAACGATCCTTTCTAGCATGGCAAAAAATTAGTAATAACACCTTGGAAAATCTTGTAAAAACTGTGCCGAACAGAATACAAATCCTAAAAAAATGACGAAGTGGTCATACAAAATACTACACGATGGAAAACATGAACTGCTAGCAGACAGACATAAATGTTCACAAGTTTAATATATAAAAAAGATACCATTTTTGTGTAAAATACAGATTTAATTTGGTCTTTTTTTTTTTTTCACTCGTTGCTGAATTTATTGTTCTAATTGTGTTCTTTTATTTTGAATAAATCAAAGAGATAATAAAAGTTAAACCTTTTTGTGCATTTTTAGTAATTCGTGAAGAGTTTAGCAGAATGTTTGTATGATGAAGTAGGAAAAGTTATTTGCAGTTCCTAGTTATATAGAATCAATACTAGTAGTTTAAAAAAAAAACTGCACTTAGTTTTATAGGATCTGTTATTGAAGCGAAGCTTTTCACCCCTCGTTTTGTGATTTGCTTGAATGAAATCTCAAAAACGACTCTTTTTTTCAAACACCTTTTTCTTAAAATTGTTGTTGTTGTTTTTTTACTTGTTATTTCCTTGTAAGTGTGGGAATCGAACTCGCACCATTTCGATCGAGAGTTCTACACACTAACCACTTCTCTAAAACCCTTTGTGTTATGATGTGATTCATTCGTTATTAAGTATTAACTGAAGCTATGGTGCAGTAGATGGCAGCAATTTATTATAAGGATTGTGCATTAGCTATCCTACATATTCTATTGTGAATGCGTGAAGCTATGCTGCAGCAGATTGCAATAATCGATCAAAAGCATTGTCCATTAAGGGGTTTCGGACTATTCTTCACGCAGTATGGACATGTAGGACGGCAAAATAATGGGAAAGTCTGTTCGAACTTTCGGACTATCCTACATATGGGAGGGACTTCATTATTTTTTTAGCGTTCAGAAGATAGCATCGTGCAATGGCAAAACAATTTCTTGCTGCTTTATAATTTATGAAGTTTACTTCTATAAAGTTTAATGAACTCCTTTCAAAACAATCTACGTTTTTCTTTATATGTTCATTCCACGACGTTTTTTTTTAGAATGAGAAAATATTTGAAGTCGGATGAGCGTGCGTTAGCACATACTACATGTAGGATGGACCGCCACAAAAAATCAAAAGTTTTTAATTTCCATCCTACATGTAGGATGGGCCGCAGTTAGGGATGGCCAAAAACGGGCGGTGTTTAAGAGTGATCGCTTTTTTTAAAACCGGTGTTTTTTTGGAAGGAAAAATACCGTAACATCGGTGGAAAATGTTAAAAACCCACAACGAGAATTTATCAACCAGCAACTCTGACAAAAAGGCGGCGAGGGTGATTGCTAATTTGCAAAATATTGAATAGAATAAGAAATATTAAACTTCAATGAAGAGTTAAGTGTGGCGATATTTTAAAAAAGTGGAGAATGGTTTGGCAGAGTGTAACCTCTTAAGTAACCACGTACACTGAGGCAATAGAGGTCATAGGGCAAGTCCATGAAGGCATGTAAATGTTGAATCGGTAAGTAGTGGCGAATCAAAAAGGGAGCAAATAACTTTCCGTCATGCTCACCAGGATCTGGGATAGTCAGATGCCCATCAATCTGCGTGATAGGGTGTGGAGGTGGCCCCAGTGGCAAAAATGGATGAAAAAAAGAAGAGAAACCGAAATTTACAAAACTGGTTATCCGAAGAGAAGGTTTTTTAAAAAAGTGGTCATCCCTAACCGCAGTATTTGCTTTCACACAACCTACATGTCCATTCGACCCGTCAAATCCGTGCTACGCTTAGGATAGTCCGAAACCCCCTATTAGCTATTTAAACAACAAAAGTGGCAAGGTTTCATTCAACGGGTTGAAAATTATCATAAGATATCGATGGTTTTAGGTGTAGATTTAAATTGCGAATTCAGACATGAATGTTCATAGGCACTTAAGTCTAGCGCTAGAATATTTAAGGTATTTTTAGGATTTTTTTAAAAAGTTAAAATATTGAACAACGTTATTTAAACTTTTAAGGTATATTGTCGCACTCATTTATCATAAAAAAATTATTTGTTTAATTTAAAAAATTGTTCATCTTGTTCAAAATGTCGCTCAACAAGACGCTCTCAATAAAAATTTGCATGTAGATTGTGACTTTTCTATTTATCTGAAAAATACAAACCGAGAATATTATTAATCACTATGAGTGCAGCTATGGTTGGCACTAGAAAAAAAAATATTGAAAATTGATAGAATGACGCGCTTTTGAAAATTAAGTTCTTAAAACAGCTTGTTTTCTACCATTTATTATTTGTAAAATATACGATGTTTTTGAAATAAAAATTTTTTTTATTTTTTTATTTATTTATTTAGAAATAGTAATGTTTACATATAAGACAGAGTCTTTTGAATGCATTAAGCAGTTTAGAATAACAACTAGTTATAAAAAACAGAAAAATAAATATAACTTAAAACTAACATATAGTGATTTAACAAAAATAATAAATAATAATAAATATTATAGCAACAGCTAGTCATAAATAACAACAAATCATGAATGAACAAAAAAACATCATTAGATTATTAGATAAAAAAGAAAAAAACTTAAATTATTTTTATTCTATTAGATGAAGAAATAGTAAGTTTAGATATATTTAATAGATAGAAGATAGTATTAAGAAAAGTATTCGAAAATTTCATGCTTAAAGTTGCGTTTGTTTTGAATAATTTTAATTCTTAGAGGTAACGAGTTCCAAATTCTGATAGCGTTTACAAAGAACAGTCTGTTTGAGTTTAAAAAATTGTATCTCGGGATAATAAGGTTCATGTTTCTATTCGATCTGCAAAATTGTAACTTATCAAATAAATATTTAGGTGTTTTTGTGTAAATCAAATTATGCAAAAATATGCAGTTCCTGGCATCCAGATAATTGAACATTTTGCAACCAAGTATTTGATTGCTCAAATGACTAATGCGGTCAAACTTTCTGAGGCCATAAACATATCTGACAGCGTTATTAAAAGCTTGTTGTAACTTTAGTTTGGACCTCGAATCAAGTTTACTATACACAACATCTGAGTACGTAATGAATGGCATTATAAGCTGGAGTACCAAATTTCTCCTAGTGTCGACGGGTACAAATGATTCTAGTTCCAGCGATAGCCACTGATGTTATGAATAGCATATTTAAATTTCAGATGATTCGCCGTCCAGATTTTTCGCAATGCCGAAAGAAGTACTTTCGAGATAAATAAGTATAAAGAGAATGAATCTAGACTAAAAACTGTGGCTCGACACCTACTAAAACAGCTGTAGAAGTGAAAATAACTCCAGAAATACTTGACTTTTGAAATATCAAAAAAAGAAATAATCAATTACATACAAATTCTAGGCCTTAAATAATGCGGTTTTGATAAATATAATTTGCGAATGATAAGCTATCCAAATATTTGCACAACACGATTAGGACAACTATTGATGTAATATTTGCCAGATATATCTATGACATTACATCTATATAATATATGTTTGGTATTTTAGATATTAAAAACCAATAATTTCATTAACAGTTGCAAAAATAATTCAAAATTAATGTAAAATAATAATGTAAGGTAATACTATTTACTGGTGGGAATATTATTTTTTTTTAGTTAACATTATGGTATTTAAAATCTTTTAATTGAAACATTTTTTATAAAAAAAAACCCATTTCATTATTATGCTTATGAAACTGCGAAAAAGCTTCGCTTCTCTCGTGTGTCCAGCGACGCATCTGTTTTTTATTTTTTTTTTATTCATCGAAATTTGTAAAATTCTAAAATTTTTCATTTGATATATCATATATTAAAATCACTAAAATATATATAAAAATTTATATATTCTAAATTTTTTAATTTTTATTATTTATTCAAATATTTCTTATAATAAAAAAAAATTTACTTGGCTTAGTTTAATCAAAACACAATTTTTTGACAGTTATTTTTTTAAGAGAACCCAAAACAAATTAAACAAAACATGATTTTTTTTAAAAATATTTCAACTTTGAAGAGTCAAAGCGTAGCCAAAACTGAGTTTTACCCCAAAATATTTAGTTTTTGTCTTATCTATGCAATTACCTGTCAATTGGTACCAATATTGTAAGGTGTCGAGTCATAAAAAATTTTAATTTTTCGCAATGGGACACCGCACTGTGCATCGTCAACATATTATCACTGCCTCAACTATTAGTTGCAGCAAAAATGTTGTGGTTCTGTCAATCATGATAAACGTGAATAATATGATAAAGACAAACATACTAAAATATTTAATGTATGTCTGAACTATTCTTTGATCGCTCAAGCGAGACTCACTTGGGTGTTACTTAATTTTCAACTTCAAGCTATAAAGCATAACTCCCCCTAGAGAAGTTCCTTTAGGTATAAAGACATGTTCTGCAAAATCTTTTAAGGAACGGGTAGGCGAGGTGCCCAGCCCCCAAAGTTAGTATATACCATTTATATGGAAAAAACTAGGTTTGTTTATTGAAAATAATAAAAATTATCGTAATAAAAATTTGTTAAGCCAACTCAAAACATTTTCATATTGAGCATAAAATTAACTTTCTAACGAGCTATCATTGGTTAAAAAATTTTAAATCTATAAAATTTTTTGTCGAGCGAAAACAAACAAATTAATAAATTATTTGAGAAAATTTTAAAAAATTCCGTGAATAAGTTTTCCAATCGTAAAATATATAAATGAATTTTATATAAAATTATCTATTCAACAAGCTATTTTCTTAAAATCGATTAAGAAATGGGAAAACTAAAAAACATTTCGTTTTGTTACGACTTCATTTTCAATACACCACTAACAATACATTAATAAAACGATTTTACTTAAAAAGAGTTATTTTTCGTCTGGGAAGTTCTTGCGATTGTCTAATACAATTTGCAACATTTATTGTTTTTCGTTCTCGTTTTGTGACAAGACTTAATGTTTCTGCCCACTTGCGGCACGTAACGAAACGACACGAAACTACAAAATATAACTACCATGTGTTCTTATGTATACAAGCTCACTAAGCGACGATGAAATGGCAACGACTGTTGACGCCGACGAAAAAGCCGGTGGTGATCGTTTCAAAGAATTCTGACCGGCTTGTCGTTATCTTTGTTTACAAAAATTACAATGGATTCCAACAGTTTATTGTGCAAAGTAAAAATTCGAAATCGATAGGTCGTTTTTAAAGCATAAAATTAATCTAAAATCTATGATTTTATCAGTTTTCTACATCGTCATCAAGCTAATTGTGTACTAGAGAATTCTGCGCTTATTGTTTTGTTTAATTAAAATTTTTGCTGCCGTTTCGTTAAGTGTGCATTGAACATTACGTTGCCTTTTCGAAGCCAATTTACAGTCGTTTCGTTACGTGCCGTAAGTGGGCAGAGACCTTTAATTAAAATCTTCCATGAGCTTCAGTGCTCGTTCTGCCGAATCGTTAACAACATTTTCTTTTTAACAATGTTAAGTTCAACATTAAAACTTGATACATTTTTCTTTTCCTCAGGATATTTTGTAAAAAATCCGATGGAATGGAAAATCTTGTAAAAAAAAGTTTTAAGTTTTTAACCCATTTTGTACCAGTGGTCGAGATCTCGACCACAAACTTTTGTCGTTTGTCATAAATTAAAAATATTAGGTAGTGAAATTCAATTATCTTTTTTTAATGATTTATTTAGTTTGGTGTTTTAGCTTTCCCGACCGTACAATTTTATTCTCTCTTACACCTTTTAAAAGTCTCACCTAAGAGGCGCAAATATAGTTCAAAAATAGCCTATTTTTAAAGTTACGATTATTGTAACTAGTGTCCGACCGAATATTCGGTTTCGCTTGCGGCCAGTTTCGGCTATTCGGCCTCAATATGGCCCAGTAACCGAAACTAGCCGAAACTTTTGGTAAAAACTTATTGCATCATGAAGCTTATTGCATCAAAATTATTGCATCATGAAGCCAAAAAATGATAATTAAACTTCCGAACGAATT
The DNA here is from genome assembly GCA_963920525.1 of Dichetophora obliterata. Lineage (NCBI taxonomy): Eukaryota > Metazoa > Arthropoda > Insecta > Diptera > Sciomyzidae > Dichetophora > Dichetophora obliterata. Next base: position 167,347,487 of record OY986436.1, on the reverse strand, counting down.
CTGTGTGTGTGTGGAATAAAGGAAAAGAAAACGAAATATTTCTATATTTATAATACTTTACCTTTAAAAAAAAACCAAAATACTTTTTTTTTGTAGTTCTAGAAAAATGTACATTGTAGGTGCATACTAGGGTGACCGCAAAAAATCGATGTCAGAATTTTGTTCGTCTGGACCCCACAAAACGATTCCCCTTTCCCTTTGAGCTCGATTAATCAACGTTAACCCCCCGTGCCGCTCGTCGCTCAAAGTTTGGAAAAATCCAAATTTTTGGCCAAAAATCTGACATATGGATCCATAACTCCAGAACGGTAAATAATAAAAATACGCTTAATATCTCAAAAGAAAGCTTATTTTGTTCTTCAGAATTTATATTTTATACATAATTGTTGTTATTTTAAGTCAAACCGAGTTACAACAGCCTTTAGCTCCAAAAACGTGACCTGGTACCACTAGGAGCATACTTCGTATATTTTGTTATTTAGTGATAAATTTTGCTTTCTTTGGAACATTTTTGAGCTTAAAGTATAATAAATATAATAAAAAAACAAGTAATGCTGATAAGTCTTATGGCATTTTTTATTAAAATATAAAAATCAGGTATATAATACATACAAAACAGACACAGAAAAGATACAGACGTAGTACCTACATAAGTTGATAATTTTACAGAGTTATCTAATCTATTCTAGATCTTTTGTTGAAGTAGTTTTTGAAACGTCAGGGTATAATGATCGGCATTTGCTAACAACTTGCAGGACATATTGTTTTTGTTCTTAATTTTTTGTCAGTTAAAGTCGGTTATTAATTTAACACCAGCTCAGCCATATCATTAACTACTTTTAATGTTTTGACAATTTTCAATCCTTCTTGGAAGTCATTATTTTGAGGATGTCTTCCTTTTGCGCCTTAATTTCTTCAGCTCGAGACAACTTGAGATCCACTCAAGCCATGGAACCTAGGCGGCCCTTCTGCCTCTGTTTCACGAGAAACGCCTTATCTTCTTCCGATTTCATCAGATCCAAGGCATCTTGTTGACCAATATCAAAGAGATCATCCAACTTTTCAACAAACTGTTTAAATTTGTTCTTGGCTTTTTCCGATGTTTTCGACCGGTCTTTTTGAAGAGTTCTCCATTCGGCGTGAAGTTTTTCAGCTTAGTTAGCATCTTGCTTATGTTTAGTCGGAATTCGAGCTTTCTCCCAAAAAACGAACACTTCTCGTATGGTAAGTTTTGATGAATCTCTTACAGTTAATTTCACAGTACGTAAATTATAAAATACAGCACACAAAACTTGACTATTTGAAAGTAGTTTACAACCGGTGATCTGGTGAATGGGATAGTCCACAAGAAATATTTTATTCTTGGTACGGCTTTGTACACCTGATGTGGATGCCATTTCAGAGTCCAATAGGTAAATAACAGTTAACTTGAAAAATGAAACACAATATATTAAAAACTTTAATTTCAATAAAATATTTTAAAATGTCTTCTAAAATAATACTATAATAGTTGTTTACGAGGAACTCACCGAAGATATCTTCCTTGAATGCGGGTGATGGATCTGTGGCCAATAAATCCTTTGATCTGCTGTTGAGCGTTGGCCGGAATGCCGCACTGTGGGATTTTGGCTGCAAAAACCCCCTTTTTTGAGTGTAAAATATCAAAAATGTAATGATGCAGTTTTGTAGAGAATTGTTTAATTAAGATAATTTCATCATACAATTTTTTCTACAATTTTTTTTTTACAAAATAACGCGGTAAAGTCACCTAAACGAAATTCTGCAGTAACTGCCTTAGATTTTCATCCCATTTCAATGGGCTGGAAACATAATTTCTTTTTCTCGTATCTATATGATGTAAGTATATTTGAAAAATATAGTATTTCAGCATTAATTTAGAAGTAAAGGAATTGCATTACCGTAATATTTTAACATATATTTAGGTTCTTTTTTGAAGGCACTCAAAAAGTCAGTGTTTTTAGTTTTTCTTGGACAAAAAAAAGGTGAGCGTTATCGATCGTTGTGTTCTGGTTGCAAATGAAATGAATTCTTTAAATTTACTCAAAAAAATCCACCAACTTTTCTCAATATTTTACAAACGCATAAATTTTATAAAAAAAGTCAATAGTATTACAACGAAATTTTGCAATTAAATGTAATAAAAAAAGTGTGCCTACTTTTAGGCATACACTTTAGCAACAATTTGTTAATAACTGATTGACAGCAATTCCAAAGAAAAGCATAGCAAAATAAAAAACAAAAACATATGATTAGGTAAATAAAATTTGGTAGACCAAAAGTGTAATAAAATTGTGAAAAATAATTATTAAAATGAGTTCATTTTCTGTATCATATCATGAATTGTGTATGGAACTTATTAACTGTGGTAATAATGTTAATTTATTAACGGATTTTATAAAAGCAAAAAACTCGGTGCTTACGAATAATGAAATCAAAATAGTGACAAAAAACATTCAAAAGTGATTTCTTGGTAATTTTTGTAAACGCTGGGCGGAATCGCACAAAATAAAAGCGTATTTCTTTCAGAAAAATGATGTCTGGCTAAAAAGTAAGTTGCGAAACAAAAATCATTTATTGTTAACTTTGTAAACCATAACAAATTTTTTTAAGATATATTTGAAGTATCACTTGCTGATGATCAACCTTGTTGTTCAAGGAACAAGGGAAGGCCAGTTAAGGAATTCGATGATTGCAAATATCGTAGTAAAAGGTACAAAGCTGCCGATTTAACATCCCAGTACAGCCAACAACAATTAAAAATGGCAAGTGGAGTTACCGACTCAAAAATTAAATCATTTTCATATATTCCTTCGTCTACTGCGCTAGCGTTATTGCTGGATGCAGAGTTAACAAAACATCAATACGAAACAATAAAAAATGTTTTGAAAGGAGAGGGATATGATATTTTACCACCTTATATAAAGGTATGTGAGGAGAAGAAAAAATGTTATCCCAATGAAATCCGAGTATCAGAAAAGGAAGCGTCTGCAAGCTTGCAAAGTATGATGGATCACACCACAAAGCGTCTCTTTGAAAGTTTTTCAAGCGAAAAGGTTAATGGTATGACAAATTCAAATTACACTCTTACGTCGAAGTGGGGTTGCGATGGTTCTTCGGGTCATGCAGAGTACAATCAGAGTTTGCCACCTGATGTAAGCGATAGAAGTCTGCTTTTAGCATCGATGGTGCCTTTAAGTTTGAAAACAAACACTGAAGAAGAACAATGGCGCAATAAAAGTCCATCATCAACAAGGTATTGTCGACCACTTTTCTTCGAATTTACTAAGGAGACTAAACAAAATGTGTTAACCGTTGTTGAGAACATTAAATCAGATATTGCTGCTTTGGGGAAAACGAATGTTGAAGTATTCGGCAAACAGTTCAATGTAACGCACAATTTAGTATTTACGATGCTAGATGGAAAAACGGCTCAGACAATTACAGGTACAGCTTCATCCGCCGTATGTTACATTTGTAATGCAAAGCCCTCTGAAATGAACCATTTGGACAAAATTTCAATAAAGAGTATTGACAATGAGGCTTGTAAATTGGGCATTTCGTCATTACACGCCCGAATAAAATTTATGGAATGTATACTCCATATAGCGTATAACTTGCCTTTTCAAAAGTGGTCTGCGATCGAAGCAAGAAATAAGATTTTAAAACAAGAGAACAAGGATCGAATTCAGACGGCATTTAAAGAAAGAATGAATTTTCGAGTGGATGCTGTACAACAAGGATCTGGCACTTCGAACAATGGCAATACCTCAAGGCGTTTCTTCTCCAATCCTGCACTTGTTGCTGATATAACTGGTGTTAATGAAGAACTAATAGATCGCTTCCGAATCATTCTGCAGATAATAACGTGTGGACAGAAAGTTGATAGTGTGAAGTTTCAAAAATTTGCATGGGATACAGCTGAGCTATTTGTTCAAAAATATATGTAAGTGGTACTTTATGCCTGTTACTGTGCATAAAGTACTTATACATGGAAAGGACATTATTGATGCAGCAGTACTTCCTATTGGTATGCTATCCGAGGAAGCAGAAGAAGCACGCAATAAAGATTACAGAAACTATAGATTAATGTTTTCTAGAAAGTGCAATAGAACTGCAACAAATACTGATGTTTTCCATCGTCTGCTTGCATCATCTGATCCATATATAAGTAGTATAAGACGTCAGCCGCATAAAAATCTGTTAGAACTAGATGATGTAGTTAAAGAAATGATAGTTGAAGAATAAAATTTATAATTTATAATTTATAATATAATTTTATAGTACAAATTTGACTTTTATTTACAATGATTAGTTAATTAAAAAAAAACGCTAAGCCATGGCCCCCTAATTTTTTTTGCAAATGTTCAGCTAACATATTAGTCTTTAGTTATTTATATAGATGTAAGTGCTGCTTGGCATCGATCACAAACTACAAAGGCTTAAATCTGTTTTTTTGAAAATCGTGAAAAATTAAATTTATCATATGGGCGTTGGGCGTGGCACTTAAAATTTTAATATAATTGAGGACTCAAATGCAACCACTGGTAGTAATTTTTATTAATATACATATGAAAATAAGGAAAATACAACGTCTTTTAGTTTTACGTCATATGGGAGGTAGGCGTGGTTGTGGGCGGATTTTAACAAAAATTTATTTTTCATCTAATTTGGCAATATGAGAGATGTGTGCCAAATTTCAAAGCCTGTATGAAGAAATCCCACTGTGTGCCGTGCCGATGGTGCTTTGCTGGTCCACGGGAAGGTTTGTCCTTTGCTTCTGTATCGAGCCTGACGTAAAACACCCAACCAAATAGCATTATACGTTTATGGTATAACAAAATTCACTTTTTTATTGTTGCTCTTGTATGAGCCAATTTGTCTGTTAATACAAAGTGTTTAGTTGTAATTATTTATGTTACTACCGGCTCTAAACACACTTAATTGTTTATTGTCTCTGTTTGCACTTTAATTTTACTTTCTTTTGGCTCACTATCTTGGCTCTTTTTTAAACTTTTTATATTTTCTTGGCGTTTGGACGATTTTAAACACGATCTATTTATTACACGATTATACACACGAATGAAGAAAAATCTTCTTTTAGCTTTTGTCTCCTTTTTACATACGACATATGTTCATCAGAGATGGCATACGTTTATCAGAGATGATTATTATAAAAAATTATAAAAATTATAACATTATGTTGTAACTCGATTTGACTTAAAATAACAACAATTATGTATAAAATATAAATTTTGAAGAACAACATAAGCTTTCTTTTGAGATATTAAGCGTATTTTTATTATTTACTGTTCTGGAGTTATGGCTCCATATGTCAGGTTTTTGGCCAAAAATGTGGATTTTTCCAAACTTTGAGTGACGAGCGGCACGGGGGGTTAACGTCGATTAATCGAGCTCAAATTTCAGCTATCTCAATATCTGGAAAGGAGAATCGTTTTGTGGGGTCCAGACGAACAAGATTCCGACTTTTTTCCCCCATATGAGATCCGGTCACTCTAGTGCATACTATTGGGTTGGGGAAAAAGTACTCGGCTTTTCCGAGTTCGCTTGATTTCAAAGTGTCATAACATTAAAACGGTAAGCTGCATCTGACAACTCTTTTTTTCTCTTAACAGAAGACAAATCAGCTGATTATTTGTGATCATTTTGCTGATATTAGTGCATCGTGTTAAAAATTATTGCAAAGCAAAGATGAGTAAAATTTCAGAAAAAATACATCATATTTTACAATTTTACTACGATAAAGGGAAAAATGCGTCACAGGCATGTGAAAATATTGGTGAGGTTTATGGTGAAGGTACTCTATCCCAATCAACTGCCAGGCAATGGTTCGCTCGATTTCGTTCTGGAAATTTTGAAATCAAAGATGCTCCTCGCTCTGGTCGGCCCATCACCAAAAAAGTCGATGAAATAATACATAAGGTTCAAGAAAACCGTTATGTGAGCATCCACGACATCGCTAAGAAACTGAAGATCTACCACAAAACAGTTTTAAGCCATTTGAAGAAAGTTGGTTTTAAAAAAAAAAACTTGATGTTTGGGTGCCTCATGAACTTAGTGCAAAAAATGTAATGGACCAAATTTGTATCTGCGATAGCCGACAAAAATCTAAAGAATTTAACTGGCAAGTTTTGATGCATCCACCATACAATTTTGACATTGCACCGTCAGATTATCATTTGTTCCGTTCTCTTCAACACTACCTTGCTGGGAAGAAATCAACCTCAAAAGATGACTGCGAAAATCACCTACGTCAGTTTTTCAACGATAAAAGCTCGGAATCTTACAATAAAGGAATCATGGTCTTAACCCAAAAATGACAGAAGGTAGTTGAAAAGAATTGACAATATTTGGATAAATAAAATCATTTCTTTTTTAAAATAAAATTTTGTTTATTTTTACTATAAAAACGCCGAATACTTCTTCTTCTTCTCCCCAACAAAATATTTTGAGTGTGTACTGAAGATACATATATACAATGCTTTTGTAATAAAAAATAATATAATAAATTATCTCATTTATTATCATGGTAAACTTCAATTAATTATTATAAATTTTAATATTCAAATGATACTTTTTTATATCAAATTTTTTTCTTATGTGTATGAAAGTATTTTTGTTTCCTTTTAATAAAAAAAATTATTTGTAAAAACTTAAATTTTCATATTAATAACCAGTTTCGGTTTGGTTATTGAAAATTGGTTATTGATTCAAATAGCCTAAATTTCAAATAAATTTAATACACAGAAACTACTTTTTTACAGCTATTCCACCTGATCGCCTGACAGCGTAGAAGATGATTGGTCGGTCGCATACTGCGTAATGCCGTGGTTATGCTAGCCAAACATGATTGCCGAACATTTTTTGTTGTTATTGTTTCACGTATAAAATGAAGAAATTAACTTTTTCTCATATTCATTTTCTCGCTCTCGGACCGAACATTTTGATTGCTGATTGAAACGCCAAACATGCCGAACTTTCCAGTGTTGGCTGTAGTCATTTTGTATATTAGCATCAAAAAAGTAGGTAAAAGTATTAAAAAGTGAAGTTGATTGTGTCTTCAAGTAACCCTTAACATAAACAGCTAGCTATCATGTCAGATATATGCAAACCATATTGTTTAAGATATTATAATAAAAATTCAGAGTAAGTAATATCAGTTCGTATATTTTAATTCGTTAATTTTAAGTACAAAAATGCAAATTAGGGTTGTGCTTTTTTGTGTTTTGACATACTATTACATTTAATGCAACTGTGCCACCAATCATAGCATAACCACCGAACAAACATTTCAGCGAAGAGAATAAATTAACAAAAATGAACACCGAACATGTTTGGCTAGCATAACCACGGCATAAGGTGTATAATAAAGGTCTGCAGCGAACCATCCGTTCTACTTGTACAAACAGATATAACAAGTAAAAACCTGATAATATTGGTGCTTATATGCTTTGGAATGAGCAGACAGCTTATCATCTCTTTCTCTGGCTCTCATTATAGTGTAAGCTTTTTTCTCTTTATCTGTTCCACTAAGTGGAGTATCTGTTTTAACTCTTTTTTAAATGGATATATCCATTCAATACGGATATTACAGATCGTTCTCTTTGTATTGATGTGTTTTTCTATTTCTATTCTACTAAAAGAAAGTAATGTCTTACTTGAGTGTCTTACTATGAATGGACGTATTTCGTATTTTTGCAAAATGTAAAACATAACAAAGTACTTAAATGCATTTTACTTACATAAACTGTTTCTTTTTGTTGTTGTTTATTTCGCTCTTTATTCTTTATGCTTACTACGTCACATACTCCAGATGTTCCAAATAAAGATAACAATATTATCGATATATCTGTTTGTTCTGTATGTGCTTAAACTAGTATTTTTGATACTTGGTAATTTCACTCTCTCATACCTATTCCATCGTTATCTTAAAGAGAAATATTCCATGCATACTCTATGCTTAAAGAGCGAAACAGATACAAGTAGATATAAGAAAAAATAACAGTACACAACTGGTGTACTTGGATGGTTCTTTGCAGAGCTTTAGTGTATAATAACTTTGTCACTCCGTTTGTAATTCTGATAAGGAGGCGTGGCAGGAATAGAAAAGTATATACATTCTTGATCAGCATTATCTCCTGAGTTGATTTAGCCATGTTCGTCTGTGATCACGGCGTTATCATTTTCTATTTTAAAGATATTGTCACGAAATTCAATACATGTGACATTCCACGTGAAGCGGGAAAGTAAAAAATGTTGATGCTTCCGATTTTAGTAATATTTGATTATGTTATACCTATATACGTGTATCGATCCAGATACAAAATATTTTTACAGTATAATGTCTGTTTAACGAACTAGAGAATTTTAGAAATTTGGCTAACCGGCCGGTATGCATTTCTTTTAATTCCATTACCTAGTTTAAATAGTTACAATAAAATAAATCAATGAGTCGATTAAATACCTCATTTAATGAGCTTTTAAAAAAAAAATATTAAAAAAAACATTAAAAAAAATTTGTTTAAATTTTTGAAGTTTGGATTTTACAAAGTTGGACGTTTTTAATTGCTTTTATATTTTTTCGAAAATAGCTTTAATTGTATAAATAGTCCTTGCCAAGTTTCATAATGGGCGTGGAAGTCGTTTAAGAGCTACACCCGTTACAGTTTTGAAGCGTAGCGGCCGGCGCACAGTGCGCTTTTTTCGATTTAAGAATAAAATTTGCATTATCTCAAAAACTATAAAAGCTAGGGATATGAAACTTTGTTTAAATAAGTTTTAGCCCAAACTAAGTAACAACACAAAAAATTAGAATTCTAGGTCAACTGCATCGCCTACCCCATATGCAAACCAATTTTTTTTAATAAAAAACGGCATAAAATTACTTATTTGTGTTTTTAAAGAATACATTTATTAATTTAACTACATTTAAACGTCATGCTAAAAACTATTACAAACGGTAAACTTTTAGATATATCTATCTCCCATTAAATTAGATTACTCAATTAACGAAGTTTAAAAAAAGAAGAAATAGTTGCTGAAAAAAAATTAAAATTAGGTCGCAATTTGTTTTAAGTAATGAATTTTATTCTACTTTTCTTTAAATTTAGGAGTACCTAGAAATAGTCCTAGAAATCTTTTTTAAATCGGAAGCATCAACATTTGTTACTTGTCCACATCACGTGGAATGCCAGATATATACTTTTTATTAAAAAATAGAGTTTTATTGATAAAAAGAGTCAAATTCGGATGAAAACCATAATGTTAATAAATGAACATTAATAAAATTATTAACTAAATTGTTTTTTTAAACATTTTTTTACTATCTGTAGCATAAGCATTCAAATTTACTTATCTTAATAACCCGTTTTCATAATAAACTTTGCTGAAAATTTATTTTATTATATATCATATTATTCTACTAATAGAAAATTTATTGCTCCCAGCGGTCGGATCTCGACCAGCAATTTTCTGGAAAATCAAGGGTTTTTTAAAACAGTTCAAAAATAATTTGTTGTTTATTTTGTAACGAACACTGAGTTGGTAGTCAAAGAAATATTTTGACAAAGTTTATTGGAGACAAGTTATTTAGATATAAGGAAGCCGGCGGGACCCATTGATGCAGCTAGTAAGCAGTCGGCTGGGGGGATTCTTGGCAATCTTATTCCAGTTCCCAGGTTCATAATATTTTTTTTATTTTGAGTCCCTAAAGAAAAATTATCAAATAAAAAAAAAAACGGAATGCTTATGAACCAAATTTGATTATGAACAGAAGTTAAATCAGCCACAATAATGATCAAATGAAAATTACAATGATAAAAAAATCAAGATTATCAGCCCTATTCTGGAAACTTGATAATAGCCAACCAGTATTTTTATTATTTGTTTGTGTTTGTTGTAATTTTTTTATTTCTAAAAAAAATTTGAAGCTCAAAAATAATAAATGTTGATAAAAATTGTCAACTGCTTTTCAGATATCGACAATTTCATTAAAAAATGTTGTTTTTTGAGTTTCAAATTTTGTTTTGAAATAAAAAATTACAACAAACACAAACAAATAATAAAAATACTGGCTGACTATTATCAAGTTTTCAGAATAGGGCTGTATGTATGTATCTATAAAAAAAAATACTGGGATCTCTCAGATAAATTAGAGATCTTGTGCGTCTGAAGTGCGTACCCTGCACTCAGGGAATTATTGAATTTCGTACACGGCTGACATAAAAAAGATGAGGCTGTAGTAGCCATACTAGAGTTATTATATATGAAATGAAGTCATCTTAGCTGAAAGTTTATTGCAAGCACTTTATGAGAGCTCTCATAGCCCCATTTGAATCTGCAATAATCATAAAAAAAAAACAAAAATTTTGTTGAGCGTCTTTTGCAAATAAGAGCTTTGGTTACAGTTGTGATATATTCAGTATTGTGGCTACTGCAACCAACTTTTAAATCTTGCGATTAGAGAAACTTCAATTCGGGTATTGTAGCCTCAATACGGCTTTCACGCTTTTACTGAGGATACTAAAAACACAAAAGACAAATTTCTCCATTTTAGTTTTGGCTTTGCAGCGTGCTTGTTGGCAAATATTAAAAAAATTGTTTTTAAAGTTAATCGGTATTTACTTTGATAATCGCTTTACTTTAATAATCATTATTATGTCTATTGTATTGAAAAAGGCATGGACTATTTTACAATTCCATTGTCTAAAACTATTTGTAAGCATGTTTCAGAAGTAACTTTAAGTGCTAATAGTTTGTCGTTTATAATATGGAATTTTTAAAGTTCCATAAAAAAAAATTAGTTTGTAAAGTTCTACGAACAATTAAAATTTTATATTAATTTGATCAAAAAAGTAATATTTTTTCAAATGATTTGAAATAAAAATTTTAAAAATATTTAAATATAACAGTTTTATTAAGCAAAGAGCATTAAGAAATTGCTGATAACCATAAAAGCGAAGAGGTAAGTAGCTTAATTAGAAAAAGTTCTGACAACCTCAACATAAGGATTTAGGGCTATCAAAACTGAATTCCTTTCAACATTGCAAAAGGCACTGTTATGACCCCTCCACAATTCGGCTTTCAAAACCGAATTCCTCTCACCATTAAAAGTTCTTACAACTTTCTGTGAGGTTGTCAAAACCGGCAGAGCATCTCTTAAACAGGAATCTAACAGCCCTTATGGAAGTTGTCAGAGCCTCACATATTATATTTTTTGAGAATTGTAATATTACGGCTAGAAGAAGCGAAGTTTTGATAGCATCGCCAGTTCTGTGAGTGTACCATGATCCTTTATAGCACGTGAATTTTTTAAGGATCCCAAATCTATTAAAATTTATTTTACTTACCCCATACCTCAAAGAACAAAAAAATTATTTAATTCATATTTGAATGGATTTTATTTATATATCAAAAATTTACAAATATGCTTAATAATTTGCAGTTCATTTTGCTTATTTTTTTACAGGAATAAAAAGAAGAAATTTTTACAAAATATGATTGAAAATATAGCATAGATCAAGTTATCGTTTGCTTTAATTGATAATACGCATTTACTGTAATTAATAAAATGGAATTAAATAATAAGTAAGAACCGAAGAAATATTGGTATAAAAAGTATTTATCCCGTAAAAGTATTTATCCCGTAATTTTGTTTAAGTGCATTCTAGTAAAAATAAACTTTTATTTATTTTACTTCAGTAAGCCTTCGGTGTGCATAAAATAAAAACTAATAAGAAATTATATTATATATTCGTTAATTTATCAATGGAAAAAACATTTGATTTTATTGAAAAAGAAACAAAAAGGAAGCTATGCATTTGAATCATATAAAATGTCTCAATTAAACAAATTTACAATAATTTCTAAATTTACAATTACAAAAAGCAAACCTACAAAAGACACTTCAAGTCTTGCTAAAAGGTACATGGGAGAAAATAAAAATGGATTAGCTAAACGTCAAAGTTTGCCGAGCGCAAGGTTAATTTATAAAGTTGTGGTACTTGAGAGAAATACACTCTTTTCCGAATTTGCTCGAACCGTCACACATTGGGGTATTTTATACCAATTTGGGTGATTAATTAAAATTAATCAAATCGAAGCTACCCAATCATGATTGGTATCGTTCGAAAGAGAATAGAATTCTACATCACTATGTGAAAGAAAAATTTAAAAAAAGAGAACGGTATCCGTGCACTGCGATTGCAAATTTAACGTTTTCTTTACTTTTGGTGCGCGCATAGAAAAAACACAAAAATTTTTATATTTCCAAGTGATTTTTCTTGAAACATTAAAAAAGTAAAATTCTTTGAGCAATGGAACCTTCTACCTCAGGTATTTTGAAAACGTCAAATGAAATATATTAGTACAAAAAGTGTCTGTTCGTATTTTTAATGTTTTTTCCCGTGCTGGCTTATAAAATGTGTGTTTTTAGCTACATATGTAAGCATATAGATGTGAATACCACTCAATTCAGTGAGTCTTTTTTTTTTTTTTGTTACAACAAATATAAGTGATAAGTTAAAAAAAAAAGTTTGCAAGTTTTCTGCGGTTTTTAAGAAAAACTTTTTTTCATGCCCATGCAATTGAAATACATATATGCAAGTAATAGTCGAAAACTTGAAATGTGTACATGAAGTTAGTGTTACTATTGTTTTTCTTGCTGTTTTTTTTTATTTGTTTTGTTTTCTTTGTTTTTATAAATTAATAAAGGTTAACAACAAGTGGCGAAGCAACTATTTGTTTATTGGAGGGGTAAAGGTACTCTGTACTGTGTGTACGTTGCTGTGTTCATGTTGCTTTTGTTAGTGCTTTTTTGTATTTTGTTTTTTATTTAATAATTTAATTAACGTCAACAGTTAGTGATGTAGCTTCAGTTTGTTTATTAGAGTGGTAAAAAAAACGTAATATTTTGGTTTATATCACTATTTCGTAGAATAGTAATAGAATAGAATAGCAATATTTTTGTATTGCATATGTATTAATATTGAGGAAAAAAAAATAAAGTTCCATAAAGTAAATGGTTTTGTAACGCTTTTTATACTTTCTAATTGTTTGTTAACTAAAAAATATAAATTTCGTTACTAAGAGGCTTGACTCTTAGTATTAGTAATCACACTTTTTGCTATCAATTACCCCAGTTCGTATTTTTAATGTTTTTTCCCGTCTAGGCTTATAAAATGTGTGTTTTTAGGTACATACTCGTATGTAAGCATATATTTGTGAATTCAGTGGAAGTCTATTTTTTTTCGAAACAACAAATATGAGTGATATGTTACCAAAAAAAACTAAAAGTAAGTAATTTTAAGAGATTTTACGGTTTTCATAAAGTCACTTTATATGGGAGGTAGGCGTGGTTTTCATTCGATTTCGTTGAATTTTATACTTGAAGCGGATATTAAATATCAAAGCTCATATACAAAAAAAAGTCGATATATGAAGATTTGTGGAATTTAAAGAGATATTAACGTTTTGAATAAAGTCAATTTGTATGGGAGGTAGGCGTGGTTTTCATCCGATTTGGTTGAATTTCATACTTGAAGCGGATATTAAATATCAAAGCTTATATAAAAAAAAAGTCGATATATGAAGTTTTGTGGAACTTAAAGAGATATTACCGTTTTTAATAAAGTCACTTTGTATGGGAGGTAGGCGTGGTTTTCATTTTCGATTCTAATCTTTATATTTTAGAAACAAGCTTAAATACCAAATTTCATTACAATAGCTTCAAAATTATGGCTTTAATTGTGTCGATAGACAGACAGACGGACGGACGGACAGAATTTTTTTTTTCTTCTTTGGACCCATTTTAACTAAAAAATAAAGTCAAAAATTTCCTCCGTCTTCTAGGTGATTTGATCACAATTTTCAGGGTTCAATACCCCACTGTGCGTCACTGTGCTTTTCTTTGTTCTAAGCATTGATTTTCTTCATTTCTTTTCATCCATTCTGACAGTTCGACCGAGCTCGCTCTCAAGTGCCACAACCTTATAAATGAGCCTTGGCCGAGCGCAACAAAAAAATTAAATAAATCATAACGAAGTGAGAAGCAGAAGTTAACAAAATAACAATAACACCAATATAGGCATGGCAAACAACCGGTAGGGCCGACTCGGAGAGGAATGAAGTAGAAAGCAGAGAAAAGCGAGCTAGTTGTCAAACTCAGCTGTTCATCTCGAGTTTCTTTATGTTCATGTTTGGCAGTTGATTTTTGGTTAAACTTGTTTTTTTGCTTTTTTGCAAATTGAACACTTTCTCGGCATTATATAGTTTTATTTACACTGTGTTCTATAATATTTAACACACGTGTCCGCACAATTTACAATTTGAAAACATAATATTATTATTTCATTTGACGTTTTTACGAACTTCGACAAATTTCTAACTTAGTAACAACAACAAATGCATGCAAAGGCAACAAAAATCAAGCATATAAGCTGTGTTGTGCGCGAAGCGTTTGCAAAAGTCATGCGCACTCATTAGCAAAACGCTTTGCGCACAGCAACGCAACGCTCATATGCCGTTACATGCGTTGCACACAAACACACATGATTTGTTTTTGGTTTGCTGGTCAATTTGTTTATAGAAATAGAAAATCAGTGTAACCTTATGGGGGTTTTTATTGCATTAACATTTTTTCTTTGTTCTTTGTTCTTTTTTTGCAACGATAAGCAAAAGTAATAATAAGGATAATTTTATGTTTGTTTTAAAAAAAAAAAACATTGGCTTTAAATAGATGAGCGCATTTTAGTAGAACGCATAATGTAAGCGTTAACAGCAAGCCCTCTGTTAAGTTAACAGTGAGAATTTCTGCGAGCAGAAGACTTTATATTAAGATAACATTGCTTCATTATGCTTTTAGTATGAATAATTTCACATATGTACCTACAATAGAAAATATTAGTATTAATTTATTCGCGCAAAAAATTTATATAAAATAATTAAAGTAACAAAGCAAACTTGCCAACACAGATGAAGCTCGATGAAAGGCCTTCCAGCTGTTTGTTTTCATTGTGCTGAAAAAGAATTTGTCAGCTTGTGCTTATTAAGCAAGCTTAAGCGACAATTTTGTTTTATTTGCTTATAGTTTGGTTTTAATTTCTTTAAGTTCTATTTAGTTAAATTTTCAGATATTCCCTATTTAAGTAGAGTTTAATTTAGTTATTTACGTTATTTTTTTATTTTTTTTACAATTACGTATGTACATATCTATCTTTTTCTTTTCTTTTAGTTTCCTCTTGCACAGCTATGCTAACTTACGTTCTTGTTTTTTTTTTCTCTATCACACCGCAATGCTAGAACTGCACTAACACTCAAATAATAATTTTTTCTTTCATTTACTTAACATTAAGTTTATGCTTTTAAATCTTACTTATTTAGTTATGATTTTTTTTTAGGATTTTAACTAGTTTTTCTTTACAATAGGGGACTAAACTATGAACTTTTATTTTTTTTCTATTTTGTTCTTGAAATTTTTGTGTAGTAACAACTGTCCACGCGTTACTGTCGCTGGCCTTTGCTTAGCTATGATGTGAGCTACTTGGTTTGTTGTTGTGGGCACAAAGCGAAGAGTACAAGTAGTATGTTCTCTACGATTTCTCTGTGGCTCCGGCAAACTTTGTCACTACCAAGCTTTTTCAGCTTTCAGTGCTGCAAAGTGATAAGATCGAACAATCTTTTAATAGATATTTTGAATATCTTTATATCAACAATTTATTGATTAATAAGTTTTGTAAAATTGGAACGATGATTTTGATCGTTAATCACAAATATTTAAAGAGAGTTTAATTCAGAAGATGATTTAAAGTTTAAATACTTTACCTTGGATCAGGATTTTCGCAATAATTTTCAATTAATACTTGTATGCATAGGCGTCCACAGGGGGGTGCAGGGGGGGCACTTGCCCCCCCCTAGACGGGAAAAATTTTATAAATATTTATTTTTAATGTGTATATGTTATATAGTCATAAAAAATTTTAAAAAATAAAAAGTTCTAAGCCTGAGTCCTAATATCTTAATATTTTGGTAAAAATCTTAGTTTTGTCACGTTTTGTTACGATTTCGTTAACTACTTATACGCATTGGTCATACAGCAATTTTGTGTAGCGCTACAACACGCTCCAATACGTTTGCATAAAGTGCCAAATAGACTACACAGATTGTCTGCGCAAACAAGTGTTTGCGCACTCTATTCGACAGTGTGTTTGGCTGTTTTTAGGTTTGTGCTGATGTCTGCTATAAAATATTTTAAGTTTTGGTTGTGTTTGCGCAAACTTGCCATAATACCGAAAGTTTTATACAGTGAAGACGTACAGTGGCTCACAGCTTATTTTATGCAGTGCATACTTTAAACTTTAGGGCTTTATAAAAACGAAACTAACAGGAATACAAAAGATAATATGGTGTCATTTAAAAGAGCAAAAAGTCTAGTTAAATAAAGGTTTTCCATTAATTGTGAATACATATATTTAGATGTTTAAAAAATAAGAGAACAGAAAATACTGCTTAATTTCATCTCGCAGCTTATTTTATGCAGTCACTTCTCTCTGTTACGGTACTATAATGCTGCGCTGTCTAACGGTACTTTCGTTAGCTATGCCATCGTTATATTTCTATAATTGCTTTGTGTTAGCTTTTTAGTCGGATTTTATTGCTTCAAGTGTCTGCTTCTATGATTATTTAAAATAGGAGCGCGCACAACGCTACAACAGCGAGAATTGGTTATATACTATTTTAAAAACAGCAGCTCGGAGTGAAAAATGGCTGAAATGGTTAATAGCAATTCCTCTACAGTGCAAAAAATCAACGAGCGCTTCGTTCATAAGAATCGATTGCACAATAAGAGCAAAAAAGCACCAAACAAAATTTTTAATGCAACCGACGAGCGTCATATTGTACGGAAGATAAAGGCTAATCCGAGACTCTCAGCTCTGAAAATGGCTTTTGAAGATCAAACTGACCTGAGCAAACAGAGTAGTGCTAAAACTATTCGACGTGTCTTGCGCAAAAAGAACTTTCATGGCCGAGTAACACGAAACAAGCCGTTTATTATCCCCAAAAACAGATTATGCAGACTCAACTACGACAAAGAACATATGTCCAAGGCTCCAGAATACTGGAATTCAAATATTTTTGCAGATAAATCGAATATCAATTTATTCGGTTCAGATGGTATGTGCTATATGTGGCGAAAACCGAATACCGAAGTCAACAAAAAAAACTTAAAACAAACCGTGAAACATGGCGGTGGCAGCGTCATGGTTTGGGCCTGAATGTCAGCTGCTGGTACTAGGAAGTTGCCGTTTATTAAAACAGCAATAGACAAATCTAAGTACCTACAGATCCTGAACAACAATTTGTTGCAGAGTGCAAAGGTTCTGGGTATAAAATTGAATTTCCGATTTTACCAGGATGACGATCGAAAGCACAAAGCGGGTATTGTGCAAACCAGGCTAATATACAACTGCCCACAATTGATGACGCCGCCAGCACAGTCGCCAGGCCTTAATGTTATTGAAAATGTGTGGTCTTTATTGGAAAATAAAATCCGAAAACATCAAATTTCAAACAAAAACCACCTGAAAGAGATATTGAAAACGAAGTGGGCGAATATTTTGCCAACTATCACTTAAAAACTGGTCGCATCAATGCCAAACTACCTCAGATCTATCTATCATACAACAAGGGCTATCATACCAAATAATAAAAATATCAAATATCATTAATTAATACGAAAAATTTATAAATGACAAGTGACTGCATAAAATAAGCTGTGATATAAAATTAAACAGTATTTTCTGGTTTCTTAATTTTAAGCCAACTTAATATATACTTTTACAATAAATTAAGTTAATTTATTAAACTAAACATCTTGTTCTTTTAAATGCTACCATATTATTTTTTCTATTCCTGTTAGTTTCGTTGTTATAAAGCCCTAAAATTGAAAGTATGCACCGCATAGAATAAGCTGTGAATCACTTTTTGTGAAGGAAAATATATAAAAATGAAAGCAGAAAAGAAAAAATTAATACAAATTAAAAGTCTGCGAAAAAATGTGAAAAATAAAGTCTGTGAAGTGTATGGTCGTCGCTATGACGAGAAAAAAAGTCTTGTTTGCGCAAATAGTCTGTGCAGTCTATATGGCCCTTAAGCAGCCCTGATGAGCGATTAACGATTAACAATAGATTTTTTTCTATTTGTCGTCTGTTGTGCATCTATTGTTTTTATTAATATGTTGCATATGTGGAGTGCATTAACGTGCAGTGTTCACAAAATTTTCATCGAAAATCTCAAACAATAAAATTACATAGGTAACATTTCACGTTCATTCTCATATATGTGCACACCTTTGCCCCCCCCCTAGAAAAAGTTCTGCGGACGCCCTTGCTTGTATGACTTTTCTTCGATGGTGACTAAAATCCAAAAGAAAGATAAAAATGTCTCAGAACACTACCTCATGGTTTCCGTTTTCTGAAGAATGTTCAGAGGATTTTAAGTTGGCAATTCTGAGATTTCGTAGGGGAGTGTTTTGAAAGTACAAAAAGTGATATACTTTAATTAAGGCTACCAGACAAAAATATGAGTCACGTTGTCTAGTAAAACTAGTAAATACGATAAAAACAAAAATATAGATTTGAATGTTAAAATTTCTAGCTAGCCGTGAAAATTCCATTACATATTAAAACATTTATATAGCCTTATGCCAGCCATAGACTAGTGGGTAGATTGAGTGGCCCTAAGCAAAGGAACCGTGGTAGCCCGGCTTCAATTCTCAGCTCAGACAGAAGGTTTTTTTAATTGAATTAATTTTTCTGTTCGGTCGTCACATCTCTGCAGACAATGGCAAACCTCAGAGACTAAAAAACTGCCACGTAAAGCTCCTTGAGAACATATGCCGTACGGAGTCGGCATTAAACTCGTCGGTCCAGCTCTCGATCATTTGTGTTCAAACACTTAATAACACGCCACACACAATTGATCAAAGTCGGTCAAAGTCCATTCTAGAGCTGAAATGGCCAATTTTTTTAATGTAGCCTTGTATAAAATGGTTAAAGGGTGAAAAGAGGTCTTAAAGTTAAAATATTATAGGGTGAAATTTGATTACCATTAACTTAAGAAAAATTTATTTTTGCATCCAAAAGACGTCAAAAACTCAATGTTTTCCAGTAAACATCTAAAAAAGTAGTTATAAAAATATTGCATTTTCCCCATTTCTCAACAGATTTCGATGGAAAGATACTTTAATGCTTATTAAGCAATGCCAAATTTAAAAACAAACTAAAAAAAATTAATTAAGTACTTTCATTGAAAATATTTTCTTTTGATAATTAGTTGTGATCTATTCTTAGTGAATTTTTACATGATTTTAATTGTGAATATCAAGTGAGTTTAAAAAAGGCAACAACAACAACAAATCTGTATAGAGCTAATCACACAGCAGAATAGACAGCCTGTGTCGGAAATCGCCACATATCCTCTTCAATTCGCTAAAAATATTTTTGCTAAAACTATGTATATTGTTTTTGCTCGACAAAATGTGTTGTAGTTTCCCCATTTCCGATTTGGACAAATAATAGCTTGTTAAACAGATAATTTTATATTTAATACTTTTTAAATACGGAAAAACTGAATTACCTAATTTATAAAAATTTCTGCCAAAAAACTTTATTTATTTGTTTATTTTCGCTAGACAAAAAATTTGGTAGCTTTCGAATTTTTTGATCAATTTCGACGAATGATAGCTTGTTAGAAAGTTAATTGTATTTAGTTCATTAAAAAAATTTAATTGTGATTATTTTTAACTATTTTTGAAAAACAAAAAATTTTTTTACCCATATAAATAGTATGGTCCAATTTTGGGGGCTAGGCGCCCCGCCCCGCTTTCCTGCTATCCGATTCTTAAAATTTTTTGCAGAACATATTGTATTTTATAACTCTAGGGGGAGATACGGTTCATAATTTAAAAAATTTCCTACATACAGGTAAGGAACAGACTTGGGATTCACTAATCTATTTTGAAAATTTTGCTGCAAAAATTGAAATTATTTTAATCAAGTCAAAGAGGGTGCAGCAAGATTTGTTACTCTCTCATTGAGTGTGGAGAGAGATGAAGCTCAAAAACTTCATATAAAAAAAACTTGCAAAGCTTGCTGAAGGTGGTCAGTGAATCCGCCTACAGGTATTTAATCTAATTCCCTCAGTGAAGCAGCATACTTTGCATGCTTGATTTATCTTGCTTTGCAGATAAACGTCTACTCAGCGCGGTGTGTTTTTAATAAGTGTAATTATTCTTTAATATGAATTAATACAGTGGGCGATGTGCAATATATTATGGGTATTCACGGGTTGTTGCGAATTGCAAGAGTGTGAAAATTCAAGCTATTTTGCGCACTAAAGCGTGAACATCAATAGGCATGTTTTATTCGTTCTGGTTAAACCAAATAGGTTCTAAATAGCATGCAGAACACTAACAAAAAGATAAACTTGCTCAGTAGCTAGTTTATCTCGTTGAACTATTTTTTTCGCTACGGTTCTATAGATGTCGCTATTTGTTTTAGTTGGTGGCAGCACTTAGTTTGTGGCAGCTAATAGCAGCTAATAGCTGGTTTAACCAGTGAACGAATATATCGCATTAGTTAAAGCTTTGTAAGTTTTGCCTTAGACCGTTTGGGGCATTGTCGCCAAATGATATGACCAAACGGCTGATTGCAAAAAAATACCATTACTGCTTCTGACCGCTTGGGGCATTGTCGACGATTATATGACTAAACAGCACAGATGTTTCTTTTGCCAGCATTGGGTGACTAAGAAGGGTTGTAAACCAAATTCTTACTTGCGAGTGCTGCCACAAACTAAAACAAATAGCGACATCTATAGAGCCGTAGCGAAAAAAAAATAGTTCAACGAGATGAACTAGCTACTGAGCAAGTTCATCTTTTTGTTAGTGTTCTGCATGTTATTTAGAACCTATTTGGTTTAACCAGAACGAATAAAACACGCCTATTATGCAGTAAAGATTATGTGTCGAATGAACAGTATATATTGCCACCTTATTTCAAAATCACAAAAAGTTGTTCGAATCAACGTACAAACTTGACCTTTTTAAAGTTTTACGCTGGTGGCAACTATGTTTGAGAACAACTCAAACATGAATCAGCTGTTAAGCATCACTGCTTGTGTGTTCTCGCAATAGGTTTGGGCAGTGCGTAATTCAAGAAGAGTTGCAAAATTGCTTCTGATGTGTTTGCTATTGGAGTGATGCGAAAGTTCGCAAATTTGCATGTTCGCATCGTCGCAACTGCGTTTCGCATCAACCCGTGAATACCCGTGAATTGTTAATTGCAACTTGTGCAATGAGAAGTGGGCGAACGAAACAGCACATAACCAGAAATTGAAAGAACTTATTGTGTCTGAACAGTTTGCAGTAAAACTTTTCCCTTCATGGAAACGAAGACATCTAGCCCAGGGGGTCAATTCCTGTTCTGCGTTATCTTCATATGAAAAGTGTTTTCAGCTTTACACGGAAAACGCGATTCCCGTTGTGTGTTAAAAGGGCAACAGCTGTTTATTTTTTGCTGAAATCAAAACAAAGTTAACGCCGGTTGCAAACGCGCGTTATCGACTTGCTATATTACTTTCTGCTATTTTGTGCTACCGAAAAACTTATCTTAGTTATATATATTTATGCAAAATTAATTATATTTTCTACCATCTAATACGTTGTGTACATTTATTTTTCATAAAAGCTTTGTTTAATAGACATTCAGCAACTCTCAAATGCTATTCAGCAACTACTTTCCATTAGGCGAACAAGAATCGCGTTTTTGTGCTCAGTGAAGTGAAAAAGTGAAATCATTAAATGAAAACTATTGTGAAAAGCGTTTTTTCACTTCACTTTAACGCAAAACGGGAATTGACCCCCAGGACACATATAAAATCAACAAAACTTCACTTGTGTTTGCTGTTGCAATCATTTTACCATGATCATACAAATCATTACATGTTTAAGAACATGGTTGCAACAATCATAAGTCGAATCATACTACGATCTTTTTAAAAAATGGTTCTTGTAACTATGTTTCTTCTCTGCGTGTGACCCTAACCAAAATCACTTGTTACACGGAGCCGGAGCAGCATAGCATTGCAGCATAAATGAGTACAACCCATAACCTTCCAAGGCATTGACGGTTCTAATGAATTAATTAAATTTTTGAATAAATTGTAGAAGCAACGGCCGTGAATAAAGCGAACAAAAACACAAGATTAAAACATACCAAATCCAACTCGATACAATTTCGTATTAATTTTTTTATTTGCAAACCAGTTTATTTGCAAACCATTTATTATAAAATAATAAAATAAATCATGAATTTTAGTGTTAAGCACGCCGCTGTTATTTTTTGCCTAACAGCCAGTAACAAATGCTTTAGCGGGCGCATCACAAATAAATGCTTAAATTTTTGTTAATATCGTTGCATTTTCATTATTCAAACCTTCCAAATTTAGCCTGCTAACATCCGCTTTGAAACGTGAAAGAAAGAAACACAAAAACACCGTTAATGTTCACAACTTTTGCCGTTTTTGGCCACAAACTTGTCTTGCAACTGTTGTTACTCACAAAACACAGAAGAAGAAGCGAGACCAGATATGATAAAAATATCTGACCTCTGCAAAAATAGAGGGCAGTCAATAAAGAGTCACTCATTGACGGTTTCAGTCTGGAGCAGTCAGGCATACAGTCCATCTGCAAAATATCGCGTTTTGAATTGAATCTGGATTGTTTCATTTGTAAGTATAAATTTCAGGGACCCTAGCAGTGGCAACGCGTGCTTTCCCACTGGGATAAAACGCATCTTGCAGCGCGTGCCTTCCTTCGGGATAGAAAGCACTCGGCAATTTTATGGCCTCGAGCCTGCCCACAGGGACCGTTAAGCTGGAAGTTCATTCGATGCAGTTACGTTTTGCGACCGTCGTCTAGTCGCTGGTGAATTTACGCAAGGAATTTATGGTAGAGTTCAATGATTGCATTCGGCGTTCAAAGAAAGCAGGGCTACAAATTTATTCAATATTTTCTATGTTGTTGAAATGGAATTAACGCTGAAATGTATTAAATTTTTTTATTAATAATAACAAAGACTTTAAAAAATTAGCATAAAAAAGTGATTTTAGCCAAATATCAACTAAAAATATATCAACATTTTAATACATTAAAATTTCATTTTGAAGCGGCATCCCTGAATGTTACTAGTTACTTTTATTAGTGCTCGTTGTTTGCTATTTATACCGAGCTGTCAAAAAACGCAATTACGCAAGAAAAGTTTAAATATTTTCAACTTTCTTGCCTAAATTGCGTTTTCTCAGTGTAACGTTAACAAGCATTGAACTCGCCCCATAAGCTTTCACATACTTCAACAAAATTGCGCCAGCGAGTAGACAGACGCAAAACGCAACTGCATCGAATGAACTTCCAGCTTTAGGATCTACGCGCATCCTCGGCAATAGGATACAATACTACTTTTATATAGTGGAATCAATTCCCACAACAATTTCCAATGTTTATTACTGGATGAAAAAACTATCTTAAAGTAAGTTGCGACAGTTTTAAGACAGCTTTCGCTGAAATTACACTCGCCTTTTTTATTTGCTGTTGCTGCAAACCAGCATCCAATACTGTCTTATTTTAAGGCACTTAAATTGTAAAAGCAGCAGTAGCTTCGCTGAATGCCAGCCTTTATCTATATCTATACTATTATATAAAATTGAAGTGAACATTTAAAGTTACGACTTTACTCCAAAAGTACTGGTCCGATTTTAATGAAAGATTTTTTAAAATATCATATTTGTGCTACAGATTTAGATAGGGGTATTTTTCTTTCGAAATTTTAATATTAAGTATATTTAATTAAGGTATTAAATTTTTTATGAAATCATCCCAGCTGCGACGCATTGCTTATTCGTTGGCTCTTGACGCGTTTGTGTTGCGAGAGTTTCAATAAACTCCATGTTGCTCTCTATTTTTCTCTTTCTCTTCGTGCTCAGCTAGCACAGCGCAACAAAAAAAAAAAAATGATGAGCCTCGAACAAGGCATAAAGTGAGATACATATAAATGCAGAGCGGCGCTCCAAAACAAAAGGAAAAAAAAACATTTTTGTTTTCTTTGATATGTATTGTCAACCGAATATGCCATATCGCATCACTAAGTCGGATGTCGCAAAACTAACCGTAGCACATAAAAATTAGTCAAAACCAAAATTAGGTAAAAATTAGCACATGTGTGAAAAAATTGTCCCATCTTTAAGGAGTTGAGGAGATTGATAAAAAAACGTCCGTGGCGAAGCCGCGGACAACAGTGACCTGCTTGTTATTAATAAAAAAGCAGCATATACGTCAAATTAATGTGAGCCCTGCTGAAAATAAGAGTAAAGGCCCAATTATAATAGAAGTAACGTTATGTGGTCTAATGTCAATTGAGCAGTGTGTTCTTTCACTTATTGTTTCAAGCAATACTTTCTTATACAAGTGATTACAATAAACGTAACGTAATATAACGAGACGTAAATATCCTTTGAATTTCAATTTCTACGTTACTTAACATTACGTCTGTTCAAAGAACAACTAAACATTGATGTTAGATTCGATTATTGTGCTATTTTATATTGTTGAACTACACTTTTTGTTGAGTTTTCGTTATTAATGTGATAGTTCTATATATCCACAGCTATGGATGACGAAGTTTTAATTGAACTTGTACGGGAACGTGCAATTATTTACGACAAACAACTGCCTGGCTACTGCCTATTATAATTGCTACAACGTTTTCTTACATTACGTCCCGTCCCGATGACAGTTGACAACATTTCATTACTTTACATCATAGAAATAAGAGATAAGGAAGTGGTGTTCTGGAATAAAAGTGCGGCATTTTTCTTACTAGTGTATGTTCACACCAATACAGAAACATTCACTCAGGGCCGCATTCGGCTCAAGCGCAAAATAAGGCGCAATTGATTTCTGGTTGGAATTGCATACATATACATTCTGATTGAAATAAAATAGTTTTTAGCATACGCTTAAACATAGAAAAGAATATTTACGAAGCGAAAGAGATAAATAGCTTATTTAATTAATTTTTTGTTTGTATTTCCACACCACCCTTGATTTATACAAATTGGCGCGTTACCGATTTTTTTGGGTGTTCGGTTCTCCTGTAGGCCTATTTCACCCGAAAAAAAAGAAAATATTAGTATTGAATATGTAGATAAAGTAAAAACAATATAATTCATGATGCATTTCACAACGTGTAAGCGACGTGATTTTTTGAGAGTCAAATTCGCCTACACTTTGTTAATTACACTATTTAAAAATATAAAAAAATTAATAGTGCAATGTTATAATAAAAAATATACTATATAAGAAATTTAACTAATTTAATAAAATTATAACTTATAATATGAGCATGCATTGAAATAAAAGAGGAATTAAATAAAAGCATGCTTCATTCATTTTTATTTTAAATTCCCTTAAAATAGATAGTTTTATGCAGTTTTTGTCTGATTGTTGGCTTTTCATTAATTTTTTTTGTGATATAAAAATATCTGGTTTTCAAAAATATTCCAATTAAAGCTTTTATTACAATGTTGTAATGTCCGGAAGACTTAATGTGTCCCTCAAATATATTTTTTCCTACAAGTGAGATCTGTGTATTATACAAAATCCGGTTAAAGTACATTGTATGCAAAATAGATTTGTTTTCATCTAATAATTTTGTTTGATTACGCAGATCTTTTTCTTTTCCTTCCAAATCTATTTTGCATTCATTGCACATTAAAAAAGATTCCAATTTGAACACAACGAACCCTGCAATGTACTTTACTACGTGAGATGTGTATTCAGTCAAAATACTAGCGTCTGCAAAATAAATATGTTCATTTAAAAAACTATTTTAATTTTCTTCATAATCTACAATACTTAAAACTAATTTCTGCTTAGAGTCGAATGAATTCAAATTGTTCTTTTTAATGGGATTGGAACTACTTAAACTTAAAATTTCAATTTTTTCTAATGGTATGCAATTACCAATGCCCCCTTCCATAATTTTACATCTGATAATTAGTTTCCTACAAGCAATTTTAAACTGCTTAACGGAAGGATTATCATTGTAACCTAGATGAGAATGAACTGAACTAAAAAATAACTCTATGTGGTCCTGATTAAGCTTATAAAAAGGTATAAAAGATAAAATATTACTGTCTATAAATCTTTCATAAATTACTTTAATATTCCTTATACAAGCTTTGATACCAATAAACCCTGTCTTTCTGTGGTGGTTTATTACCAATTGCCCATTAAAGGTGCGAAGCTCACTCAAATATTGAACGAATTCATTTTCAAATTTAAGAATACTATCTTTATTTTCTTTACATAAAGCTTTTTCAAATCCAAATTTATGCGAGTTTCTACTATTAAGAACGTCAAAAACATTATTAATATATCTAATAAATTTTACTGTAGCCTCGCAACCTTCAAACTCTGGCAATAACAATACCTCCCTACAGAAAACAAACGAATCAGCTACAGATTTGCTAAGAGCCTGTACTGCGATCCTGACCTTCATTTTCTGGTCCGAAAAGTAAATATGAGAACTTCTTAGCTTATTTCCTAAATGCAATTCTTCTCTTTCTTGCAACTCTACAAGCTTTTGAAGAAATTGCCATTTAATAATTTTGCCCTCAGAATCTTTAAATTCCCCTATTTCAGCAAAAAAGTTCCTAATTAGCTTAATCATATGGCAAGGGTCTGGTAAAATACAAAATTTTGTATTTAAGGAATTTCACTTTCTGTACAAGTACCTGAAATGTCGGATCCTAACAGTCTTGCTGCAGTGAAGTTTACTGCAGCCCCATCAAAGGTAACTCCAATTACCTCCGCACCTGTGGCTAAAAGTGTTTCTAAGCAATGTTTTGTCATATTTACCTTTTGACTGGCATCCAGGCTAGTGATTGGAAAATATCCAACTGGAATTTTCTAACTTTTGTTGACACAAACCACCAGGAAGACGAGTATTTGGGTAGCCTCAGTACTGCTGCAATCACCATCTCCAACGAATATGTATCCTAAAGCTCCTTTGCTGCTCCAGTCTATATGTCTAAAAAAAAATGTTACAATAACAAAAGTATTGCTTATATCACTAATATTCTTACTTCCGAACTGCCATTTCATCGAATATTAAATTTAATATTATTTTTTGCGATACTTTATTCGCTTCTTCCACAGCTGCTTTGATTGCATCGAAGGACTCTATAGTAAATCCAGGGCAGCAATCAATTCCTTCGTACCATTTGGCGAGCGTTCGAGAATGTGGTAAGCAATTGTCGAAATTCTCTCTTACATATTCGTACGCTTTTGGTGACAAAAAGTTAAAATTTAACGCAAACGATAGAATTTCTGGGCGATACATTCTGGGGTTTGGTAAACCTCGTACTTTTTTTAATTTTCTCTCGAAGAGATCCGCATTCATTGCTCCTAAATTCTGCAGAATTTCCGAGGTTTCATCATTAATTAAGTTTTTTCTTTTTATTGCCCCTATTATTTCAGTCAAACTTCCAATTCGCCGCGATCTGCGTCTAACTTTCTCATTCAAAGTTTTAATTCTTCTATTTTTTTTAAAAAACTATTTTTCTAAGCTCCCGAAGTTTATTTTTTGCTTCTTTTTTTCGTGGGGATGATGACAAATCATCATCAGACTCCAACATTCTCTTTAATGTGAGCTTTTTGTTTTGTGGCTTTGGCTCATTTTCTTTATCATTTCTATTTGGAATGATTTCAACACATTCTAGCGCTCTTGGAGTTGGTTTTTGCTCCATTTGTAATATATTTTCCCGAGGTGGCATTATCTGAATATTTTGTATAATTTTTAAATTTTCTTTATTTGAAAATTTTATTTCTGCAACCAAACTTTTGCTGCAGATAGGATCCGGATCAATATGCCTAAAAAATTATTTCATATAAAATTCATATATAATAACTTCACAAAAATAAAAAAATTACTTACATCTTATCATTGGCAGCATGTAAATATGGTACTGCTGATGGATATAATCTTCTATTGGTTTTATTAAAATCAATGAAATCATTTTCAAGGAAATGCTTAGAGCATACAACAGTTCTTACTGTAACTCTATTGGGATCCAACCCTAAGGCACGAATCCATTTATGCCTAATATCAAGCATATGTGGGAATCTGAAAATAAAATAAATAAATTCATACTAAAATATTTCCAATTTCAGAAAATGACGCCCTAAAAATATATGCCATGAAAAATTAATGTACCCTTGAAAAATGAATGCGCCCCTGTGGTACGTTTTGAGTTTTGACGTTTTCGATCTCGAGAAAATGGCGCGAAGTTAACTGAAATAAATAATTGCTTTTTTCTAATATCTGATTAGAAATTTGAGAAATTCTAATTGAAAAACACTTCACTGCAACCAATTTAGTTTAAGTAAAGTTATTTTCTTGAAAAAATTCCAACCGTTTAACACAATTGCAAAATACTTACTTGTGAAATGAAACCAGCTTTTCCTTCAGTCTCTGGACACTTAAACAATTTTTCACCACACAGCGCATAATTAAAATGTTCTTTATTGTATTAAATTTATAAATTTAATCAATTTTAGAAATAATAATCGCTTTTAACTTATTTTTTTCAATGTTTTCTTCGAGCACTTTGTTTTGATTTGCAGTGAGATCGCAGTTGTCAAAAATCTATACTCATCAGTCAGAAAAAAAAGCCGTAGTACACATACACTGTGTGTGAAAGAAACACCATTTCCTTATATTTTACTTCTATGCTTTACATTAAGTCTTTTATAATTCGACCTTAAGACTGCATGACTTTCAACAGTCAAGCTTTAAAATTTTGAATTTCCTACTGTCTGAAATTAAGGCTGCATGAACTTAATATAAAGACGACGATGAAGTGAAGGCTATAGATGATTTTAAGGCAGTGTTTAAAATAACACTTAGTTTTTACAGTACCTCTCTTTGGCTGCCCGGAGAGTAAACGCCGAAGCAGGCAGGCAGGCAGGCAGGCAGGCAGGCAGACAGTGCGACAAAAGTGGCTTCATACAGTTTCATATAAATCTGCTCGAAGTTCACATAGTGACGTCAGGCAGACCAAAGCAGGTACAGCGAGAAAAGTGTTTTGTCATGTTTTCTCGCAGCTGATTTTACGTGTTTGTCTAATTTTTGTTAAAATTTGATGGACAATTTTTTTAACGCAAGGAAGAATTTATATTAGATGCATTTAATGTTTATTATTTTTTCTTTGGACGAAACACACACACAAGCATAATAAGCATTAGCGCACGTGTACATATTATGATAAACACACAAAAACAACACCAAGCAAACACAACATAGCAACGAGTGATTGTTTTTGTTCTTGTGCATCTATGTTGTGGTTGTTGGTGATAAATTTTGCATAGCTGAAACAACGAAAATTATGAATTTATGAAATTACAACTTGTTGGACATGTAAAATAGATGAAAAATAATCCTTTTAATGCGTTGTTGTTTGCATTTAATATACATTTTGTAGAATCCAAACAAAACTGTGGACTGTTTTGATTTTATTTTCATCATCTTTTGAGTGATCAAAAAGTTCGGCGCACATGATAGCGTGAAAGTTGTATTTTGTTTTTGTTGACAAATGCGTGCAATTAACTCTCCTTTTTTTTGGTTTTTTAATAAGCACAACAAAACTGATTGACATGAAGCCAATAGGATGAGTCCCGAAAGATTTGTTTTTTTTCATATCAATATCCATTGCTGCATTGGAAATAAAAACTCTTCGTCAGACGAATCCATTTTTTTTTTTAATTTTTTTAGAATGCGCATAATATTATAAGTAATAAGAAATAAATGAATGTACAGCTTTCCCAAACAAAACAAACGAAGTGAAAAAATATCAACAATACTTATTACTGCTCGCAAGATAATCATATTATGCCCGCTTTTCTGTACTCAACAAAAATTTCGAAGGAACCAAAAACAAATAACAAAAGTATCAACTTATTCTTTGCATTTAAAATAGAAAATATAAGAAAAAACGAAATACTATAGTATTAGAAGAATTGAGTAAGTGTTGTTTTTGTTGTGCGCATGCGCAAGTGTGTGTTTTGCGTTGCTGTTGTTGTTGGTAAAGCTGAATTCACTGACTACTTTCAGCAAGAATTTGTGTGAATTAAAATAATGTTAATCAAGTTGAAGAGCGTGCAGCAAGTTTTCTCTCTGAGCGTAAAGTGCAATAACTTCATATAAAAAAACTTGCAAAACATGCTGAAGGTGATCAGTGAATCCACGTTAAATTTTTTTCGTGGAGAAGCATTCATAAAAAAGAAATGCGAAAAAAAACAATAACAAACTATGTCGCACTGATCTGATCCGCTTCTCGCATTCACTCTCACTTACTTACTTACTTAGTTGGCGCTACAACCGTATGTCGATCTTGTCCTCATCTAAGAATTTGCGCCAGCCATTTCTGTCTTCGCTTGCTGGCGCCAGTTGGAAATGCCAAGCTTCGTCAGGTTGTCCTCTACTTGGTCTTTCCAACGAAGATGCGGTCGTCCTCTTCTGCGTTGACCGCCGCTGGGTACCGAATCGAATGTTTTCTTCACTGGAGCATCGTCTTTCATGCGCTGAACATGACCAAGCCAGCGAAGCCGCTCGATTTTAATACGCTTGACTATGACGATGTCAGCGTACAGCTCATACAGTTCATCATTCCACCGTATTCGGTACTCGCCATTGACGCAGATTGGTCCGTAGATCATACGAAGAATCTTTCTTTCGAATGCTCCTAAAGTCTTTTCATCTAAACTGCTCAGCGTCCAGGTTTGTGATGCGTAAAGTAGGACGGGCATGATGAGCGATTTATAGAGCGTGATTTTCGTTCGTCGAGAGAGGGCTCTGCTTCTCATTTGCCTACTGAGCCCAAAGTAACACCTGTTGGCATGAGTTATTCTTCGTTTGATCTCAATGCTGATGTCGTTGGTTGAATTAATGCTGGATCCCAGATAAACGAAGTTCTTCACAACCTCGAAGGAGGTATTGTCAACGGTAACGTGGGTTACAAGACGCTGGGACTGTTTGTTTGTTGACACTAAGTATTTCGTCTTATCTGCATTCACTGCCAGACCCATTCGGCTTGACTCTTTCTAATCTGGAAAATGCTGCACTGACTTCGCGCGTATTATGGCCAATGATATCTATGTCATCAGCATACGCAAGCAGCATAACACTCTTGTAGAATATTGTGCCACTACGTCTCAGATCAGCAGCTCGGATGATCTTTTCTACATTATGTTGAAAAAGTCGCACGATAAGGAATCACCTTGTCTGAAACCTCGTTTGGTAATAAATGGTGGGGAGAGGTCCTTCCCGATTTTAACTGCGCTGCTGGTGTTGCTCAGTGTCATCCTGCAAAGTCGTATTAGTTTTGCAGGAATACCAAATTCAGACATGGTGGAATACAGGTGCTTCCTTATTGGGCTGTCGAAAGCGGCTTTGTAGTCGACAAAAAGATGGTGGGTGTCGACTTGTTTTTCTTGAGTCTTCTCCAAGATTTGTCGTAGCGTGAAAATCTGGTCGATGGTGGACTTTCCAGGTGTGAAGCCACACTGATAAGGTCCGATCATATCGTTTGCAATGAGCTTCTTTCACATAAAACTCTCGACAGGACCTTATATGCGATATTAAGAAGGCTTATCCGACGGTAATTGGCACAGATAGTGGGATCGCCCTTCTTGTGGATTGGGCAGAGCACACTGAGATTCCAATCGTTCGGAATGCATTCATCCGACCATATTCTGCATAGAAGCTCGTGAATGCATTTAAGTAGAGCTTCGCCTCCGTTCTTAAACAGCTCAGCAGGTAAGCCATCAGCTCCCGCGGCTTTGTTATTTTTAAGCCGAGCTATAGCTGTCAGAACTTCATCATAGTCGGGCAGGGGAACCTCAACGCTGTCATCCGAAATTGGGATTTCCGGAATATCATCTCTATTGGCGGGATTGTTGTCAGCGTCGCCATTTAGAAGCTTAGAGAAGTGTTCCCTCCATAACGTCAGTGTACTCTGGACATCTGTCACTAGATTCGCGTTTTCATCCTTGCAGGAAGAGGCCCCGGTTTTAAAACCGTCGGCAAGGCGTCTTATTTTTTCGAAAAATTTTCGGGCCTCATTCCTGTCACCATACATCTCAATCTTCTCTTGCTCGCGCTTTTCTGCCTCTCTTTTTTTCCGCCTGAAAATATGTCTCTCGCATTCACCCTGTGGTGCTTATTTGTGGAGCGGGTTGCTGTCTGCGCCTGCCTGCCTGCTTCGGCGTTTACTCTGCGGGCAGCCTTAGCTTTTGTAGCTGACTTATCAAACCAAATTGTATGTATTTGCCTGGAGTAACAGCGAAGAGAATATATATAAAGAGTTACAGAAACAGAGAAATTGCTCTTTAAAATATTTTCAAGCATGTAAGGATTGGGTTCTGCCGGCGTGCTGCTACTGTTATGCTGCCGACGTTCTTGAGGTCTGTTTTGGGCAGAGCTGTTGTTGAATTTATGTGTGCACAAGCGAGTTAGGAACATGTTTGTTCTTTTTACATTTTTCTTCCTATTAGAATTGCGATCATTTGGTATATTTAAGAAATTATGAATGAAATGATGAAATGAAGAAAAGCAACATTTCCTTAAATTTACCAATTTGCAGATGTTCTTATGTTCTGTTTTGATTATCAAGTATGCCCAAAAATTGTCAGCTTTGTTTTTGCTGATTTTCGTATGCATCTTTTTTGCAAAATTTCTAAATAGAAGATTTTTGATGCAATTCCATTTTATTTTCTAGATTTTCAGATTTTCAGAATTTTATGTTTTCTAGATCTATCGTTTGGTATATTGAAAGAAATTTTTTTGAATGAAGCAAAACGCCTTTCTTTCAATTTACCAATATAGATTTGTAGATATCTTTATTTTGTATTTATATATTCATGAATGCCAAAATGTGGTTAACTTTGCTTTGGGTAATTTTTTTTTTACATTTGTTTGCTAAATTTTTAAAAAGAAGATTTTAAAAATTAATTTAAAAAAATTTCAATGCAATTGCAATTATATTTTATTTCAGAATTTTATAATGAAATGTCCTAAATTATTCATTTTTTGTAATATACCAAGAACTAATACCTACATAATTAAAGGATTTTTTTGATTTGTCAATTTAAAGTTGTCTTACAATAAAATGTGCAGCCAAATTTACGCTATTTTATTCTATACACTAGCTGATATACCCGGTGTTACCGAGAAGTTAAATATATTTTAAATTTTAACATATGTACACGTCTCGTTTTAATGTTTCTAAAAATGCCGAACATGTCCGCGAGTTACCAAATTTTAGCGTTAAAGTTACAAAGCCCTGAATTGCTTAAGATTTAATTTATGGTACTTTTTTCTGTTTGCAACTGCCCAAGAAATTACTCTTAAAGGTAAATCATTTTTTAAAAATTATAAAAACGACATATTAAAATATTTAAATCGTCACAAAAATCAAAGGGGGAAATATTCCATTTTTCTTAAAAGAAATACTAAAACAAATTTTTATGTCAAACTGAAATAGTTTTTGCATAAGAGTGACACGACATATGAAAGAGTATAAAATTGCAATTTTCGGTTTTAATTGTTTTTACAATGAAAACAACTTTTGTACCATTTTTTGGAAGAAAAATATATTTTTCTTTACCTTTTACCTTTTAAAAAAGGACCTTTTTTAAAAAAGATTAAAAATAAAAATCCTAAGGTAACGGAAATGTTGCAGTAATTTTTTGCAAGTACTTTAATTGAACTTTTAGACAAAAGAAAATTGAATGAAATATATTAAAACAGAACGAAAATATTTGCGTCGAAATTCAAAACATTGAATTTAGAATACTTTTTTGACTTTTTATATTATATTCAAAAATTCATTGTACTAAGACAGTTTTCAGGGCATGAAAATGTTATTGGTGTCAAAGAAACAGAAAATTTTTTTGCATATGTATTGTGCTTGGGCTCTTTTGGTCAATTTGATTTTTTTAAATATTCATTAAATTAAAAACTTTAATAATATTTAATTTTCCCGACGTTTCGAAGGTTCCTTCTTCTTCAGGGGATTATATATTTTATTAAACACTGTAAACACAAGAATACATATTATATTTTCAATTTTTCTAACAATTAAATATTTAACAAGAAACTCACATTTAATTTAGCATTATTTTAGTAATATGACACATAACAAAGCGAACTAAATTTAAACATTTGGCACAAACAATTAAACTGAACTATTAGGAGGGTTACTAAGCAATAAAATAAACATATATTACAGCTGATTTTGTTCTAAAATAACCATGAAGATGGAACAGATGTTGTCTTTGTCTTCTTGATGGTTCATTGTTTTTGTTGACTTTTCCTGTATTCGTAAACTTTCCAATATGTAGCGTCTTGTTTCTCTTTGTTCTTTGTCTACAATTTTAACTTCGTCAAAATCTGCTTGGTGTTCACTTTCCATAATGTGTTGTGATAATCCTGTTGTCTGTTTTTCTCTCCTTATATCTGCTTTGTGTTCGTTGATTCTTACCCCAAGTGCTCTTTTTGTAGTTCCAATGTATACGAGATCGCATTTTTCTCCCTCTTTTCCGTTGCATTTTATTTCATAAACAACATTATGTTGTTGTTCTTTGTCTATTCGTGACTTCGTGTTAATAAATATGTTGTGAAGAGTTTTGTTCGGCTTGTGAGCGAATTTTATGTCTTTTTGTTTTATTGTTTTGTGCAGGTTCTTGCTGTTCGCTAAGTTAGGAATATACGTTATGCCGAAAAATTTTTTTCTTTATTATCCTTAAGAAAATTAAAAAAGTTAATATACATTAACATATGTTAAATAAAAAAATGTATATTGTAGGGTACTCATTATAGATAAACGAAAACAGTACAGGAGGTGTTTGTAGCCCTTTTGATAATCAAAACCTCTTTCATAGGTTATCCAAATGCATTTATAATTTTTATGCTCATTATGCAACAAATAGTCACATAGTCAAAATAAACTAATTAAAATAAGAATAACACGGTGTTATTTTAATAAACTTGCCGCACTTGGTTAAACAATTTAACAACTTCAAACCCGTTTTTCCAAAACGTCAACTTCATAAAAGAATACACAGAAATTAAAATGTATAATTAGGATTAGTAAAAATAATTTAATTAATTGAAACATTTAATTTTGATGAAAAATAATAAATAAAAAACATGAACATTTAATTACATTTTTATTAAAAATAATCTACAAAAATAAACGCAAAGATTTCTGTTTGTAAATAAAATCTGTTACTGTGCGATCTTTGTGTATGTTAAGGGATGCATATCCGCTCAAACGGTTCTCGCCCATTGAATTACAGATGTATGTTTTCAGAAATTTTAGAGATGAGAACTATATTTTTATTCTCTCAAATATTTTAATTTTACACAAACTTCAGAAATCACAAAACCAAAAAAATTACTTCAACGATTGAGTTAAAACTTTTCATCGGGCTAGAGTTCTGAAAAATCAACTTTGAAAAATCAAAATTGTAAAATCTATTTTGAAAATATCATGAATAACTTAACACATTCCTTAAAAATCAAATTAGTTTTAGACTCACATATTTAATTTGAAAGTTAATTGGAAAAAAAAACTCTTGACTACAAAATAGTACCAATGAAAGGGGCTGAAAATTTCATTATATAAACATTTTTTGCTGTGCGGAAAATTATAAAGAGACTGTGATACAATGCCGCCATAAGCAGAGCTAAAGAAAATGCAGAACTTACAAAAGGATCCATTTGCATATTTGGAGTAAGCCAGCGACAAAACCATAGAAAAGTTAAAATCATTTGGTGGCTGAAGTATACTTTAAAATCTCTCGAATTAGAAAGGTTTTTTCAGTATATATATGTCATTCTTGTTGGCTTTACTGTTATCATCACTACCATCATCTACAACTGCCGATGTTAAGGGTAGTGATGACAATTGTTAATGTATCACGTATGATCTGACAAATTAAGAAATAGTGCACCATTTAATATTGGAGTGCACAGAACAAATTATGCCTTGCGAAAATTTAATAACCTATCAAATGTATATTCTATTGATTTTTCAGTCACTAAGACGATAATTTTCAATAAATTAAACTCAATTTATTAAAGGGTAATATCTATTTCTTTGCATGTACATTTTTTAAGCATATAGACAGTAAGGTTAACATACCATTGACTAAATAAATAAATAACGATACATCGGTTTTCATTATTGTTGTTTACACGATTCAACTCATAACACAGAATTTTACACGAAAACGCAACTTCAGTATATGACTTGTTAAGTTTTTTATAACGTATTAAAGTGATTCACTGAAATAATTGCTGCAATGTATTAATTTTTATTAATATGTCGGACCTCTCGGGGGTTTGATCCCCCCAAAACCTCCCCTTTTCTACGGCCCTGCATGTAGTTCCTAATTATTATATTAAAAAATAAGCTAAATACTTAATTCGATTGGAAGTTTTATATTTAGTGGTGGAAGAAAAAAGTTGTCAGCGGAAATAAAATTAGTAAGTAAAGAGCCTCCTAATATTTCAATTCAATTACTTAAAATATTTCATTTCATTTAATTATGTACTTAATAAATGTTAAATATTTTTATTATTAATTTTTTTTATTATTAAATTAATTTTTAATTCCTTCCTGCAAACACTTCAAATAAATTGTTACTTTTCTGCATTTCTATTGCAGAAATCAATTGCAGAAATTCTTTTAAGAAAATCGCAATTATCTTAGCATAATCTAGAATTTCGCATTTCGAACATCCGATAATTTAAAGTATCGCATGCTGTATCAGACATCAGCTGTATTAAAAAAAAACGCAAAAATTTCTATGAAATGTTGTGAAAATATTTTCTTAAACAGGTTTAAAAAACTGTGCAATAATGCTCGCAACTTTGAACTTTTAAAAAAAAAAATTAATTCTAAATAAATAAATTAATTTTAATTAATATTTAATTTAATTTAATATTTTTTCGGAATTTGTAATTAAAATTTTAGAGTAAAAATGAAATTAAAATACAATAATACGATCGATATTGGTAAATTGAAAGAAAGCCGTTTCGCTTTATTTCATAAATATTTCTTTGAATCTACCGAATGATCGGATATAGAAAAGATAAAATTCTGAAATAATATATAATTAAAATATATTCATGAAATATAATTTCAATTACATGAAAAATCTTCCTTGCTAGAAATGTAGAAAAAAAATGTAAATAAAACTTAGCCAAAAAAGTTGAGAATCAAAACAGAACATAATAATATCTGCAAATTGGTAAATTTAAGGAAATGTTGCTTTGCTTCATTTTATTCATAATTCCTTAAATATACCAAATGATCGCAATTCTTATAGGAAGAAAAAGGTAAAAAGAACAAACATGTTCCTAGCTCGCTTGGCACACATAAATTTAACAACAGCTCTGCCCAGAACAAACCCAATCCTTACATGCTTGAAAATATTTTAAAGATCAATTTCTCTGTTTCTGTAACTCTTTATATATATTCTCTTTGCTGTCACCAAATCTTCTACTTGCTCCTGTCTGTTTTCTTGCTTTTATAAAAATATTAAAGTTACTCTTTTTTTTAATACATAATTAAATATCGTTGATGAAGCAAAATGTCTCTCTCTATTCTATTACAATTACTTGAAGTTAGTACGAAATCAGACCTTTTTTGTTCGTCAAAAATTTCTGCTTAAGGGCCAAATAGACCACACACACGGCGCAAACAAGACTTTTTTGCTCGTCATATCAACGACCATAGATTACACAGACTTTTTTTTCGCAGATTTGATTTTTTAGTTAACTTTTGTAAAAATAAATCTCTTTATATCTCTTTATCTCTTTATTCTTCTGTACATGGCTTTGTCACTGAACTCCTCCTAAACGGCTGGACCGATTTTGATGACATTTAGTGTGTGTGCGGGTCGGTCCGTAGATGGTTTTGTTTTAAAGTTTGACCCGGTAGGTGGCGCTGTTGTTGCTGTGGTAGTGTTTAAAGGGGTATTTCAGAGTATAACTTTGAAACGAATTGAGAAATTGTCATGACTCTTTCACTACACCGTTACTTTTTATGCAAACAAAATTACAAAGATACAAAATGAATAAAAATAAACAAAAAAAAAAATATTACATTTTTACGAAAGTTAGGCTTGATTTTTCGATCATATAAAACGTTTTTAAATTTTTACGATAGAAACATTAAATTAACCCTACATTTATGCATACCATATGAAAGAACATTAAAAAAGCCATTTTTGGTTTTGAATATGTTTTCAACAACAAATATTTTTACCAAAGTATTTTTTGCGAAATAAAGAAATTCGTTAAGGTTTTTTTTTAATTATAAAAATTAGAACGGAAATGAAAATAAAAAAGATTGATACACGATTGGACGGACAACTAATCAAAATTTCAAACAAAAAAAAAATGAATGCAATCCCTTGTTACATGACCGAGGTATTCACTTTCAAAGCCAGCACGTTCATTTTTGATTGATTTTATTTTCTATTTCACCAAAAAATAAAATTAGTACCTACTAAAAACTTTTTGTGTGCTTTAGGTACGGAAGTTTTTGTGGTGTCAATTTCTTGGAAATTTTAAGCAACTTGCATGTTCCTAAATAAAACGAAATTTTTTTAATAAAAGACATCTAAACCAAGAATGTTACTTACCACAAAGGTATGCAATTACCGAATTGCAATAATATAACTAAAAATTCTTGCATAGCAGATTATTTGCCTTAAACATTTAAGGTGTTTAATGAATCTGAGGACCTAAGTATGTTTGGCGATGACAAAAAAGGTCAAAAATCTGTGATAAGGATATATAACTTCTCGATTAACATCGGGTATATCTGCTAGTATCTTTATATATTTTTTCTTTCACGCATGTCTTCACTGTATAAAACTTTCGGGCTTATGGCAAGTCGGTGTGAATTTCACTACTCACTACATAGAGAGTTTGCGCAAACACAAACGAAAAATAAAATATTTTAATTATTGCGCAGACCTAAAACCTAAAACAGCCAAATACACTGTTCGACAGTTTGCGCAAACACGTGTTTGCGCAGTCTGTGTAGTCGCTTTGGCCCTTTACTGCTTTTTCACATTTATTTGCGTCATTATTTGGGAGCTGAGTAGAGACCTCTAATTTACAAATATCCATTTTTATTTTATTTCTTACTTTAAAAAGCAGGGGTGTTGAAAAGGTGATTGACAAAAATTATTCCAAAACAGTTTAACATGCAATTAACTCAAGAGTTCCACTCTATCTTAACTATTCGAAAATACATTAAAGCTTAGTTGAGACTCTAAAATAAATCCATATCTTTGAGCTTCTTAACTTTTAGTAAAAGAACAACGACATAGCTTATTGACAATCAAGTGCTCAGCATGAGCAGATGTGGTAAGACTCTGTTAGAACCTCCGTGAAACATCAAACACAGTCTGAAATAATACCATTCTTTGGAAAAGAGACAACAAGCAATTTCTACTAGAATAAATCCTTTGGCTGCAAAGATTTAATTAAGCATTTATGTGGTTTTCTTCTTGAGATATACCTACTCACTTCCCAGCATGCACAACCATACATACACAAACACACACGGCCATTCAAACTTATCTAACACTTTCATAAAATCTGTTTCGCTTTAAATAAACAAAACTCTTTCACACCCGCAAAGAGAGCATGGGTAGCGCGCAGCTGATGGTTTGATAGTGATGGCTTTGTCGAGGGTGGGTTAA
Organism: Dichetophora obliterata; assembly: GCA_963920525.1. Lineage (NCBI taxonomy): Eukaryota > Metazoa > Arthropoda > Insecta > Diptera > Sciomyzidae > Dichetophora > Dichetophora obliterata. The sequence continues at coordinate 167,307,550 of OY986436.1, read as the reverse complement.
AGATAGAAGGCTGCAGGAATTTCTCATGAATTTTAAACGCCTTCATTCTGTAGTGCAATATTTCTTCTCTTGCCCACAACATAACCAAAAATTCCACTAAAAATTTTAATAGGAATTTCAAAATTCTTGTTTCAACACACACCAACATAAACTAGCTACATGTAAACTAGCATTTTACAATACAACTAAACATGCATATACAATATACATACTACTTACATATATAAATATACATATATAGAAAGTTATTCTTAAGTCGGAATGTGAACAGATACAGCAGATATACGCTGCAGGTGATTAGATTTATGCCGCCATAAATCTATGGCGCAACCAAAAGTTCCTTGCAAGCATCCTGAACAAGCACCAACAAAAACATCAAAACCAACAACAACAGCAACAATAATAAAAGCAACTCAAGCAGCTGCTGCTGTTGCACTAAGTTGAGAAGATGTTCACACGACGCTGTCGTCACCAAAAGCGGAGTCCTGGTTGTCGCTTTAGCTACCGAATTGGTTAGCATTATGTGCGTCCGTAATCTGTTAATCGCTGCATCCCTCAAGGATATTAGGAAGGTGTTGCATAGCATGTGTTTTGCAACGTCTGAAACAAGCAACTCAGTGGATTTGCTTAAGTTGTTATTCTCCTTGTTCTATTAATTCTGACTCCTTGTTGGAGTAAAAAAAAATACCACTTTGAGAAAGACAAGATGTGGTTATAATTAAGCTAGTGTTTAACTTATTCAGTAAATATTTAACAGGATATTAATATTTGCGTGAGCACAGTTTGAAATGAGTTGCTCATTAATGTCTTTGATGGAATCGACATAGTCAACATTAAATCTTATTTAGACTTAATTAGATGAAATGCTTCATTCTGTTAGATAAGTCAAATGAAATAAGATGAACATTTATTTATTCGGCTTATTTGTCTTAAATAACAAATTTATTAAAGACAAATGTAACTGACTTTAGAAAATACTTCTTCATATACATAAAAATGAGTGGCATACGTGAGAACGCTCATAACTCGAGAACGGATCGTCCGATTTGAGCTTATTTTTGTTGTTTTTGTGTTTGTCTCCGCTCAAGGAAAGTTTTTATGTCAAGAAAATTGAAAAAACACCTGAAGGTGCTATATTGCAAATTCTTCACAAAACTGCAAAAACACCTTAACTGCTAATACTATTAACATACAAATTTGTATATAGGAGTTTTTAGATACGGTTATTGTTTCAACGTTTTTTATTTTGTTCTATCTTGAACACCAGAAGGCGCTATAGTACAAATCTTTCACAAAACTGCCGAAAACTCCTAGACTGATTTTACGATTAACATAATAATATGCATATAGCAGTCTTTGGGTACAGTTAGTGTTTTATGGCTTTTTATTTTAGTCCATCTTGAATACCAGAGGTCGCTGTAGTACAAATATTTAACAAAATTCATGAACAGTTTAGGATTTTTATTTGCAGTTTTTTAAAAGATTCGAATGTGTTCCCATACATCGCCCAAAATCATGTCAACCTCGATAGGCAATATTCAAGTGCGGAGAAGTGCTTATTTCCAGAATTCCACTCATTTCAACCTATTTAATTTTCGAATTCAAATGCATTCAATATCCAGTTCGCCTTGTATTCACCTCGACAATTCATTAATCACAAATACAATCTTTGAAAGTGTTTTTATTCTCAAATCCCCATGATTCTCGCGTGGTCAATTATATGTTGCATGTTCGCGTGTTGGGAAGCATTCATCCTTTTTTAATCTACTCGCCAGGCAACAAAACGAAGAACGTGGTATACCACAAAGCATTGAATTGATATGAAATGGCATGACCATATCCAAATATCATACATCTTATACTTACAATCCCCAATTGTAATAAAAAGTTTTTATTTTACTATTTTCAAGTCGTCATTTTTTGTCCAGTCGTAATAAAAACATGTCATTTATGTCTTAACCGAATCACACAATTTTATACATTTAATACATACAATTTTATTGTTAACTTATATCATACATCTTATTTTTATAGGTTATAAAACGAAGTTTTTTACATTCCGTGTAAAAAAAAAATTCAAAATACTATTAATTTCATTCAAAATGCAAAATAACTCAATTAAATTCAAATAGTGCTTAAACTTTAGTGAAACTTTATATGTTGGTGCTATGAGTCAACGTTGTGGTCACTATATATATAAGTTAATGCTACCAAGCCGACTTTTACCGCCAATACATCAAGTAAAATGCTATATATCGGACCAGATAAGGTTTTTATCGTTACGCATTAAAGTTTCAAAAGGAAACGTCTGGCACGTGTTGCTCGAATGGCTATTTGTTTAGACACTTCCAAACTTCTCACAAGTTCACAAAAGGATCACTAACACATGCAATAAATTGGGGCAGGACAACGTATGGTGGGCCCTCAAGTATATCATAAAATGATTAACCTCAAGATTAAGATCAGGATCAACATTAAGGCCTTTTGACGTAGAATTACGTCTTACAGCGCGGTTTGTATGGGGGTCATTTTCACGAACTTTTTCAAAATGATATTTGACACTTTGGGGTATACCTACAGCCTTTAAATTCATCGTACAAAGAAAAAAAATGCCAAAATATTAGTTTTAGTGGGAATAAAACGAATATCTAATAAAATAGCAAAATCTAAGAAGATGAAAAATTCATATATTCGTATGAGAAATGCACAAGCTGCTTATGCTGTTTTTAAGGTTGTTGTTGTGTTTGCTTGTTTGGTTCGTAATCACGTCGTTCTTTGTTGTGCTGCTTTTGTTGTTGTTTCTTATTAATATGTATGTAAAACATACATATATAAATACTCATCAGTTACTTTCATTTTTTTTGTTACCTAGATCAGAGGTTGCCAAGTGGTGGGCCGCGGCCCCCTGGGGGGCCGAAGACCGCCTGCAGGGGAGCCGCAGATATTTCCAAAAAGCTCTTTTGTCTTATCTCTGAAAAAACAATTTTAAAAAAAAAATTACGAGAGACTTACATTGTAACATATCTTGCGTAAAAGTTACTTGTACGTAAATTTTTGAAACCTCTGAGCGACCCTGTGTATTCTGTACACTTTTTGACAGCTCTTGCAACGGTGTTAACTTGGCGCAAGTGAAATTAATCATTTCTACTAATTGTCAAAATATTTTAAAAACCTGCAACTTTGACCGGTAAACATAGCAGTCATTTTTTAAGCTAATTTAATCAGGAGAAAAAATGGATAAATGGTTAATAAAAAAAACACAGGAAACAACACACAATTCGACGCAAGGATTAACAAATGCAGCAGGCTCATCTTCATCTGAGGAGAATATTTCTGAAGTGGTTCCCGTTGCAAAGAAACCAAAATTTTCTTTGGTTGGGAAAACAAGAAAATATGACGAATCATATTTGCAGTTTGGTTTTATTATAACTGAGGAAAATTCAATGCATCCTTTGTGTGTAATCTGTCAAAAAACATTATCAAATGATTGCATGAGACCAGGAAAACTTAAACGCCATTTGAGTTTGGTTCACAGTGTGTTAAAAGAAAAACCAATTGAGTTTTTTAGAAGGAAAGCTGAAATTATAAAAACCCAAAACAAATGTTTGATTAAATACACAAAGTTAGAAGAACGGTGCTTAAGAGCTTCTTTTGAAAGAGCTTTGCTTATTGCAAAAAATAAAAAGGCTCATAGTATTGGCAAAACTTTGATTTTACCAGCAGCAATAAAAATTTGCGAAGTTATTCATGATTCGCATATAGCAGAACCACTAAAAAAGATTCCGATGTCCGACAATACAATTAAAAGGAGAATTAGTTCCATGGCTGAGAATATCAGTTCAGCGCTTATATTACGTATTAAACAGAGTAAAATATTTGCTATTCAGCTTGATGAATCAACGGATAACACAAATAATGCAAACTTAATGGCGTTTGTGAGGTATCCACATGAATTACAACTGAAGGAAGATTTACTATTCTGTAAAAATCTTATGGGAACAACAAGGGGGCTTGACATTTTTAAATTAGTAGATGAATTTTTTGAAGAAAAGGAGCTGGACTGGAGAAAGTGCGTTGGTGTTTGTACCGATGGTGCTGCAGCTATGACTGGAAGAAATGCAGGCTTCATAGCAGAGGTAAAAAAGGTGAGCCCAAACGCAATCCACGTTCATTGCATTATTCATAGAGAGCATTTAACATTTGAAACACATCCAGTCAGCTAAATAAAGTTCTGACCGATGTTACGAGTGTAGTTAATTTTATAAAACGCCATGCTAGTAATTCAAGACTGTTTACTATTGTATGCAAAGAAATGGGTTCGGATCACGAATGCCTCTTGTACCACACTGAGGTAAGATGGCTTTCTCGAGGAAAAGTTCTGAAAAGGGTTTTGGAATTAAAAGATGAAATTCGAATTTTTCTTCTGGAGAAAAAAGAATGCTTAGCAAATAGCTTTTGTGATGAAAAATGGCTCTGCCTTCTTTCTTACTTATCAGATTTTTTCGAAAAAGTAAACGAATTAAATCTTTCACTACAAGGTAGATCCACAAATATCATCACTCTTAATTCAAAATTACAATCATTTCAACAAAAATTAGTTATGTGGTCCAAAGTTTTTAAGAATGACAATTTTGATTTTTGTCCATCTTTACAAGCTTTCACAGAGGAAAATGATGTACTGATATCAAGTGAACTGAAAAATATCATTGGAGAACACCTTTCGCAGTGCATAAAATTTTTTCAAAAATATTTTCCAAACCTAAATAACGATGGAGAACATGATTGGATAAAAATTCCATTTTCTTCGAATTTAGACTTCGATCACCTTCCATTAACAATTCAGGAGAATTTAGTTGAAATGAGGTCTGATTCAATCATTCAAAATGAATTCATCACAAGTGATCTCTCAGAATTTTGGATGAAGCGACTTGAGGAGTATCCAAATTTAACACACATGGCTTTAAAAATTGTAATTCCTTTTGCAACCACATATTTGTGTGAATCCGCATTTTCGTCCCTTGTTTACATAAAAAATAAACAAAGATCTCAACTTGCACCTGAATCGCTTGAGCATAATTTAAGACTTTCGCTTTCAAGTATTGAACCAGACATAAATTTTTTATGCAAATCTCATCATACTCAAAAATCACATTAAAATCTATAATTTACTGTTTTTGTTTTGTTCTATAAAATTTTTGTTATGTTTTTTCTCATATATTTTAAAGTTTGTTTTTTATTAATTAATTGTTTACTAATTACTTTGAATTGACTTCAAAAATAAAAAATAGTTGATATCATTAAAAATATGTAAAAAAATGTATTTAGGGGGCCGCACATTTTTAAGGGTGGTGTTAGGGAGCCGCGAGCAAGATGAAGTTGACGACCACTGACCTAGATAACCAATCGGCTCGGTTGAAAACGGTGTGCACTTTTAAAAGCACTGAAGCGGACCGTTTCGTTGTCGGCAAACTATGCAATGTGTGTTTCATATAAGCGTACCATATATTAAGTTGTATATTAATGTTGATTTTCTATGCTTTAATACAAATTCTAAATGTTTAATAGTTCAAATCATTCTTGATTTTAGATACAAATACTAGTTGTTTGATACTTTAAAATCGTTGAAATTGCAAATAAAATTGAGTTTTGGGTCAGGTTAGAACAATTAATTGCTCAAACAAATTTTTTTGCAAAGAAACAACAACAACAACATTTTCAATATGAAAAGGAAAACATCACTAGCTGATTAATTAGTTATCTGTTTGACTAAATAGTTAGAGCAGTTAATTGTTCTTACCTGACCTAAAGCTCAATAAACGATTTTAAACTATCAAAAAACTACAATTTGTATTTAAAATCAAGAATGATTTAAACTATCAAAAATTTAGAATTTGTATTTAAATCAAGGAAAATCAACATAATAAATAACAAGGTCATTTAGAAAACTTTAAGTTGTATATTAATTTTATTTGTTGTTAAACAATTGTAACCTTTTCTTAAAATAATTTTTATTAAGTTGCAACAATAAACTAAAGAAAAAACGGCAACTCAACTGATTCAATGCATATTTCAGAGTTTTTTGGCGAACGGGTGGAAAAGAGAGGGAAAAAAAGACAAGAACAAACGACGCATCAAGCGAATATGGCATAAATTTAAATTCGAATCTTGATAAATATAAAAAAGGACTTTACAATTATATAGAGAACGGATTAAAGGCACAAAATCATGTCGCTTACATACCACCAAATCAGACGCTGCCATTTTAAGTAACGTTTAACTGGAACAGTCACATTCATGGCTTGTTGGGTTGTAATACAATAGGGAATACAGATGCATGTAGCTAGAGAGCCAGTTTGTGGCTACAAAAAAAATGCTTTACTACAAGCCAAGGTTGCCAGTTAAAATTTGAAACAATTCCGACAAAAAGTTACTTTTTCACATTAACATAAATTAAATACAACAAAAATTACCATGATAAAGATAAACAAAAAAGCTTCCCCCGCAATAAAAAAATATAAAAAAAATAATCCCAGGATCATTAAAAATTACTACAAAAATTCCAAGCGTTTTAAAAATACCACCAAAAATTCCATATGCATTTAAAATTACCACAAAAATATCATTCGCATAACAAAATACCACAATAAATCCCATGTGCACAAGCAATTTAAAAATATTGTTTCTTTGGAAAAATTCGTTAGAGCAATTACTTATTCTAACCTGATCTTAAGCTCAATAAACGATTTTGAACTATCAAACAACAAGAATTTGTATTTAAAATCAAGTATGATTTAAGCTATCAAACTTTGGTGCACAACAAACTTTTTAATTTTGATTTATAATTTTTATTTTTTTTATATATTTTTTATAACTGTTTATTTGAAAATATTTTATTCAACTGAAATTTTCAAATGAAAATTTCTGATTGATACAAATATGAATATTTATACAAATGTTTTTATAATAACAAGTATTTATAACAAAGTGTAAATAAATTAACATAAGAATAATATAAATGTTAAGTTGAGGTAAGTAAGATGTAAATTAATAATCAACAATGTAAGTTAAGAATCAACGAGAAGGTAAGTAAAATGTAAGTTGAAAATCAATGTAACAGAAGATAAGTAAAATGGAAGTTAGGAATTCAACTAATGTGGTGATGCAACTTAAAGTTATTGAGTCACCACATTATTCCCCCTCCTTTTTAAAAAATATCTTGGTAGTATTCGCTAACAGGTTAAAGTGTACTTTTTTAGTATCTTTATGTTTGGTTAACTGTGTCTGTGCTGTCTCAGTGTCTAGGGAGGCTGGTTTTATTCTATCGATGTTGACTGTTGTGTTAGTGTTATGTCTACGAATTGTGAAATATTTTGGTGTTCTCTCGACCACTTTGAAGCGGCCATCGTACGGTTCTTGTAGTGTTTTGCGGATCGTGTCGTTGCGTACGAAAACAAAGTTACAAGTACTGAGGGCTCGAGGTATATACGATTGGAAGTTAGTGTTATGATGCGTAATGTTTGACTTTTTGTTTTCTACTACCTCTTTAAGTTTGGCTAAGGTGTCCGATGGATTAAAATTCTGACTGCTATGTATTACTAGTTGCTGTGGTAGCCTGAGTGTTTGCCCAAATACCATCTCAGCGGGTGAAGCTTTAATGTCTTCTTTGACCGTGGACCTGAGTCCTAGAAGAATTAGTGGCAACTTTGTGTACCAATTTGTCTGATTGTTGCTTGCTATTATAGACGTCTTCAGTTGACGATGAAACTTTTCTACAATCCCGTTAGCTTGTGGATGTTAAGCAGAAGTGGTAATGTGTTTGCTTCCTAGATTCTTAACGAAGTTTCTAAAAGTTGTGGACGTGAATTGAGGTCCTCGATCAGTGGTAATTTCCAAAGGAACTCCGAAACGTGAGATGTATTCTTTTTGGAGTGTATCTACGACAGTGTTAGCGTTAGAATCTTTAATTGGATACGCTTCGGGCCAACGTGTGTTTCTGTCAACTAGGGTAAGCAAATATCTGTAACCTTGTGATACTGGTAAGGGACCAACTATATCGACGTGAACGTGTTCAAAACGTCCGTGTGGAATGTCTATCTTTTGTGGGATTGTCTTCGTATGTTTGTGTATCTTTGCTCGTTGGCATCTAATGCATTCTTGTGACCATTTATTGATTTGTGCGTTCATTTTAGGCCAAAAATATCTTTGTGTAATGAGTTTTCGAGTAGCTCGTGTACCTGTGTGTGAAATGTTATGTATTTGTTCGAAAATTTGTTTGCGTAATGTTTGTGGAATATATGGACGTGTTTCTGAATTAGTATGTTCGCACCAAATTTTAATGTTAAGTATTGGTATGTGTACTTGTTCTAGTTTGTAAATATGTTTGTTTAGTATTTCTTGTAGTTCTAAATTTATATTTTGTTCTTTGTGTAGAGTTTTGAGATTAATCTCTGAGGTTGTGAAAGCCTCTATCTCAGCTCTTGAAAGTGCGTCTGCTACGGTGTTATCTGTACCTTTAATGTGTCTGATGTCGTTGGAAAACTGTGCGATGTATTCTAAATGTCGTATTTGTCTTGGAATTCTCTCAGTTTTTGAATGTAATGCTGAAGTTAGTGGTTTGTGATCCGTGTATATGGTAAATGTGCGTCCTTCTAAATAGTGTCTAAAGTGTTTAATTGTGAGGTAAATGGCTAGTAGTTCGCGATCGAACGTGCTGTATTTTATTTCTGTAGTAGATAATTTTTTTGAAAAGAATGCCAGAGGTTCTGTTTCTTGATTATGTTCTTGTTGTAAGACTGCGCCTATAGCAGTGTTTGATGCATCCACCGCGATAGAAAGTTTTGCTTTACTATTGAAATGTTTAAGTAGTGTTTCCTTAGCGAAACTTTTTTTTATCTCTGCGAATGCTTGTGTTGTGTTTTCTGTCCATGTTAAGTGTTTGTCCTTTGTTTTTGTTGCTGTAGTTACCATTTCGTAAATGTGTGTGAGTGTGTGTGCTAGTTTTGGAATGCATCTGTGGTAGTAGTTAATCATCCCGATGAATTTCTGCATTTGTTTGACTGTTTCTGGTTTTGGGTAGTCTTTTATGCATTGAATTCTATCGGGAGATGGTTGTATGCCTTTGTTTGAAATTGTGTAACTTAGAAAATTTATTTTGTCCACGCCGAAAATACATTTATTGGGTTTGATGTTTAGTCCGTAATTGTCTAGTTTTTCAAAAACTAAATTTAGGTGTCTAATGTGTTCTTCTTCTGTCTCACTGGCCACTAAAATCTCATCAAGGTATACGAAAACTCCTAGTTCTCTCAGTACTTCGTTGATAAATCGTTGGAATGTTTGAGCTGCGTTTTGTAAACCGAATGGCATTCTTAGAAACTCAAACATTCCGAACGGTGTGGTGATTGCAGTTTTATGTATGTCTTCTGTAGCCATGGGTATTTGGTGGTATGCTCTGATTAAGTCTAATTTTGAAAATATGTGTTTATTGTGTAAGTCTATATTCAAGTCGTGTATGTGTGGTAAAGGGTAGCGGTCTGGAATTGTAATTGCGTTAAGTCTTCTATAGTCACCACAGGGTCTCCAGTCATTCACATCCTTTTTAGGTACCAAGTGTAGAGGAGACGCTGACATGGAGTCTGAAGGACGACAAATGCCTACTTTAATTAAAAAATCAAATTCTTTTTTAGCAATTTTGTATTTGTTAGAGTCTAGGCGTCTGGGTCTGGAAAAAGGTAGCTGTCCTTCTGTAGTTATATGGTGTACTGTTTTGTGTTTAACTGGTTTGTTGTAGTCTGCTTCTGTAGTCAGTGATGGATAATTTTTGAGTATATTTGTGTATTTGTTTTCTAGTGAAATTAGTTTAGGTAATGATGTTTCTGTGAATGCTGTGATGGCGTTGACTGTTAATTGTGTAAGTGGATCAATGAGCTTTTTGTGTTTTAAGTCTATTAGGAGTCCGTATTTTGTTAAAAAATCTGCTCCTATGATCGGTCGTGTGATGTCTGCTAATATAAATGTAAAAGGAAAGTCACGTCTTAGTTTCAAATTTACGTTTAGAAATTTCTTGTCAAAAGTCGCAATCGTGCTACCGTTAGCTGCTGTCAGTATTAAGTCTGAATTTTTTTGGTGGGGTCTAAATTTATTTACGGGAAGTACTGATACTTCAGCTCCGCTGTCTATTAAAAAATTTATGTGGTTGTCATTGTCATAAATAAAAAGACGGCGTGTTAGAATTGTTTGACTTCCATTATTAGCCGTCGCAATTATGGAGTCAATTGTGTCGAATTGTGTTGTGTTGTGTTGTGTTGAGTGTCGTTTTGTCTGAATGAACATGGTTGTTCACATCGTCTAGCTGCCCTACCAAATCTAAAGTGGTATCTGCATACCCAGTTGACAGGTCGTGATATGCTTCTTGAAGGGGATCTACGTTTTGGGTATCTTTGGTAATTTGTTTCTCGTGAATTATTACGATATCGATCGTTTTTTAGTTCTTGGACCTCAATTGCCAGTTTGTTGAAACTTGTTAGAATCTTTGAGGTCGTTTCGGCAAACGATTGCGTAATCATCGTGAGTTCAGTAGATTTAGGGATGCGTTGGGTATCATTGCCAACTGAAGCTACTTCTGTTTCTGACATAACTCCCCACAGTTTGTCAGCTAATCTCAATAATTCATCTAAGTCTTTGTGATTAGATCCGGTCAATGCTATATTGAGACTTTTGGGGAGCTTTCGTAGCCAAATTTTAGAGATTAATTCACTATCAACTGTGGTACCGGCCAACATGAGTAGTGCTCTATAGAATTGAGATGGTTTTTGGTCACCCATCTCGGTGCCAGACAGAATTTTGTCGAAACTCTTAGTTTCGCTCAGAGTGTGTCTATCGATTAATGTTCTTTTTAAACCTTCGTATAAATTTGAAGACGAAGGTTTTTGAATAAAGTCGATCACCGTTATGATTACCTCTTGAGGTAGAGCTGTAACTAGGTATTCGTACTTTGTTTTGTCAGTGGAAATTCCTTTTGATTGAAATTGAATTTCTGCATGGACGAACCATGCGTCTGGACAAGTTGTCCAAAATTGTGGCAATTTAACTGATGCCGCTTGAATTTCTGACCGCGAGAGGGTCAGAAGTTTGTGAAGGTATAGGTGTTTGCCTAGGAACGGGTGGTGGTGTGTGTGACAGACTCATAATTTCCTAAAATGTATGCCTATTAATGTATTTCTCAACTTGTGTTGCCCTAGTGCAGTGGAGTGCCTACAAATATGATACAATTGGTTTCTTACGTCCCGATTGTATAATATTCGTTAAAAGAAGCTAAGTGTGTACCTCGTGAGAAACTAGAATAACAAGGCAACCTGAAAATTTTTTATAAAATGTAACAAACAAAAATGATATACATAAATTGTCAAAAAAAATTTAACACAGTATACAAAAATATTTTTTATGTAGAAAGAAAATTGTTGTTGCTGCTAATGTTGTTGTTGTTGTTGTTGCTGTTAATGTTGATGTTGTTGCTGTTGTGGCTTTGGCTAGTGGAAGCGACGACTGATGAGGAACTTGAAGTGGAGGTGGCGTTGACGGATATTTTTTGATGTATAAATTTATTTGTATTAAGCGATTCTGGTAATTTGCCTCTTGATTTCTGTATATTGAATAATATTGACGGCGTGGTTGACACTGTATCTGTGAAAACATAAGGATCCTCACGAGTTCTTATTGGTGCACTTGCATTTGTTGTTGTAAGTCTGGCTGCTTGCTGACATGACATGAGAGTTGAGACTAATGCGTTCCTTGGACGTATGCGTAGGAGGCGACTTCCGTATGCAGCCAACTTTTTGCAAATGTTGTGCAAAAGTAGTATGATGGAAATTCGAGGACGGCAAGGTTGTTGATATATTAGGGAGAGCAGGTGCTACAGGCGTTGGCGATGGTAGCGAGGCCGGAGATGTTGGCGGACTCACTATGGTTTCCAAAAGCAGTGGCGTTTGCCAGAGCGACGGTGCTGGCAATGAAGTTTGATGCTGTTGTAACTGCGGCTGCTGTTTTTGCTACTTTGGACGCACAATGCCGATACTTGTAGTTGTTGGTTTTTGTAGTTCGTCTCCTGGCAGGATCGCCAGTATTTGGTGCACAACAAACTTTTTAATTTTGATTTATAATAACTGTTTATTTGAAAATATTTTATTCAACTGAAATTTTCAAATGAAAATTTCTGATTGATACAAATATGAATATTTATACAAATATTTTTATAATAACAAGTATTTATAACAAAGTGTAAATACATTAACATAAGAATAATATAAATGTTAAGTTGAGGTAAGTAAGATGTAAATTAATAATCAACAATGTAAGTTAAGAATCAACGAGAAGGTAAGTAAAATGTAAGTTGAAAATCAATGTAACAGAAGATAAGTAAAATGGAAGTTAGGAATTCAACTAATGTGGTGATGCAACTTAAAGTTATTGAGTCACCACAAAGCATTTAGAATTTGTATTTAAATCATAGAAAATCAACATAATTAATAACAAGGTCATAAAGATAACTTTCAACTGAAATTTTAAAAAAATTTAGAAATACCACAAAGAAATTTTTTTTACTAAAACAAAAAAATTTTTAAGAAGAATATTACCAAACTCCCACGAAAATAAAAAAAATACCCAGCTGAATTCCCACGACAATTAAAAAAATACCACAGGTTAGGTTAGGTAACGGTGGCTGAGCCGATAGACGACTCGTACACTTAGGCCAGTGCAGGCCCGTTGTGATACCACATGATCTTTTTAAAAACCTAATAGAGATTTCCCTCCTCAAACCAGTTCGAGCGGATAATGAATTTGAGTATATGCTTGATTTCCAGGCATGAGACTTCGGCAAGTCCGGTTAAAAAGGGAAGGCCCAGAGTTGTTATTCTCCTTTTAGCTAGAGCCGGACATTCGCAGAGGAGGTGCTGAACGTTTTCTACCTCCTCCTCACATCTGCAGCTTCTGCAGAAATCGTTTGATGCAACTCCCAACCGAAGGGCATGCGCTCCGATCAGGCAGTGACCCGTTAGGATTCCTACTATTTTTGACAGGTTTACCCTGCTTAACTCAAGCAGTGAGTTGGTGCGTTTTAAATCGTAGGTAGGCCATGTTAGCTTAGTTATCCTACATGTATCAAGGCGTTCCCAGCGTTCTTGTGCAAGACCTAGGGATCTGTTCTTGCACTGGAGTTTATAGGAGGAAATGGGTATACCAATAAAGTCCTCATTTAAGAGGGTGTTAGAGGTCGTACCCTTCCTTGCCAATTCGTCGGCCAAATTGTTGCCCTCGATATCCCTGTGTCCGGGTACCCATATGAGGTGAATCCTGAGTAGCCTTGCCATCTCGTTAAGAGATTTGCGACACTCAGTGAGAGTTTTAGAGTTGTCAATATTTGAGTTCAGTACTTTCAGAGCAGCTTGGCTATCTGAAAAGATGGAAATACTTTTTCCTTCAAGGTCTTTTTGACGTAGAATCATAGTGGTTTCGTGAATAGCCATCATTTCCGCTTGGTAGACACTACAATAGTTAGGAAGTCTAAGGGACGCTTCGATTTCGAGATCCTGGGAGTAGATACCTCCCTCTACTTGTTCTTGAAGTTTGGATCCATCTGTGAAGATTTTTATGGCGGAGGTTTTAAGGGGGATTTTGTTTGCCCAATCTAGCCGTGAAGGGATGAAAACTGCATAGTTCTTTTCAAAATTTAAGCACGGCACACAGTAGTCTGTTTTGTCGGGTGCAGACGAGTTCAGAATAATTGTGTGGCCGCAGTTGTTACCTATCCACTTACAAGATTCTCTAAGTCTCAGGGCTGCTGTGTTGGCACATTCCCTGGCAAAGATATCGAGAGGAGGAAGGTGAAGCATGACATTGAGGGCGCTAGTTGGTGTTGAGGACAGTGCCCCCGTAATACAGGGTTGCCAATATTCGAAGCATATATGCCACCCATTTTATTTTTAAATAAATCAAAGAAACCTCAATTTTTTGTCTGTTCGTCATGAATATCATTTAAATGGGTTCAAGTAGATTTGCTTACATTATTTCTTGAATATGATATCTCGTAAATGGTCGCCATTGGCCTCTACGACATATTGTGTCCGTTTTGCAGCATTTTCCATGGTTTTCTTCAACATTTCGATGGGAATGGCGGTAATTTCTTGACGGATGTTGGTTTTCAGCTCTTCTAGGGTCTTTGGTTTGTTGACGTAAACCTTTGATTTCAAATAACCCCACAAAAAGAAGTCTGGAGGCGTTAAATCTGGTGATCTTGGCGGCCAATCGAAATCACCATTTTTTGACATCAAACGGCCAGGGAACAATTGCTTCAAAAAATCGATTGTAGTGCGGCTTGTGTGTGGTGGCGCGCCGTCTTGTTGAAACCAGTAGTGCCTGATACGCTTTCGACGAACGATTGGCATGAAAAAATTGTTTATCATATCGCGATAACGCTCCTGATTGACAGTAACTCTGTGGCCATTATCATCTTCGAAAAAGAACGGCCCAATGAGCATTTTAGCACAAACGCCGTGCCAAACAGTGACTTTTGCATCGTGAAGAGGTACCTCTTGAATCTCTTGTGGATTTTCAGTGGCATAAATACGGCAATTTTGTTTGTTTACCGTTCCGTTCAACTGAAAATGAGCTTTTTTTAAAGCACGTTGAGTTTTCACTATTGACTTGTTTTGTTGAATGTAAATTTCAACAATTTTAGAGCGTTCGCGTGGCGTTTACTGTTCCATTGTAAACATTTGCTTGGAATGACGCCTCAAACGCGGTATGTCATTAGTCGATTTGGCATCACTGCAGAAAGTTACAGTGTTGCCAGGTGGGCGCTTTGAATATTGGCAACCCTGTACAAAGACCTGCGCTTCTTTGCACCTTTGCAAACTTCTGATAACATTCCAGATAAGCTTCTTATCCAGTATAACTCCTAGGTATTTCGTGCTGTCGCTAAAGAGCAACCTCGTGCCGTTCAGACGCGGAGGTTCTAAGTTGGGGGTTTTATATTTCCTAGTGAAAAGAATGAGATCTGTTTTCTCGGGGTTTACACTTAAACCACACGTGGATGCCCATCTCGAGAGAATTAAGAGTGCTCTCTCCATGAGTTGACAGAGAGTCTGGGGAAACTTTCCGTTAAAAATGATTGCAATATCGTCTGCATAAGCAACAACCCTGTAGCCTTCCCCCTCCATGATACGCAACAGCTGGTCAACCGTCACGGACCACAGAAGTGGAGACAAAACTCCTCCCTGCGGAGTGCCTCTGCTTACAAACCTACGAGTGGAGGATCCTCCCAGTTCTGAGTTCACCACCCTGCCCAAGAGCATCTGGTGTATGAAACTCACGAGAAAATCCTCCACCCCCAGTTCCGACAAGGCCAAGGCGACTGCACATGGAAGGACGTTATTGAATGCCCCTGCTATATCTAGAAAAGCAGCAAGTGCGTATTCTTTGTTTTCAAGCGATTTTTCGATGGTAGACACAAGAGAGTGCAGAGCTGTCTCTTTAGATTTGCCTTTAATGTAGGCATGTTGGGATTTTAGAAGCCCGTCAAGTTTCGGCTTAAGAAGAAGCCCAATAAGTCTCTCTAGAATTTTAACCAGAAAGGAAGAGAGGCTTATAGGTCTGAAGTCATTCGATTTAGTGTGAGAGGACTTACCCGCTTTCGGTATAAAGATAACTTTTGTCTCTCTCCAAGCTGTTGGAATATAGTTAAGTCGTAGGCAACCTTAGTAGATTGTCTGAAGCCAGGGTACTATTCCATTGAAGCTATAGTGGAGTTGAGCTGGTATAATGCCATCGGGACCTGGAGATTTATAAGGTTGGAATGAATAGATCGCCCATTTTAACTTCTCCTTGCTGGTCAGTTGCTCAATCTGTTGAGGCATAAGGTCGCAGGGAAGTGTTTGAAAGCTGGAAATGTCAGAGTAAACATTACCAGGAAAATGCGCATCCATGAGTATATCTAGGGTTTCGATGTATGAATCCGTCCAGGTGCCATCTTCCTTTTGAAGAAAGCTTGGTACTGTCGGGGATTTCGATAGTATTTTCCTGAGCCTTGAAGCTTCGGAAGTACCCTCTATTTCTGTGCAGAAGGAGGACCAAGAGGCCCTCTTTGCTTTCCTGATTGCAGTTTTGTAAATGCCTAGTTTAGACTTATAGCTATTCCATGAGTCCTCACTATTGCTACGCCTTGCGTAGTTAAAGTCTCTACGACAGTCCTTTCTGAGAATTTCAATCTCCCGAGACCACCATACGGGTTTATGGGATTTTTTGAAAACTTTTTTCGGACATGCTCTGTTTAGTGCATCCGAGCATGTTTTAGTGAAGTCTAGAACCAGAAGGTCAAACTCTTCTTTGTTAGCAACGGGGGAAGAAGTGACTGAATTCAGTGATGTTTTAATTAGTTTATTATACCATCTCCAATTTGTCTTACGGAGATTTCTTATTTTTAGAGGCATGGATTGATTGGTTATTTTTCAGCCGAATTCTATATACCTATGGTTCGAGAACGAATGTTCTTTTAAGACCTTCCAAGAATGAATTTCTTCCGAGAAGTTTTCTGATACTAGGGTAATATCCAGAACTTCTTCTCGGTTTTTGATAATAAAAATTGGCTCATTGCCCTTGTTCATTATATTTAATTTAGTGTTTAGTAGGAAGTTAAAAAGTGACTCACCTCTGTCGTTGTTGTTAGTGCTGTTCTATTGCGAGTGGTGTGCATTTGTATCTCCACCCAGAATGATGTGCGTGGCTGGATGAGTTCCCTGTAGGAGTTCCCGGAAAGATTGCGTGGGTATGGGCTCATCATAGGGAAAGTAAAAGGACGCAATCCTTAGTTTATTGGGCCCCAGCTCCAGGCTGACCACAGAGAGGTCCCCGTGACTAAACTGAGGGAGAATAAAGCAATTCAAGTTAACTTTCGATAAAATACAAGTTCGAGTTTTACCTTTTTTAGATACATAGTAAATCTTGTAGTTTGGTGTATTCAGGCCAAGGATTTTGTTCTTGTTCATCCAAGGTTCCTGAATCAGCACCAAGTCGACATCGCCCGTTGCCAGGTGACGCTGGAGAGCAGCCGAAGCTGCTTTGCAGTGATGCAAGTTAATTTGGAGTACACGGAACATCCTTTGGTACTCCAACAATCGTGGTGCCAGCCTCTTCGTCGCTGAAGGGCTCCTCTGACGGAGCCTGCTCCTTAAGGAGATTTGTCATCGCCGTCGCTAGTTCGGACGCGGATGATAGTTCATCCTCGCTTCCAATCAACACGTCGATGTCGCTAGGATTCTCAATCGTGGCACTACAGACCGCACGATTTACGAGAGACACCGTGTCCGTTTTATAGATTCTTGGGTGAATCTTGCTAAACCCATAGTTTAGGGTACATTTATCTTTGTTGAGTTGCTCAATGCATTCGTTGTTGAGGATCAACAAAACCTCCATATTGGATTTCTTGGGATCGGTTTTGGCATCCTCAGCTTTAGGCTCCAACTTCACCACCTTCCAGTTTTGAGTGGATATGGCTGGGTTGAAGACCTTCAGCATTTCCAAAATTTCCTCAGGTTCAGATGGGGTGACTGGAACCCGGACTCTGGCTCTTGGTCTAGACGGAATTTCGTCCAAATTTACCGCTTTTAGACGAGCGTCTGGGTAGACCTCACCAACTTTCCCAATCGCCGCTTTAAATAGCTCAGCGGATCGTTCATTTTCACAGGCCATCAGCTTGACATTGCCCTGAAACCATCCCGCATCCGTGCATTCTGGAGGTGGCCCAGGGTTGTCCTTCAGGACCTGCAAGGCGACCTTAGCGAGCGAAGCCTCTATCCAGCTCCATTGGTTCTTGGGTATCTTACCATCCTCGCTATTCTGGTCTATCACCCCTACAATTGTGCTCTTCTTAGCAACCTCTGCGAAGGATCTTGCTCCTACACCATGGGCTTTAGCCCTCTTGGCGGTCGGGTTCTGGGTAGGTTCCTCCACAGATCGATTTCTTTTTGCGGCTGCAATTTGCCGGGGAGGCTCTAGCGTGAAGTCCGGTAAGACCTTTTTCGCCCACTCAATATCCTCCTTAATTTTTTGAATGTCACTCTTCGAGACCTGTCCCTCCTTAATAGGGTCAGTGGCCAGACGTCGAAGAATTCGGGATGCCTTTTTGCGGTCTGCGTAACCTGCTTTGAGAGGATCCCTTCTTTCATAATCGGCCGCCCTAGCACTGACCATTGGGATAACCTTAGCCCCCGATCCACTAGACGAACCCGCGTTTCCGCGTCGATTACCACCAGTGTTCGAGGAACTTGAGGGTCCAATGCCCGATGCACAGGCTTTCGATGTGCTTGCTGTTGTTGAGAGGGGTCGATGATTTGATGGTATCACTATCATTGACTGACTCTTATTTGTGATTGAGGAGCCTGGTGGTACCACAGCTCTTTCATCGGAACATAAAGTCCCTACCGGGTTTTTTTTTAGGGTTCCGGATCCCCTTTTGGGTGTTGAAGTTTTTGTTGTTGTTTGTAAATTTTCCATAATAAATCCCACGAGTGGCGGAGAGAGGAAGGTCAACCCAGGCAGAGATCCGCAGTACCTGGGTAGGGCTGATTAGAACCGGAGGACGCCAGGTATCCGTAGCACACCGTTCAAGACCGGGCAATTATTTTAAACTGGGTCCCCGGCCAGGCTGATCCTCGGCACGGTACGTGTGACACCTTGATCCGACCCAGGGGGAAGAGAAGGGATACTAGGGGAAAAGGAGGCAGTCTTGGTTGTTCTCACAAAATTTTTAGGGTAACACAACCCTGTGAAGAACGTAAGTCCCCACACCCAGCGATCGGATGGACCACTTACGTCAAGGTGCTGCCAGAGTCGTGGGGGAAAAAAATACCACGCTGAATTAAAAAATTTTATAGGAATTCCCAAAAACAAAAATTCCTAGAGGCAATTAAAAATTACCACGAATGGGATTTTTCCAACATAACTGGCGACGTTGCTACTAGCTGCTGATATTGTTGTTTTGGTTCTGCATGTGCTGCAAAGGGCCGTTATTCATTCGGCAATTCTATGAGCAATAATTGCTTTCGCCACAAGTAGTTTGTTGACTATTCGGGTTGAAAGGGGACTTTTGTAAGTCCCCTGATGCAGGCGAATAATCAGTTTCTCGCTTGCGGCTAAGGCAATTATTGTCGAGTGAAAAACGGGACAAAGAGATCTTGCTACCAGAGCAAGAGAATAATTGCTCTCGGAGCAATATTTGCTTTCGCCGCAAGCTCGAGAATTTTCGTGTGTGACGAGTGACATTGCTCGAGAATTGCCGAGTGATAAGCGGGACATAGTAAGCAAAGTTCTGTTTATTTTCTGTGGACGATTCGGTTCATCCCTTGTGCGTCGTTGTTTTAGATTTGCTTGGTAATTGTTATTGCTTCAGTTATAAAATTTTTTTATATGTTCTTCATACTTATTCTCTGGCAATAGGATAGCTACAGTCAGTATATGACAATCGAAGTATTTTTAACAAAAATTATATCAGCTTATATAAATATATCTGTGTCGACAAGGAATAACGACTAAGCTCAAATTATCGTAAAAACCGATATTTTTATTGTACTTATTCCGACCTTTTTTTCTGAAATATATGAAACGTTACAAACGGTAATAGGTGCAGAATTAAGTGGTTATATATTCTGTTCAAAAATGTTTTCCTACATTCTATCAAAGATTGGCAACGCAGAAAATGCCATATAGCTTTTTTACGATATTTTGAGTTTAGTCGTTATTCATTGTCGACACACATATATATATATATATATATATACACATATATATACACATGAGCTTATTCAACTATGTATATATATATATATATATATATAGTAAGTTTGAAGAAGGCAACAACAACAACAAATTCGTTTTTGAATAATTCTTATTTAAAAGATGAAATGTTTTAAAAAAAGGTTTGAAAAATATAAATAAAAAAACCAGAATTTTTCTCTATTACTGTAGAAAAAGGAATTCTACGTCTGTACTTACGATACTATCGAAACTGTGTCTTTTTTACATGGAGCAATTGAAAAGTAATTCAACTACAACGCAACAGCTTAAGGCCGCTTTACATTATCCTACTGTGTGTTAACACATGTCAAAATTTTCATGTGTGATAGAAAGTGAGATGGTGTAAACAACGGAGAGTAATGTGTGTTCGGGTCTGTTCTGATTTTTTTGGCATGTCGTACCACATTTTATTTTATGGTTTGTTTCTAATTTCATCACACATTTTATCCCACCAGAGATGCATTTTACCATAATCTTACTTGAAATTTATTATTTAAGCGAGAAAATTTTAAACTCGTAATGTATTTTCAAATGGAATAATAGAAGAAATCATTTTTACAGCTTATTGAACTATGTAGAGGCTTTAAATTCATTAAAAACCGATTCATTACTCAAATTTACACGTTTTAGTATAGTGTAAAGTATAAAAATGTGATGCGACTCTGAGATAGTCTAAAAGCGAAAAATTAATTTCTTCATACAAAAATTAAAAATGACAGCATGATGAAATTCAATAATACTTTCTATCTCACATGTGGTAACACACAGTAGGACAATGTAAAGCGGCCTTTAAAAAGTTTTGAAACACTTCTATTTTAAACTGAACTGCAACCTACTCTTTCAGATGAGCAAGTCACGTCGCAATGCAAAATTGAAAAATTCACAATAACACAAACATTTATTTAATGGAAGCTTTGTTAAATTGATATAAAAAATAAATTGAGGATAAAGAGGATATTTCTTCACTTCCTGCATTTATTTCATATTTATGAACTGGTTAATTATTTTTGTAGTACACAACACATATCGTAAACGTAACAAATCGCCGATTCAAATTGCAGCAAGCCGTGTTGCATCACACTGGTTGCGAATGTGTTACCAACTTGCTCAGTACAAGTTGTTTCATGTGAAGGTTTCGGTATAAATACACTGGCTAGCAACTTTTGTTGCAGTTGCATTACTTTTCAATTGCTCCATGTGAAAAAGGTCTAAGACCTAAATTTAATGAAAATAAATTCATGGCTTTATTTTTAAAGGATCTTACAACTTACCTGTACAACTAAACAGGGACACAGTTGAAGAAGAGAGAGTGTAAAACGCCTACAGCATGATGACAAACTTATAGAGAGTAGGTTTATTTAGGCAATGAAAGAATTTGCTTTTCATTTACCAATTACAACCACAGAAATATTTGTTGGCAACCATCTTCATTTCGTCTTGACTCTATCGTATTGATTCCTGAAAAAACAATACCGGGGACGACAGCATGGCTACAACACTCAGTTTCGCTAAAGATTCCAAACTGAACTAAATTGTAAAAAGAAATGGAAAAGTCTATCTATTAACTTATAAGATAAACCAGTACATGATTACATGGATCTTTACCGAAGAAGGGACCGGAGCAGGAGTCTACGGGCCATGGACTAAATTCTTCGAGCCCATGCATGGGCAAGAACAGTGCGTATACTTTAACCTTGAACGTAAATACCTGAACCAAAACATAGATATGCTATCCGATAGCCAAGCGGCTAACAAGGCACTGAAATCTCATCAGGTAACCTCAAAACTGGTGATGGAATGTCTTGATAAACTTAATACGTTTGGGCACAAAACAGGATCTGAATCCTGTGGGTTTCGGGACACAAAGGTATAGAAGGAAACGAAATTGCCGCCGAACTGGCAAACAAAGTAGCATCAACATCTCTGCTTTGTCCGGAACCATTCTGTGGAATAGGTTAAGTGATCCCCTCTCTTTCAATAAGAAAAGATGAAGAAAAACAAAGACGAACATACTGGGGGAATCTGCCAGGGTTAGTACACTCTAAGCTACTGTTAGGACCATACGACCTAAAGAGATTTATGGAATGCATGAAGCTAACAAAGAATGATCTTAGAATCAAAACAGGATTGCTAACAGGATAGTTCAGTTGAGGTTGAACTATCACCTCACAAAACTGGGAATTCTAAGTGATAAAACATGAAGGTTATGCATGGAAGACGAAGAATATACGATGCACATTCTGGAACAGTGTCCCGTACTTGTTCAAGATCGACAGCAATATCAGGGCTGCCACATAATACAAGATAACTCATTAAAATCTAGAGATATAGGACGCATTCTAGCTTTTATATCAGAGATTGGACTAAAGGAGGTTTTTTAGTTCCATAAAGGGACTCAATAGATCTTTAGGCCGCAGTGCGAATCCAAACAATACTTATAATAATATTAATAACCATTCCTTACCAAATTAGGAATTCTCTAAGGATATAAAATTTTGACAATTCAAGTTTCGATTTCACTTTTAAATAGTTTGTTGTTATCGAAACCGTCGAAAGGAACCGAAGTTTAACGAAACTATTATTGATATAAAAGCTGTTGTCGATATTGATTTTATTAGCTCCATACAGGTTTCATTTGAATGCTTTCAACATTTACGAGAACCCGAGTGTAATTTTTTACATATATTTTCGCAGAATACTAAGCGTCTCTTTGGGGTGGGTCCTTCCCATCAGTGTGAGGTAATGGGCTGAATGGAGGATCAGTGGAGGATTGACCTGGCTGGAAGCCGACTTAAAAATTAGTTCAGTACTTCACGGAGCCATCCGGATACCTGGCGACCTCTGGATGTATCTAGCCCTATCTGTGTAAGCGGATCTCTGCACAGACGTATAGCCCTTCTACACTTCTCGTGGGTCCTATTATGACCCTAAAGGTATGTGTCTGAATTATTGAAATTATAAAAACAATTTACAAAAAACAAAAAAAGTTTGTTATAAATGTTGAACGAGACCTAGAGCCTGAAGAACATCATCTGATATGAAACTCCTCCAATCGATGATATATTTGCGCAGTGGACTCACATTTCCAACTTTATGCGTGCGGCTGCTGAAGAGGTGATTGGCTACCACCCCCCTTGCAGAAACCAGTGGTACGACCAGGAGTGTCGCGATGCCATTGCAGAGAAAGACGCCACCTACAAAGCCACCCTGCAGTCGGTTGTAACGCGCGCTACTAAGGAGCGATACAAAGAAAAGTGGAGGAAAGAGAGACTTATTTTCAGGCTGAAAAAAAGAGAGGCAGAAAAGAGCGAGCAGGAGAAAGTTGAGATGTATGGTGATAGGAATGAGGCCCGAAAATTTTTCGAAAAAATAAGACGCCTTGTCAATGGTTTGAAAACTGGAGCCTCTTCCTGCAAGCATGAAAACGGGAGTCTAGTGACAGATGTCCAGAGTACACTGACGTTAAGGAGGGAACACTTCTCTTAGCTTCTCAATGGCGACGCTGACAACAATCCCGTCAATAGAGATTATATTCCGAAAACCCCAATTACGGATGACTGCGTCGAGGTTCTAATACCCGATTATGATGAAGTTCTGAAAACTATAGCTCGGCTTAAAAATAACAAAGCCGCGGGAGCTGATGGCTTACCTGCTGAGCTGTTTAAGAACGGAGGCAAAGCTCTATTTAAATACATTCTCGAGCTTCTATTCAATCCCCAAGGAAGGCGATCCTTCTTTTTGTGCCAATTACCGTGGGATAAGCCTTCTTAATATCTCGTATAAGGTCCTGTCAAGCGTTTTATGTGAAAGAAAGTTTTATGTAAACGAACTGATCGGACCTTATCAGTGTGGCTTCAGACCTGAAAAGTCCACCATCCACATGATTTTCACGCTACAAAAAATCTTGGATAAGACTCAAGAAGTCAACACCCAACATCTTTTTATGAACTACAAGGCCGCCTTCGACAGCCCAATAAGGAAGCACCTTTACTCCATCATATCTGAATTTGGCATTCCTGTAAAACTAATACGACTTTGCAGAAAGACACTAAGGAACACCAGCAGCGCAATTAAAATCGGGAAGGAACTCTCCCCACCATTTGTTACCAAACGAGGTTAAAGAAAAGGTAATTCCTTATCGTGCGACTTTTTCAACCAAATGATGGAAAAGATTATCCGAGCTGCTTATCTGAGACGTAGTGGCACAAGAGTGATATGCTGCTTGCGTATGTTGATGACATCGATATCATTGGCCATAAATCTCACGAAGTCAGTGCATCATTCTCCAGATTAGAAAGAGAGTCAAGTCGGATGGATCTGGCAGTGAACGCAGATAAGACGAAATACTGGGTGTCAACAAACAAATAGTTCCAGCGTCTTGGAACCCACGTTACAGTTGATAATACCTCCTTCGAAGTTGTGAAGGACTTAGTTTATCTGGGATCCAGCATAAACTCAACCAACGACATCAGCATTGAGAGCGAATTGAGAAGCAGCGCCCTAACCCGAGGAACAAAAATCACGCTCTATAAATCGCTCATCATGCCCGTCCTACTTTATGCATCACAAACCTGGACGCTGAGCAGTTCAGATGAAAAGACTTTAGGAGCATTCGAGAGAAAGATTCTTCGTAAGATCTACGGACCAATCTGCGTCATTGGCGAGTACCGAATACGATGGAATGATGAACTGTATGAGCTGTACGCTGACATCGACATAGTTAAGTGCATTAAAATCGAGCGGCTTCGCTGGCTTGGTCATGTTCAGCGCATGAAAGACGATGCTTCAGTAAAGAAAATATTTGATTCCAAGCAGAGGACAACTTGACGAAGCGACAACTGGCGCCAGCAAGCGAGAGACAGAAATGGCTGGTGCAAATTCTTAGATGAGGTCAAGACCGACATACGGTTGTAGCGCCAACTAAGTAAGTAAGTAAGTAATCAGTTGCCAACAATTATTGTAGTTAGTTCTCGTGAATTTTTGTTAGAGTGCATCTTTTGTTGTAGCATTGAAAAATTACAAAATATTGTTCCTAAAGTAAAATTTATCCAAAAAGCAAACGTTGATTTTAAAATTATTGAATCGCTAGGAAATAACACTCCAGAAAAATTTTCACTCTATATCATGATAGTATTGATACGTCAGTATTGATATTGATCTGATACGTGACATAATATCTTGGTCTCAAGTAATAGCAGCATATTTCAAAAACATTGCAACAGGCAACATGACAACATTTCAGAGGGCACTTCCAGCTCTTCAAATTAATATTTACAACTAATAAATAAAATTTATTTTGATACAAGTTTTTTATAAATATGTATTACATATAGTCAAAGTAATAACTAAAATAAGCCATTCTTTTTTTTTATAAACCTTTAAAATTTTGACAGAAAGAAGTTCAAAAACCAAGATATGCTGTTATTACTTTTCCCGGATAATTGTAGTGCCAGGTCTTAGCTTTTAATGTCGTCATGCACCAGTTCTTTTTATGTTGCTGAGTTAGACGAAGTTGTTTATTGGCAATCAACTTTTAAAACGCCGATACACGAGTAATTGTTTTTTCTCTTCTACTTTAATACAATGATAGAAGTCTGTATATTTGATATTTGCTTTACTGTGTAATCATTCTAAGCTTAACTTTCGAGTGGCAATGATTTTAATATTGGAAAACATACATATTGCCGACTTTCAAACATAATTTTTTTCATTTTGAACATGCTATATTTTTGAAGTGTGTGCCTAATAAATATTCTATCTTTCTTTAGCGTTTATATATAAAGGAATAAAAAAAGCATTTCATAAGTTGAGGAAAAGTTAATAAATTTATTTTTTAGGCTTATCTTGTAATTTTGGCTGTAATAAAAAATTCGTAACAACTGCAAAGTTCAACTTTAGTATGTATTTACACCATTTATCATAATAAATTTACAAAAAATACATCTTAATCCACCTGCGCGAAAAACTTTTGAATTTTGATTATTGTTGCTTATCATGCGTAACTGGGGCGCTAAGTGTTTCAGATACAGTGAGTACCATTCATTAAACGCAATTTTTTGTTGTTGCTGCCTCCAAAGTATATGCCAAAGACTACGGAGTAGGAAACAATTTACAAAAAAAAAAGCGATGAAGGTTCGTAATACATAATAGTGAAGTCTACACTACGGTTCTTGTTTAGATAATTTTTTTAGCTCGGTTACTCAAAATTTACAGGTTTTCTTTTGTCTCCTTAAATAAAAAAAGTTCTCCTAAAATATTGAAATCCTTCGAATTGCACTACATACAAAAAAGTTCAAGCATTAATTTAAGTGTCTGCAGTTGGGTAATAACCGGTTACACTGTTATACGATGGTTGATTAGGTTCGGTTGTCGTTGTCATCGAAAATTGTGCATGATGTATTTTTAAGTTAGCCACTTTGCTGTACCACCAACGCACAGCACAAGCGAGAGTTGTTCGCCATGGATAAACAAAAGTTTCTATATTTTTTCATTCTTTTACTTATTTCCTTAGTTACAAAATTCGTTTAAAGTGTGAGTTTAGCGTAAATTTATGCCATGATAAAGATTTTTGTGCTCGAGCCAAAATTGCAAAATTTATCTACATACCATACATAGCGCTATACATAACAACTCTCCCTCAGTCTCGTCCTGCCGCCACACTTATACTTCAAGGAAATGACAGCTTTATGGTAAAGTCATCAGTGAACATCTTTGAACGTGAAGATGAACAATACCGTTAGCGCCATCTTTGTTTGTATTTGTTATGGCGCGCGAACAATTCCATTTAAGTCAAGTTAATGAAATTTGCATTCTAACGATTGCAGCATAGCGCTGCAACAGCATTCTATAGCAGTCCATCTAGATATCTGCTCATGTTTCAATTTTAAAAAAATAAGAAAAAAGTGGCCATCTGCTTGCTGCTGAACAAAAAGCTTGTTACAAGAAAATTTTGTATTTCTTATTGCAACCCAGTTTTGTTTTTTTTTTTTTTGCTTAGTTAAAGAAAGGTAAAAAATGTTCTTTAACTTGGTTGAAATTAGTTTACTAACTGATAGCAAAAATTAAATAGTTGCTTCGTGGAGGAATTAAAATAATTAAAAAAAGTTTTTATTTTCTCGGGATGTGTTCAAGCAGGATATTTTTTTCTTTTTAATTTTATTTTAAAAATAAACAACTTTGAACAAAAAAATGCATTTCTACACGCGATAATTATTCAATAAATATCTTAGGCATTTATTTATATCATAATAAGAAAATACACTTTTTTAAAGTAGCTTAAACTGTGTTAATATTGCAATGATATTATGATTTTACTTGTGCGATTACATAAATCTGTTTTTGTTAGTGATTTACCGCCTAATTTTGTGTATCGAAAACGCAAGCAAACGACAAGCAAGATACGAGAAGGAATAGAATTTTTTATAGAAAAATGTATTGCTTCTCGTGTCGTACTTGTTCTTTCTTCGCTTGCGTTTTCGATATACAAAATAACGCAGTTAATGAGTGCCACGTCGCACGTTTTTGTACGACACCTTATATTTCCTGGAATGCCACGGATTGCTTTACATTTGACCTTGTCAGGTGTTGTCGTGGGATACTTCATAAAATTTTTAATACTTGTAAAGTAAGCTGACAATAGCGAACAGTTTTTGTCCATAGAGCTATGATGATTTTTGTTTTGCTTTATGACAAAAAACTCTCTGCGGTGCATTTTATGTTTCATTATTTCTGTGTCGATGAGCAATAAATGCTTAAGTTGACTAATACAAAACTATGTTATTGATATACCTGTGTTCCACACATAAAGCACTATAAACACACAAAATATTGAGCTTCTAGTGTGTCTTAAGCCAACGTTATGACACAATACCAATAGGCCCTTTCATATAACTTTTATGGCAATTGCAAACTTTGAAGCAAGATTTCTCGAAATTTTGAAACTAGACTTAAGCTGTTATTGCTTATCGACACAGATTTATTGAAATTGACATTCTGTTCAGATTTCAATTTAAAATACTAAAGAAAATAAAGTATAAACTGTATGCTTGAAATAAGGTATAAACTGTAATTCATAAAAAAAAAAATTAAACACAGTATACACACGATTATATTTACACTTGATTATGTTGATCACACAAATTTTACTGTACGTAAATATTTAATTTTTCCGAAGCGCATATTTTGGAAAAAAATCAATGAAGCATTAAACAGAAAAGACAATTTATGTATAACAAGTTATACATAAATTCATGTACAATAAGGACCAAATCGTCTACACTATTTCATAAATATTGTCTCTTTCATAAATGTTTAGAAAATGTTTCGTAAACTTTTTGTTTTAGTAAAAGTAGAAGGCATTGGCTAAATATGATAAAAAAATAATTGCGGCAAGGAAAGAAACATTTATTAAATTTGTTTTTTAATTACTAAATTACTTAATTAATTAACTACCTAATTACTTAATTACTAAATTGAACAACAATATTGCCAGTCTGTCAGACATGTGACGTGATTTGTCTCCACGTGACGATATGTAAATAAAATACTTAAAATAAACTGTGGGCTTTATTTAAAATCATTTTACGATGAAAGTATGTTTATGTGTGATAAAAGTGTGACTTTAAAATATTTCTACCCAACGCTGTAGATAAGGTGGGTTCAGGGGGTTCAAACCTTTCCACTCATTCTTTTATAATGAATAAAAGCATAAATATTCCAAATTTTTTAATTTTGCCAAAACATGAAGATAAATTGAAATTTTCTATGCTTAGTTTGGTTAGAAAACATTTAGTTAAATATAATAATTTATTTTTGCCTTTGTATTGTTACTAACGTGCTACCGTTTGCAGAACGTATGCATATAAATTGAACAAAATTATTCTGAACTAGGCAGTGAAATTAAAATTATAACACCGTACGACAGCACTTTTCACACACGAAGTAAACCATATACACGTGAGACTAGAGGCAAAGGATAGTAAAACTGCGTTCTCACATTACCTTTATAACGTCAGGTTTTTTTTTTAAATGACTTTTCAGTTACTAGGCGTATTTGTTTAAATGTTTTTAAATACTCAAAGCCTTACAAACATAACAATATGGGCATCAAATGAAAGAAGACAATCTCTTTTATAAAAGAAACTACGCTGTGACAATACATTAGCTTAATCAGTTTTACGAAATTAGTTTTATTTACATATGCTTGATTTGAAAATTTATGAAAAATTTTCAATTTGTGTGAAGTAAAAAAACTTTCATTACTTTTAATCCCAAACCAAAAGTGATTTTCGAATTTTGTTTTTTTAAAAGAGATTTTTCTCTTTCATTAAATACATGTTTCATTAAATACATGTCGAGAAAGTTTTTTTAAAAAAAGTTCTGAAGTTCATGACAAAAATTTAGAACGCAGTTTACTATCCTCTGCCTATAGTTTCACATGTATACGGTTTAATTTGTTTGTAAAATTTATTTCCGATAATTGTGGTACGGTGTAATTGAAGTTGCCACCTTTTCGTTAATTTATTAGCTTAACGTAAGAGTGCATTTCATTGGCATATTTGTCAGTTACACAATTTCTTGAGCTGTATGTGATTATCGTCGAGTGCTTACAAGATTTTTTTACCTCAAATTCTATCCGTGACACTTCGTCTCAAGCAAACCAATAAATGTGATCAGTTACGAGACCAGAATTTTTGGTTGCGGTTCATTTAAGGGCCCATTAAATTTTTTAAGAGAAAAACCCTGCATTCAAAATTTTTTTATAAGCAAGTATTTATTTCAGGAATGTTTTTTAACATTATAATTATATAAGTTTTGCAGAAAATTTTGTGAATTTTTGCTTGACATATATTAATTACTATAGCAGGAATCCATAGTTTAGTGAAGCACCTAATATATGCGGTGGATACAATTTTTTGGAGTTTGTTCATTTAAGAAAAAATCTATTTCGGTTCTGCACAAATTTTTAAACTTTTAATCGGGGTTTTTTGAAATGTCATTTTTGCTAAAATGGTAGTTGAAAACCCGATTTTTGACTAAAAAATTCACTTATTTTGGGTTATAAAAAAAGCATTTCTCTAAAACAAAAATTGAACGATTAAAAACACCATTTGTATTTGAATTTGAATTTATTATTAAAATTATATTGGCATACAAGATTGACTCTTTTAAATGCAACGAATTTAGATAATTCTAAATGTAAAGTTAAAATAACAGTTGGGATAACAACATTAAAAAGATACTGAAAAAATATATTTTAAAAAAATAATATATATAATAAAAATAAAAACAATAATAATAATGATTAATATATAGATTGTTTAAAAATTAAAATTCATCAATCAAACTGAAAAACATTGATAGGAAAAGAGATATAGCAAAATGATTTTATTTAAAAGATGGGTAACCGTTGTAGTATAGGAAAGTTAAGTTTAGAGGATTTAACTAAGGAGAAGTAGAGTTAAGAGAAATATTCGTAGATTAAGTGCTTGAATTTCATCATTTTGTTGATGCGTTTTGTATGATTTGGTATAGAGTTCCAGAGTCTTATTGCGCTAATGAAAAAAAATTTCTACTAGATTCGATGTATCTAAAATGCGGAACTAAAAGAAATAAATTTCTAGTGGATCTGCAGAATTGAATTTGTTCAAACAAGTAGTTTGGACTTTTCGATGTTATAAGTCTGTGCAGAAATATACAGTTTCTTGAATTAAGATATTGTGTGATACTGCGACCAAGTATGCGGTTGCTAAAAGTAGATATATGGTCAAACCTTGGGATACCGTGCACATAGCGAGCTGCATTGTTGACTTAATGCAGAATACTCATTAAACTTCGGAATAAGTGATCAGAGGCACAAATTATTGTATCACTAATTTACGCCTAGTTTCAGTGGGAACAAACGATGCAGTTTTTCTTAAATTTCGTAAGAAATAATAAACTTTTTTAACACACTATTAATATGGTCTTCACATGTAAGAGAAGAGTTCATTACAAATCCTAGATTAATTACTTTGTTTATAAAGTTAAGCTCAGTGCCACTTAGGAAAATAGGAGGTAGATCACTAAATGTACATCTGGATTTCACTACTGGCAGGACATACGATTTTAGAGGATTCAACCTTAGTTTATTTTGAACAGCCCATTTGCTGATTGCAGCCAAGTAAGTCTTCATAAGTCCTTTCACATAAATCTTCAATGAGGCAAGTGGATCGGGAAAGATAGAGTTGCAGGTCATCTGCGTATGCATGCATTGATACACTTGTACATACAGAAAAAATGTCATTAAGAAATATTGTAAACAGAAGTGGCCCAAGTACTGAACCTTAGGGTACCCCACTACCAATAGTTCTGTAGCTTGAGTAATTATTCCCTACCTTGACCCTTTGTTTTCTTCCCTCTAAGTAGCTTTTCAGAAGATGCACCGCAGAATTCGAGAAGCTGAAGCAGATTTCCAACTTTTACAAAGGATAATGTGGCTTACACCATCAAAGGCTTTACAAAAGGCCAAGAGACAGACTAGGGTGAGATGACCTTTATCAAAATATGTCCTGATATCGTCTAAAATTTTTACTACAGCAGTGGAACAACTGTTGCCAGAGCGAAAACCGGACTGAAGAGGTGATAAAACATTGTGTACGCCAAGATGATTGGATATCTGCTCAGCCATAAGCGATTCAAGCACTTTTGATAGGGACGAGAGAAGACTTATTGAACGGAAATCACTGGGTATAACTGCCTTAGGCTTTTTGCTTATAGGTATTATCGTGGCGGTTTTCCATATTGAAGGAAATGTAGAACTTGTAAGGCAGTGATTGAAAAAGTGTACGAGAGGGCTAATTTTACTTTACAAGAGCATACATTTTAGAAGCGATCCTTAGCATAGTTTTTGAGAAATTCCTCCGGTATGAAGAACAACGCGTTTAATGTTTTAGAAGTAGTAAGTTACAGTATAATTTTCTTTGGCCGTTTGTGCTTATAGCTAACTACAACAATTTTTATTCAATTGACTTACAACTTTCTGATATTATTTTAAGGATGTTATACACTCCGAAAATGTAAAAAAAATTGATTTCTGGTCTCCGAAAAGCTTTAATGGGCCTTTAATACATATAATATTTTCATTTACTTCAACTCTGACTACACAGTTGCAAAAAATTTAAAACATCTAAAAGAACGTTTCAAACGTATAAATCTTGTAGTCGAAACATCGGAAAATTTTCGGAAGAACGATAAAGAAGTATTTCAAGATAAATTTAATAAAATAAAGATATTCTTCTATTAACTTGGGATGAAAAAAAGTAAGCCTTGTTTATCAAGATGCGATGTAGTTGCAGAAACAGCAGAACATTTTTATTGAATTAATCTTTACAATAAAATGAAATTTCGATTTCCAACGCAAATTTCAAATAATTACAAATTTTTAAAACATATTTGTTAAGTTAAATATTAAACCTTTTCAAACTGCTGTGAGGGACTTGTGACCAAATAAAATAGATATAGAAAAGAAAAGATGGTTGGAAAACAGCTTTTCTAACACATAAATTATTTTGAAGCGACAAATGTGTGTTTAAAATTAATGTTTCCGCAATTTTACAAAATTCTGGAAATAATTGTAACTCTGCCCTTTGATGCAGATTCCAGTCAACATTCATTTTGCATATTAAAGTGTTTGAAAAATTGGCTTTTAATTCTAATGGAGCGGAACGCCTTACTGGTTAAGTGCTATTAAATATGCAAACGGATATTACTGTGAACAAGGAAACTGTCATCGACACATCGAGCTTCGCGCTCGAAAAGAATTAAAGAAAGAATTATGTAAGTATCTGAAACTATGTAAATATTTTTAAAATGTCTGTTTTTGTTGCTGGATAAAATTTCAAATAAACTAAAGTTTTTTCTAAATGACCTTGTTATTTATTATGTTGATTTTATATGATTTAAATACAAATTCTAAGTTTGATAGTTTAAATCATACTTGATTTTAAATACAAATTCTAGTTGTTTGATAGTCTAAAATCGTTTATTGAGCTTTAGGTCAAAGTCAGAACAATTAATTGCTCTAACGAATTTTTTCAAAGAAACAACAACAACAAAATTTTTCAATATGAAAAGGAAAACATTACTAGCTGATTTTATTGCAATTTCGGCCCTGCTAAAGGCTTCATCAGAAAGCTTTGTGATACGCCGTGCAAGCGCGAATTAGCGCAGTGCACCACAGAGACGATGAGATTTAAGTGCCAATTTATCAGTTTTTCTCCAATTTCATATTTTCATGTTTGTTGTTGTATTTTTGCTTTACGTTAGTCCTTATGCTTATGTTATTATTATGGAGTCCAACAGTCTGTTGGAAGTCTTCTACTAACAAAGCATGGTTAAAGACTAAAGTAAAGCACAAAGCTTCTGATGCAGCCTTTATCAGGGCCGAAATTGCAATAAAATCAGCTAGTGATGTTTTCCTTTTCATGTTGAAGACGTTGTTGTTGTTGTTGTTTCTTTGGAAAGAGTCGTTAGAACAATTAATTGTTCCAGCTTTGACCTAAAGCTCAATAAACGATTTTAAACTATCAAACAACTAAAATTTGTATTTAAAATCAAGTATGATTTAAACTATCAAACATTGAGAATTTGTATTTAAATCAAATAAAATCAACATAATTTCAAATAAATGAAATGTCATTAACTTTTTTCACTTCGATTGTTGAAATCAGTTCAGAACTTTTAAAAGATCTTAATAAAATGCAAATAAAAAAAAAGCAGAGTATAATCTATTTAATTAGACAAAAGGACTTCGCTCCCAATGAGTAAATTTAGAATTGGCTGTAAAATAACCTCAAAAAATTAGTTCAATTTGTCTGTACGTGACCGTGGAAAGTCCTAACGCACAATTGCTGTGTAAATGGACATTGTGGATAGAACGTAGTTGTTCTTTTGAGTGTAATGTTTTTCTTTTATTTTGCATTGCATAAAACGCAAGCCCTTCGAATCGTTTCATTATTATCATCTACCATTTTGTGATGATGTGTTTGCGTAAGTTCGATGTAGGTTGCAGAGATGAAAGATCTAGAAGACCATTAGCAATTCCTTCGTGGAAAAAGTGGATGTTCATATTGGCATTGGTAGCTGTCTTATAACCAATGCATTCATTTACCATTGAAAGGCCAAGTAAAACTTCGATTGCTAATTTGCTATGCCATTTTAAAACTTTGCGAAGGGTATAAGCTTAGGACGCCATTTGGTCGGATGGATCAATGCCTGATTTTAATTTGCTATACTCAAGAACCGCTAGGGTTTTTCCTTTACTCGTTCCTTAGATCTCGATCTTTGACTACTTGATGGCTCATCAAGATTAGTTTGTTCGTTCGAAGTGAATACTGTCACTGGATCATGTTTTGTAGAAAGCATTCTGACTTCCCGCTGGTCTTTAGAATTCAGCAAAACTATCCCATTCTCTTTTTCTACGGCCAAAACTATCCCATTCTCTTTTTCTCATATTTCTTGTTTTCACTAAAGTTACCAACAACATGTATCCTTTGATGTAGCATTGAACGAGCGAGTTCAAAGCTGGTATAGTATTTATCCACAAATAATGTTCGACCTTCTTCTTTCAATTAGCGCTTAAATCTTTGCATACGTTTTTTGCCAAACCGACTTCTCTCAATCCAGTAGATGACTTGTCAGAATAAGTTTTTACTGACCAAAGAGCAAAGTTTAAGGATGCGTCTGATTGGGAATATATTGACGGAAAGCTAGTTTATCTCTTTCTGAAATTATTGTCTCATCATTTACTATATTTCAACCTGGTACCTAAACTCTTTGAAATCGCATTTGAAGCGTATTTAATAGGGGTTGTATTTTAACAAGCCGATTGCCTGGTATAATGGAATTATATTCCGAAAAGTGTATTCAACTGAGCAATAATTGAAAATGATTTCTCGACATAGTTTTTGCAGGAATTGTAAAACTGATGTTTGGACTAATAATCCACAATAGATCCAACTCCCACCAAACCCATCCGCGCGTGTTTGTTTGTTCGTGTCTAATCATCGTTGTCTAAAAACAGGAAATATGAATCCGAACGAGGAAATCTGCTGGAATATGCCTGATTTTCCGATAAATGTTAAGGCCTTCTGGCGCGATGAAAATGGAGTCCAACGGACGCTATTTTTGAAAATTCGCTTGCATCTGATGAGCTTAATGTTGGGTGCTCGTCAACGTCCATATACCAATCGTCATCATCATCATCATCCTCAAGATCAATATCAATATCAAGATCAGCAGAATCAGTATCCAAATCATCTGTCAGTCAATTTTCTTTAACGTTTAGTGGAGTAAAATGTTTTAGCTAATTTTATTATTAATCTTTCCAATATTATTTTCAAACATATCCACCCCTTTTCAGTCATCCTTTTGGAAGAAAATTGCCAAAAACAGTTCTATGCTGTTATTACTTCTGAGGTGATTCTTAGAGGGGTCAAATGTATATGATGGTCCCATTACGTTTTCAGTCAACATTTCTTTTAAACACCTTTAGCATCTACCCTAGAGCATCTACAGTTTTTGAAGAGTTGAAAATGTGGAAGTTATATCTGAACCATAGAGATTCCATTCAGCCTCTGAATGCCACTCAGAAAAAATATACAGAAAATCTAGAAAAATAGCACCCAATCGTTAGAAAATTGGGTTTTATTTAGAGCCATGGCTGATTTTTTAAAAATGAAGTACATATTTTTCTTTAAACTGACACCAGAAGTGTGAAATAGTTTATGAAAATTATCCAATCATTTACGAACAATTTCGCTAAATTTTGAAAAACTTTTAAGTTACTTATAGAAAACGGCTATAACAAAGAGAAACATTTTCTATGAAAATAAGAAATTTTCTACCGTTTATTAATAAATAAAATAACTAAGAGAAAAGTTTTTAATGAAAATGGAAATTATGAATAAAATTCATAGAAAAATATATCTGTAATAAAAAAGAACTTCCAGGGTATGAGTTAAAATAACCATTAATTTTTGCAAAAAAAAAACACTTATAGAAAATTTCAGCATCCTGTGAGAATTACGTTTTTTATACTGACGAAAAATTGCAAAAATGTTTATTATAATCATTTGAAAAGATAGGAAAGATCCCAGCAAACATTAAGACTCTTTTTAGATTCTTTTTAGACTCTTATTTAGTAGGCTTTTTCATCATTATGCGCTCAAAAAAGACTCTTTTTTTGAGTATTTTTTCTTAGGTTGAGGGCACCCCGATATGACTTCTTTTAGTGTTTCTTTTATGACTCAAAAAAATGATAATTTTATGACTCTAATTAAATGCTCTATTAAGACTCATATTAAAGACTATTTTATAACCCTTAAAAACCCATAAGGGATTTAAGAATAAATACTCTTTAATGACTCACAGAAATTACTATTTTATGATACTTATAAGTTATTATCAGGAGTTCAATAGCTGAAAACCTCCTCATTCGCTTACTTTATTAAAAACGTACATTTAAAGGAATCACAGGAACTCATAAAACTTAATTTTTTATGGGTCCTTTTCATGAGC
Source organism: Dichetophora obliterata (assembly GCA_963920525.1). NCBI lineage: Eukaryota > Metazoa > Arthropoda > Insecta > Diptera > Sciomyzidae > Dichetophora > Dichetophora obliterata. The sequence goes on along the minus strand of OY986436.1, from coordinate 167,271,151 downwards.
ACTCATAAAACATGCATTAAAAGTTTTCTTTTATGAGTCCTTTTTATAACAACTCTTGAAATACGCATAAAAGTGTTCTTTTATGACTCTATTTTGTGAACACTCACAACAAATGCAAAAAAATTATTTTATGAGTCCCTTTTAATAAAAGTATTATTTTATGACTCCTTCTTAAAAACACTCATAAAACATTCATGAAAAGGATTCTTTTATGAACACTCATAAAACCTGCATATAAAGGATTCTTTGATGAGTTCTCTTTATAAGCACTCATAAAACATATATAAGAATTATTCTTTTATTACTCCTTTTAATGAACACTCATCAAACATGCATAAATCGGATTTTAATATGAGTCTATTTTATAAACACTCATAAAACACGCATAAAAAGGATTCTTTTATAACTCATTTATGACGCATTTTAGAGTCATAATTTATGAGGGCTCATAAAATGTTTGCTGGGATAAATCAACAACAACTACACAGTTTTTTCCCCTCTCGCACTTTACTATACCACAGCCAGTGTTGCCAGAATGACGTAAAATACGTATTTTTTACGTTTTTTGAACCCAAATGGAGTATTTTACACTCGAAAACTTGTTTCTTATGTAAAAACACGCAAAACACAACATTGCGAAAATACCTTTACAGTTGCGGTCATATTTTCATGTTCTGCAACACTGTTTGCATATACTGAGACATTGCAAATTTTTCTTTGTTTTGTGCTTTTCTTTTCTTTTTCTTCGATAAATTTTTGGTGTAAAAATTTAAAATTCGTAAAAACTTGATAACTTTATGCTTATATCAATCATAAAAACTATTTTTCATTTAAATCGGTCACAAATTATCTAATTTATTGGATTCTAAGCATCTTAACTTTATTGAAATCTCATACAAATATAAAACTGTTTAGAAGTATTTTATTTATTTATTAAAGTTTTAATAAATTATACTGGAAAAATCAATTTTGTGTGAAATTAGGTTGGCCTTATTTTAATTAAACAATTTAGTTTTATTGAAGTAATCAAAATACAAAGAAATAAGTTTTATGTAGAATCTGTGAAACAAAAGAGAAAGAAAAGAGCGATAAAACGTTAGTGGGATGAAATCGTTCCGTCAAACATGCAACCAGCTTTTCGCCGTTCAACACGTTTAACGTAACGCAAAACAATATAAAACTCCCTACATAATTTAGTTACAGTTCTTGCGACCAGCTTTACGCTGTTCAGCAAGTACTGCAAGCTACAACAACAATGCATCGTTAAGTCATGCGACCAGCTTTACGCTGTTCAGCAAGCCAAGAACGGACATTGCTGTAATAAAGAATATAAAATGAAAACTACAACAACAACGTGTTGCAAAGGCAAGCGACCAGCTTGACGCTGTTCAACTAACCCAAAACAGACACTGCTGCAATAGAAAACATCATGAGCGGCTGCAACAACAATGCACTGCATAAGCAAACGACCAGCTTGACGCTGTTCAGCTCACCAAAGCAGACACTATTGCAGCAGTGTTCCTTACCTGGACTGATCCGTGAACGCATTGCACGATAATGACAATTTTGTTCGTTTGATCGCCCTTTTATAGTCAGAAAGCTCATGCACTGAGCTTTCTAAACAATACAATGAAGTTAGGTGAAGTTAAAATAAAGCTTTCGCAATTGTAATGAAGTTAGTCCTAATCTAATTCTAAAATAATAATAATCCAAATAAGGCTTGACAGCTAGATGGCACTGCTATTGGGCGGTTCGGACTGCTACAGACTCCCCCTTTGGCGTGCGGATATCGCCCCTTCGCTAGCACGACAACATCTTAACTGATCTTCTTCTTTGGTCGACCACGTTTCTTTATTGGATGAACAGGAACAGGTGTATCATCATTGTTAGAACCGTTGTATACAGTGATTGCTGACGCATGATATGATCCCAGTGGTGTATCTAAATTATCAGGCGACGCGATTTCATACGTTGTTGACCCAATCTTTCTTGTGATGACATACGGACCATCTCGCTTAGGTACAAATTTGGAAGTTATGCCCTTAGATCCTTGACTTAAAACGTGTGTGGTAATTAAGACTTTTGTACCAACATCAAAGTTTGGTTGAGGCCGTCTATGAAGATCTGCTTGAACTTTGTTTTTATCCTGCATACGTTGCTCATTTTCTTTAGCAGTCATAAATGAGTTGACCAGATTTCGTAGATATGGTGTAATTTGTGGAATGAAAGTCTCCCTCTCGACAATCTCTCTGACATCATGCTGGACATCATTAAGTGTGCGTAACTCTCTTCCAAATGTTAAATATGATGGTGTGAACCCTGTGCTTTGACATTTAGCGGTGTTCATTGCGAAACGAATAGCTGCTAGGTTCTTGTACCAAGTTGTGTGCTCTTGCTGCACTAAAATAGCTAATTGTGCTTTGAGATCTCGATTTCGTCGCTCTACGGGATTAGCTTCGGGGTGGTAGACGGGCGTAAATTGTTGTTCGACTCCGAGGCAAAATGAAACTTTTTGCATAATCGCTGAAATAAACTGAACTCCATTGTCTGACTTGAGGCGCCTAGGTATCCCAAAGCGGAGGAATATTTCTTCGACGAGCAGCTTAGCACACGCTTCCGCTGTTGCTTCTTTTATTGGAAATATCTCTGTCCATCTGCTTGCAACATCTTCTGCAATAAATATCCATTGGTATCCATCGTCACTCTGTGGTAGTGGGCCAAACAAATCCACTGCAACTACCTCAAACCGCTATCTGCTGCTAGTTGTTTGCAAAAGACCATATGGTTTCATATTTGAGGCCTTGAAACGTTGGCATTCAATGCAGGTTTTAACATGCTTTAAAATTTCAGCCCTCATACCAGGCCAATAATACCTTGTCACGATTCTAGCAATAGTCCTCTCTCCACCGTAGTGTCCCGCTGTGCTATCGTCATGGTAGCGCCTTAAAATTTCATCTCTCCCTTGAACTGGAACGACATACTGAGCATCATCTTCGTCATCATTACCATAGCAATACAAAATTCCATTGTTCATTAGGTAACCTCTATTGATCCATCGATGCATATTTTCATCTGCAGATTCTAAGGAGTGAATAATTTCTTTAATTTTATCGTCTTTTAGTTGTTCTTCGCGAAGTTCAGAAATACTTTTCTTTGGAAAATCAATATGAATTGAAAGAATGCTTTGTACTGGTATTACGCCTTGCTCCTGAGGAGGTCGTGAGAGCATGTCAGCTACGGCATTTGTTTTTCCTGGCACATACTCGACTTTAAAATTATATTGTTGTAACTGCAAAGCCCATCGAGCTAAGCGTCCTGAAGGCGTTTTTACTGTTAATAACCATTTAAGAGGTTGATGATCTGTCATGAGAATAATTTCTTCTCCATCGATGTAGCCTCGAAACTTTGCGCAAGCCCAAACAATGGCAAGAGCTTCACGTTCTGTTGTAGAGTAGTTAATTTCAGCTTTCGTAAGCAAACGGCTGGCGTACTCTATTGGATGTTCGTGTTCTCCCTCCCCCTGGAGTAGAACTGCTCCAAGTGCATAAGCGCTGGCATCAGTTTTTATTATAAAAGGCTTGTTGTCTTCAGCTTGCTTCAGAATTGGCGATGTCACTAACTTTTCCTTCAGTGTGTTATATGCGATGCGCTGTTCTTCTCCCCATTTCCATTTAGCATTTTTCTTGGTTAATTCTGTCAGTGGCCTTCCAATTTTCGAGTAACCTTCGATAAAACGTCGATACCAAGAGCACGTTTGAATGAACGATATAACCTCTTTGACGTTCTTAGGTTCATTTCTTTGACATATTGCTAAAGTTTTTTCGGGATCAACGCTAATGCCATCTGAAGTGAGAACATGTCCTAAATATCTCACATGTGAACAACAAAAATTACATTTTGCATTATTTGCTTTTAACCTGAAAAGATTAAGCCTTTCAAAAACAACATCTAGATCCTTTAAATGATCAGAAAACGACGAGGAGCAAATAATTAAATCGTCTAAGTACGCTAAAATATTTATTTGAGAAATTCCTGATTTAAACCTATCAATCAAACGTTGAAATGTCGCTGGCGCATTTCTTAAACCAAACGGCATTCTTTTGAAGCTATATGTTCCAAACGGAGTAATAAAACATGTTTTGGCATAGTCTTTATTTGCAATTTTTATTTGGTAATAACCAGATTGTAAGTCAATTGTACTCATACATTTTGTTATTTTGGCAGCATGCAGCAAATCATCTATCCGTGGAAGCGGATACTTATCTGGGATCGTGATGCCATTAAGTTTGCGATAGTCTATGCAGACTCTTAAACCACCGTCCTTTTTGGGTACCATTACTACTGGTGACGTCCATGCAGATTCACTCTCTTCAATTATGTCGTTTTCCAGCATCTTCTCTACTTCATCCTTGAGCTCACGAGTTCTCGCAAACGACAACCTATATGGAGGTGATGAAATGGGCGCATGGTCAGCAGTGTTGATGCTATGTTCAGCATATGGAGTTGGCTCATTTATGGCGCTGAAAACGGTTTCATGTTTCTGTAAAATATTTTCTAGCTGCTCCTTCTCGGACAATGAAAGTTGACTTCCGTCAGATTCTTTTAAAATTTTGAAGTCTATTGCAAATAGCTTTGTAAAAATTGCGTCGTCGTACGCTTTTTGGTTGAAGACAACTCCTTCAAATAGGTCGGTTTTCTTTTTTGGTGATTGAATGTGAAGCGGCAGTGCATCTCGGAATATATTATGAATCGAGTTTGGCGAATAATCGTTTTGCTTCACATTTTGCATCACTATCTCGGGCCCAAAGTTTTCGAAATCAGATACATATGTTGACTTATTTTGTTTATTAACGTTTTCTACGGAGTCTTCTGGCTTTCGTTTGTAAACATTGATGGTTTCTAACAAATTCCGTGATTCTTCATCCACAAAATCGAACTGCTGCTCAGGACATCCCTCAAACGACCAGAATCTCTGACCCATGTTTAGCACAATTCCGGCTTTTTGCATAAAGTCAGTGCCAATCAATGTTCGATTCCCGACAGCATTTGGTAATATAAGGAACGTTATGTTCAGGCATTTTCCACCAATGACTATTTTGCTTTCCGTTGACAAACAGTCCTGTTTAGATGTGCTTCCATCCGCTAGCTTGATTTCATATTTGATGCTTTCATACTGACATTGCTTCAAATCCATTATGCGTTTTAAATTTTCACTAGCAACACTTAATCGAGCTCCAGTGTCAAAATAGACCAGGCCAGGCACTCCAAACAATTGAGCCTTGGCAGTCGGAATTTTATATTCAATTTTTTTCATCGATATTGTGTTGAAATGCACTTGCTCACTTTGATTCGACGTTTTCTTACAATTTGGGCAATTGGCTCTTATGAACCCTGGCGTATTGCATCCGTAGCATGCTAGTTTTGCTTTTGCAAGGACTACTGGAGCATTCGCCTGCGTTTCTTTTGCCTTAGCCTCCTTCTTCTTAAAACACACTTCTTGCGTATGTCCTTTTTTACGGCAAAAACTGCAACGCAAAGGACCACCACCAACATTGACCGACGACTGCTCTGCGCTTTTGTCCTTTTCGGCTTGAAACTGTTCTGCTTCTCGCGCATCCTTAAGCAGGTCATCAAAGGTGTTCACTTTGTGCCTCATAACACGCTCACGAACATTTGCGTGTAATAATCCAAAGATTAAATCGATTTGGTCACGCTCAATAGGGATGTGTGTAAGTCGTGCGAATAGTGCTCTCTTCTTTCGAATAAATACATCAGTAGACTCGTTCCTTTGTTGTTTTGCCTCAAAGATCTCGGCATACACACGCCATGCAGGCTTAGGAGGTGAAAAACTTTCACGAATCTTTTTAACGACATCATCAAACGTTGCTACACCATCTTTCACGCCACGCCACCACTCCGCTGCGTCACCCTCAAGCAACATCGGCATACCACCAACTGCATCCTTATCCAGCACTTTTTCGACAGTTTTGAACGTTGTGATCGCTGCAATAAATTCTTCGACTTTGGACGGGTCGCGCTCCCCTTTATAACGAGCAGTACACGCGCTGAACGAACCCTGTTTGACGTTGCTTAAACACACCGCCTCCATCAGCTCCTTAAATTGCTCTGCTGTCAAATTTGTCATGCTTGTTGCTGTATTTGTTGTTGCTGTTGTTGTTATTGTACGTTGCGTTGCACTTCTTAGCTCCAGGTTGCATAAATTTCGGGCCCCACGTTGGGCGCCAGTTTTAGAAGTATTTTATTTATTTATTAAAGTTTTAATAAATTATACTGGAAAAATCAATTTTGTGTGAAATTAGGTTGGCCTTATTTTAATTAAACAATTTAGTTTTATTGAAGTAATCAAAATACAAAGAAATAAGTTTTATGTAGAATCTGTGAAACAAAAGAGAAAGAAAAGAGCGATAAAACGTTAGTGGGATGAAATCGTTCCGTCAAACATGCAACCAGCTTTTCGCCGTTCAACACGTTTAACGTAACGCAAAACAATATAAAACTCCCTACATAATTTAGTTACAGTTCTTGCGACCAGCTTTACGCTGTTCAGCAAGTACTGCAAGCTACAACAACAATGCATCGTTAAGTCATGCGACCAGCTTTACGCTGTTCAACTAACCCAAAACAGACACTGCTGCAATAGAAAACATCATGAGCGGCTGCAACAACAATGCACTGCATAAGCAAACGACCAGCTTGACGCTGTTCAGCTCACCAAAGCAGACACTATTGCAGCAGTGTTCCTTACCTGGACTGATCCGTGAACGCATTGCACGATAATGACAATTTTGTTCGTTTGATCGCCCTTTTATAGTCAGAAAGCTCATGCACTGAGCTTTCTAAACAATACAATGAAGTTAGGTGAAGTTAAAATAAAGCTTTCGCAATTGTAATGAAGTTAGTCCTAATCTAATTCTAAAATAATAATAATCCAAATAAGGCTTGACAGCTAGATGGCACTGCTATTGGGCGGTTCGGACTGCTACAACTGTAATATCTTGTTGGCTAAAGTAAACAATAAGGGACAGATTTTTTGTGTGAGTTTTAGAATTGTTTAGATTCTACAAATTTGGCATTTTATTTACCATTTTCAATTACCAATTTAAATGAATATTAGTTCATGGTAAGCAAAATATTATAAGCGTTTTATGTACTGAACTTTGCTGAACAAATGGAGCGAGTGGGTCTTACAAAAAGTCTAGCATAAAATCAGCATAAGTTGCTTCTAGGTCATCGTAGCGTATGAATTATTTTAATTGTTTTGAAGTGTTTAAAGCGGGCCAGAAATATGTGGCTTGTAAAAGTTTGCAATAAAATTTCGAACGATTTTTAATGTTTATTTGTTCAGCAAAGTTGTTGGTCCGAATAATAGGAACAATTTTGCTGAAGAACGATGAAATTTTTAAATTCAGTTAAAAAAGTGTACAAAAAAGCGCCCAGTGTAATCATTAATTTTATAAAAAAAAATGTTATTTCTTTGAAAATTCAGACGAACCAAGAATTAAATTTTTTGACATCTAGTAGAAGTACTCTGAATTTGAAAGTCGAAAATAGGTGATGACATATTTTCAGAATTAGTTTTAAGAATTTCCACAGCTTTTATTCAACTTTGTCTTTTATAAACTCAAGACTGAACGAGGCAAGCGTTAGTTTAGGGTTTTTAAAATAAAAAGTCATTTACAATTGATTAAAATTATTACAAACACTTTATACTTCTCCACTAAAAATAATCATTTGAAAAAATTTGAAAAAATTATTTTTTGTGTTGAATTGCCGCATGGAAACTATCATATTGATATCAGCACGATTGGCGTCGATATTTTTGTTTACCGATTTGACAAAGAATGTCCCATTTATGTAAAACAATTTGCTTCGACAAACGAAACGATTCAGCGTTCGTGATTTTCAACAACAACATAAGTAGCTACTTAAGCATTTAATGCTTTATTTTTCTCATACAAAATTTTAATTTTTCTATTTATAATTTGTTCTTTTGTGACTTTATTGAAGAAATGATATAATCCAAGGTAAGATATTCGTTTCATTCGGCTCATAACGGATATTTTGGCATCTATTTTATTTTTGTACGATGAATATTAAAGGGTGTAGGTATACTCCAAAGTGTCCATTAGAAACGTTACATGTGCTTGAAAAAATTTGTGCTGTAAGACGTAATTCTACGCTAAAAAATAATGATTAACACGTATTCAGGTCCTATATAAGTCTAACTAACGCTATTAAATCCCTAATTATTCAACTCGAACGAAGAATACGAAGTGCAAGTTACTAAATAAGTTGAAGTATTGTCGTTTTGTTTTGTCTCATATAAAATACTATTGCATAAAATACATGTTTTTTTTATTAATATGCATTAATAAATGTTTATAAAAATAGACATTTCTTTTTTTATATTTTTTCAAAATTATTTGAAATTGACGTATTTTGAATCGACCAATGAATTATTTTTCACAATGACCACAGCTACGCTGTTCAATATAGCGAATGTGTGAGTAGAATGTATTGCTTTGTATTTTATTGCTGTTTTTTATATGGGAAAGAAGTCTTTTTAATCAATAATTTTTACTTATATTATCTATCAAAATATTCTAAAAAACTATATTGTGCACTTGGTATGAGCCCTGTTATGAGATATTATATTTCAAATGATATAAGTTTCATTCGAATGCGTTGTCTAATATCGAATGTAAAAAATGGATCTGTACATTGAAATTTTCTTTGTGTAGGCTACAGCAATATTTTTATTCCATTTTACATTCAGTAAATCTGTGATAATTCGACCTCAAGTGAGTTTATAAGATGGTTATAAGGAAGATATTTTTATAAATGAGGGAAAAAATGGCATCTATCAGTAATAGTGAATGTATCTATAAATTTTTTCAAATTATTTGATGAAAGCACATCTAAAATATACATTTACTATTACTTATTGTCATGAAACCATTATTTTATTTAGTACATTACATAATATTTCAAATAATTACAAAATAGAATGTCACTACAAACAAAAATATAAAAAATGTATGTTGCGACTCTCAGTCAAATTTTAAAAATTAATTTGAAAATAATTTTTTTCAAAATTATTATTTATAAATTTATCAAATCTATAAAGCTGCGATGAAGCTTGGCTTCTGCCTAGTGTCAGAACTTGACGCATCCCATTTTACGTTTTTTTTTTAGACGAAAATATTTTTTCAAGTTTTAAGTCTCTGGCTTATCAATTACCCAGTACTTGAGTTTGGGAGCACTAACATCCCAGCAGCGGATTTGCCAGTGGCTACCATAGAACTAATACAGAATAAATTACCAGGTAAGGAAGCATTACTTTTTTAGTAATGCGTCTGCATATAGCAGAAGTAATTAACTCATACCTCATTACCTGTAATGTAGCATACAAGGAAAAGAAATGCAGTGATTTTTTAACTTAATACAAGTAGTATGTTACTCCATAACTTCTAGGTAATGCTGAAGGGAGGCGATCACTTACCTCCTGTCTCATTCAATGTTAAATGTAAGGCCTTTTATGCATAGTAAGGTAATATAGTCGGAAGTAGTGGTCATTACAAGGTAATTGATGCTTCATATATTCGGAATATATTCCATCCGCTACTGGGATAATACTAAGAAACGTAAACTTCAAAGAAATATTTAAATTATAAATTGCGTGCCTTACATAATTCTTGTTTCTCAGGTACAAACGCAAATTAACGTAATTAAAGATGATTTCAACATAGAATTATACAATATCCAGAAACAATTGAAGCGTTCTCGCGAATAACTTTGCTAGGATAACAAAATTGTAATTGTTCACTTTTATTCATTTTACAAGCACTTTAATTCATTTCTTATTAATTTTTTTGGGTATGCGATAAAAATACCCCAAACTGCTCAAATGCTTACTCAGTTCTGTTTGTATATAATAAAAAAGAGTGATTCTAACAGGTTTTCGCAAAAAAAAAACAGTAAAAAAAAATTTCGTTTTCAACGGTATTCGCGATTATGCTTCAATTGCTTTTCATAAATTTGCGTAAAGTAAATGTTTTTCCTTATGCAATATTCGCATCATTCGTTTAAGTGCATGTTTATGTAAAACGAAACGAAGTCTGAACGTGGTGCAAGACACGGTAAGCAATACATTTTCCCTATAAAATATATTGTTGCCCGTTTCTTTCACGACGTTCATCCTTCGTATGGTTTTACATAAACATGCAGTAAGTGTGCCTACGCCAAGGGCGCTTTAAGCTGCCACGTCCTCATCATCGTCTCCAGCACAATAATCACTCCACAGACAATCATTTAGATAAGCGGCCATTTGAGCCGTAGAGATTAGTTTGCCTTGCTACCAGATAAGAAAAGACGTTAAAACAATAGAAAAATCTCACAACTCTTGAAAAGCCTTACCACGATATCCTCTTTAATAAAATTGTTGAAAACTGTGGTGCGGAAGATATTTTCACACAATATCGAAGGAATTTAATGGTTACAATAATAATGCTCTATCCCGCGGTATTATTTCTACTGCGCCTTAGCTCTGCTTTCTTGTTGTTCTTGAAGGACCGTTTGTCGAAAAGTTAAGTCTCACTTTTACTTTTTGTTGAGATGTAGCAACAAGACCGGATACTTTAAAAGCGACATCCTGCGTTTTCTTAGCAGCTGAAGCAAATACTGATTCTTTAAGGACGATTTGCCATTGCCGATAAAACAGTATTTTGTCCTCTAAAGCGTCCCTTAAGTGTTCTCTGTTGATTTTTTGAGTGCGTGTGTGTGGGTGTTTTTGGTTGGTATATGTTTTGCTTGATGGACAATATTTTCCTTATTGTTTTAATGGCAAAATCAAGTGCTAGGATAACAAAAACAGCAAAAAGACTCGTTTTATTAATTATATCCAAATGTCTGTTTTCGTTTTTTTTTTGCTCTTTGATTCAAGCATTAATTGGCGTTCAGTGTTCCAGATAATGGGCACAACGGACTAGTTTTAGGCCGGAAGTGCATATGTAAAGAAATTTTTCTTAAAAATATGTGAACTAGATAATATGATAGTTACTGGGCGACATTAAAATAAAATAGTTTAAGAAACTTATCTCGGCACTTTAATTTGTAGGAGAATAAAACATTTAACAACTTGTCGACCAACGGTATTTACAAGTGGTATTAACATTACCGGGTCATAAAATATTTATGTAATATATTTTTATGCTTTTTGGCTATAACATAACAGAATCTGGTTTAAAAGTTTGCTTTTGTGTTTTTGACGCTATTTTAGAGTAGTGTGGCGGCATTGGTGTATTGATTAAGTGTGTGGTCCTTAAATAAAAAAATAAACTGGCCATTTCAGCCCTTGGAAGGACTTTGACCTAGCTTCAATTGATCAATTGTGTTGTGCGTCTTATTAAATGATTGATCACAAATGACCGAGAACTGGACCTACGTGTTTTTTGCCGACTCCGAACGGCTTATGTTCTCAAGAAGCTTTATATGGCAATTTTTATTCTCTGAGGTTTGCCATTGTCTGCAGAGAGGTGACGACCGAACAGAAGAATGAATTCAATTGAAAAAACTTTCTGTCTGAGCTGGAATTGAACCCGGGCCACCGCGGTTCTTTAGCTTAGGAGCCACGCACTCTACCCACTAGTCTAGGGCCGCCACAAGGTGTGGTCCTTAAGTCAAGATAATTCTGGTTCAGCCCCCACCATCTGCACAGACTGTTTTTTCTGCAGATATTGGCAAACCTAAGAGAGTTGCCCGAGAAACAATTTGAGTCCAAATTGTCTCAATTTTATTTTTAAAAGCTACAAGTAGAAACGAAAAACTGCGAAGCTTACGAAAAAAATTTAATCGCAATTTGATATTAAGCCGAATGTAAACGAGCTTCAGCGAAGAGGATTCGAGAAAAAATTCATATATTGTGTCAATAAAGTAGCTGATATTTATCGAAACTGGTCTGAGTCTTAACTATAATGTACCCGAAACATACCCAATAAGTACCTCGAAGGTCACCTAAAATGGTACCATAGTAAGTCTGTATTATTTCAATAAAGTGTTAAAAAACGATCGACTATATTTGGACACAATAAATTGACGAGGCATCTTCGTTCGTACTCTGTGCCTGCCCAAGGTGTTCCAGAACTAGTACTTCTTTCGGTGCAGAGGTCGGACAGTTACCGAAACGGGCACCGGACATATATCAGCTACTTTATTGACACAAAAAACGAAATTGTTTCTCGGGTTGAAAACTGCCAAAGAAAGCTTCTCGCGAACACAAGCCGCTCGGAGTCGGCATAAAAGATAAAGTACAAATATTTAGTTTGTACACAAATTATCGAGAACTGGACCAACGTGCTTGTTAAATACAACACGCACAACACAATTTGATCATAAGAACCTCGGTCAAAACCATCTCAAGGGCTGAAATGGCGAATTGTTCTTGTTTTTTTTTATTATTTTAAAGTAGTGAAAAATATTTTGTTTTAGCTAATTCAAACAGTTTATTGTTTTTTTTTTTTTGGAAAGTACTCCATTTACTGCAAGTACAAAAATATATAGCAAACAATAATTTTATTATTTTATGTATTTTTTTTCGAAAAAGGTGCATAGGGTCGAGTTTAGTGAGTACCTAATGGCACTTTGAATGTTACTTTATCTGTAATATTATAAATTGTTTTCATTTACTGTTTGCAATTAAGGAGATCTGTTGCGTAACAGTAAAAATACGTAACTGTTCCCAACGATAGCATATTTTTGATATATACTCCGCGTCATTTATCTTATTGGCTTGCGAAAAATCTGCAATTCGCGTGCACCATTACAAAAAGGCCAGTGCGTGATTTTACGTAGATGCGTGTTGTTTTTTGAAAGAAGTTTATTTTGAACTATTTTTCTATTAAAAGAGGCATTGAATTAATTTATTTTTTATATAAAGCGCGGTTTGTATGGGGGTCATTTTCACGAATTTTTCAAAGTGATATTTAACACTTTGAGGTATACCTACAGCCTTTAATATTCATCGTACAAAGAAAACAAAAATGCCAAAATATCAGTTTTAGTGGGAATAAAACGAATATCTAATAAAATAGCAAAATCTAAGAAAATGAAAAATTCATATATTCGTATGAGAAATGCACAAGCTGCTTAGCTGCTTATGCTGTTTTAAGGTTGTTGTTGTTGTTGTGTTTGCTTGTGTGGTTCGTTATTACGTCGTTCGTTGTTGTGCTGCTTTTGTTGCTGTTTTTATTAATATGTATGTAAAACATACATATCTATATACACATCAGTTGCTTTTTTTCCCAGATAGCCAATCGGCTTGGTTGAAAATGGCGTGCACTTTTAAAAGCACTGAAGCGGACCATTTCGTTGTCAGCAAACTATGCATTGTGTAATTCATATAAGCATACCATTTATTAAGTTGTATATTAATATTGATTTTCTATGATTTAAATATAAATTCTAAATGTTTGATAGTTTAAATCATTCTTGATTTTAAATACAAATTCTAGTTGTTTGATAGTTTAAAATCGTTTATTGAGCTTTAGGTCAGGTTAGAACAATTAATTTCTCTAACGAATTTTTTTCAGAGAAACAACAGCAACAACACTTTCAATATGAAAATGAAAAAAAACATCACTAGCTGATTAATAAGTTAGCTGATCGATTAACTAGTTTAACCTGACCTAAAGCTCAATAAACGATTTTAAACTATCAAACAACTAGAATTTGTATTTAAAATATAGAATGATTTAAACTATCAAACAATTAGAATCTGTATTGAAATCAAAGAAAATCAACACACAAAAAAACAAGGTCATATAGAAAACTTCAAGTTGTGTATTAATTTTATTTGTTGTTAAACAGTTGTAACCTTTTCTTGAAATGGTTTTTATTAAGTTGCAACAATAAACGGCAACTCAACTGCACTACCTTGATTTCAATACAAGATTCAATGCATATTTCAGCGTTTTTTGACGAACGGGTGAAAAAGAGATTGAAAAAAAGACACAGTTTCGATAGTATCGTAAGTATAGACGTAGAATTCCTTTTTATATTGTAGTAGAGAAAAATTCTGGTTTTTTCATGTATATTCTTCAAAACTTTTTTAAAGTATTTCATCTTCTAAATAAAAATTATTCAAAAACAAATTTGTTGTTGTTGTCCTTCTTTAAACTTACCTGATCTAAAAAGCTCACAATTAAATTCATGTAAAATTTTGTTTTGTTTTATAAAAAGTTTTCGTTTGATTTATATGGTGATGAATTTGTTGTTCTTTTTCATTTGTTTTGTTGGTTAAAACTAAGTGTAATTCAAAGTTACGTTTATTTAATGGAAATAAATATGGGTAAATTTGAATTATTTATTTTTACATATATGTATATTTTAAAAGTAATTTAAAATTAAAATTTTAGTTAACAAAATAAATTTTTAATATGGAAAGAATATAATGCATAATAAAAATAGTTGGTATTTATTATGGTATTTAAAAAAATAAATGTAGTTTTTAAAGCACAACGCATGCTTGGTAACGCATGCGCAAATTTGCTTAGTAGTATACATTTGTACATGCTGAAAATAAACATTCGTTTTATTCGTAGAGCCGACTCGGAGAGGAATGAAGTAGAAAGCAGAGAAAAGTGAGCTAGTTTTCAAACAAAGCTGTTTATGTCGAGTAAAAATTAAGAACATCTAAAAAAATTTCAGCTAACTAGTCCAACAACAGTTACCAAGAAAATCTAAAACAACGATGCACAGAAAAGAGCAAGATCACAGCGGTTGAGCAGCGTTAGAGGGGATGAACCGAATCGCCCACAGAAAATAAGCAGAACTTTGCTTACTATGTCCCGCTTTTCACTCGTTATGCACGAAAATTTTCGAGCTTGCGGCGAAAGCAATCATCAGGGAAGACAATTATATGCAAATGCATGTAATATATGCTTTTGCATATTTGGACGTTTTGTTAATAATTTTGCATATTTATAACGATTGTGCTTATTTGTGCATATTTTTACATATTTTTAACTTTTCGAACAGATTTTAGCTTGTAATCGGGCAACTTTGATACTTCCTTCACATCTGGCAACATTGTAATTTCTTTGATATTATATATATTTATAAAGAGATATTATATTATATATGTATAAAAAATATTTTGTTTAAAAACTCACAGACAATGGATCCATACGCCGAAAGTCTCCTTCCGAACGAAGTCCCTTATTTTAAATGGTGCCCAACTACATCCTGCGATGTCGAGCGGTCTTTCTCACAATACAAAACATTGTTGGCTGAAAATCGTAGAAAATTTCTTTTTGATAATATAAAAATGCATTTAATTGTTCAGTGTAATCGCTGTATGCAATACACTGTTCTTGCTATAAGCACCATATAAAATAATGGACTTCGTCCGGAAGGAGACTTTTGGCATTGGCTTCGAGCTACCAAACAAAATATTCATTAAATGATTAAAATAGAATTAAATTTTTACTTTATAATTAAAATTATAATTTATTTAAACTGAAATATTTACTTTTACGCCTTGAAAGGGCTATTGTTTTGTTTTTTTTTATGAACTATTGAATAAAATTTTGAATAATAAAACTCCGACTTCGACATTTTTCGTGCTTATTCGATGGCATATTTTGCCATTTTTTAGAGCATATTAGCATACTTAGTTTAGATTTTTTCGTGCATATTTCTGTCTTCCCTGGCAATCATTGCTCTGGTAGTAAGATCTCTTTATCCCATTTTTCACTCGGCAATAATTGCCTTTTCCGCAAGCAGTTTGTGGATTATTCGCCCGCATGAGGGGGTTTACGAAGTCCCCTTTAAACCCGAGTAGTCCACAAATTACTTTCGGCAAAAGTAATTATTGCTCATAGAATTGCCGAGTAAAAACGGCCCTTTGCAGCGCATGCAGAACCAAAACAACAATATCAGCAGCTAGTAGCAACGTTATGTTGAAAAGTTCCCATTCGTGGTAATTTTTAATTGCCCTTAGGAATATTAGTTTTTGGAAAATCCTATTAAATATTTTAATTCAGCGTGGGAATTTTTTAATTGGCGTGGGAATTCAGTGGCGTATTTTTTGAATTTCCGTAGGAGTTTGGTAATATTCTTCTTACATTTTTTTTTTCTTTTTAGTAAGCAAAATTTCGTTCTAATATTTCTAAATATTTTTTAAATTGTTTGTGCATATGGGACTTTATTGTGGTATTTTTAATGCGAATGAGATTTTTGTGGCAATTTTAAATGCATATGGAGTTTGTGGTGGCATTTTTAAAACGCGTGGTATTTTTGTGATAATTTTAAATGATCGTGGGATTTTTTTGATATATTTTTATTGTGGTAGAAACTTTTTTGTTTATGTTTACCATGGTAATTTTTGTTGTATTTAATTTATTTTACTGTGAAAAATAAACTTTTTGTCGAAATTGTTTTAAATTTTAACTGGGAGCCTTGGCTAGTAGTAATACCTTTTTTTGTAGCTACATACTGGCTCTCTAGCTACATGCATCTGTATTCTCTATTGTATTACAACCCAACAAGCCATGAATGTCACTGTGCCAGCTAAACGGTACTTAAAACGGCAGCGTCTGACTTGCTGGTATGAAAACGACGGGTTTCTATACCTTCAAACCGTTGTCTATATAATTGTAAAGTCCTTTTTTATATTTATCAAGAATGGAATTGAAATTTGTGTCATATTCGCTTGATGTGTCGTTTGTTCTCGTCCTTTTTCCCTCTCTTTTTCACCCGTTCGCCAAAAAACGCTGAAATATGCATTGAATCTGGTATTGAAATCAAGGTGCAGTTGAGTTGCCGTTTATTGTTTAGTTTATTGTTGCAACTTAATAAAA
This sequence comes from Dichetophora obliterata, assembly GCA_963920525.1. Lineage (NCBI taxonomy): Eukaryota > Metazoa > Arthropoda > Insecta > Diptera > Sciomyzidae > Dichetophora > Dichetophora obliterata. Next base: position 167,254,274 of record OY986436.1, on the reverse strand, counting down.
ACCATATCAAGAAAAGGTTACAATTGTTTAACAACAAATAAAATTAAATATACAACTTAAAGTTTTCTATATGACCTTGTTATTTATTGTGTGGATTTTCTATGATTTAAATACAAATTCTAATTGTTTGATAGTTTAAATCATTCTTGATTTTGAATACAAATTTCAGTTGTTTGATAGTTTAAAATCGTTTATTGCGTTTAGGTCAGGTTAGAACAATTAATTGCTCTAACGAGTTCAGCTAATCAGCTTACTAATTAATCAGTAGTGATGTTTTTTTTTTCTTTTCATATTGAAAATGTTGTTGCTGTTGTTTCTTTGAAAAAAAATTCGTTAGAGCAATTAATTGTTCTAACCTGACCTAAAGCTCAATAAACGATTTTAAACTATCAAACAACTAGAATTTGTATTTAAAATCATGAATGATTTAAACTATCAAACAATTGGAATTTATATTTAAATCATAGAAAATCAACATTAATATACAACTTAATAAATGGTACGCTTATATGAAACACACAATACATAGTTTGCAGACAACGAAACGGTTCGCTTCAGTGCTTTTAAAAGTGCACACCGTTTTCAACCGAGCCGATTGGCTGTCTGGGAAACGAAAAAAATGAAAGCAACTGATGTACAGTCATGTGAAAATAAATAGAGACACCTATATTTTTATATATGAAGCTGCATGAATTATATGCAAGGTGCCCCAGATATAGCATTAATTCCCTCGGCTGGTGATTCTTCTTGATAAGGCGAGTACAACACTTTATGGAGTTTCCTCCCACATTGTAAAAATTTCAAGGTACAGGGTGTTTTACGGTTTTGGTACGTGTTTAGTATTATTGATATAGAATCTATACTACTCACCATAAAATGAAAAATAATATTTTCTATTTTAGAAAAATATCATGTTTTTCATCAGTGTATCAACATTCAGTGACTTTCGTGTCATGTGCTGTAGCGGAGCTAAAATTTTGAGATTATCCAACGAAATATCAACAAATTTTGTATCTTTTCTTATAGCGGAGCTGTTATCATCCAAAGTTAGAATTAGAAAAAACTGTTGACTAAGTGTATTTTAACATAAAAAACAAAGATTATAAATTTTGAAGATTACAGCTCCGCTAAAACAAAAGATACAAAATTTGTTGATATTTCGTTTGATAATCTCAAAATTTGAGCTCCGCTGCAGCGCATGACACGAAAGTGGTTGATATATTGATGGGAAAGTTGATATTTTTTCTAAAATACAATATATTATTTTTTGTTTTATGGTGAGTAGTTTAGATTCTAGATCAATAATACTAAGCACGTACCAAAACCGTAAAACACCCTGTATCTTGAAAGTATTACAATGTGGGAGGAAACTCTATAAAGTTTTATACTCGCCTTGTCTGGAGGAACCACCACCCGAGGGAATTAATGCTCTATCTGTTGCACCTTGTATGTAATTTATGCAGCTTTAAGTATAAAAATACTGGTGTCCGTATTTATTTTCACATGACTGTATATTTATATATGTATGTTTTACATACATATTAATAAAAACAGCAACAAAAGCAGCACAACAATGAACGACGTAATAACGAACCAAGGATGATAGAATAAGAGATTACGCTTTGCGCAGGTCCGTTACTTCTGCTAATCGAGTTTGACAACCAGCTGTTCTGTTGACTACGTCACAATATTATATTTCTTTGAGAAACGTACTGCGATCGGTTGTGTTTTATTTAATTGTGTATATATAGAAGTATATTTGCGAGTTTTTAACTTAAAATTTAAAAAATGAAGTGTGCAGCTGCTAATTGTAGTAACAGTAGCAAACAAATATTTTTCAGAAACCTGGTGTTTGCAATAAATACAAAAATTAAACCAAGAAATTGTAGAAAACGCACACAAACGAAAACAAAAATACAAAAATAAATTAACTTAATAAAATTTGTTTCAAACTACTCCTTAAGCTGCTCTGCCGCCGGTATTGTTTTTGTTTTATTTTTGGGGACACGATGTTGCTGACGTTCAGTCCCACGGTATGTTGAACTACAGCGGATGCGCGTGTGTTGGAAACCACGGTGTCAGCATATTATTCATTAGTTGTAGAATTAAATGTTTATCACGTTAACTTGTATGTAAAATATACATACATAAAATGGTTTTTATTAATTTGCAACAATAAACGGCAACTCAACTGCACTACCTTGATTTCAATACAAGATTCAATGCATATTTCAGAGTTTTTTGGCGAACAGGTGAAAAAGAGAGGGGAAAAAGACAAGAACAAACGACGCATCAAGCGAATATGACATAAATTTCAATTCGATTTTTGATAAATATAAAAAAGGACTTTACAATTATATAGTTTGAGAATGGTTTAAAGGTACAAAAACATGTCGTTTCATACCAGCAAATCAGACGCTGCCGTTTTAAGTACCGTTTAGCTGAAACAGTGACATTCATGGCTTGTTGGGTTGTCATACAATAGAGAATACAGATGCATGTAGCTAGAGAGCCAGTATGTGGCTCCAAAAAAATGTACCAGTACTAGCCAAGGTGGTCAGTTAAAATTTAAAACAATGCCGACAAAAAGTTCCCTTTTTGACAGTAACATAAATTAAATACAACAAAAATTACCATGGTAAAGATAAAACAAAAAAGTTTCTACCGCCTCATACGGTTTCTCCTCATACGGGCGAATAATCGACAAACTGCTTGCGGCAAAGGCAATTATTGCCGAGTGAAAAGCGGAACAAAGAGATCTTGCTACCAGAGCAAGAGAATTATTGCTCTCGGAGCAATAATTGCTTTCGCCGCAAGCCCGAGAATTTTCGTGTCTGACGAGTGAAAAGCGGGACATAGTAAGCAAAGTTCTGTTTATTTTCTGTGGACGATTCGGTTCATCCCCTCTAACGCTGCTCAACCGCTGTGATCTTGCTCTTTTCTGTGCGTCGTTGTTTTCGATTTGCTTGGTAATTGTTGTTGGTTCAGTTAGCTGACATTTTTTTAGATGTTCTTAATTCTTAAGGCTGGATTACCCAAGCGTAAGGTAACGTAGCGTGACGTTGCCAACTGGCATGTCAAAATCTGTTCAATGAGAAATGTGTACAAGTCATTACCGAAATCGTAACGTGGCGTGACGAAGCATAGAAGTCTGTAGAAAATAGATTTCTACTCCACGTTACGTTTTTTGACAATTCGACAGCTCTGGGAAAAGCGAAAAAATTTTTCAACTCGCTTGTTTATTATACAAAAATTGTAACATTTTATACAATATTTTATTGACTATTATGCAGTCTTTTATTGACGAGGAAAAGTTAATAAGCCTCGTAGAAAAAAACGAGTGCCTTTACAACAAATTTTCTGCGGGATACAAATCAGCGCCTGCAAAAGATGCAAAATGGAAACAAATTTCCGAGGAGATGGGAGTTCCAGGTAAGTGCAAATATTGAGATAATTATGTTCGGCTTCTGTTTGGATCTGTATTTTTCAAGCATGTATTATTGAACTGTGCTAAAACATATTTTTGGTCATCCCAAAGCTGCTTAAGCGCGGCTGATGCAATGTTGTGCAAATATTTATCATAAAGATAATTTTTCGTGCACGTTTAATGGTTGATAATGATTTAAACACGCAAACGCTATAAACCAAACATAATTTACGTGACAAATATTAATAATATATATTTTTTTTTAGAAGATCAATGTCGAAGAAGGTGGACAACCTTGAGAGACCGCTATTCTCGCGAATGCCGACGTCTTGATATGCCGTCCGGTAGTGGAGCGGCTGCAGTTGATTCCTGGCCTTATTTTGAATCAATGCGCTTTTTAGGGATGCACGTTAAACCCCGAGCGCAATAAATTAAAAAAAAATATGTAGGTCGCCATTTCTTTAAATAGTTTTTTTTTTTTCAATTTGCAGAGCTCGCTGCACCTTTAATATTTGTAAGGACCGTTCACGCTCACCATCACCACAGTCGCAGCTACATTCCTCGTCAGCACCAACGCCCTTAAGATTAAGAACTGACATTTTTAATATGGAATCTACACAGTCGCTTGAATCACTTTCAAGCAGTTTGTCACCAACTTTGGAAGAATCTCAGCTTTTGCAAAACATTCAACTTTGCGAAGGAAACTCGCCACTTTCAGGAGCCACATCACCGATTGCTCAGAATATTCGAAAGACGCATGAAAAAAAGAGGAAAGCTGGTGCTTCGAAAATTGATGATACCTTTGAAGGTGCAATGGATGCCTTCACAAAACTTTGCAAATCTAGGGAGGCTCGAAAAGGCAACGAGGTGGTCCAAGGTTTTGGACAGATGATTTGCGGTTTAATTTCTGACATGTCAGCTAAAAAACAGCTTAGAGCAATGCAAACAGAGATTAGACTAGAGCCTGAGGGTGATGAATTTATAATTTTGAACTAATTGCCAATGTTAATGCTTCAACGCCCCGCAAATTAGTTTTAACAAACAAACAATACAATTTATTAAAGGTTTGTTCAAAAAACTGTAAACAATTTACACACATTTAATTTTTCTTACATACAGTTGTGTTTTGTATTTTCAGACATGTTTGGATAAATATAACTAGCCTACAAATTTCGGATGCAGTAAACCCATTACTATTCCTATATGTACTTTCAACGCCGGTTCCAAGTCTATACTCAGTTTCCTCCTACATTGTACAATTTTCAAGAAACAGGGTGTTTTACGTGTTTGGCAGATGTTTAGTATTATTGATCTAGAGTCTAAACTGGTCACCGCAAAATAAAATTTAATACTTTGTATTTAAGAAAAAATATCAACATTTCCATCAATGTATCAACCACTACCATTCATGTGCTGTAAAGGAGCTAAAATTTTGAGATTATCCAACGAAATATCAACAAATTTTGTATCTTTCGTTTTCGCGGAGCTGTTATCATCGTAAGTTAGAATTAGGAAAAAACTGTTAATTAAGTGTATTTTTACATGAAAAACAGACATATTAAATTTTGACGATTACACTTACACTTGATACACTTAATTAAGAGTTTTTTCCTAATTCTAACTTTGGATGATAACAGCTCCGCTAAAACGAAAGATACAAAATCTGTTGATATTTCGTTGGATAATCTCAAAATTTTAGCTCCTTTACAGCACATGACACGATAGTGGTTTATTTAAAACATACATTAAATATTTGAAAAATCCAATATTTTGTGGACATATATAATTTTATGTCAATTGTTATGAATTGTTAAATTAATTTTATTTTTTTTTTTAATGTTTTAGTTTGTGTTTTCAAAAAATGAAATACTTAAAGAATTTTGAATTGTAGAGATGCAAAACGGGTGTTTTTTACAAAAATCTAGTTAAGTAAATATTAAATTTTTTTATTTACTTATTCACAAAAATGAAACGCTACTTCATAAATTTTGAGGCTTTAATAAATCTATAGGCGAGTTTATATAATCTCAAAAAAGAATTATAAATCATATATTACATTCAGCCCAATTCTGAATGATTTTTACCAGGGAATTTGAAAATAGGAGCTTGCATTTTAAAGATAGCAGATAAATTATTGTTGTTATCGGCCTTTATAGTAAATTTTAATTGTGTTATTTGTAGGCTTTGACCGTATACAATTAAATAAACCAAGTTTACATTTTTGTTGCTCTTTTAATTTTATACGGCCAATGAATACAAAAAACACAATTAATAGATAGCAGATATAGATATAACATTTTTTTACACCCATGAATATTTACTGTTGATGAAGAAATTGGCATTAAAAACATCCAAAAGTTTTTGAACTTTATCTTAAAAATTAAGACTCCCTTTTCGGATTTCCCGGGAAGAATCATTTAGAATTGGGCTGAATATAATTTATGATTTATTAGGCTTGTATTTTTTATTTTATTTCTACTGTCCATACATTTCATCAACTATTTTATCTTGGAAAGGAACAGCACCCTCATTTACGAAATAATTGGCTAGTCTGTCTCGATTTTTAAATGCATTTACGGCTGCATTTCTTCCAAATGTTTTAATCGACCGCAACGCTCCACCAACTTCATTCAAATCACTTTTCCAAGCACCATTGTGTACAACATGATCTGGTCCCTCCCAATCAACGTATTTTTCCGGCAAGCACCATCGCTGGTGGTCATTCATCATAATAAAATTATGCAGTGCAATGCAGCCAAGAATTATCTTTTCACAATTTTCTGGATTGCATTCGATTGTGGTGCGAAGCACTCGCCATCGAGCCGTCAATTTGCCGAATGCATTTTCAATAATTCGCCGTGCTCTAGATAAGCGGTAGTTGAAAATCCTTCTGGTCCGAGTCATGTATCCGCCAGGATATGGTCGCATTAAATTATTTCTCAGCGGAAATGCCGCATCACCGACGAAAAAGTACGGAAAGTTGACTTGAGATGAATTTGGTAGCTGTGCATTTGATGGCAAGGGCAATGTCTCTGAAATTACGGATTGTCCAAATAGCGAAGTTCGAAATATACCTATAAGGAAAAAAATTTCAGTTAAGGAAGGTTTTGGGCAAAAGTGGTTAAAAGTAAAGCATATTTTAAAAGATGTCTTCCAAAAAAATTTATTATATATACAAAAAATATTGCAACCAAAACCTTGAAAAAAATAATCTTAAAAAAAATATTGAAACATATTTTTAAAAAAAAAAATCGTAAAAACAAAACACATGCAGGAAATGGAATGAAAACAAAGAAAATTATTGGGATCGGGCCGAATGTTTGAATGTCTAAATCTTGAAACCAAAATCTTGAAAAAAAATCTTGAAAAAAAGTTTTTTAAAAAAATTATGAGAACGAAAAATCTAGAAAACAAAACATATGCAGAAATGGAGTGAAAATATAAAAATTTATGAAGCGTGGAAAAAAGTCGAAATATTAATGCTATTTTTCTCTATATTATTGCGTGCAAGAACTAGGCAAATTTTCCAAAGATGATAACTTTTTGTAAAAGATGTTTAGAATTACAATACAAAAATATTAAAAAATTATAATCGATCGATTAGTTTGTTTGCAGAAGTGTGGCCCGTTTTGAAAAAGAATGTTTCGGTTAAAACACGCTTAAAGTTCCTCTGGTTAGTTAGTTACTCTGGTGCACTAGAATTTAAGCGCTGTAGAATCTGGCTTATAAGCGGGATTTATTTAAAAAATTTTTTGCATACTCTTGAAGAGTTGTAGAACAGTAATCAATTTTAAAAAATTGATTTTTAAAAAATAGCTTGCCTGCAACCTCCCTTAATATCTAAATTTTAAAATAAGATATATTACCACCATCACTTTGACTGCCGTAACTTCCCACACTGACCGAAGTAAAAGTATATTTTGCATCGCACACTGCCATAAGGACAATACTAAAATACTTTTTGTAATTAAAATACATTGAACCCGAGTTTTTTGGGCACTTGATTGCGACATGCTTGCCATCGATTGCACCAACGCAGTGTGGAATATTCCACATATCATAAAAATCCTTTGCAATATCTGCATACTGACTTTGAGTGGGTTCGCTGACGTATATGGGAGAAAGAACTTGCCACAACGTTTCACATGTCTCCAACACAATATTTCGCACAGTTGTCTTTCGCAATTTGTAACTCCAGGCTATGTTTTGAAAAGAGACTCCATGTGCTAAGTGCCTGCAATGCAATGAATTTTTAAATTACTTTGTTTATATAAAATATATATATGAAACTAAATGCTTACAAAATTGTCAAACAAAGACGCTCTTCAGGAGTTATTATTTGCCGCAGTTTTTGTAAATATACTCCAATAAATTTTAAAAGCATATCAAAAATCTTTCGAGACATCCTGGTATGGATGAAAAAATGTTCGTCGTCCTTTTTTTTATTTTTTGGAACATTTTTTTAAAGTACCCAGCAAGCACGCGGTCTTTATTTATTGGCCGAACACCCCACCTACGCTTTCTTCGATTCACACTTTTTCTTTTTTTATAATATTTTCCTATTAATAAAAACATAGCATCAACTATTTCGTCCTCTGAATCCATTAAATTTTCTTGATATACTTTATTTTTTAACCAACTATAAAATCTTATGTAAAAAAAACTACTGCCAACTTTGTGTACCTGACAGTCATTACGTTGCACTACAATTTCGGTAATCGTTCTTCCTTCAGTCAACGTCCCGCTACGCCACCTCACGTTACGCTTGGGTAATCAAGCCTTTACTCGAATGAACAGCTGTATTTGACAACTAGCTCGCTTTTCTCTGCTTTCTACTTGAATCCTCTCCGAGTCAGCTCTACCTGGTTATTCTGCCATGAGTTGGAGTACGAATAAAACGAATGTTTATTTTCAGTAAGATAAATACAATAGAGAATACAGATGCGTGTAGCTACAGAGGTATGTATGTATGTATACTACGCAGGTTAGCGCATGCGTTACTAAGCATTTAAAAAGTCCATTTATTTTTTAAATACCATAATAAATTCGAATTATTTATAGTATGCATTATATTTTTTCCATACTAAAAATTTCTTTTGTTTCCTAAAATTTTAATTTTAAATTACTTTTAAAATATACATATGTGTATGTGCTCTTTACTACAGGAAAAAGAAATAATTCAAATTTACTCATATTGATTTCCATTAATTAAACATAACTTTGAATTACATTTAGTTTTAACCAACAAAACAAATGAAAAAGAACAACAAATTCATCACCATAAATATCAAAAGAAAACTTTTTATAAAACAAAACAAATTTTTACATGAATTTAGTTATGAGCATTTTAGATCAGGGAAGTTTAAAGAAGGACAACAACAATAAATTTGTTTTTGAATAATTTTTATTTAGAAGATAAAACGCTTAAAAATAGTTTTGAAAAATATAAATAAAAAAAACCAGAATTTTTCTCTATCACTGTATAAAAAGGAATTCTACGTCTATACTTATACAATAAGTTGGGGATTTGCCGAAGCAGACCACAGTGGGTCACTTTTCGTCCCCCATTGGACAAAGGGTACTACTGCTTGGAGTACTCGTATGTGAGCATGCTCCTTGTGTAAGCATCCTTTGTCACCTCAAGCATATCCTTATAGGTAAGTTGACCAATCTCGGCTTCGCCAATAAATTGGCGTCCCAGAGTGGTCAATCTTATGCTTGCCAGCGCCGGACACTGGCACAGAATGTGTGCTGCTGTTTCCGGCTCCTCTAGGCATAACCTACACGCATCGTCTTCGGTCAGAGTCATCTTCCCGAGATGATACATGAAGGGACCGTGTCCTGTGACCAGTGCAGTAAGCCAGCTTAAAGTCCTTCGATTGTATCGGATAACTTTTGCTGCCTCACTACGAGACCACTTCACGGCCGCCTTTGATTGCCTGCAATTAACAGCTTCTTCCCACCTTTTACTGTGTTCCGAGTCCGTCCATTGTTTAATAAGGCCTGCCACCATATTGTCGCCTATGGCGATACGTGGTTCTGGTCCACAGAATTCTTCTGCTGATCCAGACGTCTATACTTACGATACTATCGAAACTGTGTCTTTTTTTTTTGGAATCGGGAAGATCTTTCATATGTTCATTAATCATTTTCAGATTTATTTTACTGTTTGGGCAGGAAATGGGAAAATGTGCCGAATTTTACCAAAAATTGAGACTTAAGCCAGTTGCTCAGTCAATAGTTTGTTCGCTATTATAAAGGGTCCGCCAAATAACTTTTTTTTTTTTTAAAAATTCTATAAAAAAAACTACTAGATATTTTCTCAAATTTATTTTTTATTTGAAAGTACAATCCTTCCGGTTAATAATGGAAAATAATTTCATTCAAATGGCTGCCTCGGCTGGCCATGCAGTAGCCTACACGATCGGTCTAATTTTTAAGCACATTATCGATTGTGTGCAGCTGTATTTCACCAATGGCTTCACGAATATTGTCCTTTGAAGCGTCAATTGTCTCTGGCTTGTCTGCGTAATACTTATCTTTGAGGGCACCCCACAAATAATAGAATGGTGTCAAATCGCAGCTCCGAGGTGGCCAAACGGCATCAGCTCTGCGGCTGATAATGCGATCTTCAAAAACAGGGCGCAAAACATCGAGTGTAGCTTCGGCTGTGTGGCACGTAGCGCCGTCCTGTTGAAACCATAATGTTGCCAATATCCTCCTCTTCAATTTTTGTGAACAAAAATTCGTTCAACATGGCCCGATAACGATCGACATTGACTGTAACGGCCACTCCTTGCTCATTTTCGAAGAAAAATGGCCCAATTATGCCTCTGGACCAAAATCCGCACCAAACAGTGACTCGTTTTGGGTGCAGCGGCTTTTCAATGTATGCGTGCGGGTTTTCTGTGCCCCAAATGCGACAATTTTGCTTGTTTACATACCCGCCAAGATCAAAATGAGCTTCATCTGAAAAGATGATTTTTTTGGCAAAATCGGCATCTTCTGTAAATCGATCGCAGGCCCACTTAGCGAAGCGAAAACGCATTGGATGGTCAGTTGGTCTTTATGCAAAATTCGTCTCAATGATGTCTCAATGATGTCTCCGAAATGTTCAATTGTTGAGAACGACGGTGAATTGATGTTGATGGCGCTTCACGCACACTTTCTGCCACAACAGCAATATTATCGGGTGTACGCACTGCTTTTGGCTTTTCACGCTTTGGTTTATCGATGAAGATGCCAGTTTCTTTCACTTTTTTCACAAGATAACGAACATACGGAGCTGTCAGTGCTTCTCTCCTTCCAAAATCCATACGCAATTTTCGCACACATTCTGCAACATTACCATAATTTTCAAAGTAATGTAGCAATATTTTCCAGCGTTGTTCAATCGTATACACAAACATATTCGTTCAGCGGAAGGATAAAACTAATTATCTGTCAAATCAGACATGAGCTAAGTGTTACCATTCACGAAATAAACACTAGTTGAAAAAAAAACGTTAGATGGCGGACCCTGTATGTATATAAAAAAATTTGAGTATACATGTGTGGTGCTCTGTTACATCACCACATAGAGCAAATCTCTACATTCTATTTTACCTTTTGTTACATTAATACTTACCTTTTCGTTACATTGATACTTATCTTTAGTTACATTAATACTTACCTCTCCTGACGTTGATTTTTATCTTAACTTACATTTCACTTACCTTGATTTATCATTAATAACGTATTATATCATTTTAGCAATTATTGAAAACACTTACACTTGTCTATATAACACTTGTTATAAAAAAACATTTTGAATTGTATTCAGTTATTATATTTTCAGAAATTTTCATTTTGAAAATTTCAGTTGTGAAAATTGTTCAAAGAAAATAGTTGTGAAAATTGTTCAAAGAAAATAGTTATGAAAAATTGTTCAAATAAAAAAGTTATAAAATAAAAAAAATTGTTTGAATAAAATAAATAAAAAAAAAATTATAAGCCTTCGCACCAAACATGAACCATCTGTGATCAATTCTGATTCGAATAGTGAAAATTTCACATAAATCCGTTCAGCGGTTCTTGAGTTTACCGACGACCACAAACATGCTAACTTTTTAATGTTTCATTTTTATATATTATTATAGACAAGGGACATCCTATAAGCGTTAGTTCAGTCTAAAAAAACGTATCGAAAACCATCGATAGTCAGTCCAAAACTATCGATAGCCACTATAGTGTGAAACTATCGAAAGTGCGAACTCTAGTACTACGGCAGACTCGTCGAACTCCAATGAAAAGTCAAAAAATAAGAAGCAACTAGAACAGACGGCAACCCTGGTAGTGTTAAAGCCTTGTTCTAAAAATAATTACTGCTTTAAGGCCACTGTAAAGTCATTAAAACTAGTCGTCTTTTATAATTTTTTTAAGCAAGGAAAGACAACTTATGTCATATACATACAGGGTTTTATTAAGCATATATCAGTTAAAAAAATATTGTCTATTTTTTCTTTTAAATGGCGGTAGTAGAGCCTTGGAGAGCCTTGGAGAAATAAAGAACAGCAGTAGTTCTTGTGCTAGAATAAAAACAAAAAGTGTTTTTATTTGTAAAAAGTAAATCTAAAGAAATTCGTAGGTGATACAAGAAATATTAAATTTAAAAAACTTGGGAGGCGTTTTAAGTCAATGTTGATGCTTTTTAACAAAAAAAATATTAAATAAAATGACATTTTTTTGAAAACCAAGACAATTTTTGAGATATCAAAAAAAACATACACTTTTCCAGATACTCCTTGAAAAGAAAACACGAGATTACAATTAACGTAATCCTTCATCGAATGAATTTAGAATACGATTGCATTAATCGCAATTTCAACTTTTTCTTATTTACTGTTGTTGTAATCGAAAACTGTGTAACTGTGTTTCTTAAACTGTGTTGTAATCGAAATCTAAGATAGTTAGATGAACGATTACTTTAATTGTAATTGCACTTTTTTTAGATTACTGCAATCGTAATCGTGTGGTAATCGTAATCCTTATCACCCAGCTCTGATAGAGTATATACTTTATTATAAAACATTGTACTTGTGAATTCATATATCCACTTATATTAATGTTTTCCTAGTTAGAAATAAGCTGAAGGCCTTAACAGCCATAGCTCTATATACTTTGCTTATAATTTATTATATGCCTTAGTAAGTAATAAATAAATCATTGAAAAAATGCATATCTGAGTGTTGGAAAAGTGTTTTTCTTTGGTTTGTTTTTGAACAAAAAAAGGTTCATTTTTGAGAGGTAATTCAGTCTGGCGAATGAGTTCAAAATTGTTCATTTCTGAGTCCCGAAAAGGAACCTTTCAATGATTCTTTTTTTCAACTCGTTTGCGAAAAAAAAGTATAATTGATGATTCTTTTTTTAGCTCATTTTTAAAGACAATAAGGTTCGCTTTTGAGAGGCATTTAAGTCCGGCTATTGAGTACAAAAGGGTTCACTTATGGGTGCCGAAAATGAACTTTTCTACCCGAAAAGGTTGATAAATGAATTAAAAAATAATAATATTTTTGGTTCACTGGGCACTTTAAAATTTCCTTGTGTTTTAGATCGATTCAGAACCAGTATGGAACGCAAAAACCTTATTAACCAAATTTTGAAGAATATAAAAAATACTTCTTATATTTTTACCTTCGCGGGAATATTATGAAGAGTTGACTGCTGGAACGACATAATACATATTCAACCCTTCATCGTCGATAATTTCAGGAAAACCCGCCTTGGTCATTGTGCTGTGTAAAATAACACACGCTGTGCTTATGTTTCCCGCTGTTTTATTAGAGTAATGGAGCACTCGCTGTTTGAGCTAGACATGGGCAACGCTGCGCCGCTTCGCGTTACTGAGTTGAAGCATTTAAATGCGTTACTGCGCTGATTCACTTGTTTTAAAAAAGTAACGCAATTGCGCAGTAATATAAACGGCACGCTTAAAGAAAAATTAGAAAATATTGGTGTACGGTGCTTTAAATATTGAAAAGGATTTGCGGGAAAGATTCTGTTAAGCATGAGTGCTTGGAATGTGTTTGGTTGTTATTATGCTTTCGCATCATTCCAACAACAAACACATTGAAAGCAATTTTGCAACTCTTCTTGAATTACGCACTGCTCTAACCAATTGCGAGAACGCACAAGCAGTGATGCTAAACAGATGATTCATGTTTTGGTTGTTTTCGAACGTAGTTGCCACCTGGGTAAAACTTTAAAAAGGTTAAGTTTGTACGTAGATTTTAATAACTTTCTATGATTTTGAAATAAGGTGGCAATATATATACTGTTCATACGACATTTAATTTTATTGCAAAATTAAGTTGCAATATTGATGTTCACGCGTTAGTGCGCAAATTATCTTGCATTTTCACACTCTTGCAATTCGCAACAATCCGTGAATACCCCTTATATTTTTGCGTTAAGTCTGAATAATTGCGTTGATAGGTAAAGAATAAAGCAAAACTGCAGCAATGCAAAATCGCAGTAATAAATTTGCTTTATGCTTCATGAAATATTTTTTGTTTCTTTAGATTTACAAGTTTTTTAGGTATATGCAATCGAACCAGCATCCAACTTCCAACTTGTCTTACGTACCAAAAATGTTTTATTGCTAATATAAACCTTCAACAGAATACAGTTTGGACTGCATGCTTGATATATAAAACTGGTTAATTTTTGGTGAACGCTAAAAATATGGTCTTTGCTCATGTCAATTAAAAACGCATTTTTAAAGTAATTTTAAATTAATTAATGAGCAATGAGAGTTCTTCAGATCAGATATATTTTTTCACGTTTTTTTATTTGATTCCATTTATTTTTACTAAGTGTTAAGTGAAGACAATTTGCGCTTAGGACAACTTGCTACTCTATCACAAAACTCACAAAATTCAACAAATTGACCACATAACGCAACGTGCTATCCAATTTCAAAAACAGCCTGCGCTAATTAACATTTTGTTAATGCAAATATTATAGCATTTAAAAACATGTCATGACGCAATTGCGTTAGCGCATTACGTTGATACAGTAAACTGCGCTTGGGTTTTTGTATCAGCGCAGCATTTTTTGATGCGTTACCCATGTCTAGTTTGAGCCCATATCTAATTGACCTGCAGACCTTCAGAGACGGCATTATAAGGCGAGAAAATCGAACATTTTTCACAAAATTTTCAAACTCTTCGTCTTCAATATATACATCAACAATAACGTTTCTTCTTCCATTGTATTAATATTTTTAAAAACTGCAAATAACTTTGTTGAGAAAAAATTAGCTTGAAAATTTTATTGATTTTTTTCCACAAGCTGTCGTATTGCGTTTTCAATGAATTATTTATGGTTTACTTTGTTGTATGTCGTATTTATACAGCTGACTGAAGAAGCAGACAGATGTCTGGAGATAATAAATTTTTAAAAATGCCTAAACAAAACAAAAAGAACGAAATAATAAGAGCTTTGTGCGAAAAGTTTAGGCCTGATCTTGTTATGCTTGAATCAAGTAAAAAATAACGACTTGACGACTTGTCTTGCAAACTAAAAAGAGAAGCTGTTATGGTAGTGATATTACTTATGAAATGTACTCGGTAATAACAAATTCATAACAAGAACAGCACTGCTGAAATATGAAAAACAGTATAAAAAACGCGATCGTATTGTCGTAAATTAGTTTTATGTGGAAGGCAACAACAAAAAATTTACAATTGTTCTGAAAAAATACGACAATGCAACAATACGACAGCTTGTGAAAATCCTAAATGTAAATAAATTTGTCAATAGCAAATGAGGAATTGACAAATATGTCACACAAATAGATTTTTTTGTGACAAAATACCATGGCAGAACTAGAGAAGGTAGATGCATTTCGGACAGTGTTCTCTGTCTCATATCCAAAATTGTCAAAGTCAGCTTTTTGCGAATGAGAACAAAAGGAAATTAATGGGCGCATTCAGCGGAGTCAATAGTTGGTAACTGACTGTTGTGTTAAAATTCCTTGAGAAACCATTGCAATTTAATTATTTACATAATTAAACAATTATAATAATTAAGTTTTTTAATTTTCAAAACACATTACATTCTTATTCAAAGAAAAACATTGATCACTAAGATATCGCTATGATAACAGTTCACAACAGTTGACTGCAATGAATGCGGCCAATTTTGCTTTCTCATCGTTGTCAGACTTTCTATGAGCTGTCAACTTCGTTTTGACAGTTTCGGCAGACTGTCTCGCCGAAATTCATATACCTTCTCTAATTTCACAAAGCAAAATACCATTATAATAACATAAAATAAACTATTATCAGTCCGATTCTTATGGCGTTTTCGTTTCTCGAAAAAATGCAACATTTTTTCTGCCCTTTTTGGAAATTCTTCCCTCTTGAGAATAAAAATAGTGACCACTTCAATTGAATCGTGTTCTTTTCGAGAAAATGTTGACCTCAAAAGAAGAACAAATTTATATTTCTCAAAGATGGCAGAAAGAGTGCAAAAAAATTGCAAAATTTTTTCGAGAAACACAGATTTTAACAAACACATATTTTGAGCATAGCTTTTTGAGTTGCTTTATATAAATAATTGCTAAAAAGCAGTTTTTGAACGAAACTAAGCCAAAGAAAGCTCATTGTTATAAAACATTATAGAATTATTTATAAAATTATAAAAATCGAAAAAAAAATATTATTAAAGTGGTAACAAAATTTCATAAATTCGAATGAAAAATCATGAAAATTGGCATATTTGCCAAATACTATAAAAATAGGTACCGTTTTTTCAGATTATAAAAGAAAAATATATTATACAATTAGGAACTAAAAACAACTTTTCCTACTTTGTCCCACAAATATATTTTCTTTTGTTTTAAAAAATGCTTAAATTTAAAAATGTACATACATTATCAAGTAAAAAATTAATATAGGTCCTAGGGAGGTATCCCCTAAGGTCTAACGGATTTCGACCATTTTAAGTACACACTGAGAAAACAAAAAATCAAAAACGCACATTTTAAAAAAGTTTAGTAAAATAAATATTTTTAAAAATATACAAAATAATACGCCATACAAAAATAAAAATGCACATTTTTAAATAAAAAAGTAAAACGAAACGTTTTTAAAACAACCACGAATATTTTACTTTGATAAATTAGGATAAAATTAATATTTTTAAAAACATTTTACGCCATACAAAAATGAAAACGCACATTTTTAAATAGAAAAGTAAAACAAAACGTTTTTAAAACTACTACGAATGTTTTACTATAATATAGTCGGTTAAAATTAATATTTTTAAAAACATTTTACGCCATACAAAAATAAAAACGCACATTTTTAAATAGAAAAGTGAAACGAAACGTTTTTAAAACAACTACGAACGTTTTACCATGTCATAGTAATATTCACATACTTTGTTTCAAAACACTTTTTAATAACGAATTGTTTGTTATATATGTTTCATTGACTTATGTGTTTAATATTTGTTCAGAAAATAAAATATTTTTCGTTCTTGATTTCATCACTCTGCAATTTTCCTGCAAGAAAGTAATGAAAGAGTTTGAGTTGGAGCAAACTTTTGTGACTCAAAGCTCCATGCATGAAGAATGAAAAATTGCAAAACTTCCAGGCCTGTTGAAATCTTCTGTTGCACGCGAACCATACTTCACAAGCAAAAACAGTGTTTATTTGAGTTGAGGTAAATACTTACAAACGCTTCTGACACATAATCAGCAGCAGGTAGTCGATAAAGAAGGCTGGCAGCCAGTGAAACAGGATCATGTTGAATTTGTGATAGTATGTGCTGCCACAACTAAAAGGTAAGTATTTTAAATAAAATGAATAATATCTGACAAAATTCTATTCTTTTATAGACGCTGGGATACAGTATAATTATCTAAAAAATTTTAACGAGATAAACATAGCTGATGATAAAATAACTAAAATAAAACTGTAATTTTGAAAACCAATAAAGCTTTTTTTATTTAATAGAGGAAATGCGGATTTCTGTAAATTTGTAATGGGAAATAATGAACATTTTCGTTTTTAAAATATAAATAATTGTTGTACCATTGCATTTTAAAATGTTTATTGTTATAAATCGAACGAACATTTTGGAATCTAATTTTAAAATTTTCGTTTTTAAAATGAAAATAAACATTTTACGTTTGAGAATATTTATTATTAAAAATCAAACGAACATTTTAGAATCTCGTTTAAAAATTTGCATTTTTAAAATGAAAATAAATGTTTTACTACAGCATTTTAAAATATCAATTGTTAAAAATCAAACGAACATTTTAGAATCTCATTTTAAAATGTAAGTTTTTAAAATGAAAATAAACGTTTTACTATTTCATTTTAAAATGTTTGTTTTCAAAATTAAAATAAACGTTAGAAGTGCAAAATCTGGGTAAAACGTATTTAAAAGTAGCTCGTTTCTGCCACTTTTGAAAATGTTGTTTTCTCTGTGCATATCTGTTACTCTATTTCACTATTATTTTGACGAATTTTCGTTAAGATCGCTCAACCTATGTATGTACCTCCCATACAAAATCAAGTAAAGTATAAATATAGCTCCAAAGGAGGTACCCGTAGGATTGATATATATATTATTTTTAAATATGTAATTAAGTTTAAACAAAAATTCAATCTTCTTATTTTACAAATATAAAAAATAAATAAATTAATCTTATTAAAACGGCACATTAATTAGATTTTTCAGGTTCTTCTTTGCCCTTTGAGCAGAACACTTCGCTATCACTATTTGTTTTTTCCAGGAATGAGTATATTTCTTTAAAGTTGATTGCTGAACACACACTTTTGTTTCGACATTTCGCAATGTGTTGCATAGACACTTTAAACAGGATCGGAAAAATTGAAAAAGTGTATTAAGGGAAACTTTTGGCTAAAAAAAAGTATGATTAATGAACAAATTCAAACATGGTTTTTCTTAAATTCAAAATAAAAAAAATAGGACAAAATAATAAAAAGCAAGATTTTAAGCCCGTTACATAGGACGCAGGACTTTGCTCGGAAAAACAGGGTTAAGCATACTTGAAGCAAAGCATATATGAAATATTATACTTTCAGAAGTCTATAATATATATTATTTTTTTTAGTGTACATTTAAGGGGCCATGTACTGCGCACTCAAAACGTTAGAAGCGTTTTTCTCAAAACCATGTTTTCGAAGTCGGTGATCACTGTTACTTTCCTTGGCCCAGTTTTACCGATCAGTTTGAATTTGTTTTCAATTATTTTATACATTATTGTCCTCCGGATGAAAGTAGGATTTTTTTCTTTTATCCGAAAATATGACTGAAGTTTTGGTAAAATAAGCAATTTTGAATTTCGGTAATTTTACGGAAAATCAATATTTTCCAAACTCCTTCGTTCATCCGGAGTATTGTTTCATTATCTAATGAAATTTTTTATTTCAGATGATCCAGTGAATAGCAGAAGTGATCACCGCAAAACACTTTCTTTTTTGGACCCCTCGCAACAATATTTTGCAGTAAAAAAAAGTATAGCAGTGAGGGGCCTGCCGACCGAAGCGAAAACATATATGTTAAATGTTATTCCCTGGAAGACTTTGTCCTACCGCGGACCGCCTTAATGCTATATAAGAATTTTCATGCTAATCTGAAAAAATTTTATATTTTCAACCTTTGATTATTTTTTTCAAAATATTTTTTATTCAGATATCATTTTTATTTTATAATTACACCAAACTGTATTATTACATTTAAATTGAATATCGTTGATATAAAAATAAAATTCAGGGAGCACTATTGAATGAAAAATAATTTTCAAAAATTATATTTAACTAGCTGAACCCGGTGTGCTTCGCTACCCCCCTCGTACCAGGATTGCATTTCAAAATTGTGGCAATACCAAAATCACTTTTCACGCCATTGAATTTTCGAAATAAGTCCACCCCAGCGCCACCTACCGTGTCCATTTATACACAAATTATTTTCTTATGATTAAACAAACATACATTCTGAATTTCAGTTAAATTGGTCCATAAATTCAAATTTTCGATATAAGTCCACCCCAGCGCCACCTATCGGGTCCATTTATACACAAATTATTTTCTTATGATTAAACAAACATACATTCTGAATTTCAGTTAAATTGGTCCATAAATTCAAATTTTCGATATAAGTCCACCCCAGCGCCACCTATCGGGTCCATTTATACACAAATTATTTTCTTATGATTAAACAAACATACATTCTGAATTTCAGTTAAATTGGTCCATAAATTCAAATTTTCGATATAAGTCCACCCCAACGCCACCTATCGGACTTTCCCGGAGGGTTTTTCCAAAATTTTCCTTCGTAAAAACCTTCTCCTGGCAATTATAAACAACTGAAAAAAAATTTTAGACAAATCGGCCCAGCCATTCTCAATTGATGTTTTACTATACATTTTTTACACCATTTTTATATATGTATATAGATTTTTTCTTTCAATGTATATGTAGAGCTGTAGCTAATATAAATATATATATAATATATAAATAATAAATTTACTTTTTTTTATATATGTTATTTTGTTTGATGGGTCTTGAAGTCTCTTTTAATGCCTGCATTTGAGATCTTGCTACAAGGAAAACAGAAAACATAGCAAGCAGAGTGCAGTTTATTTTCTGCCCCCGATTTGGTTCATCCGTACATCCGGTTCATCATTAATGCACATTATTTTCATCTTTTATCACTTCATTATATTTTAAATTATGGGTTTTAATATAAAAAACCAAGTAAAACATAAGCAAAAATATAAATGAAATTTATTGAAATAATTAATTTACACTTAAAATACATAATAATACACACATACAAAAAATTTGTGTTTAGATAAATTTCATTGATTTTCATTTACATTATTTTCATTGTTGGTGTCATTAATCATTGCATTATATTTTTAAAAAAGATACTATAGGCTTATGGTAGCTTTAATAAGAAACAAAACATTTTCGACGATGCAGTCCCACTCATGATAAAATTATTGTTAGGTAGCCTTGACAACTACTTATTTTCTCACGAGCTGCGACCATCGAATTTCAAACAAAAGAAAACAATATAAAGTGCGTGTGTCACACACATTGGCAGCTTTCAGCTGACTCAATAGTTGGCAACTGTTTTTTTCTTAAAATTGAGTGAGAAACCTTTGCAATTAAATTATCCATTCACAGCAGGTGACTCCTCTCAATGCGACTAATGTGTGTAACACACATTCTCTATTTTATTTTATTTTGCTTGACATTCGATGGTTGAAACACGAAATGTCACTCCTACCTATTACTTATTATACCATGGTCCCAGTCAGATAATATGCTGGCGACATTTATAAAACTACAAATGTTTTAAACAGTGACAAAATTAAAAAACAGTAACATTCAATAGCTGCATTCCCGTGGTCGATCTAGAGCGCGGCTCTATTTTATTCACAAAACAAAAACAAAAATAAAACCAGTTCGATTTCTAGCTCTATTTCTGATCTTAAAATGCTGCCAAGTTTCAAGCATTTTTTATCAAAACGAACATCTAAATAACTATTCATTTTCCTATTTTGACGTTACCGCTCAATGGGCGTTTTAGTATTGTTGTTTTCTTTTATTGTTCTTAAAACATCTGTTTCAAGGCTGTGATGACAAATTGATATAAAATTGAACCAACGTTGTTTTACTGATATTTGATCTGATTTAGTGCCACGGGAATGCAGCTAATGTTTCGCAGCGGAGCAAATGGTGGGAAAGAACGATGCGTCAGCAGAGGATGGTTGCTTGCTTATGTTTTCTAAGTTTCCTATCTTGCTATCTTTGCTGTCTGTATTGATGACGAGAGTTACTCGGAAAAATACAATGACGCAAACCAACGATTTACCCTCTACCAAAATCGTTCAACGCGTCTAAAGAAGTTTTCCCTTCAAAAATGTTCTTTAAATATATATCTTTCATGTAAAAAAGTTTGTTATTAATTATTATAGTGAGTGAGTATAGATTATACCCTTAAGTTTTTTATTTGTAGAAAGCATTACTCTCATATTTTCCGGCAAAATTTTATCTTTTTTCATTTATTAATATCTGTGGTCACAAGGAATAATGACTTAACTCAAAATATCGTAAAAAAGCGATATGGAATTTACTTTATTGCTAATTTTTGGAAGCTTGCAGATATCCATTTTTTGACCAGAATTGATCATCACTTATATCTGCACATATTTTGTTAGTAACTGTTCATATATTTCAAAAAATGGGTCGTAGTTCGTGCAATTAAAATATCGTTTTTTACGATACTTTGAGTTTAGTCGTTATTCCTTGTGAACACAGATAAAGCATTCCACTTTTTACACTCTGGTGAATCAAATAGAAAAAAAATATTCATCTTTCTATGATAAAAACTCAATAAGTAGAATCGAGTTGAAATTCCGGAGTGCGCGTAACACTAGCTTAGGCCTACTTTTTCAGTACGAGTTTAAACTTTACTCAAATTAAACCTAGCTTAACTCACCCAAATTGGACGTTTAAGCTCGGTTTAACTAGATATTTTAGCATTCGTTGAAGTTAAAATGACTTAAATTTTCATATAATGTGTTTGTTTTTGCCTAAACTGAGTTTAAACGTCCAATTTTAGTGAGTTAAGCTCGGTTTAATTTGGCTAGACTTTAAACTTGTACTGAAAAACTGGCCCTTAGTGTATATGTCATATTTCAATAGGATCAAAGCTGATCCTATGATACAAAGCTTTGAACCATCGTCTGGACCTGAGATCTGCAAGTGATGGCATTTTCGCTACTTGCAATCTACCCCCAATAAATACAGTGATAGTAAGACCGCACTACGCAAGCGCTGCGATTGTTGTGTCGAACATACTTGCAACATTGAAGCCAACTGTGCATGAGCGTGTCGTAAGACCGAATAATGCATGTTCGAGTTGTTGGTTTGATAACCAGCGCAAGGTCTTTTCAACTTCTGGTATGCAATGGTAAATATGGTCATTTACAAGCAACAAAACAAAGGCATAACAGTGCACCCTAAACAAGTGCGCGTTACGCTGCGTTCCCAAGCGCCACGCAATTTTATTTTACGCTTAACCTAAACAAGTTCGTTGCGGAAAAAACTGCTGCTCTCGAACCAGCTCAGTCAGATGGTTTAAAAATCTTAAAGAAACTTTAAGTATTGTGTAAAAATCCATTAATATTGCAAAGACTTCCATTTGCAATTGAGATAAATTAATTAATAGCAGCTGATTGCTCTTTGCTCTAATACTTTGGTTTTATGCAGCCAACTTCACATCCGCACGTACTATCAAAATTGGAAATTCGATTTATGTTGCGGTAGTCCGGTGCGTGTTTCGATAGGCTTCATACAAAATGTATGTGCATTAGCCGATTTTGACAGTTAAACCACGCACGCGCACTTGTTTAGGGTATTTGCAGTAACATTGCAGTTACTTGCGTGACTTTTGAGAGCTTGGAGCTCATGAACCAATGGTTCAATTGAGCTGATTTTTTTTTAATAAGTTCTGAAGTTTAATTGAGTGAGAATAAAATTTGTTTAGTAAATTTTTAAAGATATTTATTAAATTTAGTTTTTTTGAAAATTGTGTAAGACACAATTCAAAGAAATAAACTGTAACAAATTATTGGCCTGAAAAAGATATTCTAATCTGCATAAACAAAATTGTAAATATTTGCAATCGGATTAAAATACAGTCGAATCTGGATACAGTATACTAACTTTTGCAAGGCCTGTTAATTTTTTCCAGATTGTTCGAATTTTTTTCTAAAAAATGGATATTTTGTCTTTAATCTTAAAATTTTGTTTTTACTTTTTTGCTTCTGATTCTTTGAAATGTATGTTTCTAAAGCGTTCACTATTTCGAGCTGTAAAATATTTCGGGGGTTCGTTGTATCCAGATCTTACTGTAGTTCTGTTTTTCATGCATATTTTTAATATTTTTTATTTTATTTCCGCACAAAAATTTTCAAAATTCAAATGAATTCATTTTTATTTATTTTTTTATTTCTTACAGTATTTTTTCAGTAGGTGTTTATTTTATAATTAATATTTTAGTGTAAACATCGATAAATTTAAGCAATTCTGACCAGTCATCAATGCAAGCACTCAAAACCTTTTCGACGATATCTTGAAAGTTAGGATCGCATTATAATTAATTAAGTTTTTTAATTTTAGTGAAAAAAACTTCAAAGAATTGAAAAAATTCACTAAAAACAGCCCTATTTTTAGTTCGAATGCAAAAATTTTATACTTGTTGATGCAGATCGGAAGAAGTTTTCCATAACTATTGTAATTGTCCGAGGGTTTGCCTGAAACTGAAACTCAAATAAAAAGCAAGGCGTGCATTCGTATTCGAGTTTGTGTATGTTTATTTCTAAATAAAGTAAAAGTTACAATTATATTCAAAGTTGCAAAATTAATCTTACCGCAGTGTTCTCACCCTCCTAATGACAAAATACGAAGTGAATAATTATTAGAAGGCAACTTTACATTTTGGTTTGAGTGAGAGCACAGGGTGTTCAAAGCAAATAAAATATTAAATAAAAAAGGGAAATTTAAAGGCCGTTTTGCAATAACCCGTCCCCCGTGAAGCAACCCGCTTCACTTTCAATCAAGTCCAAAACGGCTAACTTAGATGCGGCTCGTCGTAGCAATCCGTTGGCTGTGCGTACATCGGCTTTTCGAACGACTCCATCGGCGGCTTTGTACACTTTCTCAATGCGACCTCTGCGCCAATCTCTTCTTGGCAAATTTGCATCACAAACGAAAACTAAGTGTCCTTCCTTTAGTGGCCTAGATGGATGACACCATTTGACTCGACGTGTCAGCGTCGGAAGATATTCGGCTATCCACCGCTTCCAGAACCTATCTCTCAATTGGCGCGCTATACGCCACTGCTTGCGAATCATGTTAAGTTTATCGGGTGGCTCCCTTACGTCAAGCGTATTGGCGGTGTTGGCGGATCCAAGTATGAAGTGGTTGGGCGTGAGTGGCTCGTGTTGTTCCGGCGTGATTGGTAGATGCGTAAGTTGGCGGGAGTTCACGACGTTCTCTGCTTCGATGATGAAACACGCTAGAGTATGTTCGCGCGGTAATGTTTCCTTGACTGTGTGCTTCAGTACGCGCTTCACACACCTCACCATCCTTTTCCAGACTCCGCCCTCCGACGGATTGCATGGGCAGTTGAAGAACCATTCTATGCCTTTCGATGACGCCTCGTTCTGGATTCGCTCACAATCGAAGACCTCCAAAAACCGCTTAGCTTCGTTGTCCGCGCCGATGAAATTTTTGCCATTATCTGATCGCATTCTTGAGGGCACACCACGCCGATTTATAAAATTCCGAATCGCTATAATGCATGAATCCGTGGTCAGGTCGTGCACCATCTTCAAATGAATGGCGCGCACTGTTAGGCACGTAAATAGTGCTACCCAACGTTTCTCCGAGCGGTGTCCTACAGCAACCATCAATGGGCCAAAATAGTCGACGCCAGCTCGTTTTAGCCTTGAAAATGACGAAAATTTAGTAAAATCAATGAATTTTTTACTCACAATAAGTAGGGCGAATTGTTTCTTCGTCTTCTTCCTGGTTGACTGTCTCCTCAGGTGATTCAGGCCAATGGTCTTCGGTGCTTAACCGAAGTTTTCTGGTCCTAGAAACCAGCGTGCTGATGGCTCTAGGTCGATCAGGCTCTGGGCTCGCGTTGCTTCATCAGCGACTTTTTCTTCAGTTGGAAGCCATCTCCACTGTTTTGGCTTAGAGGAGGCTAGAATTTCGGCGACCCGATGAGCCACAAATGGCTTATAGCGCCGATGCTCACTCTTTATGCAGTTGATGACTGTTTTAGAGTCACTCCAAAACACGCAGCGATCGACTTTTATAGTATGCTCTACTACTATCGTCAGCATCAAACGGCTACCGAGCACGGCGGCTTGTAGCTCGAGACGTGGGATGGTCAGCGTCTTTAGTGGAGCGCTCTTCGCTTTGGCGCACACAAAAGATGTTTCCACTTTCATAGCCGCGTTGACAATTCGCCAATTCGCTGTTGCTGCAAATGCTTCTTCACTCACATCGACGAATATATGCAGCTGCAGTTCTTGCGGAGCTCCGTCTTTGAAGTAATAGCATGGTATCCGGCAATTGACGACCTCAAGCATATGCTGGCGAAATCTCAGCCAGCCTTTCTCCACATCACACGGCAGGGGCTCGTCCCAACCCATGCTTCTTCTCCATACTTCACGCAACAGCAGCTTCGCGGTGATAGCCACGTTGCAAAGAAATCCCAGCGGGTCGAATATGGACATCACGATGCTTAGCAGCTCTCTTTTCGTTGGGCAGCGTTCTCCATCGATGACCTTCTTGTCAACGTAGTTGAATTTGAGCTCGTATTTGCACTCATCGCTGGTCGGCTGCCAGAACATGCCAAGTACCTTCGCCGAGGCAAGTGAGTCTTTGCTCTTTATAGATAAATTGGACTCACTTCCTCCCAATGCAGCAATGACTTCTTTTGAGCTTGAGATGAAGTTGACCAGCTCAAAACCTGCGCCTGCGTGAATGTCACGAACCTTTGTGGATATTTCGATGGCTTGCGGCACTGATGAAAAACTATCCACAAAGTCGTCAACGTAATGATAGTCTACAATCGCTTGGACGGCACGAGAATCTCGATTTTGGTGCTCAAGCGCGTTGATTGTCTTGATGTGGTTCGCTGAGCATGGGGAGCATGTGGCTCCAAATGTCATGACTGACATTTCGTATATATCTGGTGGCCTATCAAACTCAGCGCCACGCCACAGAAATCGCTGCGATGCCCTGTCCTCAGGTCGGATGAGTACCTGATGGAACATTTCCCTAATGTCCGCACAGACAGCGACAGCACCTTCCCGGAAATGAAATAAGATGGCGGCCAGAGGACGGTACTTCTGCGGCCCCTTTAACAGTTGGGAGTTTAGAGAAACTCCGTTTACTTCTGCTGCAGCGTCGAATACCAGTCGAAGCTTAGCTGGCTTGTTCGGATTGACCACGGCGAAATGTGGTAAATACCAAGTTTTTGGACTCATAATGGCGGCTTCATCAGGCTCCAGCTTCCGTGCATACTTTTTCTTGACATAGCTTTCAATAATCTCGGTATATGCTGCAGCAAAGTTTTTGTCCTGCTTCATTTTTCTTTCTATGTTAATTAACCGCTTGAGAGCCATGGCGTAGCTATCAGGCAGGTTAACAGTGTCGCATTTCCATAATAATTCAGTTTGGAAACGGTTGGCAACTCTTTTTGTTGTTGCTTGGAGAATCTCTTGAGAGCGCAAGTCAGCAGCGCTCACAATAGGCGGGGATGGTTTAACTCAAAAATTTTCAATTTCAAAATATTCACTTATCATGTGTTGTATTTCAAGCTCGTTCTGCACCCTGACATGTAGACACGTTGAAACTTCAGCTTGAGTACCGTTCGTTGGGCCAAACACGACCCAGCCCAGCTCTGTGTTGGCGGCATAGGGGCCATCTTGTTGCAAGCGCACGGTTGTGCTAGGTAAACCCAAGTGGCAGTGGTCTAGGCCTATGAGGAGCTGTGGCGTGATATTTGAATAGGGCTTAGTTGGCAACTCAGGTTGGCGGCAGGAGTCGCGCAGTTCGCTCTCATATAGACTCTGCATCGGCAACTTGAGGTCTGAAACAGAATAAACATTGTGCAGAATAGGCCTCTTGGTCTTACCAATTCCACTGATGTAAACGTTTACCACCTCCGTGGGCTCCTGTGCTGCTCTTCCACCAAACCACTGCATGCTCAGCTGCTGGTGCTTTCCTTTAAGGCCAAGCTGCAACATTAGCGCTTTGTTCATCATGGTGATTGATGAGCCTTCATCAAGTAGAGCATAGGTGTCGACGCTCCTGTTTGGGCCAAATAACGTAACTGGTACTACTCGGAAAAGAAGACTTTTATTGTTTGATGTGTCGGCTGCGCAGCTGAAGACCGTTTGGCCTGAACTTTCATGCACTTGCAGCTCGTGCAGTAGCTGATGGTGTCTCCTTCGGCATCCATTGATGGCGCAGGCCTGGTTCTTGCGGCAGTCTCGCATAACGTGCCCCACATTTAGGCACGTGAAACATAGTCGGCGGCGTTTAACTTCTGACCACCGCTCAGGAACCGAAGCGTTGAGAAACAGCTGACACTCAGCTACTCTGTGATTGCCCTGGCAAAGTGAGCATTTGGTTTTATTGGTGTGTTGCCTTTCGGCGGCGGCATGCAGCAGCACTGGGCGACGTTTTGTTTCTCGTGGCTCACTATCCTGTACGATGCAAATAATATTGGCGCATCGTGCCCACTCCATCTTCTTGCTCATCGGCAACTTTCCAACGAGCTCATCTAGCAGGGTTGGGTTGCTCAGGTGCTGGTGTCCATTTGCAGATTTTAAAAATACCACCAAATTTTTTGTCACAGTAGCAAAGTTTATTATCCTCATCATAGTAGCCTCTGTAATAGGTGCAACATCCCGAACAATCTTTAACTGGCTGCGGATGAGTTGCTCAGGGCGGCCAAAGCGAAACTGTAGCTGTTCAATAACAGCGCCCACATTATCCGGATGGATTAGTAACGACTTCACTAATTCTCTGGCCCTTCGACTTCACTAATTCTCCCTTGAGGCATTTATTTAGCCGCTGATTGTTTTCGAAGTTGCTGTAGTTGTACAAGGCGTTGGACTCCAAAAACGCAGTGAAGAATATTGGCCAGTCGGCTGGCTGACCACTGAAGTCTGGCAAATCGAGAACCTTCCTCGGCTTTTGCAGTGGATTTTGCAAGTGAGGTGCATTTGTTGAACTTGGTGCTCTATGCGAGCTGCTGCTGGATAGGCACAATTAAAATAAGGCGACTGCATTTCATTGCAAATTTGCGAAGGCACACTCGTTGCATTTTGTTGCAAACTTGTTGGCTGAAAATATAAACGATGAGAATATAATGGCATTATTGTTGCTGGCAACATGTTGTTTGCAGACATGCTGGCAGCTGGATACAAATTATTTGTCGACAAGTTGCTTGGCTGCATACTGCTTGTCATCATGATGCTAGGAGGTATGTTGATATACGAGGTATTGCCAGGCATTGCGCTGCTTAGCGGCATGTTGCTAAATGAAGTGTTGACAGGAATGTTGCTTGTCGCCGGCATGTTGTTAAAGCTCATGTTAATTGATGGCATGTTCCTTGAGGTTACGTTATCCAACGGCATGTTTCTGTACCTCATATTGTGTGGCTGTATGGTGGCGTGGTCTTTAGCTGTACATGAACCGTTGCTATATGTTGAATTTGCCGTTGCATTTTGAACCTCAGTTTGCAGAGCTGAGACTGAGGCGGCGACAGAGGCGGCGGCTGAAGAGCTTCTTGGTGGCAATGGCAACAACCGTTGGCGCTCATTTTCTCCTTCACATAGCCTTAATTCCGCGTTCTTGAGCTGGCGCTTCAGTGCGGCAATTTGGTTTCGCATAGTTTGAAGGGCATCTTCCACACCCGGCTGTTCGGCTTGGGAACCAGTTGCGTCTGCTGAGATGGCAGCGGAGAACAGCGACTGAAGATTTTGGCTAGACGTATTAGAGGTGACGTTGACATGACTGGTCACGTTCGTTGTAGATTCCGTTGCGGGTGTAAGGTCTGGAATAGGCTGCTGTGGCTCTGTACCCGATGTGGCAGCAGGCTCTTAATCTATTAACATAGACTCAGTGCCAGGTGTTGTTCCAGACTCACTTTGATTAAGTCCTGGGCTAGGACGTGGCGGCGAGCGAGCCATCATTGTGTAAGTTTGCGATAATTTGACTAGACTCGCGGCAAGGGAGTCTCACGTCTGACTGATGCAGACTCACAGCAAGGGAGTCTCGGCGGGTTTTTGGCGTGCACGGCAAAGGAGTTTCAATCCAAGAACTCACGACAAGGGAGTTGTGCAGCATAAGCTCGTGGCAGAGCGGCGGCGGTGCAAATACTTTGCTTTGAGTTAAAAAATGGCTGAACTTTCAGATCTTAACCAAAGATCTGCGAAATAAAGCTGTAATTGTCCGAGGGTTTGCCTGAAACTGAAACTCAAATAAAAAGCAAGGCGTGCATTCGTATTCGAGTTTGTGTATGTTTATTTCTAAATAAAGTAAAAGTTACAATTATATTCAAAGTTGCAAAATTAATCTTACCGCAGTGTTCTCACCCTCCTAACGACAAAATACGAAGTGAATAATTATTAGAAGGCAACTTTACATTTTGGTTTGAGTGAGAGCACAGGGTGTTCAAAGCAAATAAAATATTAAATAAAAAAGGGAAATTTAAAGGCCGTTTTGCAATAACTATTATGTTTGGTCTTTTTTTTAAAACTATCGGATGGCTGCTAGAGTCGAAATATTGAGGGAATTATCACAACATAAACCAATGATTATTTTGAGGAACCGACACGAACAACTTTTTTCCGTGAAGAACCTTAATGTACATATCAAATAATTAACTTTTTTAGCCAGCTAACTGATTGACTCTATACAGAGTTGTTGTTGTTGTTGCCTTCTTAAAAACTTACTTCATCTAAAGCTCGCAATTAAATTCATGTAATGAACTTTTTTTTGCAAAATTTCGCATTCTCTAGTACTAATGATTCAAAAATCAGATATAAAATTTTTAAATATTTTAAAATATTTATCAAATGGCACATTTTTATATAAATCGGATGGAAACTGAGATAAACATTCGATAGCATACTATGCGACAGCCTGAATTGTAACAGCCCTTATAAAAACTATTTACTCTATTCATACTGAAGTAATCTACAAACACTTGAGTAAAAATACATCACACAGTGTTTAACTTTGGTACGATTGGCTAATGCAACATTCTTGATGTTGTAAGTGAGCTCGATGGCGTAGAATATGTTGCATGGTATTCATGATATTGAAGTCATACAAAAACCAAATGAGCGATGAAGCTCATTTTCAGTTGAACGGAACGGTAAACAAACAAAATTGCCGTATTTATGCCACTGAAAATCCACAAGAGATTCAAGAGGTACCTCTTCACGATGCAAAAGTCACTGTTTGGTGCGGCGTTTGTGCTAAAATGCTCATTGGACCGTTCTTTTTCGAAGATGATAATGGCCACAGAGTTACTGTCAATCAGGAGCGTTATCGCGATATGATAAACAATTTTTTTATGCCAATCGTTCGTCGAAAGCGTATCAGGCACTACTGGTTTCAACAAGACGGCGCGCCACCACACACAAGCCGCACTACAATCGATTTTTTGAAGCAATTGTTCCCTGGCCGTTTGATGTCAAAAAATGGTGATTTCGATTGGCCGCCAAGATCACCAGATTTAACGCCTCCAGATTTCTTTTTGTGGGGTTATTTGAAATCAAAGGTTTACGTCAACAAGCCAAAGACCCTAGAAGAGCTGAAAACCAACATCCGTCAAGAAATAACCGCCATTCCCATCGAAATATTGAAGAAAACCATGGAAAATGCTGCAAAACGGGCACAATATGTCGTAGAGGCCAATGGCGACCATTTACGAGATATCATATTCAAGAAATAATGTAAGCAAATCTACTTGAACCCAATTAAATGATATTTATGACGAACAGGCAAAAAATTGTGGTTTCTTTGATTTATTTAAAAATAATATGGGCGCTTCGAATATGGACAACTGTAAAACTGTATGCATGTACTGAGTGTAAAAGCAGTTGCAGTTAATCGCTGCAGATCTCTGGTCTGGACAAAACAAATACATTGTGCAATTATAACTTCAATCCGTCAAGTCGTTGATCAAATATTTTATTTATTAAATATTTGTAACATAGCGCTATCTTATTTCTTGATCCTAGCTCATTTGATTAAGTCGTTTAGAAGTTTTGCGATCACAAACAGAGGCTCAAACGATTTTTTATATAAAGAAATTATATTTTCGAACTACTTCATATTACTTTACACATATTGTTGTTATTGGAGCTGTAATAAGATCAAAAGAGTTATCTTATATTGGTTCTGCACTACAAATAAAAACTATTATTTATATATATATACTAGCTGCACCCGGTGTGCTTCGCTGCCCCCCTCGTTATAAAATAAAAT
Organism: Dichetophora obliterata; assembly: GCA_963920525.1. Lineage (NCBI taxonomy): Eukaryota > Metazoa > Arthropoda > Insecta > Diptera > Sciomyzidae > Dichetophora > Dichetophora obliterata. The sequence continues at coordinate 167,222,723 of OY986436.1, read as the reverse complement.
TAAAATTATTTATATATTTACAAAAATTTATTTATTTAATTTTAATTTAATTATTGCAATGCTTCTCCCCTTTTTTGTAGTAAACCAATTAGAATTCAGCACTGAAATGCATGCAATTTGCTTCATGCTCCCCCTTTTTATTTTTAGACCAATCAAAAAGCAGCAGTTACACAATCAGCTGTTTTGCAGTCAGTTGTGGGAGAATGAGAATGGGGTTACCCCACTCTCTATTTTAATTAACACATATTACAAAATCAGCTGTTTTGCAGACAGTTGTGGGAGAAAGAGTATAGGGCTACCCCACTATTTTAATTAATATGTATTTTAAATTTGAGGTGAAGCCGTTAATAAACGTAGTAAAAGAGTAGGTGCAGAAGTGTGCATGGTCGAAAAATATTATCATGTAATAAGTATTCCTGAGTCAAAGCTGTAAAAATTTAAGATCGGTTAACAGACCCAGCCTCCAATATATCGCAAACAAAGAGGCGTGCTCCGCCCACTTTTCTTTTGGTACGTATTTCTATTCATGCCAATACCATATACAGCAAATACTGCCGCCGTTGGTCAAAAAATTCCCAAGATATGACGATTTTAAATTTAAGGTTATATGGGCGAGGCTACGCCCCTTTGTCCACTCACAACTTTATATAGTCAAGAATTTATTATTTCGTAAGAATATCCCTATTGTGAAAATTTAATGACGATCGGTCCAGTAGTGAAGACTATATTACGATTTTTAATTTGCCTTAAAAGGGGCGTGGTTCCACCCACTTTTCTCCTGGTACGTATTCCTAACTATGGCAATACCATGTGTACCAAATATCATCGACGTAGGTAAAAAAATTTCCAAAATATGGCGATTTAAATTTTAGGGTTATTTTGGCGGTGCCACGCCCCTTTGTCCAATGAAACTTCATATCGCCTATTATTCCTTCCAGAGTCATAGTAACATGCTGTGAAATTTTCAGGAAGATCGGTCTAAGGGTTTGGCCTCCTATAAAGCACAAACAAACAAACAGGCAGACAGACATTAATTTTTATATATATAGATTGAAAGGAGATTAATTATAATTAAAGTAAAATGGGGCGAAAAAGGGGGATTTGGTAATAAAAAAATCTATGGCTACCTTACCTGTAGATAAAAAGTATATAAAACTTTAGGTAAATACATATTACAAAAAAAGTATTTTGTATAGAAAACATTGTTAGTGGTATAAGTAAGTATCTGAATTAAAAAAGGGGGCGGTGAAGTGGGCGTGGTTCATAGTAATATGGCGACGTTAACAGTATTAAGAGCAATATACTACCAAATAAAAAATAATCCGTTGGAAGGAACAAATTTGTACAGAGAACAAAAAGTTTAAAACTTAAATTTGGCGTGAAAAGGGGCGTGAAATGGGGTGTGGCGTAAGAAATGTTTATTTCTACCTCGCCTGGAGTATAATGTGTGTACAATTTGAAGTAAATCTGTTAAAAACTATATGGGAGCAATTACATAATTTAAAAAAAGTGGGCGTAAAAGTGGGCGTGGTCGAAAAAGTACCCTATTAATCATGCCAGAGTCCCAGTTAAATGCTGTGAAAATTTCAGGAAGATCGGTCCAGAGGTTTGGTCTCCTATAAGGTACAAACAAACAAACAAATAAACAAACACACATTCCATTTTATATCTATATATAGATAATAGAAATTATAAATATATGTATGTACTCGTATATTCTGAAAACTGTTGTTTGCGTGCTCATATATTTTGCTACATTTATTCAAAATGTAACAGTTTGCTTTAGCAAATATTGTCCAAACTCGCAAATGACTTCATGCTATCCTGACAGTTGCATAGATTGGCATCATTTGCATCTAAACAGAGTTGCGTACCTCCACAATACATAGCTAGTTAGCTCCACAAACATTTCAATGGTTTCGCATAATATTCTAATTTGATGTTCCACTTTTATCCGTATTTCAGAGTAGTCATAGTTAAAATTCTAAAAATACGCATTAATGCGAGTTGGAAGCGAACGAAATTTTCATTTCCCTTCTGCGAAAATTTTCACAAACGTTATGCAAAGCATTTTAAAAGATATCCACACCACAACCGGAAGCGTCTTGTTTGTTTTTTAACAACATCCACGAACTGCTGGCAAAAATTCACAGTCATGCTAAATATGATAATATAGTCATATTTCACTATCGGTAATTGGAAAATTAACTCCGAGATAAGCTAATAAGCTAAAGAACGGTTTTTGGATTGGCTTTTGACTTTTGTTAAATAAAAGGATACGAAATTTTATGCTCACATGGTATGCTGGTTGTTTAATAAAGAAACTAAATATTGCCTATTTATATTTCTATAAAAAGGAGTGTATTCCGCACTCCTCTTTTATGTTTTTGCTTTAAGCACATCAAAAAGTTAGCAATAATTTTCTTATTAAGTTTTATTTAGTTATTTGCATCCACTTTTAACACTTCATAGTATAAACTTGTATAAATCGCACTCGAATAACTTCTCTTTACATAATTTAACATCTGCCAAAGTGTTAATATACGTTTATATTTTTAATAATCTTAATTATAATCTTCTCAGCTTCTTTTTCATTACATAATGATGTGAATAGTTTGTGAAGTTGAAGAGCACCAACTTCCTGTACGCAATCTTTTTAAGCTTAATATAAAACAAACCGTGTAAAACAAGCACTAATCACTTAGTTTCGCTACTGGTTGCAAGTTTTGTATGCTTGTTATTTGTTCTTAGCGTACCACTTTTAAAAAAGTTGAAAAAAAAAATAAAAGCAAAACCCAAAAAAACTATCTCTTAGCTTTGCATTAGGTAGCATACACACTCGCCACCCAGTTGATGATGGATGCGGTTGTGATCAATATTTTTATGAGGCAACATGTCACGTCTACAACTTTCCGTTAGTGTGGCTAAAATATGAAATGCGGTTTGAGGTTCATGCTTTAGTACTGAAACAGCTCGCGCTTGTTTGTAAGTTTTTAGTTATGCTTGGCTGTGGGTCGAACAAATTTGTAGCTTAGTTATTGTTTTGTTAGAACTTTTTGAAGGATATTTATGGAGCTTATATCTAAAGAACACATTTCTTAAATTGCTTGATAATAGGGATTTCGAATGAATGTGTGAACAAATTGTTAACTTATTTAAAATTATGACATATATTCAAGTTTTTTTTCTCACATACACTTACGAGGATTTTAATACCGACGCTTAAATATTCTTATAATAATTCTTTTATAAAATACTTTTACAAAGACTTCTTCTAAATAAAAGCTAAATACAACTTTAGAAAAAGAGTCTTTTATTTTTTTTCTTATTAATAAACGTCAAACATAAGAGTTCTTAAATTTTATTATTTTAAGTTTTCTTAAAGTCTTTAAAGACATTTATTTTTTATGTATTTTTTAAAAGTCTTAAAAGACTTATATAACTCTTTTTAAAAGTTTCAAATTCAACACTCATAAATTTAGGTTTTTAAAATAAAAGCCTTTCAAGACTTCTCTTATTAAGAAAAGGGTTAAAAATAAAAGTCTCCTTTTTCAAAAGTTGGATTTAACTTTTATTGAGTAAAAGTATTTCAATACTCTTATTGTAAATACGTTTTGAAAAAGAGTTATGAAAGTTCCTAGCACAGATTTATGATTAAATATCGTCACAAATAATTACATTGCAAATTACATGCGATGCAAGGATTTTTTTTAATTGCTTTGAAAAGTCATTCGACGCAAAGCTGAAACTTATTATGGAAATTTTTTCCATCGAACATGTTTCGATGTTTATAAGTCTAACAAAAAAAAAAAAACAAAGCATAATAGTTTTTATGTGAGTACGTCTCGTGCCAAGTTTATTTTTTTTTAGACTGAACCAACGCTCAGGGGATGTCCCTTATAAATGTGTAAACATTGTGTTGATTCGGAAGATGGGTGATAGTTAGTGGGTCGATGGATAGATGGGAGACTATTCCTCAGACTATTCGCAGGGAGACTATTCCACAACTTTACCGTGCGGCTAACAAACGAATTATCTCGGTAATGCGAGGTTCTGTGGGGCATCGAGGCAATAGTAAAAAGGTGGGCTTGGACAGCTGCTCGAGTGGACCTGGAAAACACACGAGCTGGTGGCTTCATGCCATATATCTCACTTGAACACTTCCCATGCTAATACCTATACAGAAGGCTTAGACAACCAACATTACGTCTATGCCCCTTTGTGTCGCTATTAAGATAATTATAAAATTATAGATGTTAAAATTACCATGTCTCATAAACCCATTGAGTCTCCACCCTTACTTTTATATTGTTAAAAAGGTAATTTTTTCAGCTTAAAGATGCATTTTAAAATGCTGTTCCTCGCACTCCTACATCAAAATTAATTACCTTACCGCAAGGGATGTATCAACCACAAAAATTTCCCAGTATAATTTTTAGATTAAAGTCCCTTTACGGTAGTTCAAACGAATTATTCGGTTCTGATATAGAGTACAATGTTTGATGAGTCTGAGTAGTTCATGTCAAAGTCATCGAACGTCGAAGTACTACCAGATACTCTTCAACATTACACCAGTTATTATAACTCACACCAAATTATAACAAATGAGCTACCAGTCAAGCAAATGATCCACAAGTCATTGGAAGTATGTACTAGCGTATTTTTTTATGAAAACGCGATGGCTGTTTTTCAACATACTATCTGTTAGTAGAAGGGTTAACAACGAAAATAAAAAAAATGGGCTTACGTTTACTTAAGATGCAGTAAACATTTGTTTTATGGAATTTCGAGGCTGCTTTATACCATGCTATCACTATCGTAATTTACGGCTCATTCTTAATTTATGCTTAAATCATGTCCAAATTAAGTAATTTCACCGTGGAAAAACTGTCAATGAAATTACTTTGAAACTAAGTAATTTATCATAAATTACCAACCAAATTAAGATACAATCGGTGTCAGCACTAATTTTTTCTATAAATTATCGAAGAAATCGCATCACAAGCTGTCATTTTTGAAAACAAACTATGTAATTCAATATGGGAAAAAAATCTTATAAGAAACGAAATTTGTGGGGGAATGACGCCGAAAACGCATTGAATGAAATCTGGCGATGAAATCTGGAAATGGTGGTGGCTCTACAACAGCAAGATGTCTGTTGCACAGCAAGTGAAGTGAAAGTCAAAATGCATAATATGACGGCTCGATACAAGTAAGTAATGATGAACTTTAGAATAATAACCAAATAAGAAAATAAATTTGTTTACATTACAGGAAGGAAAAAGCAAGCATCTGGCCATCTGGAGGCTCTCCTTCCGAGTGGCCTTTATATTCGGAGATGCGAACTTTGCTGGCACCATATAAAAGTTACCACACTGAGGTATTGGTAGAGGACAGCATAAGCGGTAAGAAAAGAAATTTGTAATGAAATGTGAAATTTATTTTATTAATTTTAATCCATAGATAACAACATCTCAATATTGGAGTCCATGAATTCAGAGGAGCCTGTTTCTTGACTTTCTTGCGAGACTGTTGCAGAGCCATCACCATTGCCGTCGCCATCACCATCAACATCATCATCAACCTCAATGTCTGCAAGGGAACCTAAGAGCAAAATAAATTATCAAAAACAATTGTTAAAAAAATTTGAAAAAATGGAAATGGAACAGAAACAAATAATGAACTTAAACAAGTAAGCCAAGGAATATTGGCAGCAGAAAAAAGGAAAGTAGATATCCAAAAAGTTGGAAGATTTCGTCAAAGGCAATAAAGAAGTGAACAAATGTTTAATTGAATTTTTAAAGAAGTAGAGTGAGTGAAGAAAAATACTTTGAAATAAATGATTTAAAATACATAAAGTTATAGTGTGCTTTTTTAACTATGCAATGTATTGGCAGTAATACTTACTAAAACATATTGCTAGTGCATTGCGAATTGATGCAGCGCTGGTTTCGATGTTGCTTTCCCGTAGTTCCTGCTGAGGGTGTTGACGATTTTTTTCAAAATCTCGCAATGCCTGCATCACTTCTCATTTATTGTGTCATTTTTATCGTTTTAAAAGTTGTGAAGGACGCAACATACTTTTATTATTGAATTGGTGTTTTTTGTTACGTTGTCGATACCTTGTCCAATTCTTCGAAATCGCGCTTTTAAGTGCCCAAAAGCATTTTCGACTACTCTTCGACATTTTGAAAACTTATAATTGAATTGATTTTAATTTTTGCTTTGCATAACATTGAATGCGTAGGGCTTTATCAGTGTCCTACTTAAGCGAAAATCCGAGTCTCCCATAGTAAATATTGGCACAGTTACTCCGGCAATCGTTTTTTTCATTTAGCTTAAGAAAGGTCATAGTTCTAGTTGTTGTTTCAAAGAAGATGTCTCAAAAACTTGCGAGTCGTTGCAGCGTCCTGCAAAAAACTAATGCTAATTAAACTGTGGAATACCACCCTTTGTAGTTGTAGTAGTCCGTAGCGTCTTGAGAAGGTGGTTGAATCTCAATATGGCAGCCGTCTGTAAAAGAAAAATTAATACTTCTTGCCTTATTGTTATATATGTATCTTCACGTTAGACCATACCTATTGCTCCAATGCACTGAGCGAAACTAAGAACATCGAAACCTTGAACCAACTCCAAGATTTTTTCCCTGGTCAGTGGAAAATTTGTTATATACGTCGGTCGCCAGTACACAATCCAAGCATCAGAACACAATCCTAACAAAATACTGCATGCAGTTGACTTGCCAACTCCAAACATTTTACCAATTATTCAGTATTCTGCGGAAGATCGCAGTGCATACAATGCTATGGCGACGCGCTTTTGTAGGGGTATTGTCTTTCGAAAGACTGTGTCTTGTTTCTTTTACGACCTCAAAATCTGGCACAGTGCGTCAAATGAGCTCTGACTCATTCTAAATTTTTTTTTAAAAAAAGCATGGTCGTTGACCGCACAATCGACCTCCCAAAATGTTTGGCATCGTTCCTTTAACAATCAAGTTATAATTGAATAGTTAAAACAAAACTCGAGTAGGTATCAAAAAAGTTACAAACTAAGCGATCTTAATCGCTTTTTTCTCGAAACATACTTTTTCACAATGAGTCACACTGCTGCAAGCAAACTAATCGACCGATTTAAATATTTTTTTAATCTGTTTGTATTGTAACTCTTAACATCATTTACCAAAATGAGCGTCTTTGGAAAATTTGTCTAGTTTTAGACACAACAACATAATCAAAAATAAGGTAAGTTTTTTACTTTTTTTCCATTTTAGTAAAAGATGTTTATTCAAGGGTCTAATTTCGAATGAATTTTTTCAGACGGTCTGGAGGTGAGCTTAGTTGGCCCGATTTTCACCTTTGTTAAAGCAGACTACTTCAGCTCCATCTTTAAATATAAAAAACCACAGAAGACTACTGAAGAGTTGATGTAGCTCTCAACGAGACAGTCTGTCTAGTCTGCTTGGTGATTTGTTCTGTAAATAACTTGTTGTTGCAACCTGTTGCTTCATGAACTTATTTGGCATTAAGCTCAAATATAATTCTAAAAAATTATATTTCTTATGATTATTTAAAAATACAGTCATTTTTTTATTAATATTAATTTTTCATTAAGAATATATCGCTCATTTCGTGCAAGACTGTCACAACTCAAAATTTAATTTTTCACAGAAGGCCATACGGTTCATATAAGCAATAAAGACTATTAATATGATGGTTAATAATGCAATTAAATAATATATTTCTTCGATTCTGGATTTTATATCGGTAATTCTCAGAAACAGAATTTCTTCATGTTCATCTCTAAGATTCTTAATCTTGAGTTGTGACATTCTTGCACGAAACGAGCGATATGTTAAGAACAATTTTCTTACCTACACTGATGATGTAAAATTAACATGCAAATTAAATTTTTTGTATATATTATAAAATAAACTTTTTTGAAAAAAATCTTCTAAAATAAGTCTTAATTTTTCTTAAAACCTCCCTTAATAAGCTTTGACACCACACAATCAATAACATCAAAATAATTCAATAATAACTTGAATAAAAAAAAAATATTTTACGCCAAAAAACGACTTTAAAATTAGTTTAAAACACATGCAGCATTCATCCGTTCAGTCTAAATTTTCATTGCTATTGTGCTTTGCTAATTTATTTCGCATATGTTGTTTTGTTATTTTCTTGTTTCTTTTTTTTTAATTTCAAGCCAGCAAGTTCGGTGCGAAGTTCGAATGTTCAATTAAATTAAAGTTGTGAGTTATAAAAAAAATTAAAATTAACAGTGGTTACAGCAAAGAAATTTAAAAAGATTGTTTAGGAAACAGAAAGTAAAAACTTATAAATGCTGCAAAAAAATAAACACGAAAGTAAAGTAAGGAAACGTGAAGAAACAAGTGCATATGCATCTCTGCGAACAGAAGATCAAAATATTAGCCAGGAACCAAATGAAGAGTTTCTTCATATATTGAATTTCGTTACGATTGCTCTAAAACTACGGTTGTTATCGTGATCACAGACGGAAAGACAGACATGGCTAAATCACTCAGGAGGTGATGCTGATCAAGAATATATATATATATGCCTGCCACGCCTCCTTATCGGCGTTACAAAGGGAGTGACAAAGTTCATATGCCCTTACGCAGCATGGTTGTAACAATAAAATTTAAAGTAAATTTCATAAATTGTATTTTTTCCGTAGATTGAAGCAGTGAAGTCTCTGATGAGGGGGAACTTAAGGAAAAACCTAATTTAAGTTTTAAATGAACATCGATGGGACCCACAGTAAAAAGGTGTTTAAGGACTGCACAAAAGTTTTACCCAGCTTTAAAAGGTAAACTTTTATAAGAAAATAGTTTTATTTATTTACAAGAATTTATAATTATTGCTTTCTTCTGATCTATGGAAGATAAAGACAGAGAATGCATTGTTTGAAAGGAATGATGCAGAGTGTCTTTAAATAAAACAGCTCTAAATTTGAAAATATATTTTTTCCATTTATTTTAAAGAAATCTTATGCACAAATTAAATAAAATAGCAAGTTATATATATATATATATATATATATATATATATATATATATATATATATATTAGGCCGGGCCAATTTGTATGGAGCCGAAAAATTCGATTAAAGCCACCCCCTGGAATGATTCTATGGACAATTCTAAGCAACTTTGGTGAAGAAACCATAGGTCTATCTCGATTTTCGAGTCTCCCACTTTTCAAAAAATGATTTTTCCCCTATAACATCATTGATTCAAAATTCGATTTTTTATTCATCGTTATATTATCTTTTTTATGTGTATATGGGGGTTTTTTGGGGTCGAGAAATTCATTTCTGATCTTTATTTTTACCTATGACCACCGCCAGAGGGCGTTTCATGCCTATTTTAACCAAAATTATTTCTGCTGCTTTGCGGACTTTTTATCTCTGACATTTATTGTTCTTAATTTTAAGTAAGTCAATTGTTTATATCCGCACTGAACAAACTCGTCGCCCACCGCAAACTGCATTGATGTGTATTGACGGTCGGCGATGGGTTTGTGTTGTTGATGTTCAGTGCGGCCTTTTGACACTTGCTGTCATATGTTTAGTGATTTTTCTCCCGTTTTGGCTTTTCTCTCGCATTCCTTTAACCGCGTTGGTTCGTTTTTTTGCGTATGGAATTTAGTTGGTTTTAAATAAATAAAATTAAAGTAAATTAAGTACAGAAATTGTGTTCGTATTTATAATTGTTTAAACGCGTCAGTTTTTTCGCATACTCCAGAGTGCATTACCCGGCATACCAACAGCACCACCAGACGGCACATCACCAGACAGCCGCAGCAATTAACGACACAAGGCTCCGCCACCAGCAACATCATCCCCACCGACTACCAACGCACCCAGGAGAAACCAGGCAACACCAGTAACACCCACATAGTGTGTAAAAACTAATACGTTCTAACAAGAAACGTAACTAATATAAATAAAATTCTCATCATTTTTACCATTGCGTTTTTACCAATTTGCAGGTTTTTGGTGCATCTTGTGATTTGAGTGGACTCAATCTGCCAACGAAACAGGATATTTTAAGATGTTTTTTTTTCTTGGCCGAACGTGCTAAACTCGAAAACAAAATGTTTTCGTATAAAACATTCGTACCGCACGTAACAGACAAATTGATTGAAATTTGGAGTCAACTTAATGTTGAAATTATAACAAAAAAAAGTGTTGGTAGAAAATTGGGTACATTGATTGACAAGTATCAAATCGAAACTAAACATCCAAAAATCGCCACATTCAGAACGTTCGTGCAATCTACAAAAGAGTTATTTTACATCGGCAAATGCCAATGTGACTTGAAGGCAGCATTATGCTCATGTGGATTGATTCCAGATCATTTGAAAGAGTTTATGCGAGATCAAAATAATGTCAGAAGATTGACGATACCGGAATTCGTGCCAGAAGTTGAAGAGCCAGCACCAAGGTCAACAATAATACCAACAAGCGTTGAAGAGACCCATTTAGCATATGAACCAAGTACTGATGCAGATGAGCCAAGTTCAAATCCACAAGATGTTCCGCCACTGATACGAGGACCGTATACTCCCAGATACGATGCTTCGAACTTCGCTGCGATGTGTGATCGATTTGGTGTGTCAGATAGAATAGCAGCAGCACTCGCAACATCCCTTATGCAAGACATTGACGTAAAAGATGCACATGGCAATCCGATCATCATGGATAAAAATAAAGTGCGTCGAGAAAAAGCCAAATGCAGAGAAGAATTGCTTCGTAAGCAGTATGATGCATCCAATTTGATAGCATTTTCATTCGACGGCCGAAAAAATGATGCTTTAACAATGGAAAAAATCGATGAGAAGTTGCATCCAAGGATGGTGAAAGAACCACATCTAGTTGTTTTGAAGGAACCAAATTCTCGATTGATAGGCTATACAAAAGTCGAAAATGAAGATGCTGAACACAAATTGATGACATTGAATGGATTCTTCGTCGAAAAAGAAATTGCTCTCGATGCATTAATCGGCATATGCTGTGATGGTGAGCCAACAAATACTGGCGTAAGAAATGGGATTTTGCGTCGATTTGAATTGCATTTAAATAGACCGCTGCATTGGTTTGTATGCCTTCTGCACTTCAACGAGCTGCCATTTCGTCATTTGTTTAACACTTTGGACAAATCATCGACCACTGGACCACGAACAACAACCGGAACGTTGGGCAAACATATTGAAACGTGTGAAAATCTTCCGGTATGTATCATTTTTCACATCGATTTTTTCCATTATTAAATGGTAAAATTGCATTTAATTCATCTAATTTCTTTTTTTTTCAGCTTATAGATGAATTCGAGATAACCGTGCTAGAGAACATGCCACCTGATTTAGATCCATTTGAATTATCCACCGATTCAAAGTACCTATACAAAATGGCCAATGCAATTTCGAATGGTGTTGTTCCTGCGGATTTGTCTCACATTAAACCAGGACCAATAGCACATTCACGTTGGCTCACCAAGGCGAATAGATTGTTGCGGTTGTATGTGTCAACTGAAAATCCATCAAGGAATTTGAAAATTCTGGCAACATACATAATGAAAGTGTATGTGCCGATGTACTTCAACATCAAGTACTATAATTCGGTGGTCTTCGGTAGTGTATTATTTCACAAATTCATTCGTTGGACACAATATTTGGATACAAATCTACGCCAAGTTGTGAATAATGTCATTAAAGACAATTCATATTACGCACATTCCGAAAATATTCTGTTAGCGATGTTATTTGATGATAAAAAAGAGACACGAAACATCGCAATCAAGAAAATTTTACACTACCGAAGAAATCTGTACGACCCGGCACATCTTAGAGTTTATCAAAAACCTTTGATAAACTTCAATTGTACAGATTATACGAATATGATTGATTTAAATAAAGATGATGTCTTATTCGAACCACCGTTTACGCATACCATTCCGTATGATCATTTGGAACAATATATAGAATACGATGATCCACCATTGCCTGATCCAAGAATTCCGGTACACATACAAGCAACGGAAAGACATGTTCAGTTGCTGGCTAGCGTTTCTAAACGTGTTTTACAAAAAAATCGACACAGTGTTATGGCAGTTACATCAGAAAGCCGTGCAAAATACCCCAGACTGGAAAGCAAGAAAGACTTTCAAAAATAACTTATTTCGCTTTTCTTCCACTAAATTAATTTTTTTGTTTTTTTTGCACATGTTCTTAGTTTTTAGGTTGAATTTCTGTTGACAAAAAATAAAATAAAGATCAATATTACCGAAAAAAATTTAAATTTTTCTCAGAAAATAGACGAAAAATAGTTAAAATATGCATGAAACGCCCTCTGGCGGTGGTCATAGGTAAAAATAAAGATCAGAAATGAATTTCTCGACCCCAAAAACCCCCCATATACACATAAAAAAGATAATATAACGATGAATAAAAAATCGAATTTTGAATCAATGATGTTATAGGGGAAAAATCATTTTTTGAAAAGTGGGAGACTCGAAAATCGAGATAGACCTATGGTTTCTTCACCAAAGTTGCTTAGAATTGTCTATAAAATCATCCCAGGGGGTGGCTTTAATCGACAAAAAATTTGGCCCGCCCTAATATATGTATATATATATATATGTATATATTCTTATATATTAATAGGCAAACATGAAATGTTGTCGTACACTTTTTCGATATTAATTTGAAAATAAGGGAAATGAAACTTATATCATTCGATAGGTACTGCGCCCTATATGTGCATAATCATTTTAGATTTTAAATTTATGACCTCTGATCCAAAAATATTAAAGTTGAAATTTTGTATTATTTTTAGTAAGGAATCTCAGGGCTAGGAAGAGGTAGAATGGTGAATGAGGTATCTTATGAAAGATCTGGCTGCACAGAATGATTACATTTTAAATTGGTGACCTTCGACCTGTATTATGAGTGTTAAAAAGCATTTATTAAATAAAAGCTACTACAGTTTAGCTTAGCAGCAGATGGAAGAATATAATGTAAGAAGGAATTTTAGACATTGATAAGGTGTGCAAAAATACTTGCGGCATTTTGCGCCATCTCTTACGGTTATCCAACAATATGCATTTTTTTAAACAATAAGAGTGAATATATTTTGTTATGGTAAAGTCTGAAAAATTTCCGTTATTTTGACATAAAAATTATATAGATATCTCGAAAACTATAGATGTTTTCAGTACAACGTATTTTTGTAAAAAAAGTCGTTGGTTGAGGAATGTAACGGTATACGAAAGCTTTCTTGGTAATATTTTCCACGGATATGTTAAAAAAATCCCCTGAAAATGACATTAAAATTATTAATATATCTCGAGAAATTCATATCTTCTCAGTAAAACGTATTTCCTTGAAGCAAGGCCATCGCCTCAGAATGAGAAAAAAACTATTGAAATTTCAAGTTTTGAATTTGCAAGCAAATATCTCAGCCATTTTTTATCGATTTTCAACAAATATTCTTTGTCCGAAAGATCAATTAAATGACTTTGGAGAAATAAGAAAAGATTAAGCGTTATCTCATTAATTCAGTGTTTTATATTGTTTTAAAAAACCTCTAAAATATTTAGGTTTTGCTCAAACAATAAGACAAACTTTTTTTGTTGTAATTTTTTTTTCTTATAACATTTTCTTTTTTCACGCTCTATCATATGACATATCATTTATTTGCAAAAATTGCCTCATTTTGACACATAACCTAATAAACAGTTTCTATCATCGAAATTCATGAGCAAAGTTCTACAGAGTTTTCTACAAAGTTCTACAGCTTAAAAAATAATTACTGTGAAAAAAATTTTAAAATATTTCAAACCACTCCAAAGTTATATATACAAATCTGTTTTAAGGCCCTATTCTCTTTCAGCAAAAAATTTTTTTCGACTTTTTTTTTTGCATTTTTTTATAGCTTGGACATTTAAGAATATAACCCTAAAAGGGTTTTTTGAAATTCGAAATACTTTAGAAGATATGGCCATTTTTGTGGGGTCATGTCTTCGCTAAAATGAGCAGTTTTTATGTTGCTTTGAACTTTGAACGCGTTTATCTCGAAACCACGTTTTTCGAGCTGGTGGCCACGATTCCGCCAGTTCTACTGAACCGATTTGAATGAAACAAAGTTTAATCGACGTAGAATTGTCACCATTCTGGCCCGTAGTAAAATTTTTACGATTTTTTTTACTATTTTTTTTTACACTAAACTACAAAAAAATGGGTCCAAATTCGATTTGTCAATTTCAAGTGGCCGCCATTTTGTCAAAAAAAATCGCAAAATTTTTATTTTACTACGGGCCAGAATTACATCTATGCTGATCATAACCCTATATTTGTTTTTTTTTCAGACGCTCCTGAGGGCCGGAATCGTGGCCGCCAGCACCATGCCTTTTTTTTTGAGGGCCAACTTTGACGGTGCCATCATCTATGGACAGCCCCTATATCGCGGCGAAAAAAATTTTTTTATTTTTTTTCATTCATTACTAATTCAATAGAAAAAACAAAATTCAAATATCTTTTTGCGTTTTCAAATGAGAATTTTTTCAAAAAGGGTCCAAAAACAGCAAGCTGAAGGAGAATAGGGCCTTAAGCAATATCAATATATGCATATAGAAATATGCGTGGGAGAAACAGTTCTTCCGTGTCTCTGAACAGATTTTGATAAATTTTTTTTAAAGAAATTAGAGTAGAGAGAAGGAGTTCAATGAATATTTTGTGACCTTTGACCTGAATATTAGCGTTTAAGGAATATTTCTTAAGTAAAACCTAAACTATAAAAAATGGAAGGAACATGGTGTAAGAGGAAATTTTCGACATTAATACAATGTACAAAAACATTTTTCTCTATCTCTTTTAGCTCTACAATAAGCATTTTTGTATGTAACATGTGTGAATATATATTTTGATGGTGAAATTTTCTTATAAATAGAAAATTCGGAAAAATGCCCTTTATTTTGACACCAAAGCTATGGCGATATCTTGAAAACTATAGCTTTTCTCAGTATAATGTGTTTTTATATGAAAAGCCCTTGTTGTGAAAAATAACGGTGTACGCAAGTTTTTATGGGTAATGTTTTTACAGATATTTTTAAAAAAATGTAGACTATTTTTATGTCAAAACTATTGCGATAATTTGAAACTTAAGATTTTCTTAGTACAGCACATTTTCTTAAAGCAAGGTCATGTCTCAGAACTAAAAAAAAAACGATTGAAATTTCAGAAGGTTGGTCGAATTTCAGCCACAGGCGATACTAGTATATATAAATAAGTCCACAATATGATTTTTTTAAAGACTATTACTTTTACAAAAGTCAAGTAGTTTAAAATTAACTAATATTAAATAATTTTAAAATAAGGTACTTTTAACTAAGTTGACTTAAAACTTATTTTAAAGTATTTGAATATAAACTACTTTTAATTTTTGATCGTTCTCTTCTTACCGTTTAGACGTGTTTTTGCGAGCTCTAACAAATAAAGTTATCCTTAGCCAAAGTTCGAAATTAATAAATATAAATAGATATAAACAGCTTTCTGATCAACTTGCACATACATCTGAAAGCGTTACAACGTGGATTTCATTGTTTTAAAATACTTGATGTTTAATTTAATCTATTTAAATAAAAATCAAATGTCGTTCGTTGGTAATTGCATCAGTTGAGAACGGCTCGACCGATTTGGATAATTTTTTTTTTTAAATGTTCGTAATAGTCCAACTTAGGTTTTTACGGAAAGAAAAATTGACCACGCCCACTTTGCGCCCATTTTTTTTGATTTATCTAAAATCGGAAAACGGCTGGACCGATTTGGATAATTTTTTTTTAATGTTCATAGTAATCCAATTTAAGTTTTGTCGGAAAGAAAAATTGACCACGCCCACTTTTGCGCCCACTTTTCTCAATTTATCTAAAATCGGAAAAGGGCTGGACCGATTTGGATAATTTTTTTTTCAAATGTTCGTAGTAATCCAATTTAAGTGTTTAATGAAAGAAAAATTGACCACGCCCACTTTTGCGCCCACTGTTTTGATATCTATATAAATAAATATCAAATGTCGTTCGTTGGTAATTGCATCAGTTGAGAACGGCTGGACCGATTTGGATATTTTTTTAAAATGTTCGTAATAGTCCAACTTAGGTTTTTACGGAAAGAAAAATTGACCACGCCCACTTTTACGCCCACTTTTTTATTTATCTAAAATCGGAAAACGGCTACACCGATTTGGCTAATTTATTTTTTAAATGTTCGTAGTAATCCATTTTAAGTTTTTACTGAAGAAAAATTTACCACTCCCACTTTTACGCCCACTTTTTTATGTATACCTAAAATCGCAGAACGCCTGCGCCAATTTGGCTAACTTTTTTAAAATGTTTGTAATAGTCTACAAACTTTTTTACAGAAAGAAAAAATGGGCGTTGGACAAGGGGGCGTGGCACTCTCATACAACCCAAATTTGCGATATCGAATAGCTTTTTAGTTACAGACCGCACAGGCTCGGAATTTAATATTCGAACTCAATTTACACATTAAGTTTAACTGATAACATTTTATGGTGTTGGACAAGGGGGCGTGGCACCTCCCATACAACCCAAATTTGCGATATCGAATAGCTTTTTAGTTACAGACCGCACAGGCTCGGAATTTAATATTCGAACTCAATTTACACATTAAGTTTAACTGATAACATTTTATGGTGTTGGACAAGGGGGCGTGGCACCTCCCATACAACCCAAATTTGAGATATCGAATAGCTTTTGAGTTATAGTTCGCACAGCCATGGAATTGGGTTTTCGACCACAATTTACACGTGCCGTTTTACTGATAAAATTTTATGGGCGTTGGGAAAGGGAGCGTGACACCTCCCTTAAAACCCACATTTAATATTTTGAATAGCTTTTGCGTTATAATTCACACAGCCCCGGAATTCAGTATTCGACGACAATTTACACGTGCTGTTTTACTGATAACATTTTATGGGCGTTGTACAAGGGGCGTGGCTCCTCCCTTGCAACCAGAATTTGCGATATCGAATAGCTTTGGAGTTATAGACCTCCACAGCCTTGGTATTCGAGCACAATTTGCACATGTCGTTTTACTGATAACATTTTATGGACGTATGGTGTGG
Organism: Dichetophora obliterata; assembly: GCA_963920525.1. NCBI lineage: Eukaryota > Metazoa > Arthropoda > Insecta > Diptera > Sciomyzidae > Dichetophora > Dichetophora obliterata. The sequence continues at coordinate 167,205,560 of OY986436.1, read as the reverse complement.
CAACCTCCCATAATTTGCGATATCGAATAGCTTTTCAGTTACAGCTCGCACAGCCTCGGAATTCGGTATTCTACCACAATTTACACACGCCATTCAGGGGGCGTGGCACCTCCCATACAACCCAAATATGCGATTTGCGATATCGAATAGCTTTGAAGTTATAGCCTAAGAATTCATTATTCTACCACGATTTACACATGCCGTTTCACTAATAAAATTTTATGGGAGTTAAACAAAGGGGCGTGGCACCTCTCATTCAACCCAAATTTATATCAACCCAATGCAGGTTCACTGATAACATTTTATGGAAGTTTGGCAACGGGGGCGTGGCAGCAACGCGCCGGGTTCCAGCTAGTTTTAAATATAAATATTTATATAGTGTGTATTTGCTTATAATTTGTTTCTTTCCTTCTTCCTGTTTTGTTTTTAGCGCAACAGGTTTCTATAGAGCAAATTATCGTATTTTCTTTCTACATCTGTTTTAACGCTACTGCAAAAACTCTAGTGCTTATAAAACTTTTCAATTCGTTGGTTCTACAATATGAGGGCTGCAAAGTTTCTACAGTACAGTGTCCTTAAACAACTGGTTGTGTGATTCATTTTTTCATATCAAGTATGCAGCGTTGATTGCGAGGATCTTCGATGCACTCAACGAAAGTAAGGGACTTCGTTGGTCATGTGATGATTGCAGGTTTACAAACGTTGAGATATTTAAACTTATTATACAATCTCGGAAAGTTTTTTTGGAGGTGGCTAAGGTGGTTAAAATTATGGATGAAGCTTACAATTCTCCAAAACGTAAACGTTCAAACAAAAATCTTCGTAGTTCAGCTAAAACTACTGATATAGCCATGCCATCGCCCAATGATAATACTGTTCTACCTTTTACTGTAACTGTTTTCCCTAATGTGAACATACAGCTTGAAGATTAATCAATTGGAGCTGTCAATACTGATCAAATGACTGATAATATCGCACCAACTAAGGTCGCTGCGTCAGCTGGTCAGATTTCTCCTTCTGATGAAGTAATACCAATCATAGAGGAAAATGCTGATTCTCCTCGCGTTTCTGGCACACAAAAAACTTACGCTGAAACTGGTATTGCCTCAAATGTGGTCCCTGCACCTTCTCAAATTATTTCGGTTTCTACAGGAGCGATACCGAAACAAATATCGAACAGCAGTATCAAAGCCCCTGTTCATAAAGAACTTGTGATTATTGAGCCTGCCAAATCTAAATTTGTTTCTCGTTTTGCAGCTGATCCGGGAAAGACGTGCTATTCTATATAAACTCTAAGCTAAGTGTTGAAAATAAAAATATCTCTGTTTACAAATGCAATTTTTCATATCTTTGTGATCTTTTTCACAAGGTATTGGATCAAAAGTTTTGGCCTGACAATACGATGGTGCATGAATTTATTTCTAGACCTCGGCCTACAACTTCCTTGGCTACTTTTCCGGTTCTTAACAAGAATCAAAAAAACTAGATTGTTGCTTTTAGTTCCTTATCCTTTACCAAAACGTTCGTGGCATTAACACAAAACTAAATAATATATTAATTTTGAGTCACAAACTTAACTTTAATATAATTGCTTTTAGTGAGACTTGGCTGAAACCTAATACTCTTAATTCTGAAATTCTGTGCAACAAATTTAACATATACCGCAAAGATAGAAACTCCATTCCTGGTATTTGCTCTAGAGGCGGGGGTGTGTTGATTGCAGTCAAAGCGACACATTTCTCTGAAGAGTTATTAATTCCGGAATCCTTGGTCATTGAATTCTGTTGTGTTCATGTTAAGTTTGGTTCCTTGAGCCTTTATATTACATGCTTATGTATTCCTCCCCTTTCTACCTTAGAAGTTTATAGCAAACATTTGGCTTCTATTAGTAAAGTTTGCTCAAAACTGCAATCTAATGATCATATTTTAATAACTGGAGATTTTAACCTGCCAAACGTTTCTTGGAACTGCTGTTCTGAAATTCCTGGAATATTTTTACCTTCGTCTAAAAGTTCATCCGATAATTATTTTTTAAACGAGCTCTCAATCCAAGGCCTGTTCCAACTTAACTGCATCTTTAACAAAAATAATCGTTTGCTTGATCTGGTGTTTTTTGATGACAGCAATATCGCTTCTATGTCTAAATCAGATCCTCTGGTTACACCCGAAGATTCTCATCATCCAACATTAGAAATTATTTTAAATTTTCCAAAACCATTTGTTCAGTACTATGATTCTAAGCCGCCTATTGAGTTTAACAACCAAACTATTTACATGATTTTGAAGAATAACTTGTCTAAAATAAACTGGAATTCTATTCTAAATATTAACACAAATAGGTTATCTTCTCAGAGTCTTGATGATGCGGTATATGCGTTTAATAGAACGCTCAATGATTGTTTTCAAAAAGCTGTTCCGCAAAGGAAAGCCTCTTTGACATCGGGTCCGGTATGGTATACAAATGAATTAAGAAAAATGAGGAACTTGAAATCTAAATACTATAAAAAATATCAAAAATTACATAACATATGTGATTTTGGATGCTATACCTCGATTAAATACAGTTACCAACAGTTATGCAAACAATCCTATAATATCTACTTAACAAAAGTGAAATTAAACATCAAATCTGATGCTAAATTCTTCTGGAACTTTGTTAACACAAAACGTAATATTGATTCCTTTCCTTCATTTATGAAGTATAATTCTGTTGAGTCTGATAATGATAATAGTATTTACAATCATCATCGTCCTATGATTATTAAAGTTAACCTTTCAATATTCAATCTGGGGATATTTATTTCCCAATAATTGAAACAAACACAGTCTTATCATTTTTAAAAAATATTAAAACATCATATAAAAGTGGTCCTGATAACATACCTTCATGTATATTAAAATACTGCTGTGAAGAATTAGTAACTCCAATCGCTTTACTATTTACTTCATAATTAAAATCCTGCTATTTTCCTGCAGCCTGGAAGCATAAATTTATTATTCCGCTGCATAAATCCGGAAATAGATCTTTAATTAATAACTACAGTGGCATCGCAAAATTAAGCGCTTTGCCTAAACTTTTAGAGGCAATTGTTACATCACGACTATCACATAGCGTTAAATCTTTAATGTCTCCTTTCCAACATGGATTTCTTTCTGGAAAATCCACTGTTACTTACCTTCTTGAATTTACATCAAAAACTATAAAAAATTTTGGACTGATGTTATTTACACGGATTTAGCAAAGCTTTTGACGTTGTAAATCACAAACTATTGATCTTAAAATTACATTTTGTTGGATTTCCTATACCGTTGGTAAATTGGATTAAATCTTACTTAAGTAATAGAACACAATCTGTTCTTTTTAAGCTCAAGAAATCACATGAGTTTCCTGTTACTTTAGGAGTACCTCAAGGAAATCATCTTGGCCCCTTCTGTTTCTACTTTTTATAAACGATTTTTTATACTTTCTATAAACGACATTGATCATCTTCATAACTGTTGCAAAACGAACCGTATGAACCTCAACATGAAGAAATGCACGCATATGTCTTTCTCGCGCAAACCACCAATTAAATGTACCATCAAAATTTGTGGTTATTCATTGGAGTCCTTAGATATTTTCAATGGCCGCATTCAGCGCAGACAACTGTTGTGAACTATAATGGTAGCGCTACATTAGTTCACGATGTTTTTCTCTGAATGCGTTGCTACTCTACACATCAGAAGTTAGATTCAATTTAATTTTTATGTAAATTTAATTCAATTGCAAAGATTTCTCACTTAAATTTGCTGCGTTCTTTCTGCGTTTATTAATTTAACAGCGTCAGTAACAGCATCTGACAGCTAAGCAAACAGTTGTGTTCATGTAGCATATAATTTGTTCGCTCGATTAAAAGGCGTTCGCTACTTTATCAGTTTTAGTTAGCGCTACGAAATTTGTACCATTCAGCGAATTTTTACACAACAGTTGCCAACTGTTGTCTGCGCTGAATGCGGCCAATGATCTTGGAGTTACAATGGATCCTAAACTACGCTTTAATATTCATGTAAATAAAATAACAAATAGAGCAAATAGTACTTTAGGATTTATTAAACGTTGGGCAAAAGAGTTTAATGATCCATTCATAACGAAAACCTTATTCACTTCCCTAGTGCGGCCTTTCTTAGAATACGCCTCAGTTGTTTGGTGCCCACGATACGGTTGTTACATAGACGACATTGAATCAGTGCAGAAAGAATTTCTTTTGTTTTGCTTAAGCTATCTTTATTGTAATACACCCAAAAAAAAAAAAGCTTCGTACTATGTACAAAACAATTGTTATATTCTACAAAGCTGTTTGTTCTTTTCAGCCTACGAACGACTTTGTAAATAATACAAATGACCGTTTGTACATTGTACAAAGAAATATTTGTACATTTTACAAACGCATTCGTTTCATCTACAAAGATACGAACAAATATACGAACGCTGCTGCCACCGCTTTGTATATTATCAAACAATGTTCGTTCAGTTCACAAATTTATACATTATAGATTTTTATCGTATAAATTGATATATTGATCGTATAAATTGATGGTTAACTTTTGTTTCAACGATTTCTTCCACCACCTTTTCCCTCGACACAGGAACCTTTTGGTATTCCTTCACCATCTCAGCACACGTCTAAAAAATTTGGGTATTTGCTTTTGCGACAGGCTTTGACGTTAAGGCCTGAATGTTCTTGATCAAAGGAGATACCGTATGACATGTACTGTCCTTCTCAGAAAGAAGAAATTGGTTCAAGGTCGTGTCCTACCTGCGGCTTGTATTTCGTTTTTTAAACTTCTATGAATTGCCATAAGTTTGTATTATATCGTTTACAATAAATCGGAATAAAAAATACTATTTAAATAAATCAATTTTCAGAAAGCATTTACACAAAAACACAGAACTTGGTGCAGCTCGGGTGCAGCCTTTAAGGGTAATCTGTCAAAGACCAAGTGAATTTCTTTGCGTTAGAAATGAGGATTCACCTGAATGGGTCGACATAGAATCCGATGAAAAATCCTATTTTGAAGAATCCTCAACAAAGCTACCAGCTTCTTCTATCCCAGTGATTGAGAGCATCGAATCTTGGATCGCAGATGGAATAGCTTTTACAGATGATATTAATTATTGATTTTTTTCCAATTGTTCCTTTAATGTATCTAGTCATACTAGTCACTAATACTAGTGAAATTTGTCAGAGCTAGTCAAAATATATAATCATTCGAATGAATTAATTTCATATGTCACGTTACTTTATGGGGGGAGGGGTTTTGAAAAGCACTACGAAAAGTAACGCAGGTGGAGGGGTGGTAAAAAAAGCCGGAAAATCAGTAACGTAGTTTATGGACGACCCCTATGCTGTCTGATATTATTGATTTGACTTAACTTTTTTTTTATTTTTATACTTAAATAAAATTATATACTTTAAGCTATTTATTAAATCTTTTTAGTTTGTAAATAATACATAATTTCAATCAAAATCATACTTTATATTTTTGAATTATTTTAAGTATCTTGTTTTATAATTTTAAATTTGCTATAAAACCTGTTAAGGTTTAGCAATCGAATAAAAATAAAAAATAAAAAAATGAAAACTATTTGAAAATAAAGTACTTTTAAACTAGTTTACTTTAAATTACTTTTAAAGTAATTGAAAATAAAGTACTTCTAAAATAGTTGAAAACATATGCACAGTACGAGAATTGACTTATTCCAATGATTTAATAAAGTCAGTTTATGACAAGAGAAAAAGTTAGAATTTCAAATAGATGTAGTTGAAAATAAACAGTAGTTTTAAACTACTTTAAAACTAGTTTATTTTCCTGCAGGGCTGTTGTACGTAACCTATTGGTAGCAAGTCAGGATCATCGCGACTACGTACGACGACGAGTCAGAGTATGAAGCATACTCTAGACCAGCGGTCGTCAGCGCCTAACTCTTTCCACTCTTTCCACTCTTTCCACTCTTTTACAACAACTTCAAGATTTTCATGATTGTTGTAATTCGCCGAATCGTTTACAGGCGCAGCTGCACCGCTACAACACAGCGCGTGTGTGTTGTTGTTTCTTCTTGTTGTTGTTGGTAAATATAGTGCGTGTTGTTTTTGGTGTCTTTTTCGTTGTTGGTTAACGCAGTGCATGCGACCGCGCACAATTATTGCTATACTGAAGGTTTCTTGTTGGTAATTTTGAGTAGTGTTTCGTGGCTATCGACATGCGTGTTTTTGCTTTTATGTGTTGTTTTTATGTTAGTAATTCCTTATTGTACCACGGAGCCAACTATTTCCTGTTTTTGTTGTTTTTTGTTGTAATTGTTGTTGCACTCTTAAAAAAAATTTTTTGGCGATCCCTGCTCTAGACATTGCAATTTTTAGCCTTGAGCTCACGGAGAAAATTCTTTGTGCACAAGTTATGATCAAGGTGTTCATTACATACAAAACATGTTTCTTTTAACCATATATGTATAACAGTCAAACCTAAATTGGCAAAAGCCCCAATAGGCAAAAGTCCGAAAATTCGAGTCGCAAGTATCCAAGTGTTTGGTATTTTTGAAAGGTAATGCATTCTCTAAGAAAACTGTTCGAACATTTTTTTATTTACCTCTTCCTGTTCTAGTAGGAGCTTTGGAAAGTTGACCTTTTTAAGCAAAAAATTAAAGGTATAAAAAAAGTAGTTTTAGTCTTTCTGCAAGAAAAATTCCAAAAAATTCATTTCTTACACTATTCGATTCAAATAAAAAATATTTAAAAGAATTTTAATAGAGGTATAAATAAGATAAAAATTATTTTAAAATGTTTGTTAATAAATTTTTTAGATAGCTTTCAATGTCCTACTATTTTTATTTGAAAAACACGAAAAATGAAATTCAAAAAGTTTGAATTAAACACATATCTGAACCTTATATTTTAAAAATTAATAAATAACTTTTCCACTTTTTTAACCCAAATTAGTTTAATTTCGATTTTAAAAAGGCTTAATTTGCGTTTTGTTCTAACACCTGTACTTATTAATTGACAAACAATAACACATTTGTATATGTGTATGAGAGTGCATTCTCAAATTTAAGGATCCTGTAATCCCGGAGGATTTTTTTTATTTGGGGATTTTAGTTACGAGGGTTTTAAAAGTAATAGAAGAAATTCTTACGGTTAAATGTAAATAAATATTTTAATTTAAGTGGTGAAGAAGTTGTTGATTTGCATTTATTTTTTTATGCCGTACAATTTTTCAGACAGATTTTAAAATTTAAATTTTTTAATTTAGTTTATTTTTATTAAATTTAATTTAACAAATAATAATGTGTTTTTATTTAAAAATTGTGATTTGGTTGATTGCTGTATTATCCGCGAACAAAGGAGACAAAGTTTCTGCTTTCTTTTTGTTTTTAAAAAACGAGTTTCAAGATAAAATCCTTGATGAAGACGAGTTAATGAAAAAAAAATTTAAGTTTTAAATATATCTCTCCAAACCAGATAGACAAAATTCAATTACCTAAAAGAACGATTAGAAAAAAAACAATTTACTACGGATGAGTTCCATATTTTTTTCTGTTGCTTTTGAAGATAATGTTGCTGATCTCGATCATGTAAGTCAAGAAAAATTTCTGTTATGCACATATATTTTCAAACATATATTTTTATGCTAACAGCAACCTTGTATAAGTCATCGATTGGGAAGGCCATCAAAGTCATTTGAAGAGTCATCACGAAGAACAAAAAATCGCAGCATAAATGATTTATTTGAAAACTATTCCATTGAAGAATTCTAATATGCAACTAACAAGTAAAAAAGAAAGACGTATTTCTGAAACAAGGATTATAAAAAAAAGCTTTCTCCTTCAGAAGCTTTGTCTCTGTATATGTATATGCTGGATTTTTCAGATACAAAATATAATATACTGAGACAAATAATCAATAATTTGTTCGAAGATGCTTTACCATAATTATATGTACTCCGGACAGAAAAACAAAACAAATTGCCATTGTTAACTGCAACTGAAATTTCTGCAGAAGCAAATTTAAAATCATTGATGTGTAAGACTGTGCAGGGAATTTTGGAACTATGTGATAAGGATACCATTTCAAAAATTTTATTGATTTCCAAATGTCGAATGAATGGTGATGAATGATGGAAAGAAATGCTCCGGACATAGTCGGTATAAACAAGAATACAGATGAATTTATGTTTACAACAGCTTTAGTCCCGTAAAAGTAATTCATTGTCAATTGAAACTATTAGATATTAGAAACTATTAGAAGATAATTTTATTATTTTTATTTTTTCAGAATGATTAATCAAGTTACAAAACAACCACTTTGGATAAACCAAAAAGCTCCTTTTCACTGTTTTGCATACCCATTAAATTCATTTTTGCAAAGGAGAATAAAGATTTAGTATTTAGTGAGTACAATGCAATGAAAGCTAAAATTGAAAATTTAGAATGTATTGTTTATGAATTGAATGGTAAAAATGTGGAAACTCATTCCATTACAACTTTTTCGCTCGCTGATAAAAGCCCCAAATGGGCTAATTTCATATGGCTGGTATTACTTCTAGAAGTGCCAAATATACAACCCAGTTTTATAAATTCTTCATCCAAACCAAAATGTCCCCCAACAAAATCTCAAAAAAGAATAATGTGAAAATAGTTCATGTCTTAGAGGAGTCAAATGTATGAGCTGCTTCCATTATTTTTTATTTAAAACATATCAACCACGTTCACCTGCCCCTTACTTGTATTCCCCTTCTGGAAGTCTCAGTGTCAAAATAAAATTAAAATTTAACCAAAGTAATTTGTTCATATTTTGCAAATAACGCTTCGATAGACCAAATGTATGCACCAGACCCTATTATATTTTTACAACCAGCAATTTAAAGCCACCCAACCTGTATCTGTCACCCAAGAAACAAATTTTTATCTCAAAGCTAATTCAAAATGTAATATTGTTTTCAAGTGAACTATCCTAATCAGCAATCCTATCCTAAAGGGTAAAAAACAGGTGTGACAGTTAAGACAACAAAATATTAGTTTTTGTTTTGAAAGAATCGAAACATAGCTAGGTTTTTTCGTAAAAAGTCCAAATATTTCAAATATTTTGTCACACGTTTTTGTTCTTTTATTTATTTATTTATTTTATGAGATTTATACAATAATAAATTACTATATAAATACAGAAATAAGGCATTACTAGTATCTGAGGCTTTCGACTGGCAGATAATTAATATGGTTAAAATTAAAATAGAGATAGATCTATGCTACATATAAAATTATAATAGCTGCAAATTATGTATGTAAAATAGTGATTATTTAAATTAGATAAAATTTAGAAGGTTACAATCTTTTAACAAAGAATACATTTTTGTGATATTGTCATTAGAAGGAAATTTCAAGATGTCATAGGGTCGTAAGTCCGAGAAGTACAGATTCCTTTTAAGAGAGAGGTTCGGGCAGAAGTTCAGCAAGTGGTCTATTGAAGCTAGGCGACCGCAAAAGGGGCAGTTGTTGGGACTGGACCCCGTCAAAAGATGCTCGTAGGTATGCTTTGTGTGTCCTAGACGTAGTCGCGTGAATGGTATGATGGTAAAAGTTGATGCTGTGCTTGGGTAACGCGGTATTAAACGCTCAGAATTTATACCAGGATAGTGGTGAATGTAGGAATTCCAGCATTCTGCATATTTTGCGGATCGTAGCCTTACAATAAAGTTATTGATGTCCTTAGCTGTAAATGAAGTAGACGTAGGTGCTGGTGTGAAGGCAACATTTTTAGCTGTAGTATCAGCTAGCTCATTTCCACGAAATCCTGAATGGCCAGGAATCCACATAATTTTAATTTTATTTTGAGCCTGAGTAAGAATGTCTCTAGTGGTAGCAATTGCATTTGTAGAGTTGCCGGTTGCTCTAATTGCGTTGACAAAAGACTTGCTGTCTGTGCAAATAACAAATTTACCCTTATTTTTTTTTTTGCAAAACTAGCAGCCTGAAGTAAAGCGACAGCTTCTGCTGTAAACACGGCAAAAGTTGTGCAATAGCCCATAGCTTATAGAAACGCCGTCCTCGCTAACAACTGCATAGGAGGTATTGTTGTTAGTTTTTGATTCGTCAGTGAAGATAAGGCTCCATCCTGAGGATTTATATAGATCAGCTTCCTGAAGAAACAGCTGTTGATAAGTTGAGTTAGAAGTGCTGTCTTTAGGATGTTCACTTAAGTTTGTGTTATTTGAGGAGTATTTTAGCATCCAGGGAGGATAGGATTCAGGACTGTTCCGTATAGGCTTAAGAGGTAGAAAATGTTCCCGACCAAACTTTAGACATCTAGCGATTGTTGAGCTTCTGTTAGGAGTCCGTTTTCGACTCAGTGACTTTTTGACATCACTTGCAAGAACAGGATTTTTTGGTTGCAGTTGCTTCGGATAAAGACGATAGGTGGCATCTTCAGCTCTATGAGGTAGTGAGGGTAAACCCGACTCGGCCAGAATATTTGTTATTGGTGTGGTTGGAAAGGCCCTTAAGCAGCTCCGCACAGTTTTATGGTATGGACCGAAGAGGAGACCAATATTGCTTTTGGCGCAATGGCCATAGATTGGAAGCCCATAATCAATTTTAGATAGAACGAGTGCCCTAGTGATGTTGATGAGTGTTGTGGGATGTACAAGGCTGCGCTTAGATGTTAGATACTTAATGATATTTAGTCTTAGAATTAAACTATCTCGGACAACAGTGAGGCTTAAAAATATTTTTCTTATCAAATATCAAACCTAAGATTTTTAAAGTGTCTGAACTATTAATGTTTACATTATTAAAAATTTAATTTAAGTTACTACAATTCAATTTACGGCAAATATGAAAAGAATTGGTTTTTTCTATTTATAAATTTGCATCAGAGGTATAAGACCAGTTGTTTATTTCTGTTAGTATGTCGGTGAATGTATTCGCTACAACATTTGTGTCGGAATTTTTTGAGAAATCAACAACATCGTCGGCTTATAGGATATGATCAACACCGGAATATTTAGATAAGATATGACTTATTTCATCAATTGCTATAACGAACAGTATAACCGATAGCGGTGAACCTTTGGGTGTTCCATTGTCAAGTGGGACTACTGAGGAGTAGCAGCCATTAACCAACACTCTGCATTTTCTGTTGGATAAAAAATCTTTAATAAATTTATAGATTTTTGATCCAACTTTCCATTTTTTGACTTGTCTTAATACAATATGAACACCAATTCGGTCAAAAGCCTTTTGAAAATTCATTGCCATCAAAGAAATGTGGTTTTTGCTTGCCAAAGCGTTAGTGATGAAATAATCTAGATGCAGCAAGGCGTCGGTTGTTCCGTGCCCTTTTTTGATTCCAACCTGATTGTGGCTAATAAACTTATTTTTACTAGCAAGCCACATTAGGCTGCTGGCAATTATCTTCTCAAGGAGCTTACCCAAACATGGAAGTAGAGATACTGGTCGATAACTGTCAATATCGCCCAGGGGTTTTTTAGGTTTATGTATAGGAATAATGGCGGATATTTTCCAAACTCGCGGGTAAATACCATCATCGAAGATAGAGTTATACAATTTAAGTGTTCTTTCTTTTACAGAAATAGGAAGGTTTTTTATAATAGGATATGAAATTCTATCTGTGCTGGGGGTTTTCCCTTTAACTAACTCAAAACTTGTTCAAATTCAGACATTTGTATGGTTGTTTCGATATGTTTTGCAGAAGTTAAGATGTTATGGGGACTGTAGTAATTGGTATCAATAAGTAGTGATTTATTAGTTCAAAATTGTGTAGAAAAGTTGTGTCTGATGAGATATCTGAGAAGTGATAGGCAAATTGGTTCGCAATTTGATTGGTAGAGAAAATGCGGCCATTTGATGTGTTTAACATTGTAAAGCAAGATTGCTTAAAAGTATTATATTGCTTAGCTTATAATTTTTTGTATGGCCGTTTCTTGGTTTATGTTTGATGGGATCGAGATATTATTAGAGATTTGTTCACACGATGATTGAAAGCAAGGCCAATTGGCTGAGTCAGTAAGAAACTTCTTTTTTGGTGTGCTGGTGATTGTACTAACGTTAATCTTAGTGGTAATAGGGTAGTGATCGCTGCCATGAAGATCATCGAGGATTTCCCAAGTGCATTTGGCAGCTATACTTGCAGAGCAGAGGGTAAGATCGACGTGTGTAAACGAGTTATGTGTCGAATAATGTGTAGGTAACCCATCGTTTAGTACCACCAAGTTGGAGGACAATATAACATCCTCTACGCTGAAGACCCCAAAGTGAACTCCAGGAATGGAAATCTCCAGCAAGAATTACAGGGTCAGAAATAACGTTTAGAATTTGGAGTATTTTAGACGAGGAAAATTGTGGGCTTGGTGGAATATATGCACAAATACCAGTGAATTCTACTATCAGATTAATCTCAATTGCAATAGCGGATAGGAGGGAGTTTATCGTTTTAAAGTTATATGGTAAGCCTCTTTTTATAAGAATACCGATCCCTTGTTTATTTGTCAAATTTCGTGGTAGATTATGGAAGTGACCAATGTAATTTTTATTAATATATGGAATGGAGTTAACTGCAAGATGTGTCTCTTGTAGTAACAGAATTGAAGGGCTGTGTGAGTTAATTAAAAGGTCTAGCTCATGGCAATTATTAAAACATCCATTCATGTTTCATTGCATAAATGTAACCATAATTTGCAAAACAAAAGGGAAGAAAAATCGGAGTTATAATTATGTAAGCAGAGCGGAGCATATGACGAAAGTGTAAGAAAGAAAAAATAAACAAAACGAAAGAAAGAAAAGAGATAACAAAATACGTGATTATTAAGTAGCGAGATAATGTGTTTATGAATGCTTAAATATTTTCAAGTAAATATTTTAATACCAGTTAGTTATATATCTTCTTCAGAGCTACTAGAAATTATACTTGTAAATTCTGTATCCATAGGAGTGTTTTTAGAAATTTTTAAATTGTTAATGTTAAAAGAAGTAGTTGGAGTAGTAGAAGTAGTTGGAGTGTTAATGAGAGCTGAAAACTGAGATTTAACTGCAGAAATGGAAAGTTTATCTATCGACTCTATAGTTTTTGTATTTGAATAGGAGTTTAAGCTAGAATTTGGTTTTGATTGACTTGGTTTTATTATTGCTTGGAAAGCAGTAATAGGATCTTTTTTTAAACTTTGTTGTTGTTGTTTTGTTGTTGTTTGTTTTTTAAATGTAGATGTGGTTATTTTTTGTTGGTTATTTATTTGTTGTAATTTTTGTTGTTGTTGAGGTGTTTGTTGTTGTTGTGGTTGTTGTTGTTGTAGTAATGGGAGTGATTGTTGTTGTTGTTGCTGTTGTTGTTGTATAGGTTGTTGTTGTTGTGTTGGTTGTTGTTGTATTGGTGGTTGTTGTTGTATTGGTTGTTTTTGTATTGATTGTTGTCGTTGTATTGATTGTTGTTGTTGTATTGTTTGTTGTTGTTGTTGTTGTAGTAGTTGTTGTTGTTGTGATTGTTGTTGGGGGGGGGTGAAAATAGGTTGATTGTTATTATTAGTTGTGGACACAACTGAAGCAAAGCTGCTAACTTGTGTAGAAAAAGAAACTTGAGACCGAAGGAGTTGTTGCGCTTCGCGTAGGGTGCATTTGTTCTGCGTTTTTATTTTTATAATTTCTTTGTGCTGTTGAAACTTTTTGCATTCTTTAGAAAAAGCAGCATGATTTTCCGAACAGTTTGCGCAAGAGGTGCGTGTGCAAATATTTGGGGTATGAGGCGGTAAGTTGCAATTTACGCAGGCAGGGTTATTTTTGCATCGTTTACCCGTGTGACCAAGAATTTGGCAAAGCTTGCATCGCATAGGGTTTTGGATGAACTCTTTTACGCCTGCGGTATACCACGAAATATCTACTTTGTTAGGGAGATAATAAGAATCAAATGACAATAGTACCACTCTGCTAGGTAGTGTTTTGCCCTCAACAGTTTTGGTAAATTTATATACCGGGACAACACCTTGAGGGCTTAATTCTTTAACTATTTCAGTCTCAGAAATATTGTTAAGACAAGGAGCATACACAGTGCCTTTCGTGAGATTGAAATTTTCATGGTACTTACATGTAATAGAACATATTCCATGCAATTCTTTGGCGTGTATAAATCTTTCAGCAGCTGTCTTATCTTTAACAAGTAATGACAAATTTCCATCACGGAGAACCGTAATAGAGGTTATATCTTTGCTTATTAGATGCAGTGAGCGTTGAACGGCAAAAGAAGAATATTCTGCAAACGTTTTTTTTTCCTCTTTGGAAGCAATAACAACAAACTTAGGGTTAAGTTTGTGAACTGAGGGAAGATCGGGGAAGGGAATATGATTTTGCGTTGTTTTTGGGTTTTTTGCTTTGGGGTTATCAGTTGCTAGTAAAGCAAACCGGTTTTTCCCTCTTTCAGGGGGCCCGGGAGTCATGTTCTCCACACACGCGAACTCACCACGCACAATTAATTTATAAAAGACAAGTAGCAGAAAAGAAAAAGAGAAAAATATTAGAAAATTAAAACAAGTGCTTTAAAAAAAAACAACAATAGGCAAAAGAAGATCAGTCAGACGGTCTGCTCGCTATGAGTGTTAGTCGCAGACTGCGTTTTTGTTCTATTTAAGATCCTTTTCCTTTATGTCACACGTTGTCACAAATTCTTGGCTTCCATTCTCCACGAAGTCACTCTGCAATCTTATTATTCGTTATGCAAAAATTATAGTTGGAATTATATTTATTAGGGGTCGTCCCTATATATGCACCCCATATTATATGCACCCCACCCCCGTTCCACACAAAGTCGCAGAGTTTTAATTCCCTCCTGGCCAGGAGGTGAACACCACTGGCCATGGAGTGGTTTGAAATATTTAAAATTTTTTCTCATAAATTATTTGTTAAGCTGTAGAACTCTGTAAAAAATATGAATACAACATCTTGAAAATATTAATTGTCATCAAAAAAATCATAGGGGGTGGCTCATGATTTTCAATGACAGAAACTGTTTACTGAACTTTTAGACAAAATGAAGCTATTTTGCAAATAAATGATATGTCATTTGAAAGAGTGTGAAAAAGAAAATTTAAACAAAAACATTCACAACAAAAACAACTTTTTGCCTATTTTTTTAACAAAAGTAGATATTTTAGATTTTATTTTAAACAATATAAAACATTGAATTGGTAATGAAACTGTAAGTCTTTTCTTAATTTTCCAAAGTTATTTAATTAAACTTTTAGGCAAAGAGATAGCGAAAAATGTCCGGAGTGTTGGTTGAACATCTTAGCAATGTCTTAAATGACTTCTTACTCCATGTTCTTCCATCTCTTTTAGTTTAAATTTTATTTAAGAAATTATCTTTAAACACTTATATTTTAAGTCAAAGGTCACTAATCGAAAAACCAACTAAATTGTGTACGCTTCCACATCCAGCACTTTCATTCGATACCCCATTTACCATTCTAGACCTTGCCAATCCTGACATCTTAAAAATCCGAACTGAAATATATATATAAGTAGATTCTTTTCATTTAAATATTAAAAATATTTATTAACAAAAGACTTTAAGCTTCGAAACTGTTTTTAAGAACGTTTACCAAAGTAGAATATAAGAAAAGAAACGAAATTATTCGCTTTGCGAATCACGCTTTCTCATTTACATTATAGCGAGTTCCTGTCTTAAGTCTTTTTGCCATTTTCTCAAATGTAAACGCTCATATCTGGTAAACGGTATCACCTATCAAAAATCTAACAATTTTGTGCATACCTACAGCTCAAGATCTTTCTTATGATTAGGGATGGCCAAAAACTGTCGGTTTTTAAGAGCGATCGGTTTTTTTTTGGAAAAAATGGTGTTTTTTCGGTGTTTTTTTAAGGAAAAATACCGTAACACTGGTAGAAAATGTTAAAAACCGGCAACGAAAATTTATCAACCAGCAACTCTGACAAAAAGGCTGCAATGGTGAATGAACAGTGCCAATTTGCAAAATAAAGAATAAAATAAGAAATATTAAATGTAAATGAAGAGTGAAGTAAGGCGATATATTAAAAAGTGGGGAATGGTTTGATATGGCAGTTCAAACTTGCGTCAGCATCCACAAAACAGTTACTTGGTAAAGATGCAAAAAAGGTTTTCTTATAAACCGGTGTTTTCCTTCGGTTTTTAGTTTCGGTGGAAAACCGAAATTTACAAAAACAGTTATTGGAATAGGATGTTTTTTTAAAAAAGTGGCCATCCCTACTTATGATATATCAAGTGTTTCTGTAGCGTTTGTAGATTTGCTGGAACAAGGGGACCCTTACAGGAATAAATATATAGATATGAGGAATGTTCGGTTGTCCCATACAAGAAAAGACTCCAGAACTCACGCCAACAAGGATCTTCTTTCTTATATGTTGATTTATTTGGATCCTTTGCTTTCATCAAGAAGGATTGTAACAGAAAATAAATCAAATTTACCTTTAGAAGATATCAAAAATTGCATTCTGTGTGAAAATATAGAACATTTTTATTCAAGCATTTTATGGAATGAAAATTCAATAATTTCTTGAAAAATTCATTTATTGAGATTCATATTTTTTACTGTTATTGTTTATTATTCTTGAAATTTGCTTAATAAATAATGTTTTTTTGTTCTTAATTAATTTTCTTTTTCATATTCTATAAACATTCTGAAAATGACAATTTTACAGTTTGTAATCACAATTTTTGAGTTAAGGAGATTGTATTCCACCTAGATATGAAATTTCATCAAAATCGGTCCATTATACTAATTTTGCCCACTCGCTATATGGGCTCGCATCACTGTGCATCAGAGCCATTTATCTGTCAAAGTTGGTTCATGCACATACATTTTGTATGAAGCCTACCCGAATACGCAACGCACTAGCGCAACTCGATTCGAATTTCCAATTTTGACAATGCATTCGGTAGTGAAGTTGGCTGCAACAAAGAGAACAAAAAGAAAAAAAAGAACAAAGCAAATCTTTATTGAAGTTCACGCAGCGTTCAGTTTCGGTAGCGCTCATAAAACATTTGCGTGGCGCTTTTAAACGCAACGCAAGACGCACCAATTTAGATTGGACTGTTAGTTTTGATCATGTATTATGAACCAGAGAAAGAGATGGGAAACTCCGTTGGAAAGGGATAGCATTATATTCCATTTTACGTTAAATTGGCTCCAATACTAACACAAAACATTTATATGTGGTCATAAAATCAACAGAAAATAACCCAGCAGTCTCGGGCATCATCGAAGAATTGTTCTTTGATGATTTCTTAAAGAAACTTGCTGCATAAGCCAAACTTGCAGAATATTCTTAAGCGTGTCTGTCTTGTATTCGTCAATAATATACTTGAAGAATATTCTTTAACTCATCTGCATTGTGTTCGTCAACAAAAAAAAAAGTAACAAATCAGAAACACGTGTTCTTGTACGCGGTTGAACAAAATTAAAATGCAACAAAACTTCCTTGTCGGCCTTTGTGATCTAGTAAAGAGTGCGCTAGACTATCTACTCAGGGGTCCCCGATTCGAGTTCGGTTTCGGGCATGGTTTTTTACGCTTTCCTTACTAAATTTAAGAATTATTGAAACAAAAATTTCACAACTGAATTGTGGAAACTAGTCTAAATTTCAATTGAATTTCATTAACTTTCTCAATATTTTCATTAACGAAATTTTAACTTTCTCTCTCTTTTCGTTTACGAAATTTATACAACGTTCTGCATTGCGTTCTTTCACGAATTTAGAACATTTATATGAGATTTTCATCAAAGAAATGTATGGCCGAATCAGAATGTTTCGTGAATGAATCGGAAAAATCACGCATGATTCTTTTACGATTTCTTTAAGCTACTGGGAACCCTGGTTTATGGTAGATTGAAGAATTTCAACAGTTACGTTTGAGGTCCGATAACTGTAAAATTGCATATTATTAGAACGAAATGGGCAAGAAAAGGTATACCACAAAAGACGTCGGAAAAGCAATGGAAAACATCCCTGAAATATCATGGTGAAATTATCTTAAAATAATTACACCATAGGAATTAGTCCAAGCAGTGTTGCCGCTTGGAAAAATGTTTGAATAATTTTTTAAGCCGCAGTGTAAGTTTAAATACTTTAAAAAAAATCTTTTTATATGAATATATGCATAAATGTTTTTATTTGGACATATTATATAAAAAAGTAGGCATTCCTTAAATTCGACAAAAACGTTGAGATAAACAATGACATTGAGACATTTTTGGACAGTACTTTCTTATCACAAAATGCATTACCACAACCTCTGTACAACGAACTTTAAAATTTTGTGATAAATATATTAATTCTGTCTTTTAGCTCAGCTGCTGCTGTATGAATTTTTTTCTACTTAAAAACTTACTATAAGGATAATACTAGTAAAAACGAATAATTTTGAAATTTTAAATTTAATATAAATAAGGGGCAATAGCAACCCATTTCATTTATACAACACTAAACTAAATATGCTGTTAAATTACTTTTTTATGCATGTTTTATATACTATTTTGTATCATAGCTGTCGATTAACAATACGATAATTTTTTTAAAAATGTTAAATAATTGATTTAGTACAATTCTTTTCTTTTTGTTAACATAATATAATAATAACAATCAAAAAATAATTACGATTACTTCAGATGAAAAAATAATCCAAAAAAAAAAAATTAAAAGTAATCAAGAAAAATAATCCGAATTCCTTTAGAAATTATTTTTTATTTTTTTTTTGATTATTTCAAAAATTTCAGTCTAAAATACTAAAAATTTTGTTAAATTTTTTTGGTAAACAAACATAGATATATTTAATTACTAAACAAAGATTGTATAAAAATAAGAATAAGAAAAAGGCATTGCAACATTTGCTCTGATTATTTTGTCAAGTACTTTTTTCTTTTTTGTTTTTGAAATTTCTTTTAATAATTATTTACATATCTACGTTTATTTATGAATAAAATTTTAAAAAATACTCCGTACTTTAGACTAAAATTCTTAGAATAATCACAAAGGTTTGAAAAGAATTTCTAAAAGAAGTAGACTTATTTTTTTCTTGATTATTTTTGATTCTTTTTGATTATTTTCGTAATTTCTAATAATCGTAATTATTTTTTGATTATTTTTTATCGTTATAAATTACTTATCAAAAACATCTCCCTCAAGGATTATATAATGATTATAAATCTTTTCAAAAATACAGGCATATTTTGAATTACGATTTCTGTCGGAAGCGGATTTGATTCCGATAAAATTTGCTTGCGAGGTGTTCTGCAATCCGTTTCCGAACTTCGAATCCGAAAGTTGTGAATTTGGCGGATTGTAGCTGTTCTGAATTCCGATATTCAGAAATTAAATGCGGAAGTAATCCGAACAACTTCTTGTCGCAGGATTTAAATTTGTTTAATAAAAGTTTTATGTAACTAAAACAAAAATTATCCTCAAAAATGCTGCATTTTTGTGTAAAGTGGCAACACTTTTATTTGTGCACTTTTTCGCATTCTTGTTTGCTTGGCGAATGCAATAATTTGACAACTAATACAAATTGTTGGAACATACGAAGTACATCGAATGCAGCCCTGTTTTTATTATTATCTATTCCTTACCTATTATACATATTCTTTTGGTTGTTATGTTTAACGTTATTCTTTCATCACATATTTATCTTGTCATTGCATAACTTTATATATTTAAGTCATTAAACTGTCCTGGAATAAACTACATAAAAATCTTATAGGTTATGGGCCCAGGCAACCCCGCGTGACTCGTGCATTTTGAAGTTTAAAATAAATTTATTTTCTGAAAAAGAAAGAATAGTTCGTTCAGTGCATTAAGTGTTGTAAGAATTTTTATAATGTCATCGGCGGTTGTAAAAATAGAGCCATTTAACGCAGAGAACTATGATACATGGAAATTGCAGATGAAAGTAATTTTAATAAAAAATGACCTGTGGGCCTATGATAATGGCAAAAAGCCATGTCCAGATGTAGAAGCTGCAGCAAAATGTACAGATTTTGACCAAAAAGCCTGTGCTGACATCACTTTGTCGATAGCTCCATCCGAATTAGGGTTATTCTCCGACTGCGAGACTTAGCAAGCCATGTGGAAAAAAATTACAATCCACATTCCAATCAAAAGGGCCCGCTCGAAAAGCTACCTTACTCAAACGTGTTGCACTTGCACGCATGAGAGTGTTAAAAACTCATCTACTGGCGATTTTGTTGCTGTGTAGCTTACCAAACACTTTTGAGACTTTTCGATGCGCTCTAGAAACGCGCGATGACTTACCGAGTCCAGAAACATTAAGAGTAAAAATCTTGGAAGAAGATGAATCACGAAAAGCAAATGTAAAGTGAACAGAACGTATTGTATGTAAGACAGAACAAATACAATGACAGAAAAAGTTTTACAAAAAAAGGTGCAAGCATAGAAAAACCGAAGAAAAAACATAAGCAAAAGAATGGTTGTTTAAAATGTGGTAAAGTAGGCCACGTTGCAAGAAATTGTAGAACAAAATTTAGTGCACAAAATGCTAACGCTTGTCAAAAAAAAAAAAGAAACGAATGAAAAATCTATGTTTAATTCAGTCGAATCAGCATTTTCTTGCGTTGCTACAAATAATTTTTGGTGTCTGGACAGTGGGTGCACTTCGCACATGAGTGCGAACAAAGAAAATTTTCAATTTCTGAGAGAAATAAATAAAACGCTTAATTTGGCAAACGATAAAACAACAAACATAAGCGGCATAGAAAACATAAAAATAAATGTCATCGAAAAGGGACGAGAAGAGAGCATAAACATAGAAAACGTCATGTACGTGGATGACTTACGTACAAATTTGCTGTCTATTGCAAAAATCACTGATAAAGGATTTGAAGTAATTTTTCGTCGTAATGAGGCTTTAATTATGGAAAAGAAATAGATATTTTGTTCAGCAAAAAGAATTGGTGATTTATACTATTTAAATAATGCGGAATATCGTGTCAACATTGCTGAAGCAAAATTCAAAGACTTGGATTTTTGGCATTTTAGAATGGGACATCTGAACGAATCTGATTTGAAGTACCTGGTGAAACACAAATTGATACATGGTATGAATATTAAAACAGATCATAATTTGTTCATTTGCAAAATTTGTTTAAGCGAGAAGCAAACGCAGGAGATGTTTCCAAAAGCAAATTAACAGCGAACAAAAGACTTGCTGGAAATTATTCACAGCGACGTATGTGGCCCAATGAGGACTTCGTCACACTCTGGAGCAAAGTACTACGTTACTTTTACAGATGACTATTCACGTTATTGTGAAGTGTATTTTTTAAAAAATAAGTCTGAAGTTTTTAACGCGTTCAAAATATTTAAAAGTGCATCTGAGACCTTCACCGGCAAAAAAAAAAGGTTTCTACAGTCCGATAATGGAAAAGAATACTGCAATAATGAGTTTGATAAATATTTGGAAGAATGTGGAATCCGAAGGCGTTTAACTGCTCCTCATACACTGCAACAATATGGCATTTCCGAGCGAAAAAATAGAACCTTAGTCGAAATGGCTAGGTGCATGATGAAGCATGCAAATTTTCCTCCGATATTCTGGGCAGAAGCTGTTAACACTTCCTGTTACTTAAGAAATCGATGCCCCACAAAGTCGATAAAAGATGCAGTTCCATATAAGAATTGGACGGGCAAAACGCCATCCGTGATACATTTAAAAATTTTTGGATCAAAAGCATATGTCTTGATTAAAGATAAATCTATCAGCAAATTCAATTCACGATCTGAAGAGTGCGTTTTAGTCGGTTATTCGAGCGAAGCCAAAGCTTATCGTTTATGGTCACCAAAAAAAAAAAAAGACGTATAATAATTAGCCGTGGTGTGAAATTCATAAATGAATTGCTTTTTAAAAATGATTATGAAGATTTTCAGGACTCTGTTATTCATGCGCACGAGTACAATCTCACACCAAAAGAACAATATGTCACGCAATCTGACATCGAAAACTTTGTGCCATAATCAACACTCGAGGTAAAAGAAGAGCGTGGCCAACCAACTCCAGGGCTGAAGACAAGCAGAGGCCGACCGCGAATTCTAAGAACTGGATTACGTGGGCTTCCAAAGAAAGTTTTTCAGCAGATGATGGAAGATGCGAATTGTGATGAATATCGATCTGATGAAAGCGATTATTTTGAAGACTGCGAAGCTGCAAATTTTGTTTCTTCAGAAGATCCCACAACAATCTTTGAGGCTCTTGAGACCATTGATGGTGATTTGTGGCTTCGGGCAGTCGAGGACGAATATTTGGCTCAGATTTGTAATCATACATGGGAGATTGTAGATCGGCCAAAAGATAGAAAAACCATTGGAAATCGATTTGTGTTCCGCACGAGGAGGAGGAAGGACGGAAAGAAAAAGGTACGTTTGGCAGCGAAGGGATGTTTACAACGTCCAGGGGAGGATTTCAACGCTACGTTTTTACCAGTCGTCCGATCAACATCTGTTCGCTTGCTAGCGGCGATGGCAGCGAAAATGGGTCTCGAAATCCATTAAATGGACGTAGTGACTGCTTATTTAAATGGCGAATTTACAGAAAGCGTTTACATGGAAATACCAGAATACTTAACTGAATTGTTTGGAGAGAATAAAGGCGGGTGAAAAGTTTGGATCATCAGACGAAAAAAGAAAAAAGCCATTGGTACTGCTGGAAAATGGTTAGAAACTTTGAAGAAAAATGAAAACATGGTTTGTAAATTAGTAAAAGCATTGTATGGATTACGACAATCTGGGCTTCAGTGGTACCAGAAGTTGACGACAAAACTGCAGGAGCTTGGACTCATTTCCACACACCAAGACCCGTGTTTATTTGTGAAGCATAGGAACAAAAGCATTAGCTGCTTGCGTCAAATGACACAACCATGTCGCAACACCTGAAGGATTCATTGGCAGAATCATTCGAAATGAAAGACATTGGTCAAGTTAAGTTGTGTCTTGGAATACAATTCGAACAAGATCTTCATTTACACAGCGTATTTATACATCAACAAAAGTACACTGAAGCAGTTATAAAACGATTTGGTATGGAGAACTGTAAGCCAATACAAATGCCAGTAGAATTGAATTGCAAGCTGAGACGACCTGAACAAGCTGGTGAGAACCTGATGAAAAAATTTCCATACCAGAGCTTAATCGGAGCGATAATGTATTTAGCGGTGACGACTCTACCGGATATAGCTTTTGCGGTAAATTTATTAAGTCAATTTAACTCTTATTACAGCTCCGAACATTGGAAAGCAGCCAAGCGAGTGTTAAGATATTTGCAGGGTACGAGCGAATATGGCTTACAGTTTGAGTGCAACAACAAATTGCTGTATGGTGTGGTGGATGCTGATTGGGGTGTAAATATGTCTGCTAGGCGGTCCTATACGGGATACTCATTCATCTTAGCTGGTGCTGCTATATGTTGGGAGGTTCGTAAACAGCGAACAGTTGCCTTGTCCAGCACTGCATCTGAATATCTGGCAATTTCCGATGCAACAAAGGAGGCGATGTACTTACGACAAATTTTGAACGAGATCGGGCAGCAGCCTAGATGTGTACTATTATACAACGATAGCCAAAGCGCTCAAAAGCTAATAAAAAGTTTTGGCTACCATTCTCGAACAAAGCACATCGATGTTAGGCATCATTTTGTTCGTCAAAAACATCGAAGCGGAGACATCGACCTTGAGTATATGCCTACCGAAGACATGCCAGCGGATGTTCTTACCAAAGCACTAGGCTCTCAGAAGCATTACAAATGTATAGAAGCACTGGGTCTGACCAAGCCGAAAACAAATCAAACAACAAATTGAGACATTCATTCTACTTCGAGGGAAGATGTTGGAACATACGAAGTACATCGAATGCAGCCCTGTTTTTATTATTATTTATTCCTTACCCAACTAGAACTGATGGTCCACATTTGGGTTGCAGCGATGTCGCAGCGTTTATTTTTGTGTCAAAATTAACATGATGTTACGTATTGGTTACGTTAAAGAGACCACTATGATTCGAAAGTGGTGCAACATAATGCCGACATTGTGTTAGTGAAAATTACTTTGAAGTGACTTATCACATTTTAGTATACACACTTATATATAAATGCATTACAGAGTTGCCAATTGCAAAAAAATTAATTTTGTTTACATGTTTTGTTTACATTTTGCAGCCATAAATATCATTATTTTATAATTAAAATTTATATAATATATAGGAGTACAACATAATCTTAAGTGTTTTTTGATATTATTTGGAGCTAAATGTAGATGGGAAAGAAGATTTTCGGTAAAATAACAGCCAAAACTTCTTAAGAGTTTAAGCGCAAGCTGAATTCAGAAAATATTGCAACAATTTCATACATTAATAAAAAATGTTTAAATATAATAATAATTTGCGTCCACCATTTTAAATAACTTGGGTCGCAATTAGCTAATTGTTACAAAATGTACATCTTGATGAATGATGAGTGATGCATTTTTTAAAGGTAACACTTGATAAATCGTTGCAACATTCTGTGACCTAGTGGTAAAGTAGTATCCTAGGAATTTTTACAAACTTTTCCCACAAAATATTTTCCAAATCAGTATCGCTGCAACGTCGTCGTGTAAACAATGTGTCTTAAGTAACCTGTGGTCGCAAAATTCTACTTGGGTACCTATTATACATATTCTTTTGGTTCTTATGTATAACGTTATTCTTTCATCACATAGTTATCTTGTCATTGCATAACTTTATATATGTTAGTCATTAAACTGTCCTGGAATAAACGACATAAAAATCTTATACAAATTGTAAAATTGTCACGTGTGTTCTTAACGTAAATTAAAAGAACTCACATTTTTCTTTTAATTTACGCATTTTTTTATCTTTTGTTCACAAATATAATTAAAACTAACTTCTTTAAAGGGAAAGCATACAAATTCGGAGTAGAACGCAATCATTCTGAACTTCATGGAAAACATCCGGAAATGGCAAAACGATTCGTCAAGGGCGACCGCTTAGATGTTTTTTTTGAGACAGTGCTTCTTCCCAAAGCAATGTTTCGATCTTTACCAACAGAGCGTTGGTAACCACCCTCCGCCAGAAAACGCAAAGTTTACTGCAGCGCTGTCGAAATCGAAGAAGACCGCACGTGAGGTTCCACTTCATTCAAAATGTATATAAATGCTGCTTTATTAAGAAGAAATTATGCAATAAATCTGTAACAAAAACACTTTTGTTTATTTACTAAACTTCACAAGCACTGGACGTATGCAGAATTTGTTCCAAAGGATTACTTCGATCTCTCAAAATTCTGCGCTTCACATTTTCTTGCGTATTGTTTTCAGCATCTGCTAAAAGTGTTGCTCACTAAACTAATTTTTTTTTGTTTTCTTTGTTATCTCTTTTATTTTTAAATTATTTATTCTTCTTCTTCTTTAAAAAAACTATACAACAGTATAGCATTCCCAGAGATAAAAAGCTACTATGAACACAAGGTTTTTATTGTAGTTTTTGACATAAATCAATAGTAATTTTATTGAATACACATTTTGTGTCTTTATGCAGCTGTCATA
Source organism: Dichetophora obliterata (assembly GCA_963920525.1). NCBI lineage: Eukaryota > Metazoa > Arthropoda > Insecta > Diptera > Sciomyzidae > Dichetophora > Dichetophora obliterata. Next base: position 167,179,925 of record OY986436.1, on the reverse strand, counting down.
TGCGTCTAGTGTGACAACGAGATGTGTTCAGTTCGCATGATCGAACGCATATTCGAATCCGAATTGTTTCCCACTTTCCGACAGCTTTCCGATCGGAATGCAGAACACCTTTTAATAACAAAAACGGAATTCATTTCCTATTCCGAAGCGGAATTCAGAACATGCCTGATAATAATCTAATTGATTACTAATCGTTATCTCAATTTACAGCTCTGTTTTGTATATTCTTTTTTATAAAAATATATACTTATAAAATTAATGTAATAAATGTAATTTATATTATATATAAAAATAACACAAAATATAACAGACTGAAGTACTGAAATGTACATGCTGATTGTGGAATCAAGCGGATCAGTTGCGGCGGGAGTTGATCAGATCCACACTCCCTTCCCTTTAAAGCAAAAATCTCATTTTTGAATCTGTGCGAGGGAACTGCAATACCGATCCGCACTCCGAACTCCGAAAAACAGCTGTTCAGCTGTCAAAACAAAAATAAGTAACGAATGAATTTGTTTAAGAATGAAAAATATAAAGAAAAAGACATTTTAAATATAATAATACAATAAATTTATTTGTAAAGCATCCTTAAAACATTGTGCTGGCAATATGGGCTCTTGGCGAGTGTTCTTTCACCGCAGCTTAGCGTTGCAGCCGTCAGAACGCATCGCACTAGCTCTTTTTTGTTGGTGTTGATGTTTTTGCATATATTATGGTGTTTACATTGCTCCTGAGTCATCTGGATCTACACCAAGATATTTCAGCCTTATATCTGCTGCTCCTGTTGCAGATTCCGATGCTATTTGCTGCTTCTTTGGCCCGTCGATTATGTTTCTACCTTGGCTAGATACGCTGCTAATAATTATTTGTATTTTGTTAAGGAAATGGACTAGATTGCGTGGTTTTTCGAATTGTAAGGCTGTTGTGTTAAAAATATTTGCGGTTATATTTTTCAAATCCCACTATGCAAGGCTGCTTGCCCGATATTGGGAATACCCCTTATATACAATTAAAACCTTTTCGACGTTTTATTTAGGTGTTAAAAAAGGTTGATTACTTAATTTCAAATGTGATTGGCATGTGCAAAAGCGGAATTTAGCACATAAAGCTTTAAGGATACAACTCGAATAATGCCTAAAAAATTTGTTTTGCTATTGAAAACCAGAAACTTCTATTATAAAAATGAAACTTTTTTAAAATGTATAAATAATTATTTTTTTGTAAAAAAAATTGCGACACATACGAATATTTTTAACACCGGATTCGAGTTCAGCGACCTCGAATTTGCCCTGAAATCATGTACCGCATTTATTTTCTAGAAATTGTCTCCAAATCCGCACAGATCCGCACCAAATTTGTTGCGGATGAAAAGTGAAAAAATTTTTATGAAGTGCGGATGGACTGCGTTTCAAGAATAGCCTTTTTTCACTCCGAATCCGCAAACTTTGCTAACGATTCACTCCGAAGCACCTCGCCGGATTCTACAATCGATAAGCCAACGAAAACGAGTCGCAACTGATCCGCCGGATTCCACAATCAGCATATCAATAGATATGTTCCTTTTAAAGGCGGTCTAGAATTTTTATATCTTTTTTTTTATGTTTCAAAAGTATAGTTTTCCGAGAATATACTGTTTAATTTTTATAACGATACTGACGCTAACTCCGCTTCTACAGCCGTTTGAGCAGTTATCGAGCGCATAGCACAAATATCCATGTTCACTCTCTTTACATTAATTTATCTAAAAACTACTTTTTTCGGCAATGTGTTGTAGCAAAAACAAAAACTATTCAGCCGAATCATCTGAAATTGTAATGTGTTATTCACATCAGTGGCTATCTTTATCAAAATTTTCAAAAATCGTAATTTTACACTGAATATATGGTAAAAAACTGTTTTTAGAACTTGAATTTCAAAAGCGCGTTATTCTGCCAATATTAAGTATTTTTTTCTAGTCCCGGCCATAGCTGAACTCAAAGTCATTACTAATATTCTTGGTTTTAGCTTTTAAGATAAATAGAATAGTAAAAATCAACAACAGCGCCCAGGCTCTTTCTTTGAAAGGGTCTCATTGAGCACCATTTTTAAGCACCATTGAAAAAAATTTTTCTTTATGAGTGTTACAATAAACCTAAAAAGTTTAAATATCGTTGTTCATTATTTTAACTTTTAAAAAAAGAAATCTAAAAAATACCTCAAATTTTCAAGCAAGCACTAGGCCTTAGTATTATTATTTTATATATGTACATGTTTTTTTTTTCTTATTATTGCATTTTAACAAAGCTATTTGTTAGTCTTCAAATTAAATAAATAAAATTGTTATTAAAACTTAAAAAATTGCGTTTCATTACGAAAAAAATTTAATATTTTATTTTTGTGTTAAAAATATTGAATATATTATTGAGTTTTGGAATTTAGTAAGTGGATAATTTTTTTCTGAATAAGATATATTTGTGACCTTTTCATGGATACTTTTTTAGAATCTTCGCGGTAACAATGATCTGAGGTGAACGTACGTACACAATAAATGAGTTTCACCAAAGTGCATAAAAACATTTTCGGTTAAAAACATATGTTTTAATGTCACAAAATTTAAATTTCCTATCTCTTTATCTCTGTCATAAACTATGCTCACAATTTTTGCTGTAATTCTGTATAATTCTGGTATCAAGTGCATATGACGAAGAAGACAAAGAAAACAACACTTTGTTTTTCTTTTCAAATCAGCTTGTTACAAAATGAAGCAGTGCAGAAAAAAAAATGTGAAAAATAGTTTTATAGTAGATAAAAGTAGTAGAAGTAAAATAGTTGTATAAGGTTTATAGTTTATAAGAAATTTTTAATATATATTTATATTAGACTGACTGTTATTTGTAAGGAGAACAAAAATTTAGTTTGTTTTTCTTGAAATGTTGTTAATAAATATTAAAAATGCATAAAAAATGTTTAAAAAATTTGGACTTTACTAACACGTGTCGCGTTGAGTGAGAAAAAAAATAAAACAGCAATTCCATTTTTAACGTACCGGCCTTACGAAATGACCATCTCCGATTTAGATGAAATTTTGCATGATGCATAACTGACGAAAATAAAAAACTTAATTTGGAGGAAAAAAAGTTTGACGTGATTTTTGGCGAAGTTACGGAGTGCAGAAAATTTACCAGAATCGGCAGAAACGTCGAAAATTGATTTTTGCTACAATTCAGATCTCAAACACTTCTTAACCAAATCTTAAATTTGAACTGCTGCTGGAAAGGTAAGTAATTTAACTTTACTCCAAAAATATTTTGGGAAATTTTGGTGGTTCGGGGTGAGAAAACTATTGTATATGCTCATTCAGTTGCATTGCCTCCGTATAAACTTCAAGCTCCGTGTTATTGTTGTTGTATCAACGGTTGCAACGTCTATTTCTTGCATTAGCGCACAAGTTATGAGCACAGGAAATAATATCTGCACCGAATCCTCTTCTTGCTATGAGCACTCCAACATTTTTGATGAGAGTACACGAGTTATCGTATGTGCCATTTTTTCGAAACTGATTTTTTTATGAAAATTTCTCCTACACTCCCCAATGCATCACTTGGTAAAATATTGTATCTGTAATCCTTATACTAAATTAGTTAATTATCTAAGTGCATGTAAAATTTGGTTTTGATATTGCAAGCTAAAGTACAGAAAAGTAAAGCAAAATCGATCCTACAAAATTTCTTTTTTGGCACATACGAGAAATTCGCGCGACAAATAACTGCAAATGAATGCACTCACAACTTTTTTCACTTACTATCACTCATGGCCGTAGCCAGGATTTACCCATGGGGGGTTTTGATAATTTTTTTTTTAAAATTAAAAAATTAAAATATACAAGTATTTGTTTCATTTCGTTTTAAAGTTTAGTTTTTTATGTATTATATATGTATATTAAGGTTATACCTCTGTAAAAATCAATCTTGGTCTATTTTATAACGATTCTTAAAATATTTTGACTGCTACGATTGCAAAATGGTTTAGCCCACTGACGTAATAGCCAAAATATTTTTTTGGGAATCGTTATAAAATAGAAAAGGGTTCATTTTTAAGGGGGTACAAACTTTTTTCAAGGCACCCTAATGTATATACATTTTTAGTTACATTTTTATATGTATTAATAAATATTTTTAGATAACTTTGTGTATTGGGGGTTGGAATTAATTTTAAAGGTTTTTTTTCGGTTTTTGAGCATTTATTTAGAAACAACGGTACAATGTATATTATTCAAAGTATTGCCCATCGTTAGCTACAACATTTTCCCATCTTTCTGGCAGCATATGGATTCCGCGCCGGAAGAACGATTCGTCTTTTGAGGCAATCCACGAATCGACCTATTTTTTGGTATCCTCGTAAGAAGTGAAGCGCTGCTCAGCCAAGCCATGCGTCATCGATCTGAATAGGTGGTAGTCGGAAGGGGCTCTGTCTGGGCTATAAGGCGGGTGGGGTAGCACATCCCAATTCAGCGCCTCCAACGTTTCCTTGACGGTTCTTGCAACATGTGGCCGTGCGTTGTCATGTTGAAAAACCACTTTGTCGTGTCTTTTGGCATATTTCGGCCGTTTAACCTTTAATGCTCGGCTCAATTGCATCAATTGTTGTTGGTAGCGTTCCCCAGTGATGGTTTCGTTAGGTTTTAGCAGCTCATAGTACACGACACCCTTCTGATCCCACCAAATACACAGCATAAGCTTGGCGCCATGAATATTCGGCTTGGCCCTCGATGTTGATGCATGGCCGGGTGGTCCCCACGATTTTTTTCGCTTAGGATTATCGTAATGGATCCACTTTTCATCGCCAGTGACAATACGATGCAAAAAACTCTTCCTTTTATGCCGTTGAAGCAGTTGTTCGCACATGCAAAATCGCCGTTCAACGTCTCTCGGCTTCAACTGGTACGGCACCCAATTTCCTTGCTTTTGAATCATTCCCATGGCCTTCAAGCGTTTGCCGACCGTTGATAAGTCGATTCTAAATGATTCTGACAATTCTTGAAGGGTTTGACACGGGTCTTCATCGAGCAAAGCCTCCAATTCCTCATCTTCAAACTTTTTCGGCTGGCCCGGACGCTCTTTGTCTTCCGTATCAAAATCACCACTTTTAAACCGACGGAACCAGTACTCACAAGTAGAAATCGATGGAGCATAGTCCCCGTAAGCCTCAGTAAGCGTGCGTTGTGCTTCAACCGCTTTTTTCTTCAAATGGAAGCACAAAAGTAAACCTTCCCGCAAATTGCGTTTTGTTGGAACGAAAGTCGACATGTTCACAGAGAAAAAAATATATGTTGTTTACACTTCAGTGGAATGACACATACTGAAAAATGAAGCTTAGACAATGTGCTTTGAAATGAATATAGTCACAGGTGTGCCCGATGCGATCTATTGATAGTTACGCCATCTCTTAGAAAACCTTTAAAACTATTTCCAACCCCCAATACATTGTTAAACATTTTAAATGTTATTTGCTAAAGATTTAAATTTAGTCTTCTTTATTTTTTTGCAAATTCTTCCAGCACATCTTGCTCTGTTTCAGTGCGATCATTGTGTATGCTAAGGGATGCAGATCCGCTCAAACTGTTCTCGCTCATTGAATTACGGATGTATGTTTTGAGACATTTTAGAGATCAGAACTTTGTTTTATTTCTCTCAAATATATTAATTGTACACATACATCATATATCATAAAATCAAAAAAAATTACATCAACGATTGAGTTAAAGCTTTCTTCCGGGTCAGAAATCTGAAAAATCAACTTTGAAAAATCAAAATTGTAAGATCTACTTTGAAAAACTCATGAATAATTTTAATTTATTGGTGCAATGGGTGCTGAAATTAAAATTTTCGAGAACCGCTCGAGGGTAAATTAAAGTAAATTACAATCATTTGGTAGCTGAAGTTTTCTTTAAAATCTCTCGAATTAGAAAGATTTTTCAGTATATATATGTATGTATGTCATTCTTGTTGGCTTTACTGTTATCATCACCACCATAATCTACAACTGCCGTTGTTAAGGGTAGTGAACACTTTTGTAAATGTATCACGTTTGACCCGATAAATAACGATATTTTGGTTTTTTACAGACTTTTATACGTAAACTCAACTTCAGTATTTGACTTGTTAAGTTTTTTAGAACATATTCAATAAAATAATTGCTTAAATGCATTAATTTTATTAATATGTCGGGCCTCTGGGGGGTTTGAACCCCCAAAACTCCTCCCTTGCTACGACCCTGCTGTCACTTTCGTATTGCATTTTAATAGCGATAAGGTGCATAATTTTAGCTGATTAATGTATTTGAGTAATGTGTGGGTATCATGGTGACGAAAATCTGCAAACAAACCGGTTTTGCAAAATCTGTCGTTTACATCGTTATTCGCGGCTTTGCTACAAATTTCCATCTATTTTGGCTCAACTTAATTAACGATTGCTAAAATCAAAATACATGAAAGTAACTCTAATCTTTTGTGCAAATATTATGCCGTTACAATCAGTCAAAATATAATTAACATTTTGTAAAATTGTAAATATACACAAGCTTGGGTTTTTAGAGTTTGTTTGTTTTTCATTATGAAACAAATGTATTTGAACTTTCGGATTGCAAATGTTTGTCTATATTTATTAATAGTTATTAATAATGATATTTTTATATTGTAAACAAAACAAGATACAATAATTAACAGTACAGCTAATTTTAATTCACACTAATGAAGAAAATTTCAGTCAAATATTAAAGTCAGTATAGACACAAGAGATTTTTGTTAATAAATTATAGATAAATGTTTAACTTATGGTCTGATATTTTAAATTAAGTATTTTTAATTTTTTATTGCTCCGTAGTATTGATTTCTTATGATTTAATTTACGAAAGCATGAAGTTTTAACTTTGAAGTGTTTGGTAACTTACTCTTTCCTTTAGTTATCCGTATTTGCTCGATACCTCGTCCTACAACAAAAATTATTGCAGAAGATTTTAAGAAACTAAAAAACAGAGTTTCGATTAAATGTTTGGATAGTTTTTATTGTTAATTTCTTAAAAACAAAGATCAATTCTTAAAAAAGAAAATAAATAAAAAGAGATCATTCAGAAGGTTCATAAAACTATTTAAAAAATTAAAACAGTTTAATAATAGTATTTCTAAGTAGGAATTTTGTGCTATTTTGTACAGCTTGTATAAGGAAGTTTTTTAATTTTTTAAGATCAGATTTTAGTTTTTCTAAGAGAGTTTTTTAATATTTTGTACAGTTAGTTCAAGAAAGGTTTATATTTTATATTTTTCACGTCATATTTTGTACAGCTAGTTATGAAAGAAAATCACATTTCAGTATTTCATAGGAAGTATCTTGTTTATTTTTTTGTGATTTTTTGTGCAGATAGTTTTGAAAGGTTTTTTTAAATTTTTTTAAATCACATAAATTTTTTCTAAGGTAGCATCATTGAATTTTTTGTTGGAATATTTTGGAATTTTTTTGCAACGGAGATGGTCCCCGGGATCCCGGGATTTTTGGCCTTGCAATCCCGAGACTGTCGATACTAAGAACAGTCCGAGATTCAGGGATTGGATGCCCTAATCTGGTTGTCACAACCGTTTAGAAACATATTTAACATTTTGTTAAATTATATATTCTTAGAGTTTGTAATTTTAAATTATCTCATATAAAACTGTTTGTTTTCATTATATTACAAATATATTTGCACGCTTGAATTACAAAGGTTTGTCGTTTATTATAAATCATTATTTATAATGACCTTTTTACATTGCAAACAAATGTAGATACAATAAATAACAGTACAGCAAATTTTACAACACACTAGTATTGAGGCTTACTTATGTAATATGTTAATATGCTGAATCGAATATCGATTTATTTTCTGTAGAAATTTTATCTATGGTTTCTATTAAGTCAAATTTTAATTGACAAGCGTGTTCCAATCCTCGCTTAGTTTTTCACATGTATTTTTTTTTCTTTTTTTGTGAAAATTAAACTACAACTAAGGGCAGATATTTTTGATTTTGTTGCAACGAGATGATAGCGCATAAATTATGGAAGCAAAAAAATTTCAGAACTCTTTAAAATAGGGCAATTATAATTGCCCTATGTGCATACAAAAACACTATTTTATAGAAAATGCTTAAAAAATTGATTGCCCCTAAAAGTAATCGTGCAGTGAAACAATATTATAAATATGTTCTATGCCATATTTCACTATTAGCTTTTTTAGGCTAGAATTGCCTAAAGATGTATGCTGAAATCTTTTGAGAAAGGTTGCAAATATAACTTAAAAACTTACTAAAATTTAGATTTGAAAATGACTTAAATTTTTTAAGAAAAATAAGTTCTATAAGAATTAATTTTATTAAGAATTAATTAATTAAGCGAAATAATTTTAAGTTTATTTTAATTTCGCTAAATTTGTTTGCAAGAACCACTACTAGAAACAAAGTTATCTATTTCAACAAAAATAAGAAGCAAGCACATTTTTTAAAAAGCTATTAAAAAAATCATGTAATACGTCCTCCTTGATTTTTGTATATTTCCTTATGGGTTTTCTATGATTCATATTCAAAAAAGTTATCTGCCTCTTTTTTCTCATTTAGGAAACCTAATTAATTTTGTTGTTGAACCTCAAACTGAAAAGGGCTTATTTTTATTTGCTTATTCAACACTTAGTATAATCATTACATCTTGATTGCGTGAGTCATACAGAGCTCTGTACTATGGAATTATTGATGCAAATTAGAGGAAACAAATTATTTTGATGACATTTTTAGGCATCGAAAAGAACAAGAAAGGGTTTTTAAGATCTTTGTAAAGTAGGCGCGGCACCTCCCATACAAATGGATCAATTTTTTTTGTAATATCTGAAGAACCAGTAAAGTCACGAAAACAGAAACTTAGACAACTATTAAGTATGTCATTTGAAGGACATGTGCCACAATTAGGCATGATTGAACATCACATACAACTGCAAAACACAAAAACAAATCTTTTAACAATAAACAAGTACGTTATTTTAAGAACACTTGCCAGATTTAAAAAAAGGACAATACAGCAATTACATTTTTAAAATTCCGAACTTACGAAATGACCATCTCCGATTTGGGTGAAATTTTGCATGGTCCATCACTGGCGGATATTAAAAACTTAATTTGGAGGAAAAAAGTTTGGCGTTTTTCTTTTTGTGACGGCGTTACGGGGTGCAAAAAATTAAAATAAATCGGCAAAAACGTCCAAAATCGATTTTACGTAAATTCATATCTTAAACCTTCCATAACCGAAAAATAAGTTTGAACTACCATAAAAAGACTTTAATCTAGAAATTATTTTGAGAAATTCTTGTAGTTGAGGGTTCCATCCCTTGCGGTAAGGTAATTTATTTTGATGAAGGGTGAGAGGAGCCCCATTAAAAAAAAATTTAATAAATTTTTTCTTAAAGCTGCCAAAATTACCTTTTCCTTTTAAACAATATTCTTGTTTAGATGTTAAAATGACCATATCTCATACACCCATTGAGTCTCCACCTTAACTTTTATATTGTTTAAAAAGTAATTTTGCCAGCTTTAAGATGCATTTTAAAATGTTGTTCCTCGCATCCCTACTTCGAAATTAATTAATGTACCGCAAGGGATCCCTCAACCACCCAAATTTCCCAAAAATAATTCTGAATCAAAGTTAATTTACCTTTCCAACGCTAGTTCGAATTTAACATTCGGTTGAGAAATGTTTGAGATATAAATTTTAGTAAAAATCGCTTTTCGACGTTTAAGGGGGACAGTACACACCTGGATTTTTTAAAAATGAAATTTATAAAATGCAAATTTTTTTTAGGAAAGGACCAAATATCTAATTGAAACTTTGTATATTTATTTTTATGCAAAAATAGTATAAAAAAAAAAAAAATTTGTTTGGATTCTTCCAGCGTGCTTTTTGGCTGATACAGGTTTTTGAAAATAACATCAAAAAACAACGGCGGGCGTGATTTTGGCTCACTGAAACGTCTGAAAAAAATAAAAGCCGCTTAATTGAACTAAAAGAATTTTTTGGCAAAAATTGACAAAAAGGCGGCGTTTTTTTGAAGTTAGCCGATTTTTGGACCAAAAAATCCCTTGATTACTAAAAATACTTTACCGATCTTTCTATCCGTAATTCTATCTATAGACTTATTTTAGAACGATCTGTGTAGTTTTTTTTTTATCACGCCTGCCAACTCAAAAAATGTTATTTCTAGAAAAAGCGCTTTAAAGTTTTTCACACCGACTACACGGCCTTCACGCTCTGCTTTTAAAAACTTCACTATTTAACATAGAAATTAATTTCGAATTTTATATCATTTAAAATAGATTCTTTGAGGTCTTTTGAACACAAATCAATCATAAAAAAATTTTTTTTGGAAATTCAGGCGTGTACTGTCCCCTTACGCTGGTTTTTGGCCATATTTTGCACCCTGTAACTCGGCCCAAAATCACGACAAACTTTGTTCCATGCAAATCGGAGAAAGTTATTCTGTAATTTTTATTTTTCCGGTACGCTTAAAATGGAATTGCTGAATGGTTTACTGGTTCTCCAGACATTGCGAAATATATGTTTTTTGATTTTTCGATTACGTTCCGGTAATTTTGATGTCAAAGATGCACCACAATCTGGAAAGCCAATTGTCGAAAATGCCGATAAAATTATAGAAATCGTCGAGTTCGATTGTTATGTTAGCACCGCTTCGATTGCACAGAAGGTCAACATTGCACAAAAAACCATTTGGAAGCATTTGAATAAGACTGAATAGAAAAATAAGTTCGATGTATGGGTGCCACACGAGTTACCGCCAACAAACTTCATTTACCAAATTTCCATCTGCGAATCGCTGCTGAATTGAAAAATTGTTCCATTTCTGAAGCGGACAAAGTAAAGAAATTGTGTTCCATCAGGATAACGCTATGCTCCGATAGTGATTCTACAGAAATTACGGGAGCTTGGTCTTTGGCGAATGATTTTGCTGAAAAACATTTACCTAAAGAATAAAAAAGGACGAAAGTTTCTATGAAAGAGGGCATAATGAAATTACCTTCAGTAAATAAAAAACTAAACAAACGAATAAGCATACGCGTTACTGCTATAAATAGTATTTATCTATATGTTGCCTGCTAGTCACTGTTGTGCGCCACTGTTGTTCGCCACGGACGTTTTTTTATCAATATCCTTAGCGCCTTAAAAACGGGACAATTTTTTCACAAATGAGGGAAATTTCCTCCTCCCCCCATGATCTCAAATTTCTTAAAAAAAAGTAATTTTAATATACATATTTTTCTAAGATAAACAAAAATCAAATAGGACATTCTAGGTTTAATCTAGCCGTGCGCAATCTCTTTAATAATTTCTAGTTGTGTTCCTAGCTTGCTGACATGATATGGCTATGATATGACTCCGAGACGTTGAATAATAACTCTCCACTTTACTCTTTCTTTTTCGAACATAAAAAAATATTGCTTTTTCGTACAACTTGTAACGATGCGTTCTCACGGCTGAGGTAAGCTCGCCGGAACCAGGATCGTTGCAAGAATTTAGTAATTGCAAACACTAAATCAAACTCAAGGGTTTTCAAATAATGACAATATTTATTCACAATTCGTAGCTTAAATATAACTTAAATCTACCTAGAGCTACCCTATTCAAATTGATCTGTGATAATGTTTCGTAATTTAAATAATGTTTCGTAGTTTTATAAATGTTTCATAATTTAAATAATGTTTTGTTATTTAAATGGTGCTTTGTAATTTAAATAATGTTTTGTAATTTAAATATTATTTGTGAGTTTCTGTAGTTTAAATATTGTCCTTGAATTCCCAACTGTCTAATCAGCCGGGGAGAATGCGTTACAATGCCAAAGGAAAGGATGGTTTTGAAGCACAAAAGAGTCGCAGTTCTCGCTAACCTTGAGGCAAGGAAAAATACAATCGGGCTACAAGTCGCAGTTCACGCAAAGCTTGTAGTTCACCGAGGAAAAGGATATTTAGGTTGGGTTTAAAGACCAAACTTACGTTGGGTACGGGCTCGTCCTTGGACAGCGGATCCGAGAGTTCGCGTTCACGCTAATCTCGTTGGAGGAAAATGGGTTCTTGGAGGATTAAGAACGGACTGGATGGTTAGAAGCACAAAAGGGTCGCAGTTCTCGCTAATCTTGAGGCAAGGAAAATGCAATCGGGTCACAAGTCGCAGTTCACGCAAAGCTTGAGGTTCGCCGAGGAAAAGGATGCTTAGGTTAGGTTTAAAGACTAAGCTTACGTTGGGTACGGGCTTGACCTTGGACAGCGGATCCGAGAGTTCGCGTTCTCACTAATCTCGTAGGAGGTGGGAATAAGGTTTGAGGAGGAATTAATTTGGCCGTTGTAATTTATTTAATTTCACTCACTTTTAATATTAAACTATTTAAATATCTGTTAGTAAAATAATTTTATATTTTAATTACGTTAAGTTGATATTTAAAATTTAAATTTAAAATTATTATTAATAAATTCTACAAAATCAATAAAATAATAAATAAAAAGGAATAAATGATACTTAGTATTGTCCTGCTGCTGCTGACTTCAGGATTTGTCCTGGTATGGCCGGCGTTGCTCTGTCTCTGTCGCTGTTGACGTCTTCCTGGTGCTGACGCTGTGGCTGCTGCAATTTGGTGCTGTTGACGTCGACTTTGTTAATCGTCGTTGATTAATTACGACGCCGTTGGTACACTGCTGCTGCCGATTTGGCTATACGGTTTTGGTGCTGTCGATGATGTCGATGATCAACACTGCGCTGTTGGCGCAGTAATCCTGCTGCTCAAGCCGAAGTCTCTTTCAACTATGCGGCTCTGTCACTGTTGGCAGGATGCGGTAGATCTGGCAGAGCTGTATGGCGCTGCTACCGTTGACTCACGTCCGCTGCCTGCGTTGACTGCGCTGCTCTGGCGCTGTCGTCCTGACGGTCGATGTCGCTGCTGCGCTGTCTTAGCGTAGCTGTCGTAAAGGAAGTTGTGCTGCTTGTAGTTTCTGCTCACTCGATGGACTTACTGTCCTACTTTGCGGTTTTAATAAGACTGCTGTTTTATTTCTGACTTCTCGGTTTCGCGTTTCAAACAAGACTCCCTTCTTCATCTCGATTCTAGTTTGGTATACCCTCGCTTGTTATGCTCCATCTCATGCAGGTGTTCGTCTCTCATAAACATCGTACGATGGTGCCGTTGTCACATGCAATGAAAAAAAGCAAATACAACAAATTATCGCCTGATCGTATAGCTGTTGTTTAATTACGCATTAACTTTTGCCGAAGCAACAATTATATGGAATTTAACTATATGTATTTTATGCTTTCCAGTATCCCAGTGAGAAAAAGGGGCATGAACCACCTTATTGGTATGACTAAGTGGTTCCTGCCTAACTAAATTAAGATGAAGAATGTCATGGTAGGTATGGTTTAATTTCATGCCTGTTTTATTAGTTATATAAATAAATACCATTTATATAAATCTAAGTATAAGTATAAAATTTAATAAGAATTAAATTTAAATAAAAGTATATTAAATAAAAGTAAATAAAAGAATATTAGAAATAACTTAGCCTATAATTCATATTTTCCTTAGCCTACTTAAACCTAATCTAAACCCCTAGATTGGGTCAACCACTCTTCATCTTCTGCCAGACCTGGCCTTGACCACCCTTGAAGTGGCCCTCGCATGGCTAATCTCCGCACTGGGTAATTTTGGGTTGGACTTTGTGTGTAGTCGACCGTGTACGACCCAGCAGGAAACGATATCTGAAATGAAAGTTATTATTATTAGAACATGTAGGCCAAAACTTTGCAAAAGTTTTGGTCCTTACAAACTGAACGAAAAAATATGAATTCTGTAACAAGGATTCTATTATAAATTGCATAGATTAAGTTAATTAAGTATGTACAGAAGGCCTGAGTGATTTTATATTTAAAAAAAATTTTTAACAAAAAAAAAAAAAAACCAGCTTCAAAACCACTAAAAATTAAAAAAAAATTAAATTGCTTTTCACATTAATTCATGGTCAAATTTGATAATTTATTTATATATATTATTAAATTGGAAATCTTATTATTATAATTTTTTTTTCTATTTTGTATTATTATCATAAATTTATTAATTTCTCCATGAATATTAAAATTTTAAAGCCGGAGCGTTTATTTTATAAAAGACTGATTATATCAGCACCGACTTTAAGGGTTTTATTTGTAATTTGGCTTTATTCATATATTAGTACATAAGAAATAGTTATTCTTTTGCGTACAATATAATAGTATAATATATATCTCGAACAAACATAAGATCAGAATGAAAAAGAAACAAATAGTTATTAAATTTTTTTTAAAAATTACTTAAGTTAAATTCTAAAATTAAATTAAAAATATAATAAAATCAACACAAACTTATATCTAATGAATAATTAAATAAAAAAGGGTTAAATGTGAAAAAGAAAGAAAGTAAAAGAGAGACGAGAATTTAAGAAAAAAGTGCAGATATTAATTGCTTGAAGTTTTGTGCATTAGAAACAGATTTAAGATACCTCGGCAAGGAGTTCCACAATCAAATGGTGCTTACGAAAAAAAAGTCTTGAGGAATTTAAATATTCAAAGCGTGGAATTACCAAATTTAAGCTTCTGGATGATAAAAAAAAGTACAGCAGTGAGAGGACTGCCGACCGAAGCGAAAACCTATACATATATAAATATTAGTATTCCCTGGAAGACGTTGTCCTGCCACGGACCGCCTTACTGCTATATAAGAATTTTCATGCTAATGGGTTTCGGACTATCCTACATGTAGGATGGATTTGACACGTCGGACGGACATGTAGGATGTGCGAAAGCTCATACTGCAGCCCGTCCTACATGTAGGATGAAAATCAAAAAGTTCTAAAAGTTCCGCTATGATCTTGTTCTTCTCTGTGCGTCCTTGTTTGTAGATTTCCTTGGTAATTGTTGTCGGCGCAGTTAGCTGGAAATTTTTTGTAGACGTTGTGAATTCTAATTGTGTAGCTACAGTCGGCATATGAAATTAAAATTATTTTTGTTAAGAGCTTATAGCAATTTATTAAATTTTTTATATATTACTAAAACTATTTCTTTAAAGCAAAAATGTTACCATATCAAATATACATATAATTAAAGTAATTTATTTAAATTATTTCATTATTGAATTAATATAAAAAATTAAAGCTTATTTATATCTATTTATATCATAACACTAACACAATATACATGTTCACCATATCTATATTGAGTTGTGTATAAGAAATAGAATATTCTAAAATTAAGAAATATCTATAGCATATAAATTATACATAATTCATATAAGAAATTGATGCCAAACCGTTTAAAAAATTAGAATGCTTAGGATAAGCAGACTTTAGTTATCCAATTACTACTGAAAATATTAATTATTTTGCAGGTTTATTACGTAATTGCTATTATATAAATATACATAAATACTCTTTAAATTTCCTCAATGAGCTAATTGTTCATATATATTGAATATATATTTCCAATACGGTAACACTTTTACTAAAAGCAAATAGTTTTACCAATATTATATATACTCTTTAATTCATATGGATAAACTGTTTTCTAAAATAGTTAGATGTTATATGCTGACTGTAGCTACAAATAAACATCTACAAAAAATTAAAGCTTACTGTACAACAATAACTACCAAGCAAGTCTACAACAAGAACGCAGCGTTGGGGGATGAACCAAATTGGCGGCGGAAAATATACAGCACTTTGCCTGCTATATTTTCTGTTTGCCTACTCTTATCTAAAATAAATCAGTTGTCATATGCCGACTGTAGCTACAAAAAAAGTCTAAAAAAAGTCCAGCTAACTGTACAACAACAATTACATTTCCAATCCACATCAACAACGCAGTGAGAATGGAAAGGTTCACAGCGGTTGCGCAACGTTAGAGGGGATGAACGAATCGGTGTCAGAAAATAAACCGCATTTTACTTTCTATATACTATGTTTTTGGTTTGCCTGGTAGCAAAATCTCAAGTGGTGGAATGGCAAAATTAGACAAGGTAGTATTAGGGCGGAGAGCCGGTGACCGAAACTGTCAAAACGAAGTTGACATTTCACACAAAATCTGCAGCCAATGAGAATGCAATATGAAAGCAAAAATTGGCCAAAATACCAAAATGGCTGAGTTTGACAGTTATGGTCACTAAGAAAGCGAACACATTCAGCCCTAACACTACCTTATCTAGTTGTACTATGAGTGGTGGCATCAAAAAAGACTTCACGGCCATTCAAACAAAAACCAAATATCAACAAATTTTAAATTTATATTATTTTAACCTAAAGCATCTCTACATATACATTGAAAAACAGTATCATTCAAAGTTTCGCAGGGGAGCAAAGGGAGGGAAAAAAAACGATGCGTCAGCAGAGGAACTTACTGATGATTGCTTGCTACATTTGCTGAGCGCCTTCTAGTCAAGATCCAAGAGCGTCATTTAAAAAACTACTCGCTGTCTGTATTGATGAAGAGAGTTACTCGCAAAATGACGATGACGATAACGCAAACCAAAGATTTACCCTCTACCAAAATCGTTCAACGCGCCTAAAGAAGTTTTCACTTCAAAAAAATAACGAAAGTGCTTGAGTTTTTGTGTGCGTGGGCCAACGTATCCCGGTGCATCACCAAGTGCAGCAAAGTTAAATTGGCTTTCTTTGCTGTTGAACGTCCTCCAAGTACCACCAGCAACAGCACAAGCAAGTGCAGCGAAAATTTCGTGCTAGCCAACATGTGCCAACAAGTGCCACCAGCAACAGCACAAGCAAATGAAGCGAAAATTCTCCGCTTTCTATTTATTCAATGCACACCGGAGTGTAATGGCAGAAATTTGCCTCTGCGCTTGAGACATGCTGAAATGGTGCTTCAGAAATATTGGAGAGTTGACCAGTCAATTGAATTGTGCTGCACTTGCTGGTGCTGCTTGTGATGGCACTTGGAGGATGTTGGCTAGCAACAAATTTTGCACTGCACTTGGTGGTGGTGGCACTTGGAGGACGTTCGCCAGCACAGAAAGCCAATTTAATTTTGCTGCACTTGCTGATACACCGGGAGATCGTTGGCCCACACACACGCACACACAAACTCAAGCACTTTCGTTATTTTTTTATTATTTTGTTATTTTTTAAGTTTTTCAAATTTACAATATTACTAGTTTACGAAATAAGTTGCAAGTACAAGCACTCGAATGAAATATGTCGCAGTGAATAAAATGCAAATTAAATAAAATATTTGCGCTAAGACACGATCGAAATGTGTAACGTCAAAATTTGCAATTGTCAAAATTTCATCGTCCATTTGACACAGCAAAAAAGACAAATTTATTTCAACACACACAAATTTTATTCAACCTGATATTTTCTATCCTACCACGACTGAAAAGTTTCCTTTTGACACATACCCTCTACACGGAGGTTACACGAGACAGCCCAGTGGGCATTTTAGCTAGAGATACGCAAAGGAATGCATGCAAGTAGTGCTCTTATTGGCGTCAATATACCTTCCATGATCGCTGCATTGATGAGTGCTTCTGTAAGGCCTACCTTTTTCAGGTTTGGAGTCTTTTCCTGTTATTTTATATAAAAAAATTTTTAAAAAATTTTTAAAAAATTATATATAATATATTATATATATCAGATCAATTAAAAAAAATCAAATCTTTAAGAAAAAACAAAAAAAAATTTTTTTTTTTTTGTCCGAGTTGGAACGCGAACCCAGGTCTCCGAAATCTAACACATTGCATATTACATTATATGAAAACTTTTATATGGAAAATTCTAAGTCTTTTCTATTATTTTTGTATGAAGAAATTTACAAAAAAATTCCAAAAAAATTTTTAAATGGACAGAAAAATTTGTAAAAAAATGTAGATTTAAAAAAAAAATATAAAAAATTTTTTTTTTTGGGCCGAGCTGGGTTGCGAACCCGCGCTCCCGAAAACTTACTTTCATTTGTAATGATGCAAAATAAGCTGAAGTTTATTAACAACTGAGGTGGACGAGTGGGTAAGATGCCAGAACGCCAGCTGAGAGGACGCTGGTTCAAATCTGGAATTTGTCAAAAGTTTTTTATTTCAAGTTGATATATATATTGCTTTTCTTTCTAATGTACATTCCAAAGAAGGGCTTCTAGCAGTCTTCTTTAGAGTCGCGAGAGCGGAAGGCCTAGAAAATTTTCTCGTTTCATATAAAAAAGCTTATGGGCTTGGAAACGAGCACGGAAGGGCTAAGAAATCCATATGATGGCCTGCTAGAAGCGCTTCAAAGACCTGCTTTTGCCCACTGGGAGTACTGTTAAGACAGTCACAACACATTCACAAATTTTTACCCATTCACGCTAACTTTTGCTACTGTCTGCTCTACTGTCTTAAGTTTTTTGTAGACAGTTGGCGGGACAGTAGCTAGGAAAGTAGAATGATATTTAGCATATCAAGTGACAAAATACGTGAAAATTTAATAGAATTAAAGGAAAATTTGCAATAATTTGGCGTACTCGTAGTTTTAACAAAAATTTTCTTCATAAAATAGAATTTTTTTTACTATTTTGTCTACTGTCTTCCCAACTGTCTTACCAATTGTCTGTACTCTTTTTCACAGACACAAAGTTTGACAATTAAAACGTATTTTTCACTGTCTTAACAGTACTGTCTCGTGTAACCCCCGTGTTATGAAAAAAATTATTAACAAAACAATGATAGTTGGCAACTCTAAAAATAAAATGCCGCAGTGGTAAAAATAAAAAGCCACTTACAAATACAACAAATGTGAAAATTATCAAACTTTGTTTGATGATATATAATAAAATAAGAGCATGCATGTAATTATTTGAATGTTCAACATATTTCTTTATCACAACTAAAAGATTAAAATGCTAAAACACTCAATCCATACATTCTTTTTCTTGTTTGCAAACTAAGTTCCAGCAGAAAAAGAAGATCGCTCCATTTTTTAATCTCACCATGCATAAGTAAATGCTGTTTAAGTAAAAGCAAATTTTTCAAAAATGTTGACAAATACAACAACTGAAGAAATTGCCAAACTTTTAAAGCATATATAGACCAATATAAAGCGAATTAATAATAAGTTTTGGTTGCAAACATCTTATTGCAACCTAACTTAAGTATTTATATACTAACAAACTGCTAACAAACAGATTATATGCATTAATTTCAGGAGTTGCCAAGTGATTTCTTTGTGAGCTTGCGGCCGATTAAGAACAAGAGTGACGATAATTGTTGATATTTTTATGCACAAATACATGCAAAAATTTTTGATGTCTGTATTGATGACAAAGTTCCTCGGAAAAATACGATGATGCAAACCAAAGATTTACCCTCTACCAAAATCGTTCAACGCGCCTAAAGAAGTTTTCACTTCAAAAAAACTGAAGTTTAGAATATAGATAGTTTGGAGTTTTTGAGTACATCAGCTTGTGCAGGAATATACAATATCTTGCTTTTAAATAATGTTCTACATTGCATCCTAGAATTCGGGTGCTTAGACCAGTAACATGGCTAAATCTTCTGAGACTATACACATAACGGGCCGCATAGTTTAACGCCACTTGCAGAGTATGTAATGAATGTGAGTCTAGATTACTAAACACCACTACAAAATAAATGTATTAAAGGCAAAATCAACTGTATTACTAGTTTACGACGAGCTTCTGTTGGTGTGATCTGAGCAGTCATTCGCAGAATTCTTAAGACAAAGTATATTTTACTTGCAACCTAGTTAATATGGTCTACACATGAAAGCGATGTGTTAATCCGATACCCATCCGCATATGCATGCATTATTATATTTTTCGGAATGGTAAAAATATTAATAAAAATTGCAAAGAGAAGTGGCCTAAGAACTGAGCCTTGTGGCACTCCGCTGCTAAGGTATTTATAATTCGAGTTATTACTGTCAATTTTTACTCTTTGGGATCTACCTTTTAGATAATTTTTAATAAGATTGACTGCAGTTAAGGAAAAGTAAAATAATGATTCAAGCTTTGAACATAAAATATAATGATCTACAGTGTCAAATGCTGTAGAAAAATCCGAGAGGCAGAGTAAAGTAAGATATTCTTTATCAAAGGATATTCGAATGTCGTCTCAGATTTTAGCTACTGCAGTAGAGCAACTATGACCAGAACGAAAACCGGACTGAAAGGGAGACAGGAAGTTATTAACGCAAAGTTAATCCGAGATCTGATCTGCCATTAGTGACTCACAGACTTTAGAAAGAGATGATAACAAGTTTATAGGTCGAAAATCAGATGGTTCATTGCTCTAGCTTTTTTTGCAATGGGAATAATTGTTGCTACTTTCCCCGTTTTAGGATAGGACGAGCTAGTAAAGCAGTGGTTAATGATGTGCGTTAGCGGACTCAAAATGTAAGGCAAAATCATTTTAACAAACATAATATTTATACCATCTTTTCCAAGAGCACTGGACTTAATTCTCATTATAGACCTGGTTACTTCGTATTCCGATACGCTAGAAAACTAAGAAATGCTCATAATATTGACAGAATTCGTTCTGTTTTGATTACAGTTTACAACGGGCTATGAGTAAGAGACAAAAAAGTCATTAAGAGCATCTGGATCAATCTGACACTTAGGCAACTGTTTGTTGCACACTCCAATTTGTTTTAAATTTTTCCAAAGTTGCTTGGAGGAAAGTGTTACGTCAAGTTTTGACTTGAAGAAATTTTACTTGGCATCCTTTACAACCGAAATGGCCTCATTTCGAGCTGTCTTATATGCTTCCCAGTACAAGTCTGCACTCACGGAACTGGCGATGCTATCAAAACATCGCTTCTTCTAGCCGTAATATTACGGCTCTCAAAATTTTAATGTATGAGGCTGTGATAACTTCTATAAGGGCTGTTTGATTCCAGTTTAAGAGTTACTATTTAGGTTTTGACAACCTGACAGGAAGTTGGAAGAAGTAACAATGGTGAGAGAAATTCGGTTTTTCATAGCCGTATCGTGGAGGGGCTATAACAGCGCTTTTTGTGGCTGCTATAAATCGTGATGTTGACAAATCGTGGAAAAAATTTTTGTGATGAAATTGTGAATGGTAATTTTTGTTTTTTTCAGTTTTTGTATTAATATAACGCAGTTTCTTTCATTTCCCTTCACTGTTTGTGAAAAATTAGGTACTTATAAAACTGCCACAATCTTGCTCAAAAACAAAAGTTTTCATTCACGACTTCTTGAGAACTAGTCCCTATTAATGATAGTTTATTGAATTTTATTTGTACTTACAGTGTGTTTTATCCAGTTGAAGTTATTTCAAGTACTTTATAAATATTGATTTATTCACTTTATAAAGAATTTTTTGCTTTTTGCCAACAAGCACACTGAAATGTCAAAACTAAAATAGAGTTATGCGTATTTTGTGGTTTTAGTATCCGCAGTAAAAGCGTGGAAACCGTATTGAGGCTACAATAGCCGAATTAAAGTTGCTCAAGACGCTATATTTGAAAATATGTTGCAGTAGCCACAATACTGAATGTATCACAACTGAAACCATAGCTTTTATTTGCGAAAGACTCTGTAAAGAATTGTCGTTTTTGTTTTGTGATTCTTGCGGACTTAATTGGGGTTATGAGAGCTCTCATAAAGTTCTTGTAAAAAACTTTCAGCGAAGGCAACTTCTTTTCATATATAATAACTCTAGTATGGCTATTACAGCCTCAACTTTTTCATGGCAGCCGTATACGAAATTCAATAATTCCCTGAATGTATCGACAATCTTTTCCATTTAGTGTAAGCCTGGTTTCGTTTTTTTATGGCCAACTTAACATGTTGAGTGAACCACGGACATAAATTGTTAACACAACGAGCAGTACAAAGGGGAACATGTTGATCAAATAAGGCATTAATTTTACTTACAAAAAACATGAGTTCATCATCAACTGTTTTAAAGGCGAATTTACACGATTCACTATCATTGTTCACTTTGGATGAATCATCTGATTTGAAAAATGTAAATTGAGTTTCATCTTTAAAATGAAGATGATTGTCATCCACATTGAACAGTGAAAGAAGTAGAAGGTCTTCCTACTTTTGATGAAAGTGAAAGCAAATGGAACTGATGTGTTATTCGTTCCGAAACACAATTGAAAGGTGTTAAGCACAATCGTTCAACGTTCGCTATTATCGTTTTAAGTGAAATGTGTAAATTCGCCTTAAGATACCAACAGTCGTTCCAAGGAATTAACATTATGTCTCAAAACAAAGATTCGCTGTCAATTGACTTAAAGTCGCGATAGGTTATTGAAATTGGTAAAACATTACAACAGAGATTAATATTAAGAGTACAAAAAATAAGATTATGGTCACTAACAAATGATATTTGTTCAACAAATAAAACTGAAGAAGCGTCGGAAGTAATGAAAAGATCCAGTAAACTAGGATTAGTGTTATTAGCAAACCTAGTAGGCATACTACTATTAACAATCGTTAACCCAGCATGAGTTAATCCTTCATATAATTTTGTAGTTACGTTGTCATTAACAAGCAAATTAACATTGAAGTCTCCACATAGAACAAAGAAATCATTATCTATTAAACAATTAGATAACGAATCAAAATAAGGCTGCATATTATTACTGCGATTGGAGTCATAGAAACAAGACAGAAAGACTTTGGTACTATTACGATGACAAATTTGTACATTTAGGAACTCAACACCAACATCAACGGATTTACTAATGACTTTACAATTAAAAGACGACTTATAGTATATTGTAACTACCCCATCCTTATAATTCAACCGATCGTTTCTCAGCAGTTCGTAATTATTATTTAGTTTATAATATGCATCATCAACATCAAAATATTCATGGAGAAATTAATATATATATATATATATGATAATAATAAAAAAAAGAAAAAAAAATATAATAATAATAAGAAGATCTTTAATTTAATAATATATGTAAATAAATTATTAAATTTGACCAAGAATTAAGTGAAAAGTAATTTAAAATTATTTTTTACTTTGTAGGGGTTTTGAAGTTGGTTTTTTTTTTGTTTGTTAAAAAGTTTGTATTTCTTCCTTTTTAGAGATTATGATTACAATTCTGTCCATTCTTGTAAAGAATTTTGGTACCCTAGTGCCAACATTAACTGAGAAATATTATTTTTCTTATATTGCCACGCCCTTTTGTCCAATAACGCCCACTTTCTCGACCGTAAATTTTCACAATTATTCCTACTCTTGTACCTAATTTCAGTATGCTAGTGTCAATATGACCTGTCTTGTACCTTTTTTGACCGTAATTTGTAACAATTGTTCCAATCTCTGTCAATATTCACTGAGATACAGTATTTTTATTATATTGCCACGCCCTTTTGTCCAACAACGCCAACTTTCTTCACCATAAATTTTCATAATTATGCCTACCTCTGTACCTGATTTCAGTATCTTAGTGTCAATATTATTCGAGTTAAAGCGTTTTTATTATATTGCCATGCCCTTTATGGAATAACGCCCATTTTTTTGAACATAATTTTTAATAATTGTGCCTATCACTGTACTAAATTTCACATCGGTTTTAAAGTCGGTTAAAAAGTAGCCTTGCACTGAACTGGCTCAGCGGGAATTGAAAGATATAATGCCATACATTAGCGCACCAAAATTTAGCGTGAATAGAGCAAAAACGGAATATTTTTTAAACGATTTTTTAAAAATTTGTAATAATTGGTATAGAAAAGCATCAGTTTAATGATGTATGATAAAAACTTTCATCACGATTTGTTTCTATTATCCAACTGCGAAAGGTGATTTTAAACAACATATTTTTTAAAATTAATTGTAATTGTAATTTAATTTCAATTCAATAGTGAGAAAAGTCTATAATTAAACCGTTAGAAATAATCTATACTAAATTTGGTCTTGATATCTTCCTAATTCAAAATGTCCTTTAAAATCATGTCGTTTAATATGATTAAATATTGTAGTAAATTTCAATAGATTTATGATCGCTTATTCCGACAATCAACCGATTATATCCTTATACGATGTTGAGATATATAATATTGAATGAAAAAAGTCAAGTCTTTAGGCAAATTTTAATAATTGTTTAAAAAAGTTCAATTACGGGAAATTTCTCTTTATTCCAAAATGAAATTTTATAAATTTACTATTCTAATTTATTTAATAAAGATTTTCCTATTCTTTTCAAAATATTTTATCTCTCTTTTTATGAATATGTTTGCAATTTTAAATAAGTTCGTATTTGATTTTCACGTAAACATCAAGAATATCCTATTATCAGATGATTTCGCTCATACTTTAAATGATATTACGATTTTTAATAATTATGAATAAGTATCTTTAGAATATAGCACTTTAGCTAATAAACTTTGCAATATAATTCTTCTGTACAGTTTATGCCATCTTTGAGAACATTTTAAAGCAGGAAGATTTGATCAAAAAAGGACGAAATTTTGTGTTGCTCCTTTTCATATTTGTACTAACCGAACCAGCCCTAAGATTTTTCAGGAAATAAATTTTTAAAAAATCTTCTGCTTTAAGGAAATATTTGGGAAGACAGATATAACCAGATCGAAACAAAAACTGTAGTTTGCATGTATGTTATAATATCCTTTGAATGAGCTCAAAGCCAAATCGATACTATGCACTTTTGAAATTAGCTATGGCTTAATGTACAGCAACCATATACATATCTTACATCAATCTATTTATTTTATTTTATTTTCACGTATTTGCTGATCAGAAAAAAATTCTGCGTTTTCTTTCTGAGGAAAAGTGTAATTTTCTTTCTGCCGGATTGGTGTTGCTTCATATTCAATACGACATAGCTTTGAATCCAAAGTATGTAGTCGAAAAATTTTCAAAAATAGGAAACTTTAGAATTGCACTATGAATGGAATAACCGTAAAATTTGCAGTATTATAAAAGAAGCCTTAATTTTAAATTTTGGAATAATTACATGTGTGAATTTATGTAAAAAAAATTAATAAATATTATTTTACTTCCACTAATTAATACAAAAAAGTATTTAAAAAAGAAAAATGCAAAAACAATTTTCAGAAATTTTTCACCCCCCCAAAATGTAGCCGCAAAGCTAAAACATGAAATTTTATTTTTGAAATTCGTTGACTCGTGCAAAGAAAAAACCAAAAAAATAGTATCAAAAATTATACTATAGGGAAGTAGA
The DNA here is from genome assembly GCA_963920525.1 of Dichetophora obliterata. Lineage (NCBI taxonomy): Eukaryota > Metazoa > Arthropoda > Insecta > Diptera > Sciomyzidae > Dichetophora > Dichetophora obliterata. Next base: position 167,154,652 of record OY986436.1, on the reverse strand, counting down.
GTTATACTTATAAGAAGTTAGAAACAACGTAAAACTACTAAAGGTTCAACGTTAATTCAATTTAAAAAAATGTTTTAATTGTGCGCTTTTTTTATTAATTACAAAAAATATTTTCATTTCAAGTTAAGAACGAAAAATGGCGCGCTTTCTTTTTCTGATTGACAAACCGAATGACAATTTAATCGTTGCCAACTTTGCTTACGAGTACAACTTTCAGGGCTACACATTTTTATCATTTGCAAGTGTTGATTAGCGCAAAATTTTAACAAATCAAGTAAACATATTTTTGTGTTATAAGTACATTTTTTTTACCATTCAATTAATTTTGACGTAAAATTTGGTGAAAACAAAGCGAAATCTACGAAAATTCTGAGTGAAATTCGCAAATATCTGTAGATTTACCTTATTTTGCCGCTGTTGTCCATTTATCTGTGCAATGCTTAAATGTCCGTAGAAATCCCTAATTTCCATGTAATTGGCACCACTGCTCTTGGCTCATCAGTTGTTTTTTTGTTTTGCTGTGCTAGCTGAGCAGAGAAAGATAAAAAAAGAGGCCAAAATGTAGTTTATTTAAACTCTCGCAAAACAAACGCGTCAAAAGACAACAAATAAGCAATGCGTGGCTGGTGGGATGATATCTTAAAAAACTTAATACCTGAATATACTATACTTATTATTAAAATTTCGAAAGAAAAATACCCTAGATATTTTAAAAATTTTTTCACAAAAATAAGCTCAGTACTTTCAGAGTAAAGTCGTATCTTTAAATTTTTAACTTCAATTTTATATAATAGTATTGATTAAAATATTTGCTAACGACTGTACGAATCGACGAATGTTTTGCAATTTAACTAATCTATTGCAGCTATTCTAAAAAATTTATTAATAATTATTTAAATCTATATAGATAAAAATTAATGTACGTTTGTTGGTTTGTTTGTGTGACCTGAATACATTTCTACACCGTTCATCCGATCGCGATGAAACTTTCCAAATTGGTTGTTTGCATTCATGTGCAGGTTTCAGTCGTAGTACGGAGAGCGTTGGACAAGGGGGCGTGGCACCTCCCATACAACCCAAATTTGAGATATCGAATAGCTTTTGAGTTAAAGTTCGTACAGCCATGGAATTTGGTATTCGACCACAATTTACACGTGCTGTCTTACTGATAACATTTTATGGGTTTTGGACAAGGGGGCGTGACACCTCCCCCTCGATATGGAATAGCTTTGGAGTTATAGACCGCACAGCCTCGGAATTCGGTATTCGATCACAATTTACACATGTCGTTTTACTGATAATATTTTATGGGCGTAGTACAATGAGGCGTGGTTACCTCCCATACAACCCAAATTTGTGATTTTCGATATCGAATAGCTTTGTAGTTATAAGCCACACAGCCTAGGAATTCAGTATTCGACCACGATTTACACATGCCGTTTCTCTGATCAAATTTTATGGGCGTGAAACAAGGGGGCGTGGCACCTCTCATACATCCTACATAAGCGATATCGAATAGCTTTTGAGTTATAGACCGCACAGTCTCGGAATTCAGTATTCGAACTCAATTTACACATGCAAGTTCACTGATAACATTTTATGGAAGTTTGGCAACGGTGGCGTGGTAGCAACGCGCAGGGTTTCAGCTAGTAGTTCCGTAAAAATTTTCAGTTTTTAACATAAATTCACAAAAAATTTTCATAAGTGAGCTGCTGTTAGCTTTAAGAAGGTATACAAAGTGTAATTTATTCTATATTAATTATTCATTAAAATAAAAATGTAATTTATTGTTATATTTTTCGTATATCGGTATCACACCAAGTAAATGAATGTTATTTAATATTGAACTGAAATGAAACAACTTATTTTAATTTTCCTTTTTTCTTTTAGGCCTTTCCAAACTGGTTGCTTCAAAAAACACTTGCAAGCAAAAAGCCATATAAAATTACAAGAATTTCAATTTACAAATAGTCGGAATTCAATTCTGCGGCCTGGTGGAAACCTGCTACATATTCAACATAATTGGCAAAATTTCAACAATTCCTAAAGAAACACTCTCAACAATCCTTTGTCTGCAGTCAATGGGTGCGATTGTTGCCACAATCTTAATAATCCAAACTATTTGTTGGGCCATACGAATTCTGACCCAAACACGAAATTTGCATAAGCTGAATGCTAGATACTCGGGCACAAAAGAAATTTAAGTTTAATGTGTGTGGGAACAAACGCCAAAAACAAGGCGTTGAATTGATAAGAACATTGAAGAAACCGAAAAAATTTAAGAAACAACAGCAAACGTTTTGAACAGCAGGGAGAAAAAGTTTTAGAGCAACGCTTTTAAGCTAAACACAAATTGTTCGTGTTGCTTAAAGTTTAAGGGAAAATAGGAAGCGGCAAGTCAATGTTGGTTGGTCAACTGGTGGCATTCTGATAAGCACTTCGCAGCGCCATCAACTACAACACTGTAGTTAAGTGCGGCAACTTAGGATGGATTACATTCTTTAGTCCTGGGATGAATTTGTTTGTTTTGAATATTAAAATGTTTGCTATCTGCATTTGGTGTAAAAGCGCCGTCCGTCTGTCTTCCTGCGTCAGCAGCCTTTCCTCAAACTTTCTTAAGTGGACGACTAACTACAGTTTTATTCAGTAGAGGGAGGACAAAGTTGTGAACTGCATGGGAATTCAAAAAAAGTATGCAATGGCGGCACAGAATGTTGAAATGTGGAAATGTTAAGTTGCGGTGGGCAACTAACCACTTTTTTTTGAAAATAACTTACTCTCACTCACAGCCGGTTCCTTTTCCTACCCACATTTTTTGCGAATTAAAATTGAGTTATAAATAGTTTTTGCCCTCTTTCACTTTTTTATTTACTTTAACGTTTCCACAGTTCGTAAATAATGTTGTCTCATGCTGTGCTGCTGCTGTTGCTGCTGCAGACAGTCACGCTTCATTATTACGCTCACCGCACATCCTTAGAATCAAATGTGGCAAAGAAAATTTTATACGACGCGTCTACCGTCTTGTGACCACGAGCACAATAACGGAAACTCTGTGTCCAAATCTGTTACTCGACATGAATACTAAGTTGAAATTCAACGGAAACGTTCTTCTCCGTTCTTCGCTCCCTGGCAGAGTTCTGATGACACTTTCACAGTTGTTGCTGTATTAGCTGTTTTTCGTGGATTTTGTGTATGTGTGTTGTTTTGTTTACATAACTTACTGTAAAGATATTTTTTGTATTGATGCTTAAATAAGATCAAATAAAAAAACCTCAAACATTTTTGATTTATTTTAGAGTACTATAAAGAGCAATAGGAAAAACTGATGTAAACACAAAAAAACACATGACTTTAAAGAATTACATTATGGTAATTCACGATCTTGTTGCATCATTGCAAATGCAAAATTTGCTGCTTTTCCAAAACAAAAAGCATTGATATGCATTTGCAACATTCATGAATTTGCTATAACAAAAGACTGTTGCATATGCAAATCAATTCTATTTATTTAGCGGCAAAAAAAGTTAAATTTATAATAAAAGACGAAAGTGGTACACTCACAAAAATCTACCCTGGCAAAAACGCATTTGCAACGATGCAACAAGATCCTGAACTACCCAACTATTGTGTAAATTATCAATCAATATTAGCAACTCAGTTGCCCAGATAGCCCACGCATACAAAAATTCGTAAGGGGTATATTAACTTTGTCACTCTGTTTGTAACGACGATAAGAAGGCGTGACAGGTAATGAAAATTATTTATACTTTTGATCAGCATCATCTCGTGAGTCGATTAAGCCATGTCCGTCTGTCCGTCTGTCTGTCTGTTTGTCTGTGACTAGAATAACAGCCGTAACTTTAGAACTATCCTAACGAAATTCAATACATAAGCTTTATATTAAAAAACATAGATCAAATTCGAAAATGAGCCAAATCGGTTGAAAACCACGAATATCTCTCATACAAAGTGACTTCACCGAACGGTAGGAACTCTTTAAATTCCACAAAATTGAGTACAATGGTTTCAAATTTTGCAAATAAGCTTGAATCTTAACTATGCACTCGATGCTAGGAAAATGGTAAAAAAAATTAAAATTCCACTTACCTTTCGTACCAAGTGACGTCATCACAATATTAAAACCTTTGTATATACCAAAAAACTTTTTAACAAAAAAAAAAACCAACTTCAAAACCACTACAACTTAAAAAATAATTTTAAATTACTTTTCACATTTATTCTTGGTCAAATTTGATAATTTATTTGTATATATTTTTAAATTGGAAATGTTATTATTATAGTTTTATTCTATTTTGTATAATTATCATAAATATATTAATATCTCCATGAATAAAAAACCTTGAAAGCCGGAGCGTTTACTTTATAAAAGTCTGATTATATAAGCGCCGGCTTTAAAGGTTTTTTTTTTTCATGGAGAATTTAATATACTTATGATAATAATACAAAATAGAATAAAATTATAATAATAAGATTTCCAATTTAATAATCTATATATATATAAAACAATGTGGCGTTAGTTACTATGCTTATAACTCAAGAACGGCTGGACCAATTTCGATGATATATACCAATTCGAACTAGTCTCTGGCCAAACAAGAAGAATACCTAAACAAATTCCCAAAAAATTTCAATTTATTTATTTGATTTTAACATTATTTGTATAATAAGAACAAGTTCTTTTATAATACATTCTAGTTTGGAAGGTAAAAAAGGAAGCGTATAAACTTAAATCTAAACTTAAAAATCTAACAAAGTTTAATGCTTATAAAATAAAAACTTAAAGCTAAAAAATCAACTTAAAGTAAAGAAAAACAAGGGGGGAAAAAAAGCGTCAGGAAAAAGGATAGAGGGAAAATATAGGAGACATAGGAAGATATAAAGTAATAAAACCAGAAAAAGGTGAGAAAATGATTACAAAGTATATTAATTTGAAAAATAGGAAAAAATGACTTGTCTAAACATTCTTACTTCAGGAATAGATTTAATACTACTTGGCAAACTATTCCACAATCTTATAGCATTAACGAAAAATAATCTTGATGAATTCAAAAAGTTAAATTTAGGTATAATAAGCATACGACTTCTTTGCAGTTGACTAAACTGTAACTTTTCATATAAATAGAATGGTGTTCTCGAATGTATCAGCTTGTGTAAGAAAATGCAGTTTCTGAAATTTATATAGTTTACTAGGTCACAACCAAGGATGCTTTTGTTGAATTCAGATGTATGGTCAAACTTACGGAGTCCATATACGTATCGGATGGCATGATTGAATGCCAGCTGTAGCTTTAGTTGCGAGCTAGAATCCAGCTTACTGTAAACTAGCTCTGAATAGGAGATTATGGGAACAATAAGTTGAACTACTAGTTTTCTTCTGGTGCAAGTGGGTGTGAATTCAGCTGTCACTCTAAGATTGCGTAACACATAATAAATTTTTCGGACCACACTATTAATATGATCAGAGCATGTCAGAGAGGAATTTATATAAAAACCAAGACTTTTTGCACTGCTTGTTAATTTTAGCTTATCAGCACCTAAAAATAAACCAGGAATATCTTCATGAAAAATTTTGTCTTTCGCTATAGGGAGCACAACTGATTTCAGAGGATTGAGCTTAAGACAATTACGAATTGCCCATTTATTTATAGAATCTAGATCCTCATTTAGTCTGTACACTAAGTCATCTAGAAGACCAACTCTATTAGAAAGATATATTTGCACGTCATCTGCATAGGCATGCATTGTTGAATGTTTGCAGACTCTAAATATATCATTGATAAAAATTACAAACAGCAGGGGACCAAGAACTGAGTCCTGGGGAACACCACTAGATAGAAATTTGTATTCAGAATATTTATTACCAACCTTGACTCTTTGAACACGGTTTGACAAATAGCTATTCAAGAGTCGTATAGCACTACCACTAAAACCATACATAAACTTTTGTTTCGAACACAACAAAGAATGATTCACAGTATCAAATGCTTTTGAGAAGTCAAGCAAGCAAAGAAGGGTAACATGTCCTTCATCATAAAAAGTTCTTATATCATCAAGTATTTTAACAGTGGCAGTGGCACAACTGTGAAAAGCCCTGAAGCCAGATTGCATTGGAGATAATAAATTGCTATCATTAAAAAAATTTACTTCTGTGCCATTTACTGTTGCCATAAGTGCTTCACACACTTTGGCCAGGCAAGATAGAATGCTGATAGGCCTATAATCATTAGGCCCATTTGCAGTTGGTTTTTTTGCTACCGGCAAAACAAGAGCAACTTTCCATGAAGACGTGGTAATACAATGATTTACAATGTGTGTAAGGGGGCTAAGGACTTGCAAGAGAATAAGCTTTAAGAATTTTAATGATATAACCTATCTTCCTGTCTTCACCTATTGCATTTGACTTAATTTTTACTATCGACTTTCTCACATCATTCACACTTACTGCGGAGAATTGAAAATTTTCCTGGACAGCATATTCACAGAAATCTATGTGGTTGCTAGGAGTAAGTACAGAGTTAGAAAGAAAGTAATTATTTAAAATATCCGGGTCAACATTACATTCATCAGTACGTTTCTCACCAATCCCCATAGCTTTCAAGTTCCTCCACAGCACCTTTGAGGGAAGTGAAGCATTTAATTTCGACAAGCAAAATTTTTCTTTGGACTGTCTAATAAGGTAAACTGCCGCATTTCTAGCAGTTCTAAATTTTTCCCAATTATAAGCAGTCGGACACCTTTTCCATAAGTTGTGAAGCTTATTACGTTTTTTAATCGCTTTTTGTACATTAGCAGTAAACCATGGGCATGCTGAATTTTTTACCATCACTGAGCGTAAAGGAACATGTTTTTCAAAAAGAGTATTAACAATATTTGTAAATACATTCAATTTATCATCAACTGATTCAACAAACCATACGTCATTCCAAGAAGTTAAACATAAGTCATTATGGAGAGCCCAAAAATTAATCGATTTAAAGTCACGATAGGTGATGGTTTCAGAGTTGCCATTTCGAGACAAATTAACATTCAAACAGCAAAATAGAAGATCATGATCAGATAAAAAATACAGTTGATCATATAACATAACAGATGCAAGGTCTGACACAATAAAGTAGTCTAAAAGACTGGGACTAGCATTACTGGCAAAGCGCGTTGGGACAGTTTCATTGACAAATGACAATCCTGTAGAGCAAACATTTTCACAGAACGATTTAGTAGTATTATCACGACATAGTAGATTAACATTAAAATTACCACATATAACAAAGAAGTCAAAATCAATTATATAATTATTTAGCTCAGAAAAAAAGAAATCGAGGCTATTGCACTTGTTCGGATTATACACGCAGGACAGAAACACTTTGACACAGTTATCAAATATACACACATTCAAATACTCAACATTACTATTGTTATTTTTAATTAGATACAAGTCTAACATTTAAATTACTGCGACAGAAAATAGCAACACCACCCCCTTTCCTTCCCACTCTATCATTTCTCAAGAGCTTAAAATTATCAATACTATAGACAGAATCAGCAACCTCATTGCAGAACCCAGTTTCAGAAACGCAAATAACATCCACAGCAGAATCTTCAACAATATATTTAAGATAGTCCAGCTTATTACAGTTTAAACTCCTAGCATTGAAGTGTAATACTTTAAGACCGCAATGCTGTGCACAGAGAACTTTAATCAGAATTTTATGATTTCCGTTAACACCACTAGAACAATTGTCATTAAACATCGTCAAGTAGAAACACAGGTGGAAATAAACACTTAGACAGAATATATGTGTCAAAACAATATGGCATCAGACAATAATATACCGGAAGTAACCAATGTTTGCAGACAGTAATATCACAATTGCAAGCAAGAGAATTAGAAGAAAGATAGATATACAGAATAGAGCAAAGAAAATAGATATTGCAAGAGAGCCTAGAAATTGTATTAGTTTTTCTTAGCCAAAAAGAGATTGAGCAAACAATCAGCACAATTTTAAGTATAATAAACCTAGAATTAAGTAATAATTTAAACAAAATAATAACATCAAAACAATTATAAAATTGACAATCAAGATAGCATAAAAAGATATAATTCAACAAAACATTTTTAGCTTTTAAATAACACATTCTAACTTCTCATACCAGCGACGCAATCAACGCTTTCTCTGCTTTCAACCCAATTTGCTTCACTATTTCGATCAGCTCTCACATACACCTTTCCACGAAGAGAAAAGACAGCAGACAACTTATTTTCTCTCTTTTTCTGTTCAGCATAGATCCAAAGAGATCGTTTCAATACACGCTAGTTTCACATTCAGTGTTGCATCCGAGTATGTTACAGTTGAGGGGGATGACTCATCTGCATGCACTTTGGGGAAACCTAGCGGAGTTGTTGGTGCAATTTGTTTGTTAGCAATTTTGTTGGATGTGCTTCGTAGGTTTTTTTGTTGTTGCAGGCTCGACATTGTTAAAAAGACGACAATGCAAATTTATTAAGCACGGTAAAACTGAATTATTAATTTATTAATTTAAAGCAAGGATAAACACTGCAATTCAGTAATTATGAGTTAGTTGGAAACAGCGACAGAAATTAACACGTTTTGAAAGTTTTGGCGAGATTGGCAGTTTATTTACCAGAAAATAACGTTAAAAATTGCAGACGCCGGTGAAAACACGTCTATTCAGTATGCATAACAATAGAACAAGAACAAATCCCCGAAAAAATATGAAGAAAATTCATTTTCCCAAACATTTTGTATGGAGCTACTTTACGACGCATTCTGGATGATCGATAACTTTTTTTGGTAGCAATTTTTTTTTGTCACTCATTAAAAACGAACATAATTTTAAATGCTGGTTCCGTCAAAATTTTTCAAGTTTTAACAAATTCTTATCAGCTTTCGACAGTGATTGAAATTCAATTTGATTTAATAGATTCTTTTGAGGCTGATCAGACTTGACTCAAATGAGGCGAATCACTGGCCTCATTTTGACATAAGCTAACTATCAAGTGTTCACACACAAATTATTGCCTCACTTTGAGGCTGCCTTATTTTGACGTTTATTGTTTTTTTCTGTTGTTTTCCTTTGAATTATTAAACACAAAATTTTTCATAATTTAAACAATTTTAATTTGCGAAGAGCTATGAATAAAAAAATTAATTCGCTCCAGTACTGCGCCTGAACAGCATCAAAAAGAGGAAACAAAATTATAGCAGTGACTACTACTGACCGAAGCGAAAACCTAAATATAAAATATTAATATTCCCTGAAAGACTTCGTCCTGCCACGGACCGTTTTACTGCTTTATAAAAATTTTCATGCTAAACCCTAGTACTCTGTTCATTTACGTGAAATTTCGCTGGCAACATATATTTATTTGTTGCGTGAAAATTTTAAAAGATAATATTTTGCTGCAAGCAAACAGTTGACGTTCTGCTCCAAAATGTTGACACAAAAAAATAGAAAAATCAAAAAATCACGTCAGTTCTTTGATATTTATATTGTTAGAATATATTACAGTGAAACCTCTGCTAACTGACACCTCTCTTAAGCGGACACTTCTCTTGAGCGGACACTTCTCTTGAGCGGACAGTTTTTCCACGACCAAGTTTTTCGTCCGCTTTTTTGAACAAATTAACCTCTCTTAAGCGGACCCTCTGTTGACAGTATATTTTTGTCTAATTGGGCGAAAAACCTCTGTTAGGCGGACGCGAATAATTTAAAAATGTACATATATTCGAAATTATTTTTTATATATAGTGTGATGTTTTTTTATTATTATTATTATATAATAAAAAAAAATAAAAAATAATATCAGTTAAAAACAAATTAATCGCACTGTGCGCTTTTTTGAACCTTTTTTCTCTGTATTTGATAATTTAAACGTTGCTTACTTCATTTGGGTATAAGGAATCTCGTGGTGACATTTGTTTTACCACTTTACCGAACATTTTAGAACAAAAATTTTTTTAGATATATCAAAAAATACTCAAGATATGCACTCATTTTCATGTTGATAACTCTTGAACCATTAGGATTTCATTTTGGTTTCTTCGGCAAAGTTCTTTCTATAATTCTGGCCAATAACTTTGCTGAAAAAATAAATATGTAAAAATCGCTTCCAGTGCGTCTTATCGAGTGATTCTTACAAAAAGTCAAACGAAAAAATTCGAACAACATTGCGTATGAGTAACATTTTTTGCTTTGAAGCGCTGAAAGCTGGCAATATGTATGTGGCTTATTAACGGGTAAGAGACAACTTCAAATGATTTTTCGTTATATATTTGTTCATTAAAGTTAATGGCAAGAATAATAAAAAGAATTTTGCTGAAGAAACCAAAATGAAAACCCTAATGGTTCAATAGTTCTCAACATGCAAATGAGTGTATATCTGGAGTAATTAAAAAAAAATACCGCAAAGCGATATCTTGAATTTCACTAAAATAACCTGCTTTTTGGCTTCAGAAATCTTCAAGACTGATACCTGACTGAAATCCATTTCTGCAGTCACTGTCGTTTTGCAATTAAATGAACTCTTCTTGCAAATCATCAGGACTTTCTGTAATACTCGCTATGAAAGGGTTGCGTACCAGTTTCTGAACACCTCTAATTTAATTTCCGTTGTATTCTGGAAAGTAACGGTTGAATTTATGTTTCAACTGCTGCAAGTGTTGTATAATGTCATACTGAAAATCACTTTTAAATGCAACACTTTGATCACGAATTGCTAAATTTGAGGTGTTGAATGCAGAAAAATTTCCTGCTTCAACTTTGCTAATCCATAATGAGATTTTAGAGATAAATGCACAAGAGAATGTTGCCCAAGCCTTCTAAATTTTTGTTTCCTAAACCTTGCATTTGTAAGTTATATATTTAGTTTTGTGAAAATATCAACAAAATAAGCTAAATGATTTTCTAACTGAAGCTGACAGAACTTTTCCATCAAGTCTTTTTCAGCCAAAAACAATTTTACTTCCTCTTTCAGTTCGTATAACCTTGCCAACATATTCGGTCAACGAATTTCTGTGTGGAAAAGTAGCGTTGTGTGTTCGGAGTCTATATTCGAACATAAGTTTTTGAAAATTCTTGAATTAAGCGCACAACTTTTGATGAAATTTACAACTTTTATTGCTATTTTTATTGCTGTTGCAAAGCGTTCTGGAAGAGTTTTGACTGCCAAAGCTTGACGATGAATCATACAATGCATTGTTATTACTAATGGATACTTTTTTTTATTAAGGCTGCAAGACCAGACCGAGAACCAAGGAGAATAGCAGGAGCTCCATCTGTAAAAAAGCCAGCCAGCTTTTCCCACATAAGACCATGTTTATCAAAGTATTGGCTAATTATTTTCATAACGTCTGAACATTGTGAGGTGGTTTCCAGTTCCTCTGAAAAAAGTAATTCTTCTTAAAATAATTTGTCATCTAAGAACCTGATAAACACAAGAAGTTGATAACATTGTGCAACGTCTGTAGATTCATCACACTGTAGCTCAAAATTTAGACTCTTTTTTATTTTGTCCACAACTTGTTCTTCGCCATCGATAGCCATTTTTTGAATACATAACCTCACCGTGTCATTTGATAAGGCAATTTGACGTATTTTCATTTCAGCTTCGGTGCCTAAAACTTGTTTCACAGAACTGAGCAAACAAGGTTTTATGAAGAATTCACCAATTGTGTGGGGTTTTTTTTTTGCTTTCGCAATCAATTTTGAAATATTAAACGACGCAGTCAATGCATTTTCCTTAGACTCATAAAGTGCTCTGCTAGGTCCAAAAAGTGATTTCTTAAGATTTGAAAATTTACCTTAAAAAATTGTGGCGAACGATCACAAACATTGGGATGAACTGTCTTTATATGACGTTCCAACTTTGCCGGCTTAAGAGCTTCGTTGGCAAGAACAGTTGTACATAAAACGCATTGAGGCCGACATTCCCAGTTTCTTTCTGTTGAAGTAAAACGGAATCTAATGTTACTGCTATCATACTTCCGCTTTGCTGCCATTTTCTGAAACCAAATAGAATCTGTCAACAAAACGACACATAAATTAAATAATCACTTCTAACCAGAAAAACAAATATTTGGAAATCCTCTGGCAGCAGGAATACACAAGCGATAAACAAACTTTGTATTTACTCTGCGATTTCTGTGGGAATACATATTTTTGTTACGCACGTTAAAATTAAATAAAATGATTTTTAAAAACCAGGGAGAACTTGATTTGCTCGTGGCAAAAGTTTGAAAAAATTCAAGTTGCTTAAAGAAAGCAAGGCCTACTTTGCCTATGGAAACAAAGGTACTTTCATTAATATCTCAGTAAACATTTTATTAAAAACAAATTCCTTATTTTTAATTATGCCAACAATAAATGCTAAAAAAGGAAAAATTACAAATTTTTTAGTTACGACTTCGCGAACCACTTGCGGACTGCTCGCGGACCACCAGTGGTTCGCGGACACTCTGGACTTTCGTGCCTGAGTAGCAGGCGATGGTGAGCCAACAAGTGTTAGTGAAGAGTTAAACTGTAGCGATGAACTTTAAGGTCTTCAAAAGAAAAACGAATTCTGAGGGGAAAACTGAGAGATTTAAGGCGCTTATTGTTGCTAGAGGGTGGAGTCAACGAGAAGGCGTAGACAATTTGGAAATGTTTTCCCTTGTTGTTAGATGTTCCTCAATAAGGCTTCTTATGGCAATTGCGGTGAAATTTGGTTTGAAGATCGACCAGATGTACGTTATTACTGCTTTTTTGTACGGGGTCGTCAAAGAAACCATATTTATGAGGCAGCCAGAGGAATACGATGACGGAAGTGGGCAAGTCTGTTTACTTCCAAAGGCCTTATATGGGCTAAAACAAGCAAGTCAACAATGGAACTTAAAGTTAAATGAAGTTTTAATGAAGGCTGGTTTCCAGCGATGCAAAACGGACTCGTGCATCTATTTTCGTCGATGTGGCCAATCAATTGTAATCGTAGCGGTATATTTTGATGATTTGCTGATTTTTTACAATTACTTAGCTCCAAAGGCGAGACCAGCTTAAATCGACACTAGCGAAACATTTTTGCATGAAGGACCTTGGCAAAGCTACAAATGTTTTGGGTATTCAAATTGATGACATAATTGAATTGATGATGCAATCATGAGCACGGAGTCATTACACATGACCAACGAAAATACGTCGAACACGTATTGAAACGGTTTAATATGATTAATTGCGATCCTGTAAGAATACCATGTGAACCTAATCAAAAACTAAAACGAGAAATGTCACCGTCAACGACCGAAGAATAGAAGGTATGTCAAAAATACCTTATCAAGAAGCAGTTGGAAGCAATTTATATTTGACTTAGTGCACCAGAACGGATTTAGCATTTAGTGTGGCAAACGTGAGTCATTTTAATCAGAAACCAGATCAATCTCACAGGAAGCGATTTGGCTAACACAATTACAAGCCGAAATTTTTGATTGTAGTGGCAATATCACTATATTTTGCGATAATACAGCGCTGTGAACCTGACTGAAAATGGTACATACAGTGCTAGAACTAAACACATAAGCATCAGACATCATTTCATACGAGAGCTCGTAACACAGTGTTTCCACTTACAATATTTGATTGCATGCGAACTGTCAAATTGAATTTTATGATATATATCTCAAGTGTAGACCATGATTCAATTATTATAAGGTTATTCGAATTTCTGACGTTTTCTCAAATCGGTATGCTTATTTGAAAATGAGAGCAGAATAAAAGCATGAGAGCAATGTCATTAGAGCAAAAAATTCACACGGTTGCATAATTATCATACTATTTGGTACAAATTTGACTACAATAAATTTTTCACTAGTACTTTTAATGCTCCGATTTTTTAGTGCATCGAGCAAAGATAACAAGATAGCAAACTTCTATGGGGAACCCGAAATGTGGTGAAGTAAGACACACGCACGAGAAAAAAACGTTCACCACGTATTTCTTAATACTTACCTGAATATGTTTTAGCTAAACTGTCAATTTGCTTAAATTGTGAGGTGAATAAGTCATTTGCTAATTATGCTGCTTAGCTAAAAATAAGTACTACTTAGAAAATAAAAATTTGTTAAGTGCTTTACTTCATGCTAAATTAAATTCTATACATAAAAAATACACTATTTCCTTCCGAAAAGTACAAAACTAGTGCATGAAATGATAGGGCTTACAATGGCCGCTGTGTGAATTTATGAATGAAATAAATCCTAGTGCTGCCAACTTTTCTTTTTTAGGCTAACTTTAAAATTAGAAAAAACAACATAAGATATTGTAATAAAAAAATATCGCGACGACCAAATCAAAACATTTGAATAAATTCTTCTTCTTTATTTTTTAATTTTATATATCTCTCTTTGTTCAAAAATTTTTTAATTTTAGTTGCTTACACTGCAATATTAAATTTTAAATTTTCAAATTTATATTTTAAAATTTTTTTTTTAATTACTTTGTATTATATTATTAAATCATAATTTTTTCAATAGATTTTCCATGATTTTTTTTAAGCAATTTTTTATAAATTATTAAATTCGGATAAAAAATAATTACAATGTTAGGTAGTTTTTCAAGTATTTTTTCTTTTTATTTATTAAAAATTTCATTTAAATAGTCATGATTTTCTTTATAGTTATTTTTTTCAATTCCCTTATTTCAATATTTACAGAAATGCATGTATATATATGCATACGTATATTAAAAAAAAAAAATAATAAACTGGCCATTTCAGCCCTTGGAAGGACTTTGACCTAGCTTCTATTGATCAATTGTGTTGTGCGTGTTATTAAATGTTTGATCACAAATGATCGAGAACTGTACCTACGTGCTTTATGCCGACTCCGAACGGCTTATGTTCTCAAGAAGCTTTACATGGCAATTTTTACTCTCTGAGGTTTGCCATTGTCTGCAGAGAGGTGACAATCGAACAGAAAAATGAATTCAATTGAAAAAACTTTCTGTCTGAGCTGGAATTGAACCCGGGCTACCGCGGTTCTTTAGCGTAGAGGCCACGCAATCTACCCACTAGGCTTCGGTTGCCACGTATATTAATACAATATTTTATAGAAATGCGTATATAAGATTATATAAGTGGCAATGACTTAAAAGTGTTAAACAAAGGGTTTTGAGTAAAAGAAAATTTTTCAAAAATGTTGACAAATGCAACAACTGAAGAAATTGCCAAACTTTAAAAGCATATATAAAACAAAATAAAGGGACTTAATTATCAGTTTCGGTTGTAAACATCTAATGTCAACCTAACTTAAGTATTTTTAGATTAAAAAACAGATTATATGCATTATATTCAGGGGTTGCAAAATGATTTCTTTGCGAGCATGCAGCCGATGAAGAACAAGAGTGAAGATCAGGCTGATTTTTTTTTGCACAAATACATGCAAACATTTTTTGTGGTTATGTTTTCTAAGTTTCCTATCTTGTTATTTTTGGAACTCATCCTTAACTCCTTGATTTTCATGTCCATTTGCTGTTTGCACTGCTTACATTACTAGCTGAATTTCAGACGTGTCGCTGTGTCTTCGGAGTCGCAAATTTCTAAAACCACCCGCGAGGCGATATTGGAAATTGTTGTAGCTGTTTATGATGTGGATGTTAATGTTGTTAGAATTGTTTTTAAAATTGCTGGTGTGATATTTTTATTTCGGTGATGATGATGATGATGATTATGATGATGATTATGATGATGATGTTGATGATGATGGTTATGATGATGATGGTGATAATGATGATGCTGATGATGATGGTGTTGATGATAATGATGATGGAGTTGTTGATCATGATGTTGAAGTGGAAGAATTTAAAGCAGATTTCTTGGAGTGATTCGCTGCCGTAGCACTACGATTATCATAAAATTTAACTAATATCAAATTTAAAATTTATTAAAAGAATTTACCATGTTTATCTTTAGAGTTTTGAGTTAAACTTATTGTTGTAATTGGAGGAAGCTGAACTGTTGCCGCCTCCACTTTTGCTCTTACATTTGTCCATACTGCGGCTATTTTTATTGTTGTTACCAATGTGTCCATTGGCTGTTGCTGCAAAAGAGAGCCATTGAGGTAAATAAAAAACATTGATACCTAAGATCTTCACAAAATATTAAAAATGTCGTTTTATGATAGAGCCTTCATCAGAAGCATGTAAAAAAAAAACATTAAAATCAACTCACACTTGCTCTGATTGTATACTGAATTACATGATCGAATTACGCTGAATTATAGGAGTTACGATGATGATGATGAGCGCTATTACTGATGCTGCTTGAAGCGGTGTGCGTCGCTGAAGACGTTTGTTGATTGCTATGATTACTGCTGTTGTAATGATTCATTCATACTGCTGTTATTGGCCTGCTGATTATTACTATGACGACGATGATGGTGATGATTTAAATAAATACGCTAAAATAAATAATAAATTGTGTTGACTATAATATGCATTATCGAATTTTTTTTATTGTTCAACAAATTTTGACACTGAACTGAGTATGAAATTGTGGCTGTAAACAGAAAAATTTATGTGATTGTGATGGAGTTTCGGTTACCTATTTCTTGTAGGGAGTGATGTTATAATGTAATTGTTGTTAACTTCTTGTTTTCAACAATTCTTTGCTTAATTTTTTGTTGTATAAGCCTCTTGTTAAGATTGCGTATCGAAAGTTAATACGGAACTTAAAAAACATTTTGACAATGCTTTCTGATAGCTGAACGTTATGTACAGCCTGTAGCATTGCTTCAGCTAAGCTCTGCATTGTTGAAATTTCTGAGCCGTTGAATTTTTTAAAACTTCTTCCAATTTTTTTATTTCTGTTAAAAATTGTGGCTTTGGTTTATATAAGCCGCCTCGCGAAACCTAATCAACCCAAGTGAATGAGCACGAAGTTCCTATAGTTCCAAATTCTTCACCGAGATTAAACTTTCTTAAAACATAACCCGAAATATATTCAAGGGCGTCTTCTTCAACTTCAGATATTTCTTCTTCATTTTCTTTTTCAGGTTCAAGAAAATCGTCTTCAAGAAACTCTTCGAACAGGTCTGTCGATATTGTTTTTGGGTCTTCTTCGCAGCTATTTTCAGAAATTTCGGTTGCTCTTGACAAGTTAAACCATGGGGTTTCATCTATCTCTACATTAAGACTTGTTTCCAGAATTTCAGTATTTCGTGCTATATGAAATTGAATGTAAAGAAAAACAAATACAAACATATAACTGCACAGGAAAAACCATTCAAAGAGACAATAAAACTGACCATTTTTCTTTTACATACCAAATAAATATTTTCGGAGCCTATACTTGAACTACATTGCACTAGGGTGATCATAAAGACCCCCTCGACTTCGTATGTTGCCAAAAAAATTTTCTAATATGTCTTGATTAAGTCTGTATGCAATTATATAATCAAAGCCGAATTTTGAATTTAGGTAGTTGTACAAAAGTTCAAGAGATTTGTTTGATATCTAAATTCCTTAAATGTCGATTTATTTGGAATAATTGCTTCGGACATTACTTGGCTCATACGATCAAGTATGTATTTTTGATGAGAAAAAGCAAGGCCGAATGGTTTCTTTGTTTCAATCGAATTTGCTGTCGATAATTTCGAATTAAAAATATCGAACCAGTCATTTACGAGCGAGATAAAATCTGCGCATTCGCATGGGTTGTACATTTAATGGTCAATTGCATAGCATCGTCTGATGGCACTCGCTGTTGTATTGGACATAAGTTGTGCCGCGAGCTTTACCCTCTGTCTGCCAGTTTTGCTGACATGCAGATGCTCATCAGATAATTTAAATGCAATGGAAGCATCTGATGTTTAGGTATAGTTGATAACTTGCTTAACCCTCTGCACTGTTATTAATTTTCCATCAAAGAACAAACCGCTCTCAATGTAATGGCTTCGCACGAGTTTTAACAGATGCGGAACATCGGCAAACACAAATACTTTATTTTCATTATTTGCAGGATGTGGAAGCCAAGTGTGATCTAAGAAATATAACAAATTGTCATAGCCATGCAAATGTAAAAATGGTAAACAAATTTTTTGTATTTTCAAGAAAAAATATACTTTTATATTTTCTTTTTTTACCACGAAAAATATATTTTTATTGTAATATTGCACATGAAGAAAAATTAGCAATTACAAATAATGTGCCTTTTGTGTAAATATTGTGTATTTGTATTTAATCATTTCAAAAAAGAGACCAATAAACTTACCAACCGAGACATTGAGCTCTTCCACAATGCCCGATTTGTTGAACCCATGTCCGAGACAATGGCGACAACTGTATAGCCAGCTTCGTATAATTTCTTTAAAATTTCGAATAAAATGGATTTCGTCATTTTTTGATCGAAGCCATAATACACCGGCTGCTTCCATGAAGTCTTGAGACCACGAATTATTGCAACTTGAACAAAATTTGAAGGCGTTCGAATGCAATTTGTAAAGGAATCCTGTTCATAGTATGCGGCTACCTTCATTTCATCTGGCGGAAGCTCGTCAATATTTTTAATGACATCAATTATTTTTGTCAATTCTTCTTCAAAACCGACTTTTTTAACCCACGTGTGCAATACAGTTGGACATGGTAATGGGAATCCTGTTTGCCTTAAATGCCTATATGCTCTTGATCCGGCTGCGTGCAGTGAAATTGCGTAAGATATATCATCCCAACACCTATTTGGGTGAGTATTAGAATGGTGCAATCTCTCTATTTGACCCTCAGAAAATACTTTTTTAAGATTCGCGTCTAAGGATTCCAAGTCGGCAATTTTTTCCAGTAGCCTTGTATTTTCTGCCTGCAATTCTTCTACTTTTTTAACCAAATTCATATTTTCAAGCCATGTACCGGCTTTAATAGCTTCATATCTAAATAATATTTACAATGTATATTTGGTAATGTAATAAAAACAAAATTATAAAGAAACGTAATAGCAATCCTAAAACTTTTCTTAGTGACATTGCCAAGTACTAACAATTAAAAATGCACTTATTTTTTGCAACCTAAATGCCTTTTAGAAAAAGCACAAATCAAGTGTAAGTGAATTTAGGCCAAACAAACGGGAGAGTAACGAAATCCACAAAAAAATTTCCCAAACACTAAGTACTCAATGTTATGTAAAATCCCCAAATACATAGTCCCCAAATGCATAATCCCTAAGCACAGAATACAAAATCAGATTATCCACTATAATGTATTTTAAATTTACAAAAACATAAATGCATGGAAAATGATCGCAGTTCTTTTTACATATAATATTTGGCAGGACTTTATCATATTTTTATATAGGTATAAAAAGACTGCTATATAAAGATATTATGTTTGCATTAGGTTAAAAACCCCAAGTTTTGTTAAATATGTTTTGAACTCGCGGCTATTTATAACCTAATCCAAATGTATGCAACAAAGTTTGGGGATTTTATTTTTGGAGATTTTGTTTTTGGGAATTTCGTACCCAACCCCAAACAAACCACATCTACAGAAGATATGATCTATCCTTTTTTCGCTCCCTGCCGTATCTAGAATCTGGAAATATATCCCCTGACCTAAACATGTGTCAACTTACTTAGTTTGCGAACAACAGTCAACATATTTTGCAGCGGCTTCCAGAGGCACTCCAACAGCTACATCTTCCTCGTTATCTGCGCTTTCAAACCTGTTTTAGAGAGTCATTGTAGTGTACATATCTAGTTATTATTTTTTCCTTACCTTAAATCATTCCGTTCGGCATCTGTAAGTGGTAAAAATAATGACGGTACAGAACCAGTATTCAGCCGTCTGCGCCTCGTACCTTCTACTTCTTTGAAGTCGCTAGGGGCAAAATGTTTCTCGCACACCCTAGAAGACACTTTGAACTGCATACCGCATATTTTTTCCCATTGCTGAAGGATTCGCTGTTCTAATGGAATAGCATATTTTCTTATATTTTCGCCAATCCATGTTTTTCGACAAATAGCACGTTGCAGGCATCCTTTCTGTTAAAAAATTTTAATTGGAATTATATATAGTATTTTTTTTTAATTCAGAGACCGTACCAAGTATGTGTTGTATAATAAAAAGTAAAAAAGAATGATTATTGTTTTACTTTTTTAATTTTGAGCAGTAAATAATTATAATTATTTATGCTTTTTTTAAGTCACATATAAAAATTATTATAAATATATATATGTTTCTCGCACACCCTAGAAGACGCTTTGAACTGCGTACCGCATATTCGGTATAAATATATCGGTAAAATATTGGTTTTTATTTTTGCCTTCAAAAATATCAATAAAAATTTACTACTTACTCAGCCAGCAAAGAATGCACAAAATTAGGCTTTTACAGCTAATTCTTTAAGCTGCTTTGCAGTGTAAACACCCCAAAATTTAAGTAATTTGTCGTACTTTGAGGTACAAATAGTACGTTGCGTATACTGCTAAGCAGCTTTCTTCGAAAATGTTCGAATTTTTTTCGAATAAAAAATAATAAAAATTTTTATTTCATTTTGTATGTATTCTTTTGACTTTTTTTACGCTTACTTTCACAACTGAGCCGCTTAATTTCTCCAGCTGCTTTGCAGTTATTACATGTATTTACTTAAATTTAAATTAGAATTTAATATTTGCCTTCGTTGGGATCCGTGGCATCCCCGATTTCTAGTCCGCCGCTTTACTCATTGAGCCATGTCACTGCTTATCGAAACGACATTTTTTGTTTATTTATACACTTAGCTTGAAGTGCGACATTAGCAACAACTGAACTATTAAGCAGCTTTAGTAAGTTAAATATAAATTAATAAGTAAAGCTGCTTACTGGAGAAAAATAAGATCCATGGCACTTCAAAGCTGCAATATGGTTAGCTGTGGAACTTGTCGTACTTAAAGCTGTTTTATGGTACGTTGTTATACTTGTGGTTATATTTCCAGAAATTGCAGATTTGAAGTGCCATAGACCTTATTTTTCTCCTGTAAGCAGCTTTAATGGGATTTATTAAGAAGATTTGGACTAATTTTGCTGGTTGGGTATTTTGTGCTCAAAAAGATATCGGGCAAGTTTTGCTTATTATTTTTGTCTAAAAAATAAAAATCAAAGAGAACTGGTTATTTTTTACTTAAAAAATATCGGGAAAATTTTTGAATTACAAAATTATATAACTCACAATTAATAATTATATATTGCTCCAAATTT
This sequence comes from Dichetophora obliterata, assembly GCA_963920525.1. Classification (NCBI taxonomy): domain Eukaryota; kingdom Metazoa; phylum Arthropoda; class Insecta; order Diptera; family Sciomyzidae; genus Dichetophora; species Dichetophora obliterata. Next base: position 167,133,424 of record OY986436.1, on the reverse strand, counting down.
CAATAGTCAAAATTTTAAAAATCAATAGGAAATCAAGTTCTACAATGTGAGAGGATTCTAATGGTACGTTCAAAACGGCGGTGCGACTTCTTCACAATGATTTTTTGGTTTAAAAATCTGAAAATAATTATTATACACAATATCTGTTTTAATTTGCTTATTGTCGATGCTCACTTTTTTAAAAATTACTTGTTGAATTAATAAAATTTTCTTATTAGGTCTTGCACAATGACAACAATAACATATTATATTAAATTTGTAAAGGCACTTTCAAAATTCCAAGCATACACTTGGAGCAATACCTACATCATTGAAAAACTTCTTTTTACACTAGAAAACTGCACAACGAAACACTGAAACATACTTTTTTTGCCAACATCACAAAACACTGTTGGCAGATTGTCAAAATATTTCTGACAACAAATTTAAGCATACGTCAAAAAATATGAATAACCTTATAATGATTGAATCATGGTGTAGACCACTCATATCATGAAATTTATGAAATTTATGAAATTAGATGAGCTGTACGAGAACTTTTCAAGCAAAAAAATATTGCAAAAGCATTAAAAGAGTGAAAAAAAAAAATGGAAAGGCGAATCGAAGATATTATTAATTTAATAAACTGTTACAAACAATTCCAAAATAAAATTTCATGAGATAAAGTGCCGAGCACAAGCCGGACAATCAGCATCAGTTGAATCTACGTTCTCCCAAGCAGCTGTACCGCCCATAACAGGATCCACTTCCTAAAACATTGCAGGAATCTTAATAATAGTTCGTCTCAAATACATGGAGCACTACTCACCTTAGCCGTGGAAAGGTACGCGATGAAATGTTTAAATTGATGTTGCAAATGTGAGGACATGTGTTGCATGAAAAGCGATTACCTGTAGTGTCTTCCTCTACCATTTACCATTAAAATATTAAAACATGTCGGACAGAACAACATATTTTTGTGAACTTTGAAAAATAAAAATGACAGCTTGTGATGCGATTTCTTCGATTACTTATCGAAAAAACTAGTGCTGACACCGATTGCATCTTAATTTAAAAGGTAATTTATGATAAATTACCTAATTTCGAAGTAATTTCATTGACAGTTTTTCCACGGTGAAATTACTTAATTTGGACATGATTTATGCATAAATTAAGAATGAGCCATAAATTACAATAGTGAGAACATGGTATAACTGTACAACAACAATTACATTTCAAATCTACATCAACAACGCAGTGAGAATGGAAAGGTTCACAGCGGTTGCGCAACGTTAGAAGGGATGAACGAATCGGCGACAGAAAATATACCGCATTTTGCTTGCTATGCTTTCTGTTTGCCTGGTAGCAAAATCTCAAGTGGTGGAACTGTTAAAGCGGAAAGCCGGTGACCGAAACTGTCAAAACGAAGTTGACATTTCATACAAAATATGCAACCAATGAGAATGCAATATGAAAGCAAAAATTGGCCAAAATACCAAAATGGCTAAGTTTGACAGTCATGGTCACTAATAAAGAGAACACATTCAGCCCTAACACTACCTTGTCTAGTTGTACTATGAGTGGTGGCATCAAAAGGGACTTCGCAGTCAGTCAAACAAAAACCAAATATCAAAAATTTTAAATTTATTTTATTTTAACCTACAGCAGCTTTACATATACATTGAAAAAGCTATATCATTCAATGTTTCGCAGCGGAGCAAAGGGAGGGAAAAAAACGATGCGTCAGCAGAGGAACTTATTGATGGTTGCTTGCTACATTTGCTGAGCGCCTTGTAGACAAGATCCAAGAGCGTCATTTAAAAACCTACTCGCTATCTGTATTGATGAGGAGAGTTACTCGCAAAATGACGATGAGGATGACGCAAACCAAAGATTTACCCTATACCAAAATCGTTCAACAAGCCTAATGAAGTTTTCACTTAAAAAAATAACGAAAGTGCTTGAGTTGGTGTGTGCGTGAGCCAACGATATTCCGGTGCATCACCAAGTACAGCCAAGTTAAATTGGCTTTCTTTGCTGTCCTCCAAGTACCACCAGCAACAGCACAAGCAAGTGCAGCGCAAATTTCTTGCTAGCCAACATGTGCCAACAAGTGCCACCAGCAACAGCACAAGCAAATGAAGCGCAAATTCTCCGCTTTCAATTTATTTAATTCACACCGGAGTATAATGGCAGAAATTTGCCTCTGCGCTTGAGACATGCTGAAATGGTGCTTCTGAAATATTGGAGAGTTGACCAGTCAATTGAATTGTGCTGCACTTGCTGGTGCTGCTGGTGATGGCACTTGGAGGATGTTGGCTAGCAACAAATTTTGCACTGCACTTGCTGGAGTTGGCACTTGGAGGACGTTCGCCAGCAAAGAAAGCCAATTCAACTTTGCTGCATTTGCTGATGCACCGGGAGATCGTTGGCCCACACACACGCACACACAAACTCAAGCACTTTCGTTATTTTTTTTTATTATTTTGCTATTTTTTAAGTTTTTTAAGTCTACAATATAAAAAGCTTACGAAATAAGTTGCAAGTACAAGCACTCGAATGAAATATGTCGCAAATTGAATAAAATGCAAATTAAATAAAATATTTGCGCTAAGACACGATCGAAATGTGAAACGTCAAAATTTGCAATTGTCAAAATTTCATCGTCCATTTGACACAGCAAAAAAGACAAATTTATTTCAACACACACAAATTTTATTCAACCTGATATTTTCTATCCTATCACGACCATGATTCAATCAGAATAACAGCCCTATTCTGGCAAATTAACAAATTGTTAACCAGTATTTTGAATATTTCTATGTGTTTGTTGTTTTCAATACAAAATTTAAAGCTCAAAAAACAAAATTTGTTAATGAAATTGTCAATAACTGAAAAGCAGTTGACAATTTTTATCAAAATTTTTTATTTTTGAGCTTCAAATTTTGTTTTGAAATAAAAAAATTACAACAAACATATAGAAATATTCAAAATACTGGTTAACAATTTGTTAATTTGTCAGAATAGGGCTGTAAGGTTAAGTATATATTTGACATATCCTTATTTTATGTAAACAAACACATATTCTCTCTCTGAAATTAATGACAAACGGGGTTGTGTAGTCTTCTAAAAAAAAAGTATCATTTCAGTGTTTTGGTGCGTCTTTTTTAAAAAAAAGTAGTTCTTGTTTTGCTACAAATTTTTTAAAAAAATACTGCTTTTTTCATTACTCTTAAGGGAGATTTTAGGCAAAATCGGTTAAAATTAAGGTAATTTTGGAAAATATTTTTTAAAATAGTATAATATTTATTACATCGCCAGTTAAAGTAACAAAATTTTCCTACATATATTCTGTATATATAAAGATAGCGCAAAAAAATGGTGAAAATCGACCCACATGATCGCGCAGCTCAAAAGCGTTTTTAAACAAACAAACAAAAAAATGCATTTGAAAATCGACTTTGAATGCACATATTTTACTAAAAACTAGACAAATTTTACAAAAACGCTAATTTTGGTAAAAGTTATGTAGGATTACATTACGAACAGATTAAAATGAAAATATGTTTAAAAAACTATGTTTTAACAAAAACGCGTTTAAAGCTATTCTGGTCAGCTAAAAGTACTCTGGCGCACCGGGTTTTAGCACTGTATAATCTGAATTATAAGCGGATTTGATAGATTTTTTACATAGTTTTGAATAGTTTTACAACAATAATCAATTAAGAAAAAAAAAATTTTTCAAAAAATTGTTTGCCTAAATCCTCTTTTAATATTTTGATGATAGGCAAGCTTAATCTTTATTAGCGAGATTTAAGTAAGTCTCCTGAGATTTAGTCCTGTTCGCTGTGTAAATAGACTAATATTAGATTAGTTTTAGTGTTTTTATATTAAAACTAAATATTTGAAGAATTAAGTCTTAATATAAACTAAAATATAATTAAATAACTATATTCATACAAATGAACAAGAACTACAAACAAAGAACTACAAAAAGTTTGAATTGCATAAATTTTATAATGAAAACCATGTTTTCAGTACATTCTTTAATTCAAAGCTTAATGTTTTGGAAATATTCGCATACAAGGATTATTAATTTTCTATGCACTGTGTTGTGCACATATTAATTTTATTCTTTTTTTACTGTTTTACAACAAAAACGTGGCAATTATATTTTTTAAAACTCGTAATATAATTTTGAGTCAAAGCAAATAAGTTATAGAAAATGTTGTATAAAACGCAGTAGTTAAATGTACCTTTGGATATTTCGTACAATGAAAAAGTTTCATATTCATGCAACCAAGTGCTTATTTTGATATAAAAAAATTACTCTTTTGCTCTCCTCGCATTATTAGGGTATCTAAGTTCATTCTTGTGAGTAAACGTCAAATGGCTGCATAACCTCTATGATTGAATCATGATCACGACTGAAAAGTTTCCTTTTGACACTTACCCTTTACACGGAGGTTACACGAGACAGTACTGTTAAGACAGTCGCAACACATTCACAAATTTTTACCCACACACACTAACTTTTGCTACTGTCTGCTCTACTGTCTTAAGTTTTTTGTAGACATTTGGCGGGACAGTAGCTAGGAAAGTAGAATGATATTTAGCATATCAAGTGACAGAATACGTGAAAATTTAATAGAATTAATGGAAAATTTGCAATACTTTGGCGTACTCGTAGTTTTAACAAAATATTTCTTCATAAAATAGAAATTTTTTACTATTTTGTCTACTGTCTTGCCAACTGTCTTACCACTTGTCAGACACAAAGTTTGACAATTAAAACGTATTTTTCACTGTCTTTACAGTACTGTCTCGTGTAACCCCCGTGTTATGAAAAAATTTTTTAATAAAACAATGATAGTTGACAACTCTGAAAATAAAATGACGCAGTGGTGAAAATAAAAAGCCACTGACAAATACAACAAGTGTGAAAATTGTCAAACTTTGTTTGACGATATATAATAAAATAAGAGCATGCATGTAATTATTTGAATGTTCAACATATTCCTTTATCACAACTTAAAGATAAAAATGTTAAAACACTCAATCCATATTTTATTTTTTCTTGGTTGCAAACGAAGTTCCAGCAGAAAAAAGCAGAAAAAGAAGAAGATCGTTCCATTTTTAAATCTCACCATGCATAGCAGCTGTTTAAGTAAAAGCAAATTTTTTAAAAATGTTGACAAATACAACAGAAACGCAACAGAAATTGCCAAACTTTAAAAGCATATATAGACCAATATAAAGCAAATTAATAATAAGTTTTGGTTGCAAACATCTTATTGCAACCTAACTGAAGTATTTATATACTAACAAACAGATTATATGCATTAAATTCAGGAGTTGCCAAGTGATTTCTTTGTGAGCTTGCGGCCGATTAAGAACAAGAGTGACGATAATTGTTGATATTTTTATGCACAAACACATGCAAACATTTTTTGAGGTTATGTTTTCTAATTTTCCTATCTTGTTATTTTTGCTGTCTGTATTGATGACGAGAGTTCCTCGGAAAAATACGATGACGCAAACCAAAATCGTTTACCCTCTACCAAAATCGTTCAACGCGCCTAAAGAAGTTGTCACTTCAAAAAATTTAAATACCATCTATCGAAACATCACGCATTTTCCAACTCATTTGTTACAAAATTCAAAACTTTACATTGCAGGCTCTAACTGTTGACGCTAAACTTAGAAAGAACCTATCAATGGAGTCTTGATCTTTTTGGCTACTTTCAGTAAGTTGGGATGAAATAGTTTGCAAAAAGTCTTTGAAATTGGCAGGGTCGTCATTTTCTGCTCTTCGTCTTTTTGCTGGTGTGGATGTTGAAGTTGTGGATTTGGGTATTTGTGGTGTTAATGAAATGTTGGAATGATCTTGACCAGGTGCTAATACTTCTGAAGAAAATGGAATATCATCCAGAAATTCGACATCACTCCAGGAGTCAGCATTAAAAATGTCAGATGAATTGTCTTGTTTGACATCAAAGTTACATGTTGTTCTGTAAAGAATTGTATATGTGAAATTGCATTCAATGAGCTATATTAATATCTTACGCTCTTGGTTCTAGAGAATCCTTTAAAAAATGTAGCTTTTCAAAGTATTTGTACCGTTTTCCGTTGTACATATCAAATCCTTGTCCCGTGCTTCCCTTCATTTCTTTTATGTTTTTTTGAAATTGGTCACGAAGAGATCTCCATGCTGTTTTGCAATCGTTTTCTAAATTATTAATTTATATTCTTATAGTAATAAATTCTTCAATTAATAGTTTCACTTACCATCTACATTCAAGGAATCGGCAATTTCTTTCCAGGCCATTTCCCTCCCTCCAATCGGTTTTTTTATATAGCCTATTGCTTTTATCATACAATCCCGGTTTGAGCTGTACATAATCTATCAGCCTTTCGACTTGCTCGTCAGTTAGTTTCTGCATTGCCGTCTTGTGTCGGATCTTTAATAGTTGCTTAAATAGTTGAAATTAAAAAAAAATTAACTAAAAAGCGTCGAATATTATTATGCAATAGAATTTTTATGACAGCTTATCATCGCATGCGTCGTTTTTCAACTTTTTGAAAATGCCTCGCACCGCACAAGCGCACCGGAAACCATTGTAGATTGCTACATAAAAACTTTGCTTATGAAAATCCTCTGACAGCTCGTGCGAGATTTTTACGAGATCTCGCAACGCACTATCAAAGTTTGATATTTATTACTTATTTTTAAAATTCTTAGAAACATATATTTTCTGAGCTTAATGTCAAATATTCTGTGAGTATTTTTTTTATTTCAATTTTCTTCTAAAGAATAGTAAGTATATATTTGTTTCTTTAATCTGCTGCACCACTTCAATTTATTAACAAATTTTCCTATTTCACAGGTTAATGGTTAAAGTGTACGTGGGACATTAGTCAGTAATGGAAAATGGTGCTGCAAAAAACTTTTCCTAGCAAGGAACTGCTGAAAAAGAAGATGCCAGGAAAATGGCAACAACTGCCAACATATGCTGTAAGTTCTAATATATTTTTCATTAAGGGGACGGTACAACCCTAGGTTTTTACAAAATGAAATTTTTAAAATACCAATTTTTTTATGAAAGGAAAAAGATATCTTATTGAAACTTCGCATATTATTTTTATGTAAAAAAGAGTGTACAAAAAATAGCATCCAAAAATCATGGCGGACGTGATTTTGGCTCACTGGAACGTCGGAAAAAAATTAAAAACGGGGTTTTAATCAGCATCAAAGCCTCTATAGAATGAACTAAAAGAAAATTTTGAAAAATTTTTAAAAAAGATGTGGTGCCAGGAAATTCTTTAGTAAAATCTTTAAACTAAAATTATTGGAACAATGTGTAACCCAAAACTACTTATTTTTAAACATGGTAGAAAATTATAAATCTTTCAAAAACTTTTTAAACTTTTGCAACGAAAAAGATTCCTGACTGAAAATATTACCGGGAAATATATATAATTATATATAAAAGGAGACTCTAATAATTTAAGCCAGACAAGCTCGGTAAACGTTGAACCTATTCTTATTTGATAATTCTTTATAGTTATTAATTCTTTATTACAACTCGATAATTTTTATTATTCTTTGTTTATTTAAGGGGACAGTACACACCTGGATTTTTCAAAAAATAAATTTTTAAAATGCAATTTTTTTTTAGAAAGGTGATATTTTATTGAAACTTTGCATTTTTATTTTATGTAAAAATAGTACACAAAAAATTTTTTGGATTTTCCAGCGTGTTTTTGTGATCAAACAGTCACTGCGGACGTGATTTTGGCTCACTGGAACGTCTGAAAAAAAAAATTTTAATCAGCATCAAAGCCGCTGAACTATTGAACTATTAAAATTTTTTTGGCGAAAATTGACAAAATGGCGGCGTTTTTTCGAAATTAGCTAATTTTTGGAAACAAAAAATCCCTTGAAAACCAAAAAAACACTTTACCGATCTTTCTATCCTTAGTTCAATCTATAGATTTTATGTGTACAATAACATATTAAAATTTCAGAACGATCAGTCCAGTAGCTATTTTTTTATCACACCCGCCGTGATTTTTTGATATTATTTTCAAAATCTTGCAGCAGCCAAAAACACTCTAGAAAAATCCAAAAAATTTTTTGTATACTCTTTTCTACATAAAACTAATATGCAAAGTTTCAATAAGATATCTTTTTCCTTTCATAAAAAAATTTGCATTTTAAAAATTTCATTTTGTAAAAACCTAGGGGCTTGACACGGGATAAAAATCGAAGTTTGGAAAAATTGGTTATAAAACTCTGATTTACCCCACTTTGTTGGGGAAAAACTGACATATCTCTTTAATATTGATAGCTTTGTTACTAACGTTTTATTTTTAATTCCAGCTGCATTTCAACGCAAGTTTCCCAAAACATGCACTAAAGTTTTTGAAGAAAAAACAAAAACCTTTTTTTTATATGCTGGGGAAAACAAAAGTATTAAATACCACCAAAATAAACAAAAATAAATTAATTACATAACATTTAACGATTATTAAAAACATATTTATTAATCACAAATTAATATAAAAACCATCTAATTACTGTGAAATTAATAAAATTTAGTTTAAATTAATAGAAAATATAAATTTATGAAAAATTTTAATTATTTCAATGTGGTTTCAATATTGCAACGATATCGATTTTCGTTATGAAAGTTGGAATCATTATAGAAATCAGGTTAAATTTAGATGTCGGAACAATATTGAAAAATTGCAGTAATTAGATAACAAAACGATATTGAAAAATGCCAGTATATCAATATAGAAACGATATTAAAAAAATATATAAAGTAGAGAGTATTTCGATATCGAAAAAATATTGATAATTTTGGCTTCTCAATATCATAACGATATTGAAAACAATGCTTAAAACTATACAGAAACAATATCAGAATCATTTAAAGATTAAGTATTGCAAAAATATTGAAACAAGATATCGAAAATGATATTGTAACGATGGGTCCGAAATTTTCGAATAGCGTGTTGTTTTCGTATCGAAAACGATAATCGAAAATGATACAAATTTTGATTTATATGATGTTGTTTCTATATTGTTGCAATAGCATATGGTAGACTGGGTTATTGAATTATATGCCTTATAGCAAATCTGTTGCTTCGAAGAATGCTCTTCGACTAATAAGGGATATGATTCCTAAACATTCCTCAATTTCTCGTAGGCATAACTTCCTAATTTCTTTCACTACATTCGTAGTAGTTATTAAAAAAATTCATTCGTAGATTGACCGTACCCATTATTCGTAGAAGGTACGAAGTAATAGCTGAGTTTAAAAAATGTACAACTGAAATCGTTCAGACTGGTTTGGCGCACAATTACCGAATATAAGGAAATGTGTGATTGCAAGGTGGCCGTAGCCTACTGGAAGAGTACGGGGCCCATAAGCTAAAGAACCGCGGTTCAAACCCCAGCTGAACAGATGGTTTTTTTTCGTAACTAGATATTAGGATCATTCGTAAATGTATTCGTACACTATAAATTTTTTTTTGTACGAATACGAACAAAATATTCGAAATGTGTGCCAAACTACGTCCTCTCTACGAGTTCTATTCGTGGCTGAAAATTACGAATTAAATTCGTAGAAAATTTTTTGAATTTAATAATACGTATTGAAAAGTGTTTGTGAAACAAAGGTAAATGAAATGGTATCGTAACTTATTAAGCCGTGTTCATATTACGCATTTTTAACGCGATTGAGACACCGCTCTCAATTTTTTTTCACAAACGCGGCTGAAAAATAATGAATATTTAATAAATAAATATATTTAGAAACATACAAAACTCAGTATTTTTCAGCCGCTTTTGCGAAAAGAAACGTGAGAGCGGTGTCGCAATCGCGACGAAAACACGTAATATGAAATTGGCCTTACAGCAACGTGTACAACATACTATTTAAAAATGAATGGTTTCGGTCAGCTTTATTTATAATTATCCTAAAAAAATATTTTTGTATTCTCTTCAAAATATATTAAATAAATACATAATGAGCATATCGTCATATGAAATCAAAAAAGCCGTAGGTTACAAAAAATTCAAAATCGACTTTTTGATTGATAATGATGCACCTTATAAAAATACATGTTTCGCAAAATTTAACACTTCTACAACTAAAAACGACGTTTTTATTAACAAAGTTATAAAAGCCCTAAGTTTAAGCGCAACTTACAATTTAGAAAGTTTGTTGCTTCTCTCTTAAAATTGTTTAGTTTAAAATTACGGTTTTTTGATTTAATATGAAATTATAAAAACATTTTCACTGCCTAGGGGGCGCTTTCCCCCCCAGCGGTCGCCCATAACTCAAAAGAACAATGTTTTTATAACTCAAAAGAACAATGAAATAAAAATTCATAAAAATATCAAACTACCCTAAAACACAAATATTATAAAAATTAATGTAGGTTCAAGTCGAAGAAAATATAGAAATAAAAATTGTCAATCACAAAACTTTAGTTCGAAAGTAAAAAAGATTCAACTGCGATTCGAACAAAACTCTTGGTAGATTTTTTTAAAATTTCAAAGAGCATCTATGAACTATTGATGTTGAACAATTTATATGAAAGAAAAGTATTTATTTTCATAAAATTGATTATTTGAAAACTTTTGGCAAATAACTGCTTCATACTGCAAATAAATATAAACAAACGTGTGCATGTGTGTGTACAAATGAATGCATAACTCCATGCCTGTGTGATAAAGGACGAAGATTTAACTGAAATTCTGTATAGTTACCCACAATATTTACAACATCTACTTTAAACATTCTCTTTTGATTATTTTTTTAAAGTTTATCGTAAGAGGATTTTAGTATTATTGAACAAGGCAAAGCTTATATTTCTCCGCCGGAAATTTAAAAATGCTTCGACTTATTTTTCCTTATTTCCTTAAATTTTTAATAAAACCATCATGTGAGATTTGGTTGTAATAAGAAATGCGAGCAACTCTCCGTGCTTAAAGTATTTATTATTTGTGTTACAAGAGACAAGTTTTAAATTTCTGTTTATTGCTAAAAGCATCTGCTCTTTATAAAGCTTTTGAATCAGATTTTATTTACTCTATTTTTATACATATATCGTCGATTTTGTAAAGCAAGTAAAGGGAACTTTAATTCCATTTTCTAATAGCTTAGAAAAGTTTTACTACAATATGAAATTGTGTAACTGTATGCACACTAGGGCTTTCAATCCCGAATCAATTTCTAGTCCCAGAATCCCGGGATTCCAAACCCTAAATCACGGGATTTTATCCACAAGAAAATATAAAAATTTTCAGCCACTATAAATGCAACTAAATGTAAACGATGGTTTTTTTATTATCGAAATCACACTGAGTGAAAATTCGTGAAACTAGCCACCGAAAACAGGAAGTCGTAATTTTTATATCTATTATGGATATTATTGAAGTGTATATGAAAAAATAAATAAACTGCAATTTTTTTAAAGTTTTTTTTTCAATTAGTTACACAAAATTTAGTTTTAGGCCACTCTTTTAGTAAAATTAATTTTGCTAAGTAATGGATTGTTAAAATTTCTTGATTTTAAAAAAAAAAATCATAAAAAAGTAAAAAAGAAACGTTCTGGACCACGTAGAAAATTTTTAAAAAAATATAACATATATGCAAATTTAGAAATAATACAAAAAATAAAATTATGTATTCTCCATGAACAAGTCTGTTATGAAATTTTTAAAATCTGCACCTTCATGTCTTGTGCGAGCCATGCAGAGCACTCCACAATGGAATGATTGGTAGAAACTAAATTATTTTGTATGACGTTTTTAGTGCTTTAGGCACAGAAAAGTAAAAAAAGGTTTTAAATATTTGGATAAGTGGGAGTGGCACCTCCCATACAAATGGATCAAATTTTTCGCAATATCTGCAGAACCAGTAATGCCAAAACAAAGGCAATCATTAAATGTATCATTTGAAGGATATGTGCCAAATTAAGGCGGGTTTGGAAAAGTGGGCGTGGTACCCCTATACAACTGAAACAAATTTTTCGCAATATCAAGAAAAAGTAAGCGATTATTCTTTTTTGATATATGCACTTGTCCTTCAAATAGCGTACTTGATTATTGTTGAAAGAATTGTTTTTGTAGCTGTACTTGAAGAGCAAGAGTGTCATAAAGACTTTGCATCAGTGGTCCCCGCTTCCCGCAAAACGGGAAAAATCCCGCCACCTGGCAGCTCTAATCCAGAGGCACAATGTTCGTGTAGTTGTGCAATATTATCAATAATTTCAGTCAAATATTTTGGCAATTTCCTGAACGTTGAAACCGAGAATTGCAATTAAAAACGAAATTCCATCACAAAGAATTTTGATGGCAGTTGACACTGTTCAGTGAAGCATTGCAAGCACATTTTAGTTTCAATTGGCATAAAAAAATGTTTTAATGCTTAGTAATTACGCCACTAATTTCGTGCTGTAATCCTTTGCAAAAAAAGAATCACAACAGTTTTAATAAAAATCTTAAAGAAATTTCTGAAAAAATTAAGAGAAATTTATTAAGTTTGATTGGAAAATATGTCTATAAGTCGTGCAGAGCGGCTTTATATAAATTAAACAGTGAAGTACAATTGAGTGTACCAGATAAGGTTATGAATATAGTTCCTAATGATGATGAAGAAGAATAGAAAGAAGATGCAAAGAATGTGAAGCCAGAAGAGAGTGAGGAATATGTATGTCACCGTATGGAAAAAAAACTGAAACGGGCGAAGATTATCGATTTGTTTGATAAAGTGATAGACTCATCGATATTTACTACGATAGTACCACGATCGGGTATTTCCATTCATGAAAAGAAGGCATTGTTAGAAACATTCCAAAAGGTCTCATATTTACAATTTAAAAGATGATAAAAATTGTCCCATGGAAGAAAATGAAAACGTATGGATCGAGGATATAAAATTAGCTCTTTCCAAACAAACTACAAACTCGAAAAAAATACATCCCTTGACGACTATTTCAGTGAACTGGAGTATAAGAAAAACATCGAAGATTTATGTGTGTCACGCTTTTCGATATCAAGAGCTCAAAGACTTCGATACCAAAATGGCTATGGAACAAGTCCTAATCAAAAAGTCGGCAGAGTGTTTTGTTCTGAAATTTTAGAAAAAGTGCATGGTTCTTATCTCTCGGATGATATTAGTCCTGTCATGCCTTGAATAAGAGACGTTAAATCAGTTGTCATCAAGAAACAGTAATTATCAAAAAATATTTATTTTGTTCGATCAATTTCTTATTATTTAATTTCTATCTTTTATTGTTTTGTTCTGCATATACATTTTTTATTTATTTATAATGCTTAATGGGCAATATTGGAGAATTCTCTAAAATTTCTTGGACAAATTTCCTAAAACAAAAATATCCTTGTCACCCCAGTGTATATATATAGTATATAAAATATATAAACCCCTGGGTATATTAGCTGAACCTAAAGGTACTCACAATGTTTGCGTATGCAAAATTGACCCAAACATTAGATTGAAACTGCAAGACATGAAGAAAGCGTTTGAAGAGAATCAATGTAACTAAAAGTATTCATATCGTGATGCTATCAATGCAATAATTTGCAATGATTCAAGTCCAGAATGTTTTTTGTCAACTTGTAACCAATGCCCTGGTATAAAAAGCTATTTGAAGAAGCTAGGCCGTCTTCTCCACAGACATAATATCTCTAATTTTATATACAATCAATGGGTTACCAATACAGGTTCATTATTATATCTTTCTAAAGAAAGACAAATAATATCAAATTCTATTTCTACAGATGTCAACTTCTTGTAAAAACAGAGTCACGAAAAGATTTTATCAAAAATCTCAATATTGATTTACCAGCTACAAAGACAAATCTTTCAACAATAATCAAGTACGTTATTTGAAGGACACTTGCCAATATCAAAAAAGAACAATCGCTTACTTTTTCTTGATATTGCGAAAAATGTGGTTCAGTTGTATGGAAACGAACACTTTTCCAATCACGCCTACTTTTAATACATTTCCTTTAAATGATGCACTTGATGAATGTCTTAGTTTATGTTGTTATGGCTTTACTGCTTCTCCAGATATTGCGAAAAATGTGATCCATTTGTATGGAAGGTGCCACACCCAATTGTCCAAATATTTTAAAACCTCTTTTTTTGTACTTTTCTGTGCCTAAAGCACTAAAAATGTCATCAAAATAATTTTTTCCCTCTAGTTTTTACCAATCATTCCATTGTACAGTGCTCTCAGTGCCATACAGTGAAGGTATGGCTCGCAAAAGACAGGTAGTGCAGATTTAAAACATTTCTAACAGACTTGTTTTTGGAGAAAACATAATTTTTCTTTTTTTTTGTATTATTTCTACATTTGTTTATGTATGTTATATTTTTAAAAAATTTTCTTTATGGTCCAGAACGTTTCTTTTTTAATTTTTTTATAAAAAAGTTACTAGTTTTAATGAAAAAAATTTAAAAAAAATTATTTTTGTTAATAAACGTGTATTATGAGTACTTAGCCCAAAAATCAAGAAATTTCAACTAGCCGTTACTCAGCAAAATTAATTTGACTAAAACAGTGGTCTAAAACTAAATTATCTGTAACTCATTGAAAAAAAAAAACTAAAAAAATTGCAATTTATTTTTTTTATGTTCACTTCAATAATATCCATAATAGATATAGAAATTTCGACTTCCTGTTTTAGGAGGCTAGTTTCACGAATTTTCACTCACTGTTCTTTTTTTATCTCTCTATACACTTTGAGAGTGTATTTTTAGTTTGTTTTGGTTGTGATCATAATAGACTCTGTTTACTAGACTGTTCAACTTTCATGGAATTTTAAAAATAGCAATAGTTTTATTACCATACTATAACTTTTTTATTCACTCATACTGTTTACTAATTTATTTGAATAAGTAGTTTTGTTTTCATTTTAAGTTTTTTAAAAGATAAATTTATGTTGTTTTTTAGTTAAACTTATTTACGTTTATATTTTTATGTTTGTAATAAAGTGTAATATTATTTGATATATCTAAATATTTTAATTTGTTTTTATTCTGAAATAAATGTTGAACTGTTCTAAAATATAAAAAATCATGAAGTGGTTTTTTTAAATAAACTTATTATAAATTTAATGTCTTTAATTAAGGACCGCAAAGTTTATGACTTTTTTTATAGCTATCATACCATAATCGTTCTTTTCTTATTTTATTTTTTTCGATCTGGTTTAACGAGGTGATGAATATTTTTTTGAATCATAAAATTTACATGTTATTCCCCTAAAAATACAAAATGAAATTGCAGAATTCAACTTTATCTTCCAATTATTGCTGAATTTTTTCCTTATATTCTTTTTTTTTACATTACAACTGTTTTGTAATCCCTGTCTTCATTAAGTAATAATAATTTCGTCTTAATTTCTTCTTATAAACTTTTGAGTATTTTTGTATATTTTAAGTATTTTACAAATAAAAAAAATAAAGAAAATAATATGCAATTTTATTTTGCCAAAACGCAGAAATTTAAAGTAAGATTTATTAACAGACCCTGCTTTTAATACAGCTAAATGTAAATATTTTAAAATTTTGGCATTTCCGGAGGAATTTCAAATCGCGGGATTCTACAAAACCCTTCGAGATTGAAAGCTCTAAAGCACACAGACAAAAGACAATAAAAAGTAGCATATCTGTACATTTCGTTTTCCGGTCAGACAGTTACTAACAAGGTTTGAGCAGCCATCCTCAAAACAAAAACAAAAGTTGTGCAAAAAAACACAATAAAATTTATATCGAAATTTAGCATCCCAACACTTTGAGTGCATTTTTAATGAAAATATTTTGGTACTTAAGTTGCATACTACTTGCAGAGGGTATGCACAGTGGGTTGGGAACAGTTACCTGCAAGAAGAGGAAAAAAAAATTCCTAAATATATAAGCATATATTTATTTTTGTGTTATGTTTGGATTTTGTTAAGTCTACTTCTATAAATCAAGCATTCATTAGAACTTTTTAAAGCTTGCCAAATATAATAAGTTTTGTTAAAAAATGAAGAAAAAACTTCAATAAATGGAGTAACTTAAGAATGCAGCGTTCGCTTCTTAAGTTTGTTTATCGTTTATTTAATATATGCGACATAATAATTCAGTTGGTAGTAGAACTGTTAAACCTGTTTTCGGGTTATTCGAGAAACAGGTTTTTATATATTTTTGGGTTATTCGAAAAACCATTTATTTTAAACGTTTTTAAGTTTGGTTTTTAATATTTTTTAATTCTTTTTTAAGTTAATTTTCGCTCAGTTGTTCTAACTAAGTTAAAACAAAAATTATTTTTGCTAATTTTTACTATAATGAAGAAAAAAGTTTTTACATATTTGCAAAATATTTTGTAATAAATTTTATCGTTGATTATTGAAAAAGAAGATTCAAATGAAGCATACAAAAAGTAATGAATTAAAATTTAGAAGTGCATCTCAAAGTTTGCAAATAGTGGTGAATTTTGTTTATGAAAAAAAACTTTCAAGTATTTCTCAAAATATTCATAGGATGATATATAAATGGCGCTTGTGGATTTTTGAAAATTACCATCTCTTAAAAGTTCCGTACAAAACTCATAATGAAAAATTGTAGACGTGCACAAATAGTTTTATTATTTTTATTGCATTTTTAATTCAACATATTATCGAGAAAATAATGTTGGCTTCGTATAATGAGTTTGATGCGGGGAGGGGTTTTGAAATGCACTACGATAAGTAACGGTAGGGGGGGAGGTGTTTAGATATTGTAACGTTACCAAAAATTAAAAAAATCGACGAAAAACCTCTAATTAATTACACAATCATTTCAAAAATTTTTAACCTTACATGTTTATGTTTGATCGTCTAAATTGATGGTTAACTTTTGTTACAACGATTTCTTCCACCACCTTTTCCCTCGACCCAGGAACCTTTTGGTATTCCTTCACCATCTCATCACACGTCTGAAAAATTTGGGTCTTTGCTTTTGCGACAGGCTTTGACGTTAAGGCCTGAATGTTCTTGATCAAAGAAGATACCGTATGACATGTACTGTCCTTCTCAGAAAGAAGAAATCGGTTCAAGGTCGTGTCCTACCTGCGGCTTGTATTTCGTTTTTAAAACTTCTATGAATTGCCATAAGTTTGTATTATATCGTTTACAATAAATCGGAATAAAAAATACTATTTAAATAAATCAATTTTCAGAAAGCATTTACACAAAAACACAGAACTTGGTGCAGCTCGGGTGCAGCCTTTAAGGGCGTTAGAAATGAGGATTCACCTGAATGGGTCGACATAGAATCCGATGAAAAATCCTATTTTGAAGAATCCTCAACAAAGCTACCAGCTTCTTCTATCCCAGTGATTGAGAGCATCGAATCTTGGATAGCAGATGGAATAGCTTTTACAGATGATATTAATTATTGATTTTTTTCCAATTGTTCTTTAATGTATCTAGTCATACTAGTCACTAATACTAGTGAAAATTGTCAGAGCTAGTCAAAATATATAATCATTCGAATGAATTAATTTCATATGTCACGTTACTTTATGGGGGGGGTAGGGGTTTTGAAAAGCACTACGAAAAGTAACGCAGGGGGAGGGGGGGGGGTGAAAAAAACGGAAAATCAGTAACGTAGTTTATGGACGACCCCTTTCTTATGTAATCCGGTATCTTACGACTCATATATAAGTATGTATATTTAGTATGAATATTGTTTAAGTAATTCGGTATCTGTTTTCTATATATATTGGGGGTTGGAATTAATTTTAAAGGTTTTTTTCGGTTTTTGAGCATTTATTTAGAAACAACGGTACAATGTATATTATTCAAAGTATTGTCCATCGTTAGCTACAACACTTTCTCATCTTTCTGGCAGCATATGGATTCCGCGCCGGAAGAACGATTCGTCTTTTGAGGCAATCCACGAATCGACCCATTTTTTGGTATCCTCGTAAGAAGTGAAGCGCTGCTCAGCCAAGCCATGCGTCATCGATCTGAATAGGTGGTAGTCGGAAGGGGCTATGTCTGGGCTATAAGGTGGGTGGGGTAGCACATCCCAATTCAGCACCTCCAACGTTTCCTTGACGGTTCTTGCAACATGTGGCCGTGCGTTGTCATGTTGAAAAACCACTTTGTCGTGTCTTTTGGCATATTCCGGCCGTTTAACCTTTAATGCTCGGCTCAATTGCATCAATTGTTGTTGGTAGCGTTCCCCAGTGATGGTTTCGTTAGGTTTTAGCAGCTCATAGTACACGACACCCTTCTGATCCCACCAAATACACAGCATAAGCTTGGCGCCATGAATATTCGGCTTGGCCCTCGATGTTGATGCATGGCCGGGTGGTCCCCACGATTTTTTTCGCTTAGGATTATCGTAATGGATCCACTTTTCATCGCCAGTGACAATACGATGCAAAAAACTCTTCCTTTTATGCCGTTGAAGCAGTTGTTCGCACATGCAAAATCGCCGTTCAACGTCTCTCGGCTTAAACTGGTACGGCACCCAATTTCCTTGCTTTTGAATCATTCCCATGGCCTTCAAGCGTTTGCCGACCGTTGATAAGTCGACTCCCAATGATTCTGACAATTTTTGAAGGGTTTGACACGGGTCTTCATCGAGCAAAGCCTCCAATTCCTCATCTTCAAACTTTTTCGGCTGGCCCGGACGCTCTTTGTCTTCCGTATCAAAATCACCACTTTTAAACCGACGGAACCAGTACTCACAAGTAGAAATCGATGGAGCATAGTCCCCGTAAGCCTCAGTAAGCGTGCATTGTGCTTCAACCGCTTTTTTCTTCAAATGGAAGCACAAAAGTAAACCTTCCCGCAAATTGCGTTTTGTTGGAACGAAAGTCGACATGTTCACAGAGAAAAAAATATATGTTGTTTACACTTCAGTGGAATGACACATACTGAAAAATGAAGCTTAGACAATGTGCTTTGAAATGAATATAGTCACAGGTGTGCCCGATGCGATCTATTGATAGTTACGCCATCTCTTAGAAAACCTTTAAAACTAATTCCAACCCCCAATATAAAATCGTTCGCGCGGGTTGGTGTCCGTTAAGATCTCAGGAACGTTAACACCTAAGGGCATCAAAATTATAACATTTGTTGCCAAGGCCTATATCTCAAATAATAAATGCAAAAAAATTGCCATACCCCCTTTTACCATCCACCAATAAAGAAAAACGCGATATTTTAGACGAATTCGGTTGTGTTGAACTAACATTTTTTAATTTTTTAAACATTTCATAAATAACGTATAGTTACTCTCGGCCAACTAAATTAAAAAGGGGAGTGGTTCAACTATAACTGTGCCCACTTTTAAGAAATCATTCTAATTCCTGAGCTGTGCATGTTTTTATACTGAAACTTGGTGTATATGTTCTATGAGACCAAGCGGTGGTCCCTATATATAAATGTTGCCACGCTTATTTTTACGCCCTAAGTAACATAAAGGGTGTTTTTTTAACCTCATGAGAACTTTAAATAATAATAGTTTTTAATATGATTTCCGGCATACATCCGCCGCGGCTACGAGTTACATAGCCCATTCGATCAGACCAAATTTTCACTACTTTTTCCAATAAATCTGGCCGTATGGAGTCAATGGTGGCTTGAATATTGGGTTCCAATGCTTCAAGAGTTGTTAGTTTGTCGGCATAAGCCAATGACTTAACATAGCCCCATAAAAAGTAATAGAGAGGCGTTAAGTCTCACAAACGAAGCGACCAGTTAACAGGACCACTTCTGGAAATAAAGTCAGCAAATTGATTTTGCTATAAATTGATGGTTAAGAGCGCTGTATGGCAAGTTGCATGACATATCGGTAAGGTTTCGAAAAAGATACAAAGTTTTAGAGATCGTCAAAAAGATATGAAAAGATGCTTTAACTTAGCATAATATTACAATTATAAAAAACAATTGCAGAAAATTTGTAAATTAAAAAAATTAGTTTTCTTTTAATTTCTTAGGATATGGGTGTTCCTACGGTCCTTAATGGTTATTTTTTCTGTTTCTTATAGTTAGCGGGCGGCTTCGATAGTCTAGTGGTAGCGCCAGTGAATATCACCCAGGGGTTTCGGGGTAGTATCCTGGCCGTCCCACGGTCCTACACTTTAACCTTTCTTTCCTTTTCTAACCAAAATAATTTTAAAACACATAAATTTACGATGAAAAGTTGTAGTTTGTTGTGGTAGAAAAGTTTGTGGAGAGGAACGCTTAGTTACTTGATTTGACTGAGCTCAAGGCATAATGGTTCAATTATGTTCGCGTAACGCAACGCAAGGTGGCCGTAGCAAATGTCACGTGCATTTCTGCTGTATGGGCTTTGTGTGTATCTGGTTATGCACCACGCAACGACGCTTAGAAAAATACAGATAAAAACAGAATTTTATCTCACAACCTTAAGATAAACGTATTACAAATAAAAAGTTCAACTTCATTTTGAACTTACGTGGCTCACGGTCTTGTGACAGCAGCCAGTGCTGTCACTTTATTACAATCATGGTAGACTACCACTTTTTTGTGGTAGCTGCATTTTCATAGCAACAGTTTATGTGCAGTACAATAATTTTTTTTTGTGCCCTTTTTTTTAGTGCGGTGAATTTGCAAATAAATATAATTTGCCACCGATTAAAAACATCTTACTTGTTGTAAACAAAAGATGCTGAGTTGAAGTTTTTTAAGTAGAGTAGTATCTCCATTTTCATAGTGTTGAGAAAACTGACTTTTTGCATTTTTTGCCTTAGCCCTTTGTAATTATTGGCTAAGCTACTTGTATTGTCTAAGGCTATTGTATATATACTTAAAATGCTCATAAGTACCAAAAATACTCAAAATTCGGGAATCACTCTTAAAACTACTGCAAAATATTGTGTTATAGTAAATTACAAAATTACAATGTTTTGTAAACCTATTTGAAAATATAAGCAAAAACAAATTTACAAAATCAAAACATAGTATATGCATATTATGTTTAGGCAGTCCAATATCTCAAAAATTATACATCGTAAAGATAAGAGGGTGACGTTTTAGGTGCACGGGAGAAATGTACGTCTGCATAATCAACACGAAATTATCTACGTGCAATCCGCCATTTACTACGGTCACCTTGCGTTGCGTTACGCGAACATAATTGGACTATAACACTTGCTTCAGATTCAATATCACATGTTTCTACAGCTTCTGGCACATTAAGAACACAATACAGAAAAGTTTTACTTGATTACCGTCTTCTTTCATTCTGTGTTATCACAACGGTCTAAGTGGGCTGGTAAAAAGACCTGCCGCTACCTTAACCTAATCTTACCAAAATATAACTTGATTACTCCCTTCTTTCATTCTGTGCTATCACAACGGTCCAATAATTTGGTCTAAGTGAGCTTGTATAAAGACCATCTAAACCTAGCCTAACCTATGATAAGCAGCAAAGCAGTTTCTACTTTTTGTAAATTTTACATTGGATGTACGATTTTCAATACCCAATTTGACACATTGTGCACATCTTCAACAAGAACTTTATATATCAGTTCTATGACTGGGGCAAATTAGATTAACAGCCAAATTCTGGCAAAATAACAATTGTTACCCAGTATTTCTTATATTTCTATGTGTTTGTAGTAATTTTTGTTTTCAAAACAAAATTTGAAGCACAAAAAAATATTTTTTAATGAAATTGTCTCTAATTGAAAAGCAGGTGACAATTTTTATCAAAATTTATTATTTTTGAGCTTCAAATTTTATTTTGAACTCTAAAAATTACAACAAACACATACAAATATTAAAAATACTGGGTAGCAATTGTTACTTTGCCATAATAGGGCTGTTAGTATGTTTTTTCGAAAGATGCATAGGTAAAACTTTATATCCACCCACATGCCTGTTGTTCCTTACACAGTGTCTACACTTGCAATATTTTATTGCATGCGAACTGTCAAAATGAATTTCATGAGCAATATCGCAAGTGTAGACTGTTCATATCATGAAATTGCTCATATCATGAAATATATTTTTAAACTATTTCTTGATATACATTTCATGAGATGAGTTGTTACTTTTCAACAAATCAGTGCCGTTCAGTAACTCACAGGCTACAGACTTCATCAAGGCCGTAGCAATTAATTGTTCTAACCTGAAGTAAAGCTCAGTAAAAATTTTAAACTATCAAACAACTAGAATTTGTATTTAAAATCAATAATGGTTTTAATTCAAATCAAATATTTAGAATTTTTATTTAAATCATAGAAAATCAACATATATTTCTATTTTATTTTATAAGAAAGTACTAAGTTTCCTTTATTACTATTAAGAATATATTTCCTTGTGAGTTCTATTGCTTAGAGCACAGGGCGCTTGCTTTATAATCGTAAGGTTCGAGCCTCAGCAATGTCAGTGAATTTTTTCCGGCTTGTTTTGGTTTTTTTTTTGTAATATTTATAGAACTGTTTCGGCTTCTTGAACAAATTCTTTGTCAACTTCAGTGGTGAATTTTTTAAAATTCGAATTTTTAAAGTTTTTGAAAAAGACTAAGAATCAGAAAATAATTATTTTAGTAAAAAATTTTTTAAAATAACACGTTTTTAAAACGAAACAAAAAGTTTAAAATAATTTCTCCTAGAATGGGGCTTTTAGTTCTCCTTAAAACGTGGGGCGCATGCTATAGAGAATATTAACCCTGCATCACTAACCTTAGGGTGGAGTCTACCCAGTCACTGTTTCTATGCAAGATTTCTAATGCAATACATGTGTGACGAACTAAAAATCAAAAGTAATAAATCAATTCTTTTAATAAAAAACATTTTAAAATGGTAACAATGATCTTGAATTTAGTTAATTAGTTAATTAGTTTTATGACCTATTAAATTATTGCAATTAAATTGCAAGCTTTAGATCAAGTTAATTTTTAAGAAGTCAACAACAACAACTCTGTATAGAGTCAATCACTTAGCTGACTAGACAAGTCTGTTTCGGAAATCGCTACATTTTCCTCTTCAGTAGTCTTTGAGTTATTAAGCTGTGATCAACTCACTGTTTAAATTTGTATATGACTTCACACATTTAGGAATTCATTTATTTGAATAATATGGTTAAGACTTCTGAAGAGGAAAGACTACTTCAAAGACCACTGAAGAGAAATATGTAGCGATTTCCGAAAAAGACTGTCTAGTCAGCTAAATGATTGACTCTTTACAGAGTTGTTGTTATTGTTGTGGCCTTCTTAAAATCTTGAATTTACTTAAAACCAACATTTTTCTTAGGTTTAAGCAATAATATCTAGTGTACGACCGAATATTCGGTTTCGGTTTTGGATTACGGCCAGTTTAGGCTATTCGGCCGTATTGAGGTCGAAACTTGCCGAAATTTTGGTAAAAACTTTTTGCATCAGTAATTTAATTCAAATATAAAAATATTTACAACGCATTTTACAAAACAAAAATTATGAATTCGTCTATGATTTGATTTCTCGTGTTAGCGAAAAATATTTTGGTTAATTTTATGCGTTCGATACTATCATTTTCGATTTTATCATCTCTATTGGAATTAATAGTAAAGTTGTATAGGTACTGAAGCCAAAAATTGATAATTAAACTTCCGAATTAATTCTGTGTGTGTGTGGAATAAAGGAAAAGAATTTCAATTTGTATAATACGAGTACTAAAGTAAACGAGAAAATACTTTGTTTTGTAGTTCAATAAAAATGTACATAGTAGGTGCATACTATTTTGAGTGTGTACTGATGATATAAAGTATGCAATACTTTTGTAATAAAAAATAAAATTAAAAATTATCTCATTTATAATAATAAATGTAATGTAATAAAGTATAGTAAACTTCAATGAATTACACAGTGCAACACTTATTTCGGGGGGTGAACCAAACCAATCTCAAACGATAGTATTTGACATCAATAACAAAAGTCCTAGTCGCTTTTTGCTCAACTACGTCACAAATTTTTACAGTGGTTTTAAATTTTAATTTTTTTGATCAAAATGAAATTAAAAATATAAGTGTTTATATGTTAAACTTAACATAGGGTGGTTCTTGTCCTCCGAGGCCCAAATTCAAATTTTCCGGGGAATATTTTTTCGGAACACTTTAACCCCTTAGCTCCTTCCAGTATGGGTCAATTTGACCCTTTTTTGGAAAGGGTCAACTTTGGAGGGAGGTCAAAGGTTAAAACCTTCCAAAAAAATATTCTCCAGAAAATTTCACTAGGGGTCACGCAAGACAAGCAACCTCTACGAGTTAAAGGTTACACATAAAATGAGAGCCGAAAAGATAATACATTTATCTTCATGTAAGGTAATTTTAATGTTTTTTTTTAAACAGTATCCATATCAATATCACTGTTATGGCATAAGATATCATATACTTTAGAGAGGTTTATATCTTTTTCTTGAAATTCGTCTTCACTCAAGTTTTTATTAATTTCTTCATATGTTGTTTTGGATCACCAACAAACGGACCACAAGCCAGAACTGCATCTGGTATATTCTTTCCTCTGTATCTGTAAAAATGGAACTGTTTGTGGCACGCATGTGACATCAGATATAAATTTTTGATCATAGTATTTTTCATACGCTTTAATCAGTTCCTGACTGGAATGACCTTGACTGCTTCGTGATGGTGTGAAATGACCGCAGATATAGCAAAATTTCTTTAAGCTTCCGCAAAACTCCATTGAAAATAAAATTTTTCGAAAAAAGACCACTACGCTTTCACTTTCACAATTTTAATTAAATTACTCAATTCCCACTTAATTGAATTTCTAAGCTAAGCCACTTTAAAACAACTTACGTAATTTGTTAATATAACTCATAAAGTATTACGAATATAATTATAGCTTTATACCGTTACGCTGGACCGTTATATTATTACAAATTTATTACAGAATGAAGATACTATTATCGCACGATGCAATAGTTGCTTAAAAATAAATGTATTATGTTTTCGGTCCGTTTTTTATGTAAAACCTTTAACTTGTAGAAGTTACTTGTCTTGCGTGACTTATAGTGAAATTTTCTGGAGAATATTTTTCGGGAGGTTTTAACCTTTGACCTCCCTCCAAAGTGACTTATAGGGTCTTTTCCAAAAAAGGGTCAAATTGACCCATACTGGAAGGAGCTAGGGGGTTAAAGTTTTCCGAAAAAATATTCCCCGGAAAATTTTAATTTAGGCTTTCGAAGACAAGAACCTCCCTGAATTAAGTTTAACATATAATTTTTCATATTGTTTAATTCTATTTTTGACCAAAAAATCAAATTTAAAACCACTGTAAAAACTGGACTTTGGCTTTTGTTGTTGATGTAAAATACTATCGATTGATGTTATTGTTGTAAAAAATTAAGTTTTTTTCTTATGTACTTTTGATTCCTTTAAAAAAATAAATTATTCGTAGAAACTTAAATTTTCATATTAATAACCAGTTTCGGCTTCGGTTTTGGCCGAATATTCGGTTTCGGCCAAAATTCCGATTTCGGTTGGACACTTATTATATCCTTATACCTGAAGGTTTATTATGTGGGTGGAAAACACCCAGAGTTAGTTGTTAGCAACTCAGCAATAGGTTAGTGATCCTTGGTTAAAGAGCTAAGAGAAACTTAATCAAGAAAGCATTTGCTCATTAACATATTAAAATTTCTAATAACAAATAATTTCTCAATAATTTATAATTGATAGGCATTAGGGCGTATTGAAAAATTTAGATCGTATTCTAAGAGGTCTCAAAAGTTGCATAAGGTGGTCAAGATCTCCCAAATAAATTTTTAGGAAAAAAAAGGATGTCTTCCTCTCCCGCAAGGACAAAGTTTTTTTTTAAGAAAAACACTAAAATATCACGATCTCAAAATGCTTTGATTGTTGTAAGAAAAACTACATGTGTCTTAAAGTAAAAATAAATAATTACATTAATTAACAATATACCGTCAAACACGATGCCTTTCTCGATTTTTACCCAAAAGGTCCTGTGTGAAGGATATTCGAATCTAAAGGTACATTCGAGGTAGCACAGAACTTTTGATTCCTATCTGATTGTCTAAATTTTAGCGATTTTGATTTTTGTGTTAACGTTTTTCTTAAATTTGGCGAATTAATAATTTGCATAGTTTTCCATATGCATTTTCTTGTTTTTGAGAAATGTTTACTTGAATTCAATTTTTGAACTTTTTCAAAAAAATAAATATAAGGTTTTAATATCTCGGGCACTAGAAGTGGTACCGAAGATAATTTCCTTAATTTAGATTCTTCGTATTTTCCGAACAACACCCTGTCCAAAAGAATCAATTTATAACACCAGGTTAAGACCACGATTTTTTTCCTATTTCGATTTTTTTAAAAAATTTTCCGTCCTAGCATGAATTTTGTTATTTCGTCAAAACACCTCAACTCAGCATGCACAAAAATTTATACTAAAATTTTGAGATCCTGAGTTTGCCATTCGATGGGTCTCAATTGACTTAACAATTGTTGTTTAGAAGTAATTAAATGAAATAATAACCATAAAAGAGATATGAACAAAATATAATATCTTTTTAAATAAGTTTGTATATGTAATCTTCTTTAACAAATTTTCTAGGTAACCGACAAATTTTTTTAAATTGTTTGTAGAAAATTTATTAATTTTAACAAAAAAAATATTTTTTAATAGTATTCGACCCAAAAATCATGAAATTTTAACAAGCCATTGCTAAAGCAAAATTAATTTAACTAAAACAGTGGCATACAACTAAATACTTTATAAATCATTGAAAAAAAATTTTAAAAAATTTACAATGTATTTTTGTTTTGTCTACACTTCAATAATATTTTCTTCAAAAACTTCAAGTTTCTGTTTTAGGTGACTAATTTGGCAAATTTTCACTTTGTTTCAAAAATGTAAATAACTGCAAATTTTCGCGAACCAATACAAAATATTTTCATTGTACTAAGTACCTACTTTCATAAGTTCTGGAACACGGTGTGACATCCTTGCTTTCGGCTTCTGAACGTTCACCAGCATTGTTTACATTACGGCTTCTTTTGACAAGTGGCAACTTTTTTTTCGCGCCAAAAAATTGTGCAGTATTTCGGATGTAGCCATAGAATGGTGAAGAATTCTGTTTACGGATAATTACTGTGGAGGAGACCTTCAACAAAAAAAAAAGATAGAGTTGCACGGTCGTCTCGACAAGCCCGGAACTGGATCCTAGGGTTTGCAGACGTCACAGTCCGGCTTCAGTGATGGTCTTATTGTGAGTCTCCTATGATGACATCGAAAACCTCTACTTTTGCTAAAAAGGAGTGAAAACATTAGCAAAAGTGTACTAAACGGATATTTTAGAGAATGTTTTAAGTCCCCTCAACAACCGTGTGTTAAAAAATGAGCATTGTGTTCCCGGACAGACTTCGACAGTGCTGGAAGGCAAATGTCGGTTATTTTGAATAATTTTTCACGAGCTTATACTTACTTTTTTAATAAATAAGCACTCAAAATATTATTACAAAATCTTTTTTTCACCAATAATGCCTTACTATTTAAAATTTATGCTCATTTAGTTGTTCATCGCTAATAATATTGTACATTCGCTAATAATACTTGATTTCGAAATCAAAATTTCAGTCAATGTATCGAACTCTGTGCACTCATAAAAAAATGTTTGCAGGTATTAATTAAGTTGAGTTTTCGCTTTCAAAAGCATTAATTTTACCAAATATATAGACATTTTCTTAACATGTATGTGGGGTACACGCTGCACAGTGTAACAATCCCATATAGCGAGCGCCCATAAATAGAAGGAGTTACCGTAGAATCACAAAATTCTCCGGAAATACGTTTTTTGATAAGAGAATTATTCTTACAAAAGTGCGATCAGATCGGATGAATGGCACGCCTATCTCCCATAATCCTATTCGGTAAGGGGTTATATTACGTAAAAAAAGTATTCCAGATCAATAAAATGTTGTGCACCTAGTTATTTTCTTACAACAACTAGTTAGCCAACTAATACGACCTTTCATATAACTGAAATCAGTAAGATGGCATATTTCCCCAAAAAACTATCACAGAGCAATAAGTTTTGATCACCTAGTAAACAACTAAACATTGACACAATCTGGGTTCCCGGCCATAGGAACATTTATGGTAAAGCAAAGGTGGATGAACTGGCTAGGCGGGGTTCCTCCCACAACGTTTCAAGTGCGGAGGTAGGTGAAGAGGTTTAGCCACTTGCAACAAATACATCCAAAAAATTTTGGCCTTTTCAACCTAGGCGGAACTCAGCAGATGCTCTCAAGATCCCGGAACGAAATAGCCAGAATCATGTCCGGAAAAATCGGACTGCCCTACAATACCCACAGCACCTATGCACGCTATGCACCTGCCTAGCCCTAGCCAGGCTTAGATTAAGAGCGCTAGGCAAGACCTTCTTTATCAACCTTGAAGAGCTCTCAACAGCAAAAATCAACAATCTTCTGACATTCATCAACCGCACCGAATGGCTATAAACTAATAGGGCGATACTCACTCTACTTACAGGAACACGAGGTTATGGTATCAAAACGGCTCACTAGAGCTTCTTGGATCCTACTAGCTGTAGCATCATCATCTAAACAAACTACCAACTAATTCTTGTTTTTTTTAAATAACTTTCGAAGTTGGAGAAATTTTTCACTTTTTTGTTAAAAAAGTGTTATACCGATAATATTACTACTACTAAAATTTAAACGGCTTTCCTTGATTCTATATTTCTATAATTCTACATTTTTTTTGCGTTTATAATTTATGTATATTTTCTTAATAAGTTATTGTAAAAAATTACTTAAATAATGTCTCTTGTTCCTTTAGCACAACAACACCTAAAGAAAAAGATTAAAAGTAATCACTACAAAAATGCAATTTTTGTAAAGATTTGAAGTTTTTTTGATTTGATTGTTTTACTTACAATTAGTTATAATTATAAAAATAAAATATTAAAAAATTAAATCACTGCTAAGATTGAATTGAGCCTTTAACGCCCTTTTTGCATGAAAAGAAGATAATGATTAGATTCACGCTGATTGTAGAATCACTTCGATTGTTTTCGATGGTTTATCGATTGTAGACTCCAAAATAGGTGCGGATTTGTAAAAAATCAATTTACACGGAGATAACTGTTTGCTAAATTTGTATTGTGGTTAAGCAAAACTTGCGATTGATTCTCAGCCACTTCAAAATTTTACTAGATTTCAGCAAAAACTAATCAAAATTTGCTATTCCAGTAAGCAAATTTAGCTGAGTTATTAATAACATGCAAAACCAAATTTCTACTTAATTCAAGCAAATATTTTCTAAGTTATTATAAATTGGAATAGCAAATTTCGATTAGTTTTTTCGGAAAAATAGCATATTTTTGAAGTGAAATAATTATTAATATTAAATTAAATTGAAAAATTACCATTATCCGGAGACTTGAACCTCAGCCGCGTGAGTGTAAGTGCATGGCTTATTCATTCGACCATCGTAGTTGTTAACCAATAGCGACCAAATTTTCTTCATTAAAAATAAACGTGTTCTCGTGTGTTCAGAAGAAATTCGCTTAAATTGAGTAAAAATTTGCTATTTGAGTTTAAAATAACTTAGTAAATATTTGCTTGAGTTAAGTAGAAATTTGCTATTCCAATTTATAATAACTAAGCAAATATTTGCTTAAATTAAGCAGAAATTTGCTTTTGCATTTTATAATAACTTAGCAAAATTTTGTTGGAATTTAATAAAAATTTAGCTTTTTCCTAAATACATGAGGAGTGATTTCAATTTACCAATCTTTTTCTAAAATCACACCGTGATTGAGCAAAGTTTTGCTGATTTGCTTTTAAGCAAAACATTTGCTTGGGTTCTTTTTTTTTGGATTCGCCCGGAGGTATGAATCTTCATACGTATATCCGACCTATACGCATGCACGATTTACACTCTAGAACCTGCCCGAATCAGACCGGGACAGACAGAATGCACTTACGCACTAAACATACCCCCTATTGGCAATTAGGATTTTCCACTAAGCACATTAATTGGCTTTTCAGCGGAATTTAAAAATTTAATATATATAACAAACGCGTATTTAAGTATATTTAATTCTATATAAATAAGCAACATCGAATTAAATTATAGTGATTATTAATTTAAGGTACCCGAAAAACAATCCTGATTTCAAAAACCAAATCCAAATCCCAATTAGTTGGATATGCATTTGGGCATATGCGCAGGCATAAACTTGTGTGGAAAAGAGATATACTCTGGCACACCAATCCAGGTGATAGTGTGAGTTCAGTCTAATTTCAAATCAGGAAACCAAGTGAGCAGGTAAATCCCAATTCGATTTAAAATTCAAATATTGAATAATTAAAATTCAATAATTGATTTAAGCAAATTAATTTTCTCCGTGCAAAAATGAAATGTGATAGGCGTTTTCATAGTTATTTAAAGTCTTTTAGCTCGAATCCAGAGTTAGATTTTTTTTCTTGCACATCACAAATCTTTTATACAATAAAAAATTCAAAAAAAATTTAAAAGGATGCCAATTTTTAATTTGATTTTGTTGGAATTTTAATCATAAAATATTTTCGATATCTTCGAAAAGAAAAAGGTACAATTTTAGTTCTTCAAAAATATCCTAAAAAAATATAAAAATATTTTAGCAACGTGTCTAGACGTGGTAGAAAGATGATTTGTGAAGTCAGGTGTAACAGGAGCATCGTAAACTGTAAAAAAAACACCGCCAAGACGAGGCCAGGGCGACGAGTCATGGCTTCTGCAACACCGCACAGTGGTCAACAAGGTAGTTTTTTGGAAAAACGTCTGTAACTTTTGACACAGTGTAGATATCGGAAAACTTTTTTACAAGATTTTGGAAAAAACAAGTATTAATGTTTTTTTCTAAAAATTTAAAATTATCATACAGTTTTTTTAAAAAAAAATTGTGTAAATTACAATCTAGCGTCCAACCTGAAATGTCGACGCAATCTGAGTATGCAGATGTTTGAAGAACCATTTATATATGCAGAATCTATTGTTTTAAAAATCCTATAAGTTAGTTTAACCCTAACACTGGTACTATTTACATATGTAAATATTTCACTTTTTAAATGGCTACAAATTTGATGTTTTTGGCACGATTTGAATATAATTTACATTCAGTAGCTAATTTTGTTTATTTAAACAAATTTAAAAATTAGCCACTGAATGTAAATTATATACAAATCGTGCCAAAAACATCAAATTTGTAGCCATTAAAAAATTGAAATATTTACATATGTAAATAGTACCAGTGTTAGGGTTAAGGGAGTGAAACGATTTTTATAGTAAAGTAAATCGATTTTTTTATATCATAAATACGTAGTAATACAATTAAGCAATAATGTCTACAAAGTTTAAAAAACGATATAACTTTAAGCATTTGCAATTTAAGATATGAAAAAATTTAATATCAGTAAATATCCGGTAAAAGACGACTGTTATTAAAAATCCAAAAGAGCAAAAAAGTATAATTTTTGAAGAAAGCTATTTAGATAATGTTATGAGAAATTCAGGCACAAGCATCAAACAAACGAGAAATGTGACCCTTAGAAGGGGCTGCTGCATCTGAATTATTAGAAGCGATTTTAGAAGCTCGGAAGTTAATAGGAAACTGTATGATTCATGTAATGGCTGACGGAGGACAGGGATTCTTTAAAACGTTTTTAACAATACACTATACGATATATCAATTATAAGAAGATCTTCAATACCATTCGTGTAAGCTTAAACTCATGTGATTACCATGAAAAATATATATTTTACAGGCAGTTAAAAAACTGTCTTTTCGAAAAAGAAAAAATACCGATTTTTTGGGGTCTCAAAAGAGTTTGTACAGAAAAAAATATTTCAAAATTTGTGTATGAAAAATCTTTATTATTTTGTTAATCTTGGGTACACGCAGAGAAAAAACATATTTGTAACAACCATGTTTTAAGGGGATCATAGTATGATTCGAATTATGATTGTTGCTAGCATGTTCTTAAACATATAATATTTTCTTTGATCATGATAAAATGATTACAACAACCATATTTAGAAAAGGAACTTTTTTTGTAGGAACCAAAATATTATTGAAACAATCATTATTCTCTTATTGGGTCAAAAATAGAATGATTGCAACAACTATATTATGAATTTATTTTTAGGATCCAGAATATTATTGAATATTATTTATTTTCATGCACTCCAATTTTCCACAGCTATTAAATAAGATATCTCCAAAGGTTTGCCATTGACTAGGCTGAACAGAAATATTAATTCAATTGAAAAGTCTTTTTGATAAAATTTTCTGTCCGAGCTGCGGTTTGAACCGCGGCTTTTTCGCTTACGAGCCACGCACACTACCATTAAGCCACAGCCGCTAATACCGCTCGCCTGACTAATGCCATTCATAAACATGGTACATTAAGTGCATTGTCACAAAAATAGCAATATTTGTGATAAACAAAATATGGTCAGAATTGCGAAATATTTTTACGGTAAAAAGAAACATGTTTGCTACAATTAAAGTCGAAAATGTCACTTTTCGATAAAACTAATTGTGTCTAAATGAAGTGAAAGTTTTTCCTGCAAACTGTTCAGACACAATAAATTCTTTCGATTTTTGGTTATGTTCTGCTTCGTTTGCCAACAAGCAAAGAATAGTTCAATCAAACATTCAAAATTCTAATATGTTTGTCTCCATAATAATATTCACATTTATCTTGATTGACAGAAGTACAACATTTAGGTTGCAACTAATAGTTGAGGCAATCATAGTATGTTGACGATTTCAATGATGTTATGATTTCAACTATAATGTTATTTTTGGTACCACCATTAGTAAATAATGACTTTATTAAGGCAAACATTTGTGTTTGCAGAAATAATACAATAATTTTAGTAAAAAAATTATTATTGCAGTAATCATGTCTCAACCATGTCTTTCCTCTGCGTGTATGCATTCTAAAGGGAAAAAAAGTTAAATTAAGACACATGATTTTTTGGCCAAAAAATGGGTTCGGGAGAACCAAAAACGCTCCATGGGGATTTTTCCGATCAGTTTTTAGATTCCCTCTAACAAATCGATCCGGCTTACTCTATGTATATGAATATGAAATAATATATTATATAAATAAATACAGTAATTTTGTTGAATTAGGGTGCGATAGGTGAAGCGTTTCACCTGTGAAATTTTGACAGCGCACTTACATATAACCAAATGTCACACCGTCATGCCGCACAGTTTTTCATGATGCAGAGAAGCCTTCAGACGTACATTGTATTGCTTTTCCAAAACAGTGGTAAAAAATTGTTACTAAAAGTTTTATGATCGAGTCAATTTATCATGTTTTATGCCAACTACTAAATTGATATATTTCCAAATTCGAAGTAAATATATCAGTCGTGTTGGTTTAATGTTCTTAAAAAATGTGAAGTGTTTGTGAAATATCTATGGAGTGGTTGTGTGATGTCAGTAGTGTTTTCAAAATGAAACGTTTCACCCCATAAACTCCGTTTTAATGCGTATTTAGTATTTTTGTGTATATTTAGTGCAGTTTTATTGGTATTTTGGCATTTTTTAATTCATTGCATAAATGCGATATCACTTGAAATGCGTCAACATGGTCAACCGTGGCTCTACACCTGTCGAAACTGCGGCTCTGACCTCGATATTCGCGATGAACAATAAATTTCGATTCGATGATTTTTATTCAGTATTTTAGTTTCTTGGTAACTTAAGAGCCTGCCCGATGCCATTTAACTGATTTATGTTGATATTTATACATGAAAACGGAAAGATTCTTTTGGTGAAACGCTTCCCACCATTTTTCAAAAATCGAAAAACGAAACTTTTCCAAAGTATCCACTTAATTTTTTATCCACAAAAAAAAAAAACAAATTTATTGACCTCTTATAACTTCAGAAAGAATTTATATTTTTGTTTGAAACTTTGAGGACATAAGTTTTAATTGTTTTACTATCTATTTATGATATAAAATAATCATTGTTTTTACTATAAAAAAATCATTTTTTTTCTATAAAAAATCGATTAACCCCTTAAACGAACTCATAGGATTTTAAAAACAATGAAATCTGCATCTGTAACTGGTTCTTCAAACATCTACATACTCAGATTGCGTCGACATTTCAGGTTGAATAAAAGTTGCTTCCTGCACTAATGCTACCGTGTACTAATTTAACTTTTGGTGAAATATTTTTCGTTTTTTTTATTTTTTTCATCATAAAATGACGATTTATACACCAAAATGTTTGTTAAACCTCTACCTACAAGACTGCCAGAGAAACAATTTCATATTTTGCGTCAATAAAGTACCTGATATATGTCCGGTGCCCGTGTCAGTAAATGTCCGACCTCTGCACCGAAAGAAGTGTTATTTCTGGAACACCTTGGGCTGGCACAATGTACGAACGAAGACCGATTCGGTCACTTTTCAGTTTATTGTGTCCGAATATAGCCGCTCGTTTTTGAACACTTTACTGATTTCATACAGGCTTACTACGGTACTATTTCAGGTACCTTTCAAGGAACTTGTTGGGTATGTTTCGAGTACATTATAGTTAAGACTCAGACCAGTTTCGATACATATCAGCTACTTTATTGACACAATATATAAATTTTTTCTCTGGTCCTGTTCGCTGAAGCTCGTTTGCATTCTTAATATCAATGTGCGATTAATTTTTTTTCATAAACTTCGCAGTTTTTCGTTGCTCCTCTTAGCTTTTAAAAACAAAATTGAGTCTGATACTCTGGACTTTTGTGCCTGAGTAGTTTGGTACGGACACAAATTGTTTCTCGGCTGCATCCTTGGAAAACATTTTGAAATAATATTTTATTTTCATATGTCCCTCTTGGTGATTTTTTCTTCGTTTTTTTCGAAAGAAAATTTGCCATAAAATCCAAACTACACATCAGGCAATGATGATTAATGCATTAAAATGAAGTCCATAACATTGTCCTTGAAGCGTTTTGCTCTATCTCGTCTAGTTTAGGAGTTAAAGAACACTTTTTGAAAAATTAACATTAAATTAACTTCAAGGAAAAATTAACATAATTCACTAAATGGAAAATATTGGCATCTGCTTTTTTTCATAAATAAAAGAAGATATTCCTATCTTTCAATAGACACCAATGAATATATGCTGCGGCAAAGTGCACTAATAAAGAAATGCTCCAAGCAAATTCAATTTTTTTACTTTTAAGCTTACCAATAATATGTGAAAATTTTAAAAACGAATCATATTATTATAAATATTTTTCTTCTGAATTAAAAAACAAATGTAGATTTATAGTAAGTAAAACAAAAAATGAAAAATGTTTAAATATAAAATTTGTACTGAATTCAATCTAACACTAAAATTGGACAATTTTAAAATGCAAAAATTGCATGACTTTTGATGTTTAAAAAACTATTTTCTTTTAGATCTGTGAACGGATTATTAATACTTGGTCATTGCTCTGACAAATACTTTTCGAAGTAATTAATATTTTTGAAGTTGAAAAAAAGGACTTTTTTCGAAAATAAACCATAGTGCGCAAGTGAAAAATGAGCAGAACACTTACCAGGAGCCAAATATTGTGAGGATATGTAATGTTCAATATATAAATTGAACCTTATCGGGGAAATAAGGTGCTAGCCCACATAAAACAAGTTTGGAGATAAACGCATTTGAAAGTTTGACGGTTTCTATAAATTGCAATTTTCAATATTTTGAATTGTTAATATTATTCCCATAAAATTATTAATGTCGCCTGCTAACCACACCTTTTAACTTTATTACTATTTTTGAATTTTCATTTTTAGAAGTCTTGCAAATAATGATAACTGCGTACCCAGAACTTTAAAATCTTTCGTCTGTCGGTGATAAAAAATTAAAGAAATTTGTGTGTGGGATAGCACCTTCTTGCCGAAAAAATTCATATGTAAAAGTTTCAATGTCGTCTGTTAGCCACACATTTTCACATTTTCACGGTTTTTGAATTTTCATTTTTAGAAATCTTCCATGCAATGATATCTGCATTAAACCGTCCCAATTTTTTTGACTTTTTCGAAAAGTTCCAGGGACACGTTGATTTCTGATTTCTACTTTTAAGAACATGAATTTTGGTATATGAAACTTTAGTATTTACTTACGGTAAATAGTCGCGAAACGGCTTAAAGGCTTTTTGGCTAAAAATTCATTTTGTCGAAAAAACAAGAAATTTCTTCTTCAGTGTTTTGCATATAACTATGAAACTAATGAAAAATTTTTTATCAATTTATACTTATTTAAAAGCAAGTAAAATTTTATGTATAATTCAAAGATATATGATACGGTGTTTTTTTACGATAGCTTGAGTTTAGTCATTCTTCCTTGTGAGCACGGATTTTATACTATTGGTCTGATATTGATCATTCTTCGAAACAACAACAGTCCAACAAAAGCACAGACCTTAATGCTCTTGTTTTCTAGAAGGGCAATGCACAATCTCGTGTATTTTGGAAATTTGTGCTTTTGTAAAAAATTTTAAAAATTTTCTATGAATTGTGAACGGTCTTTTTGATATAAATTGCTACAGTTGTTGCAAACCACGAAATTCACAGCTTATTGATGAAACGCAAAATTATATTCCTCTGGAAATTTTGCTTAACTCAATTTCATGTCGAAAAAATCTTTAAGCACAATTAATCGGTTTTTTTATTCGCTTATCTTCCATATGACTTTTTTCGCCTTTACTTTTTTTTTATAATCAGCAGTCAGTTTGCAATTTAGTATTGCAATGTATAGTACATCTTAGCTATGGATTTTAGTGATGTATATATGCAATAGCGTAGTAAATGCATTCCTTTTTATTTTCTTAGTGTAGAGTAAATATATATTTTACCATATTGCAAATGATATGGTGCAATACCTTTTGCACTGGATTGTGAATAGCCCTAGTATGTTCTCAGTATTATGATGCATTTGATATATTGTTTTGCATTCTACTGTTATTTTTTTGTTGTTATACAGCTTTTCTGCTATGAATTGGCCTTTGAGACCTTCGCTGGCTTTACTATACTATACAGTTTTTCAATATTTTTTCTTGTAAAGAATTTATTGAGATGCTTGCTCCTTCCTTGTGGAGTACGAATGTAAATTTTTTGAATATTAAGAAATTGTTAAAAATTGAACTATTTTAAATGATCCAGCAGAAAGAAACAAAGGGCTTCTATATATGGTAAATAATTCGTGGGCAATGGATTTAGGAAAGCAAAATTGTGTTATCCAATTAATTGAACATTACAATAAAAATCATCCGGACAACAGAAAACGTACAATACTTCGCAACTTAAACTAATGTCGTATAATTTTTTTCTTATGGTGGTTATTTACATAAATACTTATGTAACAGCTTCGTTTAATAAAAATAAATTTGAATTTTTTTCGAAAAAATTTACTGTGCAGTTGTGTTGCTTTTTGGTAAAAATACCGTATCTTCGAATTATACTTCAAAATTTTTGCCGTAAAATTCCTGAAAATACGAAATTTACATAATCAAAAACTTCATGCTCTTGTAACGTGAGGTAATGTGAGTTGAAGTTATCAAATTTATGAAAAAATTTTAATCAAAACTTCTCTTTGCAGAGTTTAAAAAAAATGTACTGAACATAATGCAATTTTTCTTTTAATTTAAAATTAAAATTAAAATTAAGATTAAAATTGTTTCATTAGCTCCATAGTTATACGCAAAATACTGAAAAAGAAATTTCTTGTTTTTTTGACAAAATGAATTTTTAGCCAAAAAGCCTTTAAGCCGTTTCGCGACTACTTAACGTTAGTTCATATTGAAATTTTATATACCAAAATTCATGTTTTTAAAAGTAGGATCAGAAATCAACGTGTCTCTGGAACTTTTCGAAAAAGTCAAAAATATTGGAACGGTCTAATGCAGATACCATTGTATGGAAGACTTCTAAAAATGAAAATTCAAAAACCGTGAAAAAGTTAAAAAGAGCAGCTTACAGACGACATAGAAAGTTTAACTTGTGAATTTTTTCAGCAAGAAAAAGTTAACCCAAATAAAAATTACTTTAATTTACTACCACCGACAGTTTACTACTACTTGCAATTTATTTAACACGTATATTAAGCTTTTTTAATATATTTACGAATTTTATCCTCACTTTCGACGGATTTCTTTCTTTATTGTTTCTTTTGTCATCGAAAACAAATGCAAAAACACTTTAAACGAACAATTTTGCAGTTGCCATAACAAGTTAATAATTGAAATGTATCAACAAATATTAAACTGTTTAATATTAAAAATATTATAAAAATATTATAAAAATATAATACTGTTTAATATTAAAAAGCTAAAATTTTAACATCTTCAATATTAGTGACATCTAACAAGTTTATTGTTGTAACAACAAAACTTTTAATGAAATTATCTAAGTGCAAAATACTGTTGCATCTAATAATTTTTTTTATTTCGGTGCAGATATCAATGTATGGATGACTTCTAAAAATGAATATTGAGAAATAGTGATAAAGTTAAAAGGTGTAGCTAACAGGCGACATTGAAAGTTTTACATATGAATTTTTTCAGAAGAATTTTAATGTTTTGAGTATGCAAATACCATTGTATGCAAGACTTCTAAAAATTAAAATTAAACAAATAACTTAATAAAACGCTCTTTATGGGGAAAATTTGAACAATTCAAAATTGCGATTTATAGAAGCCGTCAAACTTTCAAAAGCGTTAAACTTGTTTTATGTGGGTTAGCACCTTGTTGCCCAATTCTTAGGACCCAATTATGCGCAACAAAAATAATATACGCTTGTAGCTCGCTAACGAATAAAGATAAAAATTTCATCTTTGGTACATATATAAAAGAGGTTGCTGAGATTTTTTCTGCATACAAAACTCAATTTTGATTTCAGTGTGGTTTAGCACCTTGTTGCCTCGAACCCTTCAATTGATAAAATCATTATATTTAAACTTTGTTATTCTTTGTTTATTAAAAGTTTTATAATTTTTCCGTTTTGCTTAAACTACTGAACAACTATTTTTTCGGAGTTTGTTTCGAGGATTGGTATTGCAGTGCATTCGCTATGATTCAACATTAGGATTTTTTTGGAGGTAGTGAAGGTAGTGCAGATCATATTTTTTCCGCAGGGTGCTATCCGCTGGATTCCACAATCAGCATGATTATCACAAACTTCTCTTCTGCAAAATTTCACATCGATACCAAGAACTTTATTGTCGTTTTATGCAAAATCGAGTTTAACGCTCTTTTTGCACCCAATTGTTTTTCATATGATATGGGCGTGTGGCAAAACGTCGATATTTGATCAAGTTTAACAGCTATTTGATAGTGTTGACCAATTATTCGTTGCTAGGAGTGCGGACTATACATGAATAAGACGAGTTCGATTTATATCGGACTCAGAAATATATCAAATATACCCATAATATAAAAAATGTATTTGTTAGGTAGGAAAATTGATAAAAAAGGTAGTGCTGATGAATTACTGGGGTTGTTGGTATAAATTCAGAGCCGGAAAATGGCGGACC
This sequence comes from Dichetophora obliterata, assembly GCA_963920525.1. Taxonomy (NCBI): domain Eukaryota; kingdom Metazoa; phylum Arthropoda; class Insecta; order Diptera; family Sciomyzidae; genus Dichetophora; species Dichetophora obliterata. The sequence continues at coordinate 167,093,824 of OY986436.1, read as the reverse complement.
CGGGTCAGAAACCTCTTACATCAAAAATTCGACATTATTTTTATGAAGAAATCGACTTTATATTATTTATGTAATGTTTGTATGAGGAAGAAAACGGTTTCATATTCTTAAATGAAAGTAGCCAAGATACAGTTGGATAATTGGTCAATATAATGTAACAAGAACTTCAAACTTGAGAAATTGTACTTGTGTGAATCTCATTTTTTTTAAAAAAGAAATTAAAAAATACGGAGAAGTGGAAACGAAATAAAGGAAAAAACAAATAATTAAGGATGTGTTGTCCCTGACGACTTTCATGCGTCCTGAAAATTCAGATTGTCTCAAAAATATATTCTCGTTTAAAAAGGAAACAAACGATGGAATCGAGTCAGCAAATTCAAGTGACGAATAAGATTCGAACAATCCGCTGTTTTGCAACGAATTTCTCGAGCAAATCCGTATTTTCCTATCACAAATATGTACTGGACAAATTTTTCTAAACTCAGACACTACTTTCATTTATAACACCTTTTTCAACAAAAATATGTATTAAATAAATAATTTGTTCCATCAATTATAAAAAATGCAAGTCAATAAATCAATAGAAATGACAATATTATTCACCACTTTAATAATAATGTGTTCGAACTTTTTTATCTAGCTCTGTATCATTATTTATGACTAACATAGAACATTTTTCAAACAGCACCCATATCGATAATGACTCGAATATCACAATCGACTTCAACAGAACTTGTTGATTTATCAAAGATCTGCATGCATATAAAATTTTATCAAAATCGGAGCTATAAAAGTTGATTTAAATAACTAATTTTAATATATATCTTTAAAAATTTAATAAAAAGATTTAATCACACACTGAAAAAAAAACTTTAGAATTTAATTTAAAAAATAAATCGGCAAAATTTAACCATAAGTTTACGAGCTATAAGCTCTTGAAACACAGTCTTTTCTCACACGCCCTTTTTGCACCCAATGCATCGATACCATATTTTTTTTCTTATACAATTTGTACATACTTTTAAAAAGAACTAATTTAGAAAATTATTAAAAGTATTCATATGTAAATGCATGCATCTCTGACTAGCATAAGATTACTTCGGAAAACCCAACCTTCATGGTGTCGTGTGTCAAATCAAAATTTTGAAGAAATATTTTGGATTACACTTAATTCAAGTATTCTCTCTCAACGTATAAGTTAACACCAGCAACATTAATGTTGCGAAATAAATTAATTCTTTAAATAATAAAAGCGCTGACACAGAGTCTATTGCACTTCCTCTGTGAACTAAATTTCGGCAACAACAGCAGCGACGTTGGCGCGTGTTGATAAAAGCTTAGCTAAGGTATTTTTACGTTACTTTAAGTTTAGTTTTGCTTTAAGAGAACACTCTGTTTTTACGAATCAATAAAAACGGTTGTGGGTTGCTCCCCAACCAATAATAAAAAATATTTTTTTTTATTAAATTTTAATGTAAAATAAGTTAATTGGCGCCCAACGTGAGGCCCAATAGTGCATCTAAAATCGCGATCGTTAAATCGGAAAAAAAGTATAGTTAAAAAGTGACTTAAAACTTATCGCGTACACATAATAAATAAAAGCATAAATCGGCCTTAAGTAGCCCGTCGCTTAAAATTGCACGACATTGGGTTCCCAAAGGAACGAGAAACGAGGCCCCTAAGTATCCAGCCAGTCAGGAAAAAAGGAGTTGATAGCATTCAGCAGCCGCTCGTTCTACAGCTGTACACCGGAAGGATGTTGCTGTTATTGTAAGATTTAGTTTTAAGAAATTTGTGCAATTAAATTTTATGCTTCAAATTTAAATCAAATTTTATATGAAAATCTAAAAAGTGAAAGGCTTTATTGAAATCAAAAAATCATTTATTTAGGAATTTTAAAGTGTTTATTAAAATTAATAAGAAGAGAATGTCAAAAGTGAAAGGTCTCATTAAAATCAAAAATAGTTCAGAAATTTTAAAATCTTTATAACTAATATTAAAAATATCAGATAATATTAGATATTATTTTTTCCAGAATTTAAATTAAAAACATATAACAAAATTTATCACACTGCTATTCCGAACTTCGGACCCTCCAGTGTATAACAAAATAAAATCTAAACAAAATAAATTTAAACAAAATAATCTTGAAACAAAATATAAAGAAATATATTGAAACTGTGAAGTTGTAGCCGAAAAAAAGGCCGGACCTTCCAGTTTATAAATAAAAACCAAACTATAAACTTTCCAAAAATTAAGAAGCAAATTTTTTAGTGAATTCAGAAATTTAAATTTGAAAACTATTTGTTTAAATTTCCATTGTTGATTATAACTGTGAACTGTTGATAGAAATTCGGACTGTTAAAAATGGCAAATCCTAACGATTTAATAAGACCCCCTGTACTGAACGTACCTCCACCAAACCAAGTAAGTATAGGTGACCTACAGAGTGCTATCCGAACAATAGTGTCAGAAGTTTTTCAAGCAGAAACCAGGAATTTACTCAATACTATAAAAAACCCATTTAGTGTAAATACTCAGCAGGTGGATCAGGACATCGATCCGCAGCATAGGGCACGGTTAGGAGATCTTGATCGTATACCAGACGTAGTACGTTGTCTAAGAGAATTTTCGAGACAACCGGGAGAATATAGTTCCTGGAAAAAGTCAGTAAACAGCGTATTACAAATTTACGAACCTCTAAAAGGAACGCCAAAATATTTCGGTATTTTGAGCGTTATAAAAAATAAGATTGTAGGAAATGCAGATGCGGTTCTCGAGTCCTACAACACGCCTATGAACTGGGAAAGTATCTCTCAATGTTTGATGCTTCACTACGCAGACAAGAGAGATTTAGGTACATTAGAATACCAATTGACCTTTCTTATACAGCGAAACTACACCGTACAAGAATTTTATCAAAGGGTCTATAGCCACCTGTCTCCAATATTAAATAAAATTACCTGTATGGAGGTAGGACAAGAAGCTATGAACCTTTTGACCCAGACTTACAGAGATAAAGCCCTTGACACTTTTGTCAGAGGACTTAAAGGCGATCTGCCTAGTTTATTGAGTATGAGAGAACCAATTGATTTGCCACAAGCCCTACACTTATGTCTTAAATTAGAAAATCAGAATTTTAGATCAGTTTATGCAAACAGGAACAATATACAAAAAAAATCGTTTAACAATGTACCACCACCACCACGTAATCAACACTTCCGACCCGGTCAACCATTTTTTCCCCAACTAGCTCACATACCACCACCTCCAAGGCCAAGCCACAATTATTTGAACCAAGGACATTATCAACCACCTCGCATTCAAGGACAGAGATTTGACAATGCACACTATTCTGGGCCACCCAGAAATTTCCAGCAATATGGAGCAATACCGAAAAATCCTCAACAATATGGGCCTATTCCACCTCGTCCATTTGGACCAAAACCGGTCACTAGACCAGAGCCAATGGACATTGATCAAAGTGTCCAAACGAGGAATATAAACTATATGAATCGACCTAACAACCCCGGATTGCAAGGTAAACGACCACCAAATGATTATCCAGAAGCTAGGAAACAACAAAGAAATTTCCACGTATCCACTGAAGTTGCTTGTTCTCCTCAAGATAAATTTAACTCCATGAATGAAAATACATATCAAGAAGAGATTCAAAAAGTTGATAACGAATTTGATCAGTCGCTTCAAGAATATGTCGAAGAACAAGAAGTTCCAGAATTTTATAATGATAACATAGCAATTTCTGATATTCATTTTTTAGATTGAATACGTCCTCTCTCCCGTATTTCGAGTGCAAGACAGAGAGTGGACAAGTTTTAAAAATACTAATAGATACAGGCTCTAGCAAAAATTATATAAGACCAACTCTCGTAACTAAACCCATTCCCAACAAAACAATCTTTTACGCAAATTCAATTGAAGGAGACGTACAAATAACTCATCACACCAACACCTATCTCTTTGGCATAAAAATACCGATTAAATTTTTCCTTTTACCCGAATTAAAAACTTTTCACGCTATACTAGGTAACGATAGCCTGAAAGAATTAGGAGTCGTCATACACACCCGGCATTATTTCATGATTTTAAACAATAATACTAAAATACCACTCAAATAATTACCCTCAACTCAGGTACATAACACTACCCTCAGGGCAGATCACATGAACTCCTCACAAAAAACCAACTTAGACAAACTAGTAAATACTTATGCAAACCTATTCTCCGAACCGGATGAAAAATTAACCTTTACTACAAAGGTCGTAGGCGAAATACGAACATCTTCAGAAACACCAACCTACGGAAAATTTTACTCTTATCCAATGCCGCTCAAAGCCGAAGTGGAAGAGCAAGTTCAAAAATTATTAGAAGACGGAATCATACGACCATCGAGGTCCCCGTATAACTCACCAGTGTGGGTTGTACCTAAAAAGATCGATGCTAGTGGAATAAGGAAACACAGAATGGTGATTGACTATGGTAAACTAAATTCTGTTACGATAGCAGATGCTTACCCAATACCAGAAAATAATGAGGTATTGGCCCAATTAGGAAAGAACAGATGGTTCACTGTTTTAGATTTAAAAAGTGGATTCCATCAAATACCCCTCAGAGCATCCGACATCGAAAAGACTGCATTTTCGGTGAACAATGGTAAATTTGAGTTTACCAGATTACCATTTGGCCTTAAAAATGCTCCGGCAATTTTTCAAAGAGCGCTAGATGACATATTGCGTTTACATATCGGAAAACGGTGTTTTGTATACATAGACGATATTATTATTTTTAGTAAAGACGAGAACGAACATATTAAAGATATTGAACGAATTTTTAAGACCCTACATGAAGCGAACATGAAAATACAGTTAAATAAATGCGAATTTTTTAGGGAAGAGGTTGAATTTTTAGGGTTCATTGTATCTCACAAAGGAGTCAAAACAAATCCAGAAAAAATTAAAGCTATAATAGAATTTCCATACCCCAGAACACTAAAGGATCTCAGGTCATTTCTTGGACTCTCTGGATACTACCGTCGGTTTGTAAAAGATTACGCTAAAGTGGCGAAACCTTTAACAACCCTCTTAAGAGGGGAGGATGGGCGAGTGTCCAAGAACTTTTCAAAGAAAAAAATAATTCAACTGATAACGCAGCGAGAGATTCCTTTGACAAACTTAAAAGTATACTCTCATCCAGAGATACAATCTTAATATATCCTGATTATACAAAAGTTTTGAGCTGACTACCGACGCCTCTAACTATGCCATAGGTGCCGTTTTAAGTCAAGACAGAAGACCGATAACGTTTATTTCAAGAACGCTTAGTGCCACCGAGGAAAACTACGCTGCAAACGAGCGAGAAATGCTTGCAATTATTTGGGCTCTCAACTCGTTACGTAACTACCTGTATGGATCAGCAAAGGTGAACATTTACACCGATCACCAGCCGTTGACGTATGCTTTAAGCACCAAAAACAACAACTCGAAAATGAAGAGATGGAAGGCAATCTTGGAGGAGTATAACTATGAGCTTCACTACACACCTGGGAAAAGTAATGTGGTAGCTGATGCCCTCTCTAGACCACCTCGAGCTGACCAAATAAATTCTTTAACAGACACCCTTATAAGATTCCGATATCACCAACACCCATTCCACAGTACGCAGGTGAAATATTACATATTGATATTTACCATACTGACAAGAAACTAGTCCTTACTGCAAAAGATAAACTTACAAAATATGCTCAGGCCCACGTTATTAATTCAAAATCAATTGAAGATATTCGCGAATCACTGAGGAAAATACTTACTTTTTGCATATGGAGTACCAAGAATCGTAGTCATGGATAACGAAAAGTCCCTTAACTCAGCATCTATCTGCTTTATGTTAGAAGACCAGTTAGGCATTGCAATTCACAAGACGCCTCCGTACACCAGCTCCGCAAACGGACAAGTAGAACGGTTGCACTCAACATTATCTGAGATAATGCGCTGTCTAAAAACAGATCAAATTCACAGGAGCTTCACAGAACTATTGGACCGAGCAGTATATGAGTATAACTGCACTATCCATTCAACCATACAGAAAAAACCAATTGAAGCATTTTTTGGCAGGAGAGTTACGATCGACCCAGAACAGTATGAAACAGCTCGAAAAGAAAACATTGAAGCAATAGTAAGAAAACAGGAAAAAGATTTAAGGGTTCATAACGCAAAAAGAAAACCAAGTAAAAAATATGCAGTCGGCGAAACAATTTTCGTAAAAATTAACAAACGCCTAGGTACAAAGCTAACTACAAGATACAGGAAAGAAGTAGTAAAAGAGGATAAGAAAGATATAATAATTACAGATTCAGGAAAAGTTGTGCATAAAAATCTTATTCGTAATTAATTAATTAGTTTTATTTACCCACAGGTTATTTTTTCAAACAGTTTTATGTGATGTACACATTGTGAATTACACGGACACTCAATTAGTGACAATTCATGACGGCTATGCCAAAATTCAGGAAGGAACTTTCAAATTTATCCACCTAATCGACCTAAAGCAGTACAACGACTTTTTACAGGAAATAAGAACAACGATTTACAAAGATATCCCTAAGACTAACATATTTTTTCCAACATTACAACTTGAAATACAACAAACTATGGACATACTAAGGACAATGGAACCATTTCAAACTAGCAGACAGAAACGTTCACTTAATTTCCTAGGGACAGCATGGAAATACATTGCAGGAACACCGGATCATGACGATATGGAAATAGTAACGAAGAACTTAGACGAACTGACAAATAATAACAATCAACAAGTTATGATCAATAAGGCATTCAATGAACGTATTAATAAGGTCATAAGAACCACAAATGAAATAATGAATAACATAAAAAAGATAACTTTCTAATAGAAGAAACAATATTTATATACCAAAATAAGTTAAGATTAATAAAAGAAGAACTAGTCAATATCAAATATGCCATACTTTGGGCAAAAAATAATATAGTAAATTCAATGTTGTTAGATAAATCAGAATTAAAATTAACGCTTGGAAAGCTTAAAGATGAAAACATGCCTTTCACTAATATAGACGAAGCATTAGCATATGCTAAAATAAATGTACTATATAATAATATGAATCTTATGTATGTTATTAAAATTCCACTTACGACAAAAGAAATTTATAACAATTTGTTAATTAAAGCGGTTAAGAAAAATGATTCAATAATAAATGTTCAACATAGAGAAATTTTAAAATTAAAAAATAAACTATATGGTGTAAAACAAACATGTAACAACTATAATGAAATTAGAATTTGTAAGAAAGAAAATTGAGAAGATATAAGTAAAGGAAATTGTATTAGTAGACTATTACAAGGATTAAATTCAACATGCGCCTTAAGTAACCATCAACATATACCGAACGTCGAAGAATTACACCCAGGACTACTATTTTTAAATGGATTCAACGGGACAATGCAATCGGAAACAAGTTATTCTCTCAAAGGGACCTTTATAGTGAAATTCCACAACTGCAGCATACAAATTAATGGACAAAATTATTCAAATTTAGAAGCACCTACAGTCAGATTACAACCAGCAATTATGCAACCATCTCCAGTAGAAGGAAATAGAGTTAACTTGCTCTCATTAGAAGCGTTGGAAGAAGTAAACATTAGAAATATTAATCAGCTAAAAAGTCTCCAAAAAAACACAACAATAAACAGATTGACAATTGTAATATTTGCAATTGCTATCATAACCTTCATCATACTTACGTTACGACCCCAGACGAAATCAAAGTTGATCATAAGCGAGCCAAACACATTCGCAAAGGTCATTGCTCCAGAACCTGAACCACAGCAAATACCGAGAATTCACAACTTACCATATTTCTAGACGATTGGGACAATCGCATTTAAGAAGGGAGGAGTTAACACCAGCAACATTAATGTTGCGAAATAAATTAATTCTTTAAATAATAAAAGCGCTGACACAGAGTCTATTGCACTTCCTCTGTGGACTAAATTTCGGCAACAACAGCAGCGACGTCGGCGCGTGTTGATAATAGCTTAGCTAAGGTATTTTTACGTTACTTTAAGTTTAGTTTTGTTTTAAGAGAACACTCTGTTTTTACCAATCAATAAAAACGGTTGTGGGTTGCTCCCCAACCAATAATAAAAAATATTTTTTTTATTAAATTTTAATGTAAAATAAGTTAATTTATATACTTTTTTCTGTATTTTGAAACAAATCTTTTTTTTACTATGGCCGCATTCGTTACACTGTGCGCAAATGTTCCCAAAATTTAGTTTTATGGTCTAAGAATTCACAATTATTTTTGTACGCTCAATATTAAACAATTTATTTCCGAACAAGAATGCTAAAACACAAATATTTAATTCACTATTTTAAATAAACTATGGTGAAAACCTTTCAGGAATATAGGACAAGTATGATGAAGAATAAAACTTTGAGGAAACCTGTGTCCCTTGGTCCTGAACAGAGTTAAAATACACCATATTTACAGCTGACACAATCGATGGAGTTTTTTTAATCTCTGTAGTTCTTTAAATAATTACAACCGAAATTGTTAAAAATAAAAAAATGGAGTTTATCCTTTTGGCCTTGGAAGTGACACATGAAAAAACTAATAAGTTTTATTCTTTCGTTCGCATTGACAGAAGGAAAAAAATAAGATTAAAATATAAGTTAACAAAATATGTATTATTGCTGCCACAGGATTTTCACTTCCAAATGAAGCAGCATCACAACTTTATAAGCAATTATTTTGAAGCATTTTAAAGTTCCCACTGTATGGGGGACATGTTGTCGCATACACTTGCCATATGTGTGAAGCCATACTACACATAGCGTGAATTGTGCAAAAATTTAAACACATACACATATTTTAGCACTTGAAGCAGTAAACTGTGGCAACTCTCTGCATGAAACTGCATATAGCAGGCGACTAAAAATTCGGTCAAACACATAAAATATCCTAAAAATTCGAAATTAATATTTTTACTCCCGTTATATGTACACCGTATTGTTGCACTTATGTTTTTCATATTTTGTTGTTGTTTTCGTTTTCGTCATGTTGCTATCATTGTTGTTTTTATGCACTTCACTTTGTGTCGGAACATTTTTGGTTGGTTTTCGTAAAATTGGACTCCAGCGGCAAAAGAATGTAAAAACTATCTAAATTCAGTTAATTTTTTTGGCTCACAAAAATGTTTAAATCAGGCCAATAAAGTGCAAAGAGTTGTTGGATTGGTGTGTGTGTGTGTGTGTGTGTGTGTGTATGTGCATGTGTAACCAAAATACAACACAAGAGCTTAATTGAATTCATGAAATATTTTTAAAAAAATATTTAGGCTTTGACTAAAAATGCGGATTAAAAGGAGCCAAAAGATTTTTTTGAATATGTGTGTGCGAATGCAGCTCGTTGCTTGAGTTTGTATATAAATTCCATCTCCATGTATACCCACAATAAATAAACAACAACAATACTCAGCATGAACGAACGAACGAACAACAGCTGCACTTCCGCTTTTCTAATTACACACAACTGCGGGACACGCATTCCGTGTCCATTTTATGCAATATAAGTGCTATTTTAATTTTCACTGATTGTCAAATCTGAGTTTTCAACCATTTGTGCTTCGCTTTTCAAACTTCATTTGACACTAAATCCGCTAGTTTAGGCACAAAATTAAGTCTAATTAAAACTAGTTAGTTTCGGGTTTTGACAACGTGAGTGTGTATGTGTGAGTGTTTGTTTATTTCGCACTCTTATAACAAGTGCTGAAGTTGAAAATGGCGTCAACTCAGCCACGATTATGTAAACAAGATTAAGCCAGAGGCAAACAAAATGAAGCGCATTAAGCTACCAAACAAAAACAAATAAAATTAAATTTTCAGTATGTGTTCAGATCATAGTGTTGTATATAGTTGAAGGCAATGAACAAATGTTGGAAATTTTAATGTGACACAAATTGAATAGACATTTAAAGGACACTTTAAGTTGAAATTGTATAAATAAAGTTTCCTTAACGGTGTTCTTAAAATAATAAAAAAACTAAACTCTTTTACCGCTCAAATGTTATCAAATTAAGAACACTTAAAGACAGTTATGATTTAATAACTGCTCATATTTGTAAATGTTAGCAGTCCTTTCCTCTTCCTAACAAACACTATTGGTTGTCGAATCCAAATACATATCTAAATTAAAGTATGAAAGCACTCATTGATTGATTTTCTATGATTTAAATACAAATTCTAAATGTTTGATAGTTTAAATCATTTTTGGTTTTAAATGCAAATTCCAGTTGTTTGATAGTTAAAAATCGTTTATTGATCGCTAAGATGCGCTTGCTCGAGGCAAGCACGGCCCGGGATCGATTCCCGCCGGCATCACAAAGATTTCTGATGAAGCCTTTAGCAGGGCCGAAATTGCAATAAAATCAGCTAGTGATGTTTTCCTTTTCATATTGAAAATGTTGTTGTTGTTGTTGTTTCTTTGGAAAAAATTCGTTAGAGCAATTAATTGTTCTAACCTGACCTAAAGCTCAATAAACGATTTTAAACTATCAAACAACTAGAATTTGTATTTAAAATCAAAAATGATTTAAACTATCAAACTTAGAATTTGTATTTAAATCATAGAAAATCAACATAATAAATAACAAGGTCATATAGAAAACTTTACTCATTGATTATTTGATATTTGATATTTTTCATAAGACATTAATTTGTACAAATAAGAATAAAGTTATTTTACAGTATAAAAATAAAATTGATAACAAACCAAATTGTTGGATATAACAATAAATTAAGAATATTAAAGATTAATAAATTAATGCATTTTACCAACAATTAAAAGTTTGCTTAAGATTCAAAACTTAAGTATAAAAGAAAGATAAGAATAAAGAAAAAAAAAAATTAAATTCATGTAAAATTTTTTTGTTTTATAAAAAGTTTTCAATATTTATTGTGATACTTGGATCGCGATCCAAGTTCACGGATTGATGGTTCGCGGTAGAATGCAACACGTTCAATATTTATCGCGTCAGTATTCATACAATTTTGGCTAAGTGTGCTCACGAAAACCTAACTGCACAAGTACTTAAATGCACAGGCAAGTGAATACCGTGAATACGCTAATTTTTACTTCACCGCCTACTGCCGTATCGCGTATTAATGACACAAAATATGCTACACGTTCAATATTTATTGACACTTTTGCGATCCGCGATCTAGATTTCAAAATATTTAAATATTTTGCGATCTGGATCACGATCCGTCAATATTGCATGCTACACGTTCAATAAATATCACGATACTGTATATTGATCAATATATATTGAACGTGTAATAGGCGCCTTAGAGGGGATGAACCGAATCGTCCACAGAAAATAAACAACTCTGCTTACTTTGTCCCGCTTTTCACTCGTTACACACGAAAATTCTCGAGCTTGCGGCGAAAGCAATTATTGCTCAGGTAGCAAGATCTCTTTGTCCCGCTTTTCACTCGGTAATAATTGCCTTTGCCGCAAGCAGTTTGTGGATTATTCGCCCGCATGAGGGGGTTTACGAAAGTCCCCTTTAAACCCGAGTAGTCATCAAACTACTTGCGGCGACAGCAATTATTGCTCATAGAATTGCCGAGTGAAAAACTGCCCTTTGCAACACATACAGAACCAAAACAACAATACCAGCAGCTCGAAGCAACGTTGCGAGTTATGTTGGAAAAATCCCATTCGTTGTAATTTTTAATTGCCCTTAGGAATTTTTGTTTTTGGGAATTCCTATTAAATTTTTTAATTCAGCGTGGTATTTTTTAATTGGCGTGGAAATTCAGCCATGAATGTTACTGTGCCAGCTAAACGGTACTTAAAACGGCAGCGTCTGATTTGCTGGTATAAAAACGACATGTTTTTGTACCTTTAAACCGTTCTCTATATAATTGTAAAGTCCTTTTTATATTTATCAAGAATCGAATTGAAATTTATGTCATATTCATTTGATGTGTCGTTTGTTCTTGTCTTTTTTTCCCCTCTCTTTTTCACCCGTTCGCCAAAAAATGCTGAAATATGCATTGAATTTTATACTGAAATCAAGGTAGTGCAGTTGAGTTGCCGTTTATTGTTTGGTTTATTGTTGCAACTTCATAAAAACCATTTCAAGAAAAGGTTACAATTGTTTAATAACAAATAAAATTAATATACTTAAAGTTTTCTATATGACTTTGTTATTTATTGTGTTGATTTTCTATGATTTAAATACAAATTCTATTTGTTTGATAGTTCAAAACCGTTAATGAGCTTTAGGTCAGGTTAGAACAATCAATTGCTCTAACTTGGTAATCAATCAGCTAACTAATTAATCAGCTTGTGATGTTTGTCTTTTCATATTGAAAATGTTGTTGTTTCTTTGGAAAAAAATTCGTTAGAGCAATTAATAGTTCTAACCTGACTAAAAGCTCAATAAACGATTTTAAAGTATCAAACAACTAGAATTTGTATTTAAAATCAAGAATGATTTAAACTTTCAAACATTTAGAGTTTGAATCTAAACCATAGAAAACCAACATTAATACACAACTTAATAAATGGTACGCTTATTTGAAACACACAATGCATAGTTTGCTGACAACGAAACGGTCCGCTTCAGTGCTTTTAAAAGTGCACACCGTTTTCAACCGAGCCGATTGGCTATCTGGGAAACAAAAAAAAAGGAACGCAACTGATGTGTATTCTAGAACAATATAAAGAAGATCAGGCCTTAAGTGCGCAGAAATGGCAATCTACTGCGCAGGTCTACGTCATAAGTGAAGATACATACAAACAAAAATATCACATAAACTAAGCAAATGAATCTGATTGGCTGATTGGGAAACAAACGAAATACACACAAAGAAACAGTCAAACTGCTCTCAAAATAAATCGAGCAACATAGCTATTTTTTGTGAAGGGGTCAACACGGAAGTCAACACCCCAATAAGATATAAAATTTTTATCAAAGATAGTAATGAAAAATATTAATATTTTTTCTGTACAAGCGTTGTTTTTTGATTTAAAATTATTTCTTTTAAAAAACAAAGATTTTATAAGAAAATGAGGAGATATTTAAATCGAATACCCCTATTAAAAATTGTCTACTACGTTTTTTTCAGTCAGTTTGACTCTCTTTTCTCTTGCACTTCTGACGTCACATGGACGTGCTCACAAAGAGAGCGGACATGCGCAAGGCGGAATCTTGAATATATAATTCTTGATGAGTATTTATATATGTATGTTTTAATGTATCTTTAATAAAAACAACAACAACAACAACAAAAGCAGCACAACAACGAACGACGTAATTACGAACCAAACAAGCAAACACAACAACAACAACAACCTTAAAAACAGCATATGCAGCTAAGCTGTTTGTGCATTTCTCATACGAATATGTGAATTTTTCATCTTCTTAGATTTTGCTATTTTATTAGATATTCGTTTTATTCCCACTAAAACTGATATTTTGGCATTTTTGTTTTCTCTGTACGATGAATATTAAAGGCTGTAGGTATACCCCAAAGTGTCAAATATCACTTTGAAAAAATTTGTGAAAATGACCTCCATACAAACCGCGCTGTAAGACGTAATTCTACGTCAAAACTAGAAACAGAAATCAAGGTGAAGAGCAATGCATTCAATTTATAGATAGACAATAAAAGAGGATCAAAAATTGAATGCTGTGGAACGCCACTTAATACCGATTTATTGTTGAAATACTCTTGTCTAACATAAATGTTTTCTATCTAGCACTGTCACTAAGTCCAAAGAAATTCCTGGGCTTTTGACATAAGAGGTAATTACTTAATTTGGCATATGCTTTTGAAAATTATCATAGGAAGAAAATATCACAAAATAATATGCGGGCCGTAACTCATCTATTACCTAAACGACTACCGTGCTCTACCTAAAAAAGTATGTGGGTGGCCGCAACGCACGGTAGAAATGCAACCTTCAGAAAACTGTAGAAATGTTTAGTGCAACGACTTCTTCATAAGGCATTGGTACCTGATGTAAAATCGCCTTGAAAATCAATATTTTGACTTTCGAAGCAAATAGCGTACCGACTATAATCATTGGCACCCATAAGGCAATTTTACCTTGTAACCTATGGCATTCATTCTGTTTTTAAGTGATTGTTATTTTTGGAATGTTATTGTATTTTTTGGGAAATTCTTTATTTAAAGCAATTTTTAACATATTTTTATGAGCTCTCTGTGTTTTGTGAGAATCACAATAAAAAAAAGTTTTTAAAAAACCACAATTATTGGCACGGGAACACAATTATTGGCGCATTGATTACTACAATCGTTGGCTCTTAAGTACAATTATTGGCTCTTTAAAAACTATAATTATTGGCATATTACCACAATTATAAGCACCCATAAAAACGTAATAATTGGCACCCAATATCTATAAAAATTATATAACAGTTGACTTAATAATATAATAATTTTTTTAAATCATTAAAACAAATCCTTTATTTTTTATAGTTGCCTACATACCTAGCTAGCAGAGAAAATATAATGCAGATTTTATTTAAAATTGAACTAAACCTTTTTTAAGTGCATAAAAATTAAAAATAAATCACAAAAAATTCGCATACAAATTCCATCTAAGAATAAAAAAGAGATTGATTAATTCAAAATAAGTTATAAATACAGATCTACAACTTTTAAATATTGATTGGACATGTTTTGCAGAAAAATTTTGGTAAATAAACACAATTATTTTTTGAAGACATTTGGTGGGACTTTAACCCTTTCATGCCCGAATTAAAATGGGTTGGGCTACACATTTTTTGAGGTCAGACATGTGTTAGTCTTTATTCAAATATGAACTCACAAAAATTTGAAAGTCCTTGGTGCCCGGGTTCGTTAGTTACAGGATGATGCTTATTTGAAACGTTGGGTAGTTATTGGACCAACTAAACACATTTCTCATGATTTTTTTGTGTATATAACTCTCATCTTTATTTATTTATACTGTGCACTTGGTTTTACAATTAAACAATTATTTTAATATTTTTAAGAATTTTTTGTATAAACAGTTTTTTTTTGCGAAATGATCCCAATCTTGATTTCGACCATTTTACTCTTCGAAGAACGACTACTGAATGGACACGTGTAAAGTTTTCAATAGAACAAATAGCTGTAAGTTTGCACAACACGTAATGCTACATGATGCAAGAACCAATAGGCAAAAACATGAAAATAACGGTACTTAGAAGCCAATAAGTGCGATGTTACCTGTACATAACATCCAGCATGAAAGGGCTAAGCAATAATTGCTCCTTATGCCACAATTTTCTGATTTAATGTCACTTTCAGCTGGGAGACTTTCACCCAATCTACAATTGCTTCTTTTCCGTTTCTCTAAAACAGTTTGTAGATCAGGCCAAATTTTTTAGAAAATTTTGAACCCAGGCAAAATTGAAGTGTGGAACTTGGTACCCTATATTTTTTGGCTGAAAACTTTTAAGAAATTTTGCAAAACTAGATAAAAGTATAATGACTGGCAGTGTCAGTTATTGTAGTAACATCAAATTCAGTAATTGGCACCCGCTGCCAATAATTGAATTGTTTGTTTTTCTGAAAGAGGAAAGAAACCACAGAATTTGAAAATTAGAGTTCATAACCAACGGGAATTTAACGACATTTAATAAACGCTATTCAAGGCAAGGGTGCCAATATTTGGCGCCAAATTTTTGGGTGCCAATAATTGTAGTCGGTACGCTAGGTCCACTATTTTTTACTATATATAACTTAAATTTTTTTGCTTCAAAATTTCAATCAAAGGACTTTACAAAAATGGTTTGAACTGTACAGTTATTAAAAAAGGTTCAAAATATTGATTTTTTTTTACCATTACATTACCATCACTCATCTTTCACAATACTTTATTAAAAATTCAACAATGCATAAATTAAAAAAATAAATAAGACTTGGTTGCCAACTGATCAGCTGATTCAGACGAGTTGAGCAACTCGTTTCATTTTGGGTTAAATCCGTAAGCATCCGTAATGAGTGCAGACGTTTGTCAAGTTGCTATCGTCTCGTTACGTCTATTCTGGTTGGGTGTTCAGAAACAGAGACACAGAGAGAAATGAGAAAGAAAGAGTTGCGCCCATGGCACAATTACTGACAAGGTAGTAGCGTAGACTGGCTTTTTTCTCACGAGCGGCGATGGGTAGTTGTCAAAATTAGTTGTTCATGCAATTAATCAAAGAAATGTGAAAAAATAGGCAACGGCTTAAGGATAGCTACTGAATCGCAGCAAACTAAAAACATTCCAATAAACTTCGCGAACAAATTTAATGAATCAAAGAAAAGTTAAAAAAAAATAACATAACTAGTCAACAGCAGCAAACTGCAACTCCTGTAGCTGTTTTTGACAACTAGCAATCGCCAAAAAACTGTCACGGCTACCTTATCAAATAATTATACCATGGTTGCGCCTACTCGTTCAAGAATTATATATTCAAGATTCCGCCTTGCGCATGTCCGCTCTCTTTGTGAGCACGTGCATGTGACGTCAGAAGTGCAAAAAAAAAGAGAGTCAAACTGACTGAAAAAAACGTAGTAAAAAATTTTAATAGGGTATTCGATTTAAAAATCTCATCATTTTCTTATAAAATCTTGGTTTTGTGAAAGAAATAATTTTAAATCAAAAAACAACGCTTGTACAGAAAAAAATATTAATATTTTTCATTACTATCTTTGATAAAAATTTTATATCTTATTGGGGTGTTGACTTGCGTGTTGACCTCTTCACAAAAAATAGCTATGTTGCTCGATTTATTTTGAGAGCAGTTTGACTGTTTCTTTGCGTGTATTTCGTTTGTTTCCCAATCAGCCAATCAGATTCATTTGCTTAGTTTCGTTTGTTGTTTATGTGATATTTTTGATTGGATGTATTTTCACTTATGACGTAGCCCTGCGCAGTAGATAGCCATTTCTGCGCACTTAAGGCGTGATCTTCTTTATATTGTTCTTGCTACTCGTTTGTTAATCTGCTCGAATCTCAATACGCGCACTCACAACACAGCGCACTCGCCTACTACCCAGCAGGCAATTAAGCGAGTGCTCCGCAAAAGAAGACATTTAGCACTGCTATTATTGGCGTCAATATAACTTCGATGATCACTGCATTGATGTGTGCTTCTGTAAGGCCTACCGTTTGAAGGTTCTGAGTCTTTTCATATCATTTTATATGAAAAAATTTATAAAAAATTATAAATGATCAGAACAATTTAAAAAAACTAAATTTTAAAATAAACGAAAAAATGTTCTTTTTGTCCGAGTTGAGTCTCGAACCCAGGTCTCCGAAATCTAACACATTACATATATTATATGAAAAGAATTGTATGGAAAAATTCCAAGTCTTTTCTTATATTCTTTTGTGCAAAAATTTTACAAAAAAATTAAAAAAAAAAAAATTAAATGAACAGAGAAAAATTTAAATAAAAAATTTAAATGAATTTGTAAAAAAATATAGATTTAAAAAAAAATAAAATTTTTTTTTTGTCCGAGCTGAGTCTCGAACCCGCGATCCCAAAAGCTTACTTTCATTTGTAATGATGCAAAATAAGCTTAATTTTATTAAGAACTGCGGTGGATGAGTGAATAAGATGTCGGACCACCACATGAGAGGAAATTGGTTCAAATCTGGAAATTGTAAGTAGTTTTTTATTTCAAGTTGATATTTATATTGCTTTTCTTTCTAACGTGCATTTTAAAAAGGGCTTCTTGTAGGCATCTTTTGAGTCGCGAAAGCGTAAGGCCTGAAAAATTTTCTCGTTTCATAGAAAAAGGAATGTATACTTGGATATGAGTTTGGAAGCACACTTCGAAATCCATATGAAGGCCTACGAGTAGTGCTTCGTACTCCTGTCATTGCCAAATGAGTAGTTTGTAGTCTGCTCGATACTCGCACACATACAAGAAGGATAGAATAAGAGATTACGCTTTGCGCAGGTCCGTTACTTCTGCTAATCGAGTTTGACAACCAGCTGTTCAGTTGACTACGTCACAATATTTTATTTCTTTGAGAAATGTACTGCGATCGGTTGTGTTTTATTTAATTGTGTATATATCAAAGTATATTTGCGAGTTTTAAAAAAAATAAATTTAAAAAATTAAGTGTGCAGCTGCTAATTATGGTAACAGTAGTAAACAAATATTTTTCAGAAACCTGATGTTTGCAATAAATACAAAAATTAAACCAAGAAATTGTAGAAAACGCACACAAACGAAAACAAAAATATAAAAATATATTAACTTAACAAAATTTGTTTCATTATTTAAAAACTTGGAACTATCATTTATTTGTCCTTTCAATTCACAGGTAAGCTAATGGAAATAAAATATCTGGGAATGTTTAAACTACATCAATTAAACTATTAATAAACATTTTTATTGGGGGTTGGAATTAGTTTCAAAGGTTTTCTAAGAGATGGCGTAACTATCAATAGATCGCATCGGGCACACCTGTGACTATATTCATTTCAAAGCACATTGTCTAAGCTTTATTTTTCAGTATGTGTCATTCCACTGAAGTGTAAACAACATATCTTTTTTTCTCTGTGAACATGTCGACTTTCGTTCCAACAAAACGCAATTTGCGGGAAGGTTTACTTTTGTGCTTCCATTTGAAGAAAAAAGCGGTTGAAGCACAACGCACGCTTACTGAGGCTTACGGGGACTATGCTCCATCGATTTCTACTTGTGAGTACTGGTTCCGTCGGTTTAAAAGTGGTGATTTTGATACGGAAGACAAAGAGCGTCCGGGCCAGTCGAATAAGTTTGAAGATGATGAATTGGAGGCTTTGCTCGATGAAGACCCGTGTCAAACCCTTCAAGAATTGTCAGAATCATTGGGAGTCGACTTATCAACGGTCGGCAAACGCTTGAAGGCCATGGGAATGATTCAAAAGCAAGGAAATTGGGTGCCGTACCAGTTGAAGCCGAGAGACGTTGAACGGCGATTTTGCATGTGCGAACAACTGCTTCAACGGCATAAAAGGAAGAGTTTTTTGCATCGTATTGTCACTGGCGATGAAAAGTGGATCCATTACGATAATCCTAAGCGAAAAAAATCGTGGGGACCACCCGGCCATGCATCAACATCGAGGGCCAAGCCGAATATTCATGGCGCCAAGCTTATGCTGTGTATTTGGTGGGATCAGAAGGGTGTCGTGTACAATGAGCTGCTAAAACCTAACGAAACCATCACTGGGGAACGCTACCAACAACAATTGATGCAATTGAGCCGAGCATTAAAGGTTAAACGGCCGGAATATGCCAAAAGACACGACAAAGTGGTTTTTCAACATGACAACGCACGGCCACATGTTGCAAGAACCGTCAAGGAAACGTTGGAGGCGCTGAATTGGGATGTGCTACCCCACCCGCCTTATAGCCCAGACATAGCCCCTTCCGACTACCACCTATTCAGATCGATGACGCATGGCTTGGCTGAGCAGCGCTTCACTTCTTACGAGGATACCAAAAAATGGGTCGATTCGTGGATTGCCTCAAAAGACGAATCGTTCTTCCGGCGCGGAATCCATATGCTGCCAGAAAGATGGGAAAATGTTGTAGCTAACGATGGACAATACTTTGAATAATATACATTGTACCGTTGTTTCTAAATAAATGCTCAAAAACCGAAAAAAAACCTTTAAAATTAATTCCAACCCCCAATATAAAATCCAAGTCGAAAAATAATGCTCACTGAAGTTGGTTTCTCAGACAAATTTTTTTTTGACTAAGTTACTTACTGGCTGTAATAAAATAATAGTAAAAATAATGTTTGCAAAGGAGTACTTAATAAATTTACCTTCTTCTCGTTCCAATAAATTGCTTCTTACTTCTTTTATTTTAATTATACAAACTAAATTGTCATTTCTGTGTAGAAATCGTATGCAAAGTGAACGCTCTCCAAAACAGCATTGATATTATGACGTATATGCGCAAAACGACAATTTTATTGTACTCATTTTCTTGCCTTCAGCGCAATCTTTGTATTCTATCATTCTTGGCACGCATACACACACAGCAATCTCCCTGTTACGGTTTCTACCAAGTCACACCACCCGCAAGCCGCGTAAAGGAACTTCGTTCCAAAAAATTGTTTATGCCAAAACCAAGCGTATAATTTAAGTTGTGTCATATGTTTATTTAATTTGAATTGTATATTTGTTTAAATTTAATGTACTGAGTAAATAAAACACATTTTCCAAATGCAACTCCCAAGTCTTTAAAGCATACACTTTCAAACTTCATAAACTAAAGTAATGTCTTTTTCTGAAAAAATTTTCAAATTGAATCAAATTGAAATTTCATCGATACTTGAAAATCTAAAAAAACCCTATGCTGTAACGGAAATAGCAGAAAATTGAAAATTTGTTGCATATGCGGCATAGCCATTGGCAAACATATACACTCGCACACATTTAGACACACAGACAAGAACATACACAAAAACACTCAATGCTGTTTGCATCCTCTGCAGAGCACCTAGCAATTTACACATTTTTAGTACTTGCTGCTACAGTGTTGCCAACATTCTTGCAGGACATGCGAGTCCATTTTATGCAGTTGGTGCGTCTGTCTGCAAGGAATTGTTTTGTGCAGCTTCCTGGTCGACTTGTCTACTTCTTGCTTTTTTCCATCTGCCACTATTCGTGCTCCTTGGCTTACTTGTGTTTTTTTTTACGTTTTCTTCGCAGATGCTTCCTACATCCGCATAACTTGTGCAGGCAGGACATGTCTTCATAAGTGCATGTCCTGAAATACAAGCGTTACCACCTCTCACAAATGGTGTATTTTGTTGGGCTTACAGTTGAGTTCTGCTGGCTAAAATATTGTGAGTATCCTGTGGCCCATCTATTAGAAAAACTCATCTTGCTATGATCAAGATTCACAACGTTCTAGAGTCTGTCTCTTACTCGTAAACGTGTTTATTTTCAAATGCAATTGTAAAATGTGTTGATATATATATTGAGTAAGGATAAATTTCAAAGCTGTTGAACTTACGAGTAAAAAATACTGCATCGTTTATTGATTCAAAGTTAAAATTGTTTAAACTATCTGATCAATTTGTTATGTTAATTTCTAAAAAACAACTCAGAGATTATATCTGGGGATAGCTTTAGAATAAACATAAATTTTGTTTGTATTTGCAGCTTTGTTTTGGTTATTCTTGCACCTTGAGAGTAAAAACTTCTAAATGCGAACTGACTTATTATTTAAACTAGTATTCAACTGTTATTTTATCTTTTTGAATAATTCTGGTGCAGAAAAGTGCTCACATTATCAAATTCCACACTCGATTTTGGAAATAATGGGCTCGTGGTACAGTCACTCTCGATAGGGGGTGAATATACCCAATAGGCAATTAAGCCAGGACTGTTCAAAAGAAGGCATATACTTATTTATTGCCAATTTTTGCGAGAAAACACATGTCATCTTCGCTGCTGTATAGAGCGTTTATAAAATGCTTTTATAATAGTATTTAAAATGTTTATCTTGTTTAAATTTAAAACTTATACCATTTTAAAAATGCTATATGGCCTTCATGATTTCTGTATCAAAGACAATAGATTGAAAAAAAAGCTGACTTAACAAGAAACATGTAAAATTTAATGAACAAAATCCAAGAACTATACAAATGAGATAAGGTTAAATAATTTTTTTTAATTATTTTGTCTGCCCTCAGTTTTGTGCCATTCTTTAGATGTGCTTCTAGTGGCCTCTTTGGAGTAATGATAGCGGACGGCCTGAAAATAACCTGTTTCATATAAAAAG
Organism: Dichetophora obliterata; assembly: GCA_963920525.1. NCBI lineage: Eukaryota > Metazoa > Arthropoda > Insecta > Diptera > Sciomyzidae > Dichetophora > Dichetophora obliterata. Next base: position 167,071,935 of record OY986436.1, on the reverse strand, counting down.
TGTATGGGCGCGAGTTACATTACCACCAACGACGGTAATAACATTGGCACCACCTAAGCCATTGAGACAACAACAACTAAGACAACAACAACAACAATAACAACAACAGCAACATTAACTAGTATTACTGAAGTTACAACAACAACAAACTACTAAAACTCGACGCAGAACCTATCCCATTGATTTCCACTTCAACCACTTAAGCTACAACAACAACAATAATGAAAACTCACAATAAGCAATAATCACATTTCTGTAATAAATTAGTTCAGTTGTTTATTTAGGTTACATTACATTTCTTTTGTATGTCACAAAAGAAAAGACATACAATTATTTTAAGTTATTCTCAGTATCTCTTTGATAATCCGCAACGTTTAACCATGTGTTTTAAAATATTGTTGCACCCATTAAAACTAGGTGACACTTAAAATTATCAACATGCATTTTTGGAATGTATGTCATAAGCAAACATATGGAGTATTAAAATATATAAAAATTATTCATAGATAGCATTTTTGAAACCTATGTCATAAACACATATGTATTCATATTTAGAATTTCTTTAGAATGTATACATACATTACAGTAAAAATTGGTGAAAGTTGTAAAGTAAGAGAAAAATTTTAATAAAACCAGATCAGTTTTGGCATTCAAAAAGAAAAGTTGTGTTGTCTGTTTTTCCTCAACTATAACTAGCGCAGTCGAAAGTTCTCGCGAACGGTTCTGTGTAAAGTGTTATAAAATAAGACCGGCGGTTTCCCGAGTTTTAAAAAATAACAATAAGATCATCGAAGGATCATCGATCATCTAGCACCAAGGGTACATTGGAGCAGCACAAACTGGAGGATTTCAGTCCTTAATCGAGAGAGAATCTACACTCAAGAAGAAAAACAGGCATGACAGTAAAACTGATACTCGTAGGATTAATGTAAGTCAAGTATTGCAATTGTTTCATTGTTATAAATGCATAGGAAAATAAAACAGTTTTCCCGTATACTAAACCAAGAAGAACAGCAAGCTTAGGATCAATTCCTGAAAATTTAGAAGTAGTAGATTTTGATCAAATTAAATTAAGAGAAAGTGTGTCAAGTGTTTTCGAAAACTCAAATCAAAGTTTTAGTGTTCAAATGGCAAATCCATCTGCAGGTGATATTCTTAACTCATTGCGAATTCTTGATGTAATCAAAGATCTGCCTCGTTATGACGGCAATCCAAGATTGCTTCACGAGTTCATAATTAATGTAGAAGAGATCCTCACACATATTTTGCATCTAGACGGGTCTCCCCAATCAACAATCTTGTTGAGAGCCATTCGCAACAAAATTGAAGGCCCGGCCAACGAAGTACTAAATATGTATGGCACGGCCTTGAATTGGGACGAAATAAAAAATAATTTAATTCTACACTATTCCGATAAAAGGACGGAAACAACCTTGATAAGAGACTTACACTCGCTAAGACAAAAAAACCAAAATGTAGAAGAATTTTATAGCAGTATTATTGAAATACAAGCAACACTTATTAATAACATTCTTATTCACGAAGTTAATAATAACGTCATAACTGCAAAGAAATTACTTTATGGGGAAATGTGCCTAAACACCTACCTTACAGGTTTGAGAGAACCATTGGGGTCGGTTATAAGAGCCATGAGGCCAGAGTCACTCCCAATAGCATTAGCATATAGCATTAAAGAACAAAATATATACTATAACAAATCTACCTTTTATACTAATTATAAGCCAAATTTCAATTATAATCAGAACAAGTCTTTTAGAAACGACAATTTTGCACGACCAAACTACAATACGCAAAACCAACTTAGAAATACGCTACAACCAAGTACTCAAAATCACTTTAATAATAGGAATTTTGGTCAGCCCCAAAACCAAAATAGGAATTTTCCAAATCAAAATCCTTTTAATAGTAGACACCTTGGTCAACACCAAATCCAAAATAGAAATTTCACACAAAATTTCAACACTGGCAACCAACACGTACAGAGACAACCTCCTCCAGAGCCTATGGACATTAGTTCTGGAAACTCACGTTTTACTCAAAGGACGAACAGAACTAATTTTACAAATACTAGAGAAATGCACAATATAAACTCAGCAACGGAGAACGAACGACAACCCACAATTCAATTGAACACAACCTATCAACAACATATGAACCAACAGTACGAAGGATATGGATTTTATAAAGATCCAAAAGAAAACTGTAATGATGATGAAAATTTTCAATATTGCGCCTCGAACGAGCAACTGGATACCTAGATATCAACAAACACGGATTTACCCTTCCGTACATTAACATTTCGTCACCTTTCGGACGTCCTCTAAAATTTCTGATTGACACTGGAGCGTCTTCTTCATTTATAAATCCCGAATTTATAAATAATGCTAACACAAATATTTGCAAACCAGTCACAATAACAACTATTTTAAATAAACATGAGATAAACAAGAAAACTACATTGCCCACTTTTATTGAATTTAACGAGACAGGGCAGCTAACATTTTTACTATTTAAATTCCACGGATACTTTGACGGACTGTTAGGACTAGACATTTTAACAAAATTAGGAGCCAAGATTGACTTTAACACAAATAAGCTAATTACAAACAATTCTGTTATTAATTTAAAATTCAAACCAAATTTCCCCTCAGGAAAATACCTTATTCCACCCAATTCGAAACAGGTTATAAAAATTCCTACAGACATAAAAGACGGCGACGTATATATCAAAACAATACAAATCGAACCACAACTATTCATCTCCGAAGGCATTTATAAGACTAAAAACTGGTTTAGTGTTGTTGAAATTGTCAACAACAGCAGTTCACATAAAACTCTCTTGTTAGAACAGCCACTCAAAGTAGAACACTACAATACTGAACATTTTGTTGAAGTAAATAACTTTAGCATCGAATGTAACACGCATAGTATTGAAGGTGACATAACTGAACTTATCCGATCTTCCCATCTCAACACAGAAGAAAAGAAATTACTGTTTAAATTTTGTAGAGCGTACGATGACGTATTCTTTAAAGAAGGACAAGACCTCAGTTTTTCTAACACAATTAAACACACAATCGACACTACAGACGACGTACCAATCTACACCAAATCGTATAGGTACCCATACATCCACAAAGAAGAGGTAAAAAATCAAATTTCAAGTCTATTAGAACAAAAGATCATACGCCCTAGCTATTCACCCTGGAGTTCACCGGTGTGGGTAGTACCAAAAAAATTAGATGCAGACGGAAAACAAAAATGGCGTCTAGTTATCGATTTTAGGAAACTTAACGAAAAAACAGTTTCCGATCGCTATCCAATCCCAAACATTAATGAAATTCTTGACAAGTTAGGCAAATGCTTATATTTTTCTACACTAGATTTAGCAAGCGGATTTCATCAAATAGAAATGAATCCAAGGGATGTACAAAAAACGGCTTTTTCAGTTGAAGAAGGCCACTACGAATTTTTAAGGATGCCATTCGGGCTAAAGAATGCTCCTTCAACCTTCCAAAGAGTAATGGATAACGTACTCAGAGATCTCCAAGGAAAGATATGTTTAGTCTATCTAGATGACATTATAGTATTCTCTACTTCACTCCAAGAACATTTGGAAAACCTAAGAAAAGTTTTTGACAGACTCCGCGAATCCAACCTCAAAGTTCAACTTACCAAGTCAGAATTTCTACATAAAGAAATTGCGTTTTTAGGGCACATCGTTACAACAGATGGAGTGAAACCGAACCCAGACAAAATTTCGGCAATAAAAAAGTTCCCTCTACCACGCACACAGAAACAGATAAAATCATTTTTAGGACTACTAGGGTACTACCGAAAATTCATAAAGGATTTTGCAAGGGTAGTAAAACCACTAACAGAGTGTTTAAAAAAAGGTAGAACCATCGTTGCAAACGAAAAATATGTTAACACTTTCGAAAATTGCAAAAACCTACTAATAAATGACCCTATACTCCAATACCCTGATTTCGCAAAGACATTCACATTAACAACAGACGCTAGCAATTTTGCACTAGGAGCCGTCTTATCGCAAGGACACTTAGGTAGCGACAAACCCATATGCTACGCTAGCAGAACACTAACGGACACGGAAATAAATTACTCGACAATCGAAAAAGAATTACTGGCCATAGTATGGGCCACAAAATACTTCAGACCATACTTGTTTGGACGAAAATTTAGAATTGTTACTGATCATAGACCATTAACTTGGATCATGATCCTAAAAGTAACGAAACCAACGAAACCGTTTTTAGAAAAGAGTGTCGCAGGAATAAAATGACACCAAGATTCTCGAAACTTAAAGTAAAGAAAAACAATAAAGTAACGATAGTATCCGACAGAAATCAAAAAATACATAAATCTAGAATAAGAAGGAAAAAGAAAACTAATTAGCAAAACTATCAATAAACCTTTAAAAATTTTAGTTAGGACAATAAGTTATAAAATATATGTACTTACAGGCTTATGACAGCATCCGGGCAGAAAATGGAAATTCAAAAACTTAATGAACAACAATCATTACTTACTATACAAAAAGGCATTGCAAGAACAATAAGAAATTACAATAACCTTATACATATAGTAAACTTAGACCTGTACAAGGACAACGTCGACAAAATAAATAGATCTATTACTACTTTAGGAAAATTATATAGTGATAAAGACGTGACATTAATAACAAAACTTAAACTTAAAGAAGTCCAAAATAAATTAGATTCACTCACTCCACATGCAAGAAATCGGAGAGGAATAATTAATGGACTAGGCACAGTAGTTAAGTTTATCACTGGCAACATGGACGCAAATGATGCAAAAATATTAAACGAACAAATTAAGGACTTAAAATCCGAACAAACAAATCTTCAACAAGATATAAACAGCCAAATAAAATTAAACTCAATTATGATACAAAGATTTACAAATATTACTAATCATATAAACAATCAACAACAAAAAATAGAAAATTTCGTCAACAAAATTCAAGACCAGAACACAAACAGAATTCAAGTCAATGAAGAAATTCTTCTTCAGACACTACATCTCGCACAAATCAATTACAACATTGACTTGTTAAACAATCATTTAGCTAACATTGCAGAAGCAGTAGTACTGGCAAGACTTAATATAATATCAAAATTTTTTCTTAACCATGAAGAATTAGATGAAATATACGACACACTTTCAGCCCAATCAATAAAGATAAAATCTACTAACAATATCTATGAATTGTTGGGGCTACAAGCTTATTACAACGATACCAATATAATATTTAATGTCCGAATTCCTATCCTATCAAATAGTAACTATTCCCTAATTCACATTATTCCACTCCCCATTAATAAAACAAAAGAAATAGAAATATCACCTTATGCATTATATAACTCTGAGAATGTTCAATACTTGTCTGAAATTTGTCCAAAAGTAGAAGGAATTTACTATTGTCAAGAAGCAAAACAACAAGAAGACATCACAAAATCAACCTGCCTAGGACGAATTATTCAGCCGCAAGAAGGAATACCAGCTCATTGCGTCACCAACGATATCGGTCACATATCAAACATCTTACAACCTGAACATAACTACATATTAATGCTGAACATCCCAACAACATTAGTTAACTCAACTTGCAACTTCGCTTCACACTCAGTATCCGGAAATATTCTGCTACACTTCGAAAACTGTAAAGTAGAGATAAACAATATAACATATCAGAGTAATCCAAATATATACTGGGACGAAATACATCTAATACCAACTGCACACATACCAATTCACACCAACTACACCGTCGAAAGATTAAACCTCCACAAAATCAACAACCTCAACATCGAAAATAGAATCGCCATAAACAACTTGAAATCAACCACAAAACGAGAACTCAACATAACTATCGGAGGAATACTATTCATGGGAACGATAATAATATTCTTCATTCTATATAGCTCCAGAAAGTTTAAACGAAACATTACCCTGGATCATCCCGCTTCAACCACAAACCAAAGGTTATGGCCGTCGCTTCACACCGGGGGGGAGGAGTTACATTACCACCAACGACGGTAATAACATTGGCACCACCTAAGCCATTGAGACAACAACAACTAAGACAACAACAACAACAATAACAACAACAGCAACATTAACTAGTATTACTGAAGTTACAACAACAACAAACTACTAAAACTCGACGCAGAACCTATCCCATTGATTTCCACTTCAACCACTTAAGCTACAACAACAACAATAATGAAAACTCACAATAAGCAATAATCACATTTCTGTAATAAATTAGTTCAGTTGTTTATTTAGGTTACATTACATTTCTTTTGTATGTCACAAAAGAAAAGACATACAATTATTTTAAGTTATTCTCAGTATCTCTTTGATAATCCGCAACGTTTAACCATGTGTTTTAAAATATTGTTGCACCCATTAAAACTAGGTGACACTTAAAATTATCAACATGCATTTTTGGAATGTATGTCATAAGCAAACATATGGAGTATTAAAATATATAAAAATTATTCATAGATAGCATTTTTGAAACCTATGTCATAAACACATATGTATTCATATTTAGAATTTCTTTAGAATGTATACATACATTACAGTAAAAATTGGTGAAAGTTGTAAAGTAAGAGAAAAATTTTAATAAAACCAGATCAGATTTGGCATTCAAAAAGAAAAGTTGTGTTGTCTGTTTTTCCTCAACTATAACTCGCGCGCGGAAGGGCAACGAAATATGTATTTTCATACATATTTGTTTTGATGTTGTTTAGGCAATCAGCGCTTCGGAGCTTTGTCGAGGCCCACTGGGTAGCTTTACCTTTGCAAGTGTGTACACACTCACACATACCCCTTACTCTATCACTGTGGGCTTGAATGATTTATAAAAGAGACTAACGAGCAAAAAATTTTTAAACGGAATCTTTTAATCATAAAAAAAACTTCATTTCACAAAATTTTAGCGTAATCCTTAGAGATGTTTTTGAAAAAAACGATTTCAATGAATGTTACATATTTAACAATTTTGAATCTAACTATTTTTCATAGCAGCCACATAACCTCATTTTTTTCATATATTTGAGCTTCAAACTATTTTTGACGTAGACTTACGTCTAACAGCGCGGTTTGTATGGGGGTCATTTTCACAAATTTTTTCAAAGTGATATTTGACACTTGGGGGTATACCAACAGCCTTTAATATTCATCGGACAAAGAAAAAAAAAATGCCAAAATATCAGTTTTAGTGGGAATAAAACGAATATCTAATAAAATAGCAAAATCTAAGAAGATGAAAAATTCATCTATTCGTATGAGAAATGCACAAGCTGCTTGCTGTTTACTGAAGTAGCTGCTTATGCTGTTTTTAAGTTTGTTGTTGTTGTTGTGTTTGCTTGTTTGGTTCGTAATCACGTCGTTCGTTGTTGTGCTGCTTTTGTTGTTGTTGTTGTTATTGTTGTTGTTGTTGCTATTGTTGTTGTTGTTTTCATTAATAAGTATGTAAAACATACATACATAAATACACATCAGTTGCTTTCATTTTTTTCATTTCCCAGATAGCCAATCGGTTCGGTTGAAAACGGTGTGCACTTTTAAAAGCACTGAATTGGACCGTTTCGTTGTCAGCAAACTATGCATTTTGTGTTTCATATAAGCGTACTATTTATTAAGTTGTATATTAATGTTGATTTTCTATGATTTAAATACAAATTCTAAATGTTTGATAGTTAAAATCATTCTTGATTTTATATACAAATTCTAGTTGTTTGATACTTTAAAATCGTTTATTGAGCTTTAGGTCAGGTTAGAACAATTAATTGCTCTAACGAATTTTTCCAAAGGAACAGCAACAACATCATTTTCAATATGAAAAGGAAAACAACACTGGTTGATTAATTAGTTAGCTGATTGATTTACTAGTTAGAGCAATTAATTGTTCTAACCTGACCTTAAGCTCAATAAACGATTTTAAACCATCAAACAACTAGAACTTGTATTTAAAATCAAGAATGATTTAAACTATCAAACACTTAGAATTTGTATTTAAATCATAGAAAATCAACACAATTAATAACAAGGTCATATAGAAAACTTTAAGTTGTATATTAATTTTATTTGTTGTTAAACCATTGTAACCTTTTCTGGAAATGGTTTTTATTAAGTTGCAACAATAAACTAAACAATAAACGGACACTCAACTGCACTACCGTGATTTCAATACAAGATTCAATGCGTATTTCAGCGTTTTTTGGCGTTTTTTCAGAACGCACGACCCATCAAGCGAATATGACATAAATTTCAATTCGATTTTTGATAAATATAAAAAAGGACTTTACAATTATATAGAGAATGGTATAAAGGTACAAAAACATGTCGTTTTCATACCAGCAAATCAGACACTGCCGTTTTAAGTACCGTTTAGCTGAAACAGTGACATTCATGGCTTGTTGGGTTGTAATGCAATAGAGAATACAGATGCATGTAGCTAGAGAGCCAGTATGTGGCTACAAAAAAATGTACTACTACTAGCCAAGGTTGCTCGTAAAATTTAAAACAATTCCGACAAAAAGTTACTTTTTTCACAGTAACATAAATTAAATACAATAAAAATTACCATTGTTAAGATAAACAAAAAAGTTTCTACCGCAATAAAAATATATCAAAAAAAAATCTCACGATCATTAAAAATTACCACAAAAATACCACGCGTTTAAAAAATACCACCAAAAATTCCATATGCATTTAAAATTGCCACAAAAATCTCATTCGCATTAAAAAATACCACAAAAAGTCCCATATGCACAAAAAATTTAAAAACATTTAGAAATGCCACAAAGAAACTTTGCTTACTAAAAAAGAAGAAAAAATGTAAGAAGAATATTACCAAACTCCCACGGAAATTTAAATAATACCCCGCTGAATTTCCACGCCAATAAAAAAATAACACGCTGAATTAAAAAATTTAATAGGAATTCCCAGAAACGAAAATTCCTAAGGGTAATTAAAAATAACCACGAATGGGAATTTTTTCAACATAACGTTGCTACTAGCTGCTCATATTGTTGTTTTGGTTCTGCATGTGCTGCAAAGGGCCGTTTTTCACTCGGCAATTCTATGAGCAATAATTACTTTTGTCGAAAGTAATTTGTTGACTACTCGGGTTTAAAGGGGACTTTCGTAAGCCCCCTCATGCGGGCGAATAATCTACAAACTGCTTGCGGCAAAGGCAATTATTGCCGAGTGAAAAGCGGGACAAAGAGATCTTGCTACCAGAGCAATTATTGCTTTCGCCGCAAGCTCAAGAATTTTCGTGTGTGACGAGTGAAAAGCGGGACTTAGTAAGCAAAGTTCTGTTTATTTTCTGTGGACGATTCGGTTCATCCCCTCTAACCCTGCTCAACCGCTGTGATGTTGCTCTTTTCTGTGCGTCGTTGTTTTAGATTTGCTTGTTAATTGTTGTTGGTTCAGTTAGCTGAAATTTTTTTAGATGTTCTTAATTTTTACTCGATATGAACAGCTCATTTTGACAACTAGCTCGCTTTTTTCTGCTTTCTACTTCATTCCTCTCCATTTTCGGCCCTGCCTGGTTATTCTGCCATGAGTTGGAGTACGAATGAAACGAATGTTTATTTTCAGCATGTATGTATACTACTACGCAAATTTGCGTATGCGTTACTAAGCATGCGTTGTGCTTTAAATACTACATTAATTTTTTAAATACCATAATAAATTCGAATTATTTTTATTATGCATTATATTCTTTCCATATTAAAAAATTATTTTGTTAACTAAAATTTTAATTTTAAATTACTTTTAAGAAATACAAATATGTATACGCTCTTTACTACATGAAAAATAAATAATTCAAATTTACCCATAATTATTTCCTTTAATTAATCATAACTTTGAATTAAATTTAGTTTTAACCAACAAAAAAAATGAAAAAAAAACTCATCACCATAAATATCAAACGTAAACTTTTTATAAAACAAAACAAATTTTTACATGAATTTAATTGTGAGCTTTTTAGATCAGGTAAGTTTAAAGAAGGACAACAACAACAAATTTGTTTTTGAATAATTTTTATTTAGAAGATGAAATACTTAAAAAAAGTTTTGAAGAATATACATGAAAAAAACAAGATTTTTATCTATTACTGTATAAAAAGGAATTCTACGTCTATACTTACGATACTATCAAAACTGTTTCTTTTTTTTGACACCAGATCTAGCAGTATTTTCTTAGCAATACCTATTAACTAATGCGCACACATTTCATAATAAGTGTTACATTCATTCTCAACTTTACCGCGGTCAGGCAAAATAAAATTTGCAAGGCACAACAGTTTTCGCTCCACTTTACTGTAAATTCATGTCAGTTTTTTGTTCCAGCTTAAAAATAAATGTTTTTTTTAACTATTCGTCTGAATTTTTACATGTCCGTCTATTTACCTGTATTCCACATTATCTGTGTGTCGGTATGTTTGCTTTCGACAGTCCGTCCACTGCACATTTTTTTAATTTTGCAATATAAATGATGACATGGACATTGGTGGTATAACAGCCCCTCCACCTATTTTAACTTCTACTTCGAATACAGCAAACATATCGATTTCTGCTCCTTTGCCAGTGCTGGCACCTCCACCTTCATTGCCAGTCGTGTCTTATGCCCAAACTGTTTCTCTTTCACCAACTTTGGTCGATTCCCAGGTTGTTCCTTTTACAACTCAGGTTTCTGTTCCACCTAAGCCAATCATTGCAATTCCACCAACTAAATCAATCTTTGTTTCTCGCTTAGCTGCGGATACAACAGAGGTTGATATAGATTTTTTCATTAAATCAAAGTTGAATTGTTCATTGTATCTTTCAGTTCATAAATTCAAATATTCAAATGTAAGATCGATTACTTCTTTTAGATTAACAGTTCCTGAAGATTTATTTAATTCCATAGTTGATGTAAACTTTTGGCCGCCTAACACAATTGTACGCGAATTTGAATTTAAAAGCAATCCAAGACCGGTAAATGTTGGACATTTGCCGCGTCCCCGAAATAGCCCTGAATCTCATCCAAAAAACGATTAATAAACCGCAAGTCTAAATTCGAGCTTGTGTATCAAAATGTCAGGGGTATAATTCCAAACTTTCCGATATTTTCATAAACAGTTTTGATTTTGAATATAACATTATAGTTTTTACAGAGACTTGGCTTCGCTCTAATATCTTAAATTCTGAAATAATGTGCAATAAATATCAAATTTTTCGTAAAGATCGTCATGATAAGATCGGTGGTGGTGTTTTGATAGCTGTTCAAAACTCGCTTGTATCTGAAGAATTGACAATTCTTGACACCAGTGACATTGAGTTCATTTGCGTTGCAGTTAAATTAAATAATAGTATTATTTATGTTACCTGCTCTTACATTCCTCCTAAATGTGACTTAACAATGTATTTAAAACACTTACACGCCATGGAAAAAGTTCATAATTTGTTAAAAAATAAAGACGTTCTTATTGTGCTGGGTGATTTTAACCTACCTTTTGTGACTTGGAGATCGTCTGACGATTCTTCATTTCTTACTCCTGTTTCCAATAGTGATTGGATAAATGACTTCTTAGATAAGCTGTCTGATCTGTGTCTTCAACAAGTCAATGATATTTTAAATATAAACCACAGAACCCTAGATCTTGTATTTGTAGATAGATGCACTACTGTTAATCTCCATTGTTCGAATCCCGTATCTCTTCCAGAAGATGTACATCATCCAACTCTTGAAATAACAGTTTTACTCCCCCACGAAAAAGAAGATAAAGTAACTTCTGATGCGCGAAATAAAAAAGTTTATAATTTTAAGAAAACGGACTATGTAAAACTTAATTCCTTACTTTCGCAGACTGATTGGTCTCCAATTTTAACTAGCGGAACATCATATTCATATTATGACGTCGAATCTTCTGTACAGTTTTTCAATGATACTCTGCAACGGTGTTTCTTATTGTCCGTCCTAAAAAAAAGGTGTTTCTCCAATCCTTTAAATCCACCCTGGCTAACAAATGATCTAAAGACACTTAAAAATTTAAAAAATCGTTTATTTAAAAAATATAAAATATCTGGTTCTAGTTTAAACTTTGCTTCCTATTCTTCTTGTCGTTATAGATATCAACTACTAAATAAACAATGCTATTCATTGATAAACAAAGAATCATCTTGTGACAATGTGATTTCTAACATGTTTGCAAACTTCTTTAAATCAACTTACTCCGATATACCATTTAATACTAGCACGGTGTATCCTTTTCTCCCGCCAGTTAACTCTTTTGAAACTCCTGTAATAGACTCAAATATTGTCATGTGTTATCTTCGACAAGTAAAATCTTCTTTTACGACCGGCCCTGATAAAATTCCAAGCTGTATTTTAAAGCAATGTGCTACAAACCTGTGTACTCCTCTAGCAAACATTTTTAATATTTCCTTGCATAGTAGTTATTTTCCTATTATATGGAAGGATTCTTATATTATAACCCTTCATAAATCTGGCTCCAAGATAGATGTTTCTAACTATCGAGGAATTGCAAAATTAAGTGCAATCCCTAAGTTATTTGAGAAAATCATAACTGATCAATTAACCCACTCCGTGTCTTCCACCATTTCTGTCTTTCAACATGGTTTTCTGAAGGGTAAGTCCACTACAACAAACCTCTTAGAGTTTACTACGCGTGTTATAAATGGTTTTACTTTGGGACTGCAGACTGATGTTATTTATACTTATATATACGGACTTTAGCAAAGCTTTCGACAGTGTTAATCATAATCTTCTTTTGAAAAAACTCCACCTTATTGGGTTTCCTGTCACATTACTAAATTAGATAAATTCGTATTTATCTAGACGTACTCAAAAGGTTTTATATAAGAATTCTCTTTCAAAAAGTATTTCGGTCACTTCTGGCGTTCCTCAGGGCAGTCATCTTGGACCGGTTTTATTTTTACTATTCAGTAATGATCTTCCTTCGGTAATAAAACACTGTAACGTCTTAATGTACGCTGACGACGTGAAACTTTTTCTTTGTTACAAATCACCCGAAGAACGACATCTTTTACAATCTGATCTAAATAGACTTGTGGACTGGTGTAGCTTAAATATATTAAATCTCAACTTAAAAAAATGTAAGCAAATGACATTCTCGCGAAGATCTGCTAGTAACATAAATTACACTATAAATAACACTAACTTAGAAATAGTTTACAGTTTTCTCGATCTTGATGTTATTATGGATTCAAAACTTCGCTTCAATCTCCACGTTAATATGGTGATAAATAAGGCAAGAGGAGTCCTTGGTTTCATTAAAAGATGGGCTAAAGAATTCAGTGATCCCTTTACTACTAAATTATTATATACCTCTCTCGTAAGGCCAATTCTTGAATATGCATCAGTTGTATGGAACCCACAATATAATGTCTACATCGACGCCATAGAATCCGTTCAAAAACAGTTTTTACTTTTTGCTTAACGTCATAGTCGTTGGAACCCCAATATTATGCTTCCATCGTATGAAATACGCCTTAAAATTATTTTACTACCTTCCCTAAGAAGCAGAAGAATGATGCTTAATGTCATGTTTCTGTATAAATTACTTCGTGGCGAGATTAATTCGGAATATCTCATCTCAGCTCTAAATTTTAACATCCCAAGGAGAGGAACTAGACATTTTCTGTTTTTCAAGTTGAGTCAGTGCAGTTCTAATTACGCTCTTCATGAACCTTTACGATGTATGTGCAGTGATTTCAATGATAACTTCAACATGATTAATTTTTCTGATTCGGTAGACGTCTTAAAACGGAAAATTATATTACATTTAAATAATTAAATCAATTTAACTTCATCCCATTATACCTAACGCAATTTTATAACAATGTAATATTGGCAATTGAGATTGTTCTGTTTCTCTTTTTTGTCTCGATATTATGTTTTATAAAGTAAGCATCATCAAATATGAATCATTTTTAAAACTTACCTTTTAATTATTCAATATTTTAATTTTAAATCGAATTGTGATTTACGTGCTCACGTGGTTTCCTGATTTGAAATTAGACTGAACTCACACTATTACCTGGATTGGTGTGCCAGAGTATATATCTTTTCCATACAAGTTTATGCCTGCGTTGGCCCAAATGCATATCCAACTAATTGGGATTTTGATTTGGCGGATATGAGATTTATCTCATTTCCACGTAGGTCCTTGGGTTGGAAAATGGCCGCAAACCAGTTAAAATGAGTTTAGTTAGTGTTTTTGATTGTTTTTCGGGTACCTTAAATTGATAATTACTATTATTTAATTCGATGTTGCTTATTTATATAGAATCAAGTATACTTAAATAGGTGTTTATATATATTCAATTTTTAAATTCCGCTGAAAAGCCAATTAATGTGCTTAGTGGAAAATCCTAATTGCCAATAGGGGGTATGTTTTAGTACGTAGGTGCATTCTGTCTGTTGATTCGGGCAGATTTTAGGATGTGAATCGTGCATGCGTATAGGTCGGGTATACGTATCTTGGGAAGATTTAATACCTCCGGGCGAATCCAAAAAAAAAAAAATCGGAGAAAAAAAAAAAATCACCTAATGTCTTATAAGAATTCAGCAAAACGCAGTTCGCTGTATAAGGTAGATGTCATCAGTTTGTTTAGCTGCCATGCCTGAATTGTATCTACATTGTATTTAAGAAATGCTTGGTTACGTCATGAGTCCATTAACCACTGGGTTGTTTTCAGTATGCTCTGCTCTTTAAAGCACTCATTAATACATACTCAATATGGGAGAGTATAAATGTGCAAAGCTACGCGACACCGCAATAGAAACAATGAAAAACTCTATAGCAGAGGAATAGAGAGATAAAGCTTTATGCTGCTTGTGTGTCTAATAATTTTATGAAGCAATGATTTTTATGTTTGGTTTTTTTTTGCTATTTTATAAATTTAAATTTTAGTAATTTTAAGAGCAGTTTTGAAAAAATAGTCGATGCAAGATTTAAAGTTAAACATGTAGCTTTATATAAGTGAAAAAATTACTAAAATCGGTTCAGTAGTTTTTAGTTTAGCGACGTCGCAGATACTTGAGAAGCCTTTTATATAATAGTATAAAAGTATAGATATAAAAATGTAACTGGAAATGTATATACATGAAGGCATAAAGAAAAAAGTTCCGTTTGTACCCCCTAAAACTGAACCTTTGCCTATTTTAAAACGATTCCCAAAAAATTTTGGCTAACGATAACAGTTAGTGAGTTAAACCATTTTCTAAAAACCTCTAAAAAGCATATTTTTCGTAAATATATTGGCCGGTACAATAGTTGTAAAAATTAACTGTCAGATATTTTTAAAAAAGAAAATTAACTGTCAGATATTAAAGATCGGGAAAAGCTCTTCAAATCAGCATCAACAAAATAGCATTAAAGATAGTGCTTTTGTTCTTACATATTTTTGATATTGTTTTTATTTTATTTCCTAACAAAAACTTTCAAAATCCAAATAACTTCATTTTCATTTTTTTTTTAATTTCTCACAATATTTTTTCAGAATATTTTTATTATCTAGTTAATATTTTAGTTTTAATATGTTTAAATTTTAGAAATTCTGGTTATGAATCAATGCAATCACTCAAAACCCATCCGACGATATCTTAAAAATTAAATTAGAAATAATGAAAAATAAATTTAGTAAAAATCAATTTAATAAAATTTGAATAAGGCACGTAGAAACAGCATTGTCTTAATGCTCTTGCAAAACTTTAAAATTCTTTGATGTAGATTGGAAGGCCTTTAACTTCGGATAGTTTTTTTACAACTATTATACCAGCCAATATATTTACGAAAAACATGATTAATGGATGTTTTTGCAAAATGGTTTAACTCACTACTGACAAAATAAAAAAGTCAAAATATTTTGGGAATAATTATAAAATAGAACAAGGTTAACTTTTAGAGCGAAGCAAATGGAACTTTTTCTAATGGAAATCGAAGCATTTTAATAAACACAAAGTTGCTTTTATATTTAAAATTTTTTTCATAGCAATTCGTTTATTTATTGAATACAATCCTAAGCCCTCTACATTACTTTTGAACTACCCAGCTTTTTCTTGTTTCATAAAAGGTTGGCTTAAAATTTTTCATAAAAAAATAACGGCCGATTTCTTCACCGAGCATCAAATCGAGCTAATCCGTGTTCTACATAGAATTCAGTTTCAAACTGATTCTCGGTTCAAAAAAAGATAGAACTCTGTCATTTCTTCACTTATATAGTACATAGCATGTAGGAAGCATTTCCTTTCGTTGAACGCTCCATTTTTTGCACATGATGTCTTAAAAATGAATGTGGAAACACATGAGTTTAAAAATTTTAATAATTTATCGGCGAGGTGCTGAATCAGCTTACTAAGGACAAGAGTAAGTCTGAATCTAGAATATTGAAGTTTATCTAATATATAAAATTCTTCTGTCACGGGGTGCGTAATCGAACTCCTCCGAAACGGCTCGACCGATTTTCATGAAATTTTGTATGTATATTTTGTAGGTATGAGAATAGGTCGTAAAGTATATTTCAACCTCCTACTAACAGTGGGCGTGGCACCTCCCATACAACCCAAATTTGCGATATCGAATATCTTTGGAGTTATAAGCCGCTTAGCCTCGGAATTCGGTATTCGACAATTTACACGTGCCGCTTTGCAGATAAAATTTTGTGAGAGTTGGACAAGGGGGCGTGGCACCTCCCATACAACCCAAATTTGCGATATCGAATAGCTTTTGAGTCAATCAAACAAAGCAAACAAAGCCTCGGAATTCAGCATTCGAACTCAATTTACACATGCAGTTTTACTGATAACTTTGTATGGCGTTGGACAAGGGGGCGTGTCACCTCCCATGCAACCAAAATTTGAGAAATTCTACAGCTTTTGAGTTATAGGTCGCACAGCCATGGAATTGAGTATTCGACCACAATTTACATATACAGTTTCACTGATAACATTTTATTCGCGTTTGGTAGATAGATAAGCAATAAGCGTAAAGTAGATAAGCATGCTTGCTGGTGATTGGTGGAGCAGACACGCAGTTAGCGTGAAGTAATTGCAATGAAGTAAGCACGAGTGGGCAATACCCTTCCAAGGATTTCTAACTAAACGGTCTACTAGAAGGTCATTTATTCGCCGGGTAGAGTTAAGATGATTATGGTAACCAGTTGACAAGGTCCAATAGACCTAGGCGTTTAAATTTAAAAATTTTAAAAGCTAAAAGATCGTTTACATAATTCTTTATGGCCGATTGCTTTAGTTGTTATTAAAACGCGGTAGTAATATACAAAACTCACCAAATAGTTATTTATAATTTTATTTGTTTCAAAATAAAAAAAATGTACACTACTTTAGATGCTGGTGGTGGAATTTTTTAACCCGTCTCTGGAGTCTCGTAGATTTTCTCCTCCTTTGACTCAACAAGAGACACTTTATTAGGCAATCTTGGACCAATCTTGCTCTTGGGATCATCAGGCAACATGATCTTGACCTTAATACTCAACACACCCTGACGCAACAACACATGACGAGTAGCAGTTTTGACATAGTCGTTGCATGGATTACCAGAGTGAATCATCAGACCATCGACGTACTTCATAGACTTTGCAAGTTGACCGCAAAACTTGCCAGAGACTACGTTCTCATAGCCCTTTGGTCCAGATTACATAATAAAACGAAGCACACCATAGCAAGCGTGACACGCAGCCAATCAACCGGTAAGATTGTAGCGCAGTGACTCGGCTTGAGCAATGGCATAAAGACCACGGGTAGCGACTCTCGGCATACAACTCAATACGGCCGGGTTCAAAATTGAAACGCCTCTATACCATTGCAGTGAACTCTCGAATGCGATGTCCCTTCCTCCCAGCAGGTTTTTGTTGCCATGATGATAATTTCGTGCGCGATGGTATGACACGCACCTCAACTCCGGAGCTAACATCATCAGCAAGTTCACGAGTGAGGAATTCATTCAATTTAGACTTGAAGATGCCATCGGCAACGAACTTTCGTTTTTTTTATATTTTAAAGCTTTATTTTTTAACACAACTTACACAGAACGTAATTAAAAAAAGAAAAGAAATTATAAAAACACACAATTTGTTTAAAATATATTCTATTATTAAAATCAAAAACTTGACACTCAATATGTCCAAACAAACTTCTATTTTTTGATGTGAAGAAATAAAAAGAGCGCAAGACCGAGTTTTAAGATTGCTAGACTTCCGATTTCGGGGTTCCAGCTAAAACTCAGTATCAGCTAGAACCGAGTTTCAAATTGATGTTTTTATGCCTTAGATCTCTGTGAAGAAATGACTTAGTACTCGGGAGAGAACTAAAAAGAGGTCTAGTACTCGATCTAGCATTAAAACTCTGTGAAGAAATCGGCCGTAAATGTTTTAAAATATATGAAAAAAATTTGACGATTTTGTAGCTACTATTAGAAATAGTTTGATTCAAAATTGTAAAAAATTTAATATGCAATAAAATCGGTTTTTTCAAAATCTAAATTTTGAAAACCCTAAAATTTTGTGAGGTAAAGTTTAGTTCTTGATGAACTTAGTATGCTTTAAAAGATTCCGGTGAAATATTTTTGGTGCTCCATAGCCTCATTTAAAAATAATTCAAGCCCACCGTGCAAAGCGAAATAGAGACACATTTTGGTGTATATGAAGCAAATACAGGAAATTATAATTGAGGGAATTGTAAATTATAGCGAATTTTGTCGACTATTCAATCATTTTCGCAATTTAACATCCGTATCCGTTTTCCGCTTCCGTTGTACTTTTTAACTTACTACCGGCCGGTTTTCACAGCCATAACGTAGACTACACTGAGGAAAAAGCTTCTTTTAACCAACTGAGATTTGGTTATAGTAAACAAAAGGCATATTTGCTTATGTCGATATAAATATTTGGTAATTAGAAATAAATTATGTAAGTAATAGGCCTATTTATTTATGGTCTTAAATTTCGAAAATGATGTATATAGTAATTATATTTACCTAGGGTATTTTTCAATCTCAATTATATTAATATTTCTTCTAAGGAAGTAAAAAGAAAGAAAAACACGAAATAACATCGTTTAACCATCGTTTTGTTTTTACACGAATTGTAACTTCTATAGAAGCAATGCATCGTTTGAATTTAAAGTGCGCAAAAAATTGTTTGAAGTCTCAATACAGAAAAAAGCTTCTAAAAAATACCCTCAGTTATATGAAACCCTTGCTTATGTATGCTTGAGTATGTACCCTTGCTTGAGTATGTACTGTAATATTTTAAATACTGTTTTTGAAAAAACGTTAGCCATATTTAGTTCTGGACCTCAATTTCGACCACAAACTAAAATTTATTCAAAATATACTTTGAAAAACTCCGTGCCAAAATTATCGGTAAAAAATTTCACACACGAAATAAAGCATATACACATGAAACAAAAGTAAAAGGATAGTAAAACTGCGTTCTGACTTTTTTCTAGAACGTCAGGCTTTTTTTGTAACAGGACTTTTAAGAGACGACGTATTTGCTTAAAAAAAATGCATTAACATTAGTACTTAAAAACTTCCAAACATGACAATATGCATATAAAATGAAAGAGGAAAATCTATTTTATCAAAAAAAAAAAAAAAAAAAAAAACGAAGTGACAATACATCCATACCAAAGATGTAGATAAGTTTAATTGGCTTATGTTTTATTTGAAAATTTATTAAAATATTTTTGCATATGTTTAAAGTAAAATACTTCTAATTACTTTAAACCAAGTCAAGAATGTTTTCAAGAAAGGTTTGAGGCAAAAGCGGTTAAAATTAAGGCATATTTTAGAATACGTTTTCTAAAAAAGTATTGAATTTAGAATACGTATTCTACAACATTACTTGAATATATAATTCCAGTAATTTCATTTGCATGTTAATTCTACATCATCAGTATAAGTAAAAAAATAATTTGTTTTTAACATTTATTTTTTATATATGACATGGCGTTAAAGTTAGTGTGATTAAAAAAAGGTGAAAATCGAGCTACATAATAGCTCACATCCAGATCGTCTAAAAAGCACATATGCATTCGAAAACAGACCCTTGAATTACAATACCCGATCAAAAATTGACCGATTATTTTGTTTGCAGTAGGGCCACAGTTTTGAAAAAAGTATGTTTCGAAAAAAACGCGTTTAACTCTTTAAAGACTGGAAAATTTTTCACTCATAAGCTTATTTCGACTCAATTTTGATTTTGACTCATTTTTATGTGATACCGTTAGTTTTGCAACATACGACTTAGTAAAGCCATATGGCATCATCGTCCTTATTGGGTGGAAGTTACTCTGGTTAGTTAAAGTTACTCTGGAGCACCGGGTTTTAAGCGCTGTAGAATCTGTATTACAAGTAGGATTGATTTTTATATTCATAAATTATACATACTCTTGAATAGTTGTACAACAATAATCAATGCAGAAAATTCGATTTTCAAAAAAATAATTGCCTCCTTTAAAAAGTGCAATTTCACATTTATTGAGCGCTTTTTCAATTGAATACAAAATGTATTTAGTTACAGTATGCGTCTTTTGAAAACGGCTTTCAACTTTTTTTCCACAAACTTGAAATATGTATTCTTACACATTCTTAATACTTTGTAAATATTTATAAAATGTGTAACTTCAAGAACTCTAGTATTTTTAAAGAAATTTTACTATCGTACCCCTGGCGAGTGCACGCCGCAGTTCTTTGCACGGTCTGCAAAAGCAGTATGGCAGGCACTGTTTTTGACTAATGGCGCGTTTATAGTAGACGCTTATTACTGAACCGAGTCGAACTGAATCTTCCGTGGCTTTTGCAGTCCATTCACTTTGACAAGCTTATATGCACAACTTCTGTTTAATCAAAACATAATTATTTGTGCTTTTTGCCTTCCAAAGCTATTTTGCAAAAAGCAAAAGTGTAAACATAATAACTAACAATGTTTTCCTTTCTACAGCAAACATTTTCAGGTTATGCTTTTACATATTTCAAGTAAACATACATTAATATTTCTCATTCGCAAATACCTGGGTATTTGAACGCCAAAAATAGTGTCCATAATCTATTGCCATTATTCGTAATGCCGAAAAAGTTCAGTCAATTTCTAAGGTACGGTTATTATGACATAAATAAACTTAAAGGGTTTAAGTATTTTCAAGTTCATGGAATAGGTGTCTAAGTTGAGAGCAAACTTTTAAGTTTTTGACAAAAGAAATAATACCTAGTAATTAATTTTTTAAAGAGAACTTTCAACAGAATTTAATTTGCAGATGAATTATTTTACATGCAAAATTATAAACAAATTTTTCCTACTCATCTTGCAATGGAAAAATAAAGAAAATTATAACATTATTATAAGTACAAATAATAAACTACAGTATAATATGGAGCTACCAATGAGTGGAATTCAATTCCCGTCTGCCCGGTAGAGATGGTTAGAGCATTCATTATCTTCTCTGTATATCCTAATAGCGAAGGGGACAAAATTAATTTTACGATCCCTATTATAGACCACTAAATTTTAAAATTGTTTTCATATAAAATACTAACAAATACAAGAATAATTTAAGTGTTCATATAGCTAAAGTATAAATAATTTGAAAAAAATTAAAAAAATCACACTAAATTACTTTAATCATATAAAAATTACATATTTAACCACATAACTACAAACCGGTTTAGATATCTACCCCATGCAAACTTTGAACTACGTTTCTAAGTTAGTCAATGACATTGCCTACTGACGACCTATACCAAGGCTCATTTATAAGGTTGTGGCACTTGAGAGTGAACTTGGTCGAACTGTCAGAACAGATGAAAAGAAAGCAAGAAAATGAATGCATATAACAAAGAAAAGCACAGTGACAGTGACAAGAGTGCGTTTATCTCAAGTGCCATAACCTTATAAATGAACCTTGACCTATACCATAATTTAGTTCAAGGTTCTCACGATATGGCGAGATCATGAGATCCTTCAGTTTCTTGTTTACTGTGACAGAGTGAAGACGTGATGCCCGCGTGGGTTTGATATCTACCCGGTTTTTAGTTCTCGTTAGTAATTTGTATACTTAAGTTTTTTTCTATTTCTTGCTAAAAAAAGTTTAATTCACGTATTAAAACCTTATTTTACAATAAAACATTAGATATACACATCATTTTCGGCGATGTTTTTCATATTTTAAGTACCTTTACACTGGGAGTAGCAAAAAATAATCAAAGTAATTTACTGCAGCGGTTCTGGCACCTTAAAATAAGGTAAATCGTAACTTAACTTTTAACTATTTTTTATATGCATGAAATTCCTCGTTTTTACATATTTTTATTTGACCTTTCTATAAATCGGATTACCATTGTATTTTTAATTTTCAGACTCTAGAGTTAATAGACAGTATTTGTTTTCTTAAAGCCATATGTGTCCTCTTTAAAATCCTGTGTGAAAATTGAAAATCGATTGTTTAGAAAAAAAGTTATAAATTTTTATCTGTTAGATGAATGTTTGACCATTTTTCAGCAGTTTTAGCTATTTAAATCGATTTTTCACCAACTAAGCCTTGATAAAATTGAATTTGCTCTATACCAGCGATGCCAACAACTTCAATATTTTTATGATTGTTGTAATTTGCCGAATTCAGTTCGCAATTTCAGCCTCGCTTCTTAATGTTATTGTTTTTGTTCTTTCAAACTCTCGATAGCTGTTCCGCGTTTGCATGGTGTTGTTTTTGTTCTTTGGCACCATCGACAGAGAGAATATTTATATATTCTCTTATTTATATATTCTCTCTGCCATCGATCACCGCTGTTTTGCACTGTTTTTGTCATTCGCATTGTGTGCGTTAACAGCATGCGTGGTATTCTTTATATTTTTCGTTGTGCGAATTAGCATTTACGTTATTATGTTAACATACATAGGTAGCATTTTATGTTTTTGCAATATTCCCTTCAATTATAGTTATTAAATAATTAAATAATTAATAAATAATATAAAATAATTATTTTCTACATAATTATTTATTAAACTACTATAAATACCCGTCCTACGACGGGTCCTCCGCACACTTGCTTTTGGCATCCATTTGCCGAAAGTACATACTTTTTTCTCTTCTTAAGGCTTGAATTTTTATTCACTTAATTTTTGCAAAATACAAATACACTACTGTAAATAACACTTTAAGTATTGAAGCAGTGTTGAAAAATTAGCAACCATCATATACTGCTGCGGTCAAAATAATAGCAGTACTCTTATATTCAGACATGTTTGGATAAATAATACTTGTCTTACAATTTCGGATCCGGTAAACCCATTACCATTCCTATATGTGCTTTCAACGCTGGTTTCAAATCTGTACTCAGTTTCCTCCTGTATTGTGAAATTTTCTAGATACAGGGTGCTTTACGTTTTTGGCACGTGTTTCGTATTATTGATCTAGAATCTGAACTACTCACCATAAAGTAAGAAACTTTATTCTGTAATTTGGAAAAAAATATCAACTTTTCAATCAATATATCAACCACTATCGTGTCAAGTGCGACAGCGGAGCAAAAATTTTGAGATTATTCAACGAAATATCGACAAATTTTGTATCTTTTGTTTTAGCGGAGCTGTAATCGTCCAAATTTAAAATGTCTTTTTGTAATGTAAAAATACACTTAATCAACAGTTTTTTCTAAATTCTAACTTTGGACAGTATCAGCTCTCCTAAAACAAAAGGTACAAAATTTGTTGATATTCCGTTGGATAAACTGAAAATTTTAGATCCGCTATAGCACATGACACTAAGGTAGTTGATATATTGATGGAAAATTAGATATTTTTTCTATAATACAAAATATTATTTTCTATTTTATGGTGAGTAGTTAAGATTCTAGACCAATAATACTAAACACGAGCCAAAAACGTAAAACACCCTGTATCATGAAAATTTTACAATATAGCAGGAAACTGAGTACAGATTTGGAACCAGTGTTGAAAGTTCATATAGGAATGATAATGGGTTTATCGGATCCGAAATTTGTAGACTCGTTTAATTTATCCAAACATGTCTGAATATAAAAGCACTGCTATTATTTTGACCGCAACTGTACATAGCAACTCGCTACGAAAAAAATCTTTAAATTCATCATAACTTGTTTTTAAAGGGAGTAGTTAGATCAAAAACGTACTATTTGTGCATACATATATATTTTCTGTGCATACTTTCAGGCTGAAAATTTGAGAACAGTATGTCTTGTTAGTGCTTTACTGTCAAAAAATAATTACAGTTTGGGAAGTACGGTGTGCGTACTTGCATGCTTGTCTTTTATAAATTAAGATGTGGATACTTACAGGCTGAACATTTCTGAGAACAGTTTGAGAGATATTGGGCACGGAGCAGCGTGCTTCTCTTTTATATATATAAGAAAGTATTCGAATTTAGTTAATCGGTAGATAGTCGGTACTGCTGCTACGTTATTTTTCTGATTTTATTTTATTTACGATTTTTTTAGGGTAAAATTATTTTAAATCAATTTTTTTTTATATATGTCAGTAGTGAAAGCCAGTATTATATAATACTTTCAATAAGATACATATTTCAGCTCTGAACAAAAAATTGTACTGACATATTAAGTCTTAATTTAAGTTATATTCGATTCTATCATTAGCTAGCTCAAGATAAAATTTAGTAATTATTGCTAGATCTTTAATTATTATTACATAAGCTAAATAGTGGATTCACAACTTATTCTTCTATACAAAACTCTATTGCTTCTGGTTGGTGTGCTTTTTCGTGATATAAAATTAGGCGACAAGCTAATGAACCAAAAATTTTTTTCTCAGTGTAGCCGACATACTCACACTTGCACTATTGTAATGATTAAGTGCGTGCGGCAACTTTTTTTTGCTCACTCTTCGAAAGCCTGTCATTTGACAGCTTGTCCTTTCCTGAACAGAGGCTTAATATTTTTAACTCTTTCGTAAATTCATGTTGATTGAACAATTTAATGTTGTTCGATTTAATAACATGACAGTGATGCTTAAGAATGTTTTGCAACAAACACTTACTCAAGTGCATTAAATTTGCATGTTTTACACATGGAAATAATCATAATCTATTTAAAGCCTATTTAAAGATTATCGAATAAATAACGTTCAATAAAACTGTTTCAGACACATTTTGATATACATACAATACATATACGCTTTGTCAAACCAATCTTGGTAACAGAAGAGTTTTTCTCTCTGGAACTCTTAACAAAGCAGTTATCAAGTTCAAAAATAACTTTAAAAAAAACAGCAAAAATAAGTAAGGTAAAAATAATATAATACATAAAATATGTTTTTTTGTAGCCGCTGTGATCGGAACTTGTTTATATAACAGGTCAGAACTCTGAGCAGTATGCTACTGGATTGTGGCGCACGGTCGTTAAGGGGTTTGCATATGAACGTAAAGGTAGTTGGTTTAAGCCCTGGCGCAGACAACCAAATTTGCCCTTATTTTATTTTATTCCAATATTACAATAAAATTTTAAAATAAATCTATTCTATTTTGATCATATTTTGAGAATTGAATCTTTACTCACGTTGAGAATCACACGCACTTTCTCGGAGCTATTCATTGTGCTGAAAATTCAGAATCAAAACTTCTTTATGTTGATTCTTTCTATGACTTATGAAGTGAAGCAATAAGCTCTTTAAATGCGTTCATAGCAAATTTGTCTGTAAATGTGTAAATTTTGTCAATGCATGCCATAATCCTGCATGCATAGTCTGATATATAAATATCAAACTCCATTTGAATTAAAACAATCAAATGCGCAATCGCGAAACCATTTTCACTCAGGGAATGAAGCTAATCAAGAATATATATATACTTTTCTATACAGGCCACGCCTCCTTTTGTATGTAACAAATGTTTTAAAAATGTTTATATACCCTGACCTCTTCAGGTGTATCGTGATAACAGACTTGACACTAGCTAACTAAAATAATTAAAAAATTAAAGTTTTCTATATGGCCATGTTATTGATTATGTTGATTTTCTATGATTTAAACACAAATTCTAAATGTTTCTAAATCAAGCATGATTTAAACTATCAAAAATTTAGAATTTGTATATAAGTCATAGAAAATCAACCTAATAATGAAAAAATTTTAAATTTCCTGTATCTTCCTGGTCTAACACCTTTTTCCACATTGCACCGGTGTACAATGTATGACTTTAAAATTAGCTGTTATATGTAAAAAAGTATATGACAAGTTTCAGTAGCTGTCCAGACTTCTTGGTAGCAGTTTTTAGTCGCTTGCTGTTTCGTTTGTTTGTTTTTTTTGGGCGATCACGAATCTGTAAATACCTTACACCTGAAGAGGTCAACGTATATTGTGAAAACGTTTGTAACGCACAAAAAAGTTCAAGGCTGGTATAAAAGTGCATATATATTCTTGATCAGCGCTATTCTTTGATTGAAAAGTGATTTCGCGATTCTGCAGGTGAATGCCTTAAATGCAATTGTGCGCTTAAAATACGTTTTCTATTCAAATTCTTAGATATAGGCAAAACTATGCATACGGTTCTTTTTCTGTTAATTGGACCATACCTTTTTTAACGCATCAGTCAATCTCAATCTCCTTTTAAAGGCTTGAATAAGTAATATTTGATGTAGCCATTTCTGTTTACTCAAATTCTTTATCTTTCGTAGTTTTGAAAAGAATGGCCTTCAAAATTTCACATTTAATGCAGATTTACACCCGTGTTACTTATTTTACCTTTCCATACAGTTTCAAAAACTTATTTTTTGTCGGATAGACAATCTTTGAAATTTTAGTAAACATTTTATTGTTTGCCAATACAATTGATGGCGTAAGAATTATTTAATCATTTCTAAAAACCTTTTTTCACATTTTTGCCTATATCTCCAAAACTTGACCTGAAGCGGACTACGGACATTCATCTTCTCTGGTTTAAAAGTTGATCTTTATTTGTAAAGCTGTGTTATTGCTAAAAATTTGTATGTGTTTCGTTTAAAGTTCCTTGAGCAATTTTACAGCTCTAGGTAATTTTAGTCGGTGCTTTTATAAAAGATGTGGTATTTTTACATTCAAAAAGGTGGCATCATTATAACTGTACACAATACATGTTGCTGTCTCCTTTTTGCGTATCTTGTTGGCTTATTTTTATTTTTCTTAAAGGCCACATTCCTGCCGAAAAAGTGCTCAGTAGCTCGTTCCTGTAACAAAATCGGCTAAGTTACCTATTTGTGTGACGTCAGCCGTTATCAATCCCTAGTTACCGATTTCGTGACAACTAATGTTTCTGTACGTTTAAATCGGTAAAAACTCAGACCGTGATGAAAAGGAACAGAAATCGAGAAGAAAAGTTGCGAAATTGAATCAAATGACAAGCAGCTGTTTACTCGAATATATTATTTTAGTTGCGCTAAAACTTTATAATAAATAGGTGCTTGTCTTGTTAATAAGAAGTGAATATTTGGAATTTAAGAAAATTTATTATATTATAATGATGTGTATTAATGTTTGCGGAAATAGTCAACGATTATGAATGTAAAAAATTTTACACTTAGTGCTGTGCTGCAAAAACTTAGCAAATATATGCAACCGGGTACTTTTTCATAGCTCAAACATATACTTTTTTGATAAAATTTAAAACTTTTATGTAAATAGGCATTATTTATAAATTGCATTACCTTTAAAACTAAAACTTTTTTTAGAATAAAAAATATTTCAATCAGAAAAAAATTCGACTTATATGAAAGTAACAATTTTTAAAGGTATATTTCGAGTACTTATAACTGAATAATACACATCATTACAGACATTTGATAAATCGGTAGAATTCTCACTTGCCGCAAGGCCAGTGAGAAAAGTGATACACTGTTATCGATTCACTTTACGTACAGAAACACCTTTTTAATAGGTTCCATTGAAATGAAATCGGAACATGTGATAGCTTATCGATTTGGAACGAACGAATCGAACAGAAATCGATTCAGATATGTACAGAAACAATGCAGGTGAGAGTGACATCAGAGTGACGTCAAATCGGTAATATGAGTCGGTAACTACGATCGCAACGAGTAATAGGAAAGAGCTACAGGTAGCGAAGTAAAATAAAGTGATACTTTCTGCTGAATGGGTTTTTTTTTGTAACGTCAACCAGATGTTCACCATTCGTTGTTTTTTTTAACATCTAAAATTTGTTTATACTATTGTGAATTCGTTTCACACAAGAAATCATTAATTAACAGCTTTATTGAAGAATGATACAATGGCCGCATTTAGCGCAGACAACAGTTGGCAACTGTTGTGTAATAATTCGCTGAATGGTAAAATTTTGGTAGCGCTCAGTAAAACTGATCAGATAGCATACGCCATTTAATCGAGCGAAAAATTCTATGCTACATGAACACAACTGTTGAGCTAACTGTCAAATGCTGCTATTGACGCTGTTAAAGTAAAAAACATACAAAGAACGAACAAATTTAAGTGAGATACCTCTGCAGTTTGATTAAATTTACATAAAAATTAGATATAATTGAATAAAATCTAATTTCTGACGTGTAGAGTAGCAACACATTCAGAGAAAAACATGGCTTACTGAGGTAGCGCTACCATAACAGTTCACAACAGTTGGCTGCGCTGAATACGGCCAATAATCTTCTAATCATTAATAATTATCTCTTTTCACTTCACAGCACAACTTCAGCAACAATTAACAATTTGCAGCCATACTAAGAGCATAAGAGCACATAAGAGCATAAACAGCCCAACCAAAGTAGCATACAATTTTTTCGATACCTAAGATGGCGACCGCTCGGGGGACATGTTGTTTGAGCGTTTTATGATACATACCATTCGGCCCGAATGTTGTAGAACAGCTACATAGCGAATTTTCTGCTGAATGGGGCCAAAAATAGATTGAAAAAAGAGCTTTTGTCTCGCAGCGAAATAGAAACATTTTTTCAACACAATGGATTTGTGAATCTTGTTAGCTTTGCGCACAACCATGGTATAATTATTTTACAAGGTAGCCGTGACAGTTTTTTGGCGATTGGTAGTTGTCAAAAACAGCTAAAGGATGTTGTAGTTTGCTGATGTTGACTAGCAATGTGCTTATTTTTAACTTTCCTTTGATTCATTAAATTTATTCGCGAAGTTGATTGAAATGTTTTTAGTTTGTTGCGGTTGACTAGCTATACTTAATTCGTTGCTTATTTTTTCACTTTTCTTTCATTAATTACATAAACAGCTAATTTTGACAACTACCCATCGCCGCTCGTGAGAAAAAAGCCAGTCTACGCGGCTACCTTGTCAAATAATTGTATCATGGCGCACAACTTGTTCGGCGTTGCAAGCAGTGTTGCCAGATTTTGGAAGAGATTATTCCCTTTTTGTTCATGCATTTCAATAAGTTTTTCCCGTTTTTTCCTTATGATTTTCCCGTTTTTCCCCTTTTTTAAAGTTCAGTGTTTTATTTTAAATAGAAAGAATAACAATACAAACCTTACTAATATAATTCAATATATGCCTTACAAAATATATGCCTGCGACGGAGGGAAGACGTGATGCCCGTGTGGGTTTGATATCTACCCCGGCTTGTACTTCTCGTTAGTGGTTTGCCTAGGTAAGTTTTGTTTCTTTTTTTTTTTTGCTAAAATAGATTTAACTCACGTAAATACGTTTTCACGTATTTTTTTACAATAAAACATTAGATATAAAATTTTCGGCTATGATTTTCATATATAAAGTATTCATACACTGAGATTGTGTATCCCGGTGTTAAATCGCCATCAAGACGATTGTTTCGCCTTTGAATGAGTTAAATCATTACTTTACTTTTGGATATTTTTTTATGTGTACGAAGTTCCTTTTTTTTTACTTTTTGCATAACAGACACCGAAATATATTCTTGAAAAGCAATATTTCAAGGATTTGATTTTTCCATACATAAGATTACAAAGTTTTTTTATTTTGCAAAGTCTCAAATAAACGGACGTTTTAAGCAAACATAATGTTAGTATTATTTTTCTTAAAGCCTTATGTGTCTTCTTTAAAATCCAGTTTAAAATTTGAAATTCGGTTGCTTAGAAGTAAAGTCATAAATTGTTGTTTATTGAATTATAGTTTGACAGTTTTTCAGTACTTTTAGCTATTTAAATCGATTTTACGCCAAATAAACCTTAATAACATTGAATTTGTTCTTTGCCATTTTCTTTGGCGTGAAAAAACAAAAAAATTTCATGCACATTAAAGTCAGATTACTGCTTTAAGAACGATTTTACGAAGGAGAAACGCATGTGGTAGAAATTTATCCCGGTTTGTAGTTTACAGGTAAAAAATGAGTTTGTTGTTCTAAGGTTAAGGTGTCAACAAATTTTGCACATCTTGTGTAACTAAATTTTATAAATCAATATTTTAAGTGACCTATATTCTAAGTCGAAATATATTCAGATTTTTTAAATAAATAGGAACACAACGGAATTAATGAAGGATACGTTTTGTTTTTCTAATAGGAAAAGTCTTAATGCTCCGCTTTCGTGCCATAAATTAAATCTTGTAAAATTTCTCAGTTGTATTTACCCATTTTCCATAGTTTGCCAAGCAAAAAAAATCGAATTACTCTGAACGGAAAAAAACTACGTTTGAGCTTACAACTGATGACTATCAAAATAAATTTAAGCTATACACACAGGCTAAGTCAAATAAATAGTAATAAAATTGTATTTTAATACCAGATATTAAAAAATAATTAATGTAATTTGTTGATTTTGTGACGAAATTGCCCTTCTTGCACAAAAACGCGTTCAACCTAATTTTCCCCGTTTTTAATAGTGTTAATTTCGTTTTCCCTTTTGCATTGAAAATTCCCGCAAAACGGGGAAAGTTCCCTTTTCTGGCAACACTGGTTGTACGCAACCTTTATATTGCTCAAATAGAGCTTAAAAAGGGACAGCTTTTTTTCTCACTGAGAATAAGAATACAGAAATTGTATGGTTATGCTCTTTTAGATTTAATTAATTATTTAAATAATGATTAGCAAATTTATATAGCTTAACTTGTAAATGGGTACCATAGCTACCCAATATAAAAAAATTATAGAAATAGAGCCCACTGTTCTCTAGCTCTAAGCTGACTAATATACGTGAGTCTCCTTTTATATAATAGTATAGAAGTATAGATAGACAAACAATAAATACGACCCTGTAACTTAAAATTGTTGAAACAATTTTTGTTCCCAAACTTATTAAACTACATAACTTTTTTAGAGCTTTAAAGTTTTATATCCGTTTTCTTTCAGTTAGCCCACCTTATGAAAGTTGTTTAGAATCGAACTTATCTCCTTCTATAAAAAATTTCTTTATACAGGCATTAATATATACCAAACTACCATCTTTTGTTCAAGTTATAATTTCTGTAATCTTGCATTAAAAAAAAGAGGTTGGGGCTCAGTGGAATGTGCATTAAATAAAAAATACTAAGTCTACATACCCAAAAAATATGTATTTTCCTTTTAGTTTATTTAATCTGACAGGAAGCTCTTTGTATAAATTTATGAAATTCCTTAAATAAAGGAATATATACTTATGAAAAAGCTATTTTTGTTGCTTAACAGTAAAACTATTTGCGCTGGAGCAGGAATAACCACAACAATATTTATTTTTTTTATTTATTTGTACAGCAAAATGTTTCTCATCGTTCTCAATCAACTCGTAAAAAATTCTTCCTCATGTGATATTCTTGCATTTATAGAATGCATTTTTTGACTGATGACAAAATGGAGGAAAAAAATCACAACTGAAAACATGTCTTGTTCCTTTTATATTGGATGTTGACGATGAACGTTGATAAGATTGTTAAAAATGTTATGCAGCTCAAGAACAGAAAGCAGAAAATGCATTTTTTTGCTGTAAATTTTTTTTTTTAACAGAAAAACCAACCTGCTCCAACCTGAGCAGCTTTTATACCAATAATTCTTTTACAGCTACGTTATGGTGCTGCACGAAAAACGAACAAATTGCGTGCGCTGTAATAAAGACGATAAGCGCAACAAAAAGGAGTTGTGATAAAGTGTAGCTATAAAATATGAGCAATTTTAAAAAATAGGAACGCGTATAAAAGAATTCTATGCACAGGTTTTTTTATTGAAGGTGCCTTTTTTATTGTCAACACTGTGAAAGACAGCTCGAGATGCTAACTAAGAATTCTGTTATTCGATGATTAGATTTCATGTTTAAGGCTTAATTTTTTAAGAATATATTATTACTGATATCGATATAAAAATGGGAGGTTTTTTCTGCTGCCACGACTAAACTGTATAACTTCTTTCAGTCGTTCTCCTGTAGTTTATTTTACTGTTATACCAGATTCTTCATATAACATATTTCTGTAATTTTTATGCATACGGACTTCAGAGTTTAACAGGGAGGAAGACATGAAGATAAATGCATCGATAGTTAGATTTTGTGCAGGATCTCCACATTTATATTTTTTTTTCTACTAAAAAAACTATACGTTGCTAGTACAAAACCATTTCACTGTCAAAAATATTGATAGTTATAGCGTTCAGTTAAAATTTTGACTATAACGTTTGGTTATTAAGTTAAATACAGTGTTAAAAATAAGTTATAGCAATAAAGTTTGAAAAATTGATAAATTGTTCAATGTGAACAAAAAATTTTGCGCTGTCATTTTGTCGGGCTCTTGCATTAGATCAATAGAATTGATGATCAACAGAAAGAGCTCTTCGATGATATTAAATACGTAGATTTTGGATTAAAACTTAAATTCTTGAGATTTAAGATTATATTCGTAGTACTTGCTTCAATAACTTTTATCTTTTAACAGCGTTTTTTCCATAAATTCTGGTTTAAATTATTGAAGTTTTTTTCCATTTAATACCGGTTTTTGGAAAAAATCATTTCAGAACAAAAAGTGATTAACTGTTAAGGCTAAGTCCACGTGTGACTTACCTACACTGTCTCCAATTGACTCTTTCTCACGAAAAATATGTTTTTTTTCTCTGTACTTTCCGTCAACTTTTTAATTTTTAAGTTGTTTTATAAGAATATTAAATAAAAAAATATATGTGTGGCTGCCACGCGCGGTAGAAGTGAAACTTTAACCAACAAAATAGACATTTTAAGTGGTTAATTGATTTACTCTTTAATATAGTCTTACTAAAAAATTCCCATTACATATAATGGCTAGAGTAGATTAAATACGTTTAAATACAACTTCGAAAAGTTTAATGTAATTGTACCATCAAGTTATCATACTATATCTATCATACCATACCATCATATTATGATAATCATACCAAACCATTAACTTTTATTTCTTGTAAGAACCTTTATCCAAATATTTTAAATAGAAAAACTTCCCTCAAACTGATCATACAAAAACAAAAATACACATGTCGTTTTTAATATAGTGCGTCCACTATTTATGAGAAGACTTGTCACACAGTATTGCAAGGTTTATATGGCAGTTTTGACTTTTTGCATATTCACAAAAGACGAATTCTTGCAACTCATTTAAAAAAAAAATCTTTTCAAATGCAATCTATGGTTATTGGGGCTTATAAGAAAATGTGTTACTAACAGATTTTCCAATTTTTTCTTATTCACTAGTAAAAATTTTACTAGCAGAAATTTGTAGCTACTTTTTTCTCTGAGTTTTTTACGCTCTTGTTGTCCTCTCTCGTTGCAAGTTTGTACTTTAAAAGCTTTTCGCTTTACATGAACGCTTTACTATTAAGAACTTGTAACAATTTTTAACAACTTTGATTAACCTTTTGATGTATTAATTTTAAAAAAGTCATGTCATATTAAATGTCGTAAAATTTTTCTTAAATTTTGATGTCATTAAATATATAAATTGTATAAATTTCTTTTAAATACACAAAAAAGTTATAACGATTTTACCTGTGGGAATAACAAAATGTTGAAAAATAACCAACTAAAAATTATTTCAATTCAACTACGAAACTCACCTATACATTTAAATTTAAAGCAGTAATACATGTAGTTATTTCTTTATTTTAGTTCATAAACAAAAGGATCAGTTGCAAATTTCAATACTGAAGAAATCACTTTCGCTCTCACACATAGTCTTTGCCAGCGAAGTTTTCGATCTGGCAGTATGTTGTAGCATTTACTTTGGTAACTGAACAATCAAACGAAAATTTTAGTAAAAGTTAACTTTTGTTTGCATTGTTTAAAGCCAAAATACAATTAATTCTGTATTATAACTTAAAACACAGCTAATTTTATTAAGTTTTCAGGATCTTGAAAATTTTTCTTATATTTTCACACACAAAATCTGGGTACTCTCTTGATTTATTCGGTTACAAGTAAATTATACATTCCTATGGCTGAACTAGTGAACGTCAAGTGCAAAAAGTGTCATTATAGCTTAGCCTTTGTTTTGCTCTGTCGTTTCTTGCTCTCCGAATTGCATCTACCTGATTATTCTGCCATGCTATACGCAAGCTTTTAATTTTTTTTCTGATACGTGAATAAATATTTCAAAAAATTTTTGTTAATAAAAAATTGAATTTAAAATAAAAATGAGAAACTAGTTATTTTTAACAAATAACATTGGCAAAAATAAAGGGAATTTAATTTGAACAAACAGTTCTAAGGATACTATATAGAGCGTGAATCAAAGTAACTGTCGCACCTATATTAATAACAATTACGCAAAAAGAAGCAACACTGGAAAACATATGTTGTTTTTTTACGACTCTGACATTAATTGTACACTTATTGCATGAACCGTTTCGAAAGTTTTGTCAATAATAATAATGATATTGCGA
This sequence comes from Dichetophora obliterata, assembly GCA_963920525.1. Lineage (NCBI taxonomy): Eukaryota > Metazoa > Arthropoda > Insecta > Diptera > Sciomyzidae > Dichetophora > Dichetophora obliterata. Next base: position 167,037,006 of record OY986436.1, on the reverse strand, counting down.
AAGGAAATAATTGCAGAGATCCTACGCCGGCACGCAGATTGCAGTTCCGGCGAAAAACTCTTGTTTTTGCAAGCAAGCCACAACTCGTAAAATGATAGAGTAAACGTAGCTTGCATGGCAGATATTTCTAAAAAAAAAAACCATTGAAAGATTTCAAAATGTTTCGTCAATCATGGTTTGGGGTGCTTTCTCCAAAAAAGGTAAATTGCCCCTTCTCTTACCGAAAAAGGCGTTAAAATAATTCGGAATATTACTGAGAACATGTTTTAAAGAACTATCATATGCGGCATGCCAAACAAATTTACAGAGAGGGTCACTTTTGTTTTCAGCAAAATTCTTTTCCAGCACAAGAGGCAAAAATCGTTCACAGGTGGTGCCCTAAACCCCCTGATCTTTTATATTTGGGGTATAATGCTGAGGAAGTTAATGAACATAAACACCTGACCGTAGGTAAATTGAAGCGACGATTAATGAAAATATCAGATGATATACCTGAAAACCAGATGCGTCTTTGACAAATTGTTTTTAGTTTTTTAAAAAAAATTATTGGTGAAAGATTCGAATTTAATGATGAAGAGTTATAAAGAATGCTTAAAATGAAAACTAAAAATTTTTGTTTAATAAAGTTTACATAGTGCTTTTGATTTATGGCATTAAACAAGTGCGACAGTTACTTTGGTTCACGATGTATATACATTTATTAAAGCCAATACTTTAATGATTTAACTAACAATGTTAAATAAATAATAAATCAGTGCTTAAATGAATAAATATTTGCATTTATATTTATTTACTTTACTTCTCTATCACTTCCACTAAATAAAAGTGATATTTTATCTCAAATATCGCCTGTCGAAAGTGTTACAACATACCGGCTTTCGATAATTTCGACAACTTCGAAAATTTCGAAGTTACATGTTGCTACAGAATTTGCTAGCCAGAATTTGCTAAGTGCGACTGCATCACTGTCTGATCAGCAGAGTGCATAAACTTACAGCCCTATTCTGGCAGCTTAACTAAGCTCACCACATTAACAAAATAGTTAATATTAACTATTTGTTAAGGTTTCGTATTCTGCTGCAACTTTAAAAGCTCTTTTCTTTACAATTTTGTTAATAACAGAAAGAGTCTTAACAACGAATGAAATGTATGTGCTTAGATAGAAAATTGTTGTGAAAATAATAAAAAAATACAAATTTAAATATAATATTGAGTTTAAATACATTAAACTGAAAAATGAAAGAATTTTTTACTTATTTTAAGTGTTGATAATGAAATCTTTCAGTAGCCGTGGCAAATTTTTCAAGCGCTTGCAAAGTCACAAGCTGCACTCGAAGCATCTGTTTATATAGCGCATCTCTTCTTTCAACAGGCATATCGATTTTCACCATGCATGGTGAACTTTAAAAGCTTTTTAAGCTTTTATGTTGTTAATGATTTTTAAGAATACGAACATTTACATAACATAACAAGCAGCTTAACAAGAGCTCCTTAACTATTTCTTGTTAAGTTAACAACCAGAATAGGGCTGTTAGTCGTTACTCAAACTACAATCTATTGATTCAAATGTTAAAAGCTTTTTGAATTCGCTTATCAATTAGAAAGCTCACTTCACATAACAGAATATTCCTGATAACATATGACTTTACAGAGATCAAGCATCTAGGCATATTCACCACGTTACATCGTTTCATCGGTTTAACTACCCTTTTAATTCGCCGTATTGCTTTGCGGCTAACGAAATTTCACTTCAATAACATAATTAAAAACCATAATGATTTCAGTAGTTCATATTGTTATCACATTAAAAAATAAAGTCCAATGTGCATACTACATATAATCGTGACTTACACTACACGATAGGAGCTATAGAAAAGGTATCTGATAGGTATCTTATAAGTGTAATATCTTCGAAAGATTTAAAATCGTATTTATAATTATTTAAAAAAAAACATTTAAAAAGTTTCTATATACTAATTTAGTTCAATTAAATTGCAATATTTAAACCACGTTTGTAAAATTTACAACTTGAGAAAATTACCCAATGTTACCACATTTTCAAAAAAAAAAAAAAAGGTAGCCAATGTGTGCTAAATGCAATTATGTAATTTACATACAATGACAGATACACAAATATCATCTATATATAGATATACCTTAAGAGAAAATAAATAGAACATATTTATGCATATTGCACTTTGTTCATTTGAGCCTATTAATTCGAAGAGTGCTTTCTATACTTTCATTAGTCTTTTGAACTATTTGTGTATATAATGCAAGCGAACCTAAATGAACCGTTTGGTATTTAAATACTTATGGCATTTTTTAACGATCGTTAGACTATTTAGTTTATAGTCTCACGAATTCCATTAATAAAGCTCCCGATACCGCGTGTCCACTAAAAACACTAAGGGGGAAGAAAAAGCCACCCTGGTGGAATAAAGGAATCGAGGAGCTCCGAAATAAGTCCATTCATCACAAAGACAATTCTGGAGGATATTTTGTGAAAATGTAACACAAACCTCAGAGGCGTCAAGGCTTAGAAAAATTCTAGCTACGGTTCTCTCCAATCCAAGCTTTTTTTTAGACTGAGCCAACGCTCAGGGGATAAAGCTATAAGTGCATAAGCATTGTGTTGATTCGGAAGTTGGGTGATAGTAAGTTGGAGGGTTGATAGACGAAGTAGTGTTGGTGAAGATTTGTTTTAAATTTGCACAACTCAAAACTGCCGGGAAACACGCTCGCAGGGAGACTATTCCACAACCTTACCGTGCGACTAAAAAACGAATTATCTCGGTAATGCGAGGTTCTATTGGACATCAAGGCAATAGTAAAGGGGTGGGCTTGAACAGCTGCCCAAGTGGACCTGAAAAACACACAAGCTGGTGGCGTCAGGCCATGTATCTCTCTTGAACACTTCCCATGGTAGTACCTATACAGAAGGTTTAGGCAACCAACATTGCGTCGATGCCCAAGAGAGTTGAGGGAGGACGAAATACTTTCATACCCTATCAAATATATCGCACGACGTTGAATTCGATAATTCCAGAAGCTCCAAATTAGATCTTGAATCCCCTGCCCAAACGTGTGAATTGTACTCCATTTTCGGTCTAATATATGAGGTGTAAATCATGCGAAGATCAGCTGAAGTGAAATATTTCTGCACCGTTTTAAAAAACCTAGGCACTTGCCTGCGTCTTTCGACACATCGAAAATATGATCATTCCAGAACGATATGCCCAGAACGTCAAGAGCGGCTGATTCCACAAGATCCACACCATTCATACTGAGGGGAGCTAGGAGGCAATCCATCCGCTTGTGGGTTAACAGGCAGCACTGAGTCTTGCTTGCATTGAATTCTACTCTATTAGCAAGATCCCATTCGGAGATATTTTGCAGATCATTAAGGAGTGTGTCATTCATGTTTTGCCTTTTTCTATCAGTCTCCATATAGCTTGGACTTTTTTAAATGAATATGAATGACAAATGCTACTGTCGTCCGCAAACGAATGTATTGGGTTATGCGTCAACTACAGAAGTTCGTTGATAAAAACCAGAAACAAGGTTGGTGTCAAAACTAAACCCTGCGGTACTCCTGCGTTAATGGCGTGCTCCTCGGACGAAATACCGTCAACTACGACTCGAATCATTCTTTCCTTCAGGAAACATTTCATCCATTGAACAACGCTCCAACCAAAAGCATATGCTACAAGTTTCGACACGAGCGCTTTATGCCACACTCAGTCAAACGCTTTTTAAATATCTAGAGCAACAAACCTGCTCTCGGCGAAAAAGTTAATGCATTGATTACATTCTTCGGTTAAGAACGCCATTAGATCACCAGTAGAGCGAGCCCTACGGAAACCATATTGACGTTCACTAAGCAGTTGGCTGAGCTCCAGATAGTTCATGATATTTAAGTTTATTATATTATGCTATATCGCAATGGGTCGGTAATTTGCAGGGTTAGTGGCATCGCCCTTTTTTGGTACCGGCTATACATTTTCCACCTTCCAACAAGATGAAAATACTCCTGTTCTATAGGAGATGTTTAAAATGTTGCGCAAAGGCCGAGACAGCGAAGAAGCATATATTTTAAGCACAATTGACGGTATGTCATCAGGGCCAGAGGCTTTTTTTTACGTTGAGATTTGTAAGGACGCTTTTAACTGCTCTCGTTCGAAAGTATATCTCCTGCATTGCAGAAGATCCACCCCCAACAAAGGGCAGTGGCTGAAACTTTTCGAGGTATAAAAATTGAATTACAGCGATTCCTTGCCTCGATGCGAAGTCTTTTAGTATCAGTATTCTTGTTAGAACGCCAATTCTGAAAGGCTTCCTCTTTGGACCTGACTGCAATCCTGCAAGTCTCATTAAACCATGAGTGGTCTTTTGGTGTAATGCTTCCCATCTTATTGGGAATGAAAGACCGCATACCCAATAAAATAATTTCTTGTACCAAGACAGCCGCGGCATTCACATTTCTATCAGCGAAACATAATTTCCAATTGAAGTTGCGATAAAAATTATTTAACGAAGTCCAATTTGCCTTTCCATAAAACCATGCAGTCCTCTTCGGGGCTTTAGGGGTAGAAGTGCAGGGGTTAGAATATGGAAAAACAGCGGAGATGGTACAATGGTCCGAGTTACCAAGAGGTTAACAAATATACACTCACGTCATATTTTTCATGATGTGAAGTCAGAAAAAGGTCAAGGGTATTATGGCTATGCATATCACTTTGAGGAAAAAAAGTGGGTTCCTTCACTAGTTCCTTCATTGGTTCGATTCAGAAAATAGCTCAACATATAGAGCGAGAGTCCAGTTTGTTAAAAGTGGGCTCTCTTCCTAGATTCGGGCTTCTTTAAATAATACAAAAATGCAGTTAGTGAGAGCGAAGCCTGAACCTAACCCACATTGAGCTAAACTCTGGATCGGTCACATCAGACTCCTCTCAAACTGGTATGCTACATCCGTTCTTATAAAAAGCACGATGCCCCTATGCAAAGAAAACAATGGCAGTAAGCGATACCCAGGTATATGAAAATCCAGTGCATCTGCATCCTCGGCCACCTGGGTCTCGCCCAGTGCCATTATTTGAGACCTTTGAAGAGTATAATGTACATATACCGAGAAAAAATTCACTCTCAGTCCACGAATATTGCAAAAATACATGCGAAAATTACCCGATATTTCCGCACCATGCAAACTTTAAGCTAATAAGGGCATATAAGGTAATTAGTTACGGCTGCAAGTAGGGCTGGCAGGTCACGACTTTCACGCGGGTTGTCCCGATTTTCAGCCTAAAAATGTGCGTCCCGCGATGACCTTAGGCCCCTATTATGTATTACAACTCAACTTAAGTTGACTAGATTCAACTAATTTTTTTTCGTATAACTTGTTACATACATTTCAGTTGAACTACGTTTGAAAATTCTTAATAGATGGTAGCAAACTACATGGTTCAATTAAAATATATGTAATACGTTATATGAAAAAAATGTAGTTGAAGCGAGTCAACATCGCATACCATCGCATACATAATACGTACATAATAGGGGCCGCGGGACTTTTTAAGAATTTATTCTATGTTTTTACTAAATTTGTACAGATATTTTTCTTTACTTACAGTTTTTGCGTGTTCATTTGAATAGCAGCCAGAGGCAGTTCAAGAGCTGCCAATAAAACTTGAAAAACGCACTGTTTGGTGTGGTTTTATTTCCTTGAGTAATAAAATATATTTTTTAAAGCTACATATCGCTCTTTTTATTCAAAGAAGTTTACTCAAAGAAATCGATTTTCAGTAAACGAATTTTAAGTTTTTTTTTATTCTCAGCGTCTCAGTAAACAAAGTGCTTCCAAAAGACGCTAAAGAGGAAGGAAAAGTCTATCCTTAAATTCCATCCCTTCCACTTTCATACCCAGAAGGCAATCTTTAAACACATGCATGTCAATGGGAGGAATGCTTTCCTTAGTCTTCTCTAGAAATGCTTCTAGGACTTTTTCAATGGAAGATTTCTTTCAGCCCTTCAATCAAAGGATTCTAATAGGTGTTTTTCAGGAGAACTTTAAGAAGGCATTAAATGGACTGGAATGGTTTTTGTGGTTTGGGGGTTAAAAAATCCCTGGGAAATATCCCTTTTCTCGACATTCTAGACTAGTGATTTTGGTGATGGAAATGAAAAGTGTTGGGGTTTTGTGAGAGTTTAAAAAAATTACACGTAAAATATCCTTTTTCCCGATTTTCAAAGCATTTTGGTGTTGTAAGTAGTAAGTTGTTGGGTTTCTTTGGGGGTTTAGAAAATCCCACGGAAAATATCTAAAACATATATTATAATTATATTTTATTTTTGTTCTTTAATTGAATTGAAATGCCATTTGAATGTCTTCCAGAAGAATTTTATAAAAATGCCACTTGAAAGAACTTCTTTATAAGGCTAAAAAGAAGCACAGTTTGATACATAGGATGTCTTCTGGAAGCAGTGTCCGTAAGAATGCATGTCACATTTGCATCAAAAATTTTGCTGGGGTACTGAAATATTGATAGACACATTTTCCTCTATCGCGAAAGGTAAATAAGATATCGTTATCGTTCACACAATTAAAATTGCTCTATGACAAGTATTTCTATGTACTTAACTAAGAAATTGCATGTTTTTGAGTTGGGGCGTTACTGAAAACAACGAGCGACATACATGCATCTTTTTCCCGATTTTTTTTCTTATGTCCCGATTTATTTTTTGTAAAATCCCGATTTTTAAAAAAAAACCTGGCAGCCCTAGCTGCAATAGAGCTGCACAACATGAGCAATATAAAAAGTACTGAAGCAATTGTTATGCCTTTACTTCAGCACAATGCAGCCCACTGTGCAACCTTATCTACAGACGTAACTAATTAGAGAGGATAGTGAAATTAATGGAAACGAAAACAAAAACAATTACTTACACAGTGAGGAGCATAGAAAAGCCCCTCGCGTGGTCGGCAAAAAAAAACATCAATGCTGTCCAGCGATGTTGATGCAGCAGCTGGAGGCTTTCTCCAAAACCGGTTTTGCTGTTCTGGGTAGCAAATGGTGATGCTATGTTGTTATTGTTGTTGATTATTTTTATTTATTCTAAATATTTTATTCATTTTGTTAATTTTAACACATTTAACATTTAATTTTAAAACTTTTTGGACATTTAAATAAACCAAATAGAAAAAACACGACGAAACATATAACATAAGACGCGGTGCATTATAAAAGAAAACAACACAATTAATAAGTTTAATTTAAATATATGACTGAAACGGACGGACGTATGTCAAGACACAACGAATTCACAAACGCAACTGAAAAACAAGCTTCATGAAAAAGGAAGATGGTTCTTAAACCACCAACAGTGTGGAATCTCTGAATGTTTTAGTTTATATTTTTAGAAGATCACTTCCCATCTGTGAACAAATCCCTGGAAATACTCACACAAACAGAGCTCGAATGGGCAATCAGTAGCTTCAAGCTATTAATCATGATCAAATGGTCAAAGCTCCCATTGAAATTCAAATGTAGTATGGCATCATTACACAGTGTCTACATTTATAATATTTGGCTGCATGTGAACTGTCAAATTGAATTTCATGATATCCAGATTTGCTGCTATAATATTTAGGTGGACACTTCATCTCATGAAATTTCATTTCATTTCAATTGTACAAAAACATGCAATAATAATAGATTTTAGCTACAACAGCTTTTTTGCACTTTCTCCGCATTAGATTATCTTAAGAACCAGCCCAAATAACATTAATATATCTCAATAATATCGACAAGAGTGGTCCAGAACAATCTGAAGTGAGAAATATTTACCCACCATAATATGGGTTGGGCTCAGGGACAACACAAGAAATAACAACTAAGCATGCGTTTACATAGATGTAATCATTCATTGTTTTCAATCTGCTTTTGAGTTGACCTTTCGATAAGTTAACATCAAAAAAGCTACAGCTGTTAACAAAGGTACTCATGCGATGTAAAGGAGCAGTAGCCATATAATTTGTTATAATAAAAGGTAAGTATATTAAATTGTTAGCATTTCTACTGCTTCTACGGTTACTGTAAAAATTTATAAGAGTTAGGAGTTCTGGTGAATCGAATACACCAGTTATGAGTTTGTGTAAATAGACGATATTTGCAGACTTCCTTCTCTCATTTAGTTTTAAACGATCCTCATAAGGAGGAAGGTTTATAGTGTCAAATCCACTTAAGCCCCTTAGAGCAAACCGAACAATACGTTTTTGGGTTCTCTCTATACGTTCAATTTGTACATTGTAACTTGGGGACCAAACTTGACTTGCATACTCTAAGTGAGGTCGCACAATTGCATAATGCAGAGTTGTAGTTGTGATCATACTATTAAATTCTTTGGCCCAGCGTTTTATAAACCCGAGTATAGAAGATGCTTTTTTACAAATGTAATCAAAATGAACGTTAAACTATAGCTTAGAATCCATATACCAAAATCTTTGACAGCATCTACACGACTTAAAGCAGTATCTTTTATCTTATAATCAAAAATTAAATGATTCCTTTTTCGCGAAAAGGTCATAGTTTGGTATTTATCTGGATTAAGAAACATATTGTTTTTAGAACACCAAACTTCAAAGGATTTTAAATCAGACTGGAGTAGAACTGAATTGTCTTTAGAATCTACTGTTCTGTATATTTTCATATCATTTGCATAAATGAGCAGATGAGAGTATTTGGTGATGTGGGTTACATCATTAATGGCTAAAATAAACAGAAGTGGACCAAGGTGGCTATCTTGAGGAACACCTGATGCAGCAATAAATTCAGCAGACAATACACCTCGTAATCGTATTTGATAAGATCGCTCTGTCAGATACGATTGAATCCAGCTTACAAAAAATTGTGGGAAACCCATTAACTTTAGTTTAAATAGAATTAAGTTGTGTGGCAGTTTATCAAATGCTTTACTAAAATCAGTGTAAATACAATCGACCTGGTTACCTGAATAAAATGAATTTAAGTAAAATCGACGAGAGTTCCGCGATAGGCCTGTAGTTGTTTATATCGTTCTTACAACCTTTTTTATAAATAGGACTTATAAAAGATTTTTTCCAAAAAAGTGGAAAAATACTATCGCTAATTGATTTATTGAATAACATGGACAGTGGTTGACTTAGAACGGAACCGCATCGTGTTAACACTGCGGCAGGAATTCCATCAGGTCCAGCATTAAAATCCTCATCGATCAATACAAAATACTTTAAAATATCCTTTGAAGTAAAGGATATAGAATCCAACGAAACCCTGAGTGTAGAGTTCATATATTCAAAGTACTCTTCATCAGGACTAAAAGAGTCTGAACGAAATGACTCTTTAAAGAGATTGGCAAATAGACCACAAATTACGGCGGGATCGTCAGTAAATCCGTCAGAGGTTTTAAATGATGAAGGGAATCCATAAGATTATTTTTTGGTGTTTATGAAACCCCAGAATTTCTTTGGATCAAAGAATATTTTCAGCTTAATACTGTCTTGATAATTTTGATATAAGGTAGCTGAGCAATTTTCAAAATCCAGAAACAAACGCTTATAGATTTCTAGGTCATTCAAGTCTAAGCTACAGACATATTTTTTTCCATGCCCTATTTCTGCTGTTGCGAAGAATCTTTAACTCCTTTGTGTACCAGGGGTAAGCACAATTTTTCGTAAATTTGAGGCTATACGGCACGGACAGAGAAAACATAGCAAAGATTTCCATATAAAAAAAGTTAATTGAATCACCAAGAGTGTTATTATTAACATATTCTAAAATTACATGAAGTTTACTTTGTAGTAAATGATTCAATTTCTAAAAGTCAGATTTTTTAAAATTGAATTCATAAACTTTATCTATTGAGCTAAACTTTATATTATCCCTGTCTGATTTGTACCATATGCTCAATGGTGGATGGTATTCATCAACAGCAGTCAAAGCATGAGGGGCCCTCTCAACAATCACATTGTTACTGTCTGTAGTTAAGACCAGGTCAAGAAGTCTTTCACGACTATTATAAATATAACTCACTTGTTGTAAGTCAGAACATTTATTATCAACAAATATATGCTCTTGGCGTGTCTTCGAATTAGATGCACAAAAATTTGTATCATCGTCAGAAGATTCCCATTTCAAGTAAGGCAGATTAAAATCACCTAACAATAATATGACGTCATTAACGTCAATTATGCTTATAACGTATTCTATCCGCAAGGCTTGCATAAACTTCTACACTGCTCTTAGGAGGAACGTATGCACGTTCTTATGAGGAATAAGATATACATTAGAATTGCAATGTACAACCTTAACGCAAATAAGTTCGATGTTAGCAGAGCAGAGAATAACAGTAATGGAACTAACGAAGGAGTTCCTTACAGCTAACAGACACCTCCACCGACAGCACAAGTATTGTCAGCGTGTCTATCTCTTCTATAAACTTCAAAACTGTTATCAAACAATTCTAAATCAGTAATGCTTCCGTTTAACCAAGTTTCAGTCAATGTGATAATATCCTCAGAGAAATTCTGAGACATTAAAAAGATGTCTCGCGTCTTAGAGCGTAATCCCCTTAAATTTTGATAGTAAAGGTATAGCCTTTTCAGTTTTTTTGGGATTGACGAGCAGCTTGAGTCGTCCCTCTAGACTTATTCTTAAGCTGAAACTCTGTAACGAGTATATTCTCAGTCCACAAATTGTTTAGAACAGTTGCAAACTCTTCAGCTGGAACTGTAAGAATAAAGGAAGCATGGGAAGGTTTATTACATATTTCTTTGCATGAACAAAATGCATTTTGACTCAATTATGTTTGATAAAGGTAAATACGTTTTCAACATTTGTGTCGAGCTGAAGACGTGAAATAAATAAATTTTTTTCTCGACACTGCCCTTAAGCTTGATAGATTTCTAGGCTCAATAGGAGTCAAAACTAAACTATAAGTCAAAGAAAGAATGTTAGAAGGTGACGAGGAAGTAACTGGAGTGTTCCTGTTCAAAAGCGGTGCTGAGGGCTGCTTGGCCTGAGAAATAGATCCAGGTGATTTTCATTTCTTATTATTTTTTTTATTTTTTCTCTTTTTTTTTAGGTAATGTGGTCTTCTGATGAAAGGATTGTTTGTGTCCCGAAAGAAACAGTCTGTGACAAAGAAAGCGGGATATTTTCCGAAATGGAATTTTCATCATAGACGCTGGTACTGGGTGCGGCCCTAACTTCACTAATAAATGTTACAATTTCTCAAAATTTGTTGTTTAACGAATTAAGACTTTCCCCAAAAAGCTTAATTTTTGAATAGAGTTCATCTGGGGAAAGTGCCCTACACGAAGCACAGTACCAGCGAAGACCTGATCGCAGAGATTTTAATTCGTCAAGGCATGACTTGGAAATACCGGCACAAGATGCATGAAATATTTGCTCCCATGGACAAGAACAGCTGAACATGGGGTTCAGAATGTTTTGGCTTTTGCAAAGATCGTCTAAAGAACAAGCAATGATATTTTCTGCAGAAAAATAATCCGTTTTTAATTTTTTAAAAAATGAGCAGATGCAATAGTGCTTTTAGGGTTATTTTATTTAGGCAATGTGTACACAGTTTAGTAGAAAACAAAAAACAACAACAACACTCACTGAGCTGAAGATAAATAAATCAGCGCACAAAGAAGAAACTAAAACACAGCAAGCATGCAAAAACAACAACACTGCATTAACTAAATAAGTTAAACAAAGTTCAAATGCAAGAATTAAACTTACACAACTTAAATGCACAATTATTATTTAATGGAACAGTTGTATACTAATGTTATTAGTATAGTACAATATAATACTTAAGTAATTACGATATTGAACTATTTTAATACACTTACTTACTTACTTAGTTGGCGCTACAACCGTATGTCGGTCTTGGCCTCATCTAAGAATTTGCGCCAGCCATTTCTGTCTTTCGCTTGCTGGCGCCAGTTGGAAATTCCAAGCTTCGTCAGGTTGTCCTCTACTTGGTCTTTCCAACGAAGATGCGGTCGTCCTCTTCTGCGTTGACCGCCGCTGGGTACCGAATCGAATGTTTTCTTCACTGGAGCATCGTCTTTCATGCGCTGAACATGACCAAGCCAGCGAAGCCGCTCGATTTTAATGCGCTTGACTATGTCGATGTCAGCGTACAGCTCATACAGTTCATTATTCCACCGTATTCGGTACTCGCCATTGACGCAGATTGGTCCGTAGATCTTACGAAGAATCTTTCTCTCGAATGCTCCTAAAGTCTTTTCATCTAAATTGCTCAGCGTCCAGGTTTGTGATGCGTAAAGTAGGACGGGCATGATGAGCGATTTATAGAGCGTGATTTTCGTTCGTCGAGAGAGGGCTCTGCTTCTCAATTGCCTACTGAGCCCAAAGTAACACCTGTTGGCAAGAGTTATTCTTCGTTTGATCTCAATGCTGATGTCGTTGGTTGAATTAATGCTGGATCCCAGATAAACGAAGTTCTTCACAACCTCGAAGGAGGTATTGTCAACGGTAACGTGGGTTCCAAGACGCTGGGACTGTTTGTTTGTTGACACTAAGTATTTCGTCTTATCTGCATTCACTGACAGACCCATTCGACTTAACTCTCTTTCTAATCTGGAAAATGCTGCACTGACTTCGCGCGTATTATGGCCAATGATATCTATGTCATCAGCATACGCAAGCAGCATAACACTCTTGTAGAATATTGTGCCACTACGTCTCAGATCAGCAGCTCGGATGATCTTTTCCATCATTAGGTTAAAAAAGTCGCACGATAAGGAATCACCTTGTCTGAAACCTCGTTTGGTAATAAATGGTGGGGAGAGGTCCTTCCCGATTTTAACTGCGCTGCTGGTGTTGCTCAGTGTCATCCTGCAAAGTCGTATTAGTTTTGCAGGAATACCAAATTCAGACATGGTGGAGTACAGGTGCTTCCTTATTGGGCTGTCGAAGGCGGCTTTGTAGTCGACAAAAAGATGGTGGGTGTCGACTTGTTTTTCTTGAGTCTTCTCCAAGATTTGTCGTAGCGTGAAAATCTGGTCGATGGTGGACTTTCCAGGTCTGAAGCCACACTGATAAGGTCCGATCAGTTCGTTTACAATGGGCTTCAATCTTTCACATAAAACGCTCGACAGGACCTTATATGCGATATTAAGAAGGCTTATCCCACGGTAATTGGCACAGATAGTGGGATCGCCTTCCTTGTGGATTGGGCAGAGCACACTGAGATTCCAATCGTTCGGAATGCATTCTTCCGACCATATTCTGCATAGAAGCTCGTGAATGTATATAAGTAGAGCTTCGCCTCCGTTCTTAAACAGCTCAGCAGGTAAGCCATCAGCTCCCGCGGCTTTGTTATTTTTAAGCCGAGCTATAGCTGTCAGAACTTCATCATAGTCGGGCAGCGGAACCTCGACGCTGTCATCCGCAATTGGGGTTTCCGGAATATCATCTCTATTGGCGGGATTGTTGTCAGCGTCGCCATTTAGAAGCTTAGAGAAGTGTTCCCTCCATAACGTCAGTGTACTCTGGACATCTGTCACTAGATTCCCGTTTTCATCCTTGCAGGAAGAGGCCCCGGTTTTAAAACCATCGGCAAGGCGTCTTATTTTTTCGAAAAATTTTCGGGCCTCATTCCTGTCACCATACATCTCAATCTTCTCCTGCTCGCGCTTTTCTGCCTCTCTTTTTTTCCGCCTGAAAATATGTCTCTCTTCCCTCCTCTTTTCTTTGTATCGCTCCTTAGCAGCGCGCGTTACAACCGACTGCAGGGTGGCTTTGTAGGCGGCGTCTTTCTCTGCAGTGGCGTCGCGACACTCCTGGTCGTACTACTGGTTTCGGCGAGGGCGTTGGTAGCCAATCACCTCTTCAGCAGCCGCACGCATGGAGTTGGAAATGTGTGTCCACTGCGCGCATATATCATCGATTGGAGGAGTGCTTTGAAGCAGGAGTGAGAGTCGAGTGGCGAAAGCATCGGTTGTCTGTTTCGATTGCAGCTTGTCGACGTCTAGCTTTCTCTGTGTAGGGTTGCGTGTATTCTTAGCTGCGCACAGACGTGTACGGATCTTGGCTGCAACAAGATAGTGATCCGAGTCAATGTTTGCACCACGGATCGTGCGTACATCCAATACACTGGAAGAGTGCCTTCCGTCGATCAAAACGTGATCAATTTGATTTTTTGTTTTTTGATCAGGGGACATCCAGGTGGCTTTATGAATATTGAGATGCTTGAATCTAGTGCTACTTACGACCATGTTTCGTGCTGCGGCGAAGTCAATCAGCCTCATTCCGTTATCGGAGGTGTTGTCGTGGAGGCTGAACTTTCCGACCGTTGGACCAAAAATATTTTCCTTGCCCACCTTAGCGTTGAAGTCACCAAGCACGATTTTTACGTCGTGGCGGGGGCAGCGCTCGTAAGCATTTTCAAGGCGCTCGTAGAAAATTTCCTTTATCTCATCGTCCTTGTCTTCTGTCGGAGCGTGCGCACATATTAGGCTTATATTGAAAAACCTAACCTTGATGCGGATTATGGCAAGTCGTTCGTTCACAGGTGTGAATCGCAGGACGTGGGGCCGTAGTCTCTTGCCAACTACAAATCCGCATCCAAACTCGTGCTTCTCTGCATGGCCGCTGTAGTAGATATCACAGGGTGCATGCCGAATGCAACCCTGTCCCTTCCATCGCATTTCTTGGATAGCAGTGATATCAGCTTTGTATCTTTCCAAGACATCAGTCAGTTGGATAGAGGCACCTTCCCAATTAAGGGTTCGGACATTCCAGGTGCATATCCGTAAATCATTATCAGTTTTTCGTTTGCGGTAGTCGTCATCAGATTTGGGGATCAGTTTTCTTCTATTCTTTTGTGATTTCATTGAAATGGGTTTTTACGGGTGGGCTTCAAACCCGACGCACAACCTATTTTAAGCCTAGGGAGGCCCGCCGCTCAGATTAGCCGCCAAACTAACAGTTGTCAGTTTTGACGTTGCCCAGGAAACACCACGTGGAGGTTTGAGTCGACTTGAGGCGATTTCACATAGATTATGCTGGCCTCGCCAGGTTGCCAGACAGTCAGACATGTTACATTGATCCATCGCCCCCAGTCTCCCATTTTAATACACTCACGAATATAATAAACAAAGGCTTTTACATACCACGATACAACACAACCGACACCAACTAATAGACGAGATCAACTGATCTCAAGTTAATTAAAGTCATAATTTCTTCCATTCATCATTCCATTTCATGTCTTTCCACTTTTTTAATGCTTTTGCAATATTTTTTCCTTGAAAGGTTTTTACAAGAGTGACATTTACTGAATTTAATAATGACTTTACATATCATAATGACGCTGCTATTTAGACGGCACAAAAAAGTGACTTGCCCAGAGCTTTGTCACCACGTTTCATTATATTTTGGCAACTTTCTTTTTCATAAAGATTTGACCAGCAAAGAAGCCGTTAACATGAATGACAAAATTTATAATTCTCAAATACTGACAAAGCAAAGAAGTTAAAAGTTATTTTACAAATGGAAGACAGCAAAATAAAAGCTGTTGCTTATTTAGCATATTTATTAATTGAAGAGGACGAATAGGAAGAAGAACCTTTTGCGCTTTCGCGACCTGCCAGAAGTTTCCACTAGAAAATCCACTATCTTCTGAAAAATACTGGCTGGGTTCACTTAAAAAAAGAAATGAGATTAAATATTGATTATGATTATTATTTTCTTTAAACTCTTTAAATTTATACTAGCCAGTCCATTTTTAAGCAAACAGTTAAATTTCTAGAAACAGTTTAACGCACTCTGTCAGTAAAGAATGAACTTTTTCATTTTTTCTGTAAGCTGGTCACTATGAGAGTAGACGGGTTTACACGATGTCATTTAAGTGACAAAACTAATGACATCTGATTTTAATAATTATTTTATGACTGAAATAATGAAACAAAATAACATCATTTACACGATAATGGCACTTAATTATGTAAAAAATGACAAATATCTCACTCGTGTAAATGAGGCATTACATATTTTACTGAAAAATGACAGCTCATCTCATGAAATATTTCTCAATAAATATTTCAAGAGATAAATTTCATGATATGAGCAATTTCATGATATGAGCAGTCTACACTTACGATATTGCTCATGAGATTCAATTTGACAGTTCGCATGTAATAAAATATTGAAAGTGTAGATACTGTGTTAAGGAGCGGCTTTTGTTGATCTACCAAAGTTGCCTTTACCTAAATCACATTCCCAAACGTTGGCGTAGTGTGAAGGTTATCTTTATACCTAAGGCAGGCAAAAGCTCACACGTAAACCTCAAAGACCCTTTGAGCAATTAGTCTCTCATCTTTTCTTCTAAAAATCCTCGAAAATGAATCGACATTCACTTGTGATTCAAGATAGAAAAGAAACACAACATGCTTACACCAAAGGCGAATCCGTGGAAGCAGCTCTCCACCTCTAAATTTCCATCATTGAAAAATCCCTCTTTCAGAAGGAATATACAAGGACAGCTTTTATTGATATAGAAAGGGCCTTTAATAACGTCTTAGCAAGAGCTATCACAAATGCGCTAACGGAGCTTGTGGTGGATGCAAGCGCGTCAGAAGCTAATTTCATATGGGGGGAAGTACAAATTGGGGGGCAAAAAAATCACCAAAATTTCTTAAAAGAAACATGAATATGAATAAACAAATTTTTTATTTTAGTTTCTAAATAAATATAAAACTAAATAAAAATATTAAAATTTCATCATTCTTAAAAGTTTTTCCAATTTCGATATTAGAGATCATTTTTTAAAGGATCTTCCATATGGTAATATGAAAATATAAGAAATAATTGTTGCTTTTATAAAGCAAGACTAGGTATATCTTAACATGGTTTAAATGCAATAAGGTACAAAAAATTATATCAATTTAAATTCTTCCAAAATGTTTCTTTCTGTCCTTGCGAGAAACAAACTCTTTCACCACCTCTATCGAATTCAATTCTTCGGTCTTATCTTTGTGAATGTGTATAAGTGCTGCATGAGTGAGTCGTTTCTGTGTCATAGTTGCTCGAAGATACGTTTTAAGTCGTCTTAGTGCACTAAAAGGACGCTCAGATGAAGCTACTGATGCAGGCACAGTCAAAACCAAAGCAACAAGTTTTTCAACTTCATTTAATAGTTTTTTCAGTGTATCCGAATTTTTTTCAAATTGGAATTGCAGTAAATACCCTACATTTTTTTTTATCTCTTTGCAAACAAAGAAAAAGAAAATGGTTATCCGAAAGCATGCTTATGAAGAGGAGAGAAAGAAGAGCAAAATATTTAATACAAAAATATTATCGTTGTAAAAACAACTGATATTTTGAATAACTTTTGAAGTTTTCTTTTTAAATTGTGTATCGAGCTTAATAAGTGGGGGGGGGGGCAACTGCCCCTTGTCCCCCGCTTGCTACGCCAATGGGTGGATGCCGCACTAATAGCACTGATACATAAAATGCTGATAGGCAGGATTATAAGTACAAATTTTGGATCGGCATCCGCGTTAAGATCTGTACCAAGGCGAACCCCTCAAGAAGGGCTTCTCTCGCCGTCACTTGAGGAGTTCAGGGTGATAGCTTATGCCGATGACGTTGCGATTGTTACGTCTGGAAAATACATATCTACTCTTTGAGACATTATGCAAAATTGTCTCAATGCTATAGTCAACTGGGCTATCAGCTGTGGGCTCAGCATAAACCCTAATAAAATGGAGTTAATGATTTTCACCAGAAAACACAATTAGCCTCTAATCAGTCCTTATAAACTGGGAAGTACAAGACTTAGCTTCTCAGATCAAGCAAAATAATTAGACTCCATACTAGATAGAAAACTAAACTGGAAGGCCAATATTCTGCTCAAGAGAGTAAAAAAAGCGAATATTGCCTCGTATTCATGCAAAAAGGTGGGCAGCAAATGGGGTTTATAACCAAGTGTTACTCATTGGCTATTTATAGCAGTTATATAGCCTCTTACTATATGGTATGGTGCTATCGTCTGGTGGCATGCACACGACAAACAGACTCACCTTAACCTACTCCGTAAAGTTCAGAGATCAGCTGAACTATGCATCAGTGGAGCACTAAGAAAAACTCAGTCAGACGCATTAGACATTATGCTCCACCTTACACCATTTGATATTCTAGCTAAACACATGGTCTCTAATACAACCTTAAAGCCACCTCCCAGTGGAAAGAAGGTACGCTAGGACACTCTTGCATTAGAAAATTTCTCCCTCCTATACCCAGATCCATCGACTATGCCACACAAAAACTATCCTTTTGTTTGGAAGGAAGTTCGATGCATCTATTCCCGCTCGAGATGATTGGCAACTAAGAAACCTTTCATCTAACAATGCCATTGAGTTCTTAACCGATTGATCAAAACTAGATAGCAAAGTAGGTTGAGGAGTCTTCTCCGAGGCATTAATCATTAATATAGCCCTCAGGCTCCATGACCATTGCAGTGCATTCCAAGCCAAAGTAGCTGCTAAAATAATAAAGCGATAGCTTGGCTTTAGGTAAATAAGATATCTTTTATGGATATCTGCATACTATCTGTTAGTCAAGTCGCTTCAAAAGCCATAGAAACTGGCGAAATAACAGGTCTGTTCCCATACTTTTGTAGCAGACATTAGCAAGTTGTAAAGTTTGAGAGAGTACGGGAAATTGTATAGGAAAGTACGGGAACAGGTTTTTTGCAAAAAATTGCAATTTTTGAAGAAAAATCAAAAACATATGTTAATTTATTTTGAAAAAATTATATAAATTGATGACTTCCAATCTGGGTTTTGGGATGGTTACAGCATCTCTTCTTCTTGGGCTTACCGATATCATTAGAGAAAATACTAATAATAACAAAATTAGTATCCTCGTTTCATTAGACATAACGAAAGCATTTGATACTGTTAACTACTTCAACCCAATTCATAAACTAAAACTAAAATTTGTTTTAGTTTTGTGTAAAATTTGTTTCATATTGTGTTCTGGTATCTAACTTGCTTATTAACATTTATGGCGTATATCAAGGTTCTGTTCTTGGTACTTTTTATGACCGGTGTGAAGTTAGCCCAAAATCTTCATCCCAAATTTTTTAACTCAGCCCAACTTTTGAATTCGCCGTTAAACTCGACGCAAACATTTTAATTCGCCGCAACGCATTTAAAGTGGCAAAAACTAGCTAAATAATTTTTTTTTTAAGAAAATAATTAAGAAAATATGTAAAATAATGCAAAATTACAACCTATATAGTAAAATTTGGGCTGAAGTGCAAAAAATAAAGATTTTTGTATGACAGCCAGAATTTAAAATTTTTTTGAAACGAAAAAAAGTAAAGAAAGAGAAAAGGTTCCATTCTACATCTTTGTTCCAAAATGTATTTAAATGTGGTACATTGACTAGCACTATGCCCAAGTCCCGCTCTATCGTCCTTGGCACCTAAATTTGGGCCGAAGTGCCCAAAAATCGTGATTTTTTTATTAAAGTAAGACTTCCACACCCCACAACTTGCCCCAAAACAAAAAGTTCCATCCTGGCTTTGATATATATGATAGCTGATAACAAACTAATGATTTTAGTCCTTAATCCCAAAATTGCTTTCTATCGTCCTTCATACCGTAAAATCGTCTTGAAGTAAAATACTCAGTTCAGAAAAGAAAAAAAAACAATGTTTTTAAACCGAAAAAAATATAGAAGCCAAAAAGGTTCCACTCTACATTTTTGTTTAAAAATGCATTTTTATGTGTTTAATTGAACGGTACTATGCTCAAGTCCCGCTCTATCGTCCTTGGCACCTAAATTTGGGCTGAAGTGCCCAAAAATCGTGATTTTTTTATGAAAGTAAGAATTCAACACCCCAAAACTAGCCCCAAACATAAAAGTTCCATCCTGGATTTGAGATATATGATAGCTGATAGCAAACTTATGATTTTAGTCCTTAATCCCAAAATTGCTATCTATCGTCCTTCATACCGTAAAATGGTCTTGAATTAAAAAAATCAGTTTAGAAAAAAAAAATTAATTTTTAAAACTAAAAAAACTATAGAAGGCAGAAAGGTTCCACTCTAAATTTTTGTTCAAAAAATGCATTTTTAATTGTTTATTCGAACGGCACTATGCTCAAGAACCGTTCTATCGTCCTTGGCACCTAAATTTGGGCTGAAGTGCCCAAAAATCGTGATTTTTTTATGAAATTAAGAATTCCACACCCCAAAACTAGCCCCAAACATAAAAGTTCCATCCTGGATTTGAGATATATGATAGCTGATAGCAAACTTATGATTTTAGTCCTTAATCCCAAAATTGCTATCTATCGTCCTTCATACCGTAAAATGGTCTTGAAGTAAAAAAATCAGTTTAGAAAAAAAATATTAATGTTTAAACCGAAAAAAAATATAGAAGCCAAAAAGGTTCCACTCTACATTTTTGTTTAAAAATTCATTTTTATGTGTTTAATTGAACGGCACTATGCTCAAGTCCCGCTCTATCGTCCTTGGCACCTAAATTTTGGCTGAAGTGCCCAAAAATCGTGATTTTTTTATGAAATTAAGAATTCCACACCCCAAAACTAGCCCCAAACATAAAAGTTCCATCCTGGATTTGAGATATATGATAGCTGATAGCAAACTTATGATTTTAGTCCTTAATCCCAAAATTGCTATCTATCGTCCTTCATACCGTAAAATGGTCTTGAAGTAAAATACTCAGTTCAGAAAAGAAAAAAAAAATGTTTTTAAACCGAAAAAAAATACAGAAGCCAAAAAGGTTCCACTCTATATTTTTGTTTAAAAATGCATTTTTATGTTTTTAATCGGACGGCATTATGCTCAAGTCCCGCTCTATCGTCCTTGGCACCTAAATTTGGGCTGAAGTGCCCAAAAATCGTGATTTTTTTATGAAAGTAAGAATTCAACACCCCAAAACTAGCCCCAAACATAAAAGTTCCATCCTGGATTTGAGATATATGATAGCTGATAGCAAACTTATGATTTTAGTCCTTAATCTCAAAATTGCTATCTATCGTCCTTCATACCGTAAAATGGTCTTGAAGTAAAAAAATCAGTTTAGAAAAAAAAAATTAATTTTTAAAACTAAAAAAACTATAGAAGGCAAAAAGGTTCCACTCTACATTTTTGTTCAAAAAATGCATTTTTAATTGTTTATTCGAACGGCACTATGGTCCAGAACCGTTCTATCGTCCTTGGCACCTAAATTTGGGCTGAAGTGCCCAAAAATCGTGATTTTTTTATGAAATTAAGAATTCCACACCCCAAAACTAGCCCCAAACATAAAAGTTCCATCCTGGATTTGAGATATATGATAGCTGATAGCAAACTTATGATTTTAGTCCTTAATCCCAAAATTGCTATCTATCGTCCTTCATACCGTAAAATGGTCTTGAAGTAAAATACTCAGTTCAGAAAAGAAAAAAAAACAATGTTTTTAAACCGAAAAAAATATAGAAGCCAAAAAGGTTCCACTCTACATTTTTGTTTAAAAATGCATTTTTATGTGTTTAATTGAACGGTACTATGCTCAAGTCCCGCTCTATCGTCCTTGGCACCTAAATTTTGGCTGAAGTGCCCAAAAATCGTGATTTTTTTATGAAATTAAGAATTCCACACCCCAAAACTAGCCCCAAACATAAAAGTTCCATCCTGGATTTGAGATATATGATAGCTGATAGCAAACTTATGATTTTAGTCCTTAATCCAAAAATTGCTATCTATCGTCCTTCATACCGTAAAATGGTCTTGAAGTAAAAAAATAAGTTTAGAAAAAAAAATTAGTTTTTAAAACGAAAAATCCTATAGAAGCCAAAAAGGTTTCACTCTAAATTTTTGTTCAAAAAATGCATTTTTTATTGTTTATTCGAACGGCACTATGCTCAAGTCCCGCTCTATCGTCCTTGCTACCTTAATTTGGGCTGAACTGCAAAAAAATCGTGATTTTTGTATGAAAGTAAGAATTCCACACCCCAAAACTTGCAATAAATGATGAGTCATTTTTACGATACTAGTTGAATAAATTATTGTTATTGCTAAAATATAAATTAAAAAAACTATATTCTTAAAAAAATTGTATAAACTTAATATATACACTTAACTGAACGTATTAAATAAAGCTATTGTCTTAGTCAGGGATTGAACCCTGGACTATGATTATAATTATTCATATTTCCCCATTTTGGAAACATAGGAGATAATAGAACAATTTGCGTGCATAGGATTTGTGTGGATGGAGTAAATAATTGATTTATTGCTTAAAATATAAAAAAAAAAATACAACTTACTCCAAAAATTTATAAAATAAATTTTGGCAGGAATCGAACCTGGGCTTCCGCCGTTAGCGTCAATAGATCTACCCACTGAGCCATACAATCATTTTCAATTACAGTTGAAAACTGTATATCAACTAATTATGTAAATAGTATTTACAGGAGAATATGGTTTATTATAATAAGTATGTATTAACCTAGTTGCTAAATGGAAAAGAAACAATTTAAAAATCATTGGAAAGCAATATATTAGTTAATCAAATACATTTTCAATTGTTTTTACTAATTTAGGCAAAATAATTTGACCTTCAACAATGCAATTATTGAAAAGAGTCATAATTTTTTGCATATTTTACATTTCGATGGAAATATTCAATTTACATGAGGCTGAAAGAGATGGCACTTGTGTGAGATTATTTGAAAAAAGTTTTAGTTCTTTGGATAATTTTTTAACAAACAGTACTGCCATATCTTCAGGACAACTCTTTTTGGTTAGATTACGGATATGTCTAATACCATTGACACACATATCCTGGATTTTGAATATGTGCTAACTTAAGCCCCATTTATAATAAAGGCCCATTTCCAATAACGCGTGAGATGCGTTGGGTTTTACGCTGCGGAAGCTGCGGAAAAAAAGCAATTTCCAATGGAGCATGTGCGTGAACATATGGTTGCCGGTCTTCTGCTTAGCGAAGCATAATTTTAATGTGTAAAAGTTTTAAAAGTTTATTCAAAATAATATACACTGATGCTTTGTGTTGTGTCTTCCTGCATACTATTGGTCCCGTAAAAGGTTTTGCTGCAGTATGGACAGATAGGGCGAGTTCGAAAATGCATTTTTACAAAGCATCAGTGTGTTTTATTTTGAATTGGTGCTAAGTTAAAATACAAAAACTGCGCAGCTCTGTTGATATTCTTAAAAATAGTATAATTGCGCAGTTTTGGCTAATAATCTTCGAACTAATTCAAAATAAAACACACTGATGCTTTGTAAAAATGCATTTTGGAACTCACCCATATAGTTAGGCACTCCGGCATGCCGCTGCAGATATATCGTGAGTGTGGAGCGCGTCTTAAATGCCTGTGACCATTTGCACCACCGCCTGTTCTTATATGCATTTTTGGACTCGCCCATATAGTCCATATATACTCCGGCATACCGCTGTAGATATGTTGTGAGTGTGGAGCACGTCTTATATGCCAGTTACCATTTGCACCACCGAATGTTCTTAAATGCATTTTTGGACTCCTCGCTCATATAGTCAGGCACTCCGGCATGCCGCTGCAGATGTGTCGTGAGTGTGGAGCACGTTTTAAATGCCTGTAATAGTAGAATAGTACCGTTCAATTAAACACATAAAAATGCATTTTTAAACAAAAATGTAGAGTGGAACCTTTTTGGCTTCTATATTTTTTTCGGTTTAAAAACATTGTTTTTTTTTCTTTTCTGAACTGAGTATTTTACTTCAAGACCATTTTACGGTATGAAGGACGATAGATAGCAATTTTGGGATTAAGGACTAAAATCATAAGTTTGCTATCAGCTATCATATATCTCAAATCCAGGATGGAACTTTTATGTTTGGGGCTAGTTTTGGGGTGTTGAATTCTTACTTTCATAAAAAAATCACGATTTTTGGGCACTTCAGCCCAAATTTAGGTGCCAAGGACGATAGAGCGGTTCTTGAGCATAGTGCCGTTCGAATAAACAACTAAAAATGCATTTTTTGAAAAAAAATTTAGAGTGGAACCTTTTTGCCTTCTATAGTTTTTTTAGTTTTAAAAATTAATTTTTTTTTTCTAAACTGATTTTTTTACTTCAAGACCATTTTACGGTATGAAGGACGATAGATAGCAATTTTGGGATTAAGGACTAAAATCATAAGTTTGCTATCAGCTATCATATATCTCAAATCCAGGATGGAACTTTTATGTTTGGGGCTAGTTTTGGGGTGTTGAATTCTTACTTTCATAAAAAAATCACGATTTTTGGGCACTTCAGCCAAAATTTAGGTGCCAAGGACGATAGAGCGGGACTAGAGCATAATGCCGTCCGATTAAAAATATAAAAATACATTTTTAAACAAAAATATAGAGTGGAACCTTTTTGGCTTCTATATTTTTTTTCGGTTTAAAAACATTTTTTTTTTCTTTTCTGAACTGAGTATTTTACTTCAAGACCATTTCACGGTATGAAGGACGATAGATAGCAATTTTGGGATTAAGGACTAAAATCATAAGTTTGCTATCAGCTATCATATATCTCAAATCCAGGATGGAACTTTTATGTTTGGGGCTAGTTTTGGGGTGTTGAATTCTTACTTTCATAAAAAAATCACGATTTTTGGGCACTTCAGCCCAAATTTAGGTGCCAAGGACGATAGAGCGGGACTTGAGCATAATGCCGTCCGATTAAAAACATAAAAATACATTTTTAAACAAAAATATAGAGTGGAACCTTTTTGGCTTCTGTATTTTTTTTCGGTTTAAAAACATTTTTTTTTTCTTTTCTGAACTGAGTATTTTACTTCAAGACCATTTTACGGTATGAAGGACGATAGATAGCAATTTTGGGATTAAGGACTAAAATCATAAGTTTGCTATCAGCTATCATATATCTCAAATCCAGGATGGAACTTTTATGTTTGGGGCTAGTTTTGGGGTGTGGAATTCTTAATTTCATAAAAAAATCACGATTTTTGGGCACTTCAGCCAAAATTTAGGTGCCAAGGACGATAGAGCGGGACTTGAGCATAGTGCCGTTCAATTAAACACATAAAAATGAATTTTTAAACAAAAATGTAGAGTGGAACCTTTTTGGCTTCTATATTTTTTTTCGGTTTAAACATTAATATTTTTTTTCTAAACTGATTTTTTTACTTCAAGACCATTTTACGGTATGAAGGACGATAGATAGCAATTTTGGGATTAAGGACTAAAATCATTAGTTTGCTATTAGCTATCATATATCTCAAATCCAGGATGGAACTTTTATGTTTGGGGCTAGTTTTTGGGTGTGGAAGTCTTACTTTCATAAAAAAATCACGATTTTTGGGCACTTCAGCCAAAATTTAGGTGCCAAGGACGATAGAGCGGGACTTGAGCATAGTGCCATTCGATTTGGCACATCAAAATACATTTCTGCCTTAAAATGCAGGATGGAACCTTTTAATTTTAAATAATAACTTTTTCGTTTTTAGAATAAAATTTTTATTTACCTTTACAAGTTTTTTAGTTCGAAGATGTATATACCAAGGACGATTGATAGCAATTTGGAGAAGAGGTGACAAATTTATCAATTAAATATACATTTTTGCTAAAAAATGTATGTTTAACTCATTTTTGTAACTGCGGCGAATTCAATATTTTTATATGTTTTGCGGCGAATTCGGCAAAAACTTGGGCTGAAGATTTTGGGCTATCTTCACAGAAGTCTTTTTATGCTATATTTAAATGATGTAGTAAACACTATTGATCGTAATTTATGTAAAATTTTTGTCTTTGCTGATGATATCCAATTGTTGTTTTCTGGAGAATGTGAATTTAGTGATGTCCTTGAATCTGTTATAATTTATAATCTCTGTAATGTAACAGATTGGATGTCATTAAATCAGTTAATTCTGAATCCTAATAAGATCAAAGCTATCAAATTGAATTCTACCAGTTTTGACACATCGCATATATGCATCCAGATTCAACATGGCCTAGTACAATTTGTTGACTAAATAAAATGTCTTGGGGTCATAATTCACCAAAATTTAACCTTCAAATACCATATTAACGTTATAAGTTGTAAAGTAGGTTTAACGTTACGCAAGCTATATAGTACAAATCCATATTTAACACTACATGTCAAATATAAAATTGCTCATTACCTTTTGATGTCAAGTCTATTTTATTGCATTGAAGTCTATTCTGGTACTGTTGATTACAATGTTAAAAAAGTCGAAGTAATATATAATAAAATTATAAGAAGTTTAATTTAACCCAGTTCCACTCGAAATCCGTAAATTCTTATACCCAGAACTTCATCCTCTGTGTTCGAACGGTCATTTCACATAAATTGCCAATTTCCCTGTAGTTCGGCTGGTGGCAGCATATCCCTTTGGACATGCCATTTCTCAAACCTTTATAGGTACGGCCCAATGGGACAGAAGAATTGTAAAGCGCATGGTAATGTACGATGGGTCCGTTCGCCCCAGTCAATGACATCGATGTGTTAAAAGGACGTACAAGATAAGAGGCGAGGGGCATGCCCCTACCACTGGGGGTATATGAATTCTCATGCTAAGTAGTAGGTAAAAGTTTCTACTTGGAACTACTGGGTTATTGACGTTTTTTTTCCAACACAACCAAATTCTTTTAAAGGAAAACTTATTCAACACGTGAAATCTAAAAACATTAGTATATCGTCTTTGTCACTGATTTTAAGGGATCAATATAAACTATAAACTTTTCATGTATATATTACTTGTTTATTTATTAGGGCAGTCATATTATCTAGAGTCATATACGCAGATGATTCGTTTTTATTTTTTTTAGGTAATAGGACTTAAAAAATTAGTTTTATTGGGGGTTGGAATTAATTTTAAAGGTTTTTTTTCGGTTTTTGAGCATTTATTTAGAAACAACGGTACAATGTATATTATTCAAAGTATTGTCCATCGTTAGCTACAACATTTTCCCATCTTTCTGGCAGCATATAGATTCCGCGCCGGAAGAACGATTCGTCTTTTGAGGCAATCCACGAATCGACCCATTTTTTGGTATCCTCGTAAGAAGTGAAGCGCTGCTCAGCCAAGCCATGCGTCATCGATCTGAATAGGTGGTAGTCGGAAGGGGCTATGTCTGGGCTATAAGGCGGGTGGGGTAGCACATCCCAATTCAGCGCCTCCAACGTTTCCTTGACGGTTCTTGCAACATGTGGCCGTGCGTTGTCATGTTGAAAAACCACTTTGTCGTGTCTTTTGGCATATTCCGGCCGTTTAACCTTTAATGCTCGGCTCAATTGCATCAATTGTTGCTAGTAGCGTTCCCCAGTGATGGTTTCGTTAGGTTTTAGCAGCTCATAGTACACAACACCCTTCTGATCCCACCAAATACACAGCATAAGCTTGGCGCCATGAATATTCGGCTTGGCCCTCGATGTTGATGCATGGCCGGGTGGTCCCCACGATTTTTTTCGCTTAGGATTATCGTAATGGATCCACTTTTCATCGCCAGTGACAATACGATGCAAAAAACTCTTCCTTTTATGCCGTTGAAGCAGTTGTTCGCACATGCAAAATCGCCGTTCAACGTCTCTCGGCTTCAACTGGTACGGCACCCAATTTCCTTGCTTTTGAATCATTCCCATGGCCTTCAAGCGTTTGTCGACCGTTGATAAGTCGAATTCTTGAAGGGTTTGACACGGGTCTTCATCGAGCAAAGCCTCCAATTCCTCATCTTCAAACTTTTTCGGCTGGCCCGGACGCTCTTTGTCTTCCGTATCAAAATCACCACTTTTAAACCGACGGAACCAGTACTCACAAGTAGAAATCGATGGAGCATAGTCCCCGTAAGCCTCAGTAAGCGTGCGTTGTGCTTCAACCGCTTTTTTCTTCAAATGGAAGCACAAAAGTAAAGCTTCCCGCAAATTGCGTTTTGTTGGACCGAAAGTCGAAATGTTCACAGAGAAAAAAAATATATGTTGTTTACACTTCAGTGGAATGACACATTCTGAAAAATTAAGCTTACACAATGTGCTTTGAAATGAATATAGTCACAGGTGTGCCCGATGCGATCTATTGATAGTTACGCCATCTCTTAGAAAACCTTTAAAACTAATTCCAACCCCCAATAAGAACTCCAATATAATCCATAACCTGTATTATTATATTTTTGACCAAAAAGGCTTTTTATATTACATTAGTAAATTAAATGAAATGAAAATTATACAAAAGTCACATCAAAAGTATAAATTGGTTTCCCTGTTTCAGTTAATTGCATTCTACTAAATGTGCCTTGTGAACAATTAATTTGCACATTTCTAGACATTTTTTGTATGTTGTTTTAATGGCTGGTACTTTTCTTCTTCGGCAAATTTTTGTAGAAGAAAACAGCAACTATTGAAAAGGACTGGATTACTCACTTTCGCTCTATTTTGCGAATTTGTTGGATACGGGTACAGGAAATAGTAGGAAATACAAAAGCAATTTAAGAAGTTAATGAATTTTTTAATTTGCCGCATAGTAATTTTAAATTCAACACTGATCCTGTCAACAACTATCTGTTAATAGACTACTGTTAAAATTTCAGCTCGCTGCGAATCTTAGTTTGAGTTTGGCAACCATTGACAGTAGACAATCTTGTCAATTTTGGCAAAAATAGAAAAAAGTTAATTTCGTGTGCTCATAAAGCATTATTTTTTGTGCAAGAAAACCATTAGCCTAATCTAGGAAAGGCTTGATAAGTGATATGCACTCAGGGAAAAATCGCAACGTAAAATTAAATAACATCTTGTTCATTTTACTTTGCTCAATTTTTAAGAAATCATCTTAAAATTCACATTGAAATCATTCAAATCAAATATGAAAACATTTAATCTCCAATAAGAAGTGGAAAAACTTCAAAATAATCCACTATAGTTATTATATTCTTTAAAGTGCATCCACTTCGAAATTAAGTTAAAAAATAACATACTATGTATTGAAGTTTTCAGTAGTGAAAACGAAGTGGAAAATATATATTTTAAAGTGGAAGACACTGCAGTTTGAAGTTGGATGCATATTTTTGTGTATATGTGTTCAGCATAATTTCGTTGCAATCGTTTTAATAACAGTTATGCAAACAATTATGTTTTTCGCTCTATCTGTC
Organism: Dichetophora obliterata; assembly: GCA_963920525.1. Lineage (NCBI taxonomy): Eukaryota > Metazoa > Arthropoda > Insecta > Diptera > Sciomyzidae > Dichetophora > Dichetophora obliterata. The sequence continues at coordinate 167,007,807 of OY986436.1, read as the reverse complement.
TTTCTAAGATCAACAATTATTTTATGCATGCTGTTTAACTTAATTGAAATAATTTCAATATACTCAACAAAATTGACAAAGGTGGTCACTGAATGTCGCTTAAGTTTGTGAGTGCAAATAGTAGTAGTAAGTGCAAATAAGTGAAGATTAATAAAAATGAAAAATATTCAATATATTAACGAATTCGGACAAGTTCTTAACTTGGACACAATACTTGTCAACAGTGTGGATGAAGTTACAAATTTGGAAGAAAACGATGAGAAATTAGCTTGTCTGCTTAAAGATTTTGAGTTGGAAAGCCTTTTACCAAATTAAGAATGGTAAAACTTATGTGAGAAATAAATTTTTATAACTACATTTTTAAAATCATAATTATCTTATATAAATGTAATACATATATTGAATTATCATATAATTTTTTAAAAAATTTACCACATTTATTCTAATATTTTAATAAAAGAACATTTCTATAAAAACTAATTTTGTTGTATTTATTTGATTTTGTTTCACGGACCCTGTAACCATTCAATATCAAAAATGTTAAGTATTTAATTTAAAGTTAAAATCACTTTGATTCATTAATGCAAGGACGTGCAATCAAATTAGAAAATAACTTACTTGAAAGTTATAACGCTTTTAAAATAAATACGTTAGTATTCCAATTCCTCTATTCACTTCACAGCATATTCACTTCCTCTTTTAATTAAATCTGAATTAACGTTAAGTTAAAGTCGAATACTTATCATTTTAAGGTGCATAACACTTTAGTTTAAAGTGGAAACAACGTAAAACTGAATGTATGCGTTTCCACTTTGAATTGAATATTTTCGTGTTTGGTGCCAAATCATTCCGAAAAATACTTGAATTGAAGTGGTTACCTTTGATTTTACGTTGTTTTCTAGCTCAGTGTGAGGACTCTGCACCATCGATTGAAATGATTCATAAGTGGTTTACTGAATGCCGATGCGGTCGTACAAGAACAAGTGACGCCGAACGTTCTGGACGCCCAAATAAGGTCACCACACCAGAAATGGTCACTTAAATTCTTGATAACATGTTGGCCGATCGCAGAGTTAAAGTGCGCGAGATTATTGAGGCTGTAGGCATCTCAAACGAATGGGTGTGGAATATTTTGCGAAATCATTTAGATATGATAAAATTATCCGCAAGATGGGTGCCGCGTTTGCTCGCTTTCGACCATAAACGCAATCGTGTTACTGATTCAAAGGCGTGTTTGGTGATATTGAACAAAGATAAGAAGGATTTTTTCCGTCGATTAGTAAACCATGGACGAAACATGGATCCGTCACTATAAACCAGAGACAAAAGAGCAGTCGAAACAGTGGACTTCACCGACCGAACGTGCTCCGAAGAAGGAGAAGACGGTGCTATAGGCTGGAAAGAAAAGCACGGTGTAATCCTAATCGATTACCTTCCAACGAAAATAACGTTCAATAGCGAATACTATGCAGTCGAATTGGACCGTTTCAACGACACTTTGAAAGAGAAACTTCCCCATTTGGCGAGGAAAAAGTGCTCTTCCATCAAGACAATGCGCGCGTTCACACATGCTCAGCTCCCATGGCAAAATTCCATGAATTCAAGTACGAATTGCTTCCTCATCTTCCATATTCTCCAGATTTGGCCCCCTCCGACTATTTTGTTTCCAAACCTAAAGAAATGGCTCGATGGAAAGAAATTTACCACCAGACCGGACGTCATCACCGAAACAGAGGCCTTTTTTGAGGACCTTCCGAGAAGTTTTTTTGGATGGGGTCAAAAAATTAGAGGAACGTTAAATGAAATGTGTGGAGCTAAAAGGAGACTATATTGAAAAATAAAACTTTTTTGCCGTAAAAATCATTCCTTGTTTCATTTTTCGCGGAATTATCAAACGGTCCTCGTAGCAGAAAATAGCACGAATTCGTATGAATGTTCAAGAACGGGAAAAGACCTAACATCTAAAACAGTTCTCAGCTGCCACCGATCTCTAAATGAAATGACAAAGCAGCTCGGGATCTTTCTATGCTGGATTACCAAACATAGGAATTTTCTAGGTAACTGCAAAGCAGATAAACGTGCTCGCACAGGCACGACCAAACAATTATCTACAGATAAGGCAAACCTTGGTATTCCTCTTACAACATGTAATCTCCTTACACATGAGTTATCCTGCAATAAAATACACAAAAACTTATCATTAAGCGTTCAAAACAACTCATTTTCCTCAGTAGGAGTCTTTACAGAGCAATGTCTTATTGGCAGATACGCTCAGAGGTTGAACATCCCCTACAACGACTTCTGCAGAAGCTGTAGAGATGAAGAGGAGGAAGAATCTACAGTACATTTCCTCTACACTTGCCCAGCGCTGGCTCAAAAATGCTATCTTCTCTAAGGAAACTCTAAGGAAGATTCTCTCCGAATCTACGGTATGCATAATCCTAGGCTTTGTAATTAGCTCAAAACGGTTTAAATAGAGAGAGGAAATCAACCCTTTGGTATCACAATGGGCCTCATTGGCCTAAGTGTGTCTCAATTCAGAAAGCCATATTAAAATAACAATGGTATTTTCCATAATCATTTAACTGTTTGCTCAATTTTGTTCAAAACTGTGTATATAATTTAATTAACAAAAATTTCCGACTTATTTTGAGCTAATTATAACAATATTTAGCTCAGTACTTTCATTTCAAACTTATTTGTTACTCAAAACTTATTATTCTCATATACTATTTGACCAAAAAACTTCTGCATTCCTCATTAATTGGCATTTTAATACTTCAGGGTTGCAATTCAAAAACACTTAAATAATGAAGTACTTTTTTACTCTTCGAGTTTTTTGAGTGCTTTACTACCTTAGTTTGGTGCATATAAAAGTTCCAATTTGCACTTGCAAGGAAAACATTTTTTGTGGCCAAGTTGGAGCAGTGCAACCAGCAAAATTTGAGGTGCGCACGAGATGCAGCAAATTTTCTCCAGGACAAATAGGAACAAAAACAAGAACAACAGGGCAAAAACAATGCCCACGTTCATCATAAAAAGCACAATATAACATTTTGTAGGTACCAATTGCATGTTGTCTCCAACAACTACAACGATAACAGCAACAACAATAAAAAACTAAAAAATGTACACAACATTTATAAAATTTAGTTGTCGTCGTCGCCGTTGTTTCTACCTTTAAATCAGCCACAACTATGTAGCTGTACGCAAGCCAAAAAAGTGGACGGACGGATCTTCTACGAAATACTTTAACTACCTTTTCCAGAACCAATTTTTAGCAGGTTGTTGAAATTGTTTTTGGTTAACATTTCTTTGGCAATAAATTTTAAGTTGTATCCTTCGGTGCAACATGAAAAATTCTACTTATAAGCTATGCTCTGTACACTAACTCTGTACTAACATACAAGCAAACACAAACCTACTTCATCATGATACTATATCAACATCAACAGTGCTGAAAAACAACAAAATACTGGAGTGCAAAAAATTGTAAACACATTTCGTATTTAAAAGGCGGACGACGCAGAACCTCAAACAGCGGCAACTGATTTCATGCTTCACGTTGACGAAGTTTCATGTGACTAACCAATCAAGATTTTGTTAAACATGCGATTTTCTTATTATTTTGTCGTTTGTTGATTCGCGCAGTTTCGCATTAATGAAGAAGATTGTAATTAAATCAGGCAAAAATTCATGCTAGAAAAATATTCACGCCAACAGTGGGTGAAACATTAAGTTAACAAGCTCCTTCTGCGGCAAAAGGATTTTTTATAAGCAGCAGCATTCTCACGTTTGTATTAAAGCATTGGTTTAAGTCTCTTAAGGGGTTAGGGGTAGTAAGAATTTTTCACACATCAATTTTTCTTTTTTTACATTTTCTTTAAGTATAATATTTTTAAAATATTTTCTGAAAATTTGAAGTGAATCCGACAAATACTTTTGGAGTTATTCGACAATTAACAAAGGGCCCTCGGGCGCTCCAGAACGCTTGAGAGCAGCTGCTGCTAGCTGCAAACAACCGGTTTATTATTTGTTTGTATTGGTATTTGCACAAATAAATATTTTGGAATTTTTTACCACGGCTTAAGAACTATTATATGGCCCAGGAATAGATGACTTGATGTAAGTAATACAATAATTCGTATTACTCTACATAAATTGAGTGTAAAACTTTAAATGCGTTTTTCTCAAAACTATGTTTTTTGAACTGGTGAACACTGTAACTCGTAGATTTCAATGAAATTTATACAGCTTTTGAAAAATATAACAAACTAGTGTCTGATCGAAGATTTTATTGGTTTTTTGTCGAAAATCTGGAGAAAAATTTCCTGAGGCCGCAATTTTTTATTTTTTTTTAAAGCTTCAATTTTTAATTAAAAAAACTAATTTTTTCTGTCCGATTGATTTCAGATGAATCTATAATGATTTGTGATGGTCACCGGAAGGAGCTTCTGTTGGAACTGGATTAACGCAAACAGCTATAACTTTAAAAATTATAATTTTTTTTAAATTTTCGTGAATTCAAGTCGAAACATTATGCAATGACGTCATATTATTACTTTTATAAAATTAAATGATTAACTGGCAAAAAAAATTATTGAAAATTCTAATTTTTTTCATGTATCTGACAACCCCTAGCCCCTTAAAGCAATAGTTTTTGTAAGAACAAGTCCTTGAGCGGTCGCAATCTTGAATAGCGAAAATATTTTATGCTACTTTGCTAGAGAAAAATAGCAGAAAAAGTACGTGGTCAGAAATCTAGTAGAAACTTGCAAAATCACAGCTGATGGACCGATTTGACAGCTTAGTAGAAACCTAAAAAAATTGTGTGAACTCGTTTTTGTTTCCAAATATTTAAAATTATTAAGAAATAAAACTAAGCCATCCAAAATCGAACTTAAAGCATCGCCAAACATATATGAAAAAGAAAAACATCAGAAATACATCTCTTACCACTCATTAAAATGATAGCTTGTGTATTTTTTTGACAAGAAATTTTTTCCGGTAACTGCAAATTCTTGCAAGTAAAAATTTCACTAGCAGAAACTAAAGCTCTCGTTGTACCATCTCGTTGCAAGTTTTTCGAGTACGTGAACGCTTTACTAGTAAAAACTTGTAATAATTTGTAACAATTTGCAACAAATTTTTGTTAGTGAACATACTTTACAATTGATGTTATATAAATCGACAAGGAGGAACAAGATGGCGTAAGGTGGCTCTCACACCTTTTTGCGAAGTGTTACTTCTTTGATAATTGCTGACCGATCTAAAATTTTTTGCTGCCTTTAAACGTTGATTACACAGTGATACAAAATAGAATAAAGTAAAATACCCAAGTGTTACTATTTTTCGTAGAGGTCTGTCGAGAAAACGAAGAGATTGTTTGTGAAATTTGTCAAACACCCCCAAAATCTTGAATTACGGTTAAAAAACTAGTTTTGGGCACAAGAAGAAATTTTCGAATACATACAGATGTAATTTAAGGATTCTGTGGACATGAGGATTCTGTATGTATTTGTCCAGCAAACATTTTTTAAGATTTTTCATTTTTTTCAACTTTGGTGATATTTTAACATTCTTTTTTATAAAGAAACCATACAACTTGTGAATTTATTCACAAAATCTATAGTATTATATAAAAGTTGACTCACGAAATTTAATCCAGTATAAGTTCGGTAACCGCTGAACCGATTTTGATAATTAATTTTTTATTTAAATCATATGATAATTTCGGTTGTCATAGCTTACCAAGGTTTTTGAAAAATATATTCTTAAGTTATTAAAAAAGCACGCATTTTGTTTGATGCTTACATTCAAGAAGTAGCACAACACACCAGCAAACAAAGCTTTTATCTCTTTGACGCGATAGCTTCTCTCAATACAACACGGCAGCCATGTTGTGTAGCTGCTTTAAATTTAGTTTTGCCATATCACACGATGTTTGGTTGTACGACGATTAAAATATTTTGTTGTTGCTTTTGCCCATATTAAGCCGTGTTCCTATAACGCGTTTTTGTCGCGATTGCGACACCGCTCTCTAATTTTTTTTCGCAAACGCGGCTAAGAAATACTGAATTTTGCATGTATTTTAATGAGTAATCACATTAAATAAATAAATGTATATAAATATCTGCAAAATTCAGTATTTTTCAGCAGCATTTGCGAAAAAAAACAACGTAAGAACGGTTAGAAGAAGAATCGCGACAAAAACGCGAAACATGAACACGGCCTTGCACGATGTTTGTTTTTACGACGAATGGTATAATTAGGTGCGTATTATTAAAAGAAAAAAACTTGTTTTGTCGTACACACACGGTTAGAAATTTTGGAATAAATTTTAATACAAGCAAGTATTACAGAGTGTTTTAATGCAAAAAGTATTAAATTTAATATTTCTCAATTGATTACCAAAGTTTAAGATTTCATTGTTTTACATATTAATACAGTTCAAATATTACAACGATAATTTATACCCTTGGAATCAATTCGATACTATGGTAAATATTGTATTTAATTTTTAAGACATGCTGTATTATATTTCAATAAAATTTTGTATTAATTTTTAATACAATTCAAATATTACAACGATATTTTATACCTTTTGGAATTAATTTGATACAATGAGTATCATATAAAAATAATTTTTAATATTTGGCCAGTATTTAATTTTAATACAATTTTGGTGTGGTCATATATGCAAGCTAAAAAATTATTAAAATGTATTCCAAGATTTCTTACCGTGCACAAACATGGTGTAATATCAATAACAATATACAGCGTGAATCAAAATAACTATCGCACTTGTTTTATACCATAAATCAAAAGCACAGTGTAAACTTTTTAAAACAAAAATTTTGATTTTTTATTTTAAGCATTCTTTTTAACTCTTCACCATTAAATTCGAATCTTTCACCATTAATTCTTTTTAAAAATTTAAAACAATTTGTGAAAGACGAGCATGCGGCACGCATCTGGTTTTCAGGTATATCATCTGATATTTTCATTAATCGTCGCTTAAATTGATTTACCGTTCGTTAATTTGCTCAGCACTATACACTTAATAGAAAAGTCCAGGGGGCTTAGGTCAGGGGATGACGGAGGCCATTTGTCAGCAGAAATAAAACATGGCAAAGCTGCTCTGCACCAGTTTTGAACGATTTTTGCCTTTTGTGCTGGAAAGGTCAACTCAAAAGTAGATTGAAAACTAATGTATGATTAGATCTATGTAAACGCATGGTTAGTTGTTATGTCTTGTGTTGTCCCTGAGCCCAACCCATATTATGGTGGGTAAATTGTTCTCCCTTTTGGTTTTTTATTGGACCACTTTTATCGATATCTTTGAGTTATTTCAATGATATTGGATTGGTTCTTAAAATGATCTATTGCGGAGAAAGTGTGAAAAAGCTGTAGTAGCTGAACTCTATTGTTATTGCATGTATAAAGAAAAGAATCTTGCTGAAAACAAAAGTGACCCTCTCCGGAAATTTGCTTGGCATGCGGCATAAGATAGTTGTTTAAAACATGTTTTAAGTAATATTTCTAATTATTTCAACGCCTTTTTTGATAAGAAGAAGAGGCAATTTGCCTTTTTCGGAGAAAGCGCCCCAAACCATGACTGACAAAATATTTTTAAATCTTTCAATGTTTTTTTTTTTCTTTACAAATATCTGCCATGCAAGCTGCGTACACTCTATCATTTTGCGAGTTGTGGCTTGCTTGCAAAAATAATAGTTTTTTGTCGGAAAATGTGATACTGCAACCTGCGTGCTGGCGAGGATCTCTGTACTTATTTCCTTTCGCAATTTATTATTATTATTGACAAAACTTTTGAAACGGTTCATGCAATAAGTGTCCAATTAATGCCAGAGTTACTTTCCCAGTAGTTTGTGGCATCATTGATTAACTTTTCGTGATGATTTCGTAAAGGAAGTTTCTGCATGAGCTGCTGGACTTAAAAAAAATTCGTACAAAATATAATGCAAAGTAGCGGTTGTCACCGCCTAACTTTTTAAACTCTATTACAAAATCTTCAAGATATTCATGATTGTTGTAATTCGCCGAATCGTCCAGAGGCAAAACTGTAGACTTCGAAAACTATCGATAATTTCACGCTATCATGACTATCGATACTTTTGGACTGACTATCGATGGTTTTCGATAGTATTTAAGTATTCATTGGCCGCATTCAGCACAGACTACAGTTCGCAACCGTTGTACAAAAATTCGCTGAATGGTACAAATTTGGTAGCGCTAACTAAAACTGATAAAGTAGCGATCGCCTTTTAATCGAGCGAACAAATTCTATGCTACATGAACACAACTGTTTGCTTAACTGTCAGATGCTGTTACTGACGCTGTTAAATTAATAAACGCAGAAAGAACGCAGCAAATTTAAGTGAGAAACCTTTGCAATCGAATTAAATTTACATAAAAATTAAATTGAATTTAACTTCTGACGTGTAGAGTAGCAGCACATTCAGAGAAAAACATCGTGAACTAAGGTAGCGCTACCATTACAGTTCACAACAGTTGTCTGCGCTGAATGCGACCATTGACACCACTGTTTAGGTGTCATTGCCATTGCTGTCGAATTCGTTTGATTTTGACAATTTGGTATAATTTTTTTCTGTTTTGTAGAGTGAAAGCTAGGATGTAAAAGTGTTAAAGAAGCGTATGATTTTACCAATTCAATATCGTAAACTTTTGATGTAATTTCAATGACTCGTTTTAAATTCTTGCCAATTTGATTTAAAGCAGAACACTCCAGTTTTCTATAGTAAAAAGTTAATCGATTTGCGTAGTTTGAATATTGTGAATATAAATTGGTATTTACATCCAAAGGCAGTTGTTAGCCAGTATTCTTGATATTTCTATGTGTTTGTTGTTATGTTTTTTTTTTTCAAAACAAGGTTCGAAGCTAAAAAATAATAAATTCTGAAAAGAATGGTCACCTGCTTTTTAAATAGTGACAATTTCATTAAAACATTTATTTACGCGTGCAATGTAATCAGATGATACGCAATTGCTTTGTCACACTTCCACTTACAGTCTCTTTTTTTTAATTTTGCCGTCCACTATTTTACATTTATGGAATCAAGAGTTGCCAACGCAGCTTTATTTGTTGTTAAACAGCTATTTTATTAGTTTAGAGAAAACAGTTCTCAGATTAGCGTTAAGGTTTTTGTTTTGCTTAAAATGAAAATAGTCGAGAGTAAAAGCCGACTTTCGGCAAAAGTCAAAAATTATCTAGTAAAAGTCGACTTTCGACTTACTTCGACTTGCACATCCCTATTTTGACAATGCTACCACATCCCAAGGTATATATAATGAGGTAGTGTTAGTAGATACAATTGTCTCTTGTGGTGGGTAACTTAGCTGTCAAATTTCGTTGTTTACGAAAAAAAAAACAAAGCAAACAAAAAAACTTGTCAATTGAAATTGTGTTGTGAATTTTTGTGATTTAAATTGATTTAATTGATAAAATTAAACCCAAAAAAATTGTGCAATTTATCGAAAGCCTCTTCAAAAAGAGATTGGAACATTTTTTTGTGTGCCTCGTGAAGAAATACGCTATCGCTGAAACGTTGCTTGTTCCACAATATTTTCACAATCAGTTGTCTATCATCTGTCTTCAATGTGTTCAAGCCAGGGATGAAAGTGGAATTTTTCAGATTGTGCCGAATTGCAGAGAAAAAGAGTACCTTTTAAAAAAAAATTTTACCTACACTAAACAAGGAGCGTCAGCTGAAACTAAAAATCAAAAATTTTCCTGTTTTTTTAAGAGTGTTATTATAGAAAAGACCACTTTTATTGAAATTGATCAAAAAAAAAAAATAAAATGGTGGCGTTTGAAAAATTGTTTGTCATTTTTGCTGAAAGTTTTCGTTCTTTTATTGATAAATAATCTAATATGCAATGTATTGGTAAGAATTTGGAAGATTATTGGTAAGATTATGGTCCATGGACAGCTTAATAACGCATTTAAAAAACAACAACATAATGACTCACTAAAAATTAACTAAAAAAATTCCTTTCCAAGAAGATCAATTTTACGTAAATCCAATGGGAAAATGTGTCTTTTACAGAGGTTTTAACAAAAAGTGTTTTTAAAAATAGCAAATAATTCTATGTTTGGAGGTCAATAAGAGTTATAATAAAACATAAGTTCAATAATTTTTTTCGCCTAAATGTTGGTATAAGTAAGGAATTTATATTTTTTGCAGATTTGTGTTGTGTTCTTTGAAAAATAAAAAGTTACAAGCAAAACACACGTTTTTTTAACAAAAAATACCTTCAGTAGAATCAAAAATGCTCCGATAAATTTTCTCCGATTTGAAAAAAAAAGTATGCAGAAATCGTTTTTATGAGTTCCTCTAACTTTAAGACCCCGAACGAATAATTTTTTTCCCCATACACAAGCGATCCGGTTTAATATATATGCTTTAAATTTTTTAATGAAATCAGATTGAAGAGCTAACTTTTTATCACCCTTAAAATTATTTTCAGATATTGGTCTTGAAACTTTAAATTTGTTAAAAAAAAAACGAAAAAACTTTTTTTTTAACTAAATTCGACCATAAAAACTGTACTACTGACACTGTTGGCACATTTTATACCTTAAAATTTTTGGTTTGACTATACTCTTCAATACAAAACAATTCATTGAAAGAAAAGAAAAGTTTTTACAAGCGTTTATGTAAATTATTGCTCTCAACAGTGGATTTTTTTTAATTTTTGCCAGTTTAAATGAAAAATTTTGGCTAATCGAAAATAAATATTACGATATTTGGATTTGACGAAAAAATTCACTATAAAAACTGTTATCGCTGTGTGTTTTAGTGAAAATTTCCAAATTTTTTGGAGTAGTGTAATTATATTGAAGTAACTTTACTAGCACTGATAAGAATAACGAAGTGTCAAAGAAAGCAACAAGGTGCATCAAAAATCGAAAATTACATTAATTACATTTACATGCAACTTGGTTTTTTTAACTCCGATAAATTTAAATAGTCCGAAATGAAAACGTACATGCCTAAACTCTCGTCTGATCTCGAAAGTACGAAAAATAGCACAATTGTGGCTATAGTTCCATCCCTGGTTCAAGTTCTTATTCATTGTCTTCTACGCTCTTCTTATGTTTGACAGCTACGGTACTCACCTCTCTGGGACAACACTACCATGTTGAATATACCTTGCCACATCCAACGAAATATTTTTCTCACTTTAAAGAGAGTGAATTCGTATCTTCGTACAACAATGGGAGATGACCGTTTAAGTCACTTCATGCTGTTGGCTGTAGAACCTGAAATTATAAAAAAGTTCAACAAAGAAGATCTCGTTAACGAGTTTGCCCTCAAGCGTCAACGTCGTTATCCACTTGAATAAATCCAATATATATTTTTCCCGTTAAAGGATTAAGAATTTTATTTTTATTTTTAAGTCCATGGATTTGAAGGCTTTTGTGTGTATATTGTAAATGTATTAAATTCATATATGTGTGTATAAAAATGTGTATAACTATAGTTTTATTAAATGCTGTTTTTCGAAAAAAATCTTATTATATCATTTAAACTTGAAATTTTTCAACTTTAAAATTTAGCTTTTATAAAACTGACTTTATAAACTTTATCTATTGATTTAGACTTTACTATATTATATCTGTCGGACTTTTATCACATGCTCAATAGTGGATGGTATTCTTCAACAGTAGTCCAAGCATGAAGGCCCTTCATTGAAGGACCCTCTTTGCAATCACATTGTTACGGTCTGTAGTTAAGATCAGGTCAAGAAGTTTTTCATGACTATTATAAACACAACTCTCTTGTTGAAAGTCGGAAAAATGTATATTATCTACAAATATATCGTCGTTTTGCATGCAATATCGCGTATACGTATATGAAAACGTTCGGCGGATACGCGGTATTGCACACGCAACGACGATATGCTCTTGGCGTGTCTTCGAATTAGATGCACAAAAATATTTATTATCATCAGAAGATTCCCATTTCAAGTCAGGTAGATTAAAATCCACTAACAATAAAATGTCGTCATCAACGTCAATAATGTTTATAACATATTCTATTCAATCCGCAAGGCATAAACTTCTACACTGCTCTTAGGATTAACGTATGCATTAATAACATACACATTAGAATTGCAATGTACATCCTTAACGCATATAAATTTGATATTAGAAGAGCAGAGAATATTAATAATGGAACTAACGAAGGAGTTCCTTACAGCTAATAAGACACCTGCACCGACAGCAGAACTACAATATTATCCACGTCTTTGTCTTTTTATAAACTTTATAAAAGATATGCTACTTTGATGACGTCTCTTTATATGGAAGATTGGCTGAGTTCTTATATGATTTTGCCAAATTTCAAACTCAAAGTGAATTTTAATATTTTTAGCATATGTGACATTTTCAAAGTTTACCGTTTTCATACATGTAGTTACTTTGTATGGGAGTAAGCGTGGTTTTCAATCAATTTTTACAAATTTGATTTATATAGTGAACTCTTGCAACCAAAGCTCATGTGCAGAATTTGAAATCATTACATTAATTTTTGTGGCATTTTCAGAGATTTTACCAATTGTATAAAGTCACGTTATATTGGAGGCAGGCGTGGTTTTTATCCGATTTTAACATATTTCAAAAAAATTGGTGTAAATTGTACTTCACTACATAAATTCCAAGTCACTTCATAAATTTTTGTGGCATTTGTAGCGATTTTATTGTTTTGATAAATTAACTTTGTGTAGGAGGTTGGCGTAGTTTTCATCCGATTTTACTCATTCTCGAACTTGATGTTTGTTTTTTTGAATTTAAGCACATATACCAAATATTAATACCATAGCTTTAAAATTGCGGCTGTAATCGTGTTGACAGACAGACAGACAGACAGACATGGCGCAATCGACTCAGGATGTGATGCTAATCAAGAATATATACGCTTTTCTATACCGGCCACGCCTCTTTATCGGCGTTACAAGCGAAGTGACAAGGTTAATATAGCGTAATTATGAATATAATTGAACTGTGGTAGAAAAATTTATTTGAGGGCGTTATAAAAGGGTAAAGGGGGCCAATTACATTGGCTAGGGTCCCCAACACTGTTAATCCGACTCTGTCTGCCAGAACCAAAGGTCAAACTAAACATGAATTTCTTCAGGAAATATCTTTGAAAGTCATGAAGAAAACCCTTTACATTGACTGAACTTGCAGTACAGCGTTTAATATTTATATTATTTGCTAATTAAGTACTGCTAACTTTTCACGATCAATGGACTCATCTTGTAATGTACAATATGCCTTATCTTTGCTTCCTCTAAAACTGAGTTCTCTTTTGCCTTTTATTTTTATGATGTGAATAATTCCTTTTAAAATATCACGTCTATTTGAAATTTGCTTGCTTCAAAGAGATATTAAATTTTTAATGTCTTCGTCTCTTAAAAATTAAAATAAGCTTATGAAGGATGCAATGAAGCTTTTTCATGCTCTTTCACAAATTGGTGAATGTATGTATGTATCTTCTATTATTTACCCCATCAATAAACTTATTTTTTTGTAAACAATTAGAAAAAGCTCAGAACAATACATCAAAATCATGGTAGAAGGATAGAGGTATATGCAGCGCTGACTGTGCTCTCTTTCCATACTGCCATGTTTGTCAAATTTAGCTGTGTGGCGAATGGAAACAAAAGAAAATAAAGAAAAAGTTTTGCTTCGTTTTGACAATTCCGGCAGTATGCTCTCATGTAGTGCATATACCTGTATTCTTCTACCATGATCAAAATCAGCACTCTAAAAACTGATTGAAAAAGCTGTGAAACTTCACGACATTTATTGGCGATTTTGTAAAAAAACCACGCTATGCAGTGAGTTTTTTAAATTTTGTCTGAAAATCAGCGTCTTTTTCCAAAATATGTATATTTACTCTACTATTCACGCTATTTTAGAATGTTTTCGCTCAGAGAGCCTTAAAATAAATATATTCTCTACTTTTCACGCTATTCCAGCGTGTTTTCGCTCAGAGAATTCTAAAATATGTATATTTTCTAATTTTCACGCTATTTCAGCGTGTTTTCGCTCAGAGAGTCTTAACATATATATATTTTCCCTACTTTTCACACTAATTCAGCGTGTTCTCGCTCAGATACTCCTAAAAACGCTCCAGCAGCGGTATTTTAAGCTTGCCTTTAAATAAACACCTCTGCTTTAACGTCATATGATTTCAAAGAGTTTATTCGAACAAGTGTCCAATTATATACAACTTAAACAGTAGATTGGTCACAGCTTAATTACTCAAGCCTACTGAAGTAGGAAAGAGTAGCGCCTTCTGCTGCGTTATTGACTCTATACAGAGTTGTTGTGGCCATGTTCAAAACTTACTTGAGAGACTTCACGCATTTCTAGATTTTTTTTTATAAGCGCAGACAAGATTGGAAGAAATAATTTTAGAAGAGAGTTTTTGCAAGAGAGCGAAAGAAATAATTGTAGATGAGAGGATTCACACATTTTTAACGATAAATATTTATAATTTTGCTCTATGGGATTTAACGACAATAAATGGAGGCGATCAGTTGCCAGCAATTATTGTAGTTAATTCTCGTGAATTTTTGTTAGAGTGAGACCTTGAGAAACGTTAACCATTTCCTATTTGTGCCAGCTTTTCTAAAAAATGCTATTGTAATAACAGGAGCTAAGAAATCTTGATGTGGGTGTTGTTTAAAAGATTTGTTTGGCCGTATAAAACACAGTGCAACACAAAAATGTACTCATAATAATCTTCTAATAGCCCTAAAAGAAGAGTCTAAGTCTAGAAGAACGTCAAACACACTTTTTCCCCGCAGCCTTGTTTTTTTTTTAAAAATTCGTAACAATTTTCACTATTTAGCTTAAACTAAATTTTATCTAAAATCGTATCTTTGTGCAATGTTTTATTCATGGTCACTGAAAACTAAGTGTATTTTAACAAGATATTTATCGTAGAGTTAACTTACAATATTTTTTTCATACGAAGATACAATCCATTGGAAAATGTAGTTCACTTTAAAAATCTTTTTAATTCCCCTAATTGCTGTGCACAAATAGGTAGCAGCGTTATTTTTGACATTACTGAAAAAAATGTATAAATATTTTATAAAAATTATAAAATTTCTATGATTTTCTATGATTTAAATACAAGTTCTAAATGTTTGATAGCTTAAATCATACTTGATTTTAAATACAAATTCTAGTTGTTTGATTGTTTAAAATCGTTTACTAAACTTTAGGTCAGGTTAGAACAAATAATTGCTCTAACGAATTTTTCCAAAGAAACAACAACAACGTTTTCAATATGAATTTGTATTTCAAACAACTAGAATTTGTATTTAAAATCAAGTGTTATTTATATTTACAAATATTTAGGATTTATATTTAAATCATAGAAAATCAACATAATAAATAATAAGGTCATATAAAACTTTAATTATAAATAAAAAAAAGGTGGTGTCCAAACCGAAATAAGTTTTGTTATTTGTGCACGCAATATCACAAAGAGTTTTGTGAAAAATTTGGTCGTTCTATTCTCGCTGAGACACAGGAACATGGAATAAGATTTCTAATGAAGTATGTTTATCCGGTAAGTTGTTTTTGGCGCAGCAAGTATATAAAAGAAACATGCTATTTTTGTAAAACGCTGCAAAAGACCATTGCAGGTCACTATTATAATCGCACAATAATTCAATATGCCAACGTCTTAAGCGTAAAATCGGCAATATTACGCTCCGTTAAAGCCCCATCATCCAAAGCCCCATCAGAAGAGAAAAGTGAAAATGAAGTTGACGAATTTGAAGCATTTGAAGCGGATTCAATAAACACTGCAGATAACATAAACTGTTCTGAATTGGTTCCAACTCAAAGCGAAGTGAACTGTGATTTACCGCTCTTTATAACACAGGCCGATTTTCACGATATTGTGCGGGACACGAATATATCGCAAGGAAGTGTACAAATTTTGGGATAACGTCTAGAACAGTGGAATTTGGTGGCGAAAGATTTTAGAGTTACATCAGCTCGAAAACGTGAACATACTAAAATTTTAGACTCGTGTTTTGAAACTCTTGAAGAAAGCAACATTACCTATGCAAATGGTATTGATGAGTTGTTCGCAGCCATGGGTCAAAGCTAAAATTCAAATGATTGGCGACTATTCACTGATGGTTCCATCAAAAGCCTCAAAGGTGTGTTATTGCACATTGGCACTGAGTATCCATCCGTGCCAATTGTTTATGTTAAAGATGAAGTCGGAAACTATGAAACAGTGAAACTGATGCTTGACCAAATAAAATATGACGTTCATGGCAGGAAAATTTGCTGTGACTTGAAAGTAGTTGCCGTATTGACTGTGCTAAAAAAGGATTTTCGAAGCAACGTTTTTTTTGCCTATGGGAAGGTCGTAAACGAGAGTTGCATTATACGGAACAGCAATGGCTACGTAGAGTAGCACTCCAATTGGGTCATGATAGTATCGACCATATACCATTAGTTCCAGGCCCAAAAATTGTTTTTATTTATTTCACCGTTTTTGGATTACAATATCCTTACACACTGCTTAAAAAAAAACTTACAAACTAATATAAACAAAAATATTTAACAAAAGGAAAAAATTTTATATTTTTTAGAAACACAAAATAAGATACGAAAACATACATGCAAGCAGAAGTATGGACAAGGCATGCATTATTATAAAAAAAAAACAAAAATTCTCCAAAATCGCTGAAATGTCGTTATTTTATGCTAGAATTATGCGTGTTGTTTATACACAGTAGCGTGCATACTAAAATATGCATGCCGTATTGGTACTAATAGTCTTGCTTAAAAAATATGAACTCCCATTGTGCGATAAAACTTTAATGAGTGTAGTTGTACATTCTTCATTAACAAACCATAAATTAATATAACAGCAATATTCAATTTAAAACAAAAATAAATAAGATTATTAATTAATGACAACAACCATTTTTTTATTACAATATTAATAACAATGTATGCATACAGTATTAATGGCAATATATGCATAGAGTACCACCATGCATACAGCATTAGTGATTATGCGGGTACATAGTACACATGCTTTTATATAACATCGCCATGTAAAATGAAAATGAGCTTGCATTTATGCTGGCATGCATACAAAACATCAAACTTATGCGTACATCATCAATCCTGTATGGATGAATGTACTTACTGGGCCTGATGTGTTGAGTAAAAAGTATGCAAAAATTATAATGTATTTTATGCGATACTGTCGAACGATACAGAATAATAATATTTATGTTCGTCTCCACCCACATAAACGCAACGGAACGAAAATTCATGCCATGTGAGGCACATTAATATATCGTTCGATTTATTTTCGTTCACTGATAAACAGGATAGCCATTAGCGGAATCACGTGTTTATGGACAAAGTTATTTTAGAAAATCTTTAGAACACTTCCCATCCCTCATGCAAACGGCATTTGAATTTAAAAAACCGCATGGTCCTTGCGTCATATGACGTTTTACATAATCATGCAACTTGGGATATCGTTTGAGCTAAAATTCCAAACCCAAACACTGGTTTGGAATTTTAGCTCAAACGATATTATCAATGATTTGTACAGAAACAATTGCATCATTTTCTGTTAAAGTTATTGATACATGCGCATGTGGTAAGCCTCGTTTTTTAAATTCGTATGGAGTAAATAATTGCTAATACCACTCCAAACATTTGATTAGTGACAATGCACTTAATCAATTCATTCAATTTTGATTTGAACACACGAACTATGACGTCTGGTCTAAAATTAGAGGCATCACTCCTTCCAATATTGTTAATGATTTCGGGCCAATTAGGATTACACGTCATTGTGATGAACAAACTGGGTTTTCCGAAATGTTGAACAATAGACATGGCTTCTTAATAGTTCTGATACATGTTTCTAGGAGAACCTATGAATGAAGATGGGGCTATTACCATATTTGCCACATCATCATTATGAATTTTTCTAAAATAATCGGTAAGATTGTATAAGAGGTTGGAAATAACGAAAAAACTAACTCTACATCTGCTAAATTTGCGAAAGCAAACAGTTTGACTATCTGCTTAGGTTTGGATCTTTGCTACAAACAGAAATGTTTCGTACGCGAACAGAAAATGAAGAGAGAGAGAAAACTATTGTTTTGTGTTATAAGAAAACAACAAGTAATTCGTTTTTTAGATTTTGTTTTCACGATCGCAGGCACAACAAGTAACAAATGTTGTGTTCGTTTTACTACTGAAATTCGACAAAAGAATTTCCTCATATTTTAAGCAGCATTTTTTTTTTTGGAAGCTAAGATTTTTTACGTCTCGTTCTGTTGATTTGCTTGCATTAAAATTTCATAATCCGATATATTTGTACGACATGGTTTTAGTGACATGGTTGTTTGGGACCCCCAAAAGGGTGGTGTGTTCAGAAGAAATTTCACGCTCCTAGTTATCGAATATTTTATATCTTTCTTATACTTTTAAACGAGCAATATTTGTTTGTTTGTTTATTTGTTTGTTTGTAAATGAGTTCTTGAAAACGGCCCAAGCGATTTTGATGAAATTTTCAGACATTTTTACGGGGATTTACGGGGGCGAAAAAGCGATCTACCTAGGTCTCGTTTCCGAGAAAATTCGTTTAGCAACGCACGTAGGGGTATTTGACCGATTTAGGCGTCCAAAATTATTTTATTCGGTAAATAGTTTCTATTCAAGTCTACTTTTTGATTTTAACCCTGAACGACCATTTGGGCATTTTAAACACTATTAAACATTGCAAAAAAAAAATAATTTTGCTGCGCACATTGGGCTATTTGATCGATTTAGGCGGAATAATTTTAGTCGATAAGTAGTTTCTATTTACGTCTGTTATTTATTTCAATCCTATACGACCATTAGGACATATTCAACATTGCAAAAAAAAATTCGTATAGCAGCCCACATTGCGCTGCCGATTTACGTACCGATTTACGCAGCCAAAATTATTTTATTCGGTAAGTAGTTTATATTTAAGTCTATTATTTGATTTTAATTCTGTATGATCATTGGGACACTTTAAACACTATTAAACATAGCAAAAAAATTTTTTGTCACAGAAAAAAACCAAGGATGCAGAAAAATTTGTTTCGACAAGTAGTTTTCAAAAATATATGAAGACGGTGAGGTCAAAAATTCGTTCCAGTCTAATGCACATATTAAATAGGTAACTTAGAGCAGAACTTTTATTATTAAAATTAATTTAAAAATTATGTTAACATAGTACCTCAGAAGTTAGAAGCTGTTTGTAAGTCGGGAACTTCTATTTTCTGAAATCTTTTCATTTCGGAGTTAAAATTTGTAAAGTTGAATTTATAATAATATTGCTCTAGTAATAATGTAAAGATATAGATACTGGATAAAAATGACACACTTATAATATGTAGAAAATTATAGAAATTTTTATGTAAATGTCCTTATTTTGTAAAACGTTTTTAATTGGTAAGTTTCGTTTTCTTATGAAGTAAAACAAAATATCTTTCTCTCAATGAAATTTTCTTATGAAAATTATTGCCATACAAAAAACTGCAAGCGAGATAATTGCGTACATTTTACATAATAAGGTCAATAGCTTTATTTTTAACATTTCGTAGAAAACGCTGTAGTGTTTACCTCGGAAATTAGAATACAATCTTTTAATTTCAGAAGCTTTAATGTTTTCAAAATTCAGCTTCTAATTTCTAAATGATTCTAATTTTTTAGCTTCTAATTTTTGAGGTTTTACTGTATTTAAAATAAATTAAGGGTAAGTTGTTTTTATTAAAATTAAATTACATACTTGATGGCAGCTTAGTTTCTTAACTTCTTCTTTTTGGGTTGATAATAAAATATAGATCCTAGATGCGCATGCGGAGGCGGATATAAAAAAATAATAATGCGGATGCGGATACGGAGCTCTGTCACATTCCTAGAAATAACTATCAAAAACTGCGTATTATTCATAACTTTAATAATTTTTTCATTTTTAAACAATCCTTACTCACAAAAAATTAGGAAAGAAACTAAAAATGTCATTTCTAATATCTAGACCATTCATTAAATTTGAAATAACCTATATTCCCCGTTGTGCACTGTCCAATCGCAACCACTTTATTTTATTACTCCAGCATATATTTTAACCGAGACATAAGGGCTATTCCCGATTACGGGCAAATAGCGTGGCATCGTAGCATTTGCAAAATATGATGGCAAATATTTTCAACACAACAAAAAATGTACAGATTTGCATTTGCCCGACTATGTCAAATGTGCAACAATAAAATCGCAGCATGGGCAACACTTATTTGCCAATCAATCAGCTGTCACATTTTAACCAAACCCCGCTAACGCGGCCCATACCTACTGCAACCAAAACATTATTGAAACTGCAACCAGGAGCCGAATTACAGCATCCGTGATCGAGCAAAATTGTACAAGATTGACAGGCACTTGTCTCGTCGTGCTCTTCGTAATTTTGCTCGATCACGGATCAGGCATGATATTTTCGGTACAATTGTACTTTTTTGGTGCAATTTCACATTTTTCCTACCTTCCTACTACCAAAGCGTTTTCAGTACATTTTATTTCACTCAATGAAAATTTTTACGAATATTAATTGGCTCCTTGCCAGTTTCAAAACTCAACAATATGCAAACTTTAAAAATGTAAAAGGTTTTTACATATTTCTACAACCCTGATGATTTAACACCTTAATATTTTACTTAAAGATACCATAAGTGATTCAAATATTATAAAAAAACTAAGTATAAATGGGCTTAAATCACAAAATATTGTAAACAAAGTCTTAGCACCTGAAAACGTTAAATCAATTTAGACTTATTGTAAAAATAATTACTATTCCTTAATAGTGGACGAAAGTACTGACTCAACTATATCAAGAAATCTTGCATTGGTGGTAAGAACATATGATAAAAAATGTATTGACAGATTTTTGGAATTAGTTCCAATTGTAGATTGCACATCAAAAGGGATTTTTGACACAATTTTAAAAATTTTAGATGACTATTCTATTCCGAAATCTAATATGATTGCGTTTACTGCTGATAATTGTTCAGTTATGATGGGTGCATTTAATGGTGTTCAGGCTAAGTTGAAAAGTCTAATTCCACATTTGTTTGTCCATGGATGCATTTGTCATAATCTGAATTTAGTTTCAGCTGCTGCATCACAATCTATGCCGGAAGAAATAGATAAATTAATTAGAGCTATTAATCACCATTTTTGTAATAGTTTCAATAGAAGGCAAGAATTTAAACTGTTTCAAGAAAATTTCGGCTCTGAATTGCATAATATATTAAAAATGTCTTCAACAAGGTGGTTGTCTAGACAAGCAGCTATTGAAAGAATAATTGAGCAATGGACACCTTTGAAATATTATTTTTCACTAAATGACTTTGAAAACGAACACGACAAAGGGAATAATAAATTTATCGCCTCAATACTTTTAAGTCCCTTTTACAAAATGTATTTCATATATCTTGCTTATATGCTTAAATTCATAAATTCTTTTAATATTGAAATGCAATCAGAAGATGCACGCATACATATTTTTTTGCCAAGAATTTTTTTTTGAATATCTTTTCCGCCAAATAGCTCGCAACTTTATACAAAAGGATTATTTAGATCAGTGCAGCATTTCTGAAATAAATTTGCAAAATTTTCATATTAATTTGGACGATGTATATTGTGGAGCAAATGTTGGTCTATTCATGCAAAATAATAATTTTGAAAAAAGAAATATTCGGAAATTTAAAACCGATGCTAAAAATTTTTATTTTAAGTTTTGTGAATCATTAAGAAAAAAAGTTAATTTTAATGATATAGTTTTGAATTGGACTCCAAAATTTTCACCTGAAAGCGTAATTTCAAGAAGAACTAATACTATAGTTCCTATAATAAATTTATTTTTTCCGGAAGCTGAACTTAAATACATAGAAATCATAAACACGGAATATGAGTGAGCAAAAAGAGTTAAAAGAATTGAAAACTTTATCTATTTCTGAGTTTTGGGACTGTGTTAAAAATATAAAAAATGAATTTAAAGAGCCGATTTTCTCCAATGTATATAAAATTGCTCAGGGAATTCTTTAAATTTTCCATTCATCAGCAAATGTTGAAAGAATATTTTCTATTCAAAATTAAGAAAAACCAAATGCAGAAACAGACTCCATATTGCAGCAATTTCTTCTCTAATTCAAACCAAAGATTTTTTAAAATCTAGTAAAAAAAGGCCACAATGTTAATAACAGAAGTAATATATTAAATCAAGATATTTCCGAAAATTTTACTGAAAGTGAGGAATTGGTTGACTCAAAGATTTTTTCATTAATTTCTTTCGTTACCTTAATATAGGAGGACCTGACTAATATTTTTAGGAATTAGCTGGATTGTGCCAGATTTCAGACCTAAAGGCATCTGCAAAGAACTTGATTTAAAAAAATGTTAGTAGACTTTCTATATTAAGGTAACGAAAGAAATTAATGACAAAATCTTTCAGTCAAGCAATTCTTCACTTTCAGTAAAATTTGCGGAAACATCTTGAAAGAAACTCCCAGTTTAATATTAAAAATTTGATTTTTCCTTTTATTCATTTTTTTTTAACTATAGAAAGACCTCTAAACTTTAAGCTTACTTGACTTATTTTTAAAAAATTTTATTGATCTCATTTTATGAATATTATAAAACTACTTGTGTTCCTTTTTGTAATTATAAAAAAATTTTGTGATTAATTAAAAACAAATAAAAACCTTTGTAATTTTAGTCTATAAGGTTTATGAAATGTTAAAAATACATACACTTTAATTTAAATAAAAACTATTTATTTCATACTTTTTACTTTCATTTAGTACAATTTTCTCTGAATTTTTGTACCAAAATGAAATATTCATTTATCAACCCTGTCACGGATGCTGTAATTCGGCCTCAGATTTCGTATTTTTTAATACATATGACACACGCTGCGATGGTTGCAGCAATCTATTTTGCCATACACGCTGCAACGCAGCAACTACGCAGCAAAAAAGCAGCAACTGCGACCAAAATATTAAACGATTTTAACTTTGCTGCAACCTGAGTTGCAACCGTCAATGAGTTGCGTAACTTCGACACACACGCTGCGACTTCATCGTGATAACTGTCAAAAACTTTCAAGTTACACTTCCAGCTTTGCTTTGGTTGCATTGTGTATGGGGCCCATAATAAAACAAAATTAACAGACTCTGAAATGAGACTCACTTTGATAAATAATACACTTTGATAAATAATAGTGAAAAACACCACAAATACTATTCATGTTGTTTTTTTATCCTCCAAAACAGCTGTGAGTTTTATTTGCAACAGTGTTCTAAAAAGTGTGCTTACAGTTGATGGCAAATATTTGGTAGGGCATACATTTGGGTAAGCTGTTTTGCCCGTAACTGAGAATAGCCCTATTGTATTTTTCACGAACAAAACGCTACCTCATATACATACATATGCACAAAAGCACAACGCATCTATATAAAACAACAAATTCAATAAAAGCAACAAAACAAAGAAAAATTACAACGCAACAACTTTTACAACACAGAAAAAAAGTCGCATCATAAATGAAACGAACAAACATCGCAATCTGTCTTCGCATTTTGGTGCTCCCAGCAACCTACAAGAGATCGTTAAAGATACTTAACTTTGATTGTTTTTGTGCCCGCGATTCAAAAGCAAAACAGTGACAGGAAGTTTTTTCTATTCGAAAAAAGAAACATTTCATTTTGCTTTTCTCCCTCATCTCTATTTGCTTCAGTTTGAGGTACTTTTTGAATCGGAGAGAGAAAACTAAACAAACCAAAATACTTTTTGTGATCTTAAAAAGAAACAAACAGAACAGAAAAATACTTTTCTTTAGATTTTGTTTCCGAGCCCTGATTGTTATACAGTTCGCACCTTAAATTTGATTGATTTTGTTGAATGAAGTGTAACGTGAACCTTCAGTACGCACATAAACATCAACAATCCACTGTAGAAACAATTTCTGACTATGATGTAAAAAACTTAAATGATCTCTAACTTCAAAACGATAAGCAACATATTGCAGCATTGTAACTCTATTTCTGTGAGTCATTGGATTAGAAGTGGATTGAATATAATGATTGATGTTTATGTGCCATCCTGTATCACTGTTGGGGAATAATATAGGATACGCCAAAGGATCTAACGAAGACTCTAAGACATAAATATTTTTTACAGTACTATCAACTTTATTAAAGGCAATAATATTCCTTTCAAAAGGTTGCTTACCATTTATAGTGCTAAAAATAACCTCTACATGTGTCGGAACCGCATCATTAAATCTTCTTATATCTAAATCTTTATTGGTTTTGATAACTATTTTTACATGCTTTTGCATCCAAGTTAGAAAATTCATGCATTGTTTTGAATGAACACCTCTTTCCAGTTTCCACATCTAAAAAGTATAAGGCCTTTTCCACATGGAGCAATTGAAAAGTAATGCAACTACAACGCAACAGCTTAAAAAGTTTCAAAACACTTCAATTTTAAACTGAACTGCAACCTACGCTTTCAGGTGAGCAAGTCACGTCACATTGAAAAATTCACAACAACACAAACACTTATTTAATGGAAGCTTTGTTAAATAGATAAAAACCAGTTCGTGTTGCATGGAACTGGTTGCGAATGTGTTGCCAACTTGTTGAATACAAGTTGTTTCATGTGAAGGTTTCGGTATAAATACATTGGTTAGAAACTTTTGTTGCAGTTGCAATACTTTTCAATTTCTCCATGTGAAAAAGGCCTAACTGCGCATATAAAGGATTGCTATTGCATGTTGGTACCAAACTACCCATGCGGTGATAAAAAATATCATGAATTTTGAAATGGTATACACCTTGCATTAAATCATGACTGATTTTAGATTCAGAACTTACCATGGCAAATGCCGAATTATATGATGTAATGTTTTCTAAAAAATTCTTAGATTTACGCTTTTTAAATGGATTATTTGAATTTAATCCATTTAATAGGTCGTTAAAAAAATATTTTGACTTAGTGGTTGCAGTGAAACTTTGCCTTTATGACAACTTGGTGTGAAATAAGTTCTATCGTTTTGAGTAACTTCAGAAGCAAAATGTGTAGCACTACAATACCTACAAATAAGATCCATTGAACCCACTCATAGCTATCGAAATTCCTAGGAAAAATATTTAAGGCAAATTTAAAAGTTATCAACCAAAATATCTATAATTTTTTTCGTTATTTTCTATACTGTTTTGATCAATAACAATGTTTTTATTATAATCTCCATTCTGTTCGTTATCAACTATAGTATTCGTATTGCTAATATTCTCCAGATTATTGATATCCAGTCAATTGATATTGACTCCGATGCATACGTCTGTCTCTCTGAGCGACCGGTAAATAAACGTTGTCGAGGCATTCTGTTTTGTGTTCTAATAATCATTAAGAAAAGTTACACGAATCACTAATGCCCTGGTTATGCTTTATGGTTCCTATCAAAAAATCTTTGATCCCTAGGTGGGTTAAATGTATGAGTTGGTCCCCTAAACTTTCTTCTGAACACACCTGTACTCTATCTGGCACACTTCTGGGAATCCCCATACAAAAAACAAACAACAAAAAAAATGGAAAATGATGTCTATGGTCTATGGTATGGTTTGAACTGCAATTTTCTTAATTTTTAATTGGAACGACGATGACTGCAAACAAAAAAACAAAATAAAACTACTTTGTTATTTAAAACGGTTCTTTATCCGTTATGCTAAAAGCACAATAAAGACATTTATTTTTCTGTTATTCAGTTCTATTGAAATAGTTTAAGTAATAATTCTAAGTTTTATTGAAACAGAATTTGCATATTTACCGTTTCTAAATATTAATTCATCTTCCAGTATATATTAAATTGTTACATTAATTTTAAATATTTAAAAACTATTACAAATACTTGCTTTTGCAAACTGAAAATAGAAAGACAATTTTGGCGCCATAGCCTTAATAGAAATTTTTTTTCCTACTCTTCACTATGAGTGGAGGGGAGCATCAACGTTTATTTGAAACTTTGTTTGTGTGTATGTTTGGCTAAGATTTATTTTATATCAGCACACAAAATCGCTCGCCTCTATTTGTATTCTTCGTATTCCTTCTAACTACTCTTAAATAAAAAATAAACTGGCCATTTCAGCCCTTGGAAGGACTTTGACCTAGCTTCTATTGATCAATTGTGTTGTGCGTGTTATTAAATGTTTGATCACAAATGACCGAGAACTGGACCTACGTGTTTTATGCCGACTCCGAACGGCTTATGTTCTCAAGAAGCTTTACATGGCAATTTTTACTCTCTGAGGTTTGTCATTGTCTGCAGAGAGGTGACGACCGAACAGAAAAATTAATTCAATAGAACAAACTTTCTGTCTGAGCTGGAATTGAACCAGGGCCACAGCGGTTCTTTAGCTTAGGGGCCACGCACTCTACCCACTAGGCTATGGCCGTCACTAATCTAACTACTCTTACTAATTTAAAAAAAAAAATTATCACAAACGCTTGCGAAATATAATTTGAAATTTTTTTTCAAAGAAACAGCGAAAAATGTTTTTAGTACATTTTAGCATTTTCTAAAATTTCTTCTTACATGATGTTCTTCCATCTCTTATAGTTTAGCTTTTATTTAAAAAATTCTCTCTTACGCTCATATTTTAAGTCAAAGGTAACACAAACTATTCGGTGGCTCCCTCTCCCTACTCTTATTTATTGTAAAAAAAAGTATCAAAATCGGTTGAGAAACACGGGAGAAAATGGTACCGAGCTGTTTTGCCTACGCCTACTAATGTATAGATTTTGTGTTTGAATAAGAAAAACATTTTAAAAAAGAATTTTATTGCGTTTCGTTGCTATTAAAACATGTAGAACACTTTTTTCGATTTCCAAAAAAAATTATTATTTGCGGTTGCTTCAATAAATTTTAGTTTAAAATCGATATTAAATTTTTTTGGCGTGTGTTTTATTGTAAGAAAAACAAGATCTTTCAATTATAAAAATTATTTAAATTTTTTTTCGGTACAGTTACAATCCCGAGATCGGCAAAACAATCCGAAATTGCAGGCCCAGAATATTATAAATAAATTGTGGCTGAAATGATTGATGCTTATTATGAAATGGGAGTCAACATGTTGCTAAAAATTCATTTTTTGAGCAACCATTTGGATTTTTTTCCAAACAATTTGGGTGATTTCAGTTACGAGCACGGAGTGCGGTTTCATTAAGTTCAGCCCGAAAGTTGTGCATCAGTTCCTTCAGCTGAATGCAACCATTGATACCACTTAAACAAGAAAGATTCTTACACTACGATACATAACACGTTCAAAATACTTATGGCGTTTTCGTTTCTCGAAAAAATGCAACATTTTTTCTGCCCTTTTTAGAAATTCTGACCTCTTGAGAAAAAAAATAGTGACCTCTGTAATTAAATCGTGTTCTTTTCTTGAAAATGTTGACCTCAAAAGAAGAAAAAATTCGGAATTCTCAAAGATGGCAGAAAGAGGGCAGAAAAAATGCAACATTTGAACATTTTTGATCATGAACATCTGAGCACTCCATCTTGTTTGTTATCCTTCATAAATGCACGATCTACTATCAATTCTCTGTAGCTTTTGTGTTTTCATTGCATTTTCGAGCTAACCGCTCATTTTAGTGCGCGTTCACCTTCTCAACAACAGCACATTTTTTTTGCTAGCATTAACACTTATTTCATACATTCACCTTTTCTCTTTCTCAGAATTATTAATTGTAAAGTATAAATTAATTTTACCTGGCATTTGTAATAATATCTATCAATTCTTATAACATTCAATTTAACATTTTTGACTATAACACATTTTGTGGTAGCTGATATTAATAAAAAAATGTAAATTTATGGAATTATTATAAAGAAGTGGTAAAACTTTAAGTGGTTGTGCTTTCATTCTTGGCAGTTGGAGCTAAATTAAATCATTTTTTGGCATTCAGCTAGGGCAAGGAACATAAGTCGCGCTTGATGCTTGTGTCTGTTTCTGTTTTGTTTTCCTCGTTGTTGGCGATTGTGTTTATTGTCTTGCAATTTCTTTCACAGCAACAAAATACTTATGCAAAAGTGACTTTTTAGCGGCTACTAAGAAGACATCTGTAGCAAGACATCTGCACATGGAGCGATGTTTGTTTTATTTTCGCGCAAGAGAAAAGTTTATTATAGTAATAGAACGTTGCAACATTTTTCGAAGTCAAATGCGGTTTGTGTTTTTATTTTTCATTATAAATTAAAGAAATAATTTTTACAGTGTTCAAAGCTTCTCCTAAAATATTAAGACCGTCGAATTTGACTAAGGAGCCGACGGACTTTCCTTAAAACAAATAAGGTCAAAGTAGCATTGTGTCTATTTTAAGGCTCCACATCAAATTATTACATTGTTAATCTTTTTATTACATTGTTAATATAACCAGAAATAAATTTTGATACTGACTGAAAAAAAAACAGATGCGTCGCTGGACACACGAGAGAAGCGAATCTTGTTTGCAGTTTCATAAGCATGATAATTTAATGGTTTTTATAATAAAAAAATTTTTAAATTAAAAAATTTTAAATAAATTTTAAAAGTTATAATGTTAACTAAAAAATAATGTTCCCACCAGTAAATTGTATTACCTTACATGATTATTTTACATTAATTTCGAATTATTTTTGTAAATGTTAATGAAATTATTGGTTTTGAATATCTAAAATATAAAATTAGATGTAGTGTCATCGATATTTCTAGTAATATTACACCAATAGTTGTTCTAATCGTATTGTGCAAATGTTTAGATCGCTTATCATTCGCAAATTGTATTTATCAAAATAGCATTGTTTTAGGCCTAGAATTTGTATGAAATTGATTTTCTGACGTTCTTTTCACTTCTACAGCTGTTTGTGTCGAGGGGTCGAGCAACAGTGTTTCGGCTACATTCATTCTCTTCATACTCATTTATCTTGAAACTACTTTTTTCGGCATGGTGTTGTAGAAAAACAAAAACTATTAAGCAAAAATTTCAATAACATATCCACATAATATCATTTCAAACATTATAACATATCAATAACATTAAAAAATTACTCCAATCATAATTCAAAAGCATTAAAAAATACCCAATAATATTTCATACGCTAAGAAAAATAATTGAACATTAGTTTGACAGGATTTGAAGAAATTACTTATTTTCAGTATGATTCATATTAAAAGATAAAAAATAGAAAAAACTTTAAGATAAAAAATATTTAAAATCATTTGTTGTTTCCACACAAACTTTCCACACAAATTTTAAAATTTATGCAAAAACATGCACTACAAAATGGTCTAGAATTTCTGTGTTTGAGAATTGTTGCAAACCAAATTTCAGAAATATGTTAAGAAAGCATTGTTTTAACACGTTGACTGCCACGGCAATTTTCAGAAAACTGGCCAAAAATGACAATTTGATATTTTCACATTATATTACTAAAAACTCTATTTCTAGATCACAGGTATCATCAAAAAGCAAAAATGATTTTTTTTTAGGATAAAAAGGACCTACAAATTATCTCATAGTTGGCTTCTGTAACAGAAATCGCTACACAGAAGCCAACTACGAGTTAATTCGTAGGTCTTTCTATAGTATTTTGTTTTATAGTTATTATTATTTATTATAATTATCATAATTTTATTATTATTTTCTTTCGTTTTAGTTTTAATTATCAAGAACCCAATATGGATAAGAAAAGGTCACTGACTCAAAATGAAATTGAATACAACGTAAATCTAAGTGATTCGAATATGACGGGATTTTTAGCGATGATAGTAACGACATTTATGAACCTTCTGAGCATACAAGTGATAGTGAAGATGAAGTCATCTCCGAACCTGAAGACGTCTCCGAATCTGATGATAATGACGATGATTTCCAAGCAACAACGTTAAATGCGGTTGATGATTTGTGGACAGAAGTTGAACACAATCCTGAGTTATTTCATTTTCAAGAAAATGGTGGTGTGAAATTTGATACATCAAATTTTACAGTGCAAACGCTGGTGGATTTATTTTTTTCGGATGAGTTTCTTGCATTACTGGTAGAACAAACTAATTTATATGCTGCACAAGAAATTGCAAAATGGGAAAATGGAAATGCTATAAAAAAAATTTAAAAGGTTATCAAATTGGCAAGACGTTAGTGCTGCAGAGATGAATTTTTTTATTGCACTTTTATTGCGAATGAGACCTTGTACTTTTCCATCAATAGAACATTACTGGAACACAAACAAGCTATATAATGTAAACTTTTGGCGTTCACAATGAGCCGAAATCGATTCCAGTTGCTACTCCGTTATTTTCATTATATTGATAGCTCGGTACCATCTGCCGACAGATTATACAAGGTGAGACCAATCCTAAATCACTTCAACAATGTTATGCGGGAAAACTATGTACCAAGTAAAAATATTTGTACCGACGAATCCATGATGCTATGGCGGGGAAGATTGCTTTTCCGCCAATACATAAAAAAAAAACACAAATATGGTATCAAACTAAAGGATCCGCCAAATAACTTTTTTTTTGAAAATTCTATCAAAAAAAAACTACTAAAAATTTTCTCAAATTTCTTTCTTTTATTTGAAAGTACAATCCTTCCGGTTAATAATGGAAAATAATTTCATTCAAATGGCTGCCTCGGCTGGCCATGCAGTAGCCTACACGATCGGTTCAATTTTTAAGCACATTATCGATTGTGTGCAGCTGTATTTTACCAATGGCTTCACGAATATTGTCCTTTAAAGCGTCAATTCTCTCTGGCTTGTCGGCGTAACTCTTATCTTTGAGGGTACCCCACAAATAATAGTCCAACGGTGTCAAATCGCAGCTCCGAGGTGGTAATGCGATCTTCAAAAACAGGGCGCAAAACATCGAGTGTAGCTTCGGCTGTGTAGCACGTAGCGTCGTCCTGTTGAAACCAGATGTTGAAAATATCCTCCTCTTCAATTTTTGTGAGCAAAAATTCGTTCAACATGGTCCGATAACGATCGCCATTGACTGTAACAGCCACTCCTTGCCCATTTTCGAAGAAAAATGGCCCAATTATGCCTCTGGACCAAAATCCGCACCAAACAGTGACTTGTTTTGGGTGCAGCGGCTTTTCAATGTATGCGTGCAGGTTTTCTGTTCCCCAAATGCGACAATTTTGATTGTTTACATACCCGCCAAGATCAAAATGAGCTTCATCTGAAAAGATGATTTTTTTGGCAAAATCGGCATCTTCTGTAAGTCGATCGCAGGCCCACTTTGCGAAGCGAAAACGCATTGGATGGTCAGTTGGCTTCAACTTTTGAACCAATTGGACATTGTATATCGTTATACCAAGGTCTTTATGCAAAATTCGTCTCAATGATGTCTCCGAAATGTTCAATTGTTGAGAACGACGGTGAATTGATGTTGATGGCGCTTTCACACTTTCTGCCACAGCATCAATATTCTCGGGTGTACGCACTGCTTTTGGCTTTCCACGCTTTGGTTTATCGATGAGGATGCCAGTTTGTTTCACTTTTTTCACAAGATAATGAACATACGGAGCTGACAGTGCTTCTCTTCTTCCAAAATCCGTACGCAATTTTCGCACACATTCTGCAACATTACCATGATTTTCAAAGTAATGTCGCAATATTTACCAGCGTTGTTCAAGCGTATACACAACCATATTCGTTCAGTGGAAGGATAAAACTAATTATCTGTCAAATCAGACATGAGGTAAGTGTTACCATTCACGAAATAAGCACTAGTTGAAAAAAAAGTTATACGGCGGACCCTTTATATGAACTATGTGAGTCCGACGGTCTTATAATGAAAATAAAAATTTACTGCGGAAAATATGAGGAAACTACCAATAATTTAGGTCTTATTACTGATGTTGTTTTACATTTACTTGAGGATAAATGTGAGGATAAATGATAAAGTCTATACGCTTTACATGGATAATTTTTATAATTCAGTTAGTCTTACGAAACTGTTATAAACACGAAAATCTTATGTGTGTGAAACCCTGCAAAATAACAGATGTGCAAATTAACATGCTTGCTGTTGATATGGTAGAGGTGACGAATCGCAATGGAAAAATTTCCATGAAACCGAATATAATTCGAGATTACAATAATGAAATGTCTGGCATTGACCAATCAGATCAAATGATTTCGTACTACACATCTCTAAGAAAGACTATTAATTAGATGGCCCAAAAAGGTTTCACTACATATTATAGAGATATATATACGAAATGCTCACAGAATTTTTCAAAAAGTTACTTCATCTAAAATAAAACTGATAAAGTTCAGAGAAGAATTCGTCGTCGCGTTGATTGCAGAAGAGATTCAACCTGTTTTGAAAAAAAAAATAGATTGCAAGAGCTCCATTATTTAGAGTGTATACCACCAACCGAAAAAAACAGCGCCCGACAAAGCCATGTCGTATATGTACCCAAGCAAATAAACGCCGAGAAATGCGTTACTTCTGTCCAGCCTGTGAAGAGAAGCCAGCCCTTTGTGTGGAAAATTATTTAAAGAACTTCCACAAACAATAAAATATTACTTAATTTCTTGTATTTGAGTTCATTTTTTGACTATATTGAATGAATTTTTCCATTATATATTTTTTTTTTTTAATAAATGTTCAGTTCACGCAAGCCAATATTGACTTTTTGTTCTTTTCCCAGAAGCCATTTATGGATACTAGCACTGATATAATACAGTTTTATTCGTAGCTACACAAAAATGGCAGGTTTAATGAGTACGAGATAACTCGTAGTTGGCACCCCAGAAGGGAACGCAATCTAAGAGTTATCTCGTAGTTGGCAGTCAAGGTGTTAAGACATAAATGAACCAGAAATATTTGGTTGTATTTTTACGAATCTTAAATTTGTATTTTTTTTATGACATTTTTTGATATAGCAGATTTTGTTTCTACTTAACAATTTCAATAAAAAAAGTATGCAGTTCTCTTAAAATATGTGTTAAAATTTTTTGGCATATTTATAATACTACAATTTATGTCCTGTTGTAATATGTAAGATACTAAACTTGGAAAATTAAATTTCATAAATTTTCCAAGCCAAATTCTGGAGGCGTGGTATATCCACAAATAATAAGATAGAGCTAAGTTCTTTTAAATTCGAAATATTTGTATATTTAGCTATGATTCTGCATACTTAGTTTTCTAAATATGCAACCTTAAGTATTTTTTTACTTTTGTCCGCATCCGAGACACTGCGGCATCTTAAGATAGAAAAAAAAGCAGATGCGTCGCTGAATGCACGAGCGAAGCAAAGCTTTTTCGCAGTTTCGTAATTTTGATAATTTAATGGTTTTTTAATAAAAAAATTTTTAAATTAAAAATTTTCAGTACCATAATGTTAACTAAAAATAATAATATTTCCACCAGTAAATTGTATTACCTTACATTATTAGTTTATATTAATTTTATTTTTGTAAATGTTAATGAAATTATTGGTTTTTAATATCTAAAATATCAAACATATGTTGATATTTTCGTATGTAAATAGATGTCATGTCATCGATATTTCTATCAAATATTACATCAATAGTTGTCCTAATCGGGTTGTGCAAATATTTGAATCGCTTATCATTCGCAAATTGTATTATCAAAACAGCATTGTTTTAGGCCTAGAATTAAAGAAGTAAAGTCTTTCTGACATTATTTTCAGTTCTACAGCTGTTTTAGTAGATGTCCAGCCACAGTGTTTCATCTAGATTCATTTTATTTATATTCATTTATCTCGAATCTACTTTTTTCGGCATGGTGTTGTAGAAAAAACAAAAATTATTCAGCCTAATCATCTAAAATTGTAATATGCTATTCATAACATCAATGGCTATCGCTGGAACTAGAATCAAAGTTTTATTCCAAAAACATCGTATAATTTACACTTCATAACCGGTAGAAAACAAGCTGTTTTAAGAATTTAATTTTCAAAAGCGCGTCATTCTGTTAATTTTCAATCTTAAGGCGAAGCTTTTTGCGCCTCGTTTTGTGATTTGCTTGAGTGAAATCTCAAAAACGACACTTTTTTCCATACACTTTTTTCTTTATAGAAGTAAACTTCATATATTATAAAACAGCAAAAAATTGTTTTGCCATTGCACGATGCTATCTTCTTGAACGCAAAAAAATAATGAAGTCCATCCCACATGTAGGATAGTCCAAAAGTTCGAACAGACTTTCCCGTTATTCTGCCGTCCTAAATGTAGGATAGTCCGAAACACAATAGGATGCACAATGATAGATAATTGTGATCTGCTGCATCATAGCTTCACGCATTCACAATAGAATATTCAGGATAGCCAATGCACAATCCTTTAAATAAATTCCTGCCATCTACTGCAACATACCTAGTAGTTCCAGTCTTGAAGAAATCTCAAATGAATCATGTACGATTTTTCTTGATCCTTGACGAAAGATGCTGATATGGCCATACATTTCATTGACGAAAATTTCATATAAATGTTCCAAATTCGTGCAAGACGCAATGCAGAAAAGTCGGGATTTATCATGCACGAACCCATTATCGAAATATTGAGGAAGTTTCGTTAACGAAAAGTAGACAGCGTCTAATTCGTCAAGGAATTAAAACCGAAACGTGACTCTGGACCAAATTCAACGTCGTGCGATATACTTGATATGGGATAAAAATATTTCATCCTCTCTCAACTCTATTGGAAATCGACGTAATGTTGGTTTCGTAATGGCCTGACGCCACCACACCGTATGTTTTACAGGTCCACTCGGGCAGCTGTCAAAGCCCATTCCTATACCATTGCCTTGATGACACACAGAACCTCACGTAGTAGTGATAATTCGTTCTTTAGTCGTACGGTAAAGTTGTGGAATAGTCTCCCTGCGAGTATGTTTCCCGTCAGTTTTGAGCTGTGCAAATTAAAAACAAATCTTCACCGAAACTACTCCATCTTTTCAACCTCTAACTAACTATTACCCATCTTCCAAACCAACACAATGTTTAAACATTAAAAAGTAACATCATCAGCGCTTTCACTCTACAAAACAGAAAAAAATTATACCAAATTGTCAAAATCAAACGAATTCGACAGCAATGGCAATGACACCTAAACTGTGGTGTGCATGAATATTTAAATACTATCGAAAACCATCGATAGTCAGTGCAAAACTATCGATAGTCACGATTGTGTGAAATTATCGATAGTATCGATAGTGTCATCGATAGTTTGCGAACTCTACAGTTTAGTCTCTGAACGATTCGGTGAATTACAACAATAATGAATATCTTCAAGTTGTTGTAATAGAGTGGAAAAAGTTAGGCGCTGACAACCGCTACTTTGCATTATATTTTGTATGCATTTTTTTTAAGTCCAGCGCTCATGCAGAAACTTCCTTTAAGAAATCATCACGAAAAGTTCGTTAATTATCACGCTTGCAAGAAAATATTTTTAAATTTATATCCTTTTGTTGTAATAGATGCAAGTAAAAAAAAGACACAGTTTCCATAGTATCGTAAGTACAGACGTAGAATTCCTTTTTATACAGTAATAGAGAAAAATTCTGTTTTTTTCATGTATATTCTTCAAAACTTTTTTTAAAGTATTTCATCTTCTAAATAAAAATTATTCAAAAACAAATTTGTTGTTATTGTCGTTCTTTAAACTTACCTGATCTAAAAAGCTGACAATTAAATTCATGTAAAAATTTGTTTTGTTTTATAAAAAGTTTCCTTTTGATATTTATGGTTATGAATTTTTTGTTCTTTTTCATTTGTTTTGTTGGTTAAAACTAAATGTAATTCGAAGTTATGTTTAATTAATGGAAATAAATATGGGTGAATTTGAATTATTTATTTTTCCTGTAGTAAAGAGCATATACATATATGTACATATATGTATGTGTATTTTAAAAGTAATTTAAAATTAAAATTTTAGTTAAAAAAATAAATTTTTAATATGGAAAGAATATATAGCATAATAAAAATAGTTCGAATATATTATGGTATTTAAAAAATAAATGTAGTTTTTAAAGCACAACGAATGCTAGTAGCGCATGCGCAAATTTGCGTAGTAGTATACATATGTACATGCTGAAAATAAACATTCGTTTTATTCGTAAAAAGCGAATAAAGAAAAAAGCGAGCTAGGTGTCAAATACAGCTGTTCATGTCGAGTAAAAATTAAGAACATCTAAAAAAATTTCAGCTAACTGAACCAACAATAATTAAACCAACAAATCTAAAACAACGACGCACAGAAAAGAGCAAGATCACAGCGGTTGAGCAGCGTTAGAGGGGATAAACCGAATCGTCCACAGGAAATAAACAGAACTTTGCTTACTATGTCCCGCTTTTCACTCGTCACTCAAGAAAATTCTCGAGCTTGCGGCGAAAGCAATTATTGCTCCGAGAGCAATAATTCTCTTGCTCTGGTAGCAAGATCTCTTTGTCTCGCTTTTCACTCGGCAATAATTGCCTTTGCCGCAAGCAGTTTGTGGATTATACGCCCGCATGAGGGGGTTTACGAAAGTCCCCATTAAACCCGAGTGATCAACAAACTACTTGCGGCGAAAGCAATTATTGCTCATAGAATTGCCGAGTGAAAAACGGCCCTTTGCAGCACATGCGAACCAAAACAACAATATCAGCAGCTAGTAGCAACGTTGCCAGTAATGTTGGAAAAATTTCGTGGTAATTTTTAATTGCCCTTAGGAATTTTTGTCTCTGGGAATTCCTATTAAATTTTTTAATTCAGCGTGGTATTTTTTTATTGGCGTGGAAATTCAGCGGGATATTATTTAAATTTACGTGGGAGTTTGGTAATATTCTTCTTACATTTTTTTTCTTTTTTAGTAAGTAAAGTTTCTCTTTGGTATTTCAAAATGTTTTTTAAATTGTTTGTGCATATGGGACTTGTGGTATTTTTTAATGCGAATGAGATTTTTGCGGCAATTTTAAATGCATATGGAATTTGTGGTGGTTTTTTTAAAACGCGTGGTATTTTTGTGGTAATTTTTAATGATCGTGAGATTTTTTTTTTGATATTTTTTTATTGCGGAAGAAACTTTTTTGTTTACCTTTACAACGGTAATTAATTTTTGTTGTGTTTAATTTATGTTATTGTGAAAAAAGTAACTTTTTGTCGGAATTGTTTTAAATTTTAACTGGCAACCTTGGCTAGTAGTAGTTCATTTTTTTGTAACCGCATACTCTCTGGCTCTCTAGCTACATGCATCTGTATTCTCTATTGCATTACAACCCAACAAGCCATGAATGTTACTGTGCCAGCTAAACGGTACTTAAAACGGCAGCGTCTGATTTGCTGGTATGAAAACGACATGTTTTTGCACCTTTAAACCGTTCTCTATATTATTGTAGTCCTTTTTTATATTTATCAAGAATCGAATTGAAATAAATGTTATATTCGCTTGATGCGCCGTTCGCCAAAAAACTCTAAAATATGCATTGAATCCTGCATTGAAATCAAGGTAGTGCAGTTGAGTTTCCGTTTATTGTTGAGTTTATTGTTGCAACTTAATAAAAACCACTAGTTAATCTAGTTAATCAATCAGCTCACTAATTAATCAGCTAGTGATGTTTTTTGTTTTTTTCATATTGAAAATGTTGATGCTGTTGTTTCTTGCAATAAATTGTTCTAACCTGACCTAAAGTGATGTGTATTTATATATGTATGTTTTACATACAATCTAAGAATATGAAAAATTCATAAATTCGTATGAGAAATGCACAAGCTGCTTAGCTGCGTAGCTGCAGTAACTGCTTATGCTGTTTTTAAGGTTGTTGTTGTTGTTGTGTTTGCTTGTTTGGTTCATAATCACGTCGTTCGTTGTTGTCCTGCTTTTGTTGTTTTTGTTGTTGTTTTTTATTAATTGTATGTTATAACAATTAATAAAACAACAACAAAAACAACAAAAGCAGGACAACAACGAACGACGTGATTATGAACCAAACAAGCAAACACAACAACAACAACAACCTTAAAAACAGCATAAGCAGTTACTGCAGCTACGCAGCTAAGCAGCTTGTGCATTTCTCATACGAATTTATGAATTTTTCATATTCTTAGATTTTGCTATTTTATTAGATATTCGTTTTATTCCCACTAAAACTGATATTTTGTCATTTTTTTTTCTTTGTACGATGAATATTAAAGGCTGTAGGTATACCCCAAAGTGTCAAATATCGCTTTGAAAAAATTCGTGAAACTGACCCCCATACAAACCGCGCTGTAAGACGTAATTCTACGTCAAAAAAAAAAACAAATGCGACGTTGGACATACGAGAGAAGAGAAGCTTTTTTGCAGTTTTATGAATTTGATAATTTAATGGTTTTTTAATAAAACAATTTTTAAATTAATAACAAATGCGTTGCTGGGCATACGAAAGAAGCGAAGCTTTTTCGCAGTTTCATAAGATTGATAATTTAAAGGTTTTTTTAATAAAAAAATTTTTAAATTAAAATATTTTAAATACCATAATGTTAACTAAAAATAATTTTTCCACCAGTAAATTTTAATACCTTACATTATTATTTTACATTAATTTTGAATTATTTTTGTAAATGTTAATGAAGTTATTGGTTTTTAATATCTAAAATATCAAACTAATATACGTAGATGTAATGTCATCGATATTTCTAGCAAATATTACATCAATAGTGGTCAGAATCGTGATGTGCAAATATTTGGATCGCTTATCATTCAAAAATTATATTTATCAAAACGGACTTGTTTATGGTCTGGAATTTTTATGAAATTGATTTTTTTTTTTAAATTTCAAGAGTATAGTCTTTCCGACGTTACTTTCACTTCTACAGCCGTTTTAGTAGGTGTCAAGCCACATTCATTCACTTTATACTCATTTATTTGTGGAACAAAATATGGGCACATTTTAGAGTTATTTTATTTTTCAAATAAAAATGCCACGTGGAACCACTTTATCTATCCTATCGAAAACCTGTGAGGCATTCTTTCGGCCCAAGTTTATAAAAACGGCCGCCAGTTCGAGTCGATGAAGCATCTAAAAACAGTTCTTTAAGATGAATGGCAGAAAATCGATGGCTCCATCCTTAGATCGTTGATGTACTTCATGTTTTTCATGCTTAACCAAGTCATATATAAGAAAGGAAGACATATTCTTTTCTGTATATCTATATATATATATATATATTTCTATTTTATTCCATAAAATCAATAAAAATAGGGTTTGCACACATAAATATTTTCTATGAACTTTTTAAATACATTATAATTTTTTTTATAACAAAAAGTTTATTAAATAAGGTATATCTTGTTTTACATATAAGTCCTTAATACTATTTCAATAAAAAAAATAGTACAAAAACAGATGAAGCTATGTTTGGTTAGAATTGCATTTGAAGTGTTGCACATATAATTATTTTACTGAGGTATATCAGCTACTTTATTGTCACAAAATATGAAATTGTTTCTCGGGAGAGAGGTGCATCCATGCGCTCCATGGGTCATCTATAGCTTACAACAAACATAATTTTGTTAATTAATTTAAGTTTGCTTGCCTTAAGGACAGCGATACATGAAATCAAGGTTGCAAAATAAACATTACTGAAGTGTAAATTATTGAAGCAATTAATTTGAAAGTTTAGGGGGTATATTGTATTAAGGCATGTTTTAAGAATACAAAAAAAAGTATGACTCAAAAAGTGTATATGAGGAGTTCCATGCCAGATCGGCCTCGACCGGCAGGACATGTCTCCTATTTTCTTCAAACTTTGAGGGACGATGGACTAACATGAGAAATTAACGGACGTAAAATTCAAATTTATTTAATCCACAATTTTAGATTTTACAGTAAGTCAAAGAATTTTGTAACACTTTATATGTTTTAAAATTACACGGAACTGGTTGGATTTAAAAATTTACATAAAAAATTGTATATGTTGCAAATTTTCTGTAGTTTTGTT
Source organism: Dichetophora obliterata (assembly GCA_963920525.1). NCBI lineage: Eukaryota > Metazoa > Arthropoda > Insecta > Diptera > Sciomyzidae > Dichetophora > Dichetophora obliterata. The sequence continues at coordinate 166,967,677 of OY986436.1, read as the reverse complement.
ATTTTAAAAAGTAAATTTTATAAATTTGATTTTTACACTGAAAAAATATATATATATTTTATAAAAGTTAAATTACCGAAAAAGGCCTATCATTTAATAAATTTGAAAAAAAAATATATGTTAAAGCTGTATGTCTTATTCAAATTTTAAGTTTTAAATTTTGAATATACCATCACTAATGTACGATAAATAGACGTTTTACTCGTTGTATGTCGTAAATTTCAACAAAAAAAAAATCTATGCAATTGGAGTTTTCAATCATCGATGACGAAACTGATCGAAAGAATTTTTATTTTTTAGTGGTAGATAGATATATAAGAGGTATTGGCGTCTTGGCACATGGTTAATTTTAACGTTAAGGAAATAAGACTAAAAATAAAAATAACTACCGAGATGTATTCTCTGCTTTATTAATTTGTTTGAGTTATGATGCACGCCATTTCTAAAAATGCAGTCTTGAGAGAAAAAAGTTCAAAGTTTTTGGCTTGATTTGAGCCAGATGCAGCTTTCAAACGGATTTGAATTTCGCTTCAAAATTTTAACAGCATATTTTTACGATGTTATTTACGTTGTTTCAAAATTTTGATTTAAAAAATTGTTTATGTATTGCTGGCCTTAAATATAATTTAATATCCATTTTTTATATTATTTTACGGAATAATAATTGGTAATCTTGAAATTCCAAAATTTTGTCAAATATATTTCTGAAAAATTTTTTGGAATTATTGAAGTCATTTTGAATAAAAAATACATGTTTTGGATTTTTTATGTCTTTTTGTTTTGTATTCAAAATGCCAGAAAATGGTACTTAAAGGATTTTTAAAAAAAAAGTCAAGTTTCAACGGCTAGAACTTTGGTATCCGAATTTTATTTTATTTATTTTTTTTACAAAAAAGCTAAAGATAATGTTTAATCTTTTCCTAGTAAAACTTTTTTCAAAATGTGTGTTTCGGATTTTTGGGAATTTTTTCGAAAAAATACTCAAAATCTTAATTTTCTAAAAGGTATCCTTCTATTTATTGTAATTTCTGGTCACCATCTCTTTGTTGATTACAAACCTTTGTTCGATAGCCCGAGGCGGGAATGCTTAGATGACGTCCGACTTCTGTATACCGGCTTCTGTAAAAGTATAGTAATAGTGGTCTGCAGGATGACGTTACCATGAAGGTGAATCGCAATAGCATCATTTTCCACAAAGAAATGTAGATTTTGCGTACGCTGATAATATCGACATTATCGGGCAGACAAAGAGAAATGTCACAGCGAAGTTAACAGTTTACTAAAAAATCTGATTTCAACTGGGTTATTACATATATCATGTTTTGCATTAACTCTTATGAAAGAATTAGATTGATTGACAATTCACTATTTTTTTTTAGATACTATACGACAAGTCGATGGTGCCAACACTATACTTCAAAAGGCTTTGCCTGCAATTTTCAAAGAAAAAGTGCTTCTTATTCTGTAAGTATTAAGAGATAATCGGCTTTCTTAATGTTGTTGCTGTTAATGTGCCGGAAATGTCTTTGAAGACGTGTTATAAAAGAAAATAAATAATGAGTAAGCAGGACTCCGCTCATTTGAAAACACAACAAAAAATAAACACAACCAAATCAATCGTCAGCATGAAGAAAACTTTGAAAGCATAGCAACAACTTTAAATCAGTATATCACAATAACTTTGCTTTGTTTTTTATAAGTAATTGAATTTAAAAAACTGAGATGATTAATTAATTTTTTCAATGCTTTATTGAACTTATTGTTTCAATGTTTTATAACTTATTGAATTTAGCGGACCGAGATGTTTCTTAATGTTTTACATCAGTTTATCAGCGTAATTTTGTTTTATTTTTATAAGTAATTGAATTTCAAAGACTGATGTTTAATTTGTATACGAAACTAAAAATACTTAATTTGTAATGATAAATAAACACCATTATATCAAATTTAATTGAATCAAAAGGAGCATTAATGATATGTTGTGCTTTTAAAATATTATTTTATGTTACGTTATTACAAAAATGTTCACACAAAGTTATTAAATGTTTACAGATTGTTATGTAGAAATTTCGCTCATTAAAGCTGGGTGCGTAAGGCAATCAAAATGAGCTCTCGCTCTTCTGAGTTATCTTTGCTATGAGTTTCTCATTTTATAATATTCAGAGCGTGTGTGGATAAAATATTCACTTTTCCTTTAACTCCTCCTTTCAACTGCTTTACTCGTTCGTGAGTTTGTATGCTAAGAAATTTTAATAGAGCGACGTTGAGTTTTCATCGCTCGTGAATTTTGAAACGATAAACTCATTGAATCGCTCGCTTTCATTTGATGCGAAACTTGAGTTAACCGTTTCGCACATAATAAATTGAAAGGATTTAGATCAATAATATTGAGTATCTTTTTTAAAATATATATTTCATTACCAAAACTTAAGAAATCATATTTTATGAAATTATAAGAAACTAAGATAAATAAACAAAAAGGAACCTTTTAAAAATTTATTAAGTACTTCAATATTTCATAAAAAAATGCAAAATATATAGTTCATCATAAAACACGTATTTATTTTTAATTTTTTTACAAGATCACTCGAAATAAATGAGTGAACGCAAAAATTGCAATGAAATGAGTTTATCTTTGCAAAAACTCGCGAGCGAGAAACAATAAATGAATAACAAAGAGAAGTCGATGTTTAACTCAAGGTTCATTTATAAGGTTGTGGCACTTGAGAGAAATGCACTCTTTTTTGGCCTTTGCTCGAACTGTCACTGTGCTTTTCTTTGTTCTAAGCATTAATTTTCTTCATTTATTTTCATCCATTCTGACAGTTGGACCGATCTCGCTCTCAAGTGCCACAACCTTATAATTGAGCCTTGGTTCAACTCAATTTTTTGAGGAGCGCAATCTACAAGCGAATAATATGAAAGAGTGAAGAAAAAGTTTTGACCACTCTGAATATTTAACATAAGAGGAGGAGTGCAATTTTTCTCAATTGAGAGTTTTTGCTAACCCTGCATTAAAGTTAGCACAAAGATTTTTTGGTACAAAATTACGAAAATCTTTACGTTACATTTCTTGAATACAAAATTATGAAAATCTCAAAGTTACATTGTTCAGGAAGACCTTGAATTTTTATTTCAATTAGCTTTAAAAAGTTTTGTTATCCCATCACTTTTTCATTTTTAAAGGCTTTCACTACCTTTAAGATACGCGAAGAAAACAAACGGAGTAAAAAAAGCCATATCTGGGGGGTTAATTTAATTCTTTTCGTGTATCGCATTTTGCCAAAGCGGTAAAAACTTTAATTAACTCATTTTGTACGTTTAAATTACTCCAAAAAATTAGTTTGCTGACTCAGTTTTGAGTTATAATAAAACAATACGGTCTTGTATTGAGAACTTCTAAATTTTGATTTAAAGCATAGTACTCTGTCCAGTTTCATGTGAAATTCCACTCAAATCTCCATACAAAAAGTGACAGTTGCGAAACAAGCGTAGAAATTTTCACAACATATTCGTCAGAGCAGTACTCTGTTCCGCTGCGTGAAATTATCGCAACATGTCTCTGAGAAACATTTTTTCACGACAATTTAATTGTACTGACCATGGTATAACTATTTGACAAGGTAGCCGTGACAGTTTTTTGGCAAGTGGTAGTTGTCAAAAACAGCTAAAGGAGTTGTAGTTTGCTGCTATTGACTAGCTATGTGCTTATCTTTAACTTTTCTTTGATTCATTAAATTTGTTCGCGAAGTTTATTGGAATGTTTTTAGTTTGCTGCGATTGACTAGCTATATTTAAGTCGTTGCTTATTTTTTCACATTTCTTTGATTAATTGCATGAACAGTTAATTTTGACAACTACCCATCGCCGCTTGTGAGAAAAAAGCCAGTCTACACTACTACCTTGTCAGTAATTGTGCCATGGTACTGCCTATTTATTTTGAAGTGAAAGGAGAGAGATCATATGAAATCTCCCAACTTATTCTTTAAATCTCTCTGAGAAACGTTGCCATAGGAATTCCTCGCAACCATGATTCAATTAATATAGGTTGTCCATTCGTTTGAAAACACCCGTAAATTTGTAAAAAAAAAAAAATATATTCTCTCTCAAATATAAATGACAACCAGGGTTTTATGGTCTTCTATGAAAAAAGTTATGTTTTAGTGTTTTCTTGTGTATTTTTTTTTAAATACAGTAGTTATTCTATATTTTGCTGTTAGCAGGAAAAAAGTAGTGTGCATTGCGTTTATAATAATTATTGCTCTGATAATTATTATTGAAAATTGTTTTTAGTTTTTTTCAATTGAAATATAAATCGCTACTATTAAGTTGTAATTGTTAAAATAACGTGCGGTATTTGCAAAACAGTGTATTTTTGTGATAAAATTCGAAAATATAATGTGCCAGTGGATCTAATTAGCCGTCAGCGGTGTGAATATATTTGCACAACAAAATATTGAAATTAGTTTTTTTAAAAACTCACTTAAATTTTCTATCAAAACAAACAAGCAGTGCAGGACGTAGTAGAAAAAGTAGTAGTGAAATGTATCCTTAAGTATTTAGTACAGCGAAAAAGTATGATTTTCCTGCAACTGATTACTTTGATGGCATTAAAAAGTTACTCTTTTGCTCTCCTCTTCAATTTTACGGGTGTATATCTTCATTCTTGTGAGTAAACGTCAAATGAATGGACAACTTATAGTAATTGAATCATGCTCGCAACATACTTTAAGTCAGAAATTTCACGCAACAAATAAATAGATGTTGTAGATGACGAACAGAGTACTAGGCTTATTTAAAAAAAATGTAATCAACTTTTTCAAATGTAGCATTGTTAAGCAATCTTCAAACACAAAAAATTTACACTTATTTTTAGCGGCAAAGTTATTTATTTATATTTAAAATATCTGCAAAAAGAGATAAATATGTGCATTGATTTCACAATTGCTTATGACTATTTTATGGTGGCGATCATAAGATCCCCGGTCATGTCCTTTTTTACGCTCTTTTTTCGTTTGAAGAGCTCAGCGACCAATGTTTGTTATGCTGACGATCATATGATCCCTGAAAACTAGTACACTTTTTGCTACTTTCAGTACTTTATCAATCGATAAAGGTTGATATTAGGCAAGTTTTATTAGTGTTTTCTTACATTTCGTGCTATTAGTGTACTATTTTCATACTAAAACTAAATTGTTGGTGATAATTTCACAACTCAACACTGCTTTGATCCCATGATTTGGTATCGACAGCCGAATAATTTGGTGACAATGGTGATCCAAATTTATTCCCTCGCTCACTCTATCAAATTCCCATTTACAAAGAAACAACAAGAATTCATGGAGCGTTACTGTAGTTTTGTTCGTTGAATGTGGGGAAAAATATTTTTAAGCATCTACCAAAATATAAGGAGTGTATCGAAAAGAAACTGCACACTTTCAATTCAATATTTCTCGCTGTGTAGATGTTTGATTGCAGTGCAGTAAGTACCGTTAAACAGTATAATAAATTCTACTTTCATTGTTATTTGTTTTTCCTCTTATCTTATCTTAGTTTTTGCGATGCCTCGAATCGAAGATCACGTACGTAAGAAAATTGTGCACAGTTACTGCACGGAAAAAGAAATGGTTTACAGAAAGCTAGCCCAAAGGTGCTAGCTAGAAGCACCTCCGCAAAAGTCCTCATAAGGCAAGCTATATGCGTTTCCTGCCATAGGACCATCTCAGTATTCGCAAATGACACTATATCATCTGAAATTTACAAAAAAAAAATGTCTCATTTGTCTCCTTATACCATTCTATAAAAACCACAATGTGTCAACAATATTTTGGCCTAATTAAGCCACTGCACAGTACGCCCGTTATATATTGAATTTGCTAAAAGAAAACAACATCAATTATGTTGCAAAAGAGGAGTACCTACCTAACGCTTCAGAACTTCGTTCGATAGAGAGGTATTGGACTATAACACGCCTCACAAAAAAAAGTTGCCCAGGTCACCCCCTCAAAATAAACGTTAGTTTATGTTATGATGATTCCCCAAATATTTCGGGCTTAGCGATAGCCGTCAGCTATCTAGAATGGTTCGAAAAACCTCTAAAAATCGCGTTTTGTATAGATAACTTTTTTGCCATGATATTTTTAGTAAAAAAAGTTGTCACAAATAGTGTAAATCGAAGAATTACGGAGTACTCCATCAAAAGTTTTTGAAAATTTGCCCTAACACAGAATATATTGAGTTTTTTGCAGTGATTTTTTGAATATTTTTTTGGCCTCCATCTCGCCTTATTTTCCATTCCGAGGTATCATTGGAGGAGACTGCTGCTTTTTATTTCTGTCACTAAATTATCCTTTAAAGCTTTTTTTATGATGTCGGATATTAGCTTCATTGACTGAATTTTTGTAGTTTTTTTTTAACTGTTGTTTTTGATACAACTATAATTTGTGCTCTTTTCCATACACTTAGATCATCATTGAGTGCTTTTTGAGTCTTATTATAATTTTTTTTTTTCCGCGCAAAAATAATAAATGCTGTATCACATATATATTGGTTGGTAATTGGTTTGTATTTAACTCGCGTAAAACGAAATGTACATTCTCTTTTAGTAATATATTTTTAAACAAACTATTTCATGGAACAACTTACAGTTAAATAATATAATATATCTCTATATCAAACTAGAATGTCTCGAAAAAATCTTGAGTGACTACTTCCATTAAAAAAATTATTCTCCATCTCAAAGCTATTTCACATTAATGTTGCTATGTTTAATCTGAAATTTGAAAAAAATTCTGTCAATGAAGTTAATATCCGACATCATAAAAAAGGCTTTAAAGGATAAACTAGTGACAGAAATAAAAAGCAGCAGTCAGCACCTTTCCAATGATACCTCGGAATGGAAAATCCGGCAAGAGATGGAGGAGTTTTACATATTTTACTAAAAATTGCCAAAAAAATATTCAAAAAAATCACAGCAAAAAACTCAATATCTTTTGTGTTTGGGCAAATTTTAAAAAACTTTTGATGGAGAATTCATCGATTGACACTATTTGTGACAACTTTTTTTACTAAAAATATCATGGCAAAAAGTTATCCATACGAAACGCGATTTTTAGAGATTTTTTCGAACCATTCTAGACAGCTGACGGCTATCGCTAGAGCCGAAATATTTGGGGAATCATCATTACATTAACCAAAGTTTATTTTGAGAGGGTGATGTGGACAACATTTTTTTCTTCCATAGAGAGGAGAGTGAGGCGCTTTATTGGGCTATTGGCAAACGGAACTAAAAGAGGGATGGTTGGAGTTGCCGGTGACATCGAAGTATTTAAAAAAAATTGACTTAAGGCAAGCAGTTCTGTTGCAAAATAAGTTGTGCAAAATTTAATGAAGGATATTAAGCAAAAAATTCGGTGAATATTCAGATAATAAGTCTATTTAAAAAATTTAAATGAAAATTTAACGAAATTTAATAAAAAAGTTTGAAGTAAAAGAAAAAAAAAACCACTGCATTGCAAGCAAAAGTATGTGTGTAGTTCCTTTTCGATACAGTCCTTAGTCAGGATTAAACAACAACAGCTTGAACAGGTGTGTTTTTATGCTATGGATTATATAAATGGATGTGGCATTTTATTTAGTACGATTTATCTAGATATATTGATGCTAGAATAATTAAATTTGGTACAAGAATAGGTAGAATATTCTTAAAGTGATTTGTGTCAGTTGGTCAGGGTTGCCCAAAGATCGAGATACATACATTAAAAATATTTTTATAATGTAGTTTCATCTAAAAAAAAATTTCACTTTTATTAAAACAATAGTTGTACAGCAAAATTTATAAAACTGTTTAATTTTCCGAAATTTTCTTTAAGAAATACATCGTACGTTAAAAAGAATTAAAATTTAGTAAAATTTAGAATAAGAGCGATAATGTTCGTGAGTTGCTATTTTCGACGTGAAAAAATTGCATCTATTGTATGATGATCCTATTGTGGGGTCCCCATAAAAAAACACAAAAATTTCAATAAAATGTCTATTATAGTTCATATCAAAAAAATCAATGACCCCTGGATGGGTCAAATGTATGAGCAGGTCCTATTAAGTTTTCCCACTCAACATTTTTTTTAACACACATATACTACGTTTACATACGAGATTAAAACAATTAAGATTAAGAAAATCTCCTTTTGTAGTCTACACTGTTTACACTAGTGTGAAATACATTTCGTTGCTTCGTTTTGTTTTGTTTAAGGTTAGGGCTATGTTATGGTGGCGGTCAAAGGCACGTTATGAATTGTTGTTGTTTCAATGTAAATGACAACTTTGAGAGAGTGAGCAAGGGAATAAATTTTGACCAAATCATGGAGTCAAAGCAGGTTGCGTTGTGAAATTATTCACAATATTTATTTTTAGCATGAAAATACGTTACCGGGGATCATATGGCCGTCACCATAATATTACCCTTATTGACCTTCAATAAATCAGTTTTCTTTATTCCAACTTACAGTGTTGCAATTTTTAAGAAATTTGCAATATTTACAGAGTTGTAATTTTTTTTTTTAAGATAAGCAAGGAGATTAATTATTAATCTTGTTAATATCCCTAAAAGAAAAACACTTTAAATTTTCTACCTTCTAAAATAACTTTAAATTTTCTACCTTAAAAAATTTATTCAAAAAAAGAAGGCTTTTAGTTTTTTTTTTTTGTCTTTAAGAAAAATAGTTTTTGAGTTTGCTTTAAAATTTTTGAGACAAATTAATAAAAAAAATAAAAGAAATAAAACAGGCAATTTGTTTTATTTAAACTGAAACGTTTAAAATTAGTGACCCCAAAAAAAAAGAAACGCAACTACCAACAGCATATAAGCTCCACGAATTCTGCTGCGCAGAATGCAGCGAACTCTACCTCGGCCAATGGCCAATAACCTCGATGAACACCCAGCCACCACAGCAACTAATGCCGACCTTCCCTATCCGACAGACATTACAACTGGAAGTTCTAGCTCAAACATGAATAATTTTCTTCAAGAGCCCACCATTCAAGCAATGAGCCTCCAAAAATTTCCTCCGTTTTGGCAAAAAACCCTCGTGTTTGGTTTCTCCAAATCGAGTCCATTTTCACAATTGCTCATGTGAGTGCAGATGAAACTAAGATCCGAAATCTGGTTGCGAATGTAGACGCGAGCACGTAAGACTTGGTGAGTCACATACTTGAGTCATCAGCAATCGGAAACAGGTATAAGACCTAAAAAGAAAGGATTATATCCCTTTTCTATGAATCTTATGAACGAAAATTTAGCGAAAGTAGGCGTTTACTCAGCGAACAAGTCCTTGGCGATCAAAAATCTTTAATTTTCCTGCGAACAACGCCAAGCCTTGGACTAGGACAAAAGATGATAACGTAATTAAATCACTCTTCTTAGAGCAGCTGCCAGAATATGTTCGTGCTATTATTGCTTTCATTGAACAGCAGGATATTAAGAAACTCACAGAGCAAGCTGATAATATTATGAATATGCCCGTCGGTCTGGTACCGACACATCAGGTGTATCTGGATACATCAGGAGATATACCACCATGGAATGCCCTCAAAGTAAATGGAAGCCCTTGAGCAACATTTCGAACAAATGAATCGATTTAGAGAACACCATCGCAGACGAAGCTCATCGTTCGGTTTCTAGGAACCGAACAATGGTTTCTGCTGGTATTACAAGCGATTTGGTGATAAGGCAAATCACCATGCAACTACCCAAAAAAAAACTAAGTCGCATTTCGGACTCGTCGGCTGCCGAAATTACCAGCAACACAAGCGGCCATCTATTTATCAAGGAGTTTAAAATTATTGGTCGTGATGTCATTTCAAAATTTCATAAAACTCTCCTGAAAAATACTAAATTTTGAGTTGTGACAGTCTTGCACGAAATGAGCGATATATAGATAAATGCATACAATTATTACGTCAGATACACATTTTACGTTCAGATATTGAATTCTTAAAATACACAACCACTATATAGACAAAATATTAAATCATTAATATTACATTCACAATAATCACTAAAACTATTCAGAAGTCCAGTTGAATCCAATTGCGGCGGCTAGACGGAAATAGGTAGTAACAATTCGCTTCAACTCTATTTGCGTGTCGTCAAGTATCTTTTTTTGATAAAAAAATGCTATACAAGCCATGTATAGCATTAGCAGCGGTAAAAAAAGAACCATGAACCCAAAGTTCATATTGTATCTCCCAACACCTATTAAGCTTTCGTACAACTGTTATTTGTATAATTGTATTAAATAAAAAAGCTGCACATGAGCGATTTTAATTATACATGACTGGTTGCACTTTACAAACTCACTGTTGAAACCTTAGATAACAAGACAGGAAACCGTTGTTTTAATGTCTGGTACTCTAATTTGCCATTAGCTGTCAAAACATGACAGATTGCGAATTGCGGCGAATTTGTGCTTCGCCAAATTTGTGTAGCAGAAAATAGCAACATTTAAAAAGGACTGGATTACTCATTTTTGCTCCCTTTTGCAAATTTTTTGGGTACGGGAACAGGCAATAGCAGAAAATAGCACGAATTCATACAAATGTTCAGTACGGGAACAGACCTATATGTAGTCCAAGTCTTCAAGAAATCTGTAATAATTCAAGCATGATTTTTCTTCATCTTTGACGAAACATGCTGATTCGGTCATACATTTTCTTGACGAAAATTTCATATAAAAGTCGTGCACTGTCTGAAAACTTACTGTTTTCGTTTATCGAAAACAAGATAGATTTGTTAAAGAATTTTGACAAATGTATATCAAGCAGTAAGTTTCTTTAAGAAATCATCTTGACAGGGTAGTATTATTCTAGAAAAGAATATAACTTCTAGTATAGACTAGATACACATTCAAACCAAACAGGCAGAGATATAGTTGTCTTTGGGTAATATCATATTAAATAAAAACACAAAAATATAGCATTAATAAATGTACACATATAAGAATTCTTTCGGAAAACCATAAGCCTAATATGCAAATTCGATAGCAATACGACTTTGTTGGTCGATTTCATGTTGTTGTTGGTGATATTGTTTTTGATGTTGTTGTTCTTGTTGTAACTAAGATAACAGATTTAGTTAAAATATATGTACATATTATGCTTTGCTGATTAAATATGATTTATCATCATGAAACCAAATTGAAAACATGCCAAAAAGTAACCAATCCAACAACAATCAACAATAACAGGCACCAAAACAATAACAACATGAACAGCACTGTTGTTCTACAACAACAAAAATATGAAAAGCCCTAAATTTCAAAACGCAGCGTTGCATTGCTTTGACAACTTTATACGAACGATGGTGCTGCGGTTGATGGTGCATATTGTGTGACTTTTAAAATTTAAATTTAGAAAAATATATTATAAAAATTCATGATGGAACGTGGTCTTGCGTGCCTGAGGAATATAAATTCAGTTGTAACTATTCAACAACGGAATTTAATGCAGGGAAAAAACTAATGTGGGTGGGCTATAAACGGGTCATCCTGGGCGGAGTTGTATCGTTACAACAGTACACAATTATTAACATATTAATAAATTTACTCGCTTGAAAGGTTATATTTTGGAGCAATTTAAGTGCATGCAGAAAAATTTGCTGAATAATTTTAAACAGCCAACAGTAAAAACTTAACTATATCATTTCGGATGGATGTTAAATATAGTTAAATATTTTGTTCTTTTGTTTAAAATCGAACAAACTTAAATTGATCCCGGGTGTAGGGTGTCATCAGAAAAGCTTAACCCTGGACTTTCACCCTCCTCACCCCCTTAACTATGACGCTGTCTTAAACCAAAGAGTTAATTTCGCTTCTTGAAATTTTTTACATTTATTTTAAAAAATGTCAAAATCCTAGGAGTTAAACTTGTTCTTGTAAGGGGAAAACCTTACCCAGAACTTTAAATTTTTGCATTTGTGTTTTTTTTCTTTCAAACTTCATTTACAACGGAAAGAATATATTTTCGATGTCCTATAGAGTCTAAAAGTCTAAAAAGTCCCTAGAAAGTCAGTGAAGTGATGAATATCGAGAGTACCGAGTACTCAAAACATGTTTTTCCCGCGCTGTGTACTATAACTTAAAAAGTAATCAAAATATCAACTTAAAATTATGCACACATATTGTTCTACGTATTGGCCTTTGCATATTCATTAAAATTTGTATTAATTATAAGGTAGTACAGTGAAAATGTACTTTTGAAGTGGCATAGCACAGGTTGTAGATCTGGTCGAGTATAACATGAACCCATACTTGAAATTATTAATACACCCCAGAATTTAATTTTTCCGTTAAGAAATCGATTTTAAGCAACTTTTTGCATTAAACAATCATTAACTCAGCAAATTTTTAACCGATTTTTGATTTTAAAATCGTCAAAGTAGTAAATTTTAATGATTAATCAAAAAGTTGGCGTCGTTATAAAGCGCCTATTTTAAGTACAGTTCCCGGAAATAACCATAAAAACTAATTTACCACATTTAGGGTGATTTTGGGCGGTAAAAGGGGCGTGGACAGCAACATTTTGTACAGTTTCCGATAGTATGCATATAAAAAATTCTCAAATTTTTTTGTAGACTGAACCAACACTCAGGGAATGCCCCCTATAAATGCATAAGCATTACGTTTATCGGAAAATGGGTGATAGTTAGTTTTAGGGTGGATATATGGAGTAGTGTTGGTGAAGATTTGTTTTAACTTTACACAGCCCAAAACTGCTGGGAAACACTCTCGCAGGGAGACTATTCCACAACCTTACCGTGCGACTAAAAAACGCATTATCTTGATAATGCGAAGTTCTGTTGGACATCGACGCATTGGTAAGGGGGTGGGCTTGAACAGTTTCCCGAGTGGGCCTGAGAAACACAAGAGCTGGTATCGTCAGGCCATGTATCTCTCTTGAACCCTTCCCATGGTAGTACCTTTACAGATGGCTTAGGCAACCAACATTGCGTCGACTCCCAAGAGAGTTGAGAGAGGATGAAATATTTCCATCCGAATTTAGTCTAATCCGATCAACACCGTCCAAAATATAGCATTTTTATCGATTTGTGGGCGGTAAAAGGGGGTGTCACAAAAAATTTTCTTAAACTATATTATACTCGAAACAAATCGACTATCAAAATTTCAGCGCAATCGGTCCAGTAGTAAATTTTAATGATTTATCAAAAAGTGAGCGTGGAAATAGAGCGACCACGCTCTTTTTTAGTACAGTTCTCGGAAGTAACCATACAAGCTAAATTACCAAATTTTAGTTTTATATGACCCAAAACTGTTGATATAAAGCATTTTCACTGATTTGTGAGAGGAAAAAGGGAGCGTGGAGACCAATTTTTAGTAAAGTTACTGACAGTAACCATAAAAAATAAATTACCAAATTTGAGTCTTATTCGACCAAAACTGTCTTAAATAAGGTATTTTCATTGATTTGTAGGCGGTGAAAGTAGGTGTTGATACCTATTTTTAGTACAGTTTGCGACAGTAACCTTATAAACTAAATTACCAAATTTTAGTCCAATACGATCAAAACCGTCAGAAATATAGAATTTTTATTGATTTGTAGGCGGTAAAAGGGGGTGTGGCAATTTTTTTTTCTCAAATATCTAGTACTCGAAACAAATCGACTGACAAAATTTCAGTGTAATCGGCCCAGTACTAAATTTTAATAATCTATTAAAAAGTAGTCGTCGCTTTAGAGCTACCACTTCCATTTCTAGTACAGTTCACGAAAATAACCATACAAACTTAATTACCAAAATTTAGTGTAATACGATCAAAACCGTTCGAAATATAGAATTTTTATTGATTTTTGGGAGGTCAAGGGGGTGTGGCAAAAAATGTTCCTAATCTATCTCGTACACACCTACACTCTTTCTGTCTTCCTTCTGGGGATTCCAATACAAACATCACAAAAATTAACCTGCAGTCCCACACAAAGTCTCTCTCAATCGTATCTGCAGAGGCAGAAAAATTTTTTGTGACGAGGTTCGAATCATGACGAAATTAGAACATTTTTCGTAACGAGACTCGAAAAATTTTATTCTCAACGAATCGCCGCCTAGAAGTTCACTTAAAAAAAGTGTAATTTTTTTCTTTTTGCGTTTAAATTCACATTTTTTTGTTTTTGTTAAAAATATGTATGTATATGGGCATTTCCAGAAAAAAGTAAACCGTGACTAAAAACTTAAAACTCATAAAAAAACTTTTTATTTTATGATATTAATAGCAAATACCCGCTCCTTCGCCTGCGATAAAAAAAACCATGCCAAAATTTAAAATCTTAAAATTAAAGTATTTTGTTGTATCTTCAAATGCATAATATAAAAAAATTTGTTTTTGTTAAATAAGGAAAAATTGTATTAACATTAAAAACTTACTTCATATACTTAATTTCAATTACCTTCTTTAAATACTAATTGTTATGGTGACATAAAGTTACTTATTTATAGTTTTTCTGTATTTTGATATTTTAATTATCATTTTGATTTAATAAGTCCTGCATTACAGGACTATAAAAAATATGGTTAAAAAATTATTTTAAATTCGTAATAAAATATGTAATTTTTTAAACTTAGATTCTGAATATGAATATATCCTTCCTAAGTTTTGAAAATTTTCTATTATTATGACATTAAACTTTTGGCTACATTTCGAACATTACAGATTTTCACAATACAACAATTTTTTTTTTTATGAAAAGTCGTTGATTGATAAAAATAACGCTAAACAAAAGATTTTTCAAAAATATTTTGTATGTATATCTAGTATATTGAAAAAATTTCCGTCATTATGAGATCAAAATTATTGCGATATTTTGAAAGCTTTTGATTTTCTCAATATAACCCATTTCCTTTAAAATAAGAAAGAGAAAAAAATCTATTGAGATGTCAATTTTTTTATTTGCAAGTAAACATCAATCATCAAAATATCTCAATCATTTTCCAATCGATGTTCATCAAATTTCCTTTGTCTGAAATGTCATTTAAGCGAATTTGGAGAAATGAGAAAAGATTAACCGTTATTTCACCAATTCAATGTTTTATATTGTTTTCACAAAACCTTTAAAATATTCAATTAGGCCAAAAGGTATTTATGTTGGCCATTTTATTTTCAATTTCCATTTTCCCCACTCTTTTATAGTACATATCATTTATCTGCAAAATATGCTTAATTTTGACACAAAATTGAATGAATTGCTTCTATCATTCAAAATCATCGGCTACCACCTCCTATTATTTTTTGTATAAAATTTTATTTTTTCAAAATGTTATTATATTTTTTACAATTTTCTACAGCTTAAAAAATAATTTCTGTGAACTAAATTTCAAGTATTACAAACTACATTATCAAATTTTATTCTTATACTACGTTAACATTTGGTCAAATGTCTCATTTCAGCCCACTCAGCTAAATGAGAAACGAAGACATCTCATTTCTCATACAAATTCTCAGTTGAATTCAATTCATTTAAAACAAATGAATGAGATAGGATACGTTCTTCAAACTTAATTCTAACTATTTCGAACGCATTCAATGGAGAATGTATAAAAAAACACCGAACACACTAAAATAATAGGAAAACGTCAAACAACAAATCATTTTTTACACGTGTTTCATCATCAATATAAACCAGTAAAAACAAAAAAAAAAAACCAGTTGTCAAACGAAATGAGATACTTTTTAAAAAAAAAACCAATGCAAGTACTTTTGAATGAATGATTCCAAATGAGTCATTTGTCCCAATTTAAACGTAGTATATTACACGACCAAAACCGTTTGAAATATAGTATTTTCATTGACTTTTGGGCGGTTAAAGGGAGTGTGGAAGCCTAGTTTTAGTACAGCTGCCGAAAGTAACCATACAAAAAAATTTATCCAAACCCGTCTGAAATATAGCTTCTTTAGCATTTTGCAGACGTGAAAAGTTGGAGTGGCATAATATTAATAACCTTTCACGATTTCGCTGAAACAAAAAATCGTTTGGTACCTATATCGTCTAAATCGGTTCAGTGGTTCTCGCGTGATTGTCAAACATCCGTGCAGTGTCAGAACGCTATAAATAGATAGTATAGATAGATAGACTAATACAATCCCAAGTCAGGAAAAAATAGCTGGCAAGGCTACAAAACACTATTTTTGTTTATAACTGCATTCTGACAACTCCCCTCAAAACATTTTTAAAGAAAATTAATCAACCTTGCCTAAAAGCAACTACACAACATGGCTGTCGTGTTATATTGTGAGAAGCTCTCGCGAAAAGGAGAGGAAACCTTTGAGGAAAATAAGTGAATTTTGTGATAATTTAAGAATAAACTTTTCGAAAAACTTAGTAAGCTATGATACTGGAAATTATAATAGGAATTGAATAATAAAAAAATTATCAAATTGTAATCAAAGAACATATATAAAGAATTATCAAAAAATAATCGGTTCCAGCAGTTACCGAGCACATTTGGTTTAAAAATTTGAGTCTCCTTTTATATAATAGTATAGACTTGTATAAACAAACTCGATGATATTTTCCCTCAGGAATCTATTTTTGTTTCATATAAAAACAACATAGCACGAATAACAAGATTTTGAAAGATTTATAATTTTCTGAAATCGTGTTTTAATATAAGTAGTTTTGGGTTATACATTGTTCCAATAATTTTAGATTAAAGATTTTTCTAATAAATTTCCTGACACCACATCTAGCCGTACTTACTAAGCAAAACATATTAACTAATGCGCACACACTTTGTAATAAATTTTACATTCATTCTCAACTTTACCGCTCATTCTCAACTTTACAAATAATTTTCGCTCCACCTTACTGTTAATTCATATGTCGGTTTTGTTCCAGCTTGAAAATATTTGTGTTTTTTATCTATCCGTCTGCATTTTTACATATCCGTCTATTTACCTGTATTTCATATTATCTGTATGTCGGTAAGTTTGCTTTCGACAGTCCGTCCACTTCACATTTATTTAATTTTGTAATATAATTCAGAGCACATAAAAAAATCTCCTAAAGTCTTCTATTAAAATCTTAAAGTCTGCAAAAAGATGTTTACTGTGTAAGGTAGATGTCATCAGTGGCTTAGCGTCCATGCCTGAACATATTTAATTCAGAATTGTGTACAGGTGTTGGAGGCCTCGCCTCCAACTTGTATTTAAGAAATACTTGGTTACGTAATGTGTCAATTTACCACTGGGTTGTCTTCAGTATTAATTTAAATTTTAATAACTTTTAAGAGTGGTTTTAAAACAATTAAGGACGCAAGATTTTAAGTAAAACATGTTGCTTTATAATAGTGAAAGAATTACTATAATCGGTTAAGTAGTTTTTAAGTTTATCGTCGTCACAGATACGTGAGAAGCCTTTTATATAATAGCATAGATATTGCTCTAGGCACATATTTTTCATTCGAATTGATTATTATTGGTTATGTCAGTTCAGATTTGCAATAAAACAAAGCCAGTTTTGATAATGTTTCAAAACAATATATTGAATATACTATATCCCGATATGCAATTTTCATATGTTGTATTTAAAAACCCATATAAAGTGCACTCGCAATAACGTGAACTCCGCATTACGTGAACACCCTTTACTATGACTCTTTTCCTACCCTACTCTTTTATATTCAGTTTTTTTATATTTGAATTGCATTTTTTAAATAAATTTTTCTTTGGTTTCTTCAGAAAAGTTAATTTTAATCTAGACATATGGCATAAGTAGGCCGAAAATTATGATAAAAATTATAATTTTTGCCCCAAACCTTGGCGTTCGCAAACGTGAACATTATGCAAACGTGAACTCTCTTGGCTTTGATTAGTTCATGTTATCGCGAGTGCACTTTATAATAAAATTTTGGGTGGAACAGCTTCTGACAATTATGTATAAGCTAAATCTCGAAATGTTCTTGGTTTTTTTGACGTATCTTAATCTAAAATAATGATTTATTTCCATATCTGTATCCAAATATTTATTAAAAAAGGACCGTGTCACTCTCAGGAATCTATTTGCATATCATATAATAAATAAAATTTTCATTTTTTTTATTCCTCACGAATACAAGGTTTTTGAAAAATAATATTTTAAAATATACAAATTTTGGTTATACATTGTTTCATTAATGTCAGGATAAAAATATTGCTTATGAGTTTGCTGACACCACATCTTGAAGGACTTTCTTAGCAATATATCTAGACCTGTTATCTAATGCGCACATACTTTTTAAACTAAAAACATACATTTACTACGTTTTCATGGCGAGCTAAGCTGGGTAAACTCTGAACGGTATGTTACATTTTATGTCAGCGCAGTGGCAGAAATAAAATAATATTAAAAGTAATCAATAAATTCAATTAAGCTTTGCTTAACAGTTGAACAACTGTTGCATCTTCTGAACGCATCCAATTTAGCGTTTCCATTGGAAGTTAATCCCTAGTTATCCCAACTCAACTCGCTATGGAAACGTAGTATAAGTTAGATTGTGTGCGTTTAATCAACTGTAGCATAATCGCGAATAACGTTGTAAACGACATTTTTTTAGTGTTTTCTTTTGCGAATACCTGTTAGAATCAATCTCTTATATTTATACAAACAGAACTGAGTAAGCAGTTGAGCAGTTTGAGGTATTTTTATAGCATACCAAAAATAAAAAATAATAAAAATGAATAAGAGTGCTTGTAAAATGAATAAAAGTGAACAATTACAATTTTGTCGTTTACAACAGAGTTGTAAATCCCATAGCTCTTTTAGCTCACTTACAACAACTTCAATATTTCCGTGTGTGTTGTAATTCGAGGAATTATGTTCATGGAATTGTTGTTGTTTGCTCGCGTCGAAAGCTAGCTATCAATGGCCGCATTCTAGCCGAAAAAGTGCTCAAGTAGCGAAGTAGCATAAAATATTTTCGCTATATAAATTGTGACATTTCAAGGAACATGTTCTGTGAGAGCATACCATTCAGCCGGAAAGTTGTGGAACAGTTCTTTCCGCTGAATGCAGGCAATGTTATTGCTGCGTTATTGTGTATCTTTTTGTTGGTATTTTATCCTAGCGCACACGTGACGAGTTTTTTGTTGACGCATTTTCAATATCACTTGACTGTAATAATTTTATTTTTTGTTTACTGGCTGCGTAATTTAGCTCACTGTAAATTTGTAATTTAGCTCACTGCCACAACATCTCTGGTTTACAACGTTATTCACGAGAACGCTTCAACTGTTGAGTATGTACCTGCTGAACGCAACTGATCAGTTTCTGATAAAGCTGGATTCACTGATCACTGTTAGCAAGTTTTCTGCAAAAATTTAAATTATTTAAATCAAGTGAAGTGTAGACTAATCAAATTTTTATGTAAATTCTTTGCGATTTCCTCTTCAACTGCTCTCATTTGAGTTTGCGTCTCTTTTACACGAATGCGATCCTTGAACAGTGTAAGGCGATGCTAATGTTAGCAATGCAGCCCTGGTAATCTGCAGCTTATGGCAATAAAAAATGACAGACTTGGCAGCTCTGAAAACGTCTGCAACAGATTGTACAATCTGCTAAGAATGTTTCGGTATTCATGATGTAATTATTAATAATTTTCCCATGCTGCTATTTAAAATCTTACTAAATAATTTTTATATTACGCAAAGGGTAGGGTTTTATACAAAAGTAAAATTACATAAAATCAATCGAGCACTATATACATACTCGCTTGAAGCCAACTGATTGAGAGAACCTTGAGCGTGCGATGGTGTACGTGAAACATCCCTTTTTTAAAGCAATGGAAACAATGAGAAAAACTATAGCAGAGGAAAAGAGCGAAAAAGAGCAAAAAAGATAGTAAAAGCCTTGTGCTGCTTGTGTGTTTTTTATGTTTGGTTTTTTTGGCTAATTTATAAATTGAAATTTTAAAAACTTTTGAAAATGCTTTTAAAAAAATTAAGGATGCAAGATTTTAAGTTAAGCATGCTGCTTTATATAAGCGAAAAAATTACTAAAATCGATTTAGTAGTTTGTCAGTTTAGCGTCCTCGCAGGTACGTGAGAAGCCTTTTATATAATAGTATAGATTATTGTTTATGGAAGACTTTATAAAAATGAGTAACATGAAACGATTATGAACTAAAATAAATGAAGGTAATGTAACAAAATAAGTTTATATAAAACGAAATCAACGTTATATTTAAGCGATTGTAAGGCAATTTATACAGAGTTTAAGTACAACAGTGTAGTTTTGTTTCTAATTCCTTTGAGGTTAGAAGGTAGATAGTTCCAAAATCATGTAACGTATACAGAGAATTAGCACATAGAAATTATACATGACACAAAGAACTACAGATAAAGTACTGCGCATGTCCGCCATCTTTGCTGTGACGTGCAAGCTGCTCACGTAGTCACAATTTATTCATAGGGTGTACAGATTTTAAAATGCCTACATTTTCTTGTGAAAACTTGTTTACTGAAATGAAATAAATATTGTTAGATAAAGCACATATCCAAAATAAAGTAAATGTATTTTTTAGTACTGTTTGTGAAAAAAAATTGCATATTTTGTAGGGGTGTGTTTTCCCCTTTTTACCAATTTACACAAAAAGCGGCTACGTTGCTTGATGTGCTTGACAGAAATTTCTGTTTGTTCATTTTCATTTTGCTATCTTCGTCCCTTTTTGACATTTTCTTTTGAATGTATTCATCAAGTGTCACATTTGACGAGCACCAATGACGAGGTGCGCAGTAAATTTTGTTCGTTGCGCCGGGAATACTTTATCTGTAGTTCTTTGTATCATGGAAATTATACACGAACACCTAGATTGCACTAGTAAAATGGCCCTTAACGTATTGAAGTAGTGTTGAAAGATTTGTTCAAGTGTAAAAGTGCAAAAAGTCGAGTTTGGTAAAATCATATTAATACACAACTTTACATACTGGCCTAGCATATATACGTAGCAACTCAGGTGTCATTTTGTGGCTAATACAATTATATTTGTTGATATAATCGACTTAAATCGGCTCAAAAGAATTTCAATAAATTCGTATAAATAAACAATAAATAAATAAAGGATAAAAAAAGAGGTAGTTAGACTTGATTTTTATGTATTAAGATGTGCATACTTTCAGGCTAAACAGTTTGCAAGATATTGAACACGGAGCAGCGTGCTTGCCTTTTATATATTAAGATTATGAAAAAAGCATAATGAGCGAAGTTTTAGCAGATTATCTAACGTACAGACGCTGATGTCTTTCGAGAAAGAGAAAACACGGCTGCCGCAAGTGCTATATTTTTATAGACTACGTTGAGTTTCTTTTTAGTGGCATAGTCCATATCGCTAAGATCTCGCTCCCAAATAAGAGTATTGTTAATAATAGGATTTTGTCCAACATTAATTTAGATGTCCAACATTGCCACAGAATACGAAGGCAATCCATGTAAGAGTACTGTTGAAGATTATTCCTAGATTTTTTGACTTTTCTGCATAGTTAATTTGGAAAGCAACATCACTGTGAAAGCTATTGTCACAACTTACAGCCCTATTCTGGCAGCTTAACTAAGCTCACCACATTAACAAAATAGTAAATATTAACTATTTGTTAAGGTTTCATATTCTGCTGCAACTTTAAAAGCTCTTTTCCTTACAATTTTGTTAATAACAGAAAGAGTCTTAACAACGAATGAAATGTATGTGCTTAGATAGAAAATTGTTGTGAAAATAATAAAAAAATACAAATTTTAATATAATATTGAGTTTAAATACATTAAACTGAAAAATTAAAGAATTTTTTACTTATTTTAAGTGTTGATAATGGAATCTTTCAGTAGCCGTGGCAAATTTTTCAAGCGCTTGCAAAGTCACAAGCTGCACTCGAAGCATCTGTTTATATAGCGCATCTCTTCTTTCAACAGGCATATCGATTTTCACCATGCATGGTGAACTTTAAAAGCTTTTTAAGCTTTTATGTTGTTAATGATTCTTAAGAATACCAACATTTACATAACATAACAAGCAGCTTAACAAGAGCTCCTTAACTATTTCTTGTTAAGTTAACAACCAGAATAGGGCTGTTAATCACTCAAGACTACCGAAGATGGAAATGGTAGCGCCTTCCGAAACTGTCTTTCAGTCTGTAGTGTGATTGAATCTAAACAAAGTTGTTGTTGTGGTTGCCTTCTTCCAAAAACTTACTTGATCTAAAAAGCTCATAATAAAAATCATGTAAAATCAGTAATAAAATCACAATAATGTAATTATATAAAATTTATATTAAAAAAAGTAATAATAATCTTATAACAATTTTTCGCCTGCGGCGTTTTAAAAACAGAACACATATTAACAAATTAAAGCAAAAATAGTAACATGAAAAAAGTACCTTTGTCAAATTGTGACATTAATCAATGGCGAATCTTTCGGTGACAAAATTTATAAATTATGTTGAAGAGAGTAATAATTATCAATTTTAATAATATTTTTATACTATTTTTTCCTATACTATTTAAATTTTTTTAATTTTCGTTAGGAATATATAATAATACAAAACAGTAATATAACAGTATTTAAAAAAAAAATGAAATATTACTTATAAAAATTTAATTTGCATGCAATAAAAACGGTATCTTTGTGAACAAGAAAACTATAGCAAACGTTGTACGCAATAAATGTATGTATCTGTGTCGATAAGCAATAAAAGCTTAGGTCTAATTCAAAGTTTAG
This sequence comes from Dichetophora obliterata, assembly GCA_963920525.1. NCBI lineage: Eukaryota > Metazoa > Arthropoda > Insecta > Diptera > Sciomyzidae > Dichetophora > Dichetophora obliterata. The sequence goes on along the minus strand of OY986436.1, from coordinate 166,944,936 downwards.
AGAAATCTTGTTTTAAAGTTTTCAATCGCCATATAAGTTATATAAAAGGGTCTTTTGTTTTTGTGTCATAGCTTTGGCTAAGGTAATGCTAGAATCCCCATATTTTGCTATAATACCTGTTGAGAGCAAAGGTATATTAAACAATTATTTTACACATTGCAGGGAACCTTAGCTTAGTTGGGTTTCCAATGCAGTTACTTCCTCAGTATTTTTTTAAATGTTCAAATCATGAGATTAAGGTAGCGTTTCGACGCAAGGGAAAAAAAATTAAAATTATATTCTTCAAGCTAGCGATTCCAAAAAACTAATTTTTTATTGAACACTTTAATTGATTGTTCATTTCATATATAACATTTTTTTTCACATTAATGTCATGTTTAAAGAAGTTTTTTATAATTTTAAATCGTAATGTTATAAATAATAGGGTAATATTATTTTTGATAGAAGTAGTATTTAAATATTGAACTAAAATTATATCGTTTGTATTCTCAAAAAAATAGTGGCATGGCGACAATTATAATTGTTCTTATTGCGCTCAGAGCCGCCCAAAATCAATGCTGCATCCTCAGTGAGATAAGGAACCGGGCGTTTTATAACTTTAATCGTAAATACTTTGCAGTAATTCCAGTTACCGTATCAAGTATGTATTTTGTCATAAAAAACAAACAGTTTTAGGTATCTTTTTACTTTCAAAATTTGGAGGAAAAAAATAGTTGTTTTTGTTTTTTTTTTTCATTTTACGCCAAAATAAATGTCGAAATTTGCCTGATATTCTACAATGTGTGAGGTTCTAATGGGTCCTCGCCACAATGGGATCGTTCTAATGGGATTCGCCATATAACTGGTATTTTGGCATATATTATATCTTTGAACGTCCAATATTAAATGCTGTACATTTACCCTAAAGTTTAAACAAAAAAAAAACAAATAAATTTGCGAAAAACCGCTCTGTAAGACGTAATTATACGTCAAAGCAACATCGTTTTTTGTAGCCATGTCAAATAATAAAAACCCCTTCTAACGAAAAATCGTCTTAACATGCAGAATGTGCAACACTGCTTTTTCATATCAGCATGCTCTCGCTCCCACGGGTGCTGTACATCTACGCTCTTCATCCTCTCACAATTTTCCGCTTCTCTATCCGCTTCACCCCCGAATTCATCCAGCAGACGACAAAGAGGGCACTGCCTGCCTCTGTCGACGCACGGGCAAGAATTCTGGACGGCCCTAGATTAGAGTGTAGAAAAATACTAAATAAAAGAATTATTGAATTCAAAAACCTGTTTTTAATAGAATTTCAACTATCTCTGTACTTATATATTTCCGTTTTATTATTTTTTTTTATTTATTTCGGTATTAAATTATATAACGTTTTTGTAACAAAATAAATGAAAAATGTTCGATTTGCTCTGTTATTACTATTTTTTATTTTTTTTGCTGGGACTGCTGGAAGTATAAACGTATAGTCATTTGTGCTCTATAATATATTGTGCTTTATAAATAACTGCTTTTACAAAATTCCTTTCCATATCATATATAATCCATTAAAATGCGCTATTGTCGTTTTGTGGCACCTTTGTCCATGTCTAATGAATCGACACGCCATTTGTGAGTGTTTGTTAGATATATTCCAACAACAATCGTTATCAAGCCCACTACCATTAGTTCAATTCCTGTATATTGGCCGATGTTTGGGACACTCAACACAAACTAGAACAAAAAAAAAAAAGAAAACCTTTCAAATAGTTCAACATGTTGAATATAATCAATGTTTTTTTTCACCTTATTAAAGTTCAAAAGTTTATCGCATGTATATGTCAGGCTTAATTTGGACTACAATGAGATGCGCAAAAAAATGTGCGCCACATACCGATAGATGCCGGGTGGGTGAAATATTATAAAATGTTCTGAGGAAATTCACTTTAATTAGATACTTATTAAACTACTTATTCGATGGATTCATCTTGTTTGACTAGATAGCTGAATTGAATCTGCCCATTTATTTTGAGAGGAATGCCTAAAATCGGTTCCCTTAGAATATCTATCCTGTGTTTTTTCGGGTCTGGACTCAGACCAGTTATGTTCTCAAAATACATAAAATCTGTCATGTAAAAATGAGGGTGTGATAAAAAAAAAACGGGAATTGAGTGCGAAGGGTGAATAGTCAACGACACCGTCTACACCGCGAAAGCTGACATTACGCTGAGGAAATACGTTGATAAAACGTCCAGCATCTGTAATGAATAGTGATATACAGTGACACATATTCGTATAAACGCACTCTTAATTTTAAATTTGCTACCTTCTCTCTCTTTTATTAATGCATTACTCAAAACAAATTCCAACTCATGTTGTTTACTAAACTAACGGAAATTTGTACTGAGTGCAAAAACCTGTTTTCGTTGTTGTTGTTTTATATAAATCATTTCAGTTTAAATATTTTACTTAAAACAAGTACATATTCGTTTAAACGCATCAACTTAATTTTCAATTGGAATGGGTATTTATTTAATTTTCAATAATTAATTGGTCCACCATTTTTATTTATAACTTCAAATATACGATTCGGCATCGAATTCACTAAATTTTCCAGCAACTGACGATCTCAATCTTCCCAAGCTTCCTCAATGGCCAACTTGAGCTCTAGCACGGTTTTGTAAAGGTGTCCTTTACAAAACCGTGCTTTTTGTCCATAGATTTTGCGTGATATGCATCCCCAAAGATTCTCCACCGGATTCAAATCGGGACTGCATGCAGGCCATTTCATAAGTGGGATGTTGTGCTCTTCAAACCACTTTAATGCCTCTTTAGAAACGTGAATGGCAGCATTATCCTGTTGAAAAATACTGTCTTCATCCATTTTATCATCCAAAAATGAAATGAGAGCATCATCCAACAATTCCGTGTATTTTTTAGAATTCATTTTGGGCGGCACAAAGCAGATATTTGCTTTACCTCTAGATGAAAATGCCGCCCACACCATAACGCTGCCACCACCAAAGTTTCTTTTTGACATACGTACGTCATTGTTTCGCAAATCATGCCAATAACAGCTGTAAGAGTCTGGGCCATCTAAGTTAAATTTTTTTTCGTCGGAAAACACAACATTGTCCCACTCAGTTGACCATTGCATGTGTTTTTGGGCGAAGTCTAAGCGCGCCTTTTTGTGATGCGGCTTCAACACAGGTTTGCTCACCGGTTTTTTCCATTTAACGTTATCTGAGTTACGTAAAATGTGTGCAATGTGCCTCGTTGTCACTGGAAGATCTAATTTTTCTTTTATTTGAGTTGAGTTCAAAAAACTTGTGGTGGCTTCCTTCCTAATTTGATTAACTTGGCGAATACTCAGTTTTCGATTGCCTTTCCTGGATTTTTTTACTCCATAATTAACACCGTTTTTTAAAAAAGAGCTGACGACTGCTTCTGATCTTCCTAGTCTCCGCCCAATTTCCCGATTTGAATAACCCTCTTTATGGTACAGGTTGATTTGGACTTTTTCTGTGTCATTGAGGTATTTTCCCTTTGGCATTTTGATAAAATCTTAAAAAAATATCATTAAGAAAATATTTTTACATATAAATTAAACAAAACTTACCAATTGTTAATTATATACAAGCAAATACTTATTTCTTTAAACCACTAATATATTTTCGACCTCCTTATTCAGGTGCGTTTAAAGGAATGTGTACTTGTTTTTAGTAAAATATTTAAACTGAACTGATTTATATAAAACAACAACAACGAAAACAGCTTTTTGCACTCAGTACAAATTTCCGTTAGTTTAGTGAACAATATGAGTTTGAATTTGTTTTGAATAATGCATTAATAAAAGAGAGAGAAGGTAGCAAATTTAAAATTAAGAGTGCGTTTATACGAATATGTGTCACTGTAGAGTTGTGCCAGCTCTTATGCAATTACTACAACGCACCGGTGCTGCCATTTACACGGCCACACTCGCCTTCATAGTTACCGGTGTGATCACTGCAATTCCAGAGCTTCATATCTTCCATTCGGGAAAGATCTGGCTTTCCTTTTATTGCAATGTTAATGTTACCTCAGCTTCTGTAGAGTCATTGCGACCATAGAACCAAGAAAACTTATTTGAGATAACTGAGAAAAGTGGTTTAGGCGTTCCACGAAGTGAAATAAGTTGTCGTAAAAGCCCTTGAAGATCTAACCAATAGATAATTGCATACCACCCTCACGTTTCAGGCTAAAGATTACAATTTAGTATACGACTTTTTGAGAAGATCGTGAAGAATTTGACACCGCCTAAATGGATAAAAAATGGTATTTTAATATTTGTCCCTCAAACACTAAGTTATCCATTCTATCGCCGGGAGAATATTTGGGAAAGTATCATGTGCGACGTCCCAAATATGTGACCATGTTATTGTGAGAGTCCCAAGCGAAATTCTCCTCAACTTTAATCTCATGGAAAACATATGATCCTTATTCATCAAAGTGCGGCTTAATGTTTGAATAATTTACTTCATGTGGATTAGTTCAATTGAATAAATAGAATTTAAGATAGATAGGAATAAGAATTACTTCCCACTTGCCATATGTATTAAAGGGCTGCACAAATGTATTTGCTTCTTTAATTCCACCAAGTACTTTTAGCTAGGCACATCATTTGTAGCAGAATTAAGCAAAGAAATAGCGTAAAACCGTTGCTTGCTGCTCAAAGAAAAAGTAATGTTTTAACTCTCTCTCTCTCGGATCAAATGCATACGCAACTTGCTCTCATCAATTACAGTAATTATCGGTCGCTATCTCGGCAAATGAAAAAAAAACTGTATAGTTCTGCAAATACTGCAAATACTTGCGTATGCTAAAAGCAGAAGTCATTATCAGTGCTTGGTGAAAGCATAAGTAAAGTAAAAATAAAGTAAGAGTTAACTTAAAAAAATGGAAATTAATGAAGTAAGTAAGTATTGAACTATGATTATTATATTATAATTATATTATAATTGAATTATAATCCTGTAAATAACAATATTAATAGAGGTTAATACTAATAACGATGCTTTAAAAGTAAAAATTATGAGCGGCGATTTTAAACATATTATTTTTTAAACTAAAATTATCTTTTTACATTTAAACATTAATAATTAATAAATATATATTACCACATATATAGTTAATATTTTTGAAAATTTTTTTGTGCTTTCGTTATGCTTATCTGAATGGTTTTTTGTTTTTAATAAAATATATATTTAAATTAAAACATGCAACTGCAAATCCATCTTCTAAAATTCCGAAATAATGTTTCAAGTATTTCAAGTACTTACCAACTTGTACTCCTCTTGCAAGTTATTTTTATGTACATAACTAATACGCGATAGACAATTTATTATTTGTTTTGCTTTCAACCGGTTTTCCACTTACGCACACTACCTACAATTTTCGCTCACGCCAACGCTATCCACAAATGAGAGTGAGAGAACGAAAGTAATTGCGATCCCCACAAATGTTTTGTACAGCGATTCCAATGTAATTGTGCAGCCCTTTAATATGTATACGAAGTGAGCGCTTGAGGCAGCAGCTAAGAATATTAGATATCGATGTGTCCAACGTATAAGTTGGTAACTCAAGATATCAAGTTTTTAAAATTACTTTTTAAGTATTTTTTTAGTTATAAAAATAAAATTGAAAACCGAAATTGGGTACAGAAATCTGTTCTTCTATCTCTTATCTTTGAACCTTTTTACTCAGTTTTATTTCTCTGTATCCTTTGCAAACCAAATTCTTCACATAAATAGTCTTACTTCAACATTTTAATTATTAGGTTACCAACTTATACGTTAGATGTTTCGATATATTTTGTCAATTCGATAAGACTATGAACACAATTTATAACGTACTGAATTAATGAACACATGTGAGATATTTGGCCAGGCTGCCACCAGCACTATGCTGGTAACACGTTTAAAAATTGTGGACTACTTTTTAGTCCAAACTTTGGTTAAAGGCAATTTTAATAAAAAAAGTATAATTTTCGAATCCCTACTTTAGTTTGATTTAGCTAGATCTCGAACCCACGTTCCCGAAATCTTACTTGCATTCGTAATGATGCAAAATAAGCAAGCTAAGTTAGACGAGTGGATAAGTTGCACATCACAGGACGTGTGTTGAAGCCATGATCTTCCTTGAAAAACTAATCAAGGAAAAAATCTACGCCAAAATATCAGTTAGAGTACGAATGAAACGAATTTCATTGAGTTTTGTCACTTCTGTAATAAAATCACAAAATAACAAAATCTAAGAAGAAAAAAAATGCATAAATTCGTATAAGAAAATTAATACACATAAGCTGCTTCCGTAGCTGCTTATGTTGTTGTTATTTTTGTTGTTATGGTTGTAGTTGTTGTGTTTGTTTTTGTAGTTGTTGGTTTCCCAGCAGTCCGGGCATCATCGAAGAATTGTTCTTTAGTGATTTCTTAACTAAACTTGCTGCATAAGCCAAACTTGCAGAATATTCCTAAACGTGTCTGTCTTGTATTCGTCAATAACAGACTTAAAGAATATTCTTTAACCCACCTGCATTGTGTTCGTCAACAATAAATAAACAAAAAGAACAAAGCAACAAAGCAACAAAGCAAACTGAGAGCTCGCGATAACTCTTCTCTCTTGTGTTTCTTGTCGAAAATTCTTTAACGCGTCCAAGCATGGCAAAACTAGACAAGGTACTGTTAGGGCGGAGAGCCGGTGACCGAAACTGTCACAACGAAGTTGATAACTAATACAAAATCTGTAACCAATGAGAATGCTATGAGAAAGCAAAAATTGGCAAAAATAGCAAAAAGGCTGAGTTTTACAGTTATGGTCACTATGAAAGAGAACACATTCAGCCCTTGCACTACCTTGTCTAGTTATACTTTGCGTCAAAGGCTCATTTATAGCTCATTATAGCGGTCAGACTGTCATAATGGATGAAAATAGATCAAGAAAATGAACGCATAGAACAGGGAAAAGCACAAAGCAAAAAGTTGAAGCAAAAGCGGAAAAAGAGTGCATTTCTCTCAAGTGTCACAACCTTATAAATTAACCTTAAACGCGTCTGTCTTGTGTTCGTCAAAAAAAAAAAAAACAATGTAACAAATCAGAACCACGTTTTCGCGGTTGAACAAAACCAAAATGCAACAAAACTTCCTTTTCGACCTTTGTGGTCTAGTGAAAAGTGCGCTAAACTATCGACTAGTGTCCGACCGAATATTCGGTTTCGATTTCGGTTACGGCCAGTTTCGGCATTTTTTGTCAGTTTCGGGTAGTTTCGGCTATTCGGCCATACTGAGGCCATATTCGGCCATACTGAAGCCGAATAGCCAAAACTTTTGGTAAAAATTTCTTGCATCAGTCATTTAATTCAAATATATAAGGTTTGGTTTAGTAAAAATATTTACAACGCATTGTACTAAACAAAAATTATGAATTCGTCTATAATTTGATTTATCATGTTAACGCAAAACATTTTGGTTAATTTTATGCTCTCGATACTATCATTTTCGATTTTATCATCTCTATTGCAATTAATATTAAAGTTTTATAGGTACTGAAGCCAAAAATTCATATAGGCTTATTACGGTTCACAGCAAAAAACTGTTGTGTCTTCTTACGAGTAGACACAACAGTCAAGAAGACACAACAGTTTCGAACTATTATGGTTCACAACAATACGTTGTTGTCACGTTTGATTGTGGAACGTATGTAGAATTCGTTGCTTGACTGGTCCAGGGTTGCTTCGGAGAAAAGTAAAAACGTACACTTTAAAAGAATTTTTTTGCGATATGAAAAGAAAATATTGTGAGCCCATATTTAAACCCGTTAATTTCAACTGGCGTTAAAAAATAGGATTAAATCTAGTATAATGAAATAGCTGGATTTTACAATGTTTTTAAGTACAAGGAAGCATTTTTTTACTAAGATTATAATGGTGTTGAAAAAAAATCCCGCTTCACCTCCTTTTGGCCGAGAACACGGAACCTTTTTATAGTAGCAACCAGAGAACTGCACAAGCCTACTTAAAGTCTATTTCAAGTACTTGCTTGAAATACAAGTTCAAGCTCGCTTGAGCTTGATAATTTTGAATCAAGTCTAGCTTGTAATTGAATATTAATAAGCCCACGACAGCTTGCGACTTGCAAGTATACTAGCTTACAAGCGAGCGGCATGAAGTTTAAAGTAAAGGACATATGAAAAGACATATTATTAGGTGGCAACCCTATTATTTAAAAATTTTATCATTTTGAAATTCTGACAACGGATTCAGATTATATATAATTTTTTTTTGCCAAGCCCGAATTCATTAAACTACAAAAATTAAGGTGGCAACACTATCCACCATCTTGAATTTTGACATTCTGACTTTAGATTCGAAATCAGCGACCCCTTAACACTGATAAATGACGTTTACAACTCTTGAAAAGACATATTATTAGGTGGCAAACCTATTATTTCAAAATTTTATAATTTGGAAATTCTGACAACGGATTCTGATTCAGCTACCCATTTTTGGTGTACCATTTTTTTCCAGCCCCGAATTCATTAAACTACAAAAAATTAAGGTGGCAACCCTATCCACCATCTTGAATTTTAAAATTCTGACTTTAGATTCGAAATCAGCGACCCCTTAACAATGATAAATTATGTTTAAAAATCTTAAAAATACATTTTATTAGGTGGCAATACTGTGGTATAAATTTAGGTGTCAACCCTAACCTCCATCTTAAATTTTAAAACTGTGACATTATATTCGAAATCAAATCCGTCAGAATTTCAAAATTACAAGAATTCGAAAAAATAAAAAAATCTAGGTGGCAACTCTATCCGCCATCTTAAATTTTAAAGTTTGACATCATTTTCGAAATCATTTACCCCTAAAACTTCCAACCACGTAGTTCAAAGAATCCTTAAAAGTCCTATTACGCTTAAGCTCTCTCTAAACAAACTCATTGAATTTTTTGAATACTTGCTTCAATTGGATACTTGCCTTCAATTTCAAGCTTTTCAAGCTTTTTGCCGAAGGCATCAAGCTTCCCTTTACTTGAAACTTCGTGCCGTTCGCTTGTAAGCTAGAATACTTGCAAGCTGTCGTGGGCTTATTTATATTCAATTACAGGCTATACTTGATTCAAAATTATCAAGCTCACGCTAGCTTAAACTTGTATTTCAAGCAAGTACTTGAAATAAACTTCAAGTAGGCTTGTGCAGTTCTCTGATGCCAATAGCATAACTATAATTTAAGAATTATGGCAAATTTAAAATAATCTTGTTTTTAGTTTAAAACCCCTCTCCCAGCATTTCTTTACTAATAAAATAAAATAGCACTTCTTTCTATCATAAATATTCCAAAATAATAAAAAGGTAGCATCGCAGAAATTTTCTTACTCTCAAAATAAAAACGTAATCTAATTAGTACGTTTCGATGCAACTGTGAACTGGTCACTGTCAAAATAAAAAAGTAAACAAACAAACAATTTCGAATTCAATTGCTTAATTCAATATAATTCGTTTCACAAGGAGATGTATTATCAATTTTCTGTGAAATTTTCATAATTAATAAAGAAAAACGCGACTTTAAATAAAATTTTCATTTTTAATCTATTTCGTTTCTTCAACACAACACCAAATTAGCTGTCTTCAAAATTTGGCAGATTACAAGACAATAAAGCACAACTTCTGTGTTGCGTAGTAAGTGTGTTGAAGACACAGCATTGTTGACAGACAACAGTGGAATGTATTCAGTTGCTTTGTTGTCTACCGTAATAGAAATTTACACATTGAAGACAGCAATTACTGTTGTGTTGTGAACCGTAATAGGGCTAATAATTAAACTTTCGAACGAGTTCTGTGTGTGTGGAATACAGGAAAAGAAAAAAAAAGAAATATTTATATTTTAATAATACTAAACCTTTAAAAATAAATCAAAAATACATTGTAGTTACAGCGTATTCTCTGCTTGCGGAAACCCCTCTTAAACGGACACCTCTCTTAAATAGACACTTTTTGATGACCGCAAATATTTGTTTGAAAATTTACCACTTCTCCCTTTTAGAGGGACAACCCTCCCAGGACAGAAAGCGGACACTAATTTGAAACACATAAGCCATTCAATTTCCCTCTAACGCTGACAGTTAAGAACACTGTTTTCGGTATTCTCTTTTCGTTGACATTCTACAACTGTTGTCTTTTCAATTTACCGGGTCAGTTTGCCAGTTCAGTTTGCAAAAAAATGTGAAAAGTTCATCTCATCCTCGGGACCTGAAATTGAAAAACATTCAAATCATCCACCAAACTTGATTGCATTTTGTAAGCTGCTGGTTACAATTGAAGATTACAATAATTTAGATTCTGAAGTGCTAATAAACGATAAAAATTTAGATAACCTTTATATTGAAAGTGTATTTAACACACAAGAAAAGTATATTAATGTATCTGGAGATGAAGAAGAAAATGAGTAGGACGAGACATTAACTTCTTAAGAAAGAGGCTTATCTAACTATTATTATTATTATTAACAAAAAGCATTAGTACAGTAAGAACTTAGTTCTTTTATAGCACAACATAAATACATTCAATATAAGTATAATAACAACTGTTTAGTGATTTAACTTAGCTAAAGATACAATATATGTTTAAATCATTTTTTAAATAGCAAATAATTAAATTCATTAAATTAAAAACAGAATATTTAATAAGAGACTGTGAATCCAAAAATAATTTTTCGATGTTTGGACAGAAAAAGAAAGAATCAAGAAACTTAGTTGAATGAAAAATAAGTAAGAATAGCTTGCCTAAAAATACCTCTCCCTGAGACGTCTCTCAGTCCACGTGGCAGTGCATTCCACAGTCTGATGGCGTTAATGAAAAACATGCGCGAGGAGATTAATGAAGTATATCTTGGAACTATAAGAACATTAATTCGTCTAGAAAAGCTAAATTGAAGTTTATCATATAAGTAGGAAGGTGTTTTTGTATAGATCAGCTTATGCAGGTAAATACAGTTTCTGGCATCAAGGTAGGATGGTAAATCACACCCAAGTATGGCGTTTCTGAAACTAGATTTCTGAAAAAAACTTTAAGAAAATTTAAGCAATTTTCTTTACGCCATAACGATCTCAAAGGAGTCGAATTGTTAACTGATCTTAAAATCAATTGACTGGATATTGAATTTAAAAAAAAACAATCAAGATAAAAATTTCAGATATTTTTAATTTAGTTTAAGCATTCTGAATGACAGAATTTTTCCTTAAATACATACCATTGCATAAATATATGATAAAATTCTAAAAAAAATGTGCATGTGCATAGTGCAGTTAAAATGCTAATAAGAAAATGTGCATGAATTACATAACTAGTTTTATGTTTGTATGCAATCAAATGTAAATTTCAGTTTTGTTTTTTAATATACAGGGTCCGCCACCTAACTTTTTTTTCCACTAGTGCTTATTTCGTGAATGGTTAAACGGATTTTGGTCCAGAGGCATAATTGGGCCATTTTTCTTCGAAAATGAGCAAGGAGTGGCCGTTACAGTCAATGGCGATCGTTATCGGGCCATGTTGAACGAATTTTTGTTCACAAAAATTGAAGAGGAGGAAATTAGCAACATTTGGTTTCAACAAGACGGCGCTATGTGCCACACAGCCGAAGCTACACTCGATGTTTTGCGCCCTGTTTTTTGAGATCGCATTATCAGCCGCAGAGCTGATATCGTTTGGCCACCTCGGAGCTGCGATTTGACACCGTTGGACTATTATTTGTGGGGTGCTCTCAAAGATAAGTGTTACGCCGACAAGCCAGATACAATTGACGCTTTAAAGGACAATATTCGTGAAGCCATTGGTGAAATACAGCTGCACACAATCGATAATGTGCTTAAAAATTGGACCGATCGTGGAGACTACTGCATGGCCAGCCGAGGCAGCCATTTGAATGAAATTATTTTCCATTATTAACCGGAAGAATTGTACTTTCAAATAAAAAAAGAAATTTAAGAAAATATTAAGTATTTTTTTTTAATAGAATTTTCAAAAAAAAAAGTTATTTGGCGGACCCTGTATATTTCTCTTTTCATTTCTTTCTTTTATATTACATTTATATTTATACAACATTTTTTCTTATGTGTACGAAAGTACTTGTTTCCTTTTAAGAACAAAAAAATTATTTGTAAAAACTTAAATTTTCATATTAGTAACCAGTTTCGGTTTCGGCCGAATGTTATAAAATGGCCGAATATTATAAAATGGCCGAATATTCGGTTTCGGTCAAAATTCCGGTTTTGGATGGATATTACTATCAACTCAGGGTTCCCCGGTTCAAGTCCGGTTTCGGGCATGGTTTTTTACGATTTCTTTGTTCTCTACTATATCAAAGAATAAGAATTATTGAAACAAAAAATTCACAACTGCTATGTGGAAAAACTTGCCTCAGTTATAAGCATTTTAATTTTTATTTTTTAAAAAACCGGGTTTTCACTTCATAAGCGAAATTTCATCAACTTTCTCAATATTTTCATGAACAAAATTTCCTAAACATTTCGGTTTTCACTTCATTAACGAAATTTCATTAATTTTCTCTCTCTTTTCGTTTAAGAAACTTATACAACGTTCTGCATTGCGTTCTTGCACGAATTTGGAACATTTATATGAGATTTTCATCAATGAAATCAGCATGTTTCGTCCATGAATCGGAAATACAATGGAGAATATAGAAGCGTGTAGCTACAGAACCAGTATGTATTACTACTACACAGGTTTGCGCATACGATGTTCTTTTAAAATTCTATTTATTTTTAAAATATCATAATAAATTCGAATTATTTATATTATGCATTATATTTTTTTTTATTAAAAATATATTTTGTTAAGTAAAATTTAAATTTTTAATTACTTTTTAAGTAAACATATATATGCTCCTTACTACTGGTGAAAAAAATAATTCATGTTATTTCGAAATATTTATTTCCATTTATTAGGCTTAATTTTTAATTACATTTAAGTTTCACCAACATAAAAAGAACAAGAACAACAAATTCATCACTAAAAATATCAAACGAAAAATTATTATACAAAACAAATTTGTTTTTAAATAATTTCTATTTATAAGATAAAATGTCTTAAAATGGTAAAAAAAAATATATAAATTAAAAAAAAACAAGAGTTTTCCCTTTTTTTCTGCATAAAGATTAATTCTACGTCTATACTTACGATACTATCGAAACTGTGTCTTTTTTTTTGTATTGTTTATATGCGCAAAAAAATTCAAGTGGCTTTGTATTATAGTTTTTTCGGAATTCTTGAGTATAAGTCATTTTTAAAATTCCAACGCAGCATATAACCTTAAAACTTTGGAGTAGGATAATCCAAAAAAAAAAATGTGGAGTTCCGATGCCAGCTACAAATAGTAAGGAACACATTCACTTCGCATTAAGCAATCGATTTATTTGCTCGACCAGGAAACACTAAAAATTTAGTTCAGCTCTTAAAATTAAGCCTATTTATCTTAAGGTATAACCTAAGCAAACTATATTAAAGCACTTCTTTGTAGAAAGTTCGAAACAGTGCTTCTTAGTAGTAACTAAAACTGTTTGTAAATTTTATTATTTTTCTGTGGTTTTCTTAATGTCCATATCGTCCAGAAATCTTTTTTGACCACGCCAACTCTTAGTCATGGTCAAAACTATGCCAACTATGATTAGAACGACACCCAACGAAAGGATACCAATACCAATATACCGTCCCAGACTAGGTAAATTCAGCACAAACTGAGAGATGAAAATTAACATAATGACATTCCAATAGAGTTCATTAATTGCAAAATATCAACTTACCCGTATCTGTCTACCCAGATCACGATTTACTTGAGCTTTACTAGAAATGATAAAAAGTGGAGCATAGAAATCTGGTATGCCCCTTAAAATGCTAAAGAACAAAGAGATAACTCATAGATACATACACTAATATAATAACCAAAACATTTCATTGGTTAGTTTTCGCTTACGTGATATCTTTATCATTTTGTACGTGCAGATTAACTTGCACTGCCGCGTTTACTTTAATCGGAATTCCCAACTTGGGTTCCATAATAATGTAGAACTCATCACGTTCATAGTTGGGATTCAAGCCAGTTATTGTCTCGGCAAAGCTTGGATCTGCATACATAAAGTTGGCATGCGACAAATATATCGGAGCACCTGCGGAACAAGGTCCTAAATCTGTAACGCCACTCTTTGGGCAATTATCGGGTTGCCGATTGGCCGGACAGTAACATTTCATATTTGGATTGAGATCACCATTATCAAAGGTATCAGGTTTTGTCTCATACTTAACACCCTCAACTTCCTCCAAAGTAACCTTTTCGTCCGTTGGCACTAAGTTTATGATACGACAAGTGTCAGTTATGAAAATAGTGATAAACTCATGGGCTGCCCTGTTTGGCGTCCAAATATCCGCAGTACTACCATTAAGGCGACCGCAGTCACCCTCGTAAAAACCAGTATGATTTTGACCATTCCAAAACTTAATATCACCCATTTGACGCAAATCACCCTGCCCCGTGTGAATTGTGAAGGCACCTTCGAACTCTTTGGAGCCATTGCGTTGATAAAGCCAGGCAAAATGATCTGATTCAATGCTGCCAGTCATTGAGTTGTTTATACTCATCGCATAGTGCAGAAACTCATCATAGAATCCATCAAAAATCCACTCAATGGCGGTGTGTGTCTGATATAATGCACCACCATTTGAATTAAGTGCCTTATTAAAAAATAATTTTATGACTTTTGGCTGGTTGCGGATAACTGAGGAGGCGACCTGGGGTGCAGAGATGTATGAATAATTTGATATCTTTATATTGCACTAAATCATTACTTACAATTGAGGGCAAGTGAGGTACTGTGACTAAATCGTCTAAACTGCCTACTGACATATCTGGTTCGTGGAACCATTGTCGTTTTCCGAAAAAAGTAACGGTCTTATTAGGGTGCCATATCACATCCTCTTTTGATTTTTCTTCACGAAAGACATACGGACCCAACTGTTCAAAATTTGGCTTCACGCCAGGTACACGCACATCTGCAGCATTTGTCCAATTGAACAGATACATGTGCATGTATATCGGTATGGGTGTCACATTCCACATGTCAAATGTTCGAGAGTTTGGCGCAAGAGGCAATGCCTATGGAACAAAAAAAAATATCGTTATATTATTTGCTTCCATAATCTTCCAAATACTTACACCGAAGACTATAACGTCAGCCCATGTTGGCCACCATATGACAAGCACCAGACCCGTTATGAGTAGAAGAGAGCCTAAGCCAAATACCCAAACCTTCTGCTGCGTAACACTGCAACAACTACAACACATGATTCCAAGTATTGGGTTAAAATTGAAATGAATGAGACCTTAACTGACTTTGACAAGTGCACCTAAGTTTTTAGTGGATTACGGTTCGAAGATTAGTAGTTAAACCGGCAATTCATTTAATTGCTTATTTAAATGGTATTTGTTTAAACTTATAAAAAGAGTCGACTGCGATAAGAAACAAAGGTATCGGAACAAGACCATTTTATTGCTCTGCAAGTCTTCAATCTTATCGGAATTCGAATCTTATCGTTTAAGCTTGAGAATTTTTATGTTTTTATTTAAATTAATATAGATAGCCGCTACTGGCTAGGTCAGTATGAACCCTTCACTATGATCACTTTAGCGTAAGTAATTTAATGTAACTTTCGGGCTCTGCTTCTACAAAATTTTATTTTTACTCGGGATAACATATCAATATTATTCATCAAACAAAACACAAAACAATCTTTATATAAAAAATTTTCATTTCGCACAGAAATTATTTTTTTTTTATTAAAATGTAGGGTTCTAAAATTTTTGGGGCGCTCTTGGACAGGTGCTGCATATGGTATAAAATTATTAGAGGATCATTTGAGTAAGTGTATTGAAATTTAGGGAATTTATATTGAATAACAAAACATATTTATTTATAAATGCACATTCTTTCATTTTTGCTTTCAAGACTTTTCAACCAACCTGTAATTTAATGATTGCTTTTATCAAAAAATATAGTGTTTTAATTAATTTTTTTTTATTTAACTGCGAAAACTTAACGTCTGACCCGCTAACTATGAAATAATTGCTATCATCACCTGATGACTGACCTTCAATCAACATAATCGTCCTTATTATCTAAAACTTAAGGAAATATTAATTTTATTCAAAAAACAGCGACACATAAAATACATGAAATTAACTCTTCAAACCTCAATTGCTGAAATCGGTTAAGAAATTTGGAAGGAAATCTGTCTCGAAAATGAAATGAAAACATATACATATGTTTTTGTTTCACAAAATGCCCCCTTATAAAATGCCGACTTGTGTCGTTGGTTCAGTGACTACACAAACCTAGCGTTACCATCATATCTCTTTAAAAGAGGACATTTTCTCTTTTTTTTCTCGAGATCTTTTTATCTTTTTTTTATCTTTTTTTAAAATGAAAAGACCTCATTTTTTAAACAAATATATCTATAAAAAAAATTACTAACTATAAGTTACTAAAAATTCAAAATAAAAAATTACTAATGCACACAAAGAAATTTGCATGACAAGTATCAACACTGATTTGTAAGTTAATAGCTATACGGCAATGCTGAACGCCATCCCTGAACAAACGTAACTTAACCGTAGAGGGGAAAAGGAGGCGCTTGCCCCCTAGGCAGTGAGCATTTTATATATATCTTCATATTAAATCAAAAAAGTAAGTTTAAATAAAAAATTTTAAGAGAAAAGAAAAAAATTTCTAAATTGTAAGTTGTGCTTAAACTTAGGTGTTTGAGAACTTTGTTAATAAAAACGTCGTTTTTGATTGCAGAAGTTTAAAATTTTGCGAAACATGTATTTTGATAAGGTGCATCATAATCAATCAAAAATTCTATTTTGAATTTATTTGTAAAGCACGGTTTTTTGATTCCATATGACGATGTGTTCATTATGTATTTAATATATTTTGAAGAAAATGTTGTATGTTGTACCCGTTGCTGTAAGGATGTGTTCATATCAAGCTTTTTTGTCGCGACACCGCTCTCACGTTTTTTTCGCAGAAACGGCTGAAAAAAAAATTAACTTTGTATGTATTTTAATACATTCATTTATTTAATATTCAGTATTTTCAGCCGCGTTTGCGAAAAAAAATTGAGAGCGGTGTCGCAATCGCGACATTAAGTTACGATACCATACGTATTCTTAAATTAGAAGAATTTTTTTACGAATTTTATCCGTGATTTTCGGCCACCAATAGAATTCGTATGATGGACGTAGTTTGGTACACATTTCGAATATTTTATTCGTATTCGTACAAAAATAAATGTATGTCGTACGAATACATTTACGAATGATCCTAATAACTAGTTACTAAAAAAATCTTCTGTTAAGCTGGGGTTTGAACCGCGGTTCTTTAGCTTATGGGCCACGTACTCTTATAGTAAGCGACGGCTACCTTGCAATCACACATTTTCTTATATTTCGTAATTGTTCGACAAACCAGTCCGAACGATTTCAGTTGTAATTTTTTTACGAATAACGAGAACGGTCAACTTATGAATGAATTTTTTAGTAAATTCTACGAAAGTAATGAAAGAAATTACGAAGTTATTCCTACGAAAAATTGACGAATGTTAAGGAATGATATTTCTTATTAGTCGAAGATCATTCTTCGTAGCAACAGATAGCAAGGGTCAAAAGTTTTTTATTATTTTAAACGTAAATAGGAAACTCGATTTGAAACAACCATTTTATACTTCATAAAATTATCGTTATTTAGCGGCGTCCACCCAGTTTGAGAATTTTCTGGACTTTTCGCGTCACTATAAATAAATAAATAAATAAATAAATTTTAGATCATTCAGATAATAGGTAAGTTTTCGTACTCGATTGAAGGAACTTACAAGCTGCAGGAACTGATTCATGTTGGAAAAAGATATAAACAGATTGGTGTCAATGCGGTGTGAGACCTGGTGAAAAATCTCCCTTAGCATGCCGGGACTATTTCAAGAATAGCGACAAATCAAATTTTTATTTTTTTGATTGATATGGATTTTGACCTCCTAAGTCCAAATCTGAAAAATTTCAGTCCGTTCGAAATTGGTTTAGGACTTTTTAGGAGTTAAAAGCTTCTAAAATTAAAAAATGGATTAAAAATTTAGTTTGTTTTTTTCAGTTTTCCAATAAAAACTACTGTTTTATAGTAGTAATTTTTTCCATTCTTATTGTAACTGTTGAAAACATGGGGGATACAAAAAACTCTAATATGATTACTTATTTGTTCTCATTTACTTGAACCTCAAGTTTGTTTAACTTTTTGAAATAATAAGTGCAAATTGTTTTTTTATTTACATATATATTTATAATTTTATTGTATAACAAATGTTTTTAAAACTAAAAAACTGAATTTATTAATATTCGAAAAAATTATTTGATGTTCTTACTTTGCAACAAATTTTATTGAATTTTAAAAAAGTCTCTTTTTGTCCTCTTTTTTTTTGTCAAAAGCTATCTTATTTTGCCCAAATTTCTGGTAAGCCTACACAAACCCAGTGAGGTATTTGCAGTTAACAGGCGCCTACTCAAAAAAAAAAAATTTTGGGGTTTTTCATTTTTTTTTTTATTAGGACTTATTCCAATTTTTTTATAAAAAATAATCTTGTAACATAATGTTTAATCTTCTTTTATTTCGGACTAGTGCATTTAAAATTTATTCTGTAGTCACTTCCACATCCCTGTCAACATTTAGAAGAACTAACCAATTGAGCTTTTTTTCTCCAGTTTTACTTCTCATGTATGTTTTGAGTCTTCGAAGCGACAAAAACTAGCGTTCGCTTGATGCGACTGAAACCAGCAACGTTGCACCAATCTTCAGGCATCGTCTTATTGATAGATATATCATTTCATCGCAAAAAAATAAGGTATTCGATAAACGTTACCGATCGATTTGTCCGATTCAAGCAATGCCTACAAATATGGGGTACAAAATAAGAAAGAAAAAATGAATATTCAGTACAAATACAACTAGAGTTATAGAGTTATACAACTAGAGTTATATCTATGGTGAAAACACTACAATACATAGAGACTTAAAAACTTTTTTACGTAAATAATTAAAAAAATATTTCTCAAAGTACATTTTTTGTTTGTTTTTAAATGCATCTTCTTCTCGCTAAGTGGCATAAAAAAGTAGTCCTTTTCAGCCGGTGTCAAAGTATTTTGGTCCCAATTTACCGGAAACAGAAAAATCAAAGTGCATATTAATAAAGTTACTTGTCGCTACAACCTGAACTTCTATTAAAAGGTTTGGATACACGGTTAAAAGTCTTGGAATAAATTGAAGTCCAGCTAAAATACTACTACATATGTTTTAACCTTGAGTTTTAAATTTTAAACTTTGACAAATACTAACCCATAATTAAAATTTTTCTGTACTAAAATTTAAACCAAAGAACTATTGCAATGCTAAAACTAAATAAAAGGCTATTAGGTTCATATGCTTGTTTATTGCTTTTTTCGTATATCGCCCAGTGGTTAACGTAGTGAGCTTACAAACTGGATGTCCCTCGTTCGAATTTCACTGTGTTTGTTATTTTTTTTTATATTTCAATCCAAGCTTGTACTAAATTTTAAACCAAAGCTGTATTAAAACAATTTTTCCAATAATTTGCAAATACTAGATTTGAAAACAAAGCTGGTGTGGTCAAATATAAAGTACAGAAAAGTTTCAATTTTATTCCAAGATTTTTTACCGTGTACAATTTTCAACCGCTATTATGAGCAAAAGCGTATCATAATTCTAGTAAAGGTTGTAACTACCCTTATTAATATGAACTTTGATTTTTTCGTATCCGATAAATTGGGACGAAAATATCTTGAAGTGTACGTAAAAAAATTTTAAGTCTCTATATATTTTAGCCTTTTCACAATAAATGTTTAAAACTGAGTCTTTTTATTTTTTTTCCCAATGTGCCATGTCATCTAAAGATCTTTGTTGTGACAATAAACACACAACGGCTCAACATGTTGTGCTGAGAGTTGCTATCGGTGCTCGTAAAAAATTCGTTCATTTCGGGGGGAGGGTTAGCCCCCAATTTCCCCTGCGTATGTGCCTGGCAATACCATAATAGTTCGGGACTAGTTCGGGATCGAAAAATTATAGAAGTATATAATTGAAAACGTTTTTAATACAATTTTTTATTATTTATTACTTGAAGCTAAAAAATGCAATTCAATTCATTTATAAAACAAGAAACACAAAAATACTTAAATAATATAAAAAAGAATTAAAAAGTTTCATTAATTTAAAGAACAAAATTTAATAATATAGTACAGGGTGTTGTTTACGAATATTTACTGAAGTGAAAAAGAGGAGGTCGAGTTAGGCAAAAAATCGTATGTGAGGGGGATCTATTTTCACACCCTTATGAGTTGCGGGGTTAATTGGTATTTCATGACTTTGATTCATACTATTGTTTCTAGCACAGAAACTAACTCATAGATAACTTATTTAAAAACTCATTTTAAAGGCAATGTATTAACCCTTCTAACAGTGTATCAACAAATCAAAATTGCCGACCTGCGCTCGTGTGAAGATAAAAAAGTCCGTCTTAACTATGAAATTTTAAGTTTAAGTGCAATTTTCTCAGAATTTCGCGTTACGAATCAAAATTTCTTTCATAGTAAATTTGTGATTTATTTAATTTTTTTTTCTAATGACATCATAATCATAAACATATCTTTAAATATAACAAAGTTAGTTTTACTTAAAAAGTTTCATTTTGCACAGTATCTTCAATTTTTCTTTTTTTTTTACCAAAATACAATTACGTAGAAGATAATTACCCTTGTTCTTGAACCTGCGTCGAGCAAATGTCGTCGTCGAGAGATCATTTTCACCAATGAATCGTCGTCGAAGATCATTTCGACGATCAAAAATTTTAATATTTATTTGACGACGTTTGCTCAATAATTGAGTGAATAATTGAGAAACAGTCACTGCAGATCTCGACGTCGAAATTGAAAGTTTTAAAAATACAACAATTTTGTTTCGACGTCGTTTTGAGAGCGAGTGCGTGTTCAAGAATAAGGGTGATTATTATGTTTACAATTTAGTGAAATTTTCGAAGTAGGTACAACTAACTTGGCTATTTTAAAAGATATGTTACTAACTTCTATGTCATTGGAAAGTAAATTAAATTCATCAGAAACTTGATGCTAAAAACAATTTTGAAAAAATGCGCTAAAACTTGAAATTTTTTAGTTTCAACGGATTTATTTAATCTTCAAATGAGCACAGCTCGTTAGTGAATAAGTCCAGTGAGTTCCTTAGTACACCGCTAGAAAGGTCAATTTACGACTTTAAAATGAGCTTTTAAAATTATTATTAGTTCCTTTTTCTAAAAACAATAGTATGAATCAAAGTAAAGAAATACCAATTAACCACGTAGCTCCTAAGGGTGTGAAAATAGACCCACCTACACCCATGCGATTTTTATCTTAGCCCGACCTCCTCTTTCACCTCTGAAAATATTCGTACTCTTACACTGGACACCCTGTATATTACACAACATCGTAAGGTTAAAATATATAACTGTTAAACATATTTTTTGGGGACACCGTCTTCATGTTTTATCGTGCTTAAAGCAAATTAAGGTTAGAAAAGTCATTAAAAATTTAATTTTTTATATTTCATTATTCTTAAAGTAATGCATTTAGTGGATCTACGCGTCTTATTTTTCATAAGAGAGGTTTGTTTGGATAACCAGAACGAAAGCGAACGTAGCGCTTCAAGTTCTAAAACAACTTTCCATTACTTTACACAGCACTTGGCCGCCTCAGAATCAATGAATTTTCTACACACATTGTTTTGTGGCAAAGTATCAAGTCTAGCTACTTCTTAAATCTGTCAGTACATAGGAAAGTAAGCAGACTTGCTACTTTCTCGATGCAGCTGTGTGCTGAAAAGTATCGATCCAAGCTGCAATCCTATTCAGTTAGTGTTCAGGAAAATAAGTAAACCTTACTCCTTTATCGGAAAACCTTACTACTTTATCGATACATTTGTATTAATCCGAGTTACAATACTATTCAGTTAGTGTTTAGGAAAATAAGTAGACTTTACTCATTTATCGATACAATTGTGTGCGGAAAAGCATCAATCCGTACTACAACTGAATAAAAACTGAATACGGTTTTTTAAAATGGTTTTTTAAAATAACTTTTAATTGCAAGGGAAAACTTAAAAACTTAAAACTTAAAAATAATTTCCATTTTGTGAGGAACAATTTAAAACTTTAAAAATAACTGTTATTTGTTAGTTAAAAAAATACCTATAATACACTCGCGCTCAAAAAAAAAACCGAGTAATTATTTGATAACTAATATTATTTTTCTTGAATTATAACACAGTGTTCCAAAACCATAAATACATCCAAACTTTATAGAAATTCTTAAAGAAGGACATGTTGAGAGTCCTTCGCTCTTGATTTAACCTCTCAAAGTCATCACAATTTTTTTCAACTTGTTTTTAAAGTTGAAGTGTTCGAATTTTGCTGTGCCAACATTAATTGCATTTTTACAGGCATTTGGCCTATTGGAAATGAAAAGTAAAATTCACATTTTTCAATAGAATTTAACGTTTGATAAGGCTAGGTAAAAAGATTTGCTGTAAAAATGCAATTAATGTCGACACAACAAAATTCGAACACTTCAACTTTAAAAATAATTTGAAAAAATTATGATGACCTTGAGAGGTCAAATCAAGAGCCATGGACTCTCAACATGTCCTTCTTTAAGAATTTCTATAAAGTTTGGATGTGCTTGTTTATTTATGGTTTTGGAACACTGTTACCACGTGGCCCACTCATTGATGCTGCTAAGATCCTCATTTAACCTACAACACAGATCATCAAGAAGCCCAGTTCATCGCGAAAGATAAAGCTGGATATCATCTGCATAAGCATGAACAGATGCATTCCAGCAAACAATAAAGATGTCGTTTATAAAAATTTAAAATAACAGAGGACCTAGTATAGAGCCTTGTGGAACACCACTTACTACTAATTTGTATGACGAGGATACCTGACCAACCTTAACTCTTTGCATTCTATTATACAAATAACTAGACATTAGATTAACAGCACTATCACAGAACCCAAAAAGATACCTAAGCTTTTGACAGAAATAACTATGATTGACTTTATCAAAGGCCTTAGAAAAATCAAGTAAGCAGAGTAAAGTCATAGAGCCGGCATCATTTTCGGGTCGAATATTATCAAGAACCTTTACTACCGCTGAGGAACACCCATGTCCTGCCCTATAACTAGACTGATAGCGGGATAGCATTTTTTTCTCAGAAAGATATTTGCTAATTTGTTGAGACATAAGTTTTTCACATACCTTTGACAATGGTGACAGTATACTTATAGGCCTATAATCATTCGCACCAGATGGATTTTGGTTTTTAGCTATAGGTGTAACGATGGCAATTTTCCACAAGTCAGGAAAGGAGGACGTTATAAAGCAATGATTTATAATGTGCGTAAGAGAAGCTATTATGTGAGGTAGTAAAAGTTTAAAGAACTTGATGGGAATGCCATCTTCTGCAACTGCATTTGATTTTATCTGCATAATACAGCTTCCAACATCAATTTCACTAACCGTTTCAAACTATCCGTTCACTAACCGTTTCAAACTTAAAAGACTGTGGTATAGTCAGGTTGTCACTGAAAACTTACTTTATAACTTTACAACTGAATAAAAACTGAATACAGTTTTTTAAAATGGTTGTAAATGAAAGAAAAAATGGTAAGAAAGTATTTTATTTAGAAATTATAAGTCAAATATAACCGAAAAAATATTTTTTTATTTAAAAAATTAACCTTCAACAATAAATTTTATTTGCAAGGGAAAAAATTTAAGTTAAAAAAAATTTTTACTTTGTAAGGAACAACATGAAACTTAAAAGTAACTGTTATTTGTGAGGTAAAAAGAACTTTAATATATGTAATAAAACTATTTAATAAACAATAACTTTTTCACTGCAAACGAACCACGCAAAAGTAAGCTTAAAACTGGTTCAATTTGATATATTTCGTCACCAGCATAAAAGCAACGGTCAAATAAATCGTAAACAAGAGCAGCATGCACAAATAAGACAAATAATGCAAAGAAAATAACGGAATGATTTCTTTTCTATTGCTTCTTTTTTCACATTTAAAGTGTGCGAGAAAGTAGTCAAATGAATCTTTGTGCTCAGATTCAGCATACATACATCGAGTATTAAGCAGTAAATTGCTGCATGTACTTTTCTTTTCATACACAAAAGTAGTGCTACTGAAGTGAGGTATGAAACCATGCAAGAGACTACACAGTACTCGGGCAATTTCCTTCTGGGTAAATTACATATATAACCCGCTGATGAGAAGCAACGTTCTGATTCTATGCTAGTTGGAGAAATAGCTGTACGATAATCGTATGTAATCTTTAAGTTTCAACCACGGTTGCCTCTACCACAAAACCAAATAATATCCCAAGTCAGAATATCTTCCCAATGTTGCAGGTTTTTAAAAGGCTTTGCAAAGTCTTTGCTCCATAAAAGGGTTTCTAATTCTACATCATATCAGTTTAAATTAAAATTGTTTCATTTACTCGAATATTTGTAATAGAAATTTTTTTATATGAAAATCCCAGGATCCCGTAAATAAAATCCCAGGATTTTCATTTTTTATGTATGGGAAAATCCACAGAAAAGTCAACCGTGACCAAAAAATTAAAACTTAGTACAAACGTATTATTTTATGATATTATCCAAGAGAAACATTTTTATTTTATTAATTTAGCAATTTTTACATAAATTCCTTTACCATGATGATCAAATTGCCTGCACTGTTTCACAAATGTAGTTTTTTTTTCGTAGATGTTTAGTAAACGTTTCGTAAATTTTTTTGTTTAAGTAAAAATGGAAGGCATTGGCTAAAGATTACGAAAAAATGGTTGAGACAAGGAAAGAAAAATATATTAAATTTATTTTTAATTACTAAATTACACAATTACTTAACTGCCTAAGGGGTCGTCCATAAACTACGTTACCAATTTAGGGGTGGGGAGGGGTTTTGAAATGCACTACGATAAGTAACGGTAGGGGGGGGAGGTGTTTAGATATTGTAACGTTACCAAAATTTAAAAAAATCGACGAAAAACCTCTAATTAATAACACAATCATTTCAAAAATTTTTAACCTTACATGTTTATGTTTGATCGTCTAAATTGATGGTTAACTTTTGTTTCAACGATTTCTTCCACCACCTTTTCCCTCGACACAGGAACCTTTTGGTATTCCTTCACCATCTCAGCACACGTCTGAAAAATTTGGGTCTTTGCTTTTGCACAAGGCTTTGACGTTAAGGCCTGAATGTTCTTGATCAAAGGAGATACCGTATGACATGTACTGTCCTTCTCAGAAAGAAGAAATCGGTTCAAGGTCGTGTCCTACCTGCGGCTTGTATTTCGTTTTTAAAACTTCTATGAATTGCCATAAGTTTGTATTATATCGTTTACAATAAATCGGAATAAAAAATACTATTTAAATAAATCAATTTTCAGAAAGCATTAACACAAAAACACAGAACTTGGTGCAGCTCGGGTGCAGCCTTTAAGGGCACTCTGTCAAAGACCAGGTGAATTTCTTTGCGTTAGAAATGAGGATTCACCTGAATGGGTCGACATAGAATCCGATGAAAAATTCTATTTTGAAGAATCCTCAACAAAGCTACCAGCTTCTTCTATCCCAGTGATTGAGAGCATCGAATCTTGGATCGCAGATGGAATAGCTTTTACAGATGATATTAATTATTGATTTTTTTCCAATTGTTCCTTTAATGTATCTAGTCATACTAGTCACTAGTACTAGTGAAAATTGTCAGAGCTAGTCAAAATATATAATCATTCGAATGAATTAATTTCATATGTCACGTTACTTTATGGAGGGGGGGGGAGGGGTTTTGAAAAGCACTACGAAAAGTAACGCAGGGGGAGGAGGGGGTAAAAAAAACCGGAAAATCAGTAACGTAGTTTATGGACGACCCCTAAGTACTTAATTACCCAATTAAACTACAATGGAAAAATGTGTAAAGCTCGACACGAAACGTCCGAACAAATAAAATTGATAACTGTGATTTTAAATATACGATATTTGAGGTGCATACGATTGTATTAAAAAATGCATACGATTGTAACTTCCGAACGCTGGGATTTACCCATAATTTGAAATAAAATATATATTTCTTACTTTTAAATATATATAAAAAATATATATTAATATCGGATATAAAAATTATTTAAATATTTAAGCATATTTAAGCAATTGCGATTTAGAACTCTTTAGCATCTCTCTACCAAACGTTAGATACGCAACTTAAGTTAACTCTGTAACTTTGAGTGTACACAACAAATAACACCGGAACGGTCAACACTTGATAACACCCGCAAACAAACAGACACACACACAATTCCCCACACAATAAAACAAACTTACACTCTCAGAGAATGAAGCGGCTTAGTGTTTACAAGAAAAACATGCCACAAACTAAATCAAGCCCCCTTGAAGCATGGGAGCCATACCAAACAAATTATTATATCTGCACCTAATCCCTGTGTGCACCTGTGCTAATCTCTGATTATAAAGTAAGCAGAAATATTTGTCCAAACACTTCATCCACTAAGTAGATACATACATAAATATATATTGCTACATTTTCGGGGAATATACTTCCACTTTATAACTTGCACAACAATGACTGCTATATACCTATGGTGACCATCTTTTATAAATCAAAATATAGAACAAAAAGTATAGAGTGTGTATAATCATTTTGTTACATTGCTTGTACCTGTTTGAGAATGCTTCTAAAGCAATTATTTGTACACACACACTGAAATGGTGTTATACTCGTATAAGACTACTTTACAAACTAGAAAAATAACTGTGCGATCTAAGAGATTTGCTTAAGAAATATGCAAGTTGGTGGGGCTTTTTAAGTTATAGACAGGCGCGTACGCAAGATTTAAAATCCCCAAAATGAACAAATTTTAACGAGCACCGAGAGAAACTCTCAGCACAACACGGTTGTGTGTTTATGGTCACGACAAAGATCTTTTGATGAAATTGAATTGGTGAAGACATAAGGAGACTCAATTTAAAATAATTATTATGCATAGAGTCCTAAAATTATTTTACGTAAATAACATAACAAAATTATTCCAAAATACTTTTTTTTTAAATGCAAGTTCTTCTCGCTAGATGGTATAAAAAAGTAGTCCTTTTCAGCCGATGTCAAGATATTTTGGTCCCAATTTATCGGAAACAAAAAATGCATATTAATAAAGGTACTTGTAGCTACAACTTTTACTAGAGTTACTTAGTTTGCCCAATAGGAAAAAGTTCGCACGACTTTTTAAAAACGCTGTCACTTCCAACCCTTTCGATCCCCGTAGCGGGGGAAAATTGTAACCAAACTTAATAATTAGTGGTTAAGGTTGTAGTGATAAGCAACCTTATTAAAATGTACTTTGATTTTTTGTTTTCCGATAAATTGGGACACCGGCTGAAAAAGACTCCTTTATTTTATTGTATGACATCTAGGGAGAAGAAAATGCATTAAAAAATGTTCTTTGGAATATAATTTTTTATATTTTTACTCTCTATATATTATAGTATTTTCACAACAAATATCAACGCTATTTAAATTTGTATTGAAAATTCCTTTATATTTCACCTTTTACGCCATGACTTATGAACTCTTGAAGAACACACTTTTATTATATATCGTTGGAAAGGTAATGAAACTTAAGAAATGAAAATAAAGAAAAGTGAAAATATATCCTTAAAAAAAAATCTTAAGATCTCAAACTCCGGATTTTGTTTTCTTAACAATAAACCAATCTAAGAAGTCCGTGCAACTGATATTAATCCTCAATTATCCACCTTCCTTATATTCCCATAAATACCCACCATGAGTCCCCAGAACTCACACTTTTTTTTGCAAAATTGTATAACATATTTTAAATTACTCTTTTGTTTATCACGACCCCTTTTATATTATTCAGTTCATATGTTAAGTTGCTTAAACGAAAATTCACTTTTTATTAAAAAGTTTATTAATTATTATTACTTATAGATAAAAAAAAATCTTACAAAACAGAAAAAAAACAAGTTCGCAGTGATTCCCCTGGACTCAGGGTGGACAATTGAGGGTTAAGTATACTTTAATGTAAAATGGGCGATAAATTGAAAACAATTTCTTTCTACTTTGACGAACTTTGTTTAATGCAAATTTTTTATTGTATTACAAATTGTGGTTATAAAAATTACTTGATTACTTATATTTTTTACCCCATATTTGTAGGCATTGCTTCAATGAGACAATTGACCTTTGACGTTTATTAAATCCCTTAATTTTTGATATGCAATGATATATATTAATAAGTTGTTTTAGCATCAAGAAGCAATTCCTGAAGTTTGGTGCAATGTTGCCGGTATCGTCGCTTCGAAGGCTCAAAGCATACATGAGAAGTAAAACTGGAAAAGAGACGCTCAATAGGTGAGCTCTTCTAAATGTTCACGGTGATAATGAAGTAACCACAGAAGAAATTTTAAATGCACTAACCCGACATAAAAGAAGATTAGCCATAACGAAATAAAGATTATTTTAAATAAAAAAATTGAAAGTCTAAATTAAAAAATTAAAAACCCCCGAAATTTTTTTAGGGTACGTGCCTGGTTATAGATAAGAGGATTTTAAAACAAATGTATGTGAGTGAACATAATGACAATAATTTTTGTATCTCTGCAAGCAGATTGACTGTGTCCCCGACGGTATCGCACAAAATTTAGTCAACCTTAAAATCGGGTAAAATTTAACTAATGTGTGAAAAAATTGTTCCCTCTTTAAAAGATAAGGAGAATTAAAGTGTCACTTAAAATAACTTTTATTAGATTATAATTTTATTTAAACCTACTTCAAACATTTTTTTAACGATATTTTATCTAAGAATACTTAATGTGTCATCTTTTAAATAAACATTCTTAATTTTAAGTATAATAAAGCAATATAGTACAAGCACACAACAATTCCTATCAAACATAACATTTAAGTTTTTTGTTTAAGAAATTAATTCATACAGAATTATTCAAATGGAGAAGTGTTCTGTTTACTGAAAGACAAAACAGATGGTCACCGTATATAAACATAACTTGAAGCGCTGTATGTTTTTATCTTATACATACGTATACAAACAATTTTGACAATGAATAACAAGTGTTACAGCTTGGATGGAGTTGATAAACAGATACGAACGTTTTTATACTGTATGGATGGAGTGAAGTACGAATTTTATTGACAGTTTGTAAATCAACACTTACAATTGTACGGTAATAAATAATTGATTATCTGTCATAATTTATGCCGAACAAGGTGCATTAATTCATTCATTCATTATATTTACAGTGAAGCAGTTACAAAAGCTTATCTCAGTCATGACCGACATTGAGGCAATAACACTTTCCTATTTAAGACACGTCACTCATATTTTGTTAGTTTAGATTATGCAACATAGCACTTGCATGGAAATTCTATGACCCAATGTTTGGTTTAAATTTTCATATAATATAATTTTATGCCTACAAAGCTATTAAATTATGCTTTATATGTATATGAGAATGTAAGGTTTGAGTTTGTACCATAATGAATTAATCTACAGTATTTGCTAGTTACTTTAGTTTAAAAGTTATTGCTGGTTAAAGTTTTTTCTAAATGAGCTTGTTATTTATTATGTTGATCACAAAGATTTCTGATGAAGCCCTTAGCAGGGCCGAAATTGCAATAAAATCAGCTAGTGATGCTATCCTTTTCATATTGAAAAATGGTGTTGTTGTTTCTTTGTAAAGATTTGTTAGAACAATTAATTGCACTAACCTTGACCTAAAGCTCAATAAACGATTTCAAACTATCAAACAACTAGAATTTGTATATAAAATCAAGTATGATTTAAACCATCAAACATTTAGAATTTGTATTTATATCATATAAAGTCGACATAATTATTGCTGGTATTGTTGCATTTAAATTCTTCACTTATTTATTGAAATCGTTCTCCTGCTCTCCGTTTGTAAAAATGGCTCAGTTTGATTCACACACTGTAAAAAATAAATCTTATTTTTAGGTGAAAAAACTGTCTTAAAGTAAGCTGCAACAGCTTTAAGACAGCTTTCGCTGAAATTACACTCGCCTTTATTTGCTGCAAACCAGCATACTGTCTTATTTTAAGGCAGTAAAATTGTTAAAGCAGCAGTAGCTTCGCTGAAATCCAGCCCTTATTATTAGTGAAAAAGCAGCCTCTAC
The DNA here is from genome assembly GCA_963920525.1 of Dichetophora obliterata. NCBI lineage: Eukaryota > Metazoa > Arthropoda > Insecta > Diptera > Sciomyzidae > Dichetophora > Dichetophora obliterata. Next base: position 166,914,486 of record OY986436.1, on the reverse strand, counting down.
GTCAAATTAATGTCAGCCTAGCTGATAATAAGAGTAAGACTGCATGATTTTCAACAGGCACGCTTAAAAATTTTGAATTTCAACTTCCTACTGTCTGAAATTAAGGCTGCATAAACTTAAAATAAAGACGACGATGAAATTAAGACTATTGATGATTTTAAGGCAGTGTTTAAAATAAGACTTAGTTTTTACAGTGCATGTAAAATATTGAGCAAGTCGCTAATTTTTCATTGTCATTGTTGTTAGTTCTGTTTTTATGACATTCTTTCTTAATTTTTAACACTATACCTTCTTTTTTTATAGTCATCCTGTACAAAATTATATTTATACCTTTTAAATTTGTATTTTACTGAAGTTGACAGGTGAGCTCCTCTTTAAAAATGGACACTTTCTTCCATCAGTTTCTTTTTCGGACGCAATTCTTCCTTGTTATGATCCTTCCAAAAATAATATATGGGCATTTCAACTCAAGAAATTTTATTTTGGAAACTCTTCTCAATAACATTAAACAAGAAAATTAAGATTAAGTTAGTCATGTCAAACAGCGAGTAGCAGAATTTTATTACTTTCTCATTGAGTGTAGAGAGGAATAAAGCGTAAAAAATATAAAAAAAAAACACAATTTCGATAGCATCGTAAGTATAGCCGTAGAATTCCTTTTTATACTCCTTTTTATGCTAGTACTCGTAATAGAGAAAAATTCTGGTTTTTTTCATTTATATCTTTCAAAACTATTTTAAAACATTTCATATTCTAAATAAAAATTATTCAAAAACAAATTTGTTTTGCATAATAGTTTTTCATTTGATATTTTTAGTGATGGATTTGTTGTTCTTGCTCATTTTTATGTTGGTTAAACTTTAATGCAATTCAAATTTATGTTTATATATTTTTTCTTTCTGAAATGAATATTAAAGGCTGTAGGTATACCCCAAAATGTTAACTAACATACTTAAATGTGCTTGAAAAAATTTGTGAAAATGACCCCCATACATATCACGCTATAAGACGTAACTCTACGTCAAAAGTAAAAGTGGAGAAAATCTGCATAAAATGTGCAATTTTTGGAAGCCAATATTTTCAAAACTACAAAAGATCATGAATTAAACTAAAAAGAAATGGCTACGTCTAATATAACTTATTTAAGCCCTTGAAGGGCGACTGAAATTTGCCAATGCATTTAAAAGATATGGTCCAATTAACATAAAAATATCTGGTATGCACTGGGCCGCCGAGAGGGGGGAAGACGGGGTGTTTCCCCTGGGCCCAGAGTCTTAAGGGGGCCCGGATTTTAGGGAAAGTATAGTAACAAAATGCTGATTTATTGTTGAGGGATAGAAGTGGTATTTGTTTCCATGAAAATTATTATTTTTCATATTTCTAATCTTGCCTTTTATTATTCATAAATTATAAATTATACATCATAAATTATAATAATATTATTCACTACATTTGTTTAATCCTGCTAACTTACTAAAATTAACAAATTTGTTAATTTCTGTAAAATTTTGTATGGGAAAAGACCTAGAAGCTTGTTGGCAAGTTAACAAGATCATCACCATGTCTAAGTTTAGCAGATACCATTTGTTAAGTTGGAACGTTAAACTTATTCAGCTCTATAATCAATAATTTTTCCCGCGTAATCGGAAAATTGAGTTTTAAATTTTACGATAAAGCTTAAGAACATTTTGGGAATTTTTCCAAATTTCAATTTGATTCATCATTTCCAAAATGTTATCTTAAAAACGAAAACTACCTTTTCCGATTACGCGTAAAAAATTATAAATGATTGAGTTCTAACATGATTGGGAATGAGTTCTAACAAGTGCCAAATTATTTTTGATTTGCAGCTTCAAAGTCTAAAAACTACCCTTTATTAATAAAAAAAGAAAAATTTTGTAACGGAGTTGGTAGAGATTTAAAACATTTCAAAGGTTCTGAGTAGCAAATGTATCAAAAGTATTGACGCCCTAAAAGTTAAAATACATTTTTGGTTACACGAGTTATTAAAACCACAGATCTATTGCTGCATTGAAAGTTGTCATACTGTCATTTGCAAATATCTTAAAGGGTGCGTTTACAACAACAGCTGCTAACTGTAACAATTTAGCAACTTAGGAGGACCTTACAAATTTTACTCAATACCCGTAGTGAAACTTTTTTGTTGCTTGAGAAATTTTGAATTAAATACTTTGATACCTTTGCTCTATGGTGTATACTTCTGGATAAGGTTTTGACTGGCATGGACACCTTTTCGATATATGCCGCGGCAATACTGTATACGAGCATTTTCAATCATCAGTAGAAATACCCAGTAGAAAATTTGTCTTATAGTTAGTATAGATACACCATAGAAAAAAGTAAGGTCGTTGTTCAGTGCATGTATTCACAAACATTGTGCTGCTATGTTATGTTATATGATATACGTTCATAATTCTCAAAACACTTATTAGAACTAAGTACACTTACTAAAGGTAGCTGTTCACAGTGAAATAATTTACAAATAAATTATTACATTTTATAAGTGGAAGTTTGAAAAGTTCTAATACAACAAATAAAGTTTATTATAAACTATTCTAAAATAACAACTATCATTAATAATTCATTTCGAATTGCTGAAATTTACCATATATAAATAACCTAAATTTGAAGTTTTTATACATAAAAAATACTTTAAAATATTATTTTGCTATGATAATAATGTGTGTGTGCTAGATTATCCTTAATAAATCAAACATTAAAAACATATGTTTACATTTTTTTAATTATGAAAATGACATATAATTTTGTACATTTAATTTATTTATCTACTCGTATCTTATCTGTAAGTTTGAAACATTTCCTCTTTTAGTTTCGAATAATATAAAGATTTCATTGATAAGAAAAAATTATATGTTATTTATAAGATAAAAATTTTATAATTGCAATAGGCTTTGGCCGTATAAAAATTAAACACTTGTCTAAATTATAAATTTACTTAATTAACAACATGGAAGGCACGCCAACAAGTACGCAAGTACCAACTTAGAAAGAACTGAAACAGAAATATGGAAACAGTACGACGAAAATAATAAACAAACATAGACAAATCAACAAAGGCAGTGCGCAATTTAAAATGTTTTATAAATTTCTTAATTAAATGCAGAAAACAACAAATAATACCAAGTTTTATCAACAATACAACAAAAAATGCTCACCAAATATTTCCGACACAAAACTACAATAATAAACTACCGCCAAAATTATCGAAGACAATAGAAAATCATACAATTGAATTCCAACATATAATATTAAACTAACTAATAATATATAAACACAAAATATTAAAAGAAAAGATGCTACAGAAAAACAAAATAGATGCCGCCATAACCAAAAAGTATGCAAAGAAAACGTGAAAGGAATTTTCTTCCACAACACAACAATAATTACAAAAGAAACACAAGAAATAACAGAGAGTAAAAACAAAAAGTTTGAGAAGCTTAAAGAAAAACAAATGCAACATATTAACATCAACAACAACAGAACCAAAGAATGGTTTGATAACAAAACTAACAAATTATATCGAACGCTGTGCAATGGCTACTAGACATCTGCTACTTGAGTTTTGGCTCAATGGCTACTTGAGTTTTGTACTAAAATCAGTAGAGCAATCAAAATGAAATTAACTTGAATTCATGTGCTATTCTGTGAGTAATATTTCGGTACACCAAGTACTTGTAGTAGAATGAATACATATACAGCCATGCGGATACCCTCCAGCCCGCTTAGTGGCAAGTAACTCCTTTACGTTAGCTTTTTCAGTAGCTATACGGTAAGTAGTTACTTCGCTAGAGCTTGGTAATGCAGCGCCGAACCAATGCGTGAATATGAATGAGTTTTGATTTGTTTTTTGCGCATTTCATTAAGTTTTGCATGCTGATCGTGACAAATTGTGGAATAAATTGTGTAAAAAAGTTAGCTTAAAGTGAGTAAGTGAAAAAAAGAACAGTGAAGAAAATAATTACTTAAATAAATTATAAATAAATATAGTGAACTGTTACAAAAAGCAGATGCGTCGCTGGACACACGAAAGAAGCGAAGCATTTTCGCATTTTCATACGTTTGATAATTTAATGGGTTTCTTAATAAAAAATTTTTGAATTGAAAAATTTTAAATACCTAAAAAAAATGTTAACTTGAAAAAAAATATTCCCACCAGTAAATTTTATTACCTTGCTTTCTTGTTTTGCATTTATTTTTAATTATTTTTATAAATGTTAATAAAATTATTGTGTTTTAATATCTAAATTTTTGGCATGGTGTTGTAGGAAAACAAAAACTATTCAGCCGAATCATCTGAAATTTAAATATGCTATTCATAACAATAGTGGCTATCGCTGGAACTAGAATAAAAGTTTTATTTAAAATACATCGTATATTTTACACTTAATAACTGGTAAAAAGCAAGCTGTTTTAAGAACTTAATTTTCAATAGCGTGTCCTTCTGTCAATTTTTCATATCTTTTTTCGAGTGCACTAGAGTGGACCTTGAAAGAAAAAAGTTTTTTTTTAATATTTTCATTTGAAATTCCATTTGAAATAAAGAAACAGTTAAGATTTTTTGTTTTTTCGAAAAAATTTTCAGTTTAATAAGTTTAAATAACCTCAAGTTATTTGAAAAACTCAGGGGGACAACATTTTAATGTTTGGATTTTCACAGCAATATTTGTATTATTTTCGACTAATCTTGGTGCGCTGATTTCAGTTTGAGCCCTTTGGGAGGTCTCTTTTTAAATAAGGTCCACTCTATAGTGCACTCATAGTGCTTAATAATATTTTTGGTTTTTATTTTTCAGATAAATAGAAAAGTCAAAATCTACAACACCGCCTATGCCCCTTTTCCTTGAGAGAACCAAATAATCAATTTCTTAAATTAAAAAAACATTTTTTTGTGATGAATGAGTGTTACAATATACCTTAAAAGTTTGAATATCGTTGTTCAATATTTTATCTTTTTAAAAAAAAATCCTAAAAATACCTTTAATTTGCGAGCGCTAGACCACCGGTCTTGCCTTAAGTGCCTATAAGCATTCATGTCTGAATTCGCTTTTAAAATCGACACCTGAAACAATTGGCATCTTGTGATAATTTTCAACCCGTTCAATGGAACCTTGCTACTTTTGTTGTTTGGATAGCTAATGCTAAATGCTTTTTACTACATTTCCATGGCGAATTGAGCCTGAGTTGGGTTTTCGTCAAGTTGATAAAATGGCGTTTCTAGCTCGATAGTGTTTCCATGCGCAACATTGGCCCCATTCAGCGGAAAATTTGCTACGTATCTGTTCCACAACTTTCGGGCTGAATGGTATGTATCATAATGCGCTCAAATAACATGCGAGCGGTCGCCATCTTAGGTATCGAAAAATTGTATGCTGCTTTGGTTGAGCTGTTTATGCTCTTTTCATTAGCTCAGCTAAAAAAAAAACATGGCTGCAAATTGTTAATTGTTGCTGAAGTTGTGCTGTGAAGTGAAAATAGATAATTATTAGAAGATTATTCCATCATTCTTCAATAAAGCTGTAAATTAATGATTTCTTGTGTGAAACGAATGCACAACAGTATAAACAAATTTTAGATGTTAAAAAAAAACAACGAATGGCGAACAGCTGTTTGTCGTTTGACGTTTTGCAAAAAAACCCATTCAGCAGAAAGTATCACTTTATGCCACTTCGCTACCTGAGCACTTTTTCGGCAGGAATGCGGCCATTGAATCGAATTGGACTTCGGCCATTCTATTCGCCATTTTTTCTTAGTATAAATGTGTGCATTCAGAAGTTACAAAATTTACTAAACATGTTGAGTCTTTAATCAGTATTAGTTTCCGCTACTTTGTGTGCCTGTTGAATGGTGTGTTACATTTTATGTCAGCGCAGTGACAGAAATAAACTAAAATAACAAATAATCAATAGAACTTCGTTCAACAGTTGAGCAACTGTTTCATATTCTGAACGCATCGAATCTAACTCAGTTAAATCTAAAGGCGAATTTACACGATTCACTATCATCGTTCACTTTGAATGAATCATCTGATTTGTAAAATGTAAATTGAGCTTCATCTTTAAAATTAAGATTAAGAACAGTGAAAGAAGTATAAGGTCTTCCTACTTTTGATGAAAGTGAAAGCAAACCGAACTGATGTGTCATTCGTACTAAAACACAATTGAAAGGTGTTAACATAATTTCAAGCAGAAAGTTCGGTTGCTGAATAGCTTTTAATTGCTGAATAGCTTTTATATATTTAATTTTTTTAAGCGTCAATAAAATAAATCTGCCAACGAATATATTTTGACATTCAACACCGAATCATCCATCAAATTTCAAATTTACACGTTGAATAATGTAAATTAAAAATTGATTCAGTGTCATCGTTCAACGTTCACTATCATAGTTTTGAGTGAAATGTGTAAATTCGGCTTAAGAAGTTTCGTGGAGTTTTGTGGATTTGACGAAATTCAACTCAACTCGCGTTTCCATGGTAAGTTAATCCCTAGTCAACCCCGACTTAACTCGCCATAGAAACGTAGTATTTAATCGATAATTGTGATCTGATGCATTATAGCTTCACGCATTCACAATAGAATATATAGGATAGCTAATGCGCAATCTCTTTAATAAATTCCTGTCATCTACTGCAACATAGCTTCAGTTAATACTTAATATTGAATGCATCACATTTTTATTGATAAGAGGGGTTTTGGTGTAGTGGATAGTGTGTGGAGCTCTTGATCGAGAGGGTGCGAGTACGATTCTCACTGCTTACTTTCAATAAAATTTTTCTAATTTTATATACTCTTGCTGTAATAGACGCAAGTAAAAAAAAACAACAACAATTCTAAGAAAAAGGTGTATGAAAAAAATGTCGTTTTTCAGATTTCACTCAAGCAAATAACAAAACGAGGCGTAAAAAGCTTCGCTTCAAAAAAGTATGTGTGGCTGCCACGCACGGTAGGGGAGTGAAACCTTCAGAAAACTGAAGAAATTTTTAGTATAACTACTTTTTATAAAACATCGCAACCTAAGAATGAGATATAGTGACTTAAAAAAAAAATGTTGGACTTTCCAAATATCTCCGCTGTTTTTAATTTAATTTAGTTATCAAAATTAATAGACTTAACAAAAGTATTTCTGCATAGTGCTTTGTAATCTATTCTTGTAACGAATTGTATTATCCTAGTGTCAATATTATTTCTAGTGTTTTCTAATGTTGCCACGCCCCTTTGTCTAATAACGCCTACTTACTTGACTGTAATTTTTTATAATTGTGCCTACCCTGTACTAAATTTCAGTACCCTTGTGTCAATATTATTTGAGATACAGTGGTTTTCTTACGCTCTTTTTGTCGAATAAATCCAACTTTCTTGACAGTAATTTGTCATAATTTTGCCTACCCCTGTACTAAATTTTGGTACTCTAGTGTAAATATTATACGAGATAAAGTGTTTTTATAATATTGACACGCCTCTTTGTCGAATAACGCCCACTTTCTTGACCGTATTGTGCAATAATTGTGCCCATCCCTGCACTTAATTTCAGTACCCTATTGTCAATATTATTCGAGATACAATATCATTCGTCTGCTAGTTTGTAGTCAGCTCGATACTCGCACGCACACACACATACAGCAATCACACGGTTACGTGATTTTTCTACCAAATCGCACTACCCGGAAGCTGCGTAAAGGAACTTCGTTCCAAAAACGGTTTATTTTATTTTTTTGGATAAAAAGACTTTAATCAAAAAGTTTAATGAAATCACTTATAGAAGCAACAAGACAATTTTTATTCTTTTGCATGGTTTAACATGATCAATTGGAAGCCAAAATGAACAAAAATTTACTCAAATGTACTAGAAGATGTCTTCATTCCGAAAATATTATAATTAAGTTGAAATTTTAAAATGGGTTTTTGGCAAAATTTCGAGTTCGCTGGCCCACTGTACATTGCAAAGAAAATTTCAATGAAAATCAAGCTAATAACAAATAAGGTATAAAATTAGTGCCTTGAAGAAATTATTTTTTTAAAAAGTTGAAATCGGATCCATCAGATGTGATCCATCGGCTTTATCTTTAACACTTACTTACTTTAAATATTGAGGAATAGGAAGCGTGATTTTAATTTTTAAAAATTTTGTTTTTGAAAGTAAGGTGTTTTTCTTACAACCCAAAAGTAAATAAACAAACAAATAAGAATATAATAAACACCACCCAGTCACGAGCAAGGTAACAAACCTTGAAATACTGACCACACGTGAGTGCAATAATTAAGTTTATTCAAAGCATGAATGAAAACAATAAAACGGCATGAATGAAAACAATAAAAAGGCATGAATGTAAACAATAAAGGAAATAGTAATTACTAATGAATCACGAATGTTGGCTAAGCGCAAGCAGCCGTTTGCGGTGTTAACAAAGGGCTGATCATATTGCAACTTACACATGTGGGTCAGTATGTGAACAAATATTTTGTATTGCATTTTTCTGCGGAAGACACAAAATGCAAGTCTGCATATTTGTCCACAATATTCTTAAATGATTTGTTAAATATTTGTTATAAATATATTGGAAATGTTACTGGAAAATGGTTGTGTCAGCATTGTCTTCTCTTTTATTTTACATTTATCGGCCTTATGGCCTACACACACAGCGTGGCTCGCTAAAAAGCTAAAAACTTTGTTGAGGATATTTTGTTAGCATATTTTAAACATTTTAATTGCAATAGTAACAAAACAAAGGGCATCTATAGTACCTATGCAAAATTTCTTTTTGAAATTGGAAACATCAGTCAAATTTTCACTTTTATCACTTCCGTTTCTTTTCATCTGTTCATTAAACAGAAAACTTAATATTTTCAAAATAGTTTTCGAATTAATAAAAACTTCCACTCCAAGAATCTTCTCTCTATCAAGAAAATCTTTATTTACAATCACAAAGAATCGTTTATCAAATCTGAGTACTTAACATATAAGTTCAAACATACTTGTTATAACTAAGGAATACTTTTAAGAATTAATGTAACAAACAAGCAGCAACATTCTATACTTTGATTAATTTATATACTTTAATACATTTATAAACTCACACTAAATTTAATATTAAAATGAAGAGCAATTGGAACAAGTTCAATATTTAAAGGACACATGTGATCATAAGTTGCATCGTTTTCAATACTTTTGCTAAAATGAAGAACAAAATAAAATAATAATCACAAAATAATTCTTTAGGCAATATTCGTCATCAGGTTTCCGGTAGCAGTTTTACATATATCACATTCCAATAAATTTAGCTCTTAAGTAGCCTCCTCCGTTTCAGCCTCTGCCTCTTGTTGGGCTTTGCGGCTGGGCTATAAGCACAATATTCTATTATTCAAAATCATCAAATCAATAAAGGAGAGCTTACCTTAGGGTGCATGAGAATAAATGGCAACTCGGCACACAGTTCACCACCCAGTGCACCCAAGAACAGTTTAACTTTGACCGCATAAGAGACAATGATGCCAAAAGCATCGCGAGCATCCTGACTGGCAATGCTATGAAAAAAAAGGAAGATAGGAGTAAACGAAAATTTTTAGGACATGCATGCGTACAGTGTAGTCGAAGCCAGCGAGGTGTCCTTGCGTTTAATGTCACCCTCTACTGCTATACCAGCACGATCGCAATTAGCGGCAAGATTTGGAACCAGGTACATTATCTTTTGTAAACTTGAACCCGGATTCAAAGGACAACCCTCACTAGTTTCCACAAAAGCGATAGTATTGCGGAACTGTCCGTTTTGGAAGAGCACAACATCCACACCCTGTTGCACCATTGCCTTGATTTTCTTCACTATTTTATTGGAGTTGTTGCGCACGCATACATTCACCGATATCTTCTCGCCATGATGGTAGAGCTGCTTGTCAAGCGTAACTTCCAGTTCCAGCTCTCCAGGGGAGAGTAAAAAGTCCTTGCGAACTAGAGTGCATGGTTGAATGCCCTGCTTAGTGGGCGCGTACTGCAACTTACGGATGCCTAAGTTGATGGTGCTGCGCCGATGGGTTCGATCGCATTCGTTGTCACCGGTGAAAACCTTAACAAAGTACTGGACACCACAAGGTTGAGTCTCATCGTTTGCCTTCTGCTGCAGCACCACCGAAGCTGGTGAACTAGGCGGCATTTGCATTACAAATGGAAAGGCATTTGAACCCAGCTTCTTTAGCAGACGCTCCTGCATTTTCGATAACTGCATGTCGACTTTTTGCTGCGGATGAACTTGCATGGAGCACAGTGTCAGCTCCTTCTGAAAGCGCAGACCAATCATTTCATCGTCCTCTCGGCCATAGCGAAAATTGCAAATAAGCTGCACAAAGATTTTACGATTCTGACGGATGTACTCCTCATCCAATACCACGATACCATCTAGAATTGTAATTAAAGGAAAGGAACATGAGTTGAATTTCAACCCTATGAGTATAGGTTTCGAGGATTTAAGAGTTTGTGAAAAATATACTTTGGGAAGCAAATCTATTACGTAACACATCAATCTGCAAAAATCTTCTGTTTAAAATATACTCTCAATACTTCTCTCACATCTTTTCTTTATCTCACTTTTGAATTACTTCTATCTGATATAGAAAATAGTACTAGAAATATAAAAAGAACTGTATCTGTGATCATCAATTCATTGCTTCTATTTTTTATTGGTTTTTGAAAATCATTTTAGCTAATTTTAGACATGCAACTTTATATTTACTTTTGCTGAAAACCTAGTATACCGAGGCAGGGTCGAGAGCTAAAAAGTTTTGCAAAAACCTCCAAAAATCATGTTTTTCGCAAATATATTGGTTGTGGGCTTAATTGGCTGGGAGAATAAGAATTTTCACCTTTTAAAAAACTTTTTAAAGAAAGTGAAAAAAATTGAGTTATTTTAATTTTAAAAGTTTTGTATGGCAACAAAAAAAAAATTAAAAATGAAGTCTTCTTTTTTCGAAACTTCCACCACCATGTCCTGCTGTGAATACTGTGTGTGCTAAGGGTTGCACACCCGTTCACACGGTTGCACACGGATCTCGCCCATTGAATTACGGCGGTATGTTTTAAAAAATTTTAGGGATAAGACCGATATCTCATTTATCTCATTTATGTGATGAACTTTTATTAGCTTAAATTAGAATGAGTATAATAAAGACTTGCTTGTTTAGAAATTTCTTTGGATTTTTCAAGTTTTAATTCGTTGAAGTTAGTTTAAATTTGTAGTACTCTACATTGAGAAGAAAGAATTTTATAAGATCCTAGAAGAAGATCGAGGTTTATCGTTATTTACTAATTCAGTACTTTTTTAAATACTAATTTGGATGCAAACAACATGAAAACAAGAAACACTTAAGAAATCTAATCAACAAGCAAACGTTTGTGTAGAAATATAAAGAAAAATAAATTAGCTAATTCAGCCTTTGGAATAACTTTGACCGAGGTTCTGTTGATAAATTGTTTTGTGAGTGTTTTAAACGTTAAAACAGAAATGATCGTTAACTTGATTTATGAAGCAGTTTTGCCGATTTTGAACTGCTAATGTTCTTAAGAAGCTTTGCATGGCAGTTGTTACTCTCTGAGGATTGCCATTGTCTGTATAGAGATTATAAGCAATTGCGTTTCTTTTTTCTTATAAAGACTTGCTTACATATAAAGAGATTTATGCTGCTATAAATTTCAATTTAAAAAAAAGTACATCTTAATAGACTGTCGGTTCATAGAAATATGTCAAGAGCTTATCAATATATATTAACTCTTGTGTTAATATCCGGCGGGTACCCACCGAGTTGTATTTGCATAAAAACAAACTGTAAAAAACTTAAAATTACATTTTAAACTCCCGGATCGTCGTTATTGAGGTTGAAAGAAAGCGAATAGTGAAGTTTTCTTCTAAAAAAATTATCCTCTCTTGATAATATACTTTGTACTCCATTTTTGCATTGCGTGTCATTGGAGGCGAACACTCCCTTTTACATCCTAAACGAGCAGTCATCCAAAGATACTCTTTTGCAAGCAATGCAGGAGTACACTCCCTGCCCTCCCAAATGAGCAATAAAGGAATATTGACTTTTTCCTCCGAAGTAATCAATAAAGGAGTACTCTCCTTTTCCTCCAAAATGATCAATAATGATCGAAAAATACTTTATTTTTTCTTCAATTCAATTCAATTTATTTGTATAGGTGTAAATATAAGTACCCTTAGAGCTATGTTCTTTTATAGCACAACATAAAACATTAAAATGATAACCTTACTTAAATCTTATAATAAAACACTCTAAATAATAATGCGGTGTGAATTGAAAAAACACCAATCAAATATTATTTTTAACACCACTTGTGTAGTAATATTATCCATCAGATGGATAATATTGCTTTTTTATCAATTTGGATATTTTTTTATTTTCCACCAGTTAAATAAAATAGGAATCAGAAGACACTTTATTTTTATTTTCTTACTTTCGTCGTTTGTTTTCTTGCTAGTTATTTTTTAAGTCGGTTTTTGTTCTTTTCGTTTTCTGAAAGTGTTGCGTGCATAACAATTCATATGCATATAAGATACATTTTTGGATCTAAACTTCTAAGCAATTCATTATTTCAATTCATCATACTAACTTCATTATTTATAATGAGCTCCTCACTTTTAAGATATCGCTGAAAATATTTTGAGTGCTTGCATTGATTCCGGGTCAGAATTGCATAAATTGATACATTTTAATAATAAAATAAGCACTTTCTGAAAAAACATTCTAAGAAATTAAAAAAACTAAGAAAATAAAAGTAATACAATCATTATTTTGAATTCTAAAATTATTTGTATGGAAATAATATTACAAATATTAAAAATTAGGAAATACTCGCTGCTTCACCAGGGGTAAAAATATTAAATACCATTTCAAAATTACAAATCTTAAAAGTAAAGTATTTCGTTGACTTCGATGAAAATAAAAACTTTATGCATTAAAAAAAGATTAACCCATCTTTTCAAAAGAGAAAGGGGTCCTTTACCATAGTCAAAATTTTGTTCCTATGCAAGTTGCATGGAAAAATAAAAATAATATTTTTTATCAGCAAGAAACAGTGAAGATAACAGTGATATTATATTATTATTACTGCATAGTCTGAAAGATTTTCATTGTTCATTGACTGAAATCTATATATATAAAAATGGATGTATGTATGTGGGTATGTGGGTATGTGGGTGGGTATGTGGGTGGGTATGTGGCTATATCACGTATAGACTCCAAAACCGCTAAACCGATCTTTATGAAATTTTCAGGGAAAATAAAGCCACATCTTGAGAGTGTTCCTGTGAGGTTTCGTAACGATTGGAGAAGGGGGCGTGGTAACTCCCATACAAGCCAAATTTGCTCCATCGATCACAAACAAAAAAAAAAAAGAAAAATATATCACGGTTTCAATCGTAAAAAACTAAGATTTGGGGATTTTGTTCAGATGGTTACTGTTGGTAACTGTACAAAAAATGGGCGTGGTCTTTATATAAATACGCCCACTTTTTCGAAATCATTGCAATTCCGGAGTTCTGCACATTTTACAGTGAAACTTGCTCTTTAGGTGCTCCAAGAGACGAACACAATTTATAAATGTTTTCACGCCCACTTTTAACGCCCACAAATCAATATCTATATATATATAAAGCAAAACGATGTGTGTCTGGCTGTGTGATGTCTATAGACTCCAAAACTACTGAACCGATTGACCTGAAATTTTAGCAGTCGATTTGTTTCAGGTACGAGTTGTTGAGGAAAAAAATTTGCCACACCCCCCTTTTACCGCCCCCAAATCAATAAAAATGTTATATTTCAGTCGGTTTGGGTCGTATATGGCTAAAATTTTGTAATTTAGTATGTACGGTTACAGTCGACAACTGTCCTAAAAATGGGTTTCCACGCCCCCTTTTACCGCCCACAAATAAATGAAAATGGTTTATTTCAGACGGTTTTGGTCGTATAAGACTTAAATTTGTTACTTTGGTTTGTGAAGTTACTGACAGTAACTGTACGAAAAATTGGTTTCCACGCCCCCTTTTGCGCCCACAAATCAGTGAAAATGCTATATTTCATGCAGTTTTGGCCGTATGAGACTAGCATATGATACTTAAGTTTGTATAGTTACTTTCGGCAATTGTACTAAAAAAGGGCGTCAGCGCTATATAGCCACACCCACTTTTTAAGAAACCATCAAAATTGACTACTGGGTCGATTGAGCTAAAATGTTGGCTTAGTTTGTACGGTTACTGTTAGCAACTGTACTAAAAATTGGTCTCCACGCCCCCCTTTTACCGCCCACAAACCAATGAAAACGTTTTATTTCAACAGTTTGGGTCGTATTAGACAAAAATTTTGTAATTCAGTACATATGGTTACTCTCGGCAAGTGCACTAAAAATAGGCCTGCCCTACTTTAGTTAAACTCACTTTTCGGGGAGTTAGCGTCCAGTGAAGTAAAGTGCGCCAGGCTTAACCTAAATTGAGCTGAAATTTGGGCAGTCGATTTGTTTCGATTACGCGATGGCTCAAGGGAAACATTTTACCGCACCCCTTTTTACCGCTTGCAAAACAACAAAAATGCTATATTTCGCACGGTTTTGATCGTATTAGACTAAAATGTGGTTATTTAGTGCACATGGCTACTTTCGGCACCTGTACTGAAAATGGTGAATATATTTGACATTTCTTGACATTTTTGTGTATAGCAGTAAGGCGGTCTGTGGCAGAACAACGTTTGCCGAGGAGATAGATTGTTCCTGTGAGGTTTGGTAACGTTTGGACGAGGGGGCGTGGTTCCTCCCATACAAGCCAAATTTGCGCTATCGACCACAAACCAAATAAGGGATATATATCAGATGGTTTCAATCGTAAAAACTAAGATATTATCATTTTGTTCAGATGGTAATTGTCAGTAACTGTACAAAAATAACTTTTTCGTCGCTCACTTTTTCGAAATCATGGCAATTTCGGAGTTCTACACATTTTTATACTGAAACTTGCTGTGTAGGTGCTCCAAGAGGCAGTCACGATACATAAATGTTTTCACGCCCACTTTTAGCGCCCACAAATCAATATCTGTACATATAAAAATGAATCGTGATTTGTTCGGTTGCTTAAAACTTGAAAACGACTAGACCAAATAGGATACTTCCTTCTACTGGTTTGTTCGTAACTGCTACGCAAAGGTTTAGGAAAAAAGTTTATCGCCCACAAATCAATAAAAATGCTATATTTAAGAAGGTTTTGGTCGAATTAAATTAAAATTTGGTAAATAAGTTCTTATGATGACTGTCACTAACTTTAATAAAAACGGGCGTTGTCACACTTCATCTACGCCTACTTTTGGAAATATCACAATACTCTGAAACTATTGGTCCGATTGAGCACAAATTTTGTAAGTGGCTTTGCTTTGAGTACGAGATGGTTTAAGAAGAAATGCCACACCTTCTTTTACCTCCCATTAATATAAAAACAATTTGTGTTATCGAATAGCGTTATGGGTTGCACAGCTTAGAAATTCGGTATTCGACCACAATTTAGACGTACCGTTTCAGTGATGAAATTTTATGGGAGTTGGACAAGGGGGAGGGGCACCTCTCATACAACCCAAATTGGTGATATCTAATACCTTTGAATTTATAGGAATTCAGCTTTGGAATTCAGTTTTTGACCTCAATTTACACATGCAGTTTCAATGATTTTTTTTTTATGGGCGTTGGACAGGGAGGCCTGACATCTCCCTTACATCCCAAATTTGCAATATCGAATTGCTTTGAAGTTATAGGTTGACAGCGTAAGAAATCGGTATTCGACCTAAATTTATACATGCACTTTCATTTCTTACATTTTATGAACGTAGGGAAAAGGGGAGTGACACTTCCCATACAACCTAACTTTGTGCTATCAAATAGCTTTGGAGTTATAGGTCGCACACCATCGGAATTCAGTATTTGACCAAAATTTACGCATGCAGATTTACTGATAAAATTTTTTAGAGTTTGTCGGGGGGCGTGGCACCTCCAACTTAACCCAAATTTGCGATATCGAATAGCTTTGGAGTTATAGGTAACTCAGCCTCAGAATTCAGTATTCGACCTCAATTTACACACGCAGTTTCATTGGTTAAATTTTATGGGCGTAAGGAAAAGGGCAGTGGCACCTCCCATACAACCTAAATTTGTGCTATCGAATAGTTTTGGAGATATATGTCGCACAGTTTTGGAATTCGGTATTCAACCTCCATGTACACATGCAGTTTAATTGCTTACATTCTATGAGCGGTATCAAGAGGGCGTGGCACCTCCTATACAACCCTAATTTGTTATATCGAATGGCTTTGTGGATATAGGTCGCACAGTCTCGGAATTCAGTATTCTACCTCAATTTAGACATGCTGTTTAACTGATAACATTTTATGGGCGTTTGAATAGGGAGAGTGGCAGCAACGCGCCGGGTTTCAGCTAGTAAATAAATAAATAAATAAATGAAATATGACAAAATTTTACACCATTATATTGTTCGCGGTTATGCGAATGCAACAAAGTAGAATAGTAGCTCGTCGATTATTTTACCACCGGCTAGCTCAACACGCGATTCGACGAGCGCTGCGACTTGTGACAGCGACGCATGGACAAGTCTTTACTTGTTGTGTTTACGTCCGTAAATGTTTAGCTCAGTGGTCGGCACACATGAAGTACATCTCAGTAAGTACCCCAGTAAAAACGTGGATCATCCTATGAGCGATCTGGGAGTGCTCCTCATTGATCGAAGCTAGGTGTATTTTGTGTTCTCTTTTAACATTGCGTGTTCTAGGAAGGGTAGAGCTCCCTTTAACATCCCAGAGGAGCTCAAAAGGAGCGATCAATAAATGATCCAAATGGATCAGCAAAGGAACATTTATTTTTTTTTTTTTATTTAGGTTTACTCCGAAAGCTAGGCTTCCTTAGCTCGAGTAGACTCCTCCCCCAAAAAATATTTAGGATAAAATTACGAATAAAATCTTTGTAGAAATACAACAGAGGCTATTTGTAGAATGTACAAATTGTTTGTACATAGTACAAACGTTTGTAGTGTTGGCCGCATGAAAAAAATTTTTAAATTCGTAACTTTGTACATTCTACAAACGCTAATTTGTAAAAATCTATAATATATAAATTTGTGAACTGAACGAACATTGTTTGATAATATACAAAGCGGTGACAGCAGCGTTCGTATATTTGTTCGTATCTTTGTAGACGAATGCGTTTGTAAAATATTCAAATATTTCTTTGTACAATGTACAAATGGTCATTTGTATTCTTCACAAAGTCGTACGTAGGCTGAAAAGAACAAACAGCTTTGTAGAATAAAATAATTGTTTTGTACATAATACGAAGTTTTTTCTAGGGTGCTCAAGACCATAAGGTGGCGATGAAATTATTTGGCCAAATCGTGAGATTGATTAAGCCATCACAAATTCGAATCGTTTTTGATTCTTTTTAAAAACTGTACTTTATAAAAAATGGATGGATAAAACTCAATTACCGTTGCCTGGTCGCACTTCACGACCTCGGCGTTAGAGTGACGCGAATTGAATGAAAGGAACATTTACAATATTTTTTGTTTCACAGAAAATAATTATAGAGTTTCCTAAGAAGCACATGCCTCACTTTATTTTCTTTTTTTCATTAGTTGCTCGCCTGTTGATCTTATAAAACAGTAAAGGAGCACAAGGGCACAAGTGCTTACTTTTCGATCCAATAAAACAGCAAAAGAGCACTCCCTTGTTGCTCCTCATGGGAGCGATCGCATATTATTTTACTGGGACATTCATGCATACAGCATTGATGATGTAGGCATACGTCTGATGTTTTGTATGCATGCCAGCATAAATGCAAGCTCATTTCCGTTTTACATGGCGATGTCAAACAAGAGCATGTGTACTGTGTACCCGCGCAATTACTATTGTATGAATGGGGAATTAGTAGTACTCTATGCATTCATTGTCATTAATACTGCATGCATACATTACCATTAATACTGTATGCATACATTTGCATTAATATTGTCAGACAAAAATTTCTGTTGTCACTAATTAATCATCATATTTATTTCAGTTTTTAAAGTTGTTATATTCTGCTATATTAATTTATATTTTGTTAATAAATTATGTACAACTGCACTCCTTAAAAATTAAATGCACAATGGGAGTTCATACTTTTTAAGCAAGATTATTATGCATGCAAGGTTCATGCCTTAGTACTAATACAGCATGCATATTTTAGCATGCACGCTACTGTGTACAAACAACACGCATACTCAGCGAATTTGGATAATTGTTGTTTTTTTTTAATGACCATACATGCCTTGTCCATGCTTCTGCCTGCATACATCATGCTGGTTTCCTGTATGCATGCTACTCTGGACATACTGGATAAGGCGCCTCACGAAAAAAATTGTTAGGCACAAATGCTCAATACAATCCATGATTTATGTTATAATGATTTTGACTCTAGCAATAGCCATCCCTAGGCTGGAATGATTTGAAATAACCTCTAAAAATCGAGTTATTTTGTAATCATATTGGGTTGAGTAATTGTTGTAAAAAATAAATTGTCAGAAATTATAGCCGGAAAAAAGGTCTTCCAATCTGCATCAAAAATTAAAATTTTTTCATTCTTTTTTTTTAAATTTATTTTCACTAAAATTAAAAAACTTAATTATTTCTAATGCGATTCTCCTTTTCAAGATATCGTTGGAAAGGTTTTGAGTGCTCGCATTGATTCCTAGTCAGAATTGCTTAATTTGATGTATATTAAAAGTAATATATTAACTATAAAATAAGCACCTACTGAAAAAATATTGTAAGAAATTAATAAAAAAAATATAAAAGTAATGAAGTTATTTGAATTTTGAAAGTTTTTGTATAGAAATAAAATAAAAAATATCAAAAATATGCATGAAAAATAGCGTTATCTTTAATCTGAGTGCAAACATTCACAATTTTTGATGCAGATTGAAAGATCTTTTTCCGGCTATAATTTCTGACAGTTGAACAAATACACCAGCCAATATGGTTACAAAATAACTCAAATTTTAGAGGTTATTTCAAACTATTCCAGCTCACGGATGGCTATCGCTAGAGTCGAAATATTTGGCGAATCATTATAACATAAACCAAGGATTGTATTGAGCATTTGTGTTGAACATTTTTTTTCCATGGTGCGTGAGGCGCCTTAATACTGGGGCCACCTCCACACCCTATCACGCAGATTGATGGGCATCTGACTATCCCAGATCCTGGTGAGCATGACGGAAAGTTATTTGCTCCCTTTTTGATTCGCCACTACTTACCGATTCAATCTTTACATGCCTTCATGGACTTGCCCTATGACCTCTATTGCCCCAGTGTACGTGGTGATCTAGAAAAAAGATGCTGCAATACATGCGGTATTAACTTTTCATCCATCACAAGAGCTGCAGAGCATCGGCGCGCAAGTGCGACCTTCACGGATTATCACACGTCGAACTAATGAGCTTCTGTGTGCAAACGATAACGGTGGCTAAAAGGAGCAGATGATTTTACCGAAAATCACATGGACATGCTGGTTCCAGTAGTCACTCTCGAGACCGCACATGAGTCTCAATGGACTGAATTAGAATGAATATTCCTTCACCAATTTTAGAAGTTCTCATTTTAAATGAATTACTCTTACTTAATAAGTATTTTATTGTTCAATTTTTTCATTGTCATTTTAAAGTACGATCTCAGTGGTCTTACATTATAGTCTCAACTAGTCCTAAATAAAAATAATGAAATAAATTATGAGTTTTTTTTAATAAGTCCAACACAATGAAGCATTGATTAACATATTTACACTGAAAACACGCATTTTGAACAATCTCACGTGAGATTAGAGGGGGTGAGGGGGTCGAGCCAAATCTCACAATATCTCACCAGGGGAGGGGGAGTCAAAAATCGCAAAAATCACCTCACGTAATTAATGGACGCCCCTTAGTTAGTTAGAGAACCTTTGAACCTAAAATAAAAACTGGATTATAGTAGTTTAAAAATTAAAAGATGGCAACTCATAAATAAATTGTGTGTGCATGGAAAAGCTATTGAAATAAAATTCGCTTTTTATATTTAGCAATAGCTAACAAAAAAATTTTTTATTAATTTTATAACTTGGCCTTTAAGTGTTTCGTTGTTGTATACATATTTTGTATTGGTTATAGGTCTGCGATTAATAAGTTATTAGAAAAACTTCTTTCTTAGCTTTGAATAATTATAATCAGAAAATTTTTCTGTTTTCTAAATTTTTGAACATCTTCAGGAAAATTGTATATTTCAAATAAAAAATACAAACTATGATGAACTTTTACACAGAACAACGACGGCAAAGCTTTGCGAGAAAATTTAGTATAGCGACGAATTTGAAAGCATCAATTTGTATGAGCACTTTGAGCTTGCCTCGGTTCCTTAAAAAAACAGCTTAACAAGATTCGCCCTTTTATTTCTTTTTTTATTTTGTGAATTCTAGAAAAAACCCTTATAAAACTGTAGTAGTTGTCAACTATTTTTGCACTTGATTTATTTATATAGGCAATTAAAAAGTAAAATTACATTCTAAAGTATTATGGACGTAAAAACTCAAAAGCTTCAAATGGATAATTCAAAAAACCTTTAGTTTCAACAAATTAAAAAATGCGGCGAATTCGTTAGCGTCAATTTATTCTAACGATTAATCTCAGCTTACATTTGCCGACAATATAAAGTTATACTTCTACTTTTCCGTTATGTCGTGGTTGTGCTAGCCAAATATGTTCGGTGTTCATTTTCGTTAGCTTATTCTCTTCGCTGAAATGTTTGTTTGGTGGTTATGCTATGACCCCTTTTACATTGATCAAGACTTGAAGTCAAGTTTTTTTGAAGTTCTCTTTTGAACTTGACGAAAGCTTTGACATTGGTCATGACTTGAATTCAATTTCTTGTCTTCTTTCCTTGTTTTCTAAAAATAAAACGAGATTGGTAGCAAACAAATGAATTAATGTTTATAGAAATTTGTAAAATGAATTTTAATTTTTTACCACGCTGGAAGTTAACAAAATGTTTTTGCTTAAAAATTTAATGCAAAATTAAATTAAATTTAATGCAAAAAAATTTAATGCAACCGAAGTCCAACAGACTCACATTGATATGCGAAAAATAAAATAAAAAGCACTGTCAACAACGCGAAAATAACAAAAGGAATACGAAAAATTGACGGTATAGCTTCAAGTTTCTTTTCCCTTCCGTCGCTTCCGATGTGCGGCGAATTGCCTACAAACTCTAAAACTTGACTTCAAGTCTTGATCAATATAAAAGGGGTCTATGTTTGTTGCACAGTTGCATTTTATGTAAAAATAAGTCAAAACAGAAATAAGAACAACCCTTTTTGCATTTTTATATACAATTTCAGGCATATTATTCATATTTACTATAAAATGGAAAACAAAATTATCGAATGAATTCAAATTGGGATTGGCTATGCAAAGGCCACTATTTTTTGTGTTCAATTATTTATTATTTCGTTTTAATTTTTTTTTAGTTTCAATAAATATGCAATTAGTGTTCATGAATTTGTTATTTTTCTTTCAAAATATTATTCAAATTAGTTCAAGAAAACAATGCTTGCTGTTTATGTTAAGGGTTGCTTGAGCACACAACTAGATTCACTTTTTAATACTTTTTGCTGCTTTTTTGATGCTATTATGCAAAATGACTTAAGGCAGAACCGGAAAGTTCGGCATGATTGGTGTTTCAATCAGCAATCAAAAATGTTCGGTCTGAGAGCGAGAGAATGAATAAAAGAAAAAGTTAATTTTTCATTTTATACGTGAAACAATAACAATAAAAATATGTTCGGCAAACAGATTGGCTAGCATAACCACGGCATAAAAGTCCGAACAGAGCCAAAGCGGTTGTCAGGTGGCGGGCCTCTCTCGGCGAAATCCACTGAGAACACGTCCAGAATAGGAGCGGTTGTCGGATCACGGTTGCATTTTATATTGGGAATGATACAAATTATTTTACATTATGCTTTGAATTCACATGAATGCAACACAGGTACATAAACAGAATGTCAGATCATAGTTAGAACTAAGAAAATAACACTGAAAGTACCCAATCTTTACCAAAAATATCGCAATATTTAAGTCACTCAGAGAGAGATCCGCCAGCCGACAGAGAAAAATTAGAATAGATTCTATTCTGGCGTTTTCCCGTTGAGCATTTCTACAGCAATTTCATTTTTGGCGGCTGCATATATTTTCATGTATTTTGTTGCACGGCGAATCTGACAACCGACTTCCACTTTGGTTCTGTTTGGACACCAAGGGTGCAGGATTTTCTAATTTAATAAATTTTCTACTCATTTATTGAAAAATATTGCAACAAATGGGCAATTTTCGCAACAGTTTAAAATTTTCAAAATATTATTTTGAAATATTCACTAATGCAGATGAACTTAACAGCGAAGAATTAAGGACAGATAACAATACTGCTTTAAAACTGTAGGTTCTTTTTCTCACCCAATTTTAAAAAATGTCAGCCAGTATTGATTCTTTCTATGTGCAATTACCAGATCGAATTGATTTATGACTTATAAAGTCGAACAACAAAAACTCAAAAAAAACGAAAGAGCTTATTTCTTCATATTAAATGAGTTCATAGCAAATTTGTCTGTAAAAGTGTAAATTTTGCAATGCACGCCATTTGATTTAAAACAATCACCTACGCAATCGCAAAATCACTTTTCACTCAGAGAATGACGCAAATCAAGATCATATATACACATTAGGGTGTCCCAAAAATATATATTTTTTTATTTTAACAGATGTACGCGGCTTTAATACTTCCATTTGACCTTAGAAACACCCTCTGTAAAGCGCATCTCAATTGGTAAAGGTTTAGAGGTCGCGAATTCATTTTCCAATTTTCCCATACGATTTGTATGGGGAAAAATCAGTTTTGCTGGTAAATTGAATTAAGAGCCATTATCTTTTAAGCAAAGTGGTTAAAACAAAGTGTTCCCTCAAATTTTGTCTGTTAAGACTTATCCAAATTTCATTTTCTTCGGATTATTATATGGTGGTTGCCCTAAACGATTAAAAAATAAAAATATAAATGCAAAAAACTAGTTGTTGTAACTTTTAATCCAAAAACATATAACAACCCCATGAATTTTTTCTTCATTGTGCATTCCAACTATTATTATCTTAAATTTAAGACCAATAACAATAATTAGAATTTGTTAAAACATATATACTCCTGATCAGCGTCATTCCTTAAGTATAGTACTCTGTTCATTTTCATGTAAAATTCCACTCAAATCTCCATACAAAAAGTGACAGCTGCGAAACAAGCGTGGAAATTTTCGCAACATGTTCGTCAGAGCAGTACTCTGTTCCGCTGCTTGAAATTATCGCAACATGTTTCTGAGCAACATTTTTTCACGACATTTTAATTGTAGTGCCTATTTATTTTGAAGTGAAAAGAGAGATATCATATGAAATCTCCCAGATATCATATGAAATCTCTGAGTCTCTCTGAGAAAAATTGCCATAGAAATTCCTCGCAACAAACTTTAAGTCAGAAATTTCACGCAAGAAATAAATAAATGTTGCCAGCGAAATTTCGTGCAAACGAGTACTAGAGTACTAGGCTTTAGCAGAGTACTAGGCTTTAAGTGAAAAGTGATTTCACGATTGCGCAGGTGAATGTTTTTAATCATATCGACGAAAGTTTTCTATCAGGTCAAGTTTTTCAGGCAAAAATACGATACCAGTTCTTTTTCTGTTAATTGGACCATATCTTTTTAATGCATCGGCCAAATTCTATCGCCCTTAAAGGGCATTTATTTTTAGTTAAGTTCATTATCTCTTGTAGTTTTTAAAATATTGGCCTTGAAAAAATTCACATTTTATGCAGATTTTCTCCACTTTTCCTTTTTTTATCTTTCTATACAATTCCAAAAACTTATTTTTTTGTCGGATGGACAGTCTCTAAAATTTTAGTAAACATTTTAATTTTTGCCAATACCATTGATGGTTTGAGTGTTATTTCATCATTTTCAATGTTTTGAAATGATATAGTACCACTAACTGAAAGAGAAACGTTTTTTACATTTTTCCCTATATCTCCAAAACTTGACTTGAAACGGACTGCGGACATTCATCTTCTTTGGTTCAAAAATTGACCCTTATTTGTTAACCTGTATTATTTTAAATTTTAATATGTGTTTTGTTTAAAGTAATTTAAACTGAAATATTGCTATAGTTAATTTTTGTCGGTGTTTTTATAAATCGATCGCACGGAATCGATCGATCAGAAATTATCTGTATGCTGCTTCAATACATAGAGCTTAAAAAGATAAATATCTTTATCGCTGAGAATAAGAATAAAGAAATTATGTGGTTATGCTCTTATGATTTTAAATAATTATTTAAGCAATGATTAGCACATTTAGATAGCTTAACTTTCAAATGGATATGATAGCTACCCAATAGAAAAATAATTATTAAAATAGCACCTGCTGTTCTCAAGCTCTGATCTGATGAACATACGTGAGTTTTCTTTTGTATAAAGGTGGATTCACTGATCACCTTCAGCATGTTTTGCAAGTTTTTTTTATATGATGTTTCCGCTCTGAGAGAAAACTTGCTGCACGCTCTTCAACTTGATTAACATTATTTTAATTCACACAAAAACTTGCTGAAGGTTCTCGTTGAATCCAGCTTAATATTTTAGATATGCATGAAGATATATCTTAAGACCGATTGCAAAAAAAATTTAAATTTTTTGATGTAGATTGGAAGATATTTTTCCAGTCAATAATTTCTGACAGTTTATTTTTAACAGCTACTCTTTCAAAAATATTGGACTAAATTCTAGTAAATCCTGTATTATATATATGACGACACCGAAACTGCATTAAAAGGTTATCAACTCCAAATATTAAAATTGAGTTTTATTTCCTCATGGGACGAAATCCTTAATACATGCTTGTATAAAAATATTTTCGGAACAAAAAAAAAAAAAATAACGAAAACTGTAGGATTTGATCCCACAACGTTTAAATTATAAGTTCATGGCTGTACCCACTGCTCTATAGAGTCACATGAATAAAGAAATGATAAACCAACCAAGTCAAACGCTGCTTTCTTACGGCCGATTTCTTTACCGAATATCAAAGCAGGCTAGTGCTAGTTCTGCTAAGAACTCAGTTTCAAATTAATTCTCAGTTCAAAAAAAAAAAGAAAGTACTCGGTCATTTCTTCACTTTTTTTGGTACTCGGATCATTTTCAAAAGAGAGTGCTGGGTACTAACACTCGGATCAAGTTTATACCAACCCTCTAGGATCTAAGCAAGAAACATTCCGTTGAATGTAGGAAGCATTTCCTTTCGTTGAACACTCATGGAAACACATGAGCTTATAACAATTTAGATAAATTATCGACAAGGTGCTGAAGTAGCTTACTAAGGAGTAAGTTTAAATATAGAATATTAAGTCTATAGGTGATATATTTCCTGTTTTTGTCAAAACTACATATGGACCGTGCTTCGTGGTTAGCTGCCGTCATCAACTGGACAATACCAAAATTAAGGTTTTTTGTTGTCACTGCAGTGGAGCAAAAAGTTTTTTTTATATTATTTTTTATGGCCGTTTGCTTTATTAATTATTAAATCACGGTAGTTATATGAAAAAAATCATACAATAAAAAATTATCTAAAATAGTCGCTCCTATTCTTGAACCCGCGCTCGCTCTCAAAACTATGTCGAAACAAAATTGTTATATTCTTGAAACTTTCAATTTCGACGTTGAGATCTGCTGTGATTGTTCATGTCAGTTATTGAGCAAACGTCGTCAAATAAATATTTAAATTTTTGATCGTCGAAATGATCTTCAACGTTCTCGACGACGACATGTACTCGACGCGGATTCAAGAATAGGGGGTGAATAATTTTATTTAAAGTTTTTGTTTTAAAATAAAAAAATTGTACAACACTTTTGTGTCTCAGCAAGATCATCCAAAGCTTTGCTTGGTGGTGGAATTTTGTATTCCGTCTCTGGAGTCTTGTAGATTTTCTCCTCCTTTTGCTCAACAACAGAAACTATATCTGGCAATGGTTTCTTGGGACCATCATCAGACCATCGACGAACTTTATATATACTGCACGTTCACCACGCAACTTGTCAGAGACTGCGATTTCACAACCCTTTACTCCAGACTCTTTAATAAAACGGAGTACACCATAGCAAGCGTGACGCACAGCCAATCCATAGGTAAGTTTGTAGCGCAGCGACTCGGCTTGAGCAATGGTGCAAAAACCACGGGCTGCGACTTTCTAGGCATTCAAGTAAATAAAGTCGGGTTTAAAATTAAAACGCTTCTGTACCATTGCAGTTAACTCTCGAATGAGAAGTCCTTTCTCTGCCAAAACCTGCTGGGTTGATATTGTGGGGATATTTTTTGTTTTGTAATATCAATTTTGAATATTTTCACAACTTACACAGAACTTGGTTTAAACAATAAATTATAAAGCAAAAAATTTGCTTAAAATATATTTTATTATTAAAATAAAAAACTTGATACTCAGATTGTCAAAACAAAGTTATATTTTTTGATGTGAAAAAATAAAAAGAGCGTAAGACCGAGTTTTAAGAATGCTGGACTTCCGATTCCGGGGTTCCAGCTAAAACTCAGTATGAGCTAGAACCGAGTTTCAAATTGAATTTTTTCTACCTTAGATCTCCGTGAAGAAATGAGTTAGTACTCGGGAGAGAACTCAAAATAGGTCTAATACTCGCTCTAGTATTAAAACTCTGTGAAGAAATCGGCCGTTAGAGTATTCCAACATGTATTAAATATTTTTCCAGGTTTTATTAAAAGAATTTCTAATATGTTGAAGAGTTTAAATTCTAACACAACAAGTATAAAATAATGCATGATCGTTGCAGCCAAAAAATTGTGGGAACCGTATAAAGTAGATCACGGTTCATTTTTGGAGGGGACCAAATGGAAATTTTTCTACCTATGGAAGCACCTTAATATACGTATGTTTATCTATAAATGAGTTTTGATATATTCGATAACTTAAAATAAGGATTTCTTTTAAATTTTTTTTATAACAATGCTACCAAAAAGATGCCGTTACATGTCGAGAAAGGAACAATATCATACTTTGATGATTTTTTATCAACTTCCATTGCCTTGAGTAGATTATCCAAGTTTGAAATTGCGATTTGAGTATTTTTCAGACTTATTGCGATCTCAAAATATAACCTCTTACACAAAAATAACACAACACAACACAACATATATGCACTTAATAATGTGTTTTTGACCTACCAACTGGTTCCACTACCGTAACTGAATCTATAAATTCCCTCCGATTCATGTAGAGGGTCACCATGTTATTTGGTGAGGCCTTTTTAAAGACCTTAAAACTAACCACCATCTTGAAGAAGTTCGTTTAAATTCTAGGTAATAAAATGAGTATCCGATTCGCCCGTTAAGTTAGGCAATTAACAACTAATATCGTAGAAATTAAATCTTGGTTCGTTAGCTTGTCAAAAGCTTGTTTTCGTTACGCGTTTCTCGACACTTTAGGTTAGATGGGGTTGTTTTCAGTACCTTTATACCTTTCGATGAAATCGAGGTACTACGTTTATTATTAAATTAGTCGCAAACGATTTCTTTTTGCATGTTTCGAAAAATATTCAAACGTTATAAGGCTTCATTGTTTTGTGATCCAATAGATTTTTATTGCGTCTTTGGTACGTTTCTGTTGTCAACGTCTTGTTGTCCAGTATTTACAGTTGTGTAGCTTTAGCGCGCATGTATTTATTTGCTAGCAAAATAATCACCCACCAACAGCAACATTATCATGCAAATTTCCAAAATCAAGTGCAAGGCTAGGATCACTTGTAGGGTGTCTTCTCTTCACTTCAATGCGTTTGTGTGTAGAAGGTATTTTTAAGGGAAAATTACAAGAGATTTAAATATTTTGATGACTCATTTTCAAAGCTGGGGGTGATGAAACCGCCCCACACTCATGGGACATAAAGCAATAAAAAGTATTAGGAACATAAAAGTATGCTTATAAAATGCAGTAAGCTCTGGAAACTTTGCCTGTTAGCGAATTCCGTAAGCAGATAATAAAGCATCTAGGCCTTGAGTGTAGTAAAAAAAATGCTACTTGTTTTTACTTGTAAAAATGTTTCTTTAGTTGTTTTATTTCACCTATTTTAATTTCTTAGAAGTAAGTATGTATATTAGAGTATTTAAAAAAAAAGTTTGAAAAAGTAGGTTTAAAAGAGGGGTACCTTTATCAAAGCTGAACTCGAGAGGATTCCAAAAACAAACAAAAAAATTATTTTCGACCACCGGAAAGATAGCCGAAATTTTATTAGCCATAACTTTAGCATAACATGTCCGATTTTAAAAAATCGTATGTCTTTAAAAAGGACCTAACAACTACTACATTTCATCTTCAGAGCGTTTTTGCTTACAAAGTCATATTCGACTAGTAAGCCCCGTAAGCCCGATTTACCCCCCCGCCCCCTTAAATTTGTCTTTTTTCTGATAAAATTAAAAACCTTAAAATTGCTTACTTTTTACCAAAACAAAAATAATTTAAGTTTCAAAACAAAGAAGTTATAAGATTTCAAAACTAACAATTCTTCCTTTTTTTAATTCAAACGAAATGGAAAAATTGCTGAAATAGTTTTTAAAATTAAAGAATGAAATTAAATTAAAAAACGTTTCTTAAAATGTAGGAAATGTAGCGATTTTCGAAACAGACTGTCTAGTCAGCTGAGTGATTGACTCTATACGGAGTTGTTGTTGTTGTCGTTGTTGCCTTCTTAAAATCTTACTTGATCTAAATTAAATTCATGTAATAGTTTCTTAAAATATTTAGGTATACGAACTAGACATCTGCAAGAATGCATAAAAGATTACCCAAGAGACACTCTCTGAAGTTTGCGTCATTTCGTCATTCAATTCTTTCGCAATGAAACGCAATGGGTTCATGAAAAAGAGTGATGAAGTTAATTTCGAATGAGAATAGCGAATTCATTGTTCTCACTGTTCTCGCACCTTCCATGGATCGCACTCAGCAAAACCCGCTACACATTGTTAATTGCTTGTGTGGAATGAGTGAAGGTTGTACTGAAAAATGATGGCACGGGTGAGGCATGTTAGTGCCTGAGTTGTGGTGGTTGCATTCAAATGATTTGAATTATAGAAAGAACTCAATAACATTAAGTCTGAAGATGATGAAACTGTTAAATTCTTAACATTGCGCGATGTCATATCCAAAAAAATTTTTACGAACAAACAGACATCTTAAATAACATTCTCAAAAAACATAATACAAAAATATGATTAAATAAATGACACTTTAAATTCTGTTTCCAATAAAATTAAATGCCATACAATATGCATGTTTTCTTTCCACACACATTTCTCGAACCACACATTTCAATTGCAATCATTTGAATTAATAAATGGCTTCATGAATTCTCAGCTATGCCGCTTAAATGAAGGTTGTACAAAATATATTGCTGATCATCCCTCACCGCATTCGCTGCTCGGTGACTCCATCACTTCTTGTTTTCTCTCGTAATGAACACAGTGAGGTCGGGTAGTTTTGTTGTATGGCACGAACGAACACATTCTATCGGAAGACAAGGCACAACGACGCACCACACACAAATTCAGTGGCTGGACTCATGAGCACACATTTAAAAGCGATGGATTGCTTGAGTTATAAAACATACCCATGAATTCGGTTGTGCATTCAATGAATGAATGAATTCATGCAGATGTTTAATACAAACGCAGCAATAACATTGTTAAAACAAAATTTCCCACGAAACGTGACAATATATCGAACCCTTTGCGCGATTTTAACGTATGTGCCAAATATACAAATTTTACAAAATTGATTTTTTCCTACTTTTCTGTGCTTTAGCTTGCAATATCAAAACCAAATTTTAGATGCGCTTAGATAATTAACTCATTTACTATAAGGATTACAGCTACAATATTTTACCAGGTGCTGCGTTGGGGAGTGTAGAGCAAATTTGCATCAAAAAGTCCGTTTCGAAAAAATGGCACATACGATACTAACATACGGAATAGAACAAGATTTTTCTTTATCTCAGTTCAAATGAATAGAAACAAATGTGCAATGTAACTTGCTTAATATTTTTCTATTGATCAATGTGGATCAAGATTGTTATCTTTTGATAATGTACAAGCGACAGTTGAAAATGTTATAATGGCTGATGTGTATTAGACTGGCCATGCATTTGTATGCGAAATTTCAATGTTTCGAAAGTAAAAATATGAATAGTTACAAACGTGAGGCTTAGGATAAAAAGCAGCATGCACTGATATTAGTTCGTTACGAAAACGCCGAGTGACCGCGAGTTGATCGTTTTGTTTTTTATATGGAAAAAAACACAAAAATGTATATACTTTTTACATATTTTTCGATTTTTTGATCATAAAACCTTTGAAACGTTTTTTGTAAAAAATTGGTATGTACTTAATTTTTTATTTAACTGTTTCTTAAAATAAGCTATCAAACATAAATATCAGACACAAAACAAATTTCATATTCTTTCTTGTGTTAATTAAAAAATCGTAAGAATTTTTAAAAATTGCAATGAAAATTTTTTGAAATGTTTTCAGAAACAACACTTTATACAAATACAAAAGCTACAATATTATGTGATTTCACGTTGAATACCTTTGTCGTAGTGAATTTTTTTACTGGAAGTGTAACATTTTGTTGATTTCTATTTTTTTATAGTCTTACCCGTCGTTTTTACCACTATCGAGAAAATGGTTGCACGTTGCCACTATTACTGCAGAATTTTTTCAACTTTTTGTGTAACGTGTGCCATAAAGTAGCTAGACATTTTTGAATAATTTGTAAAAACCACGACTTTTTCCATTTCTAGAAATTATTAATTTATTTTAAAAGCGTATTAATTGTACATATTAATTTACATTTTTGTAAAGAATTAAAGGACCGTGATCTTAAATTTTACGTAGCTTCGATTTTATTCCTTGAATCATTGTTTGGACGACCTTCATATCAATTTTCTTCACACAGTATTTTATTCTGGCTTTGAGCTGTGCTTTTGATGTAGCTTCCCAGCCATCCTTGTACACTTCCTGACATAAAAGACTCCAGAAATCTTCGATCGGTCTTGCCTTCGGAATGTTTGGTGGATTTGCATACTTTGGTACAAAACTAATTTTTCTGCCTTTCAGCCAGTCCTGGGTTTTAGAAGCATAATGGCTGCTGATCCGGCCAAAATATTATGTTGTCATGAGCATGATTTTTTTTAATAAATTTTTCAACTTTTGTAAGGCAGTGATTAATGTACGTCTCAGATTTTATTGCCGGAGCTTTTGAATCTTGGATGTACAAATCTAATATTGTCAGGAGTATTTTGAATACTGTCTGTGTAAAATCCAACATTCTGTTCTCCGTTATTCCATGCAAAGGAAAAATATTTTTCATCATCAAGAATTATTTCAACATGGTTGGTCAAATATTTTCGACGAAGAATTCTGCACTTTTTCAGAATTTCCTCAAGCTGCTTCTCGCTGTATCGTGGAACTGTTACTCTTTTGTGGTATTGAACGCCAAAAGTTCGCAAGTTTTGACGAACTTTTTCCTTGGAAATACCAAATTTTCTGCCCAATTTTCGATTCGATGCACCAATTTTGTTAACTGCGGCTTTTTTTAATTTTTCCATCTGGATTTTATTTAATTTTTTTGGTCGACCTGTCTTCTTTATGCCTACAGCTGGTTTACCACTTTCGCATCGTTTAAAAATGGAATAAAGTGTGGATCGAGCCACATTTTCTTGAAGAAAGTGTTCCAAAACAATTTTTTTTTTTACACTGTCCAAGCATTTTAAAAACACGTTGTCGCAAATAGTTCTGCTCTGCCACCTTCATGTCGAATTTGAAACTAAAACCTGTTTTATAATTACTATGCAATGCAAGCTATATGCTACGCCATTTTTTTCACGATGTCAAAAGCCTACTTAAATTGTACTTTAATTTGAATTTTGTCTATCTACTTTATTGGCACACGTTACTATAATTATTTATTTTACAATTTTTTTTTTTGGCAACTTGAGAATATTGTCACGTTTCATGGGCAATTTTGTTTTAACTTTGTTATTGCTGCGTTCTTATTCCCAAATATTTTAAGAAAAAGTTTTTAATTTAATTTCTTAGTTTTTAAAACTACTTCAGTAAATTTTCCATTTTGTTTGAATTAAAAAAAGTAAGAATTGTTAGCTTTGAACTCTTATAACTTTTTTCTTTTGAAACTTATTAAATAATTTTTGTTTTCAAAAAGTAAGCATTAACGGTTTTTAATTTTATGAGAAGAAAAAAGAAGAATTTAAGGGGGCAAATCGGGCTAACGGGGCTTACTAGTCGAATATGACTTCGGAAGTGAAAACGCTCTGAAGAGAAAATTTAGTATTTGTTAAGCCCTTTTTAACGACATACTATTTCTTAAAATCGGACATGTTATGAAAAAAATACCATATCGGCTGTTTTTCTGGTGGTCCACACAAATGTTTCTTTTTTTTCATCCTCTCGAGGTCAGCTTTGATATAGGGGGTGGTTTTTTCAAACTTTTTTTGTGTATGGAGGACGACCCACTCTAATGTATATCTATGAGTGTGTGTGCTTTTTATGGAATTAAAAAAAAATCTTAACTTCAAGCAACATTAATAATGCTGAAAAAAATTTGTGTGACAGTTGCAATGTTCGTTGATGAATGGTTTCATATTCGGTAATGCAAAGTTCTTTTTGGAAACTATTATAAATTGTCGACAGCCTTTTTTTATAATGAAACTTACGTAGTAATGGCCTACATACTTACATTTAAGCATATACATATTATTCTCATGTAAATTCACTCATTCATCAGAACAATTTTCTCTAATAATAAAATGTGATTAACAATGACTGACAAAATATATTTTTCTGATAACTAATTTTTCTGATTTTTACCTGTCGTAAAAAATTAACAAGTTCATATCTTTGCGAAGAGATTTAAAAAAATGAAAGGCTATTTATCTAAAATGGATTTTCTCGTCTTTGCAACTTTAACATATTTTGTATTATATGAAATCAAAACTCACACTCTAGATAAAGTTTATCTTAAGGTCACTATGCATTTTGAAACTGTACGATTCTTTTAAGATGACGTGTAGCGTTAAAATTATAAAAATGGAATTAAGTTTAAATATCCATTAAAAAAATATATTTTAAAATACGAGTTGTTTTTGTGTTGGTGTCTAAGATTAAAAAAAAGTTTATTTTTGTGATTTTCTCAGAGATTTTTACAATTTTTGTTCATAGTACATTACTGTACATTATAATATAATTTTGTACAAAAAATATCAGAATTTTCTGCTAAATTTTCATAAAAAAAAGGATTAAATATTAAAGCAGTGGTAGAATGAGAACCGATTCACCTAATAAAATATCAATTCAGTTGTCATGATAACTCATTGCTTCATCTAATACTAAATATATTCAATATATTAATAAGCCAATTAAATTTCTTCAGCACATACGTTTGTATTGGATTTGAAGAAAGGATTTAACAAAATTTTAATGTTTTAATTTTTTATAAAGATAAACTTAAACAACTCGGATTTTTGACAAAAATTGCTCTTCTTGCTTAAATTTAAAATACTAACAAATACTCGCTACTTCGCCTGCGGGAAAAACTTTAAAATCCATTTTTTTTTATTTTTTTACGTCTACAGTGGACCCCTAAAAAAAAGGTGTGTTGCTGGCCCGAGAAGACATTTGAAACAAAGCTCTTGTAGAAATTTGAAACAAAAAAATTAAAATTAATTTAATTACTTCTGGCCTACTACTAAAGTAGATTAAAACATTTTTATTACAAAGTAACAATGTGGCGCGCTTCTAAACAGAAATTTAATAAAATCGCGTTTTTTGTTGAAAATCGGGTTAAAAATATAAAAAAATTATAAAAATTAGCAATTCTACAACCTGCAAGTCATTGGCGTGTAGAATTACGTATTACAATTTCAAAATTTTTCCAAACACGTGGGTCAATCAAATAATGTTTTTTTGGAAAATAGTGCTTTTAAAGTTTTAACAACAGACAGCGCGCAATAAAGAGGCGCTCTCGACTATGTGCTATAAGGTCGTAAAAAAACCACACTACTTACTTAATTTTTCTAATTCTACTTAAGAACTTTTCGTATTTAATATATCAAAAAACATACTTCAGAATGCATGTATTTATTTCAAACTCTTTAATAAAAAATCAATTCAAATCGGTGAACCATTAAAAATTTTTCCGTTTCTTTTGTAAAATTAAATAATATCTCTTTAAAAGTGTTTGTTAGCTTCAAAATAGTAAAAATGGTTCAGAAATAATATTCAGTTAAATCATTTCGATTTTTTGGGAGTTATCTGTTCGACAGTTTTTGATTGATTTATTTTAAAATATGTCAAGTAGTTGATCGTACAAGGTATGTACGATCGTTCTTTGGAAAAAAATCAGAATTTCAAGCAATTGTGGTTGACAAAAAACTACTTTTTCAATTACTTTTAAATTAGTTGATTTTCTTATAGGGTATATGAAGAACATCTACTTACATAAATAGATTTAATGGTACGAGTATTGCAGTTACGATTTTATGTGAAAGCAACACAATTATTTATGTAAAGATTCTTTGACATACATTTTGTTTGTTATTCTGATCAAAATGTTTTATTTTTTCAAAACATACTATCTTTACCATAACCATAATTGAGAAAAACACTATATGTACAGGGTGGCCCAGAAAGACCGAAGTGGTGTGAATTCCTTATAACTTTTTATTTAAGACAGTTTTTTTTTAATTTTTTTTTTTAAATACAGTAAATTTATAGGGAATATTTTTAGATTAGTTATGAAAAATGATATCCTGCAAGTGGTGGCCATTTTCTGCTTTGCACAAAT
This sequence comes from Dichetophora obliterata, assembly GCA_963920525.1. Lineage (NCBI taxonomy): Eukaryota > Metazoa > Arthropoda > Insecta > Diptera > Sciomyzidae > Dichetophora > Dichetophora obliterata. Next base: position 166,879,376 of record OY986436.1, on the reverse strand, counting down.
GTGCTCTTTCCAACACATTTTCCATGACCTTTCGCAAAACTTCCGGTGTTATGTTGTTAATTTCGTCTCGAATATTGGTTTTTAATTGCTCAATAGTCCTAGGCTTATTAACATAAACTTTCCCTTTCAAATAACCCCAAAGGAAACAGTCTGGAGCGGTTAAGTCCGGTGAACGCGGAGGCCAAATAAAATTGCTTCTAAGTGAAATTATTCTTCCACCAAAGATGTCGCGTAAAAGAGCCATTGTGGCCCTCGCAGTGTGCGCTGTGGCTCCATCCTGTTGGAACCATATTTGCGGATGGTTTCCCACGGCTGGCCTTACAAAATTTTCCAACATGGCCCGATATCGATTACCATTGACGGAAATGGCGACACTTCGTTCATTTTCAAAAAAATATGGGCCAATGATCCTTTCTGAAGAAACACCGCACCAAACAGTACACTTAACTGGGTGTAATTGTCGTTGATGAAGTACTCTCGGGTTTTTCGTAGCCCATATCCTACAGTTTTGCTTGTTAACGAACCCATTTAATTGGAAATGGGCTTCGTCACTCATAACTAAGTTATGAATAAAATTAGGATTCTCTTGTGCTTTTTGCTGGAAATAAATTGCAGAATCAAGTCGTTGCTGGTAATCTGTCGGTTTCAATTCTTGGACAAGTTAAATTTTGTATGGAAACATTCTTATTAACAGCAACCCTCTTGAGAGGCCAAGTTGTGTCGAACGTCTCCTGGTTGATGTTTCTGGATCCTCCCGAATACTCTCCTGTACCAGTTCAATATTGTCAAACATGTGCACAGTTCGTAGTCTGTCGGAACCAGGAAGGTTCCTTACTGCTCCTTCTTGTCGAAAATTTGCAACCAGACGGTTTATTGTTGACTGAGAGGGTGCAACCCGCACATTAAATTGACGACGGTATGCACGCTGAGTCAATGGACCTTTGTTCAGTTGTGTATTGCTCCATTATAAATTGTCCAAGTCTTCTTTACAAAATACTAAAAAGAAAAGAAAAAAAAAATTATAATAAAAAAGTTATAAGGAATTCACACCACTTCAGTCTTTCTGGGCCACCCTGTATATCCCCTTCTGCCACTGAAGTGACTATTTTCCATTAAGAACTATTCGATTTAGCTCATTCATTGAATCTACGCGCTCTCGTTATAACCTCGTGTTTCGGTTGAATATTATTAAAATTATTATCCTTAAGTAAAGTAATTGCTACTACTTGCTCCAAAGCTGCCAATTTAAACATCACGTTCAAATTAAAGACGTTATTATAAAAACTTTTTACTTTTATTAGCAGCGGAGTCGAAGAGACATTGAGTCAGTCAGTAGGTCGGTTGCTTGGTGACCTTTGTGTTTAACCACTAGTTCAGTTGCATGTTGAACACGGACTCATTAACAAGTGCCCAACTTTGTCCATATTTTTATGCCAAAAGTATAATAATTATGTTCATTGACTCTGTTAAGTAGGCTGCTTTAGGCTGACGTTATTGCGGCTGGAGCAACTTTTGACGCTTAATTGAAATAAGTTTTGGAAAATTTACAGGAAACATTATTCGCAATCATATTTTACCGAACTTTGTGTGCCGTTGAAAATCCTTTTGGCTTCTGTTTCTGAGTGTGTGCGTGTGAGAATGAGTGTGTATCTTGTTCTACCGGAACATGCTAGATAATATGTTAAAAAGTTTCAACTAATACATTTTTGCACATCTGTTTTTGCTGGTCATTGTGTCCGTCGTCGCTAAAATGGTATTTATGCACTAGCTACTTGCTATGAATAGAAAATATTTTTTGTATGATTTATATAATCGTTTGAGTCAAAAACGAGTCTAAGCTTAGTTAAAATGTATAAATGTAATTTTTATTGCATAAAAATATAATATTTTTATTCTATAGTCTTTCTATAAAATAATCTCTTAGGTAGTTTGCGCTTATGAGCTTTACAAAAGCGTACATTATGTAAAGTTTATGCTAACTATGTTGACTTTATATGATTTAAATACAAATTCTAAATGTTTGATAGTTTAAATCATACTTGATTTTAAATACAAATTCTAGTTGTTTGATAGTTTAAAATCGTTTATTGAGCTTAAGGTCAAAGTTAGAACAATTAATTGTTCTAACGAATTTTTCCAAAGAAACAACAACAACAACAAAGTTTTTTCAATATGAAAAGGAAAAAATCACTAGCTGATCTGATTGCAATTTCTGCTCTGCTAAAAGCGTCATCAGAAATCTTTGTGATACCCGTGCAAGCGCGCGCTAACGCACTGCACCATCGGGGCGATGAGATTTGAAGCGTCAATTTCTCAGTTTTTCCTCCATTTCATCATGTCACATTTGTTGTTGTATTTCTGTTTTACTTTAGTTTCTATGCTTATGTTATTATATGTAGTCCAACAGCCTGCTGGACGTCTGCACTAACAAAGCATGTTTACTGAAGTTGTTTTTAGAAGTTTTGCTGATTTTGTTTTCAGCTGTTTCCGTTTGGTCGAGCTCTACCAAACATTTAGAATTTGTATTTAAATCATATAAAGTCAACATAATTAACATATTATGGTGGGTAAATTTTCCTCCCTTTTGGTTTTTTATTGGACCACTTTTATCGATATCTTTGAGTTATTTCAATGATATTGGATTGGTTCTTAAAATGATCTATTGCGGAGAAAGTGTGAAACAGCTGTAGTAGCTGAACTCTATTGTTATTGCATGTGTAAAAAAATATAGAGGTCATTTAGAAAAACTTTAAGTTTTTGCTAACTTTTAAACGTTTTAAAACTCATTTTCGATAACATGAAAAAAAACTGTGAAATTCAACTTTTTGAAATTCAACAAAGAAGGTGTGCCTTGACACAGGCCCGTAGCCAGGATTTACCCAAGGGGGGTGGGGAATTTTGATTAAAACAAATATTGATAGTTTTTGATATCGATAAATCAAAAGGTATTTTTATATGTATATTAAATGTAGCTCCCCCATAAACCAAGTCGTTTACGCCATAGACTAAAAATTGTCGATTTGATATAAAAATAAAATCTATAAAGTTTCGTGCCGATTGGTAGACTTTTACAACTAGCTCAAGAGACCAATAAATGGAGAAGCGCTTTATAAGAATTCAAAACATCTCTTGAAATAAATTAAAAAAAAAACAGATGAGTCACTGGACACACGAGAGAAGCGAAGCTTTTGCGCAGTTTCATACGTTTGATAATTTAATGGTTTTTTTTAATAAAAAATTTTTAAATTTTAAAGTTTTTAATACCATAATTTTAACTTTAAAAAATAAAATTTCCACCAGAAAATTTTATTACCTTACATTATTATTTTACATTAATTTTGAATTACAGTGTTGCGCAAAACAATAGCAACAAAATAAGTGCGCTGCAACAAAATCGTGTATGTTTTTTAATATTGGGGACACACAAAAATGATAATAAGAATCAAAGCATATATTCATACATCATATATAAAACAAATCAAATTAAAATTTGGTTTTGTTTTTTTTTATTAAATTTAAAATTAATGTGGCTACATTCAATTTGTCTGAGAGCAAAACAAAAGCAACAAAACTTGAAAAATTTAAAAAGAAGAAGTTCCAAGAATTACCGGTAAAAGTTACGTTATTGTTAAGCACGTGTTGTTTGTAAGTCATAAACATTTAAGTTTAGTTTTGTTTTTGCGCTGTGACATTGACTGTTCCATTTATAATGGTACGTTTTAAATACTGTGAAGCTCTTAAATTACAAATTATTTCCGAATATAAAAACGAAAATTCGCAAATATCTAACGTGAAACAGTTTGGTATTAATCGGTCAATAGGTTACAGATTAATAAAGAAATAGACCATCCCAAAAGACGTAACAACGGTACATTAAAGAGGGCGACCGCGGAAGACAGCTGCGTGATGAGAGGAACATTTGTGGTGTGTTCAAACGAAATGCATTTGCCACATCCAAAGAGGTTGTTCGGATACTTGATTTAGATATCCACCACATCACTGTTTGAATACGAGCCGTTGAGAACGATTAAAGAAGTTACAGACCGGCAGAGAAACCTTTGCTTACAGCTAAGCATAAAAAACAAGGTGAGGTGTTACAATTTAAACAATTCTGTCTGAATTTGTGACAACAAGTTGCAATTTATTGTTTTTTAGACTCAGTCTTGCAAAAGAGCACTTAAATTGTACCGTTCAAAAATCGAAAACCGTTTTTTTAACGATGAATCAAAGTTCACCTTGATTAATTCAGATGGGATGTGCACGGTACGGCGCCACCTATGTACACGACTTGAAGCCCGAAACTGCAAAAGAAATTTTAAACACGGAGGCGGTGGCATTATGGTCTGGACTTGTTTTTCCTATAATGAAGTTGAACCATTTCAAAAAATCGATGGAATTATGGATCGATTTGTATACAATGACATTTTAGAAAGCAAGATGCGACCACATTCAGAGTGGAATATGTCGCTTTAGTGAACGTTTCAGCCAAACATCGACCCGAAGAACACTTCAAAGCTCATCAAAGATTACATTAGAGGCAATGGCTGAAGTATACCTATACATATTATTTAAATATTTAATTTACAATTAATGTATTTCATTATAAAACAAGCTATAAATACTTTTCTTAAAATAAGTAATAATATAAAAACCTCTACTGTAAGAATTTTCGAGAACATGCACAATAATATTCAAACTAAGTTAAAGTAATACACCTCTACGGTAAGAACATATGTTCATACTAAGCACTACTATCTATCTCATTCGCACACATGTACCCATATGGCTGAATACAAAACATATGATATATTATACTTTTTACTCCTACACAAATTTGTTAACATATGATTATGTTTACGTTTTCTATTAATATAAGTCTACTCACTCACACATATTAAACTATTAATACTAAATTACAAATATGTATTACGATATTCTACAATTACTTTTACACCAATTAAATAACATATGATTCTATTTACATTCTAAACTACACAAACAATTGTAAACTAGTTTTATGACAAAATACCATTATGCTTACTATAAAAGGATGAACATATTTGAAAATAAATCAATCTAGTTTTGAGCTTCTAACAGCTGCCAACTATTTTCATTTTAATAAGTCTTGAGCTTTAATAGCTGCCGACTTAAACCCTTTTAGCCACTGCACTTTTTTTAGTGAACGGCATAAAAAGGATATTTAAAATAGCGCCAGTGGCGAACTTCGCCGGCAACCAATAGGCAGGTCCTACCACTTATTTTTATAGAACGCGAGTCCTTTTTTTATTATTTTAAAAATAAAAAGGCGCGTACATGGCGATCCTGCGATATCGCCAAAAATATTATTACATGGCGATCCTGCAAACTGCGCATTAATTAATTTGCCAACGGCAAAATGCAGTGGACCGACAGATGCGACAACTTACGACATGTTTTATGCGCGGCCCCTTTTGCGACGCTCCAATTCGTCCATTTTCAGCCAGATTTGTCCAGCCGTTTCCCAAGAGGATTTAAAGCCGTGCCCTATTTTGGGTAGATTAGAAATAACACGTATATTCTCTTATAATCACTTCACATTTTTCTAAAATATTTAATAGTAATTTTTTATATGAAATATGAAATTTAAAAAAAAAAAAACCAAAAACAATAATGAATTTTTATAACTAGTAAACAAACTAAAGTTTCTATTCATCTTTTTCACTCGCGCAAGTTTCGTTTTATTAGAGTAAATTTTGTTTTCGCAATATTTATTTTCTTGTTGCGCTCCAACACTCACACACACATACATGCAACTCGTTTTGCATTATTTAAAAACTTTTCGCGAATATTAAAATAACTGCGACACGGAACTTAATTTTTATATAAAATAATATGAAAAACTAATAAGTAAATCATATAAAAGCACTTGCAAAATTAGCCATACCTTAATTTGACACTTTTTCTATTTTTTACACACGACATTGAGCGAATGTAAACAACCGAAGCCGACATTTTTTTAGTTCTCTGACGTTTGCTTTCATGCTTATTCGCATTCAGCGACGAGCACTTGTTGCGCCACCTGCACGTTCAACTTGTAACGAATAGCTGAATGTAGCACAGGGTGTTCGGAAATATTAAAATTTTAAGTATAAAGTACTAAACAATACGGGTATTCAGGATTAAATGGAAAATCTCCAAGAAAGCATTCAATTTTTAGAAAAATTACAACTAAATATAAACAAAAGCAAAAATAGAGAATATACTGAACAGTATATTGAAGAAAAATTAAAAACTCTAGACTGTCTAAAAAACAAAGTAAATATTGAACAACCCATAGATGAAAATCATGAGATTTTAAAAGAAAAATTTAATAACCTCTATCAAGACTTAAATACAATTTTGAAAAAGTTACCAATTAAACAAAAACCAGAAACAAAAGAAGAAAACAATATGGCTAGTTTTGATATCAATGTTGTGGGAAAAAACCTACAAATTTTCAAAGGACAGTTTATCAATTTGGAAGATTTTATATCGCAAGCAGAATTGCTTCACGATATTTTAAAAGATGAAGCTAAAGCTCTTTTCATTAAATATGTATATAATTTCAAACTTACTGCTCAAGTGCGTAGTATAATAGGTAGAACTAATAGACCTTCGACATTTTCTGATTTAAAAAATTCATTGGGAAATACTTACCCCAATCTGAAAACGTTACAACAAGTTTTAAGTGAAATCGGTAAAATTAAACAAAACAATAAAAGTATTTCTGAATTCAGAGAAAAAATTTCAGAACTTTCTAAACAGTTAATAACCTTCGAAATTAAATCTTTAACTAATCCCACGCAAGCCGCAAAAGATGCAATTTACAAGGTTAACGAAAGCATGGCATTGAATGTTTTCATGAAAGGTGTTAATTTGGAATACCAAACTATTTTGTTAGCAAATGCACCTAAAACATACAATGAAGCGGTAGAACGATGCATCACTGCAGAACAAAGTTTAAAGACAAATAAATCTAATATTTTCCAAGTTAGAAACAGAAATACTTACAGAGAAAATTACAATAGATTCAACGACGTTAGAAATAGCTACATTCCACAAAACAATAATAGAAATAATAACAATTTTATGAATACAAGATACAATACAAACTATACAAATAATACAAATAGAAACTTTAACAGAAACAACAATTTTGCACACAATAATAATAATAGAAATATTAATGGAAACCATAACTTCGTAAATAATAATAATAATTCCAACAGAAATTTTAATAGAAATTCCAATAATATCAATAGAAATTTTAATAATAATAATTTCAGAAGCAACAACTCGCAGGGAAACCGCTATGGCCGGGTACCAGAGATTGTTACCCGCAGGGGCCAAAATTAATTTGCAAACTTCATAAAAATCTTTCATTTTACATCACATTAGAATGCGAAAATACAAACGACGATTTGAAATTTCTCATTGACACTGGAACGGATATCTCCATATGTAAAATTATAAATATAGATCACATAAACACACAGAATATTTCGACAATAACGGGTATTACAAATGAAGAAATTGAATGCATTGGTACAAAAAATTTAAATTTAATAGTGGACGATGAAGATATCCAACATAATTTTTATATCGTAGAAAACCATTTTCCAATTGCCACGGATGGCATTATAGGACGCTATTTTTTAGAGAAGTATTTGGCAAAAATTGACTTTGAAACATACACTTTAACATTAATCATAAATGATAAAGAAATAATTTTACCAATAATTTTAAATAGTTATAGTAGAACAAATATCGTGATTCCTGCTCGTTCAGAATCTATAGTTCCAATAAATATTAAAGTCAATGAAGACAGTATTATTTTAAATAAAGAGATAGAAACCGGAGTATTTATAGGTAATAGCTTGATACCAGCAAATGGCAATGCTCACGTTAAAATTCTAAATACGAATAGTAACAATGTTGTATTAAAAAATATTGATTTTGAAACTCAACCACTAAAAAACTATAATATATTTGCCTGTAAAATCAATAATAAGACTGACAAAAATAGACTAGATACGTTACTAAAAACTTTAGACATTGGTTGTAACGACCCAGATGCCAAGACATCAATAATAAACATTATACAAAAATACAGTGACATTTTTCATCTCCCTGGAGAACACTTAAGTACAAATAATTTTTACACGCAGACAATACAAACAACAGATTCGACCCCGGTATACATTAAAAACTACAGACTTCCACAAACACAGTTAACAGAGATAAATGAACAGGTTGACCAACTTTTATCAGACAACATAATCGAACATTCAGTAAGCCCCTACAACTCACCATTACTAGTAGTTCCCAAAAAGTCAACAGATGACAGCAAAAAATGGCGACTTGTAGTAGACTTTCGCAAATTAAATGAAAAAATTGTAAACGATAAATTCCCACTTACAAAAATAGAAGACGTTCTCGACCGACTGGGAAGAGCTAAATACTTTTCGACTTTGGACATGACCAGCTCTTTCCACCAAATTAACTTAGACAAAGACTCAAGACCGCTAACTTCTTTTTCAACTGGAAATGGACATTTCCAATTTAAACGTTTACCATTTGGATTGAAGATATCATCCAACAGCTTCCAAAGAATGCTGACTATCGCATTAAGTGGCTTAGATACAGAAGCTTTTATTTATGTAGACGATATAATTGTTTTCGGTTGTAGTTTAGGACATCATAACGACAATTTAATAAAAGTTTTTGACAGATTAAGAAAATATAATATAAAATTAAATTCACATAAATGTTGTTTTTTAAAGCCAGAAGTCATTTACCTTGGGCATCTTATAACGGCCAATGGTATAAAAACTGACCCGTCTAAAAATAATATTATAAAAGAATATCCAATACCAAAAAATGCGGACGAACTAGGAAGATTTGTTGCTTTCTGCAACTACTACCGTCGATTTATTCCAAGATATTGCTAAAAATTTAAACTCATTGATAAAGAAGAACACAAAATTTGACTGGAATGAAAATTGCCAGAGCTCTTTTGAAGAGCTAAAAACAAAACTTTTAAACCCACCGATACTGCAATATCCCGATTTCAATAAACCCTTCATACTCACCACAGATGCTTCTAATTACGCTCTTGGTGCAGTCCTATCGCAAGGCGAAGTAGGCTCAGACTTACCAATTTCGTACGCAAGCAAATCTCTTGCAAAACATGACGTAAACAAGCCAATTATTGAGAAAGAGCTCTTAGCTATACATTGGGCAATCAATTTTTTCAGACCCTACCTCTACGGTAGAAAATTTTCGGTTCTAACAGACCACCGCCCGCTTGTGTCTCTTTTCTCTCATAAAAATCCTTCTTCTAAAATGACACGCATAAGACTAGATCTTAGCGATTATGATTTCAATATTATTTATAAAAAGGGTAAAATGAATACCAATGCAGACGCATTGTCAAGAATAATTTTAAATAGTGATTCCCTAAAAGCTATGATTCCAACCGGAATGGAAGATAGCAAACAAAATATACTAGCAATTACAAGAAGTATGAGCACAGATAAACATACAAAAAACACTAATTTAAACAAAAGAGAATGTCCTGCCAGCGAAAATCCCGCAAAACTTTTTGTTTGGGATTGTACATCCATAGCAGATATAAAAAAAATTAAAAAAATTAAGGTTCATTACAGAAAGAAAGTTTAAGGATACCAAAATTGAAATACAGGATGAGGAAGTAATTATACGATGTAGTGATAATCCACTGTTCACACCGATGACTTTGGAGAAGCTTTCATCAAAAATGTATAATATAGGAATAGAAGAATTAGCGCTAAAGAAGAATGATGATATATTTAAAACCATTGAAATGGATAAGTTCAAAGATATTTTTAATAACATAAAAAGAACAAACGAAAACAAAAATTTTAATTTATAATGAACCACAAAGAATAGTCGACAAAATAAAACAAAACAAAATAATCGAAGAATACCACAATTCGACACATGGAGGTCATCTCGGTATAAGAAAATCAATAATGAAACTAAAACAAAAATAAATATGGAAAAATATGAGCAAAATGATAAAAAAGTTCATTCTCAATTGTAACAATTGCAAAATTGATAAACAAACTAAACATACAAAAGAACATTTAACAAGACACACCAAATACCAGCTTTGAAGTAGTTTCTATCGACACAGTAGGTCCCCACGCTTATCCAACAATTACAGATATATATTAACGATGCAGTGCGACTTAACAAAGTATGTAATAGCATGTCCACTGGAGACAAAAGACGCAAAAACTGTTGCTAAAACACTTGTTCAAAACGTAATTTTAATATACGGTCACTTTAAAATTTTAAAATCGGATAGAGGTACAGAATTCCTCAATGAATTAATGTCAGAATTATGCAATTTATTAGATATTAAACAAATTTTTAGCACTCCATATCACCATGAGACTCTAGGCTAGATTGAAAGAAACCATGGAGTATTAAATGAATACTTGTTAAACTTTTGTAAAAATGAAGAATGGGACCAATGGATCCCATACTTCACTTTTTCATATAACACAACACCTCATGTTGATACAAATTTTACACCGTTTGAGCTAATTTTTAGAAAACTTGCAAATCTTCCAAATGATAATCGTTTCGAATCAATAGAATATAAAGCAGACTATTACGCACAAGAACTGAAACATAGATTAAAATATTCTTTACAAAAAGCAAACGAATTAGTAAATATTGCAAAAATGAATAGAATAAAAAAAGATAAGAATATAAATCCGTTAAATTTAAATATTGGAGAAAAAGTTTTGATAAAAAGGATAAATAGAAGAAAAAATCAATATCCTTATATTGGTCCATTCATAATTGTAAACAAAAAAGGAGTAAATTCAATAGTAAATTTAAATGGAACACCTAAAGAATACCATAACAATATGTTAAAGAAATATTTGTAAAAATTATATCTTTTTATTTAAAAATTAAAATCTTGTAAATATATGAATTATATTAAAAAATTGTATAATTTAAAACACAAAAAAAAAAAAGACACAGTTTCGATAGCATCGTAAGTATAGACGTAGAATTCCTTTTTATACAGTAATAGAGAAAAATTCTGGTTTTTTTCATGTATATTCTTCAAAACTTTTTTTAAAGTATTTCATCTTCTAAATAAAAATTATTCAAAAACAAATTTGTTGTTATTGTCCTTCTTTAAACTTACCTGATCTAAAAAGCTGACAATTAAATTCATGTAAAAATTTGTTTTGTTTTATAAAAAGTTTTCGTTTGATATTTATGGTGATGAATTTGTTGTTCTTTTTCATTTGTTTTGTTGGTTAAAACTAAATGTAATTCAAAGTTATGTTTAATTAATGGAAATAAGTATGGGTAAATTTGAATTATTTATTTTTCCTGAAGTAAAGAGCATATACATATATGTATGTATATTTTAAAAGTAATTTAAAATTAAAATTTTAGTTAACAAAATAAATTTTTAATATGGAAAGAATATAATGCATAATAAAAATAGTTCGAATATATTATGGTATTTAAAAAATAAATGCAGTTTTTAAAGCACAACGCATGCTTAGTAACGCATGCGCAAATTTGCGTAGTAGTATACATATGTACATGCTGAAAATAAACATTCGTACTCTAACTCATGGCAGAATAACCAGGTAGCGCCGACTCGGAGAGGAATGAAGTAGAAAGCAGAGAAAAGCGAGCTAGTTGTCAAATACAGCTGTTCATGTCAAGTTAAAATTAAGAACATCTAAAAACATTTCAGCTAACTGAACCAACAATAATTAAACCAACAAATCTAAAACAACGACGCACAGAAAAGAGCAAGATCACAGCGGTTGAGAACTTTAAACAGAACTTTGCGTACTATGTCCCGCTTTTCACTCGTCACTCAAGAAAATTCTCGAGCTTGCGGCGAAAGCAATTATTGCTCCGAGAGCAATAATTCTCTTGCTCTGGTAGCAATATCTCCTTGTCTCGCTTTTCACTCGTCAATAATTGCCTTTGCCGCAAGCAGTTTGTGGATTATTCGCCCGCATGAGGGGGCTTACGAAAGTCTCCATTTAACCCGAGTAGTCAACAAACTACTTGCGGCGAAAGCAATTATTGCTCATAGAATTGCCGAGTGAAAAACGGCCCTTTGCAGCACATGCAGAACCAAAACAACAATATCAGCAGCTAGTAGCAACGTTGCCAGTTATGTTGGAAAAATTTTGTGGTCATTTTTAATTGCCCTTAGGAATTTTTGTCTCTGGGAATTCCTATTAAATTTTTTAATTCAGCGTGGTATTTTTTAATTTTCGTGGAAATTCAGCGGGATATTATTTAAATTTCCGTGGGAGTTTGGTAATATTCTTCTTACATTTTTTTTTAAGCAAAGTTTCTTTGTGGTATTTCTAAATGTTTTTTAAATTGCTTGTGCATATGGGACTTATTGTGGTATTTTTTAATGCGAATGAGATTTTTGTGGCAATTTTAAATGCATATGGAATTTGTGGTGGTATTTTTAAAACGCGTGGTATTTTTGTGGTATTTTTTAATGATCGTGAGATTTTTTTTTTGATAGTTTTTTATTGCTGAAGAAACTTTTTTGTTTATCTTTACAATGGTAATTTTTGTTGTGTTTAATTTATGTTATTGTGAAAAAAGTAACTTTTTGTCGGAATTGTTTTAAATTTTAACTGGCAACCTTGGCTAGCAGTAGTTCATTTTTTTGTAGCCGCATACTCTCTGGCTCTCTAGCTACATGCATCTGTATTCTCTATTGCATTACAACCCAACAAGCCATGAATGTTACTGTGCCAGCTAAACGGTACTTAAAACGTCAGCGTCTGATTTGCTGGTATGAAAACGACATGTTTTTGCACCTTTAAACCATTCTCCATATTATTGTAGTCCTTTTTTATATTTATCAAGAATCGAATTGAAATAAATGTTATATTCGCTTGATGCGCCGTTCGCCAAAGAACTCTAAAATATGCATTGAATCCTGCATTGAAATCAAGGTAGTGCAGTTGAGTTGCCGTTTATTGTTTAGTTTATTGTTGCAACTTAATAAAAACCACTAGTTAATCTAGTTAATCAATCAGCTCACTAATTAATCAGCTAGTGATGTTTTTGTTTTTTCATATTGAAAATGTTGATGCTGTTGTTTCTTGCAATAAATTGTTCTAACCTGACCTAAAGTGATGTGTATTTATATATGTATGTTTTACATACAATTAATAAAAAACAACAACAACAACAACAACAAAAGCAGGACAATAACGAACGACGTGATTATGAACCAAACAAGCAAACACAACAACAACAACAACAACAACCTTAAAAACAGCATAAGCAGTTACTGCAGCTACGCAGCTAAGCAGCTTGTGCATTTCTCATACGAATTTATGAATTTTTCATCTTCTTAGATTTTGCTATTTTATTAGATATTCGTTTTATTCCCACTAAAACTGATATTTTGTCATTTTTTTTTTCTTTGTACGATGAATATTAAAGGCTGTTGGTATACCCCAAAGTGCTAAATATCGCTTTGAAAAAATTCGTGAAACTGACCCCCATACAAACCGCGCTGTAAGACATAATTCTACGTCAAAAAAATTTAATTTTTCATGAACTAACTGAAGTGAAGTATAACTATACATATTATTTAAATATTTAATTTACAATTAATGTATTTCATTATAAAACAAGCTATAAATACTTTTCTTAAAATAAGTAATAATATAAAAACCTCTACTGTAAGAATTTTCGAGAACATGCACAATAATATTCAAACTAAGTTAAAGTAATACACCTCTACGGTAAGAACATATTTCCATACTAAGCACTACTATCTATCTCATTCGCACACATGTACCCATATGGCTGAATACAAAACATATGATATTATATTATACTTTGTACTCCTACTCAAATATGTTAACATATGATTATGTTTACGTTTTCTATTAATATAAGTCTACTCACTCACACATATTAAACTATTAATACTAAATTACAAATATGTATTACGATATTCTACAATTACTTTTACACCAATTAAATAACATATGATTCTATTTACATTCTAAACTACACAAACAATTGTAAACTAGTTTTATGACAAAATACCATTATGCTTACTATAAAAAGATGAACATATTTGAAAATAAATCAATCTAGTTTTGAGCTTCTAACAGCTGCCAACTATTTTCATTTTAATAAGTCTTGAGCTTAAATAGCTGCCGACTTAAACCCTTTTAGCCTCTGCACTTTTTTTAGTGAACGGCATAAAAAGGATATTTAAAATAGCGCCAGTGGCGAACTTTGCCGGCAACCAATAGGCAGGTCCTACAACTTATTTTTATAGAACGCGAGTCCTTTTTTTATTATTTTAAAAATGAAAAGGCGCGTACATGGCGATCCTGCGATATCGCCAAAAATATTATTACATGGCATTCAAGTCCTTGATTGGCCGGCACAGACACAATGACTTGAATCCTATTGAAAATCTTTTTGGGATTTTGAAGGTAAAAGTTTCTGGTCAAAGGTTTTCCAATAAGACTGCACTGTATGAAGCCCTGAAACTTAATTGGGAACATATACCTAATACCAAAATATCTAATTTAATAGAGTCGATGCCGCTCAGATGTGCAGCGGTTATCAACAATAATGAATCTTACACCAAATATTAATTATGTTGCTTTTGTTTTGCTCTCAGACAAACTAAATGTAGTCACGTAATTTTACAGATTTGAATATGATTTGTTTTTAATATGATGTATGAATATATGCTTTAATTCCTATAAACATTTTTATGTGTCCCTAACATTTAAAAAGATACACGATTTTGTAGCAGCGTACTGATTTTGTTGCTATTGTTTTGCGCAACACTGTATTTCTGTTAATTCTAATGAAATTATTGGGTTTTAATATCTAAAGTATCAAACGTATATTATATAGATGAAATGTCATCAATATTTCTAGCAAATATTACGTCAATAATTGACCTAATTGTGTTATGCAAATTATGGAACTAGAATTAAAGTTTTATTTCAAAAACATCGTATATTTTACAATTAATAAATAGTCGAAAACAAACTGTTTTAAGAAATTAATTTTCAAAAGCGCGTCATTTTTCATATCTTTCTTCTAGTGCCAGCCATAGCTGCACTCATAGTGATTAATAATATTCTAGGTTTTTATTTTTCAGATAAATAGAAAAGTCAAAATCTACAACACCGCCCTTGCCCCTTTTCCTTAAGAGCGTCTCATTAATCGCCATTTTGAACCAGATTAACAATGTTTTAAATTAAAAATATATTTTTTTTGTGATGAATGAGTGTTACAATATACCTAAAAAGTTTAAATATCGTTGTTTAATATATTATCTTTTAAAAAAAAATCCTAAAAATACCTTTAATTTTCGAGCGCTAGACCACCGGTCTTGCCATAAGTGCCTATGAACATTCATGTCTGAATTCGGAATTAAAATCTACACCTAAAACAGTTGGCATCTTGTCATAATTTTCAACCCGTTCAATGGAACCTTGCTACTTTTGTTGTTTGGATAGCTAATGCAGAATGCTTTATGCTACGTTTCCATGGTGAGTTGAGCCTGAGTTGGGTTTTCGTCAAGTTGACAAAATCGCGTTTCTTGCGCTATAGTGCTTCCGTGCACAACATTGAGTCGAGTTGGACTTCGGCCATTCTATTCGCCATTTTTTCTTAGTATAAATGTGTGCGTTCAGAGGTGCAAAATTTACTAAACATGTTAAGTCTTTGATCAGTATTAGTTTCCGCTACTTTGTGTGCCTGTTGAACGGTTTGTTACATTTTATGTCAGCGCAGTGGCAGAAATAAAATAAAATAACAAATAATCAATAAAACTCCGCTCAGCTATTTCATATTCTGAACGCATCCAATCTAACTCAGTTAAATCTAACAAGTTTCATGGAGTTTCGTGGATTTAACGAAATTCAACTCAACTCGCGGTTTCATGGGAAGTTAATCCCGAGTGAACCCCGACTTAACTCGCCATGGAAACGTAATATTTGATCGATAATTGTGATCTGTTGCATTATAGCTTCACGCATTCACAATAGAATATGTAGGATAGCTAATGCACAATCCCTTTAATAAATTTCTGTCATCTACTGCAACACATCTTCAATACTTAATATTGAATTAATTAATATACGAAGGGGTTTAGAGAGGTGCGAGTTCAATTCTCACTGCTAACTTACAAACAAATATTTTTAATTTTATATCCTCTTGTTGTCATAGACGCAAGTAAAAAAACAACAACCATTCTAAGAAAACGGTGTATGGAAAAAAGTGTTGTTTTTCAGATTTCACAAAAGCAAATCACAAAACGAGGCGTAAAAAGCTTCGCTTCAAAAACAGGTGTATGCATTTCGTTTTTAATGTAATTGTTCTATAAAATGAATTCAAAAACATAAAAATCGGATTAAAAGTAACAGAGTTGTGATATTTTACTTTTCGAAAAATGTTATTTTATTTCTTGTTCCAATAAAAAAAATTGTAAAAATTCAAATTTGAAAAATTGCAATGAAATGTTGTTGAAATATTTTCTGAAACAATACTTAATGCAAGTGAGGAGTGTCTGTTCAAAAGTTCCTATTCAACATTTTTCAAAAAAGCTGTTTTTACTATGGTTTATCATTTAAAATATTTAATCCTATCATTTGCACAAAAAAAAAATTAAAATCGTAAATTTTCCAATATTTTGTGCATAAAAGTTTATGTTTCTATTCAAAAGGGCCCAAATATGCATACTGAAAAATTGTTTTTGAAGATATCTGAACGAAAAAGACTAATTTCCATACAAGGTTTTAGTTTTTGTACAATATTTAATCAAACGGTCTTATCAATTTTTTTTTAAAACTCTATTACAAGATGAATGAAAGTCCTCCATGAATCCTCATTTCTACAATGAGAAACTGACGAAGTATGTGAACGTATTGAGCCCGACATATGGCACTTACGTTTTTAGTGAATTAATTTTTTCTGTGAAAACTTCTTATGTATATTTTATTGTTGTGTTCATATTATAAAATGCTTAAAAACCTTATCAAAAATGCCTATTTCTTCAGTGACTGCACAAAAGGACATATTTTTAAATTTGAAATCTCTATAACTTCGAAACCATTAATATTTTTTTAACACAACAAAAACTAGACTTCTTCAGTTTTCTAAAACTTCATACAATATCGAAATAACCTCTTTTGAACAGACACCAAAACCCCAGAATCCCCAAAAATATGAAAACGTAAAATAAAAAAAATGACATAACAGGGTGCTATAGCATAATCTTTATCTATTTTGTGAAAAAAAAAAAAATACAAAAATCGGATCAAAAAGTTATAGCTGTTGAAACTTGATGATTTTTCAAAAATCCTCAAAGTGCCTGTGTTCGGCCAATCAAAACACAAAAATAAAAAAATCATAAGAAATTAAAACAACTATATTTATTACTTAAAATGATTTCAATAATTATAAATAATGTTTCTGATTTTCGTTTTAAAAAAATGCAGTACTAATTTATATAGTAATTTTAAATATTTTAAAATAGCATCTATACAACATAACCAAAGTGCAATATAACTGTTAAACATTCCATTTTACGTTACTAAACTATTTTCTGTTCTAGTTATCTGTTCTAGTTAGGGAAAAAACAACAAAGAATGTGAATGGACAATCTTGATAACAAATGTATTTAGTTGGAACTGTGACTACATTAATAGCAATTTGAAAATCAAAAGTTTTTATTCTTTTTACAAGTTCTTTTTAGAAATGCGAGAGGTGATATTGTGGTATTTCGAAATTCGGTTGCGACGTCTCAATCCTTAATAAGAGCATCCTGTAGCTCTTCGTCCGCTACATACGCTTGTGCTCCTTGTAGTGTACCAATCATGACAGCCGCACCATCGTAACACTACCCGAACATAAAATCGCAATCTATGCCGAAGTCCTTATATTACATATGATCTGAAAGCATAGGTCTCAATTCAGTTCAAATTTAAAGTGGTTTGCAACTTTTTACGCTGTTGCGTTGTAGGTGCCTTAATGGTAATATTTTAGATTTTTATACTTTCTTGATCCTAAGGGGGGTTCTAGCCCCTAAACCCTCCTTGTCAACGGGCCTGCCTTGACATCATTTTTAAAACCTAAGCGATATGCTTTACTTATTTTTGGTAAAACATAACCACATCAAGATTGGGTTTGCTAACAGCTGCCAGTTTATGTGATTTTGTAATTTTCTGTTTTTTCGCCTTCAACAGGAACCTCATGTTTTTGTTTGAGCTCAAAATTGGCTTTTAAGGCATAATTTGTGTCGCTATGTGAAAGCCAAGACACTGCACAAAAATCATTCAAGGCTAAAGTTCAAAAAGGTATTTTTCTTAATATTTTTTTTTTGTCTGAAGCCGGAAAATCTGGGAAAATTTTAAATTTTCTGTTGATCGGTTTGCCTACAGAATCATCTATCAATTTAAAAAAATGTATGTCCATTCGTTTATGTCTCCACCTTGTATTTTTCAGTGTACATATATTCTTGGCTCACATCCTGCAAAATGTCACCTTTGTTGCACAAGCTTATGTCGCTGTTAATGTTGCTGTCATCGACAGCATTCATTAGGGAATTAACGTGAGCTACAAGCTAATTCTTTGAAAACTTGTTCAAAAGCCCACTATTTAGAATTTTTTTTTTTTTTTTATTTAGAATAGAGACATTAAAAACAAACACCAACACCAACGCCATCAACAAGCAGATACTGTAAGCAAATGGTACGATAATCGAACATTCGACATGAACAAAAACAAAATAGTTCACTAAAAGGATGTAGAAGAACTGTCGATATGTCAAGCAGCAAAGGATTGTGTACTCGACAATAATAAATTCAAATAGAGACAACATGGAAACTGTGCCGACTTTGCATAGAGTAAAGAGAAAATTCTTTAAAATTGTGCTGACACTTAAACAAGTTGTATGCAATGTTTTTTTTAAAGGAAAAAGGTTTGCCAATAAACTACTTTACAGAAGCTTAGTAGATAAGATTAGGAGTGCTACACAGAGGGTTGAAATAAAAAAACTGTGATGTTCATTATTCAAAAAAAGATGGGCTTTAAGATAAATCCCTTTTCATTTAATTTTTTTTCATTTAATTTATTCTATAGCAAACAGTGGCATGCTCTTATAGACTACGGAATATATGTATATATATTTACAATGATGCTTAATTACTTAACTAGATAACTTAATATACGTACAATTTTGGAATTTAAAAAAATACAAAAAAAAATATATCTACATAATAAAGATAAATTGTAATTAACATATGGTATTACATTAAAAATAAAGATTGCATTTAGGATAAAGATACTAGTACAACTCTTAAACATCGAGTGCCATAATACTGAGTTTGAGATGATCCTTAAAGGATTAACGTGAAACCTTTATAAATAGGTCAGATCAATTTAGGATTTCGTTTGTATCAATAATGCAACGAGTATAGGTTTATTTAGGTTATAATTTGTCCTTTGAACCGCCTCCCAGAAATGGAATTGACTACGGAGATGATGAGCTGGAGTATAAAAGTTAAGTATGGATAGAAGTTCTGGACAATTTATGTTGTGGTGGATAGATCCCAGATAAACATGACTGAGAAGACTTTACGTCTTATGTCAAGAGGATGACGATTAATTAGGGCGCAACGAGAGTCATAGGATGGGATTAAGGGCAGATTCTAATTCAGCTTTTTCCCACGTACCTTGTAAAATGTCTTTGAATAGATTCTATTCTCTTAGAGGGATGGAGATAAAACGGGTTCCAAATAGTGGAGCAGTAATGCAATTGAGACGATATGATCTCTGAAGTTCTATCTGAAGGTGGTTCTACCTAGAGAAATTGAATTTATAGTATTATTCCAGTAGGAGAGGACAATCTAGCATATAAAAGAACCCGAAATATGGAAATATTCAGTGAAAGATCATTAAGAGTACACCAATTAATTATAAAATCCAGATCCAATTGGAGTAGTTTGAAGTCATTCACATGGTTTATGGATCGGAATTACTTCAGATCATCCGCGAAGAGAAGGCACTGGCTGTTTTTTATAACTGTATGAATATCGTTAAAAAAGATTAAAAATAAAAGGGGCCCTGAATGGCTACCTTGTGGGACTCCTGACGTTACGTGAATCGCATCAGAAAAACAGTTATTACATTTTATATGATGTTTTTGATCCTTTAGATTGGAGTCCATCCAATTAAGTAGGTTTGAGTGGAAACCTAACGCTTAGAGTTTAGCAAGTAGAGTTTTATGGTTAACTTTGTCAAACGTCTTTACCAAGTCTGTAAAAATGTCATCAGTTTGAAGAATTTTAGAGAAATTATTAATTATATATTAACGGAATAAGTTTAAATTGTTGACCGTTGATCTACCTGAAATAAACACATGTTGATTTAATGATATTAAATTTTTTAAACCGAAAGATAGTTTATTGAAGACAATTTTTTCAAAGATTTTAGTGATAGTTAAGAGTTTACTGATCGGTCTATTATTGCATACATTATACTTAGGACCCGATTTGTGAATAGGTTGTAAGTAAGAGACTTTCCATTTTTTCAGAAATGTGCCGGTGCTTAAAGATGTATTTAAAATTATTGCAAGTGGTAATTAAAATTTTGCAGCACAGGATTTCAGCAGAATAGGAGCGATACCATCGGGACCCTCGGAAGATAGGGGCTTAAGATTAATCAAGGCTGATTCAACATTAAATTAACCTACACAGAGGTCACCACAATCAAGGTAAGCGCCGCTTTGTTGAAAGTAGTGGTCGAGACACGGAAGTATACTGATTAAAAATAATCAGCGAAAAAATTGCAAATAGTAGCAGTATCTTCGGAAGATGATCCCATGAAATGCATAGAATTTGGTATACCATTTGATTTTTTCATTTCATTTAAGTATGTCCAAAAAAACTTATTATTTTCCTTTAGATTGCCCTCAATAGCTGCTTAATATGGCTAAGTAATGAGGTTTTAGCTGTAGATTTACTTTGTTGTTTATAAATTTTTTGTAAGATTTATTCATTCTATTCTTTAAGTATATTAATCTTCTATTGAACCACACCGGGTTTTTCGAGTTTCGGATTCGCTCTTTAGGCACAAATACGTCTACTACTTCTTTGAGGAAGGCCAAAAATACTGCGTACATTTCCGTTAATTCTAGAACAGGGAAAACACTGTCCCAAAAGATTGAGTTCAAATAAGCATTTATTTCTATGAAGTCTGCATGGTTGCAGTCTAACACAGGCATGCCAACTGTTGGGAAATTCCCCGATTTGCGGGGAATCTAATGCTGATCGGGGAATGGTCTAATCTAATGATTTTTTCGGGGAATTTAACAGTTTATCTAATATTTTCTGGGAATTTGATTTTATGTTAAATTTTCTGATACAATGTTCTTCTTACAACATTTGAAAAATTAAATTAGCATTTGCAGAAAATTCTGTTGCCAAAATAATTTTTTAATAATACATTTTCGTTTAATTTTTTTTTTATTTTTAATGCATTTTCTTTTATAACCGTGCGAGGTAGTGCACAATTGAAAAAATTTAACACTTCGATTTGCATTCCTGCAACATCATAAATATGCGAAGTTGACTTAAGAGAGGTTTTAGGCAAAAGCGGTTAAAATTAAGGCATAGTTTAGAAGAAGTTGTCTAAAAAAGTATATTATACCCACAAACAAATTTCATTTGCATGTTAATTTAACATCATCAGTATAAATAAAGCATATATTAAAATTTTAAATAAATTTTTTTACCATATATTGTTTAAATATAAAGATTCGCTGAAGGTAGTCTGCTTAAAAATAAGTAAAAATTTGGACACATCAGCTCGGCTCCAGATCGTCTAAAAAAAGAAGAATAATTTAAAAACAGACCCTTGAATGCACATCTTTTACTAAAATGGAATAAAAACATTTAAAATAAAGATAATTATGAAGAGTGGAAAAAAGATTAAAAATTTACTATATATTTTATCATACTATTGCGTGTAAAGGCTAGAAAAATTTTCCAAAGTAGCTTATTTTGGTAAAAGATGTGCAGAATTTCAATACCAATAGATAGGTAAAAAGGGGGCTAAAGTTTTGTGTTCACGTACTAATATATAGACTATGTTGTTCTTATTTTACTTTATAGTGGGGGTTAAACTAAAGTTCTTTAATATTACAGGTTACGTACTTAAAACTTACGCCACTGCTTCTACTTGTAACTTCACAAGCACCATTTAAATATCTGGCTTACCAAAATTATAAGTGACTAGCTGAAACCCGGCGCGTTGCTGCCACTCTCCCTATTCAAACGCCCATAAAATGTTATCAGTTAAACAGCATGTCTAAATTGAGGTAGAATACTGAATTCCGAGACTGTGCGACCTATATCCACAAAGCCATTCAATATAACAAATTAGGGTTGTATAGGAGGTGCCACGCCCTCTTGATACCGCTCATAGAATGTAAGCAATTAAACTGCATGTGTACATGGAGGTTGAATACCGAATTCCAAAACTGTGCGACATATATCTCCAAAACTATTCGATAGCACAAATTTAGGTTGTATGGGAGGTGCCACTGCCCTTTTCCTTACGCCCATAAAATTTAACCAATGAAACTGCGTGTGTAAATTGAGGTCGAATACTGAATTCTGAGGCTGAGTTACCTATAACTCCAAAGCTATTCGATATCGCAAATTTGGGTTAAGTTGGAGGTGCCACGCCCCCCGACAAACTCTAAAAAATTTTATCAGTAAATCTGCATGCGTAAATTTTGGTCAAATACTGAATTCCGATGGTGTGCGACCTATAACTCCAAAGCTATTTGATAGCACAAAGTTGGGTTGTATGGGAAGTGTCACTCCCCTTTTCCCTACGTTCATAAAATGTAAGAAATGAAAGTGCATGTATAAATTTAGGTCGAATACCGATTTCTTACGCTGTCAACCTATAACTTCAAAGCAATTCGATATTGCAAATTTGGGATGTAAGGGAGATGTCAGGCCTCCCTGTCCAACGCCCATAAAAAAAAAATCATTGAAACTGCATGTGTAAATTGAGGTCAAAAACTGAATTCCAAAGCTGAATTCCTATAAATTCAAAGGTATTAGATATCACCAATTTGGGTTGTATGAGAGGTGCCCCTCCCCCTTGTCCAACTCCCATAAAATTTCATCACTGAAACGGTACGTCTAAATTGTGGTCGAATACCGAATTTCTAAGCTGTGCAACCCATAACGCTATTCGATAACACAAATTGTTTTTATATTAATGGGAGGTAAAAGAAGGTGTGGCATTTCTTCTTAAACCATCTCGTACTCAAAGCAAAGCCACTTACAAAATTTGTGCTCAATCGGACCAATAGTTTCAGAGTATTGTGATATTTCCAAAAGTAGGCGTAGATGAAGTGTGACAACGCCCGTTTTTATTAAAGTTAGTGACAGTCATCATAAGAACTTATTTACCAAATTTTAATTTAATTCGACCAAAACCTTCTTAAATATAGCATTTTTATTGATTTGTGGGCGATAAACTTTTTTCCTAAACCTTTGCGTAGCAGTTACGAACAAACCAGTAGAAGGAAGTATCCTATTTGGTCTAGTCGTTTTCAAGTTTTAAGCAACCGAACAAATCACGATTCATTTTTATATGTACAGATATTGATTTGTGGGCGCTAAAAGTGGGCGTGAAAACATTTATGTATCGTGACTGCCTCTTGGAGCACCTACACAGCAAGTTTCAGTATAAAAATGTGTAGAACTCCGAAATTGCCATGATTTCGAAAAAGTGAGCGACGAAAAAGTTATTTTTGTACAGTTACTGACAATTACCATCTGAACAAAATGATAATATCTTAGTTTTTACGATTGAAACCATCTGATATATATCCCTTATTTGGTTTGTGGTCGATAGCGCAAATTTGGCTTGTATGGGAGGAACCACGCCCCCTCGTCCAAACGTTACCAAACCTCACAGGAACAATCTATCTCCTCGGCAAACGTTGTTCTGCCACAGACCGCCTTACTGCTATACACAAAAATGTCAAGAAATGTCAAATATATTCACCATTTTCAGTACAGGTGCCGAAAGTAGCCATGTGCACTAAATAACCACATTTTAGTCTAATACGATCAAAACCGTGCGAAATATAGCATTTTTGTTGTTTTGCAAGCGGTAAAAAGGGGTGCGGTAAAATGTTTCCCTTGAGCCATCGCGTAATCGAAACAAATCGACTGCCCAAATTTCAGCTCAATTTAGGTTAAGCCTGGCGCACTTTACTTCACTGGACGCTAACTCCCCGAAAAGTGAGTTTAACTAAAGTAGGGCAGGCCTATTTTTAGTGCACTTGCCGAGAGTAACCATATGTACTGAATTACAAAATTTTTGTCTAATACGACCCAAACTGTTGAAATAAAACGTTTTCATTGGTTTGTGGGCGGTAAAAGGGGGGCGTGGAGACCAATTTTTAGTACAGTTGCTAACAGTAACCGTACAAACTAAGCCAACATTTTAGCTCAATCGACCCAGTAGTCAATTTTGATGGTTTCTTAAAAAGTGGGTGTGGCTATATAGCGCTGACGCCCTTTTTTAGTACAATTGCCGAAAGTAACTATACAAACTTAAGTATCATATGCTAGTCTCATACGGCCAAAACTGCATGAAATATAGCATTTTCACTGATTTGTGGGCGCAAAAGGGGGCGTGGAAACCAATTTTTCGTACAGTTACTGTCAGTAACTTCACAAACCAAAGTAACAAATTTAAGTCTTATACGACCAAAACCGTCTGAAATAAACCATTTTCATTTATTTGTGGGCGGTAAAAGGGGGCGTGGAAACCCATTTTTAGGACAGTTGTCGACTGTAACCGTACATACTAAATTACAAAATTTTAGCCATATACGACCCAAACCGACTGAAATATAACATTTTTATTGATTTGGGGGCGGTAAAAGGGGGGTGTGGCAAATTTTTTTCCTCAACAACTCGTACCTGAAACAAATCGACTGCTAAAATTTCAGGTCAATCGGTTCAGTAGTTTTGGAGTCTATAGACATCACACAGCCAGACACACATCGTTTTGCTTTATATATATATAGATATTGATTTGTGGGCGTTAAAAGTGGGCGTGAAAACATTTATAAATTGTGTTCGTCTCTTGGAGCACCTAAAGAGCAAGTTTCACTGTAAAATGTGCAGAACTCCGGAATTGCAATGATTTCGAAAAAGTGGGCGTATTTATATAAAGACCACGCCCATTTTTTGTACAGTTACCAACAGTAACCATCTGAACAAAATCCCCAAATCTTAGTTTTTTACGATTGAAACCGTGAGATATTTTTCTTTTTTTTTTTTGTTTGTGATCGATGGAGCAAATTTGGCTTGTATGGGAGTTACCACGCCCCCTTCTCCAATCGTTACGAAACCTCACAGGAACACTCTCAAGATGTGGCTTTATTTTCCCTGAAAATTTCATAAAGATCGGTTCAGCGGTTTTGGAGTCTATACGTGATATAGCCACATACCCACCCACATACCCACCCACATACCCACATACCCACATACATACATCCATTTTTATATATATAGATATAAGTAATATAAGTAATATAAGTAATATAAGAAATGCGTCCAATAAAATTGTCCATCACAGGAATTGCAATATCTTTTCCTGCGTTCCGGTTTCCCATTTAACTAAAGCTCAGTATTTCTCGATAAGCCTTAGCTCTGGACAGTTCGGTGGCCTCTTTGGGAACCAAAACCATATTATTCGTCACCTACCAAGCGACAGCCGCTTTGCCATAGGGACATGAGGCCATGTCAGGCCAGAAGAACGTGAACACATCACTCCAAAATCGCCTTTGGAGGCATTCTTTTACACAAATTTCACTGTTGATTGATCCAGATGTCACCACGCAAAATCGGCTCCTCTTACTACAACTACAAATTGCTTCCCAAACTTAAGGGAATTTTTTTGAAAAAATCCATTTTTTTTTTTTACATAAAATGAAAGTTACATATATGTAGAATGTTTGTGCCAAGGGATATTTCAATACGACGCGTATTTCTCGAGCTAGAGCGTGTCAAACGTACCCATGTCACGCGCGCGTACCAACTTTCTAAAAACTTTAAACGCGTTTTTCTCGGAACCATGTTTTCTAATCTAACGGACAGCACAGGGCTTGTTCTATTGATCCGATTTCCTTCATTCAAAGAATGTTTGAAAGTATATACTTTTTTGTACGCCTGGAACCTAACATTGGCAATAAAAATTGTTTATTTATAATTTTTAAACGAGATCTAAGTAAAAAAAAAAGCAAAAAATTTCAATTTTTTTTTTAAAAGTCCATAAAATTGGTTTTTTTTACCAAACTTAATTGAAGTTAGGTTCCAGGCATATGAAATGTTATCAGTTTTAATAAATTGTATACATTTCTCATTTCAGTTCACTACCTGAGGCCCCACACTGTCCGCGGGAGGTCGATGTTTTGCGCGCAGAGGTCGACGAGATCCGCCATTTTCAAGCCGCCATTTTGAATTTTTCAAATATCTTTTTTTTTTTTACTCGTCAATAAACCACGAATCAAAGTTCAAAAGCATAAGTTCGTATGTCTTTTCATTTTCCCACAAACCATTCTCAAATTTTGCTTGTTTTTCGGCCAAATCCAAAAAAATCCAGGAGAACCCTCCCTTAAGTTATTTTCGCGAATTTTGTAACATTTCGCATTCTAAAATCTCAGCATCATTCCCACGAGAATCGGCAATATAAAATTCTTCTCCAGAAAGCTGCGAGAAGTTCACTAGAACGTACGTCTCGTCGCACAGTGCAAGATTTCGCTGCCTGGGTGACCAAAATTCTGTAACTTTTGAAAGTATGAAGATATTTTCTTTTGGTTTTTTGTGTTTTGTTGGAAATTGATGTGGCTTTTCAAATATAAAGGCAAATTTTTAGACTACCGGGAGGGGCTGAGTAGAGTTACCGCAAACTTGGCGAAAAAACTAAAACTACAATTTGAATCGTAGGCCAAGTCCGTAGCCAAGTGGTTGGTTTTCGGGGTGCAACCCCCTCCCCTGAGGGTTGAAATTTTATTAATTAATGGACATAAATAATCATTTCATTGAATCACTTTAACATGTTTTATATAACTTAACATATCATATACTGAAGTTTTGTTTACGTGTAAAAGTCTTTGTAATGAGTTGATTTGTGTAAACAAACGGCAATAGTGAAAATAATGCATTGTGATTTATCGAATCAAACGTGATACATTCAAAATAACCACCACTATTGTTTTCACTCTCCTTGACATCGGCAGTTTGAGATGATGGAAGCGATAATAATAGTAAGTCCAACAAGAATGACATACACATGTGTACTGAAAAAACCTGTCTAATTTGAACCGCCGAGTCATATTTTAAACTTTACTTCAGCCAACAACTGATTTTTATTTTCCCTAGAGCGTTTTCTTTAGATTTGCTTATGGCGGCTATTCATCACAGCCTCTTCGTAATTTACGGCACAAAATAACTTTTTGTTAAATAAATTTTTCTGCCCCATTCATTGTGACTCTTTTATAGTCAAGAGTTTTTTAAACAATTAACTTTCGAATTAAAGATTGAGTCTAAGCCTGGTTTAATTTTTTAATAATGTTTCAAGTTACTCATTAGTTATAAAAAGTTGACTTCTGACCCGAGGAAAAGTTTTAGGTCAGCAGTTTAAAAAATTTTGTGAGTTTTTAGGTTTAAGATTTATGAAACTTATGCACAATTTTTCTGTCTCTTAAATTTTATTTATTTTAGATAAATGAGATACTGTTTTCATCCCCAAAATTTCTTAAAACATACCTTCGTAAATCAAGGCGCAGGATCCGTTTAAACGAAAGTGCATCCCTTAGCATATACAGTGATCGCACAGTAACAGAGCTGCAGTGGAATTCCCAATCGCGTCAACAACGATTTTCAATATCGTTAGTTAGCAAAAAATGTAATTTTCTATGAACGTGGCACGCACAATGACCTATAACGACAACGATTATTATCGTTAAATTTTTGGGAATTCCACTACAAGATGTGTTGGTAGAATTTGCAAAAAAAAAACTTAATTTTTAATATTTTTTATTTTATTTCTGTTCATAAACTTTCAAAATTCAAATAACTCAATTTTTTTAAATTTTTTGCAAAATATTTTCAGAAGGTGTTTATATTATAATTACCTAGCTGAAACCTGGCGCTTTGCTGCCACGCCCCCGTTTCCAAACGCCCATCAAATATAATCTTGCTTGTGTAAATTGTGGTCGAGTACTGAATTCCGTGACAGTGTGCGACCTTTAACTCAAAAGCTATTCAATTTCGCAAATTTCTGTTGCTTGGGAGGTACCACGCCCCCTTGTCCAACACCTGTAAATCAGTGGAACAGCACGTGTAAATTTTGTTTGAGTACCGAATTCGGAAGCTGTGTGACCTAATTCCAAAGCTAATCGGTATTGCACTTTGGTTCTGTATTAGAGTTCCATGCCTCATTATCCAATGCAAAAACCCTATTTTGAATGTGTTCAATAACTTCCTAAAGTTTCAAGAAAATCGGTAAAGACAAATAGGCAAAATTACCAAATTTTAGTCTTCTACAGTTTAAACCATCTGATATATAGCATTATAACTAATTTGTGGGCGATAAAAGTGGGCACAGATATAATGCGACCACACCCATTTCTTGGAAAGTTTTTAAAAGTAAAATATGAACTAAGCTACCAAATTTTAGTATTTAGATATATTTCGCCCATGCCCAATTTTTGTACGGTTGTCGACAGTAACCATTTGAACAAAATGACTACATTTCAGTTTTTTACAATCAAAACCGTCTGATATGTACCCTTTTTATTGGTTTGTTTGCTTCCTTGTCCAATCGAAACCAAACATCACAAGAACACTCTCAAAATGTGGCTTAAGTTTCCCTGAAATTTTCATAAAGATCGGTTCAGCGGTTTTTGAGTCTATACGTGATATACAAACATACCCACATCCATTTTCATACATTTTTATACATCGAAGTATCATTAAATTCTCCCTCAAACGTTATCTAATTATTATTTATTTAATTTTAAAAAATTTGGTGGTCATTTGAAGTAAAAATTCCACCAATTTCGTAAGTGGAAAGCCCCCTTACTGTTTAAGGAAAAAGCTTTATATGCAAAAAGTGTGTACCAAGTTTGAAATAAATACGCTTCGAAAATTGTCGCTGTCGGAGCTATAGTTTAGAGGAGAGGGGACTAATTAGTTAGCAGTTTTGCTCTTTTAACTTTAAATATTCTTCAGACTATATTCTTCAGATGTTTATCTATACGAAAAGACGAAAACAAGTCGATTTTTCAGAAGTGCTTTTACAACACTGATTTTATTTTTACAACAAAAACAATTTTTGAGTAATTTTTTGAGTAAAAAGTCAGTATTTTGGACTTTTTTTAAAAAAAAACCTAAAAAATATATACACTGACGAAACGGTACAATTTGAATTATTTTTGAGAAGTACTTTTATTGAAATTTAAAAAAAAAAATTGTATTATATATATTTATGAACAGAGGAGATAATTGCATCGAATGACCGAACTTTGATTTTCAATTAATTTTTTTCTCATTCTTAGGTAACGATGTCTTATGAAAAAGTCGTTGAACTAAGAATTTCTCCAATTTTGAAGATATGTGAATATTTTTGGTGTCAAAATAATAGGTATGCTCTAAAACTAAAGTGGCCAATATTTTTTAACAGTGAAGTACAGTATTCAAATAACTAAATTTACGTTAGTTAAAAAAGGCGTAAGAGGCGAGGTCAAAACAAAATATGTAAAAATAAAATCTATGATGCATAAAATATTTATACGAAGTTTGAGGAAAATCCGTCGAGCCGTTTAGAGTTGTATAAAGTTCATATTTGTACTACAGTGCCCTCTGCCGTTATGGATAGATCAAAATAGATAGAGCTTATAGATTTATTGTATCTTAAAAGCCCTAAAAACAAATTTTCGTTGTAATCATAGGAGCGGCTTAGGAGTTTTTGATGTTTTGTAAAAGATTTTTACTGCATTTTTATTGATTTGTGGGCGGTGAAAGGGGGTGTGGCAAATTTTTTCTACCTAAGCTGTCTCATCTTCGACACAAATCGACTGCTAAATTTTCATATTAATTAAGTTTATACTTGGTGCACTTTGCTTCACTCCTCGCTCATCCCATAAAAAAGGATCGTAAACATAGTGCGACCACGCAGTACAGCTGCCGAAAGTAATCATATGAACTAAACAACTAAATCTTAGCCTTATACGACCAAAACTGTTTTAAATATAAAAGGGGGCGTGAAAACCCATTTTGAGTACAGTTGCCAGCAGTAACTATACAAACTTAATTACCAAATTTTAGTCTAATACGACAAAAACCGTCTTAAATATAGAACTTTTGCATATAGTGGGCGTGAAAATTAGGCGTGGCAAATCTTACTTAGCACGGGTGTGGCAACTTTCGTTTTTATTATTTGAGATATAAACTTTGATAACAGATGTTGGTGGCCAAAGGTGTTACCGTTCATGAGATCTTAAAAGACACTGCACAAACGATTTTGTGTGTAAAGAAGGCGTGGTAAAAGAAGGCGTGGCAACATTTGTATATATAGTGACCACCACTTGGTCTCATTGCACATATAAACCAAGTTTCAATTTAAAAATATGCACAACTCAGGAATTATAATGATTTCTAAAAAGTAAGCGTAGTAATAGTTCGACCACGTCAATTTTTACAACCGAATGTTTTTATTAATTTGTGGGCGGTTAGGGAGTGTGGCAATTTTTATTTGTATATTTTTTGAGATATGGGCTTTGGCAACAAATGTTGTAAATTTAATGCCTTTAGGTGTTACGTTCCTGAGATCTTAACGGACACGAACGATTTGTATGGGAGTATATCGGAAAATTTTTATTTTTTATATCGGAACCACTATACCGATTTCGTGCTAACTTAACATAAACCACCTACGGACCATACTCAACGTACCCTGAAATTTTGGTTTAAATCGGTAGACCCATTTTTTCAGTTAGTGGCGACATCAAAATGTTTACTTCTGTTTATATATAAGATTTCTTAGTTTTAATATGTAAAAATTTTAGAAATTCTGGCCATGAATGTAAACACTCAAACACTTTCTAACGATATCTTGAATGTGAGGATCGTATTAGAAATAATGCAGCTATTTAAATTTTAGTGAAAATAAATTAAAAAAATTCAAAAAAGGCACGAAAACATTATCTTTAATGCTATTGGAAAACTGTAAAATTTTTGTAAAGAAGATTAACCTAATATTAATGTTTCATAGTTCAAGTCTTGCTTGATTTTGCTTGAAATTTTAAAAGCTTACCGAAAGTTGAAAAATTCAGTAAGAATAAGGTTTCTGGATTTCAGTTACTGTGCTCAAAAGACAAATGAATTTAAAATTGAAATAATGATTGTTGCTATATAATATCCTAATTTTCCTAAAAAAGAAAACCGTTACTGGAAATCTTCAAGTATTTGTTTACAGGATAGTTTCAAATTTTAAAAATGTTTTAAATAAAGCACAGAGAATAAAAAAGTTTAAACCTCCGGTTCTTTTATCTCAGAAAATATCAAAAATGTGGAAAAACTGTGTTATCATTATTTCACCACCTCGAAATCTTGTGGTTTTGCGAGATTTCGTGAAATTAACACGAAAATTTAGTTGTTTTCCCATACTTTGAAGATAAGTTGAAGATTTTAGAATTTTGTGATTTTAAAAGAATCTCGTTCAAAACCACAACAAATAGGATTTGAAATCACTGAAATGTATATTCAGCACAATTAAGCATGTACGGAATTGTCATATTGACAGCTGGCATGGACATTGACAAGGAAACTAAAAAGCGAAAATGCAAATAGAAGAAAAAATGGAGCTTACCTGGTGAGCAGATGCTTGTGGCTATTTAGGGTGAGAAAATAGATGAACTACAAGGCCACCAATAAACTTTACAACTGAGAAAATTCGATAATGGAGAAGTTTGTTGAGCATAACGATGAGTTGCAAATAAGATGAGTTAACATTTTTAGCTCTAATTAAAATTACTCGTATTGTTATTGAGGGTGGTTTTGGTCTTGGCTTTGGTTTTGGTGGAGGTGGGCTCGATTGTTGGTAGTTGCCAATAATGCAGCATTTCTTCTTTGAAGTATCGTATAATGTCTTAAACTTCAAAGGAAATACGTTGCTAAGTTAAAACACTTTGAAATCATTTGTCTCAAATCTCAAGATTTCGAGGTGGTGAAAACTTGATATTAACAAACTTGAAAAGCTCGTTAAATTCTTACTTAGAATCGTAAAAAAATATTTAGATTACATACTTTGCATTTGAGAGTTTTGAGTGCTCAAACGCTAAAATCTTACATTGTGTCTCTTATGCAGCACTGAATTTTTTAAAGATTTTTGCCCACTGTTTCGCTATTAACAGCGTTCCCATCTGGGACTTTTTGTACCTTGTATGTATGTCTTCCGTCTTTTTTCTTTTATGGTACTTCGCATAAAAGACTCCGAGCAGCCCAACTTTTTTGCCAATTTCCTCCCAGAAACTCTCGGATCTTTTTTGAAGGCAGCCACAATTTTTCTTGACCTTCTCTTGGTCGTTTGACCACTTCTTTTTTCTAGGACCTTTTTCCGGGCGATAGTCATATTTTTTTCCCAAAATTTTTTACAATACGAGAAACGGTATTTTCATTAGCTTTCACTGATTGTGATATATTTTAATTATGTTTTCTCGCAACTCCAATGCTCTTTCCTTTTTCGCTTATTTCTCTGGATTGTTATTAAATGACGGTGACATGTTATATTATCTGACATGAATTCCGAAGCTTTAAAAAAATATTTGGATTTTGCATCTTTCTGCAACAAATTGTGACAAAAAGTGTAATTGACAATTTCATTCGACACAGTCCTTCCTCTCATGGTCACCCAACCTCTCTTCTACCATTTTCATAAGATTTTTTGATAAAATTTCAGGCTTAACTTATTTTTTACACACAATAAAGTACATTTTTTTTTTTGCTATCAATATCAATTTAATTAATGAAATTTAAAAGTAGATTTAGAGAATTTATAGTATAAAGTAGATTTTACAACGTTTTGTAAAATTTTTTTATTTTAACCCTAGGATGTGCGACTGGGCTTTTCAAGGCCCTTTTTGACTTTGAGTAGTCGCCAAAATTTTTTTCTTGGCTTTGAGCGCCAAAATATTTTATGCAAACTACCGCTGATGTTTTCTTAACGTAACGAAACGATTTAGAAATAATTTGCATTTTATTCGTAGAACAAACTTGCCCTGTTAATATATCAAAGTCGCAAGTGTACCTACTGGGCCTCACGAGAACCGTCCGTTAAACTTATGGAGAATATATGGAAGCTGCTAAACAACATATGTTCAAACACGATCGATCTCGTTTGGCGATTTTATTACTCTGTATCTGCAAAGCTCTTGTGTGAGTGTGGTCAATTTAGCTTTTACTATATGAAAGCTCATTTCTTATGAGCCTTAGGTTAGATCTTGGAATGGAGTTTCCTTTTGGTGTTGGTTGAATAAACATTGTTTGTGTTGTATTTTTGATTTATATTTTATTGTATTATTTGAAATGACGGGAATAAGTAAAGAAGTATGGAAGGACCTTGACACTATTCTCAATAGACGTCTGCGATGTTGTTGGCTGCAGACACACCGGCAGCAGCTCACTAAGGACAGACTGGCCGCTTTTTTTGCGAGTGTAAATTTCGAGGATGAAAACGACGATCCGTTCGGAAGTGACGATAATGCCGATGAGGATTATATCCCGACTTATTTTGAAGAAGTGCTCCACATAGAGACGAATGTTGAGGTAGACAGCGACAATGAAGAAGAGGTGGTTGCTGTGAATGATTCACAATTGCTCGTTGATGAGATTTTTGCATCCGAAGCTGGTGTTGATTGAATGAAAAATCCACCGGCCAGATACTGCTCGCATGCACACAATGCTCCAGTTGTTGGCAAATGTGGCCCTTCCCCAGCTATGCAGCAATCTTTAGCCAGTCCAATTTACATATTCAGATAATTTCTTACTCCGGAGATGGTTGATCTTATTGTTCGCGAAACAAATCGCAAAGCAGCAGGCATCATACGCGATTGGAATACAGCCCATCCTGAATCGACTGCAAGAATTTAGACAGAAACAAACGAGAATGAAATGTACGCGTTCTTCGGACTATTATTATTTGCTGGTATGTTCAATTGTAATACACAGCCAGCTAAAGAACTTTGGAAACCGTATCACCACGATGCCCTTAAACCGCTTCAAGCTGCTCTTACGCTATATTCGGTTCGACAACGGAAACACGCGACCGGATCGGGCGGCACTGAGTAAATCTGCAGCCATAGACGACCTTTGGATAATACTAAACAACAATTTGGAGCGCGCATATGTGCCATCAGAAAATCTCACAGTTGACGAACAATTGTCTCCATACCGAGGCCGCACGCGCTTTACTCAGTATATCCCTTCAAAGCCGGCTAAATATGGAATTAAGATATGGTGGATCTGTGCTTCGAAATCCAACTTTCCACTGAAGGGTGAGATATACACTGGCAAATTGGAAAACGAAATGCGAGATGTGCAGCAGTGTAAGCACAGGTGTTATCTTTAGCAGGAAAATTTTACGGATCTGGGCGTACAGTTTATTGCGACTATTTCTTCACTTCGTTGGCCTTGGCTAAATAGCTGCGTTCATTGAAACTCGCAATTGTGGGATTTGTCAGCTCCAACAAACGATTTGCGCCGGAGAGTTAAAAAAGTCGAAGAATCATCAGCTGGAGGAGACATTGTTTGGCTATTATAATGAGCAAGTTTCATTGTGCTCATATGTACCACAAAAAAAAAAAACAAAGCCGTCATTTTACTGTCAACCGAGCATTATGCATTCAACGTCGACAATGCCAACAGAAATAAGTATTATCAAATTCTAGACTATAACGAAAATAAAGCAGGTGTTGATACTATGGACCAGATGCTCAGTGGTTACTCTTGCAAGCGTGGCACAAACCGTTGGCCACTAGCCATGTTTTATAACATAATTGATATTGCCGGCTTGGCATCATTTATTATTCATTATTCATTCCAACCACCTCGCAAAACGGATAAACGTGAATTCCTTACGATTTTGACATCCCGGTTGGTAACTCATAACATAGAAAATAGGTCAATGAATATTCAGCTATGGCAAAATTCAATGTTTAGGTAAGTAATTATAAAAAATATATTTTATGCATTCCTAGTTTTGCCTTTATTACTTCAGGCACCATCGCATTACCCTGAACTATACCCAGCACCAAGCACATCCGCACGACTAGCAAAGAAGGAACGGAAGGACTGTGCGTGGTGTAATGCTCAGCACGACATAAAGCGACGCAAAACGTTCTTGACGTGTAAAAAATGCAAAAAATTCATGTGCCATGAACACGGCACCACACAGAAAAATTATCTGTACCATAACTGTGCTGCTGAAGAGTTATAAATTCAGCACAAAATAGATCAGCAATCGTTGCCTCATTTTTACTTTTTACTAATTTGTGTTTAAATCATTTCAAATCTAATTTATGCAAGACAAAATAGTGTTTTGACTTTTTAAGGCATCCCAACCCCCACCCCTTAATAGACCATCTAATAATAACAGCTACGCACAGCTAAAGTATCTAACAACACTTCTTAATAATAGCAGCTAGTTTTGAGGCCCATGATTTATGGGCCTCGCGAGGCTCAGAAGGGGCACTTACCGCCTCCCAGGTAGTCGCACATCCTAGGGTTTAGTAGATTAAACATTGTATAACCAGTGAAATAAGTATTGTTCTATCGTAAAACATATCTCATTTTGTCTTTGAAAAATACAGTACATCTTTTGCACCAAATACGTCAGTTAAGACCGATTTTTCATGCGGACATATAATTTACATCAATATACATAAATACTGGATCAGTTCAGTATCAGGTTATTTGATGCTTTTCTCTCTGCTGTATGTGTACCTGTTGCTTTGTTTGTATATCTCCAATCGTGCTCGTGTTAGCATCTCGTCATGAATTTCAGTTAATTTCCCTGGAGCCTTTGTTGGCTTGTTGCTATATCGTTGTGGATGTGCATCGTGTCCGTGTTTTCATGCAACCTGAACCCGCATATACATGAATGTGCTGTATCGCGGCGTTGCGTGGTGTTGACATGTTAAATTTTCCGATGATGCTCCACTTTTGCCAAGAATATTTATGTGTTTTTGTGCTTTATGTTGTGTTGTTTTGTGTAGTTGAAATTGTTGTAGGCAACATTCGATGGAATTTGAAATGACACGTGTTTTACTTACATAAACCACAACACATACATACACGTATGTAAAAACATAAAGAGCAAAATTCTTCCCTAAAAAACATAAGAAGAAGCAAAATAATTTTCTTTAAATTATTTTTAATCCTTTGGCTGTCCACTCAGACTTCGTCCACCAGCACTTAAATTAAATACCGATTTTATGTATCCCCTTAAGGATTTACTTAAGAAAATCTTGAAACTTTTTCCGGGATCATTACATGTTGGCAAAACATCAGCAAAGCATTATCCTATTAACGCATTGTAAATGAACCCAGCTTCCCTGCCTGCCTACAATTCCAAGCCACGACGAACCAAAGCAACCAGTGTTGCCGCACATAAATCTAAAAAAAGTTTTTTCCATTGCCAAAAGAATTTTCCCAACGCTGTCATAATCCAGATAGTCTACAAGTTGGGGATGGAAGACAAGGAGAAAGATATATACGTACATAAATATAGTGAGTGAAAGATAGACATACTTGGAGTGCGTTAAGTTTCTAATGTACGTCGCAGGGGGCAATAATTTTGTTATGTTTTCGGGGTTGGGGTTGGATTTTATCACGCTATGAGGCTTAGGCCATATAAATTTCAGCAATAAAATTAAATATATACTAGTAGAATAACATTTAAAGGCATTCAAATAGGAATTGCTTTGTTATCATTTTCATCATGGCACAATAAAGCGATTATCAAAATATATACTTACACTGGCCGTGGAAGAAATTTTTCAATTTTAGTAAATTAAGTTCGTTTTTCAAGACGTTGTGGGTGGTTCTTTTATAGTATACTTTTTGCCAAATTAACTGCGAATTTGAGAAGCAGCCTAGAGTCCTCCTCAGCACTTTAAATCAGATGAATAGCGGCTAGTTCTATGATATCTAAAAGAAATAAATATGAACATATTATTAAAAAGTTGTTTTATTGATGCGAATAAATACAAAACTGTTTATTTGAATGCACAAGAATATAAATATTTATAGCATAGTAGGATATCTATAATTTTAATATTGTAACAACATAGAGTGCGCACCAAGTTTAAGCAACCAAACGTACACAAACTATTTGGTTGCACTGTATTTATGTTTGTTTATATTCACCACGCACAATGACCCGTGGTTATATATTTGATTTACAAGACGCTTTTTCGCACTAAGCTAATGTTCTATGTATTTCACTCGCGCACTTTTAATGTTTATATATTTTGTTATATTTATTTTGTATTACGCACTTACACATTAAGTTTATATTTATTATTCACTCACGCACTTTTTATGTTAAAATTATGCACTTTTTCAAAATACCGTTTTTTGTCTTTATAAGCATCAAGAATTTGAAAATAAAGATTATTAGTTCCTCGAGCTTTAAATCAGCTTGATCTTTTATTTTCTAAGCCTAAGTGCATTTTCATGCCGGCTGTTTTTAAAGGAAAAAATATAAAAACTTAGAGCCAGTGGCGTTATTAAGCGCCGGCAAAATTTTTGAGGCAGGTCCTTTTAATTAAAAACAAAAATTTCAAAATAAAACTTTACATGGCGATCCTGCCAAACACGGACCCAAATTTGATTCGTACGCAAGAAGAAATTTTGCCGACGGCAAAACAACACATACAGCAAGAATACGTACCAGATGGTGATGACGTAAAAGCACCAAAATCATGGAGTACAACAACTCTATTTGAACAACACGCAGAGGAATTCATGAGCACCTACAGGACATGGTTGCTGGGCGTAGAAGAGGAGCAACAAAGGGAACTGGAGCAGCCGATTAATAAACAACAACAACAATAAACAAAAATTTATTTTTATCATTAATTTTATAAAAACAAACTTATAAAACAAAATTATAAAGAAACACTGAAGAACTAATAACCCTTTCTTAATTTATTTTTCAAGTAATGTTAATTAACAAATAAACAATGAAGTAAATCCATATTTTTTTAAATTTATTATTAAATTTTTGTACACAAAATAACACACGAAACTTGCATCTTTTCACTTCAATAACAACTTGTTGCGCTTATTATTACAAATTTTTTTTTCTCTTACACACAAACACTTGGCAAATAGTTAAGATAAACAAAATTTTTGCGAACAACAACATTTCTTTCTTTTGCATATATTTTTTTTTATGCTTTGTTGCTCAAAACACTACACTTAAAATTGAATTAAATGCATACATTTAGCGAATATATGCTAAACGAAAACTACGCGCACGGATTATAACATCTTTGCTACATTTTGTTAAAATTACCTTTTCTTTGAATATTGAATCGCGACCGACACTTATAATAAAAAATTTTTTTTTCACTACGCGAAAACTACTCGACCGCCATTATATTTTTCATTCATTAAACTGAAACGTCAGTTTTACTTTCTTTTTATACTCATATTCGCAATTAATCATTGCAGACACATGTTTAAATGTTGGCATGCATGATTTATTGGCACTATGAATCACAGGGTGATTCAAGTGAAATAAAAAAAAAATTAAAATTTTAATGTTTTGATGTCATGACATAAATTTATGGACATTATTAAAGAATACATAATATTTCTTGAAAAATTAAAGAAAAATTTCAGAAAAAGTAAAAATCGAACTTATACTGAAGAATATAAAAAGGCTAAATTGCAAAAAATTGAAAATTTGAAAAACGAAATAGTCAAATATGAAACTTTAGAAGATTGCAAACATTTTATTGTAGAATTTAATAAAATTTATTATGAATTACATGAATTCATAAAAAATTTAATAACACGAAAAGAAGATAAAATAAACTTGGATTTATCATCGGTTTGGGAGGAAGAAACTAATTTGCCAAAAATGTCAAGTTTTGACATAAATGTAGTAGGTAAAAACCTACCAGTTTTTAAAGGAGTTTATGAAGAATTAGATG
The DNA here is from genome assembly GCA_963920525.1 of Dichetophora obliterata. Classification (NCBI taxonomy): domain Eukaryota; kingdom Metazoa; phylum Arthropoda; class Insecta; order Diptera; family Sciomyzidae; genus Dichetophora; species Dichetophora obliterata. The sequence continues at coordinate 166,839,979 of OY986436.1, read as the reverse complement.
ATTTTATAGTGAAAGCAGAATTGCTTCATGATTTAATAAAAGATGAAGATAAGGCCATTTTTATAAAGTATGTATACAATTTTAAATTAACAACCCAAGTGAGAAGTATACTTGGACGTTTGAACAGACCTTCGACATTAATTGAATTAAAATCTTTATTGGTGAAATCTTATCCCAATCCAAAAACAGTACAGCAAATGCTAAATGAATTTAGTTCTATATCACAGAATAATCTAACAATTTCCGAATACAGAGAAAAAATAACAGAATTATCAGAGCAATTAAGCAATTTAGAGCTACAAAGCTTAGAGAAACCCAGTCAAGAGACAAAAGATGCAATATTTAAGGTCAACGAAAGTATGGCACTTAATATTTTTTCAAAAGGTGTCAGGACAGAATATAAAACTATTTTACAGGCGAATCCGCCAAAAACTTTTAATGAAGCAACTGAAAGATGCTTGAATATTGAGCAAAATCTTTCAACAGATAGAAATAATATTTTACATATACAGAACAGAAATAATTCAAGAAACTATAATGAGCAAAATAATAGATTTAATCAAAACTTCAGAAATTACAATAATCAACATTTTTCCAACAGAAATAATAACAATTATAGAAATAATACATTTCAAAAAAGGAATCAAAATTTTTCAAATAATAATTACAGAAACAATAATAATTTTCAAAACAACAATCAAAATACCATTTACAGAAATAATAACAATTACAGAAGCAACAATTTTCAAAATAACAATAATTTTTACCGTGAAAACAGAAATAATAATAATAATTTTATAAACAATAATAACAATTTCAATAGAAATACAAATTTTACAAACAACAACAATGCGCAGGGAAACGGATATGGCCGGGTAGCAGGAATTGTTACCCACAGAGGCCAAAACTGATCCTACAACTTACTAAAAATTTAACCAATTTTATTATATTAAAGTGCAAAAATACAAATGAGAATCTGAAATTCCTAATAGACACGGGAGCAGATATTTCTATCTGCAAGAAAAGAAGCGTGAATAAAATAGAAACAAGAAATATTTCAACAATAACTGGTATAACAAATGAAAGTATAGAGTGCATAGGCACATCATATTTAAATTTTTTAATTGAAACGGAGGAAATAACACACAATTTCCACATAGTAGAAAATGAATTTCCAATATTAACAGATGGCATAATAGGGCGTGACATGTTGAGAAAGTACATGTCTAAAATAGATTTTGAAACTTACACGGTAACATTTTTAATAAATGAAAAAGAACTAACTTTACCAATAATTTTAAATTATAAAAACTTTACAGTACCTGCTCGATCAGAAGCAGTGATCCCCATAAATATTAGGGTTAATGAAGATAGTTTAATCCTTAACAAAGAAATAAATAATGGAGTCTTCATTGCAAATAGCATAATACCTGCAAATGGCGTAGCACACGTGAAAGTTTTAAACACGACAGAAGAAGAAATAAATTTAGAGGATATAAACATAGAAACAAAACCATTAAAAAACTACAACATATTTACAAGCAAAGAAACTAATAAATTTAATGCACATAGATTACAAGAACTTTTAAAAACATTAGACATAGGATGCAACGAACCGGAGGCAGAAAAATCAATTATTGACATTTTAAAACAATTCCAAGATATATTCCACCTCCCCGGAGAACCATTGACCGTGAACAATTTTTACACGCAAGAAATTCATACTACTGATTCAACAGCGGTATACATAAAGAACTACAGACTCCCACAGACACAAATGACAGAGATCAACGAACAAGTAGACAAACTTTTAAAAGACAACATTATTGAACACTCAGTTAGCCCTTACAATTCGCCACTATTAGTTGTTCCAAAAAAATCAAATAATGATGAAAAAAAATGGAGATTAGTGGTCGATTTCAGGAAACTAAACGAAAAAATAGTTAACGACAAGTTTCCCCTTACAAAAATAGAAGACGTACTTGACAAATTAGGAAGAGCTAAATACTTTTCGACGTTGGACATGACTAGCTCCTTCCACCAAATACGATTACACGAAGACTCACGACAATTAACTGCCTTTTCAACAAATAACGGACATTACCAATTTAAACGCCTACCTTTTGGACTAAAAATATCGTCCAACAGCTTTCAGCGCATGCTAACAATAGCATTGAGTGGTTTAGATGCTGAAGCATTTCTATACGTAGACGATATTATTGTGTTTGGATGCAGTTTAGGGCATCACAATGAAAATTTAGCAAAAGTTTTTGAAAGGATGAGGAAATTTAATTTAAAACTAAATGCACACAAGTGCTCATTTTTGAAACCAGAGGTTGTTTATCTAGGACACCTCATAACTGCTAAGGGCATTAAAACTGACCCAGCAAAAAATAAAATCATTAAAAATTACCCTGTACCAAAAGACACAGATGAAGTCAGAAGATTTGTTGCTTTCTGCAATTATTATAGGAGGTTCATACCCAAGTTTGCAGAAATAGCTAAAGTTTTGAACTCACTACTAAAAAAAGATGTTAAATTTAATTGGACTGAAGATTGTCAAAATGCTTTTGAAACGTTAAAAACAAAATTATTAAACCCACCGATACTACAATACCCAAATTTTGAAAAACAATTTGTACTGACAACAGACGCCTCAAATTATGCGTTAGGTGCTGTTTTGTCACAAGGTGATATTGGTTTAGATCTACCAATATCATACGCGAGCAAGTCTCTAAACAAACACGATTTAAACAAACCGATAATAGAAAAAGAGTTATTGGCCATACATTGGGCCATAAATTTTTTCAGACCATACCTCTACGGTCGCAAATTTTTAGTAGTAACAGATCACAGACCTTTAGTGTCTCTGTTTTCCCATAGAAACCCGTCATCTAAGATGACACGTATTAGATTAGACTTATGCGATTACAATTTTGAAATTATATACAAGAAAGGCAGCATGAATACTAATGCTGACGCATTATCTCGTATAGTACTAAACAGCGATTCATTGCAGGCTATGATTCCGACAGAAACGGATGATAGGAAAATACTGGCTATAACACGAAGTATGGTTAGAAATAAACATACACAAAACACTAATTCAGACACAACAAGTGACATTACTAACAAGAAGTCTGATCAACTTTTTGCTTGGGAATGCACATCCAAATCAGATATAAACAAAATGATACAATTAAAATTCGTAATAGATAGAAATTACAAGGGAACCCAAATATATATAAATAATAGAGAAGTTATTGCAAGATGCAGCGATAATCCATCGATCACACAGCTGACTTTGGAGAAACTGTCTTCAAAAATGCAAAGGTTAAATATAAACGAGCTCGCGTTAAGTAAAAATGATAAAATATTTGAAACCATAAGAATGGATAAATTTAAAGAGATATTTAATAATTTACAAAGACAAAATAATGAAAATTTAAAAATTTTAATATACAATGAACCTACAAGAATAATTGATAAAGATATACAAAATAAATTAATTGAAGAATATCATAATTCGGCTCATGGAGGACACATGGGCATTAGAAAAACCAATTTAAAAATGAAACAAAAATACATTTGGAAAAACATGAACAAAATGATAAAGAAATATATATTAAATTGCGAACAATGTAAAATCAACAAACAAACCAGACATACAAAAGAGGAATTAACTTTGACAGACACACCAGGAACTAGTTTTGAAACAATATCAATAGATACTGTAGGGCCTTTGCGATTATCAAATAATTTACGTTATATATTAACTATGCAATGTGAGTTAACGAAATATGTCATTGCTTGTCCAATGGAGACCAAAGACGCAAAGACTGTAGCCAAATCCTTAATAGAAAATGTTATTTTAATCTATGGTCATTTTAAAGTTCTTAAATCAGATAGGGGTACTGAATTTACCAATGAATTGATGTCGGAAATCTGCAAACAGCTTAACATTAAACAAATATTTAGCACGCCTTATCATCATGAGACTTTAGGTTCAATAGAAAGAAACCACAGAGTATTGAACGAATTTTTATTAAATTTTTGCAAAGATGATGAATGGGACCATTGGATCCCATACTTCACATTTGCTTACAATACAACACCTCATGTTGACACTAATTACACTCCTTTTGAACTTATATTTGGCAAATTAGCAAACCTACCAAATGATAATCTAGATAATTCAAAATGTTACAACACAGATAATTATGCGCAAGAATTGAGAGTAAGATTAAAATACTCATTAGAAAAAACGAAAGAATTGATAAATATAGCAAAGATTAAACGAATTCAAAATAATGTCACATCTGCACCATTAAATATAAAAATTGGTGAAAAAGTAATGATAAAGAAAATAAATAGAAAGAAAAACCAACCACCATATCATGGTCCATATATTATAGTTGATAAAAATGGAGTAAATTCTAAAGTTGATGTAGATGGTAAAATCAAAGAATACCATAATAATTTATTAAAAAGATGGATTTAATTCAAATTTTTCAATTAAAGTAAAAAATTTATTAACTAAAACAATTGCATTGTATAAATTTCATAAACAAATTGAATTTGTATAATTTTTAATAACATATATCATATATCTATTTTGAAACCATTTCTGTAATAAAATATAAAATATAATCTGTTATAGTTAATAAGAATATTTCAAATGCATGAAACAAGTACTATATTTTAAGATTAAATAATATATTGGATTATAATAAGAAAATTTGAATTGTATAATTTTAAAAATTATTTTTCTTTTTTCAAATAATTTTTATCTTAAGGATGGGGGTGTAGTGCGCACCAAGTTTAAGCAACCAAACGTACACAAACTATTTGGTTGCACTGTATTTATGTTTGTTTATATTCACCACGCACAATGACCCGTGGTTATATATTTGATTTACAAGACGCTTTTTCGCACTAAGCTAATGTTCTATGTATTTCACTCGCGCACTTTTAATGTTTATATATTTTGTTATATTTATTTTGTATTACGCACTTACACATTAAGTTTATATTTATTATTCACTCACGCACTTTTTATGTTAAAATTATGCACTTTTTCAAAATACCGTTTTTTGTCTTTATAAGCATCAAGAATTTGAAAATAAAGATTATTAGTTCCTCGAGCTTTAAATCAGCTTGATCTTTTATTTTCTAAGCCTAAGTGCATTTTCATGCCGGCTGTTTTTAAAGGAAAAAATATAAAAACTTAGAGCCAGTGGCGTTATTAAGCGCCGGCAAAATTTTTGAGGCAGGTCCTTTTAATTAAAAACAAAAATTTCAAAATAAAACTTTACACCGAACATTATATCGATATCCTAATTATATCGATGTTGAATAAAATCGATATCAATGAACGATGGAACCTTCACCGGCTTACTTATCCGTAGGCTGCTTTTATGTGTTGCTTCTGCGCAACACTGAAAATTTAAAGTTTAATATGTTGACTTTATATGATTTAAATACAAATTCTAAATGTTTGATAGTTCAAATCAAACTTGATTTTAAATACGAATTCTAGTTGTTTGATAGTTTAAAATCGTTTATCTATCGATTTCGTTTACTATCAAACAACTAGAATTTGTATTTAAAATCAAGTATGATTTAAACTATCAAACATTTAGAATTTGTATTTAAATCATATAAAGTCAACATAATAAATAACAAGGTCATTAAGAAAAAACTTTAATTTAAAGTTTAATTTTAACAGTTCCATTCGACAATTTGACATTTTCTATCAGGAACGTACTCACAAGCAGCGGTTTTAAAATTGTATCTCAACAAAAACAATGGAACTACAAAACAACGAATATTTTTGTGCGATTAGTAATTATTTTTTACGACTTTCGACTTAGATTAACAAAAAAAGAATACATCAATCAACTCAATTCGACATTGGTGATGATGCACCACACCCCGCGACTACCTAACGTGGTTTTAGTTAGTTCGAGCATGGTCGTAGTTTTCTACAAGACAACTTTCGTGAAGGTCGTTCAAGGAAGCAGATGGGCATGCGATATACTGTAAGATAGAACCATCCTTGGGCATTATTGGGGCCAGCATACATACGATTTTACTTGAGAATTTGCGTCAGGAAGATTTGTTGCTGGAAGCGTCATTATTTGACGGTTGTTCAAAAAAAGGTACAACCGAAGTGGTTAAAAACTCGTTGTAATAGAAATAACTCATGGATCTACAAAGCAGCAAAACACTGTTTAGGTCTCTTAACACTAAAAAGACGGGAAAATCGACATACCTTAAAAGTCGGATAGGAGTCATTTGACCTAACCAAAATGTATTTATAAAGGTGGAAGAAGTAGGTGACGTCTATCAAATCGGTACCGTAGCAATGTCAAAATGTATGTGTAGTGCTGTCACTTTCTATTATTTTGCTTTGAGTGAGACAAACATATTAAGACCAGCGATGTGCGGCGTAGAGAACATGATGTCGACAATACTATTGTCGACGGTGTCAATTGCAATTGCTTCTAGCGACGTGTAGATAACTAATGTAAGAGGCTGCATGTTTATTGTGATATTTAATTAAATTGAGTCCAAGTACGGAGTATTCCTTATTTTTACGCCTTCAGGGCATGGTTTTTGTTTGTTTAATTGTAAAATTTGTTAGTTTGTGTTAATTAAACGAATTTTCAAAAGAATTTAGGAATCAGCATAATCTAAATAGAACTTGCATTTTCGCAGTGTTGCATTTTGTTGACATTGTTTACACAATTCTCGACATTGTCTACATTGTCGACACTTTCTACATTATCGACACCAAAATGTCGACAATTAAAGACGACGCGTCGAGGAACATCACTGATTGAGACGAAGTTTTGAAGTCGGGAAAGGGGATAAAGCTACGAAACATCACAAGCAGCCAAATTGTATATGTTTTTGAGTATTAAAACTTAGCAATGCTGTTTGATGACCTTGTTTTTGAAGTGGAACTTCTCAGGCGGCGATTTGATAGAGGGTAAAATTTTTCTAGTCTCGTCACGAAAAATTATCGTCATGAAAAACATTTTGAGTCTCGGCACGTTTTTGTGTAGTACACGAGCAATGATACAAGAAGAGAATATAATATTAAAATTATTTCTTTGTACGCAGTGAGAATTGAGGAGGTAGGCGCAATAAAAGCACTAGGAAAGACGACAAGATTCCATTATAAGGGCGAGAGGATCCCTGTCTGCGGAATCCCACTGCGAGCTTCCATTTCCATGGATTTGGTGTCCCAATCAGCTTGAACCCTTCTGCAGCTTAGCAACTGGTCTAACTATAGGTTTATAGCTGGTAGTGCCTCTATTGCACGTAGTCCACTTAGGTGGTAGAGGGCTTTTTCTATGGTTAAGGAGTGTAGTTTCGTTTCAACCAATTTCCCGTGTTAGCGTGTTGGTTGGTTGATAGCTGGATTGCATCATTCCTTAGGTGGAGGCCAATCATATTTTCGAAGGTTTTGAGTACAAAGGAGGTTAGACTCATTGGCCTGCAGTCCTCTGGATACAGATGACTACTGCTCTTACCTGCTTTCGGTAAGCCACAGGTACGTAGTTTAGTCTGATAAATCCGTTAAATATATTCTCCAGCCATGGGACGACTCATGCCGCCGTTTGCAGCATGGCAGGAATTTTACCGTCTGGTTCCGAAGATTTGTATCCCGAGAATGAGATCAAAGCCTATACCGTCCGTCGTTATAAGGTCGTGTGGGACCTGTAGCGGTAATGTTTGGGGCTTCAGCAAAGCCAGGAAAATGTGATTTTAAAAGCACCTCGAGAGATTCCTGCCTGCTCTTTGTCCACTGACCATTGACTTTGCGTAGCTGCCTCTGAATGGAAAGGCTGCTTTGAAAGTAAAGGGTGATCCAATACGAGGTATCTTTATCAACTGGGTTATTTTGACAGCTTTTATATGTCAAATGGTTTGTCCATATGACGTTTGTGTTCAGTATTCAATACGACTCAATTATGAATAGACGTACTCCTGAACAACATTTATTTATTGTGGAAACTTACTACCAAAATCAGTCATCAGTTAGAGAATGTTATAGAGTTCTTCAACATCATTTTGGTGGTTATGAGCGTCCAACTGAGGTATTCGTAACACCATCACCAAATTTCGAACCGATTTTACACTATTCATTATTCAACCAGAGTGCATAGACCCCGTAATTTTGGGAATATTGCTGCAGTAGCATAGAGTGTACTTGAAAACCGTGAACAATCGATTCGTCGCCGATCTCATGATTTGGGCATCTGTTATGAATCATTGTGGCTTATATTAAGGCGTGATCTTGGTCTGAAGGCCTATAAAATACAGCTCGTACAAGAACTGAAGCCGGCTGATCTTGGTGTAGGTTTTAATTTCGGTCTTGTGGGAATTACAGCAACTTCGAAGAAATTCGTTTTTTATCGAAAAATTGTGTTCAGCGACGAAGCTCATTTCTGGTTGAACGGCTACTACGTTAACAAGCAAAATTGCCGTATTTGGGTCGATAAAGAACCAGAAGCAATCCAAGAGCTTCTAATGTATCCCAATAAATGAACTGTTTGGTGTGGTTTATGGGCAGGAGGCATCATCGGACAATGGTGCTTGCTACAGAGCAATGATCAATGAATTTTTGTTGCCAAAAATTCGAGATATTGGCTTAGCCGACCTCTGGTTTCAACAGGATGGCGCAGCATGGCACACAGCTGGAGAAACAATCGCTTTATTGAGGGAAACGTTCGATGAAAACATCATCTCAAGAAATGGTCCTGTTAATTGGCCACTAAGATCATGTGATTCAACGCCATTGGATTACTTTCTTTGGGGATATGTCAAATCACTTGTTTATGTCGACAAACCCGAAACTATTGACGCTTTGGAAACCAACTAACTCGTATTATTCAAGGAATACCGGACGATATGCTCGAAAGAGTTTTCGAAAATTGGACCCACAGAAGGGATCATTTAAGAACTACTCGTTCGACACATTTGAACGAAATAATTTTTAAACATTGAGTTGTAGAAACTGAACTTTTATTCCAATTAAAGATTTGCATCAATACATTGATTTTTATGTATTTTATTTTTATTAATGAAAACAAAGTAGGAAGCTCTTATTGGATCAGCCTTTAGCTTCCTGAGCCTTGCTGTTTTCGTAGTTTTTTTATGCTTGGGCAGAAGTTTTTCCAGGAGTTTTTTTTGCTCTGCACGCGTTTAAAAACATGAAAAAATTGTATTGTAACATTTATCTGACTGCTACGATATAATAAACTTCTATACAATTGAAGGTCTTTATACAATGAGGTGAAAAGCAATATGATCGAAAAACAGATGAGTCGTTGGACACACGAAAAAAGCAAAGCTTTTCGCAGTTTCATAGATTTGATAATTTTTATTTTTTTGTATAATAAAATTATTTTTAAACTGAAAAATTTAATATGACAAAAAGTTAACTAAAAAGCCCATTATAATCACACAAGTAAATTTTACTGCATTTCATTCTTTTATTTTATTATATACAACATTCATGGGAAAAAAAATTGAAAAATTAAATATTACATGTTTTTGTGAAATAAAAACGTGAGATTTTTCTTTAACTTCTTTGTTTTATGCAAGAGGGGCACATCTCCCGTTGCCTTTTTTTACAGGTTTTGAACAATAATAGATTTTTTTAAATTTACAAATTGGAATGACAATCTATGAGTTACGATAAATATTAAAACCGTTTATTGTATACTCCCGTGCTAAGGCAGACTACTGTATTTGAAAAAAAAAAAATAAAAATTGAGTAAAGTATCCCAATCTACCAATGCGATGGCACCCTATAATCCTGCATCAAAAATTGGCCACATTTTCCAATTTAAGTACCATTTTCCATCATTTGAACTACCGTATTTGAAAAAAAAACAGCTCTGACCTAAGGCAAATATCTCTCACAGATACGGATATTTGTTGTTGTATGGTCACCAAAAACACATAAATGACTCCAAAGTTGCAAAAAATATTACAATGAAGCCATGTTAAGTTATTACCAGGTAAAGGTTAGTGTTTCCACTGGTGAATCAGGTGATCTTGGTCCAAAAGATTCCTTTGTGACTAAGATTTCGTTGGCACTATTATAGGTTTTGTGTTATTTGAACTTATATGGTTTTATGAGTTCATCAGACAAAAAAAAGGAGCGTATGTGTTTCCAAGCTTTACGTGAAGGATTTTTGATGTTTTTGCGTCATTGAATTTTTTTTTTAAAATGACGCAAATGACGCCTCGACTTGTAAAAAACAGATTTTGAAAGCTAAATAAAAAAAAATGCTATTAAAAGTATGTGAAAATTTGGTGTTACAATAATGGTAATGCAAATGTTCCTGGAATTGAGCTCTATGTGCACGAAAAATCTGAAATTTTTACTGTGACATAACCAAAAAATCTTTCATTGAACGCGTAATCAAAATAAGTTATAATTGATGGTAGAGATGGGTGCGTGACACGGCGCACAGTGGTTTAATCCCATACAAAGTTTGGAAAAAAATATCGTCGTCGTCGTAGATTGATGAAATTTTTTAAATAAGTTCAAATTACCTCTATTAGAAGATATTAAAATTTATTTAAAATCTACCTACAATGTAACACCTACCTCCCATATAACACAAAATTTTAAAACACTTTATTTTTTTCGTATTCAAGTTATATTAAAACAACTCAATCAAGAATCAGAAATATGTATATAGATTAAAACAAAATGTTTGCCACCAATACTTCTTATACAATATTATTATAGCATTAAGAAGAAGTAGTCGTATACCAATAAAGTATTGTATTTAAATTGAAATGAACTATATAAGATCACTTACGAAACATTTTCCAAATCCGCACACAACCACGCCTACCTCCGATACAACACAAAATTTTAAAACGCTATTAATTTACATACGTACATATATATTTTTTTTCGTATTGAAGTAATTTCAAAACAACTCACTCAAGAATATATATGTAGTACAATACAATAAAATACAAGTACAATAGCGAGTGCAAATATTAAATAAGGATCATACATTCGGTCGTCAACTGGCGTTTTCTTTAAATGTGTACATTTATATTTCAGTTTCTTGAGTGAGCTGTTTTAATAAAACTTCAATTCGAAAGCAATTATTGCGTTTTAAAATTTTATGGCATGCAAAATGTCTTATTAAACTACATGAATTTATTAAACTACATGTTATTTATCACTTCTGGCAAGATTATTGTAACTTACCTATACTCTCGTCCTTGTCCGAATATTTCGAAGTTTTATCGAAGCATAAAAATTAATTTTTATTTTTTAGAAAAAACAAGTTTTATTCCGAAGCAAAAAACAAAACATTAAAATAAGTATTATTTTCTGAGTAAATGGGTGGTATTCAGTTTTATTTATTAACGAAAACACATAATTTTAAAATAAGTGTTGTTATGTGATAAAAAAAACATTAACAATAAGTTTAATTTTTAAGAGAAAAAAATTAAAGTAGGGTAAATTAATTTGTAAGTTAAGAAATAAAATTAAGAGTAAAAGTAGTTTTATTTTTAAGCGAAACAATACAAAATACTCTGTCTTTAATCTATAAGAAAGTAATCAGTTTCCATTTAAAAAGATGTTAAGGAAAATGCTCTTGTCGAGAACTAACTTCCCACTGGTCAGAGACAACCAACACACCTTATTCGATATACTCGTAATACAACCTTATAAGTTTTAAATATACACTAAACTTAGCAATTTACTAATATAAAAATTTGATACAGAAAGATGCCATAGTTATTTTTCTCAGACCTATAGTAAAACTATGTGAGACAGATTTTTAAAGAGTATGATCTATTTTATGGTCCATTAAAAATTTTTTTGATAAAGGACCAAGGCCCGCGCTAAGTGGGTTTCGGGGTTCAACCCTCCCCCCCCCAGAAGATCGAAATTTTCATAAAAATTAATGCATTTAAATAATTATTTCATTGAATCGCTTTAAAATGTTCTAAAAAATATAACAAATAACATACTGAAGTTGCGTTTACATGTAAAAGTCTTTGTTATGAGCTAAATAGTGTAAAAAAAAATTGTGAAAACCATGCAAAGTGGTTTATTGGATCAAACGTGATACATTCAAAATTGCTATCACTATTGTTTTTGCTACCCTTGCCATCGGCAGTTGTAGATGATTGTAGTGATAATAACAGTGAAGCCAACAAGAATGACATACATATCGTCGTTGGGCGTACAATACCGCGTATTGTATACAATATTTGCTAATATATATATGCTATATATATATATAATATATAGAAGTCGAGGCAGCTTAATATATTTGCTAATATATATATGCTATATATATATATATATATTAGCAAATATATTAAGCTGCCTCGACTTCTATTAGAAAAAATTTTATTTATACCCCTCTAAAAATTAACCTTGGTCTATTTTATAACGATTCCCAAAACATTTTGTCTGTTACGATAGCCGCCAGTGAGCTAAAATATATATATATATTAGACCGCCCGAAAATGCAAAAGTGTTTTTTTTCTTCGCTCCCCAGGATTTTTCTGGTAGGTAGGGTATAAAAAATAAGCTCCATTAAAAAATTTGACCTTGTTAGTTGATACTGTCCACCCGGTTTTGATTTTACGTCCTAAAATGGACCCTAAAGTGGTATACAAAGTAATCGACCTATAACTTTGAAAATAACAGGTTTAGGAGATCGGTTACTTATACCATATTTGTAGAGAATCATATAATACACCTTTTTGTAGCAGATTTCATCGATGTCCGTTTGACCATTTAAGCAGAGGTGGGCAATTTTTATGAAAATTTGTGAAATTGAATTTTTAAAACATCCATAACTTTTTTGTGAATGCAGATATTTTTATATGCAAACTGTCAATTGATAGAGTATTAAATGAAGTTTAAACTGTATAAAAATGTTACATTATTTTCTTCCCTTAAATAGGCAAGAAATTGCAAAAAAAATAATGAGTAAAAAAAATATAAAAATTTTATTAAGAACAGCGCATATTTATTTGAAGTTATTTATTACCAAATACATAGAAAAGAAAAAACACACTCTACTATAGTAAAAAAATTAAATTAATAATTCAAAAAAATTAAGAGACATAAAATAAAATTAATTAAGTTTTGTTTTGTTAAGGTAATTAACGAACATAGAGAAACTTTCTGATGGCAATGCTTCAAAATGTTCCTCCATTGTTTGCATAAGTAATTGCTTCTGATCTTCTTGGTGTGTTAAAATTGCATTAAATCGTGTAATTAAACTATTCCACGCTCAGCAATATCGTTTACTACAAGTAAACTTTTGACAATTTTGCTAGCAGCAACATAATCTTCGCTTTCACTCCATGTGACTGGATCGTCTTTTAAAAAGCTTTTATTAACTCCAGTGATATCTTGGTTTAATATAGTTTCAAAAAATAAATAAGTGTTATTACTAACGAAGTCACATAATTCAGCACTCATGATCTCGTTGACTGGCAAGTTAATCCGTTTTGGATTTTCTGGGTGACCCTCTTTATTAAAGTTCAGTATCATTCTTCTTTTTATATTGATTTCAACTTCGTCGTCAAATAACGCAAGCGCGATGTTTGCTTCACTTAAATACCAAAGATGGTTTCGAAACTTATTTTGTACTGCAGTTGCCACTATATCATCTATGGATTTATATCTCTCGAGATCTTTCAAAAGTTGCAAATCATTGGCTGGTGCTTTTTGTGCCAATTGACATAGAAACCAATTTTTTATATAGATTGAAACTACGAAAACATTGAATCGCAGAATATTTTTCAAAAGTTGTGCTGAAATTAATTTAAATATTTTTAAATTTATTAATTTTTAACACATTTAAGATTTTTTTAAATAGATGACAAATTGAATAGAAATAAAAATTATACTTACTTGATAATTCAAACTGATTTCTAAACAGGAAAATTTTAAGGGAATATAAAATTTTTGCCATCCATCTGGCATAACTGAAAGCACCTGGTTTCGCAATTTTATAGCCAGGAATTTCTTCTCCAAGGAACAGCAAACTTAGTTTAAGCACTTCGATGTAATCATGTCTGTCGTTCTTGACTTTATTTTGAATTTGATCTTTCATAAAAGTAATTAAATCACTACGAAGATCATCTGAAACAAATTCTGCAGCACACGTATCTGAAAACCCAATTTCAAAACAATCGTGCTGGAGATTTGGCCATGCTTTACGAAATTTGTTAAATAATAATATATTAGGACCTGAAGATGTTGGCTCTATTGTGGATTTAAAAGCAGCTCCTACAAGTAGTTCCATTACGTGGTGCCTACACGCAAAATGCAACAGCTGTCTATCGAGTTTCTGCTCCAGCACAGCACAGGCTCCAATTGAAGTACTGGTATTACTCGCAGTTGTGTCATAGCACATCGCCATTACATTATTCTCAACGTTCCAATCATTCAAAGCTGAATACACGGCAGAAGCTTCCAGAGCACCAGTTTGTCTAAGTACTTTGGGTACTCCCAAAACTTTGGATTTTCCACATGAAGAAAGAATAACTGCTAATCTATTGCACATCAAGCTTTTAACATCCGTACAGTCCTCCAAAATTTTTCCATCCCAATGCACCGTGAAAGTATTTGCTCTTGAAAACTGTTCCTTTAAGTTAGCAGAAATGCGTTCTCTATAGTTTGACCGTTGTGTTCTTATGTACTCAGGAGATATAGGAAGCGAATGCACATCATGGCCTAAATTGTGTGCCGCTTGACCGATAATAATAGCAGCTCCTTTGTTGCTTACATGAAATCTGTCTAAAGCTTGAGTCATGCGAGAATTTATAAGAGGTTTAATTTCTTTTGTACATATTTTTCTGATGGTTTTTTTTGGTGGAACATAATCAGATCCCTCTGATTCGCAGTCAGTTTCCACTGAGAATTTAGTTACAGCATGTTCTCCTTCATTTTCGTTTTCAAAATCTTCATCGTTTATACTTACGGTATCAGCATTATTTTCAAAGTTTAGTAAAATTTTGGCACGCATTGCTGCAATTGACTTACGATGGCCATTGAGAAAATCGATCTCTTTCAGTTTGTTGCCTTTTTCTAATATTTCTATGGCATCAATTTTGGCTATATCGAAGAGAACATTTAAGGAGTCCTTAAATCCCTTTTCTTCTCCTGCCACTCCAATCCGAAGATTATTTCTACTTTTTCGAACTTTATCGTAATTTTTATAACTTGAAACTATAAGACTCAACACCTTATCTTTTCTTCTTGTAGGAATTCCAAATGACTTATATATATCGCTCACCTCCTCTGCAATAATTGCTGCACTTTCTTTGACACTTTTTAGTTCTTCTTGGACTAACCATGAAAGTCTTCCATGAATATCTTTTTTGCTTGGAAGCATTTCTTTATTTAGCATGTTTTTTTTTCTACCAATTAAATAAGCACTTTTAGGTGTATTATCCATTTTTCTTTTTACTTATTTATGCCGGATTCACATTGATCTTAATTTTACACGATTTTTGTTGTAAAGAAACACTTATAAACAAACAAAAAATTGTATTTTTGGAAACGTGCTTTCTTTTTTACCGTTTGCAAAGCAATAAACAAAAACAGATGTTTTTTCTGACAACACAGTTGCAACTTTCAGGTATACTTTTCGTACAGGGTATACTAAGTTTGTCAATTAGTTTGTAACGCCATGTAATAGAGTGTGTTTTTTCTTTTCTATGTATTTGGTAATAAATAGCTTCAAATAAATATGCGCTGTTTTTAATAAAATTTTTATATTTTTTTATTCATTAATTTTTTTGCAATTTCTTGCCTATTTAAGGGCAGAAAATAATGTAACATTTTTATACAGTTTAAACTTCATTTAATACTCTATCAATTGACAGTTTGCATATAAAAATATCTGCATTCACAAAAAAGTTATGGATGTTTTAAAAATTCAATTTCACAAATTTTCATAAAAATTGCCCACCTCTGCTTAAATGGTCAAACGGACATCGATGAAATCTGCTACAAAAAGGTGTATTATATGATTCTCTACAAATATGGTATACGTAACCGGTCTCCTAAACCTGTTATTTTCAAAGTTATAGGTCGATTACTTTGTATACCACTTTAGGGTCCATTTTAGGACGTAAAATCAGTACTTTTATGTTATGTAGTGCGCACCGAATTAAGCAACTAACAATTGCTTTACATACGCACTGTATTCAAACTTATTGCTTACACTGTAACTCGAGTCTTTGCTAAACTATGTAAGAAAGATTATTGAAAGCGACTATATACATTGTTATTCACCACGCACAATTGGTTATATACTTATATGCATTACGCACTTTCGCACTAAGTAAATATTTAGCGCACTTTAAATGTTTATTATTCTAGTTATATATTTATTTTGCATTACGCACTTACACATTAAGTTTTTTTTTCACTCACGCACTTTTTATGTTAAGAATTATGCACTTTTTAGATTTAAGAAAATACCGTTATTTAGCTTTATAAACACCGACTTTGCGAAATAAAGATGAGTAATTAGACAAGCTTCAAATCAGATGAATTAATTATTCTAAGCCTGAGTGCATTTTTATGCTGGCTGACAATTAAAAAAAAATTATTAAATATTTAGAGCCAGTGGCGTTTTTAAGCGCCGGCAAAGAAACTCGAGGCAGGTCCTTTTTTTTAAACAAAAATTAACCAAAAACATTACAGTTATTTAGTAGTTATTTTAAACTTATTTCATGCATCTCCTGCAAAAATGTCGCAAGACATTTTCATTGCTTTTTTTTTAGTTTATTTTTTTTTTCTCCATTAATATACGCTGTAGATAAATCTTGTCCAAAGCGACTTATAATAAAATTTTAAAATGAAAATTTTCATAGAATAGTTCTTCTCGAAATTTGTAAACTACATAATATTATACATAAGCATTTTTCAAATGTTTTTTCAATATTTAGAAACCAAAAAGAGAACAAAATGTTAACTCTAACCAGCTGGAAAGCTTAACCCTAATTAAGCAGACCTCATAAGTTGCTTTACAACCTCCTGGTTCAAACACATTAAATAATAATTTTGTAAAACAGCAACAATATGAAGATTATGATTTTAAGTCAGACAGTCAAAAACGGCCAGTTTTGTAAGTTAGTGATACAGAAATTTAACATACAAAATATCAAATTTTCATAGACGTGCAAAAAACCAAAAATTTAGAAGTTTGAAAATAAATCTTTTGATAACTTACACAAATGCAAAGTACACGGAGAAAACTGTTTGCTAAATTGGTATTGTGATTAAGCAAAACTTGCGCTTTTATCTCAGCCACTTCAAAATTATGCTAGATTTCATCAAAAACTAATTAAAATATGCTTTTCCAGTTTATAATAACTTATCAAAATTTTGATTAGATTCAAGTAAAATTTTGCTTGGTTATTATAAAATGCAAAAGCAAATTTCTACTTAATTCAAGCAAATATCTTCTTAGTGATTATATATTGCAATAGCAAATTTTGATTAGTTTTTGCTGAAATCTAGCATATTTTTGAAGTGAAATAACTATAAGCATTAAACTAAATTGAAAAATGACCATTATCCGGAGACTTGAACCTCACCCGCGTGAGTGTAAGCGTAGTTGTTAACCAACCCAGTATAAATGTGGATCATCCTATGAGCGATCTGGGAGTGCTCCCTGAGGAGCTGTGGAGTGCTCCTTATTGATTCAAGCTGGGTGTATTTTGTGTTCTCTTCTAGCATTGCGTGTCCTAGGAAGGGTAGCGCTCCATTTAACATCCCAGAGGAGCTCAAAAGAAGCGATCAATAAATGATCCAAATGGATCAGCAAAGGAACATTTTTTTTTTTATTTAGGTTTACTCCGAAAGCTAGGCTTCCTTAGCTCAAGTAGACTCCTCAAGACCCTGAAGTGGCGATAAAATTATTTGGCCAAATCGTGAGATTTATAACGCCATCACATATTACGAGTCGTTTTTGATTCTATTTAAAAACTGTACTTTAATTGCGTCAGTCACATCAGCGGATGGACAAAACGAAATTACCGTTGACTGGTCGCACTTCACGACCTCGGTGTTGAAAGGATGTTCGTATGAGTACGTGAGAACGTATGTTCTTTTTTTCATTAATTGCTCGCCTATTGATCTTATAAAGTAAAGGAGCACAAGAGCACAAGTGCTCACTTTTTGATCCAATATAACAGCAAAAGAGCGCTCCCTTGTTGTTCCTCATGAAAATGATCGCATATTTTTTTTTACTGGGAATCGTCGTCTAATTTTTTTCAGTAAGAAAAAAGTGTGTTTAGAAGAAATTTGCTGGAATTTAGTAAAAATTTGCTATTTGAGTTTATAATAACTTAGCAAATATTTGCTTGAGTTTAGTAAAAATGTGCTATTTAAGTTTATAATAACTTATGAAATATTTGCTTTAGGAGTGATTTCAATTTAGCAATCTCCTTCTAAAATCACACCGTGATTGTGCAAATTGTTGCTGATTTGCTTTTAAGCAAAACATTTGCTTGACTCAAGCAAAATAGTTGTCTCCATGTAACATTGTTCAACAAATGATAATTGATTAAATTAGCTAAAAATATTCGAATTTTATTTTTAAAAAAAATTTTCAGCTCTGGTGCCTTTATTAAAAACCTAATAAACGACAAAAAAGACATATGACTATCTTAATCGGTCACAAATTTTAAACGATAAATATTTACTTGCGCATAAAATTATTTTTTTAAAAGAAATGAAAATTAGTAATTCCAATTTATTTGGTAAAATAGACTTGGCCCTTTTATAGTAAGATTAGACATTACATTTCAGTAATAAAGTACAAATCCACTTTAATATGATTGCCGCACTTTTATTCAAAGTTACAAGATGCTACATTATCTAAGAATTGCTTAGCTTTATTTCGCACATCATAGCTGCTCGTGGGCACAATGTTTAAACATCGATAAGTTAAACACTTTATCACCAAACTTCTCAGTTCTCTTTACCATGCATACGACAAAAAAAAAACAACGAAAACTTTTGCCAGCTGCCTAAACTTTGCCAATTGAGACAATAAAAATTTGAACAAGTACGAAAAAAACAGTCGTTAAAATACGCAAGCATGAACAAAAAAGGAAAATACTTATGCAAGCAACGACATATGCGAACCCCTCTCTTTGTCCTTAGCAAAAGTTTGAAAAGCCGCGAATATTTGGTAATGTTGGCATGTACGTTAAGATAACAGTTATCGTCATTGCCAAGCGGAAAGCAATAAAAGGTAGATAAATCGATAAAACCATAAAAATATTGAATCAGTCCCGAGGGTCCATTCAAAATAACGCCAACGAAGCGTCAAATTATATTCATTGGATTCTAGTTAAATTCGAAAGCAACATTAGTGTAAATCATATGCTCAAAATAAAAGCACATTCAATTTAAATTTCCGGTAATACATCTGGTGTAGTCTTTCTTTATACATATATTTAAAATGACGTAGACGTTTGAAATGACGTGTTTTTCTTATTAAAACAGCTGTAACTGAAGACTGTGGCGGTCGTAGCCTGCTGGGTAGAGTGAGTGGCCCGTATAATAAAGAACCGCATCTGTTCGGATATCCCATCATGTCTCTTCTCGTGACACCATAAAAAATACCTCCTGCCCTCTTGGTTCTAAAGCCGAGTTCAAAACGCTAAAAACAGGCGTAGTAAATTACAGTCTGTGGAAAAAAATACCCCATAGCTGGAAAATGGGGAAACTACAGATTAGCTAGAAATGAATCAATACGTATCTTAAGTCACTTAAAAAAATTTTATTTTTTCTCCAAACTTAAAATGTCTTTCCTTCAAAACATTTGTAAAAGAATGTCAAATGAATGAAGAATGTCTTTGTAGCAATACAAAGTCTGAATGTCGTATTGACGCTGTTCTTAATCATTTATTCTTATCCAGCACGCAGAACTCAATTAATATAAATTTTGCAACTCTAACACAATATGTTGAACAAGCGTTTGAGTTTTCTGCAGGAAATGAAAGCAATGTAGGCGACTACATTAAATAAATTAAATAAAATGCAGTCGGAGCAGATGAAATACATATTAAATTCTAAAAACAAAGCTTACCATTTATTTCCAGTCCACGGACACAGAGTCTGCTTTACGACTGTAGTGCTCAGTCCGCGTGAAACAGGTTTTCTTAGGCCACGTTCATAGTGAATGGTTTTTGCTGAGCAGAGCCGAAAAAAACACTGGAGCAATAGAGAACGCAAGTCACACATCTCTTTTGCCCAAATGCGTTTTTGAGTTTCAGCTTAGCTCGGCTCAGCAAAAAGCGTTCATTCACTATGAATGCGGCCTTAAGCAAGAGGGGTGAGGTAAGCGACATGAGGTGCGCGAAATTAAACGCATCGAAAAAGATGTAGTGACGATAGACTTTAACATACACATAAGCGAAGTCATCATATCCCAGATGAAAAACAAAGCAGGCCTGCCGATGGAAGGAATGTGGAAGGTTATAATTTTAATGCTAACAATAAGTTTAGAAGTCTACTTTTTGAAATTTTAAAAACTTTCTCTTTACTTCTAAGTGAGGTTCATTAGCAAAAGTAATTCGCCGAATCACAACAATTCAGCAATTTGAACTTGTGCGCGATCGCCAGAATACTTGGTTTTGTTTTCGTGTTTTTTTCTATGTTTGTAATTTCGTATCGTTGTTGTTGCATTGTTGCGTTGTTGTACTCTTCTAGTCATATATGGTACATAGAATGTGTGGCAATGCAAAATTCGGCGAAAAAAATTAATTTTAAATTTGATTTCTAGAACTGCGAACGAAAAGTTTTCTATCATTCGAAGTATAAAGATATTTAAGTTCAAAGTAAAAAGTTGTAAACAGTGAGTGAAGTACTCATATACTATACTGATATATTTGTATAAACACCAGGTATAGTATATTAAGGTAACTCAAAAAAAAAAGTTCTATTTGTACCCATCTAATAATGAACACTGATATTTTTTATGGCGATTTCCAAAATATTTTGGCTATAGGTACCGAAATCCGTCAGTGAGCTAAACCATTTTGCAAAAACCTCAAAAAAAAATTATGTTTTTCGTAAATATGTTGGCTAGTGTAATAGTTGTAAGAAATTAAACAGTCACAATTATTAGACCTAAAAGAGTTCTTCTAATCTGTGTCAAAACTTTTGAAATATTTGCAATCGGATTTACGATAATTATGTTTTTTATTCGTTTTTGAACATTTTTTTTTTATTTTCATTTAAATTCAAATAATTTTATTATTTCTTATGCGATCCTCGTTTTCAAGACATCGTTGGAAAGCTATGGACAGCTTTCATTTATTGCTTAGACTGAATAACATAAAAACTGAAATATTTAAGGAAGCCTTTGTTGCAGAAAACTCCTACTAGAGAAATGAAATAAAATAACAAAAATAAAAACGACGAGCATTATGTAACAACGACTAGTTGTGTAATCATTATGTGACTGCAAAATTTTTTTATGTTCTTCATTTAATGTTTAATAGTGCACAAAATACATTTTAATAGATTTTAAAAAACAAAATGTTAATAGGTGTGTTTTTTCCCCTTTCCTGGAATATATTTACGCCCACAAAGAATAAGTGTTGGTTTATTCGAGGTTTAAGCAGAAATATTTCTGTCTGCTTGCGCACCCGCTGTTTAAATTCATTGATTATTGATACTCACCGCGTTCAATTAAATTGTTGATTATAACGTTTCGCTATTAAGTTTAATAAAGTAAATTAAACTTACTGCATTATTCTGTATCACGAACAAGCACACCAACGATGAGAAAGACACAAGAAGCAATACAATTTTGTATGGATAAATGTATTGCTTCTCGTGTCTTTCTCATCGTTGGTGTGCTTGTTCGTGATACAGAATAATGCAGTTAATTAAGTTTAATTTTCGCCAACAACTTTATTGAATCAAAAGCAAAAGCTGTTGATAAATTAAATATTCTTTCGCTTTTCTCGCGAATAGATAAAAACAAAATGATCAATAAAAGATTTTAAACTTTTAAAGAAAAAAATTGTTGACTTTTTTATTATATTGTTTTTTTATAGATCGGAAAACATGTACAGATTTGGTAAATAAAAAGGGGAATATAACTTCCCTCTTTTAAGTGTTATTGCTTTCCCAGCTTTTTTCTAAATGCCTTTTTAAAATCCATTTAAAAATCATGAATACTTACCATCTCTCAGTTCCATAAACGGCCAACTAAGCGCCCAAATCAATATACTCCACATACCGTCATGAGCTGCATTGATATTTCAAAAAGCGAAAAAATTCATGTCGAATTTTAAACTGTCAGGAGAAACTTTACTAAACCTCATATGCAGAATTTAGGGCGCATTTTACTTTCATTTAGAGCTGCCAGTTAGCGAGGTTTAAACCATTTTACGGGATTTTTCAACGGAATGGCGCAGCAAACAATGATCGAAATGGAAAGATAGTAATTACTTACAGTGAGCAGCAAAAGTCATGGTACTTCGGTCAAAACAAAAATCTAATTAAATTTCTTAAAAATTTCGTAAGAATAAAATAACAAGAGTATAATAATAACCCAAATCTAAAAAGCATTTCACTTTTCTTAATAAGTAAAATTTAAAAAGTTTGTAGACTCCAATATAACTCCATACTTTAGCACAGCAGAAGTCATGGTACCCCTGGTCAAAAATATAATTATATTTTATCTACACGATACAATTTGTGTGCAAAACTTTTGGCTACACATAAGGCTTTTTTAGATCCCTTTTGAAAATATAACAGTACTTCAATTAGCAGAAGAAGATCTGATTATTGCAAGAATTGAAGTCAAATTATTTCTTAAAATGTCGCATAAAGACCTATCAATTAAAAAAAACACAGTTTTGATAGTATCGTAAGTATAGACGTAAAATTCCTTTTTATTCAGTAATAGAAAAAAAAATTTTTTAATTTATATTTTTCAAAACTATTTTAAAGCCTTTCACCTTCTAAACAAAAATTATTCACAAAATTTTTATTGTTGTTATCTTCTTCAAACTTACTTGATCTAAAAAGCTCATAATTAAATTCATGAAAAAAGTTGTTTTGTTTTATAAAAAGTTTTCGTTTGATATTTTTAGTAATGAATTTGTCGTTTCTGTTTATTTTTTATATTGGTCAAAACTAAATGTAATTCAAAGTTATGTTTAATAATTGGAAATAAATATCGAAAAATTTTAATTATTTATTTTTCGTGTTGTAAAGATATATGTATATCTTAAAAGTAATTAAAAATTAAAATTTTAGTTAACAAAATATATTTTTATTATGGAAAAAATATAATGCATAATATAGTAATACTTACTGACTCTGTAGCTACACGCATCTGTATTCTCTATTTTATTAATCTTGTTGAAAATAAACAAAACCAATAACAAACGACAAAAACGAAAGTATCTAATGTGTATTTATATATGTACACTTTACATATATATTAATAACAACAACAACAAAAGCAGCACAACAACAAAGGACACGATTTCGAACCAAACGAACAACAAAAATAACAACAAGCAGCTTGTGTATTTTTCATACGAATATACGCTTTCTTTCTTCTTAAATTTTGCTGTTTTGTGACTTTATTAAAGAAGTGACAAAATCAAAAGTTAGATATTCGTGCTTTATACGATGCATATTAAAATCTGTAGGTATACCCCAAAGTGTCAACTGAACTTCTTAGATGTGCTTGAAAAAATTTGTGAAAATGACTCCCATACAAACCGCGCTGTAAGATATAATTCTACGTCAACGGAAAAAAATAATTAATATCCGCGAAATGTGTGAACCTTACTCTAACTAAAATTTATTATATTATATCTTTTACGCTGCTTTACAGCTAAAAAATACCAAGACCGGTATATATGTGGGTATCTTCATTTGAATCTCCTGAACACAAATATTACAATAATTTTTGTTCATTTGTGAGATTGTTTAGGTTTTCATGGCATGACTTCATTTGTAGCTAAAACTTTCCTTTCGATTCAGTAAAAAGCATATTGTTAGAAAGGTAAATTAATTATCTTTCCATCAATATATTGCTTTTTTCGATCAAACAGAAAATGGTCAAGTTATAGCTCATCAAAGTTCAAATTTCTACTAACAATGAAAAACTACAAGTAATTAAAATATTTCGAAAAATATTTCATTAATAGCGTAAGCAGCAAAATTAAAAAATTACTTAAATCACAAGATAATTTTTAAAAAATTTGTTTTTCATCTGATTTTAGTCATCTTACGCTTAGAGCTCTTGTAATTAAATAAACTTATTTCAAAAAAATAAAATGTTCCTGTTTTTTACTATTTCTTAAAAAAATGTTATTAATGATCAAATTTTTTTTAAATCGTGAAAATTTCAAGAAATTGTAACCCTTCGTTGCATGGAATTGCACATATGCAATGTTGACTTCTAAGAGATGTACACACATTGTTAATATTCGTAACGGAATTAAAGAAAAAATAAATTTAGACATTTTTTTATTAGTTGTTGTTTCGTTTTGTCAAACTGGTGATTTTGTTTGTCCGAAATATTGAGTCTAACAAGGTCTTTCTTACACATAGACAAAATAAGTGAATATTTTTTAAAATTATTCAATAAATATCATAAAAACTTTTATATGTAAGTAATATGCTGGATAATAAGTTAATTTTTTTGAAGCATAATAATTTTTTTGTGCAATATAACTTACAATCTGACTTACGTAAGATAAATGGCTAAATTGCAAATATGCAATATCATGCATTTAAGACATTTTGAAATTACATTGCAGATATGAGGTTATATTGCAGATGTGCAATTCTATGCATTAAACTTTAATTAAAGCTGAAGACTTTTAGTAAGCTTTTGAAGGGTGCTTACTTACGATGACGATGAAAATTTTAGATTCATGGGAAAATAGCAAGGATGAATTAAGTGAAGATTATGATAATGACCATAAAAATGATAACGTAGACATCAGTATAAATCGTACATAGAAAATTCTCGAACATCCCTAAGTTGAAAAAAACCTTTAAATAACCTCGCATTAATAGAGAAATGCACTCACTGTTTGGAAATAACAACATTTTATTCTACGTATAAAAAACCCAGACTTTCCATCTAACACTGACAAATCAGATTTAATAAAATTTTTTGGCATATGCATTCTAAAGTCAGTTATTCAAATAACCAATCATCAGCGTTATTGGAGACCTATGAACTTAAATAAATAAATAAATAAATAAATAAATAAATAAATAAATAAATAAATAAATAAATAAATAAATAAATAAATAAATAAATAAATAAATAAATAAATAAATAAATAAATAAATAAATAAATAAATAAATAAATAAATAAATAAATAAATAAATAAATAAATAAATAAATAAATAAATAAATAAATAAATAAATAAATAAATAAATAAATAAATAAATAAATAAATAAATAAATAAATAAATAAATAAATAAAT
Source organism: Dichetophora obliterata (assembly GCA_963920525.1). NCBI lineage: Eukaryota > Metazoa > Arthropoda > Insecta > Diptera > Sciomyzidae > Dichetophora > Dichetophora obliterata. Next base: position 166,814,449 of record OY986436.1, on the reverse strand, counting down.
AAATAAATAAATAAATAAATAAGTAAATAAATAAAAGAATAAATAAATAAATTGCAGGAAACACTTTAATACAGGATACGATATCAATCAATCAATTTAAAAAATATTATCTTTGCATTTGAATGACAGTGCTAACCAAGGGATAATCCAAATTTTGACCGGCTTTTTGCAATTCGACTGCTAGTTAACCATTTGCAGAAGCAATTCAAGTCGATTTCATATGAAAATTACCTTTCCGTTGACGAACAGTTACGCTCCACGAAATATAAGCTATTATACAACACTTACTAACCAAAAGGGCAATACATTCATTGGGTACAATTTCTCGGAATATATTTCAGAACTCAAAACTACCGAGTGTTCCAAAAATTATGATGTCAAGCTACATATTGTGGTAAAAGTCCTGAAATCATAGCTGAACGACCTGACAACAATCTTGTAAAAACATATCCATTGAGTGTTTGAATATTGTTTCGCAATAAGCTTCATATTTTATGTATTGTATTTCTTTACTATCCTGAATTTAAAATTGTCTTAGTTATAGATGAAGGTGCATTTCAATTCTTTATTTCTATTGAATGTATAAAATATTTGAAATTATCTCTTGGCTTAAGTTATTAAAAGCTTATAATTTCATATCGAACATGTAAAATAAAAAGTAATATTTAAACCATCATACAGTAATTTTTATTGCTTTCCTGCATGAAATGGCATATATGCAATGTGGCGCAACTTCGTTCCTATACATTGCAAAGCATGCAAATTTTGTTTATACATTCTCTAAACCACTCCAATTATATATAACAACACAAACATTTTTTATACACAGGGAGAAAAAGTCATGTAATGAAGGGTTAAACTGTATGACCCATAACTTGACCATTTTCTGCTCGATCAATGTAAACAATATACGAATAGAAATATAATTAATTTACCATTTCAGCAGTATTTTTTTTTCAATCAAGCACACAGTTTTAACTTAAATTTATTTCATTTTAAACAACCTCACAAATGAAAAAAAAAATGAAAGAAATATTTGTATTCAGGAGGTCCAAATAATCACGCCCACATTTATGCCGTTCTTGGTTTTTCTTCTAAATTTAAATTTGTTAACCAGTGTTATAAATTGAGGGAAATCAAGAAAAACAAAAAATTAAAGCCATTATTAAAAGACATTAATTTACAAGTGCTTTTAAAATAGCAAAATAATTGAAGGAATCATTTGGGAAAGAAGTTTCTTCAGATATGATAAGTTGGTGGCATCAAAAAGGCTAAGTACAATTCGCGCACTGCGCGCGAGAATCGCACGTTAGCGAAACAAACAGAAAAAACTTATGGACTTCGCAACTGAATATACAAAAAAAAATTAATATATTTTGAGAGAGTAGAGAGAGAGAGAGTAAATTTCTATTAAAATTTAACATTTTTGCATTAGATGGACGCGTATTAGTATGGCGGACATATTCCCAAGAGCTAAGTCCAAAGGATATTCGAAACATTGTCAAGCATGGAGGGAATAAAAAAATGGTATGGGGCAGCATGTCAGCAGCCGGTGTTGCCAAATAAGTGTTTATTAAGGAGATGATGATTAAAACAGTTTATATATAAAACTGAAAGAAAATCTGATCCAGAATGCTGATAAACTAAATTTTAGTGATAGCCATTACTTTCAACAGAACAATGATCTCAACCACATCGCTGCAGACGTTACGATGTGGACCGCATACAATACACCAAATATGCTTAAGACCCCGCCTGAAAGATCAGATTTAAACTCCATTGAGCACTTGAAGGATCATTTAAAAGAACTCATCCGAAATAACACAATGTCGAATGGGGTCATATATCCGAATACTACACAAAAAACTTGTAAACTCAATGCCGACCTGACTAAATTAAATTCTACGATTAAAGGGCAGTTCTTACCCCCTCCTAAGTATTATATTTATTTATTATTTGCATTTCTTAGTGTTAAAAGATATAATATCTCTTAACTAGCACTAATCATTAAGAAAAGGAAATATGGCATTAAATATTTAATATACGAAACACTTATATTTAATACACGAAAACTTAAGACTAAAATGAAGAGCTTATTACAACAAAAAATCGAAAACACACAAAATTATTACAAATAAATATGAAATCTGATTGAATACTTTAAAAGGACTTATCTCTAATGGATGACATGTAAAACTAATAGGCTTATTACGGTTCACAGCAATAAACTGCTGTGTCTTCTTACGAGTAGACACAACAGACAAGAAGACGCAACAGTTTCGAACTATTATGGTTCACAACAATACGTTGTTGTCACGTTTGATTGTGGAACGTATGTAGAATTCGTTGCTTGACTGGTCCAGGGTCGCTTCGGAGAAAAGTAAAAACGTACTCTTTAAAAAGTTTTTTTTAAATAGCAAAAAGTACTATCTTGATAAGAATTTTTTTGCGATATGAAAAGGAAATATTGTGAGCCCATATTTAAACCCGTTAGTTTCAACTGGCGTTTAAAAATAGGATTAAATCTAGTATAATGAAATAGCTGGATTTTAAATTGTTTTTAAGTACAAGGTAGCATTTTTTTACTAAGATTATAATGGTGTTGAAAAAAAATCCCGCTTCCCCTCCTTTTGGCCGGGAACACGGACCCTTTTTTTAGTAGCAACCAGAGAACTGCACAAGCCTACTTGAAGTCTATTTCAAGTACTTGCTTGAAATACAAGTTCAAGCTAGCTTGAGCTTGATAATTTTCAATCAAGTATAGCTTGTAATTGAATATAAATAAGCCCACGACAACTTGCGACTTGCAAGTATGCTAGCTTACAAGCGAACGGCATGAAGTTTCAAGTAAAGGACATATGAAAAGACATATTATTAAGTGGCAGCCCTATTATTTGGAAATTTTATCATTTTGAAATTCTGACAACGGATTCAGATTCAGCGACCCATTTTTGTTGTACTATTTTTTTTCCAGCCCCGAATTCATAAAAATACAAAAAATTAAAGTGGCAACCCTATCCACCATCTTGAATTTTAAAATGTTTACCTTAGATTCAAAATCAGCGAACCCTTAACACTGATAAATGAAGTTTAAAACTCTTGAAAAGATATAATATTAGGTGACAACCCTATTATTTCAAAATTTTATAATTTTTAAATTCTGACAACGGATTCGGATTCAGCGACCCATTATTGGTGTACCATTTTTTTTTGCCAGCCCCGAATTCATAAAACTACAAAAAATTAAGGTGGCAACACTATCCACCATCTCGAATTTTAACATTCTGACTTGAGATTCGAAATCAGCGACCCCTTTACTCTGATAAATGATGTTTAAAACTCTTGAAAAGACATATTATTAGGTGGCAACGCTATTATTTCAAAATTTTATAATTTAGAAATTCTGACAACGGATTCGAACTCAGCGACCCATTTTTGGTACACCATTTTTTTTTGACAGCCCCGAATTCATTAAACTACAAAAAATTAAAGTGGCAACCCTATCCACCATCTTGAATTTTAAAATTCTGACTTTAGATTCGAAATCAGCGACCCCTTAACACTGACAAATGATGTTTAAAACTCTTAAAAATACATTTTATTAGGTGGCAATACTGTAGTAAAAATTTAGGTGTCAACCCAAACCTCCATCTTAAATTTTAAAACTGTGACATAATATTTGAAATCAAATCTGTTGTCAGAATTTCAAAATTGCAAGAATTCGCAAAAATAAAAAAAATCTAGGTGGCAACTCTATCCGCCATTTTAAATTTTAAAGTTTGACATCATTTTCGAAATCATTTACCTCTAAAACTTTCAACCACGTAGTTCATAGAATCCTTAAAAGTCCTATTACGCTTAAGCTCTCTCTAAACAAGCTCATTGAATTTTTTGGATACTTGCTTCAATTGGATACATGCCTTCAATTTCAAGCTTTTCAAGCTTTTTGCCGAAGGCATCAAGCTTTCCTTTACTTGAAACTTCGTGCCGTTCGCTTGTAAGCTAGAATACTTGCAAGCTGTAGTGGGCTTATTTATATTCAATAACAAGTTATACTTGATTCAAAATTATCAAGCTCAAGCTAGCTTGAACTTGTATTTCAAGCAAGTACTTGAAATAAACTTCAAGTAGGCTTGTGCAGTTCTCTGATGCCAATAGCATAGCTATAATTTAAGAATTATGACAAATTTAAAATAATCTTGTTTTTAGCTTAAAACCCCTCTACCGGCATTTCTTAACTAATAAAATAAAATAGCACTTCTTTCTATCATAAATATTCCAAAATAATAAAAAGGTAGCATTGCAAAAATTTTCTTACTCTCAAGATAAAAACGTAATCTAATTAATACGTTTCGATGCAACTGTGAACTGGTCACTGTCAAAATAAAAAAGTAAACAAACAAACAATTTCGAATTCAATTGCTTAATTCAATATAATTCTGTTCACAAGGAGACGTATTATCAATTTTCTGTGAAATTTTCATAATTAATAAAGAAAAACGCAATTTTAAATAAAATTTTCATTTTTAATCTATTTCGTTTCTTCAACACAACACCAAATTAGCTGTCTTCAAAATTTGGCAGATAACAAGACAATAAAGCACAACTACTGTGTTGCGTAGTAAGTGTGTTGAAGACACAGCATTGTTGACAGACAACAGTGGAATGTATTCAGTTGCTTTGTTGTCTACCGTAATAGAAATTTACACATTGAAGACAGCAATTACTGTTGTGTTGTGAACCGTAATAGGGCTATAATTCTTTGGCGTTTGGTACAAAGGACTTAAGTCAAAAAATATAGTTTTTAGTTAATTGAAATTTAAGAATGTTTTATTAATTTCAAATCCGGGTGAAGTATTTTGTAAAATGTAATTTTGCAATATTTTCATATAAATAAGGATGAATAGATTTATTAAAAAAGCTTGGTGAATTAGTTACTATTTACCGAGTCTACGAGGACTAAAGACCATTTAAATAACACATTTTTAAAAATTTTAATATGCAAAAAGTCTTAAGTCAAAAAATTAAACAAATCGCACGTAAAAAGACATTAAAAAATTAGTTTATTTTTATTGCATGTTACAACTTCGAACTATGTTACATTTAAAATATAAATTAATATTTAAGTTTCTTCCTCAACATCATGAATTTCTTCATTCTGTAAATCTGGATCTATATCTTCTCTGCTGTCAGTAATCAAATGAAGATAAAAATCATGGAATACGGGTGGTATCAAACTAAAAATTGATCACAAGTCCTTTTTTTCTCCGCAGATATAGGATAGGGTCCATTGTATCTTTACTTTAGTTCAATATTTTTGAAATTAAATTTTTTTCTTTTTCTCAAAAAACTTAGAATTGGACTAACCAATTAAAATAGGATGCCGTTGTACTACACCAAAGTTGTTGACAGCAATCGAAAAAGGAAAAATAAATGACTAGAACCCAATTAAAAGCCCGAATTTCCATTTTTTGACTTAAGTTCTTTGTATCTAACACCAAAGAATTAGGGGACGACAATGACGATAATAGTTTCTTTTTAAAATTTACAGCGTTGCTAATTTTTTGTGTGTTATAATCTAAGGAATTCCAAAGACGTGGACCGTATATGAAGAATTGCCTTTCAGAGACAAGGCTGGAGTGTCTAGCTAATACAAAATTATTATTACGGCGCGATTGCGTAAAGCGAAGTCTCTCGAAGAGATAGATAGGTTCAGCGGAAAATATTAATTTGTGGACAAACTGTAGGACTTTTATCTTGACACGGTTATCAAAGGTGGTGCTGTTCATTTAGTAAGCATATTCCGACACATGATCAAACCTACTCAGACTGTATACTTACCGAGCGATATTATTATATGTTACTTTTAATTTTTGCTTATGGACAGAATCAGCGTTTGAAAATACTTCACAGCCATACAAGAGAATTAGTATTTAGTAGATATGTTTTCGCTATAAGCAGTCTAATTCTTAATGGCGTAAAGTATTGGGTAGGCCATAAGCTGCATAACATACCATTTACCTTACCTGAAGAACTGGTGATGTGTTGGTTCCATGTCAAGGTATTATTAAAAATAAAACCTAAATTCTTAGCCTTACACATATATTCAATAATCGAATCGTTTTACTTTACTATATCAGGAAGACTCTTAGAGTTTACAGGTTTTTTATAGGTCAACAAACAATTAGACTTTCTTAGTTTAATTTCAAGCTTATTTTCTGCGGCCCAATTGCCAATTCGTTGGAGTTCTTGATTAAGGATATTCACAGCACTACAAAGATCCGTTTTATAACATGAAACATAAAGCTGCATATCATCAGCGGACATATGTGTGAGAAATTGATTCGGGATTGAAGGAAAATCATTTACGTAAATGGAAAACAAAAAAGGTCCCAGAACTGACCCTGGGGAACACCTGTACTTACTCGAACAAGGCCTGAGTACAACTCACCAGAACAAACCCATTGGAAACGATCATACAGATATGACCAAATCAATTTAATTGCTGGTGGAGAAAGACCGTACCAATTTTTGAGCTTATGACAGAATATTAAATGATTAATGGAATTGAAAGCTTTTGCACAATCCAAGAAAACCAGGAAAGTAGGTCTGTTTGCTTCAATATTTTGGCGAATAGTTTCAGACACATCTGTAATTGCTGTTGTACAACTTTATTTTGGTCTAAATCCAGACTGTCTGACCGTAAATAGAAGATTGGTGTTAATATACGAACTCATTTGCTTGTAAACGAGGTTTTTGAATACTTTTGAAAGAAAGGGTAAGATAGCTATAGTCCGCAAATTCATCGCCTGATTTCGGAATTGGAACTATTTTGCTAATTTCCTCTTCTTTGGAAACACTTATTTAGTAAAGATTGTATTGCAAATATGTGTAATAACAGGTACAAAGTTAGGAAAAAAGAATTTAAAGAACTTAGGAGTAAAACCGTCAATGCCTGTCGAGTTGGATTTTGCATAGAGAGCACATCACTTTCAGTAACACATAAAACTAAAACTAGATGTTGTAGATACTGCACTTTGAAGGGGATATCACGAAAAAGATTCATGTTAGACTCGATTATATCACAGATGGGTTGCCTTGTTAGCTCTATATTATCACAGTTTTGGTTTCCTACAAAATTATTATTGAGGATATTGAGGTCAGCATTTACTTTCTCAATACAAATTTTATATGGGCCTATTTTTCTAATAGTTCGCCAAGTAGCCTTACAGTTAGCTGCTCTTGAAAATTTTTCGAAGAAGAACTGGGATTTTGTTCGTCTTATAGCACTAACAGCTTATTTGCGCAAATTTGAAAATGCCTCAAAGTGTGTTGACGTCTTATACCCTTTCCATTTAAAGTAGGCTTTATTACGTTTTTCGATAAGGGAACCAACATCGTGATTAAACCATGGCTGACTTGAATTTTTTATAATATGCTTTTTAAAGGTACATGCTTTTCAAAAATAACGAATAGAGTATCGTTTAAAAAATCTACTTGGTCATCTACTGATGTTATACAAAATATTCTTTGCCAGTCAGTTCTGTCAAAATCTGCGTTAAGAAGTTTAAATTGTATGTTTTTAAAGTCTCGATATGTCATTATACAGTCAACGGAATGTTGAAAAAGGTCTAAAGTCAAGTAAATTAAATCATGGTAACAAAATTGGTGTACGGAAAGTTTATTATAAAACAAAATATGGCTTTTGTCACTCACAAAAAAAAAACATCTAGAAGCGTGCTGGAGGTAGATGTGAAGTGTGTTGTAGCCGACTCATTTACTGCGAAGAGTCCAAGACCGCGAAGCTTACATTTTATTTAAATCTTCTGCAGGTAAGCAAATTTAATTAAAAATTCATTAAATTTGTATAAAGTTTTAATTTTTTTCGAGGAGTACCATGACTTTTGCTGTGAAAAAAAAATAAGTTAACATGATCTCAAGTTTTTTTTAGTTTTGATATATAATGAAAAAATAAACTTTTTGATATAACTCTTTAAACCCATTTATATCTATCATCTCCGATTGAAAACTTATTTAAATAGGTTGGAGTACTTTATTTGAGCATTAATACTTAAAGTAATTTCCTCTCATAAATAAAATCGGTTTGAAAAAAATGCATAGAGGATCAATGTTATGGCATTGATATAACCCTAAAATTTTTGTATAAAACATAAATACTATGTAATTGTTGTACCTTTGCAGCTTAGTTTATTTAAAGATTAATTAAAAATTAATCTATGGATCAAACAAATTCATTTTGATATTAATATGAAAACGGAATGTTTTGCTATCCCTAACAGTATAATGTGTATATAAAAAACTTATAATTCCTTGCATTGATAGCCAAGATTATAAGGTTGATCCAAAATATTTTCTTCGAAAAATAATTAAAAGTCGTATATTCGCACATTTTACATAAAAAAATGCTTATTGTAGGGTATACGTAAGAGATAGCGAGAAATATTTGACATATTTATTGTACATCTCAGCAATGTCTAAAATTTCCTCTTACGCCGTGTTCTTCCATCTCTTATAGCTTGGCTTTTATTTAAGAAATTCTGTTTTGAACGCTCATATTTCTGGTCAAAGGTCAAAAAAAATATTCGGTGCACTCCTTCTGCCTGCTCCTATTCATTTGAAAGAAAATTATATAAATCGGTTGAGAAACACGGGAGAAAATGGTACCGAACTGTTTTTCCTACTCCTATATAGATAAAGTGAGAAATGAGTGAGACTTTTACAGACCTATCGGATCGGTCAAAAAAACTGTCAAATTGACCATGAATGAATAATTTATTCCGAATGTTCTATAAATACATATTTGTTTTAAGTAATTATCATATGAAATCTTTTTTAAATTCGGGCTGTTAAATGGGCATGGGTCAATCTTATAAAAAACCAAATATGTTTTCATGTTATTAAAATGGCGACATGCAATTATACCCCAATAAGTTATGGCCAAAAAAAATTAAAACTGGCCCCAAACAGTTTATACAGAAAGCGACAAAAAACAATTTGGGGAGAAGGCCCCAAAAAAGAGTTTGGGGTGTATTTTCATTTTGGTTAAGTTCAAGTTTTGCATGTTTAATAAAACAATTAATTTATTATTTTTTCCAACGATGCAGTTTGATTTATTTATTTTCTTGATTTTGTTCTCCTTGTTTCTATCTTCATCACCGGAAATTAAAAAATTCCTCTCCTCTTTTCTATTTTTCGTGATGGCATTGCCATACTCAATAAACTTTTTTTAAATGCAAAATGGTATTGCCATAGTAAAGGTTTCTTAATATTTACAAGTGCGAATGACAAACATGAATGTAACATACTAGAATATTACAGCTCGACCAATCTGACATATTGATTGGCCTCAATCAAACAAAGAATTCAAATCTAAATATATAAATTTCTTATGTGTGGCTCACGTTTAGCAGCAGCAATGCTTTCCTAAGACTTTCCTGGTGCCAACCACTTTCGTATTCTCAAGGCCTCAACTACACCATCGTATGGTAATTGAGTCATCTGACAATTATCAATATCTCTTACCACATAACGATCGTTTGGTAAAACTTTGGATATAACGTATGGCCCGCGATATTTTTGAATAAATTTTTTGTTGATTCCAGTGGAAGTATCAACATGTTTTATAACAACGAAATCACCAACAGAGTATGACGTTGCAGGGATACTGTGCTTTAGAAAATATTGTAAATTATACTCTTGTGCCCTTTCTATATTATTTAGTGCTGATGTCCTCATTTTAATTAAATCGCGGTTACCACCTTTACTGTTTTTTGCACACAGATATTCTGTCAGATCGTCAATTATTTTTCCACGTTGCTTCGTCCCAAATAATAGTTCACTAGGTGTATATTTTGTTGCACCATGAATAGTATTGTTTAGAGCGTATTCCACATGAGAAAGCTTAAGGGACCAATCAGCATGCTGGATCGGTTCACTTAGTTTACTAAGCATGGCCTTAATAATTCTGTTAACACGCTCTACTTGACCATTTGCTTGAGGCGATGCTACAGCAACCTTAACATGAAGTATATTGTTATTTTCTAAAAAGCGGCTAAATTCACCTGATGTAAAACAAGTACCACGGTCCGAAATTATGCGTCTGGGTCGACTATAATAGCAGAAATACTTATCTAGAGCACAACACACTTCTTTAGAGCTTGTAGAGTTTACAGGGTATAAGCGGACATATTTCGTAAATGCATCTATAACTACAAGGATATGCTTTCTTTTAGATATTAGTGATGGAAGAGGTCCAAAATGATCTACATGAATAGTATCGAAAGGAACTGGCTCTTTAGGAATATTATACAGATTATGATTATTTAATCGAGCAGGTGCTGAATAAATGATGCATTTAATACAATTTTGGATAAAGCTAGCGATTTTGGATTTCATTTTAGGAAACCAATAGTTCTGCCGGATTTCATCATAAGTTTTTTCGATCCCCAAATGACCAATTTTCTCATGTATCATTCTGATAATGTTTTCCTCCATTTCATTTGGTACATATAACAACAATTTATTATCGGTATTCTTACGGAAAACCAAACCATCATGCAGATCAAATCCATCGACCTCTGTTGTCTCTAGTTTTTGAATTAAGTCTTGAATATTCTGGTCCCGACTCTGAGCTATTTGAATTTGAATGTCTAAATCCTCACTGCTAACAATCGCTACAAGTGCGTTTTTACTCTCGACTTGAGTTTGAATTAAAACGTCATCATTGCTACACTGGTGCGAAGAACATCGGCTCAAAGCGTCGACATGACCCATAGAATTTCCTGCTCGGTGCTGAATAGAATAATTGTAATTCTCTAGTTCTAACGCCCATCGAGCAATTCGTGGATTTATTTGCCTTTTGTTCAATGTCAAGGTAAGTGAATTGCAGTCGGTAATAACCCTAAACGGGATTCCCTCTAAATAGACACGAAATCTTCGGAGTGCATAGATTATTGCAAGAGTTTCTAATTTAAAACTATGATATTTTGACTCTGCTTCAGACGCAGTTTTAGAAAAGTATGCGATGGGGTGAAATTTGCCATCATCCTGTCGTTGCATTAGTGCTGAACCAAAGCCATGACTACTCGCATCACAGTGAAGTTCAGTTTCACGTGTCGGGCTATAAATTGCCAAGACTGGAGCAGCGGTTAATTTATCTTTCAACTCTGCAAAGGCATTAATACAACTTTCAGACAATTCAAATGACACTTCTTTTCTCAATAACATTAATAAAGGTTTAGCAATTTTGGAAAAGGATGGTACAAATCTACGAAAGTACGAAAACAATCCCATACAGGTTTGTAACTCCCTGTGATTTTTGGGTACTGGGTAACTTTTTATAGCACTGATGTGTGAATTGTTTGGTCTGATACCCTGTGAATTGACTAGATAGCCCAAATATTCAATTTCATTAAAACCGAACCTACATTTTTTTAACTTCAATTCAAGACCACTTTCATATGTACGACTTAAAACTTCTTTGACCACCTGGATATGTGACTCAAAGTCAGCAGAAGCAATTAGGATATCATCAATATACACTTTAATTTTGTTTGCATCAATTAGATCTCGAAAAATATTATACACAAATCGTTGAAAATTTGCCGGAGAATTTTTCAGACCAAATGGCATTCTCAAGAATTCGAATTGCCCATGAGGAGTGACAAATGATGTATATGGGACAGAATCTTCATCCATCGCACATTGATAGAACCCGTCGTTTAGGTCGAGTAAAGTGAACCAACATTTTCCCGCCATGTACTCAATACAGTCCTCAATCAAAGGTAATGGGAAATTGTCACGTATAGTGTTTTTATTGAGTGTCCTGTAATCTATACACATTCTAGTATCGCCTGTTTTTTTCTTCACTAAAACAATAGCTGATGCATAAGGAGACTGACTTGGTCGAATGATGTTCCTATTTAATAGGTCTGCAGTAATTTTCTGGACTTCGGATCGATCATGAAAGGATAGTCGTCGAGGTGGACAATAAAATGGAACGTCAGTATTTAATCGGATTTTCATATTATAGTCGGTAGATCTCCGTATAAGATCAACTGGTTGCAAATAACAGTCGGTAATAACAGTTCTAAATTTTTCACTTTGCTTATTTGAAAGCTTTGGAGAAAAGTTTGTTTCAATCTGCGATTCATCAATACTTATTTTGCATAATGTAAAAAAATATTCATCTGAACTGCTTGTTTGCAAAAAACTGTCGTTATGTGGTTTTGGACAACACGCTTTACTTTCATTAGCATATTTCTCAATAACTTTATCCATAATTGGCACCGAAGATAGCTGGCCAACATTGCTACTGGAAACCTCACAATCTCTATTCGAATCAGATGCATTAGAAAACTCAGTTTTTAAAATAATACTTTCTTCTTTAATTTCATTTTTGTTAAATAACATATTTTTAGTTTTGATTTTACAAAGTTTAATATTAAATTTGCACATAAAGTCTCGTCCAAGAATCAGCGGCACTGTCATCGTTTCGTCAGGCACTATCATCAATTTTAGTAGTTCTGTTTTAGAACGAAACTTTATAAAACATTTTATTACACCAAATATATAAATCTTTTGCCTACCAAGACCACGGAAGTTAGTTGGAGAAAGAATATCCGATCGATGGACAGAGGCTGGGACTTGACTAAGCTGAATAAGGCTGATAGGGCTGCCCGAATCAATGAGAGAAAAAATATTTACTGGTTCAATGCATCTGCTTAGATTACTTAGATAAAAAGCCACACTTACAGTTTGATTATGATAAACGTCTTCGGTGTCATCTTCGATGCTTGAAATAGCAGCAACCTTAGCACGAAATCCAGCGGGACCATGGTTACGAACTAGTTTTGGGCAATCTTTGTGAAAGTGACCCATCTGGTGACAGATAAAGCATGAGCCTGGTGGTCGAAGAGGTTTCTGGCACTCACTTTTATAGTGCCCAAACTGGGAACAATTGAAGCAACGAATCCTGTTTTCCGTCTTGACAGCAACAGCAGAAGAAGTAGATATGGCAGCAGTTGACCTCGGTAGTGTTTTGGCTGCACTTTTATTTTGTGCTGAGCGTCGATGTTCATAGCGGTTCATGCGATGAATTAGATCGTCAATGTTGTTAGCCCCATACAAAAAAGCGATATCGTTGCTGCTGTCTGGTATACCGTCGATAATTATATCAACCAGTTCTTGCTCTCCGATGTTGCATTGATTCGCTATGGACTGCATGGCAATGACATATCTCAAGCACGACTCGTTTGGACTAAGCTTACGAGCTTGAAGCTGCCTGTACACTTCCTGTCGTGTTACGTTCCGGCTGAATGTTTTCAAAAGATTCAACTTTAAAGTATTATAGTCGACTAGGCCAAGATTGGTAACATAATCTTTGGCAAGTCCATCCATACGACGTCGAACTGCTAGGCACTGCTCTCTTCTGTCATACCCACAGATATGAACATAGTCTTCGAACTGATTGAACCATTTGCCAATGTCATACAAATCGGTTCCTGTAAACATTGGCACCGCTGTGTCCAGTTCCTCGAAGTTGATTCTTCTTGCACTCGATGAAGAAGAGTTTGTTTCCATGCTTCTAATTTGTTGCTGTATTTCCAGCATTTCACGTCGCAAGCGCAGAATTCTCAATTCTTCTTCCACCTCTCGGACATCTGCAGCCATGACAGATTGGACATCAGTAATTGTTGACACTTCATCATCTATGACAACTTCTTTACGAGTCACCGCGATTGGAGCGGCAGCAAATTCAGCAACTGCAGTTGGTACATCAGTTCCAGCGACTTCGGAATTTCTAACCTCACTTTGTTCGGCAGTATTTACGGCGGTGACCTCAGTAACAGCGGATTTTTGCAAAGTGTCATTTACTGGTTCGTGGCTTTGCATTATTTGTTCCATTGATGCCGGTTTTCCTTGTAAAACCGAATCCTGGTGTAATGACTTCGGTTGGGATATGGTAGTGTTCACTGGAGCACCCACCTTGGCTGCGTTGGGCACGTTGACTTTTGTTTGTCGTGCTTCACGACGATTCGTATCAATTTTCGGCAACATATGTTATTTCACGGGAAGCTATGGCTATACCCCACATCTGAGTTTTAATAAAACAATTAATTTATTATTTTTTCCAACGATGCAGTTTGATTTATTTATTTTCTTGATTTTGTTCTCCTTGTTTCTATCTTCATCACCGGAAATTAAAAAATTCCTCTCCTCTTTTCTATTTTTCGTGATGGCATTGCCATACTCAATAAACTTTTTTTAAATACAAAATGGTATTGCCATAGTAAAGGTTTCTTAATATTTACAAGTGCGAATGACAAACATGAATGTAACATACTAGAATATTACACATGCAAAATTCCGTACAAGGGCAAATCATTTCAAGAGACTAGGCAGAGTATAAAGTTGTGTTTACGGACTATCGCATCTGTGTAAGTGCAAGCAGTTAACCGCAAATGTACAGCCCGATTCTGAATAGCTTTTCCAGGGAATCAGAAAAGGGAGTTTTAATTTTTAGAATAGCAGATAAAGACATCACATTTTTTTTGTTTACACTCATGAATATTGACTGTTGAAATTTACATGAAAAATCTTCAAAATGTTCTTGAACTTTTTCTCAAAAATGAAAACTCCTTTCTTCGATTCCCCGGGAAAAATTATTCAGAATTGGGCTGATATTGTTTTTACCATACAAACACTTAAGATTTTCTCATAATGTAATCTTAAATTACAAGCTGCTTCTTTAGCTGATGGTGCTTCAAATTATACATGTCCTGTTTGCAGAGCAATTGTGCAAGACTCAACGCAGGTCTTTATTTAAAATTTTTGGGGTGATTTTCATCCTTATAAATAAAAATTAAAAATAAAACCAATTTCGGGGTGTTATTTCATTTTTTTCGGGGTAACTATTCAATAAATTTGGGGTCTTATTTTATGAAATCGGGATATTTTTCGCAGAGGGGTATGTCACACTTAGCGGACACGGACAAATTTGTTGTTGTTTTCGCGGGTAAAATAAAAAACTGGAAATTGAGAGTGCTTCTTTTACCCGTGAAAACAACAACAAATTTGTCCGTGTCCGCTAAGTGTGACATGCACCATTGCAATTACACCCCCAATTTGTGGGACTCCTACCCGTGGGACTTCTACCCGTGGGACTTCTACTGCTTCTTTTACCCGTGAAAACAACAACAAATTTGTCCGTGTCCGCTAAGTGTGACATGCACCAATGCAATTACACCCCCAATTTGTGGGTCCTTTTTTTATTTCTATTTGGGGACATAACTTATTGGGGTGTAATTGCATGCCCCTTATTAAAACTTCAGGCAAACTCAATTCTGATAACGAGAAGAAGCTGCCTGAAAGGGTTTATATAAAATGTACCAAGATCCTGTTTTTGGTTTCATATCTCTTCGCCACAAAATATCTCAGGTAGCAGCATAACTTTATGTAGGGTGCCAAAATTAAGGAGTTACTATTTAACAAAAGCAACAACAACACATTGGAATTTCTTTAGTATTTTAGCCAAGGGCATTTAAAAAAATTGCCGATAGAGCCATGATTCGATTCGAATGGTGAGATACAAAATCTTAGCAAGATGATAATGATGCTTACTTACATATATTCATGCGGCATTCTGAGACATGTATAGTAACAAAACTCATTTTCTGTTTGTTTGTTTGTTTGTTTGGCCTTTATATAAATCTTAACGGCTCAACGGATTTCGCTCAAACTAGGTACACATATTCAGTCTATTTCAACTTAAAATGTTAAATACTTAGTTTTTGCCACGCCCCATCCGAAATTTTTCAACTAACGGTAATTTTGTTATTATAATATGTTTTAGTATAGGAGTTTTTTGTGTATTTCATTTTAAAAAATTTCTGTTATTTTGACATCAAAAACACTCACATATATTCAAAATTGTAGAAATTTTCAGTACAACGACTTTTTCATAAAACATCGTAGCCTAAGAATGAGAAAAAAACGACATGAAAATCAAAGTTTGGTCTTTCGATGCAAATATCTCCGCTGTCCATTAATATATTTCATTCAAATTTTTTTTGTTCAAAAGTTCAATAAAATCACTTTACAAAAATAGGTTGAACTGTACCGTTAAGTCAGTGTGTATATGTTTTATGATTATGTCAAAAAAGGTAAAAAAAAATTGACTTTCTACTCAAAAAAAGACTCAAAAATTGTTTTTGTTGTAAAAACTAAATCAATTAAAAATTGCACATCTGCCTACCTTTCATATGACATAGCATTTATTTGCAAAAATTCTTCCAGCTAAGCGCAAAAATTATTTTACTGTTTTTGTCATCAAAACAACAAGGGTTGATTTTTTGATTTTTTCGCGGAATTTATTTTTTCCAAAATGTTGTTTTTATATTTTTTACAAAAAATTCATGTCTCAAAAATAATTTATGTGAAAAAATTACCCCAATATCTCTTTCCCATCAAAAGTGATGGCTAAAAATCTATTTTTTATACCAGACTATTAATAGAACTGAGTTTTGTTTTAAAAAACGTCCCCATTTATCCTTAAAAATGCAGTTGTGTATCTAGAGTAATTGCAAACATTTTGGTTTATATAAAAATCAAAAACTCAAATCACAACACAAAGTCAAATTTTCACACAGATTTTAACTTCAATCTTGTAGTATTTTGATATTTTGTGTACACAAAAATTTGACCAAATAATTGTTGTATAAATAACAAATTGTATTTTATTTTTATTATTTATATTCTTTCACTTTGATAATCAAATTTTTGCAAATGCATTTGATCTTTTTGCATTTAATATTCAACTTTTTAGTGCCAAAAAATTAAGTTTGTGTTGTAAAAAGTGGCATTTCAAGGAAAAACCTGTAATTTATTGCAAAGGTTATTACCTACACTGTTACTTAAATCAATATTGTTTTTAAAAGCTTTTTACGGGTATGTTTAAATTTAAAAACGGAGTTAAATGAAGAAACTAGGAGTTGAAAACGGTGAATTTATTTCTTTTGCATGCAAAAATTGGGAAATTTTTTTTACTAACACCTGGCAGCATTATTGCCAACAGAAACAAGTAGCATTTCAAGTTTCTTCGTTTATGTCAATTTGAGTGTGTCTGTTTGTGTGGGTAAGTGTGTTTGTGAATCGAATAGACAAGGACAAGAATGGATGGTCCAATTGCAAGGAAATCACACGGGATCACAAATCGCATCGCATGTCGGATGTGCGATTTGCGATGCATTGCCAGGGTAAATACAAGAGGATATTCTTTCTATGTTTTTTCTTTTTTGCTATTACCAGGATTCGAAGTAATGCCTTCACAATTGGAAAATTTTTCGATTTTATGTGCAGAGTACATGAATGCATAAATTACTTTATTTAGTGTAGACCATGAACAAATTGTGAAAATAACCAGAGCAACTTTGGAAGAAAAGCATTTTAAGAAGAACAAGTGTTGTAAGCCATTTCTTAAATTCGTCGTCTATAGGAATGGGTAAACAATTGAACCCATAAATTATGGATTTTTTTTTTTTGCTTTCCTTACTCACTAACCCAGATTGGTTTTGCATGCTTTGGCTTAACAAATGGCGCATGAAGCAGAATAAAAAACTTGTTTGTTTACATTGTACGTGAATCTCATAAACTGATATTGGTACAGAAGAATAAATAAAAAAGGACGATACTTCTTGGAATAGTTGCTTTTGCTGCTGCTCTTAATATTGAAATACTTTATATTGAAGGCGAACTTGTTGACTCACATAAGGTTATCTTGATAATTTGTTTTATCACATATATATATAAAAAAATAGCATTTTTAAAGAATTTCATTTGGAAAATTGTAGATAATAATTGAAGCACCGAAGACTAATGGCGTTTTCTTTTTTCGGCAAAAAATGCTGCCCTCTGAGAGTTCAGAATTTTTTAAATTTTAACCTGAACTCAAAAAATGTTGACCTGTTATTAGTCGAGAAAAGATCAGAAAAAAGGCATTATTTTTTTAATAATGTTGTGTTGGCTACACTGCTGTTTACTTTTGAGAAATAAATTAAATTGCAAAACAACAAATGCGAGCAATAATATATTCCTTCTTTCATCATATTGTTCTCGGTTGTGGAAAATCATTAGATCTTTATTATTGGATGAGGACGAAGACGTTTCAAGCAACTCTTTTATGATAACATTAATTGCAGACTCAACTGTTGCTTTTATATTTGCCACATCACAATTTTTATAATATTTATTTTGTCATCCGTGAAAAAGCTTAAACTTTAATGAAATGTCTATGATAATGTTTAATGTTTTCCTAACATGTCACTTTTTTGTTCATTCAGTTGGTAGCATTTGAGAACAGAATCTTAAAACCGTCGATCTTGAGAATGCAAAAATTCTGCATTTTTTCTACTTCTCAGGTCAACATTTTCGAGAAAAGAACACGATTCAATTTAAGAGGTCAGAATTTTTTTCGAAAAAAGAACGAAAAAAATGAAGAATTCTCAGAGAGGGCGAAAAAATGTAGAATTTTTTCGAGATAAGAAAACGCTATAAGCTTCACACCTTGTTTGTTTGATGCTGCAATCAAGTTTTCCACCTATTGTGACTAAAAAAGCTCAATTACAACCGACTGATGCATCCCACCACCGAACTTAAGGGGGCACAACTAGTGTTCAACTAGTTCTAAAAGCAGAATTTTTCAAAAGTATTGTCTAAAAATTTCAGACTAATCGTATTAATATTTATGGAAATAAATTACTTCTAATAGGAGTTTTTTATCTGCATGCACATCGTAGTCAAAACTTTAAACGCGTTTTTCTCAAAACCATGTTTTCGAGATCAGTTGGAAATTTCTCTCACTTTTTCTTCACTTTTCCTCCGGACGAACGAAGGATTTTTTAACGATTATTATTTGTTTAGAGCCGAAAATATGAGTGAAATTTTGGTCAAATAAGCAACATTGAATTTCAGCATCCGCCATTTTCCCAAAAATCAAAATTTTCGAAAAGTAATTACTGCCAAATTTTTTTTTATCCCTCGCAAATTGGCTGTATCCCACTAATTAATTCAATAGTTTTTCATAGAAAAAAATATTTTTTCGATATATCTTTCATGTAAAAACAATTTGGGAAAACAATTTTTGCGCGGCGATACCGACATAGCAAGCTCGATTTATTATTGTTTCTAGATAATAAAAATCGTTAATATTTACTTTTCCAAGTTGGTGTGCATTTTGATTTTAAAGGGATTTTTCGATTTTTTAAGTTTTGAAAAATATGTCCTCAGTTATAAGATATGATTTTAAACTATCAAAAAACTAGAATTTGTATTTCAAATCAAGTATGATTGAATGATAAAATCAACATTGTGACTATAACTTCAAAAGTATTTCTTTATATTACACTAGGAAGTCCAATCTCGGAAGTTTTTATCGATCCCGGGATTATCGGGATTGAAAATCTCATTCCCGGGATTACAGAATTAGTACGGGATTGGAAACTTTAAGAAGTAAGTAATTGAAAACGTTTTTAATACAATTTTTATTATTTCTTACTTGAAACTAAAAAATGTTTAATTAATTCATTTATAAAGCAACATAAAGAAAACAAAACACATTAAGGGTATTCACAATTGCGTTGTTTTCTGTGTAGTTAAAAAACACCGTGGTACTGATACCACACTTTACCGAACGGTTTTTATATTTTTTGTTGTTTTAATAGAATTTCTAAAAACCAAAAGTGGTCATTTTAAGTAGCCCATGATGTGTTTAAGAAACGTGATTTTTAAAGTTCCATAAAGATCAAAATGCAAATTGGATCAATTTGGATAGCTAATTTATTTTCGTAATAACAAAAAGCTAAAATGGGAGGTTTCCAACCACAAATTCTATTTTAAAGGGTTCTCATAATTGTGGTTTTCAACTATGAGAAAAAAAACAACAATACCACGATACCACACAATTGTGAATGCTAGGGTGTATCGAATTAAAATTTTTTTCGAATTTCACGTTCTAATAGGTCTCAAAAATGTATAGGGTCGTCAAGATCTCCCAAATAAAATTTTAGAAAAAAATAAGGATCCCTTCCTCTCCCGCAAGGACAAAGTTGTTTTTTGAGAAATACAGTAAAAAATCACGTCTCAAAATGCTTTAATTTTTGTAAGAAAAACTACATATGTCTTAAAGCAAAATTAAATACCTTCACTAACAATATTTTGGCAAACACGATGCCACTCTTGGTTTTTACAGACAGTGTCCTGTGTGATATTCGAATCTAAAGGTACACTCGAGATAGCACAGAACTTTTAATTGTTATCTGATTGTCTTCATTTTGGTAATATTGATAACAGTGTTAACTTTTTCCTTAAATTTGACGAATTAATAATTTGCATATTTTTTGCATATGCAATTTCCTATTTTGGAGAAATGTATACTTGAATGTAATTTTTTAACTTTTTCAAAAAAATTAATATAAGGTTTTATATCTCGGGCACCAGAAGTGATACCGAAGATAATTTTCGGAATTTGACGTTTAAGTCGTCAAGCTCATAAACGAAGAATGACCCCAGATATTTATGCCTTCTTCTAGTGAGCGCGGGACAGGAACAAAGAAGGTGGGAGATGGTTTCTTCCTCCTCCTCGTCCCTGCAGCTTCTGCACAAGTCATTTGTGATGACTCCCACTATAGGGCATGCCTGCCTATTAAGCAGTGCCCTGTGGTAGCGGCCACTAGCGTGGCAACCTCTGTTCTTCCCAGCGCGAGAAGGGCTCTCGATCATTTTGGGTCTAGACAAGGTATAAAATTCTCTCTTGTTGGGGTAACTTAGTTGTCAAAATCAGTTGATTACGAACAAAAGCAAGGCAAATAAGAAAATTTGTAAATAACTGTCAATAAATGGAATTATGTTGTAAATATTTTTGTTTTAAATTGATTTATTTAAATTTATTTTAGCAACTTTATTGTTAACAACTTTAAAAGTTCTTGCTAATCCATCTTTTTTGGCCAAATTGTAGGATTCATCCATACATCTGATTTCGCCGCAGAACCAACGGTAATGTGGCCGGTTTCTGCATCAAAATAGACGATGCTTAATTGCACAGTGGTTTTTGGCATTAATGATTCTGTTGGATGCAGACAAGCGCGTCGGAAGCGAATTTCATCTGGGGGGAAGTACAAATGGGGGGGCAGTACAAATGGTGGTGCAAAAAAAGTTCACCAAAATTTCTTCAAAGAAACATGAATGTGAATAAAAAATTTTTTTATTTTAGTTTAAAATAAAAAAAATATAAAAATATATAAAAAATATTAAAATTTCAATATTTTTAAAAGTTCATCCAATTTCAATATTAGAGATCATTCTTTAAAGGATCTTTCATATGGTAATATGAAAATATAAGAAATAATGGTTGCTTTTATAAAGCAATACTATGTATATCTTTACATGGTTTAAATGCAATAAGGTACAAATTATTCCAAAATGTTTCTTTCTGTCCTTGCGAGAAACAAACGCTTTCACCACCTCCATCGAATTCAATTCTTCGGTTTTATCTTTGTGAATGTGTATAAGTGCCGCATGAGTGAGTCGTTTCTGTGTCATAGTTGCTCGAAGATACGTTTTAAGTCGTCTTAGTGTACTAAAAAAACGCTCAGATGAAGCTGCTGATGCAGGCACAGTTAAAAGCAAAGCAATAAGTTTTTCAACTTCATTTAATATTTTTTTTACAGTATCCGAATTTTTTGCAAATTGGGATACAATGCCACTACAATTTAAAGGTGTTTGGCCAGGCAATTAATTCAGCAATTGTTGCGCATGAAGGTCGCTCACATCAAATTCATCTGCATAAAGATCTAGTTTTGTTTTTAGATTTTGTTCAGAAGGCACTTTTCCGTTGAAGGCTTCGATTACAATCTTTTCCAACGATTCCAGAGTGTCAAGATCTGTTTAAATGTACAATAAGATTTACAAAGTCCCAGTTTACACTAGCTTCACTCAACCGACTCACCGAATGTTAAATCAAAGTGAGTCGGTTGAGTGAAGCTGGTGTAAACATGCAAAAATAAAAAAAAAGTCAAATATCAACCTGTTTGATCGAATCTAGCCGTTATCTCATTTGAGAGAAGATCTAAAATTTCGAAATAATCTTTTTGTAGCCGATCATATAATGGCAACTGTACTGAAGGAACCGGATTTGATGTTTGTTCAAAGCGTCGAGTTGGATTTTTGATTCTCGGTTTTGGTGAGTTTCAAGTTTCAGCTCAACAGCAGCGTCTTTCGCTTTATTAATAATTTTTTGACATCCTTCTCAGAGCGTAAAGCTTTAATTCGAAAATATCGAATTATATTTTTACAATCAGCTAATTCACAGTAGGGGCTTTCGCTTAGTCTAAAACTTTGGACCAACATGGCAGATTGTACAACATGTAGTACCATGCGTATGCTAAAACGATAGTCGAAATTTTTGGTTTTTTTCTGCCGATTGTACAATATTTTACAACTATGTAAAATTACTGCTCAATTGTTAGGGCATCTAAAAGTTGCTTAGCTATTAGCCGGATGTGGTCTGCTTGAGAGCTTGCAATTAATGATGTTGCTTTACAAGTTGGATCGTTCGAACACTCAATAAAATAGTCTTATTAGGGGGTTTCAGACGAACGTACTTGTACGCTGACATGTACAATACTACGACGACAAACTAACGGGAATATTTTGTTGAGCTTTCAAACTATCGTACATGTGCGACGACTTCATTTCATTGCTGCCTCTCAAATAGAACACATCGGCGTAATGGCTAAACAATTTTTTGATGACCTTATGATTTAGCAGTCATTTTTCATATTTAGAGAATTGAATGCGTTCATAACATCGTACATGTCGGTCCGACGGTCTCATTTGCTTTCGAATGATCGTACATGTCGTCGAGCATGCCCAAGTCATCGCACATGTACGATGGTATGAAAGCCCCTATTAGTTTTCCATCTAACTTATCGTATAACATGTCGTCCAACATGGAAAGCCCCTAAGAACATGTCAAATTTTTTCTTATCAGAGTTGCAAAATTAACAAGCATTAAGCTACATACTTAAGGGTGCTTTTAAACTGAAGTGGTGGGTTTGCAGTAGAAACTCTACATTTTGTTCTATCTTTTTGCAAACACAGAGAAAGAAAATGGTTATCCGCAAGCATGCTTATGAAGAAGAGAGAAAGAAGAGGAAAATATATAATACAAAAATATTATCGTTGTAAAAAAAACTGATATTTTGAATAAATTTTTAAATTTTCTTGTTAAATTGTTTATCTAACTAAAAAAATGGGGGGGGAACTGCCCCCTTTTCCCCCGCTTCCGACGCCAATGGATGCAGAGTACTTTCTGCCTATCTGCACATGCTGCAACAAAGATAACAACTTTAATGGCTCGATGGAAAAACTTGTCCACTGTGCAGATAGCTGTATCCACAGTATTAGCCCACATTTCTAAATTTGAGCCTAGAGTTCATCGTTTGGCATTTACCACGGACATTGGAACTAGGAATTTTTTACAACAGGAACTAAAGGCTCTGCCATTTTTTTAAAAGGAAAGCTGTTTCGCAAAACATAAGTAGCCCAGACATCAAGCGAACCAAGACGTCAGTACCATCGCCCAATAAACAATGCTTCAATTGTGGAAAGCAAGGTCATAAAGCTTTGCAATGCAAATTCAAGAAAATTTACACGAATAATCATACATTAAACAGCACTTAAAATTGCAAAATTCCAGCTAAGCCGAATGTCACCTGTTTCCACTGTCAAGGTGCAGGTTATTATGCTGTCCCAAGATAATTCGCAAAAGATCTGGTGACATCGATGGAATTTCTTCAAAAGATCGTCGAGTTGATTAATGCAGTGTTGGTGCACCTGCTGGAACATTGGTTCACTTTGGTAAGCGATTTATATTTTATTACGATTCAGGGTCGGAATGTTCGCTTATTCAAGAATCTATAGGTTGTAAATTTCGCGGTAAACGTATTAATAATGTAGTTCCAATGACAGGAATTGGACAGACCAGCGTAAATAGTACTAATCAAATTTTAACGTCTATTGAAGTAGATGGCATGGTTTTCGAAATGCTGTTTTATGTTTTGCCAGAGTCTTATTTGCATCATAAAATAATTATTGGACGCGAAATCCTTAGTCAGGGTATTGCTGTGCATATGACATCAGACAAATTATGTTTTAATATAGTAAGTTTGGTTCATACTTGTGAAGTTATCTCACGAAAGCATATAGAGTTGGATTTAATTGACACTGACATTTCCCAAGATCTAAAGCCAAAGTTATTTTATATTTTGAAGTTTTTTAAACAAAGCTTTGTATCTGGAATTCTAAATACCCATGCTAATACAACACCAATACAAATACGACTGAAAGATCCTAACAAAACAGTTTATAGGCGCCCTTATCGATTAAGCTCTGAAAAGCGTAGTATTGTGCGAGTCAGAATTAATGAGCTATTAAGTTGTGGTATTATTCGCCGTAGTTCGTCACCATTTGTAAGTCCCATACTCCTTGTGAAGAAAAAGTATGGTTCAGATCGAATGTGTGTAGACTTTCGTGAATTAAATGATAATACAATTCCCGACAGATTTCCTTTACCGCTCATCTCAGACCAAATTAACAGGTTGCAAGGTTCTTATTTCTTCACGAGCTTAGACATGGCTTCAGGGTTTCACCAAATACCTATTCATCCTGATTCGGTTGAGTATACAGCTTTTGTAACTCCCGATGATCAATATGAATTTCTAACTATGCCATTTGGCCTTAGAAATGCACCAACAGTTTTTCAGCGTGCAGTGATTAATGCCTTAGGTAATTTGATAAATTCATTTGTTGTTGTCTACATGGACGATATCCTAATTGTGGCTAAAAATACTGAAGAGGCATTGGAAAGGCTGCGTATTGTACTAGAAGTTTTTACAGAAAAAGGGTTTTCCCTAAATCTGAATAAATATTCTTTCCTCAAACAAAAAGTACAATACCTTTGCTTCGAGGTAAGTGGTGGAAAAATAAAACTGAACCCCAAAAAGATTGAATCTTTGACAGCTCTGCCTCCACCCGAAACCGTTACACAGTTACGCCAATTTATAGGACTTGCATCTTATTTCAGAAGGTTTATTCCTAAGTTTTTTCAAATAACGGCCCCTTTATATGCTTTGACATCTGGCAAGAGTAAAATCGATTGGAAACCGTCGATTGAATCTGTTAGAGAACAAATAATAACCGTTTTGACTATGGTGCTGTATTAATGCAAAAAAAGGACTCAAAGTTATTTGTGGTTGCCTTTTATAGCAAGCGTACTTCGGCTGCTGAATCCAAGTACCACTCATACGAGTTGGAGACTCTTGCGGTTGTGAATGCGATTAAGCATTTTAGGCATTATTTACACGGACGTAGTTTTATTGTTGTTACTGATTGTAACTCTTAACAGGCTTCACGTAAAAAGCTTGATCTAACTCCTCGAGTGCATAGGTGGTGGGCTTTCTTACAGGCTTTTGAGTTTGAAGTTATGTATAGGAAAGGAAATAGTGTGAGTCATGCAGACTTCTTTTCAAGAAATCCACTGCCCCCTTCTGTTAACGTATATGAGAAAGTCGAGTCCAAGATCGTAAACTTAACCGAATTATCTGATAATTGGCTCTTAGCAGAGCAACAGCGAGATGGTGATATCGTAAAACTAATAAAGGATATAAATGAGAACACCCTTGGTGATGATATTTCTCGGACTTATGAGATTCGCTCAAGCATTCTTTATCGTAAAAAACAACGTATTGGCAGAAAGTTTACAAACTTTATTGGTTTGAAAAGATGTCAAAATTTTTTAGAAAATCTGTAGATAATTGCGTTACAAGTAAAATTTCCAAATCTCATTCCGGGAAAGTTCAGGCCGAATTGCACTCTATACCAAAAATAGCGATTCTTTGGGACACTCTACATATTGATGCAACTGGAAAACAAAGCGGAAAAAGTGACAGAAAAGAATACGTTTATGTACTGATAGACGCATTTACTAAATTCGTTATTTTGGATCATACTACAAGCATCGATACTTGTAGTAGTATTGCAGCTTTAAAGCAAGCTATTTCTTTATTTGGTGCCCAACGCGTATCCTTGCTGATCAGGGTCGTTGTTTTACATGTCGAGAATTTTGTGAATTTTGTAATTCACATAGTATCAATTTACATTTAATCGCAACAGGTAGTGCTTGCGCAAACGGCCAAATTGAGCGTGTAATGTGTACGTTAAGAATATGCTAACTGCAGTTGAAACTAGTAACCGCACATGGCAGGATGCTCTTCCTTATGTTCAGTTAGCTTTAAATTGTACACAAAGTCGAGTCACGAAATTGCGTCCTTTAGAATTGCTTATTGGTAAAGTAGCTAGACCTACAGACATATTAGATGTTTAAAAGTAATTGAAGTTTTGGATGGTGACCGATATGTGTTAAAATCTTTAAACTGTAACCGGACGTACAAGTATGCTCATGATCGTATGAGGCGAATGCCTGAAAGTCATGTCCCTATCGAAATTGATGATGAAACATTTGAGTCCGTTAATGTTGATGAAGAGCGAAGTAATTAATTTTGGATATTATAATGCGCATTGTTGTGGTCAGAAATGGTAACATTGCTGGATAGAAGCAATGGTGAAAATAACCAAAAATCACCGGAGAGAGGTGTTTTGGGATTTGTTGGTGCCAGATATCGGCTGTGGAATATCACTGGATAGAAGTGCTTATTCATTTTAGTAACTGGATAGAGGTTACTATTAAAAAAAAAAGTGATTTGTTATGTAATTTTTAGTAGTCGGATAGTGATTACTAGACTGAACAATGTGTATTAATCCCAAATTATTATTATTTTGTGTTTATTTGCATGGTAATGATATGGGACATGACAAATGACATTTGAACAATGAACTGTCTTATAAAATATGAATTTTGTGTATTTGTTTGTAATTTCACTGTTTGTTAATCAGTTTATCAAATAAATTATGTTTTGGTCAGAATTGGCCAAGTGATTGTACAAGATACTGTTTAGATCTTTGTTAATTTCAGACGAGTCGCACGAGGACGTGTGAAACGGCAGGATGGCCGTGCCGTAGTACTATATGCTTTTGAATATAAAACGACTAACGGCGATTCTTATGTCAAAGCTTGGGTGGAATCGACTGGCACTACTGAATAATTTTGAGAAGTAAAATCGGAAAGATTGGGAAAACGGAAGCGAGCAGTAGTGATGAGATCGGGACTGCCTCGTTTTTATGTTCAAATAAATTATAAAAAAAATAAAATATCGAATTAAACTATTTGATTCAAATTTTAAAAAAAGGATTTATAATGGATGATAATTCGACATATACATAAATTTCGTCACGCAATTTTTCTCTTCAACATGTAAATATATAGAGTATAGTTATGTATATATTTGTGTGTATATTATGATATTCAGACCTATTACTGCGTCCCTTCGTTGTACGATATCGTAGAAACTACGAAAAAGGCATCACTGAGTTCATTCGTAGCGTCTTTCGTAGATTTTTGAAGTAATTTAGTACGACGTGTTTTGGTTGTCGGAAAAAATTTTTGAAATTTAATTCAGAAGGAATAACTGCTTTTACTGTATAAATTTTTATCAAATATTTCTCCGAGAATCAAAAAACGTCGTAACAAGCTACTTCAAAAATCTTACGAATGGCTCTACGAATGAACTCAATGCTGCCTTTTTCGTAGTTTCTATGGGGCTCAGTGATAGGGCTGATTAGTTTAAAATGTACATACATTAGTAGTTAATGTACAAACGTGCTTGTAAATAAAAAAACAAACAAAAAACTACTGCTTTTTTGTAAATATTCTGAATTTATGAATTTTCAAGTCCGAACCCTGCTACGTAAGTACTGATATCAGCTGAAAAAATTGCAGACATGCCTAGAAAAAGTTATTTTGCATTTATTTCTTGCCAAAAAACCATATTGCTTTATAAATGGAAGAAAAAACTAACTGAAAGGAAATATCACATATTTTCTGATAAAGCGAATTCCCACTGCAACAATAAAAAATGTTTTATTAATCTTACTCATCATAGAATAGTTTTTGGACTTGATGCAGAATGGCACTTCTTTCCAACTTCCTGTGGTAAAGGCGCTGGCGATGGCTTGGGTGGAACACTGAAAAGGTTGGTCTTCTAATTCAAATATAAGAAGATATTCATAAATGGGCAGCGAAGTCCCTCCCAAGTTTTTCATCAGAATTTGTTGAAAATATTATATATGAAAAAGAGAAAAAAATTATAGCCAAGATTTTAAAAGACCTTATCAGTAAAAGGGGCGTTAGGCTACCATTGCATTATAACAAGGATAGTAAGACCAATGAACTGAAATTTCCGTACTGAAAAAAATAATTGATACTCTTTTAAATTATAACAATACAGCCGTCATAAGGAAGAGTGCGGCATAATAATGTTTTCATACTAGGGATATTCCCGATTACGGGCAAATAGCGTGGCATCGTGGCATTTGCAAAATATGATGGCAAATATTTTCAACAAAACAACAAAATGTACAGATTTGCATTTGCCCGACTGTGACAAATTTGCAACACTAAAATCGCATTGCATACAGTCGAGCATGGGCAAAACTTATTTGCCAATCAATCAGCTGTCACATTTTAACCAAAAGCCGCTTATAAAACAAAATTAACAGACTCTGATATGGAACTCATTTTGATAAATAATACACTTTGATAAATAATAATGAAAAACACCACAAATACTGTTCGTGTTGTTTTTTTCCCTCCAAAACAGCTGTGAGTTTTGTTTGCAACAGTGTTCTAAAAAGTGTGCTCACAGTTGATGGCAAATATTTGGTAGGGCATACATTTGCAAAGCTATTTGTCCGTAACTGAAAATAGCCCTACTAATTTTATTAAATATCCTTGTGCAAGAAATGATGATTTTAAAAATATATAATTTAAAAATCATATATATATAAAAAAAAAACTTTTTACTGCATGAAACGTAAAGTTGATGTAGACACGGCTTTTTGAACTGTTTGTGAAATTTATAAAACAGAAAACTCCAACTGCATTGTTTGTTCCACAGCTTTTGCATTTTTAATAAAATCGGTAATGTATCATAAACATTGTAAGCACATTGGACTTAACTATCCTGAACAACCAAATATTTATAAACATAAAAATACTAATCAGTGAATTTTTGATAAATTACTATGAGTGAAAATTCGTCAAATTAGCCACAGTTTTTTTTTAAAATTATTTTTAAAGAATTTAGTTTTATGCCAGTGTTCTAGTAAAATTAAGTTTACAAAGTAGCGGCTTGTTAAAATTTCATAGTTTTTGGGTCAAGTACTCTAAAAAAAATCTGTTTTGTTAAAATTAATAAATTTTCTATAAACAAATAAAAAAAATTTCGGTTACCTAGAAAATTTTTAAAAAAAGATTAAACGTATAAATTTGTTTAAAAAAAATATAAAAAATGAGGTGCTCTCCATAAGCAAATAAATTATAAAATGTTTTAAATCTGCTCTACCTGTCTTATGCGAGCCATACAGAGCCCTTCACAATGGAAAGATTGGTACAAACTATAGGGAATAAATTATTGTGATGACGTGTTTAGTGCTTTAGGCACAGAAAAGTACAAAAAAAGGGTTTTTAAAACTGACAAATGGATCACTTTTTTCGCAGTTTTGAGAGAAATCCTGATGCACATGTAAACTTATTTTACGTAAAAAAATTTAAAAAATTTTTCAGTCGATTTAAAAATTTCAAATTCAATTTTTTGCAAAATCCGTACAAACTTATTGTACATATACGAGTGTCGCTAAGGGTATACTACCAGTTTATGTAATCCATGAATATCACGTGCTTGTTTGTGTATAAATGTGTTTACAATATTGGTCACCGAACTATTTCTTTTCCACAAAATCGGATCTAATGGTCCTGAGGTGGTGATTTGAGAAAATGAGATTATTTGGCAGAGTTAAATATAACGAATTGCCATCCCACTTGACAGAATTAGAAGCCATTTAAAGATTTAAATATTACAGCAAGGAATATTTATGTAATAGGTACAAAACTTTTATATTATAAAAATGATACAAATAAATTATAATCCGTACTATATAATAACAATTGGTATTTAACTTTAAATCGATATCAATACTTTATTTACATTATTTATAAATGTATCTTAAATGAATGTTGTCACTTCTATACTGCTCTCATAGGCTCTGAGGCCACAACTTAAGCACATAGAAGATCAGGATAAATCACAATTAGTTATAAAAAATTCCAAGTATACCCAAGATAAGCAATTTTAGAAAGATTTTAGTTTTACACAAACTTTGGCTAACAAAAATTTTTAAATATTTTAATCTTAAAATTTTTAAAAAACACTACTATATGATATATCAATAGAAAGAAGAGCTCAGTACCTTTCCAATAAGCTAAAATACATGCGAATACCATGAAAAATACATATTTTATAGGCTTTTAAAAAAAACCAGGTCTCAAAAGAGTTTGTAAAAAAATATTTAAACATTTTTGTCAGTCAAAATTTGTGTACGATCAAAGTCTTTATAAAATTGCTTTTCTTGGGTATGCATTCTGAAGAAAAAGAGTTACATTAAAAAAACATGAATTTTGGACCAAAAAAGTGGTTCAGGAGAACCAAAACGTCTCCATGGGGATTTTTCCGGTCGAAAAAAAAAATTATCTCGAAATAATTTTTGAGAGTCCCTCTAATTTTTGAGTCGGTGTCCGCCTGACTTTTTTTTCTACATACTAATCGATCCCGCTTGATACAGGGTACGGTGGGGTGAAGCGTTTCGCTTTTTTTTAAGGCTCACAGCACCCCCAAAAATTATAATTTTTGAATGGTTTGTGGCTCAAATGAAAAGAATGTACATTTTTCTTAATTTCTATGCGCTCGGATTTGAACATTTGAGCATCGATTTCGGCAAAAAATTCATTTTTCGATTTTTGGAAAATGGTGGGGTGAAGCGTTTCACCAAAAGAATCTTTCCGTTTTTACGAATAAACATCAACATAAGTCCGTTTAATAGCTTCGAGCAGGCTCCTAAGTCAGCAAGAAACTAAAATTCCGGATAAAAGTCATCGAATCCAAATTTATTATTCATCGCTAATATCGAGGTCAGAGTAGCAGTTTCGACAAATGTAGTAGCCATGGTTTCCCATGTCGACGCATTAAAAGGGATTTGGCCAGTCGCATTTGTTGCAATGAATTGATAAATGCCAAAAAAACCAATAAAAACGCATTTAACACACACAAAAACACTAAATACGCATTAAAACGGAGTTTGTGGGGTAAAACGTTTAATTTTGAAAACACGGCTGGCATCACGCAACCACTCGATAGATATTTCACAAACACTTCATATTTTTTTAGAACAACATTAAACCAGCACGACTGATATATTTACCTTAAATTTGTGTTGAGTAGTTGGCATAAGACACGATACATTAATTCACTCGATCAAAAAAATTTTTGGAAATTCGTTTTTAAAACGAACCAAAAAGTATAAAATAATTTCTCCTAGAGTGGAGCTTTTAGTTCTCCTAAAAACGTGGGGCGCATGCTATAGAGAAAAGGAAGGAGTCCCAGGTCTCTTGACTGTCAGGATAGAAATACTTACATAGATGGTAGATTCAAGTTTGCAGACATCAATTGTGTTCGTCCAGTGATCAGTCTACTCGGATTTTAGAATTCCTAAATGTTAATTTTTATCGAATTTATCATGTCTGACGAGCTTTTTGTTAATAATTTTCCTATCTATGCCTATCAATGATGAATTATTGAGAAATTATTTGTTGGTTATTCAAAATTTTAATATGCTAATGGGAAAATGCTTTCTTGACCAAGGTATTCTTAACTCTTTAATAATGGATCACTAACCTATTGCTGAGTTGCTAACAACTAAATGTGGTTGTTTTCCACCTGCATTATAAACTCTCAGCTATAAGGATATAATTGCTTAAACCAAAGAACAGTGTTGGTTTTAAATAAATTCAAGATTATTTTTACAATTTTAAAATGTTTTCTATTAAAATAATGGATTTATTAAATTTGAAATTAGAAATCTTGCATAGAAACAGTGACTGGGTTGATTCCACCATAAGGTTAGTGATGCAGGGTTAATATTCTCTATAGCATGCGCCCCACATTTTTAGAAGAACTAAAAGCACCACTCTTGGAGAAATTATTTTATACTTTTTGGTTCGTTTAATTATATGATTACTTTCGGCAGCTGTACTAAAAATAAGCGTGGTCGCACTATGTTTACAACCCTTTTTAATGGGATGAGCGTGGACATCATTTTTTGTTACATTAACAAAAAATGTTAATGTAACACGAATATGATTTAAATTCAAACTCTAAATGTTTGATAGTTTAAACCTTACTTGATTTTAAATACAAATTCTAGTTGTTTGATTGTTTAAAATCGTTTATTCAGAAACAACAAATTCTAGTTGTTCAGAATTCAGAAACAAGCTGAAAATATATCAGCAAAAATCTAAAAACAACTTTAGTAACCATGCTTTGTTAGTGGAAGACTAACATAGAAAAAGTTTCAATTTTTTTAATTAAATAATTATTAAATAATTATGCCACTGAAGGTGACAAAAGAATTTGTTCAAAAAACCGAAATAATTCTATAAATTTAAAATATTAAACAAACAAAAACCGGAAAAAATCCATTGACATTGCTGAGGCTCGAACTCACAACCTTACGATT
Source organism: Dichetophora obliterata (assembly GCA_963920525.1). Taxonomy (NCBI): domain Eukaryota; kingdom Metazoa; phylum Arthropoda; class Insecta; order Diptera; family Sciomyzidae; genus Dichetophora; species Dichetophora obliterata. Next base: position 166,781,629 of record OY986436.1, on the reverse strand, counting down.
ATAAAGCATAAGTGGTGAATTTTTCAGAACTTGAATTTGTTTAAAAAAAAAAGAAACAAAAAATCCGTCCAAATTGTTGAGGCCCAAACTCACTACTTGTACCTAGTGGTTATAAATCAATCGCTTTACGCTTTCAGCTACAGAACTCACACCAAAACTTTTTCTAAATGAGGTAATAAATTCACTTCAGTTGAGAATTTTTGAAATTTAAAAATGTCAATAAGCTTTTCAGTATTTTAGTTTGACTTTTAATAAGTATGGACATACGTCTCAAATCCTTTCGCATTTTAGCCAAACAAATAAATGTACAGACAAGAAAATAAGTGATTATTGTGTTGTCATCCAGTTCTGAGCTACATTTTAAGTTTCAAAACTCTAGCTCATGGGGAGATTGGTTAAAAATGGATTCCAAGATTTGTACGGGACATTCATGTCTGTTTATTAAAGAAGTTAATAAAAACGTGTTAAAAAATTAGAAACACAATTTACTCACATTTCACAATTTATGAATACCTTATTTATGATTTATTCCTTAGGAATTATCTCCATGCATAATTGAGACAAACTAAAGGAAAATAGCACTACCCTTTGAGTTGAAGTACATTCACGATCAATCTCTTACATAAGAACACTATAAATGATATAAGTACGAAAAATGGCGATTTATCTATCACTGGTTAAAAAGATATATGGACGACTACGACAACGATTAAGTTTAACCGGCTTCTATAATCGCTTAAAAGTCATAAATATTTAATATTATCAAATCAGCTTTTTTTCTATACTTACTTACTATGATCTACACCTTTGACATATTAAATATGATAAGCTATCAGCTCCAATTGCATAGATATAGACATATCGATTTCGTGAAAGTGAGAATTAGCACACTGATAGCACTTTAATCTTCAATTTAGCTAATAACTGATAAAATGTTTTCAAAGTCTTGGCGCCAAAAACTAGCTAAAGCTAACTAAAAATGATAAGAAATTGTATTTCACAAAAAAAAAAAACGACACTAACTGTGGTATATATGACGCGCTTATACAAAAGAAGGAAATATTTTTTGTGAAAGCAAGAATGCAGTATAAAATTTGTGAAAGTAAAAATGATTCACACCATGCTGTATAGAACATCAAGCATAAGTCGAAGGGTTGCAAGCGAACATAAGATGAGTATGTGCTATAGAGAAAGGGTTTGCGGGGGAGGTCATGTTTATCATGTGTCCATGGAGTTGGTTTGATCGTGATGATACTTTGGCATACTCGGAGTATGCGTTTGCGAACAAAATCGAAAAGAAACGATGAGAGATAAATTGGTTGATATTGTCAGCTAACAAAATGAAATAATTGATATTTTACTATTTCATTATTTTGAGACTAGTTTTTTATTTGGTATTTAAAAACTTAACATCTTGTGTTTTAATAATCATTCAGGTTATAATATAAAAATAAAATTATGATGAAAACGAAGGAAGAGAGGTATTTTTTTGATAAAGAAAACTTCTTAAATTTTCATCAAAAGTCTTCTTAAATTTATTTAAAAAGATTTTTTATAAATCTTATATATAAAAAGAAGTGTACATTTTGATTTCACCACTAACTGAAAAAATAGGTAGACCGATTTAAACCAAAATTTCAGAGTACGTTGGGTATGATTCGTAGGTAGTTTATGTTAAGTTAGCGCGAAATCGGTATAGTGGTTCCGGAGATATCGCATTTTAAAAATTTTCCCATATACTCCCATACAAATCGGTCGTGCGGGTTAGTGTCCGTTAAGATCTCAGGAGCAGTAACACAAAAGGGCATACAATTTCAAATATTTGTTGCCAAGGCCAATATCTCAAAAACTAAATTAATAAAAATTACCACACCCCCTATTAACGCCCAAAAATTAATAAAAGCGCTATATTTCAGACGAATTCGGTTGTATCGGACTAAAACTTTGAAAAATAGTTTGTATGGTTACTCTCGGCAACTAAACCAAAAATTGGCGTGGTCGAACTATTATTACGTTTACTTTTCAGAAATCATTATAATTCTTGAGTTGTGCATACTTTTATATTGAAACTTGGTGTGTATGTGCAATGAGACCAAGTGGTTATCACTTCATACATAAATGTTGCCACACCTACTTTTACCGCCCCTTCTTTACACATAAAATCGTTTGTGGAGTGTCTTTTAAGATCTCATGAACGGTAACACCTTTGGCCATCAACTTTACAACATCTGTTATCAAGGTTTATATCTCAAATAATAAAAAACGAAAGTTTCCACACCCCTTATTACCGCCCACAAATCAATTGAAATGCTATATATCAGACGAATTTTGTTGTATTGGACTACAGTTTTGTAATTAAGTTTGTATGGTTACTCTCGGCAACTCAGCGAAAAATGGGCGTGGTCGAACTATAACTTCGTCCACTTTTCAGAAACGATTACAATTCGCGAGTTGTGCATCTATACTATTATATAGAAGCCTTTGTGGCACGTACGAATGTTCCGCAATCTCACGAGAACAACTGAAGCGAAAATTTTTTAATTTTAACTGAATCATGCTATGTAAGATTTGCCATGCCTACCTTTCACACCCACTATATGCAAAAATTCTATAATTAAGACGGTTTTTGTCGTATTAGACTAAAATTTTTTAATTAGGTTTGTATACAGTGACACATATTCGTATAAACGCACTCTTAATTTTAAATTTGCTACCTTCTCTCTCTTTTATTAATACATTACTCAAAACAAATTCCAACTCATATTGTTTACTAAACTAACGGAAATTTGTACTGAGTGCAAAAACCTGTTTTCGTTGTTGTTGTTTTATATAAATCATTTCAGTTTAAATATTTTACTTAAAACAAGTACATATTCGTTTAAACGCATCGACTTAATTTTCAATAGGAATGGGTATTTATTAATTTTCAATAATTAATTGGTCCACCATTTTTATTTATAACTTCAAGTATACGATTCGGCATCGAATTCACTAAATTTTCCAGCAACTGACGATCTAAATCTTCCCAAGCTTCCTTAATGGCCAACTTGAGCTCTAGCACGGTTTTGTAAAGGTGTCCTTGGGCTTTTTGTCCATAGATTTTGCGTGATATGCATCCCCAAAGATTCTCCACCGGATTCAAATCGGGACTGCATGCAGGCCATTTCATAAGTGGGATGTTGTGCTCTTCAAACCACTTTAATGCCTCTTTAGAAACGTGAATGGCAGCATTATCCTGTTGAAAAATACTGTCTTCATCCATTTTATCATCCAAAAATGAAATGAGAGCATCATCCAAAAATTCCGTGTATTTTTTAGAATTCTTTTTGGGCGGCACAAAGCAGATATTTGCTTTACCTCTAGATGAAAATGCCGCCCACACCATAACGCTGCCACCACCGAAGTTTCTTTTTGACATACGTACGTCATTGTTTCGCAAATCATGCCAATAACAGCTGTAAGAGTCTGGGCCATCTAAGTTAAATTTTTTTTCGTCGGAAAACACAACATTGTCCCACTCAGTTGACCATTGCATGTGTTTTTGGGCGAAGTCTAAGCGCGCCTTTTTGTGATGCGGCTTCAACACAGGCTTGCTCACCGGTTTTTTCCATTTAACGTTATCTGAGTTACGTAAAATGTGTGCAATGTGCGTCGTTGTCACTGGAAGATCTAATTTTTCTTTTATTTGAGTTGAGTTCAAAAAACTTGTGGTGGCTTCCTTAATAATTTGATTAACTTGGCGAATACTCAGTTTTCGATTGCCTTTCGTGGATTTTTTTACTCCATAATTAACACCGTTTTTTAAAAAAGAGCGGACGACTGCTTCTGATCTTCCTAGTCTCCGCCCAATTTCCCGATTTGAATAACCCTCTTTATGGTACAGGTTGATTTGGACTTTTCCTGTGTCATTGAGGTATTTTCCCTTTGGCATTTTGATAAAATCTTAAAAAAATATCATTAAGAAAATATTTTTACATTTAAATTTAACAAAACTTACCAATTGTTAATTAAATACAAGCAAATACTTATTTCTTTAAACCACTTATATATTTTCGACCTCCTTATTCAGGTGCGTTTAAAGGAATGTGTACTTGTTTTTAGTAAAATATTTAAACTGAACTGATTTATATAAAACAACAACAACGAAAACAGTTTTTTGCTCTCAGTACAAATTTCCGTTAGTTTAGTGAACAATATGAGTTTGAATTTGTTTTGAATAATGCATTAATAAAAGAGAGAGAAGGTAGCAAATTTAAAATTAAGAGTGCGTTTATACGAATATGTGTCATTGTAGTTACTGTTGGCAACTGTTCTCAAAATGGGTTTCCACGCACCCTTCTACCGCCCACAAATAAATGATAATTCTATATTTAAGACAGTTTTGGTCGTATAAGGCTAAAATTTTGTAATTTAGTTCATATGATTACTTTCGGCAGCTGTACTAAAAATAAGCGGGGTCGCACTATGTTTACGACCCATTTTAATGAGATGAGCGTGGAGTGAAGCAAAGTGCACCAGGTATAAACTTAATTAATCTGAAAATTTAGCAGTCGATTTTTTTCGAAGATGAGATGGTTTAGGAGGAAAAATTTTTGCCACACCCCCTTTAACCGCCCACAAATCAATAAAATGCAGTACATGTCTTTTACAAGCATCAAAAACTCCTAAACCGCTTCTAAAATTACAATGAAAATTTTTTTTAGGGGTTTCCAGATAAAATTAATCTTTAAGCTCTATCTATTTTGATCTATCTTTAACGGCAGAGGGCACTGTAGTACAAATATGAACTTAATGTAAATCTAAACTGCTCGAAGGATTTCCCTCAAACTTCGTACACATATTTTATGCATCAGAGATTTTATTTTTACATACTTTGTTTTGACCTCGCCTCTTACGCCACTTTTAGTTAACGTTAATTTAGTTATTTCAATACGCTTCACTGTAAAAAATATTGGCCACTTTAGTTTTAGAAAATTTAAATCATTTTGACACCAAAAACATTCACATATCTTCAAAATTGGAGAAATTTTTAGTGCAACGACTTTTTCATAAAACATCGTTACCTAAGAATGAGAATTCTATATTATCTATATCCTAAGAATATACCTTTTTTGGATAAAATTTTATTTTTTCAAAATGTTTTTATATTTGAACTATAGCAAAAAGCTTAAAAAATAATCTCTGTGAAAGAAATTTTCAAATGTTTCAAACCATTCCAAAGTTATGTATAATTCTATATTTTAAGTCATTTAATTAGCTATTTTGTAATTTTATTGAGTTTAAGTATTCTCCGGCTGGCGCAGGAGCCACAGAGCGCTGTACTGCCATATAGGAATTTTTATGGTATTCGAAAAAAAAAAATTTATAGCTACATATGTTCACTATTTTTAGTATTAACAAATTTTAGTCTAAAAAGACCAAAACCATATCAGCAGCTAGTAGCAATGTGCCAGTTGTGTTGGAAAAATCCCATTCGTGGTAATTTTTAATTGCCCTTAGAAATTTTTGTTTTTGGAAATTTCTATTAATTTTTTTTATTCAGCGTGGTATTTTTTGATTGGCGTGGGAATTCAGCGGGGTATTTTTTAATTTTCGTGGGAGTTTAGTAATATTCTTCTTCAATTTTTTTTTCTTTTTCAGAAAGCAAAATTTCTTTTTGGTATTTCTATATGTTTTTTAAATTGTTTTTGCATTGTAATTTGGGACTTATTGTGGTATTTTTTAATGCCAATGAGATTTTTGTGGCAATTTTAAATGCGTATGGAATACTTAAAACGGCAGCGTCTGATTTGCTGGTATGTAAACGACATGTTTTCTTACCTTTTATTCGTTCTCTATATAAATGTAAAGTCTGTTTTTATATTTATCAAGAATCGAATTAAAATTAATGTCATATTCGCTTGATGCGTCGTTTGTTCTTGTCTTTTTCCCTCTATTTGTCACCCGTTCGCCAAAAAACTCTAAAATATGCATTGAATCTTGTATTGAAATCAAGGTAGTGCAGTTCATGGTGTAAGAACTAACTAGGCTCTAACTAGTTAATCAATCAGCTAACTATTGAATTTTCCTTTTCATATTGAAAATGTTTTGTTGTTGTTTCTTTGGAAAAAATTCGTTAGAGCAATTAATTATTCTAACCTGACCTAAAGCTCAATAAACGATTTTAAAGTATCAAACAACTAGAATTTGTATTTAAAATCAAGAATGATTTAAAGTATCAAACATTTAGAATTTTTATTTAAATCAAAGAAAATCAACATTAATATACAACTTAATAAATGGTACGCTTATATGAAACACACAATGCATAGTTTGCTGACAACGAAACGGTCCACTTCAGTGCTTTTAAAAGTGCACTCTGTTTTCAAATGAACCAATTGGCTATCTAGGAAACGAAAAAAAATTAAAGCAACTTATGTGTATTTATGTATGAATATTTTACGTACATATTAATAAAAACAACAAGAACAAGAACAAGAACAAAAGCACAACAACGAACGACATGATTATGAATCAAACGAACAAATACAACAACCATAAACAACCACAGCATAAGCAGCTACTGTAGCAGCTTGTGCATTTCTCATATACGAATTTTTTTTCTTCTTAGATTTTGCTATTTTTTAGATATTCGTTTTATTCGCACTCCAATTGATATTTTGGCACTATTTTTTTCATTGTACGATGAATAGGCTGTAGGTATATACCCCAAAGTGACAAATATCACTTTTAAATGTGCTTGAAAAAATTTGTGAAAATGACCCCCATACAAACCACGCTGTAAGACGTAATTCTACGTCAAAACATTTCCAAAATACTTCACAGCAACTTAATCAATAACCACAGAGGCAACCACCCCCACGACTATTTTCTCCCAAACCTTTATCTAGACCAGAACCTATGGACATCGATACGAGCATCCCTTCCAGAAGAATCGACTACATGAATAGGCCAAGACCAGAACAAGTCGCAGAGAAAAGACCACACCCCACCAACCCCGAACTTAAAGAAACACCAATCCCTACACACAGAAAATAATCTCGTTTTAACAGAAATTGATAAGTTTTCTAAATATGCCCAAGGTAAAGTCATAAAATCGAAAGCAATCGAAGATATAAGAGAAGCACTACGTCAACTTCTGTTCTTATTTGGAGTCCCAAAAGTTATCGTTGTAGATAACGAAAAATCCCTTAACTTATCTGCAATAAACTTTATGGTTGAAGACCAACTCGGCATTCAAATCTTTAGATCACCCCTTCATAAAAGCTCTGTCAATGGTCAAATATAACGATTTCACTCAACACTCTCAGAAATAATGAGATGCCTGAAATCAGACGGAACCCACCAATCCTTTATAGAACTTCAAGACAGATCTATCTACAAATACAACTCTTCTATGCATTCAATGACCCGAACAATACGAAAAAGCCAGACAAGACAATATTCAAAGACTTAGAGAAAAGCAACACAAAGATATTAAATACCACAATAAAAATCGACTACCTATCATAACATACAAACCAGATGACACAGTTTATGTTAAAATTCAAAGTCGCTTAGGATCCAAAATATCACCTAAATACAAACAAGAAACAGTAAAAGAAAACAGAACCACAACTATCCTTACAGAGTCAAACAGAGTAGTTCATAAAATTAACATTAAGAACTAAAACCTCTTTAATATACTAAAAATACAAACAAAAATAAACCAAAGATATTCCTTTTAGACTACTCGTATTCCTGATTGCAACGAACGCAGAATTATTGCTGACCGACTATTCCTCCGCTCACCTAATAACTATAGACGATGGTCAAGCAAAAATACAAAATGGAACTTTCAATTTTATTCATATATTAGACCTTAAAACGTACGATAAATTTTTATATGACACAGATAAATACGATAATGCAAGCATCGAAAAATAGCCTTTATTACCCATTGCTCAAACACGAAATCTCTCAATCCATCGATATTTTAAACCAAATTAAACCATTCTATCCTGAAAACTGAAGCAAGAGACCAATATATATTATGCACGGCATGGAAATACAAAGCCCTTAGTCCCGATCATGATGATCTCCACTATATCGAAAACACTTTGAATGAACTAAATAAAACAATAACCGGCTGTTAACAATAAACACTGTACTTACCAAATGAATTAAAGAATTATCAAAAATAACGGACCAACTTAGGAACTCACTAATGCCGTGGTTATGCTAGCCAAACATGTTCGGTGTTCATTTTTGTTAATTTGTTCTCTTCGCTGAAATGTTTGTTTGGTGGTTATGCTATGATTGGTGGCACAGTTGTATTATATGTAATAGTATGTCAAAACACAAAAAAGCACAACCCTAATTTGCATTTTTGTACTTAAAATTAACGAATTGAAATATACGAACTGATGTTACTTACTCTGAATTTTTATTATAATATCTTAAACAAAATAGTTTGCATATATCTGACATACTAGCTAGCTGCTTATGTTAAGGGTTACTTGAAGACACAATCAACTTCACTTCTTAATACTTTTACCTACTTTTTTGATGCTATTATACAAAATGACTACAGCCAACACTGGAAAGTTCGGCATGTTTGGCGTTTCAATCAGCAATCAAAATGTTCGGTCCGAGAGCGAGAGAATGAATATGAGAAAAAGTTCATTTCTTCATTTTATACGTGAAACAATAACAACAAAAAATGTTCGGCAATCATGTTTGGCTAGCATAACCACGGCATAAGAAAAAGCGCATACGTAAATAACGAAATAGCCTAAAATATCCAAAATGGGATAAGACTTACTAAAGAAGAACTGACAAATGTTAGATATGCAATTGAATGGGCTAAAGCAAACATGGTTAATTCCATATCTATATCTATATCTATACTATTATATAAAAATGAAGAGGAAATTTAAAGTTACGACTCTACTCCAAAACTACTGAGCCGATTTTTATGAAATAAGTTTTGAAATATCATATTTGTGTTACAGTTTAAGATGGGGGTATTTTTCTAGCGAAATTTTAATAATAAGTTTATTAAATTTAATTATTAAGTTTTTTAATAAATCATGCCAGCTGCCATGCATTGCTTAGTCGTTTTCTTTTCAAGCTTTGTGCTGCGAGAGTTTCAATAAACTCCATGTTGCTCTCTACTACTCTCTTTTTTGCTCAGTTGGCATAACTCAGAAAAAAACATAAGCCTGAGCAAGCCAAAAAGTGGCAAACATATATGCTGTGCTGCGCTCCACACAAATAAAACAAAACTAAGGAAGTTATAAAATATCATATTTGTGCAACAGCATTTTTTTGTGGTATTTCCCTATCGTTATTTTAATAATAAGTATATTTAATTTAAGTATTAAGTTATTTAAGAAATCATCCCAGCTACCACGCATTGCTTAGTCGTTTTCTTTTCATGCCTTTGTGTTGCGAGAGTTTCAATAAAGTCCATGTTGCTCTCTTCTACTATAGGCACAGCTCAGTTGGCAAAAAAGATGAGCCTCGAGCAAGGCGAAAAATTGATATACATATATATGCAGTGCTGCGTTCCATAATAAATAAAACAAAACAAAAGAAGGAATGTTTTTGATTCGTTGAACATGTATTGTTTTAAGAACTTTCACTGATCACCTTCAGCTTAAGAATTATGTATATGTTTTTGAACTTTTCCCTTCTATGTCTCTCCATACTCATTCAAAGAAAAACAAAAACGTGTTAGCGCTCTTTGGCTTGATTGAAATATAAGCGTTGCGCCTGGCAATATTGAACTGCAACCATGGTATAAGGATAGATATCTGAGGATTGAAATTGATACCAGATACCTAATAAGGGAGATATCTGAGTACTTCAGATGGAATTTGGAGGATACTGGGATTTTCAATTCACGAACGTCATCCAACAGTAGCACATCTAGCTATGCATTTAGAAAATGGGTAGAGGGTATATTTTACGCCAAATACTTTGACTCAAATTATTCAGAATCTACCGGAAACCACTCTTACTGTGTTTTTTAAACTCTGTGCAACTGATAGCTTTGCAAAAACTTTGCTTTATAACGAAGTTCCTGCGTATTATATTAGGATTAATAAAACATGGCAGCGAAGGAAACGTGGGCAAGATGTTCGCTATTACCCTGGGGTTAAGCGAGACTTCGCCTTGGGAAGGGTATACACAATACATCCCAATTACGCAGAGTGTTCTTATCTAAATCTTTTACTACATTCCGTTCGGGGTCCTACATCTTTTACATATTTAAAAAAATGTGGTAGAACGGTTTTACCGACTTATCGTGCAGCATGCCAAGCACGAAATTTGCTTCAGGTCTATACACACTGGAAAGATACTTTATCTGATGCAGCTATTTCTGTAAGTGCCCACAAAATGAGAGAACTCCTGCAATAATATTATTTTTTTGCGAGGTTTCGGATCCAACAGAACAGTGGAATCTTTTTTAAAAAAATCTATGCGACGATGTTGACAGCAAAGTAATAATCGTCATATTGACTTTAATGATGATATATTTATATAATGAAGGCACTGGTGTATTCCAAAGGCTTATTCCTTGGAACTCCTTATTAGCCTTGAAAGTTCACATTTAACCAACCTCTATTACATTCGTGAAACAACGTACAATACTAATGAGCTCAATAGGTTTGTACAAAAAAACGAACCAAACATTTCTTAGTCCCGGTAGTTCCAATGAAACCAAAAACGTTGTTTACACTGAAGTATTCAATAAATAATGTGTAGATATCTTTGTTTTCCTATAATTATTATTATCTATTAACCACTGTTTAGACTATGCTTGCAAATCCAATTAATCTGTAAACATTTTAATGGTTCTCACTATTTAAATTTATTTTTAAGGATGTTTAAAAATGTATTATTGACAAAGAGGAAACGTCCGTGGCCTGCTAGTTATTTAATAAAAATGAAGCAAAACAGGTACTAGAAAAGCTAAAAAATGAAAACATGCCATTCAGAAGAATTGAAGACGCACTAGAATTCACAAAAATCAAACTAATTATATATTGGAACGAATATTATGTACTTTATTAAAATTCCAATGACAACAGAGACAATTTATGAAAAAACTCTAATAAGAGCTATTAAGAAAATGAAACAATTATTGATATTCCATAAAAATCCTTACTAATAAACGACCATGAAATATGTGGCATACAGTATGAATGTAATAAATATAATTCTATTAATATATGTCATTACAATAATTTAAAAAACTTAACAAACGATCTGTGTGTAAGTAGACTAATATATGGTCTAGAGTCTTTTTGCAATTTAAAAAATAACCAACACATACCTTCAGCAGAGGAAATTTCTTCTGGATCTTACTATTAAATAATTTTAATGGAAGTTGTTGTTTTAAAGAAATAAATTATAATTTAAAAGGCATATTTTTAATTAAATTTCATAATGAAACAATTCGAGTAAATAATAAAATATTTAGCAATATCGAGATTCCACAAATGAATATCAAAACATTTATAATGCAACCAACACCCATAGAAATAAGTAGAAACAATGTATTATCTTTAGAATCATTAAAATCATTTCACATTAATAATACACATTCAATTAAATCCATTGAATGAATAAATAGAATATCATCATTTTTCTCAATAAGCGGTATCGCTTTGTTAATAATAGCCATTAAAGTTATTAAATATTCACGTAAAAATATCGAAATTATTATCCAACAACCAGAAACAGCAGTACCTAATTCACCAAAAACAATATTTGAATCGTCGATAATCACACTGACACTGCCAAAACTCAATGACCAACCTTATTTTTGACGATTGTGGACAATCGTTTTAAGAGGGGAAGAGTTAACAAAAATAAGTTAACAACAATTGAGCAATAGCCCATCGGCCGCTTGTAACGAACACCTAAGAATTATTCATTTTTTTATACAAAATTTTTTTTTTAGCAAGTACAAAAACCATGTAAGTGCATAAATGGCAATACTTTTGTGTTTTGACATTTTGCTAGCTTCAGTATGCTTCTGAACAGTTCCTATTCTTCTCAGCAACTGAACCTTATCAGAGAAGAGAGAACTAACTTCCTTTTTCTTTGAGCTGCCAAAGCATCAACACGCTTCGTAAATTTTACCTTACCTAATCTAAATTTTTAGATCAAAAAACTCCGGTAAGTTCATTGAAATCCAATACGTTTAACTAGAATTCTCGAATACATTTTAATACAATTTTGATATTGTATTTACTTAACGCAATATTTTCAAGTTAAAACTAATTTATTTACGCAATCTAAGGTTCTTTCGAGAGTTTACTCAATCTTAATTTGCCCAAAGGAAAATCCTATAAAACTTAAATACTAGTCGCTAGTAATACAATTTTTAACAATTCTGGATAAGCCTAAATAGCCATAAAAAGGTAAATTAATTTCTTATTTCCTAATTCAATCAAAGTGAGAATATGATTTTCGAAAATTTTAGAAAAAAGTCATCGATCATAATTGGTAAAAAAAAAAAAAAAAAAGCTCATCAACAAAAACTCAACGTAACCTAGTGAGACATCGTCTTAGTCGAGCATCGCTATAATCTCTTTGAAGACTCACTAATCACCGATCATGATCTATTCATGGCTTGGTAACAAGGGAGAGTAGCGTGGGCAATCATCAGTTGCAAGACACAGCAAAGGCGAACCAGTTTTCAGTATGCCTCGTGCTAAACGGCACGCAAAAACCAAAAGCTGAAAAAGCGAAACCTTTAAACTATAATTTTGGTCCTAAAAAGTGCATAAAAGTTAAATTAATCAAAAAAACATATATTCAAAATCATGAACAGAAATAATTTTGCGAAAAAAAAGCTGGCAGAGTTAAAAGCTAAAGAAGTTTATAAATTTTGCCTAAAGCTCATTTAGATTCAGTTTAAGCAGAACTAAGGTGTTCCTATTTATTGCAACTTCATTCTAAGAAAATTTAACATTACTACGATGCTTATAATGCATTTAATTTTATTACTTAAATTAATTAAAAAGTGAGCTTAAAATCAATTTAAAAACATAGACAAAATTCTAGATTACTATAAAGTGGTAAAAGTGGAGAAATTTCTTATAAAAAAAAATGGTAGTAACGTGAAGAAAAAGTAAGCTACAGTTTATATAAATTAAAAATAAAGATTAAATTAGCAATAATTATAAGTAAAATAATTAAAATATTCGATGTAGCTGGTAATTAAAAGTGGTAATTCTCACGTACATACTTGCTCACGCACACATTTGCCCACTCACACAGCGACATATCAATCCAAACTTTGATTAAGTTTGATTAAAAACAACAACAACAACAACAACAACAAAAAAAAACAAAACACTTATTTTATCTAAAATTAATATTAGCATCATAAACTAAAGCAAAGCATCGATCGACATCACCGAAGGCCTTCAGCGATGGACGTCAGCAACAAAGTAATAAAAGTAAGTAACAACAACACTACTTTCTTTATTATTATTTTTAAAATAACGAAATAAATTAAATATCTAATTTGAAACATTGAGACAATACACAAATTAAAGTAGAAGTAAACAAAAGAAGTTAGAAAGTCATTGCTAACTATATTTATGCATTTTTAAAAGATTTACAATGTAAAACAAAAAAAAATAATAATACAACAACAACAAAGCTAATCAAAAGTTAATCAAAACAAAAAGCAAAAAAGAAAAAAAGGGGCAGCAGAGAAATTATTAAATTCTCTTTTAATTCACCCAGTTTGTAAAAACCAGTATTTTAGTTACATGCACTGCGTTAATCTTGTCGCACCCACTCTCTGTATGTTTACTTTTGTTTCGAGTAGCGGTGAGTGCAAAAATGTTAGTAGTTTACCTTAATGAATGCATAATTTTCGATTGATTTTCTTTAAGCAATAATTTTAAAATAATATTTGAATTATAATTAGTTTGTAAATTTCCACAAAAAAAAAATGGTTTTTCTATTTGTATGTGTGTTTCATTGACAGCTAAGTCGTGTTACAATCTTTCTTTAAAGATTTTGATCTACATATAAGATATTTGAAAAAATTAATTGATTTTTATTTTTTGTTGTAATTTTGCCTAAGATTACGCATTAGATTGTGTGTGTGTATGGAGCAATATGTGTGAAACGCAGCTGCATCAAAAACTGAGTTCTATTTAAAAACTTATAAAATGTTATTATTATGGATACAGATATAATACTGGGTCAAAGGTGCCTACTATTTTTTTATGAATAATTTCTACGCTATAACTACGCTAAATTAATTTTGATAAATATTTTTGCTACTAATTATGAAATAATACTTAATATTGAACCAAACGTGTATAGACCAGCAGAAATAAAATTACAATTGAATTCGAATTTTATGATTTAAATAAATATTAAATGCAGTTTGGTGTTAAACTTAAGGTAGTTTTTGGAGAATGTTTAAATGAAATACTTCATGAAATAAAAACTTAAAATAAAATGATTGGCTAAATAAAAATAATTTTTCTAATGTAGAGTGATGTGAAAGATACGGTAGAATATGGTTCTTTCGGGGTCTTGCAGAAACATCGTGCATAGTAAGGCCAAAGGTAGGGTGGGTATAGAGCACGTATCTTCACATACATCTTGAAGATAGATTTTAATGTGATAATAGTTGATCCATACATTTTGCTTTCATCATGAATTTTAATGATCACTTTGGGGACTAGTTTTGTGAGTGGTCATTCCGGTCCATTATAAAGTTAGAATATTTAAGAGAGTCTAAAATAATTAGTAAATGTATGTACGTATGGTTTTCTGGTAGGTTGAAGGCGTCACGTACCCCCCAACGACTGATAGCTAGTGGCTTTAATGGCTCTCGCCCGACTCCTTCAGTCTCTAAACATCTAACCAGTGCATGTGTGTCTTTGGCATACAGTCGTAAGAATAAACACAATGATTATTTTATCATTTGATTTTCTACAGTACATTACAGTTACACGCTCCAATTAAAACAAATGCTGATTAACCAGGAAACAAAACATCGACTGCCCAATAAACAAAATGCTACTCGCTAGTGCATGGAAGCAACAACAATAGTCGCTAAAATAAGCTTATTAATAAGTTTCATTTTAATTGTAGGAATACATTGTAATTACTCCTTAAGTAGCAGTCAAATAAAGAGCACCGTTTATCGGTTCAATTTTTTTAAAAAAAAATAAAATAGTAAAGATTTTATTAACTTACATTTTCGAGTATTTTTTACTCAAAGCTTATTTTTTTTTATGACAACTTCACTCCAAACAGGGTCGCCACTTTTCTTAGAATACTTATTATTTTGTTAAGACAAGTTGTGTTCAAGGAAACTATATCCCAAGAATTCTTGTAAGCCAAGTGCATTTGTGCATATGAATTTATCATGAGTTTATTTGAGATTATCCCGATTATCGGGGAAAATTTACAGATGAGTGAAATCCTGGGGCCTTACTATGTAATGCGATTCGAAAAGCAAATACGATTCAAAAAGAAAATCACATCATTTAAATATGTACATGAATTAAGATTACTAAATGGCAGTAACTTATATCTCTGCTTTAAAATTCTGTTTTTATTTGTATTATATTCGAACTAATCAAACATTTTTTAAAAAACCATGTAAATACATGGTGTGATTTTTTTCGAATCGCATTTGCTTTTAATATCGTATTACAGAGTAAGCCCCTGAATACTTTTGTAAATTAAAAAACAGTGCTTCAAGTGAAACATGGCAGCACTGTTCAAAAAGAACTAAGTTGATTTAACGTTATTCTACTCTATGATTAGCTTTATAGTTAGCCTTGAACGCACCATACAGTGTGTCAAACACGCAGATACGAGAAAATAAATGAAATACGTGTATACAAAATAAAGCTTAGTTGAATGAAAAGTCAGATGTACTACGACGTTTTCAATGTTAATTCGATAGGGAAAACTAAACCCAAAACTTTCATGCTTTTCATTATATGTATGTATATTACTTCGAAACACTTTGAAAGTTTATATATGTATATACAAATCGAGAGTGCACCTTTGTTGCGCTTATTCGATACATTTAAGATATTTATAACAACTCTTGAAATATTGTTATTAACATTTGCCTTAAATATTATTTCTTTTATTAGAACTACTAAACACAATAAATGTATGGAATTATTTTCAAAACCATTCCACAATATTCAGTTATGATTCATGCATGACTCATGAGTGCTCTAAGCATTTCAGGCCAATAGGAAATGGAAACATATTCCCAAAACATTCAATATTACAATCCATGCATGGGAAGGTGTTCAAGATGAAACAAAAATTCAAATAAAATGGCATTATAACGCAATCAACCATAACATCAAATTTCTTTATTAGTATTCATTACACAGCCATACAAAATAAATGTTTTCTTTTTGGTTTGTTAAAAATGAAATGCTACTGAAAATTATCTGTTATCAGCCTGAGAGCTGATGATATTATGACAAAACACTTCTATTTTTTTTAACACGACTCTGTTTTTGCGTCCTTATATCGATGGACCATTCTTCCGATCGCTTCCATCTCTTACACTAAATACTAGAGTCCTAGCCAAAAATCAAAACAGGACAAAAAAGCATAAATTTTCCTTGTTTTTTCTTAATTTTTAGCAACATAAAAGGCGTACGAACGTTACATGCGCCACTATGGAAATGCTCATATGGTATACACATTTGGTTTGATCCCCAAGCCCTAAAGTGCGGCTGTGTTATTACCTCATTATCTTTACATTTGGACAAATCAAGGCTTATAACAAAAGCATAGCTTCAGTACATCACAATATAAAACTGCTAATTTGTTCAGATATATGCTGAAAAATCCATGCTGCTCTATTTTCTACTAGGTGTTACTACTGATGAGTGAAAGCACTCACATACATTGAGATCAGTGTTGTGACTGCAACCCAAATTACTATATTATTTCTTTGTCCTTAACCCATCTTTGTCGAGCGTAACGCAACGGTTTACTTTTCTTAACCTGGAGGTCATACATTGAAAAATTTTCATTATCTCCAAAAAGGATATACAATTTAAGCAATTTATCTAATCGACCTCTTTTTTCTCAAGGATGAAAAATTACGTTTACTTACATTTCCAGACGCGAGGAATTTGGGAATTTTCCATTTTTTTCGCATTTTAAATTAAAACTTCTAAAAAATCTAAAAAAAAATACTGAAAAATATAGTTCTTATACGAGCTTGTTTCTTAGGCTTTATATTCAACTTTTGTGAACTTTTATGTCGTTTGGCTTACATACGTTTGGGAAAAATTGCACTAACATAATTTCATAAAATATGCCCTCCATAGAAAACATTAATATAAAATTATTAATTTAAAAAAAAATTCGTTCCATAGTGACTTTTTTATTTTTCAAAGCTTTATATTGCAACATTTTACCCATCTTATTGTCTTTCCAACGTGCTTAAGATGACCAAAATTGGTTGAGATTTTACGAATTGGGAGCATTTTGTATGATAGCAAACATAAACATGTTTTACGAAGAAAAAAAAAATTTTAAAATTGCCGCAATTAAGCGAATTCTTGACTGATTTCGATGTTCTTAGATTCAATGGAAAGGTATTTTTACATGCAACTAGTTTTATTCCAATGTTATTAATGTAATATTATTTAAATAAAATTGATAGGAAAATGCATTGTTGACGTAGAATTACGTCTTACACTGTAGTTTGTATGGCGGTCATTTTCACAAATTTTTTCAAGCACATTTGAAAGTGATATTTGACACTTTGGGGAAAAAAATGCCAAAATGTCAGTTGAAGTGCGAATAAAACGAATATCTAATAAAAAAGCAAAATCTAAGAAGAAAAACATTTATGTATTCTTATGAGAAATGCACAAGCTGCTTCAGTAGCTGCTTATGCTGTTTTTATGGTTGTTGTTGTTGTTGTGTTTGTTAGTTTGGTTCGTAATCACGTCGTTCGTTGTTGTGCTGCTTTTGTTGTTGTTGTTGTTTTTTATTAAAATGTATGTAAGACATACATATATAAATACACATCAGTTGCTTTCATTTTTTTCGTTTCCCAGATAGCCAATCGGCTCGGTTGAAAACGGTGTGTACTTTTAAAAGCACTGAAGCGGACCGTTTCGTTGTCAGCAAACTATGCATTGTGTGCTTCATATAAGCGTACCATTTATTTAGTTGTATATTAATGTTGATTTTCTATGATTTAAATACAAATTCTAAATGTTTGATAGTTTAAATCATTCTTGATTTTAAATACAAATTCTAGTTGTTTGATACTATAAAATCGTTTATTGAGCTTTTTGAGAGGTTAGAAATATTAATTGCTCTAACGAATTTTTTCCACGTTTTATCCACAGAGGATACAATATTATGGTTAAAAACGAAATGCATAAAATTTTAACACTTTTTGACGTAGAATTACGTCTTACAGCGCGGTTTGCATGGGAGTCACTTTCTTAAATTTTTTCAAGCGCATTTAAGAA
This sequence comes from Dichetophora obliterata, assembly GCA_963920525.1. Taxonomy (NCBI): domain Eukaryota; kingdom Metazoa; phylum Arthropoda; class Insecta; order Diptera; family Sciomyzidae; genus Dichetophora; species Dichetophora obliterata. Next base: position 166,763,120 of record OY986436.1, on the reverse strand, counting down.
GTTGAGTTGACACTTTGAGATATACCTAAAGGCTTTAATATGTATCGTACAAAGAACAAATATATGCCAAAATATCAGTTGGAGCATGGCAGAATAACCAGGTAGGGCCGGCTCGCTTAGTGCCCTCACGCGTCAACGAAGAGCGGAAAATGAAAAGGTTAAGTAGTTGTCAAAATGACAACTGTAGTTGTAAAAACGTCAAATGAAATAAGAATATTATGATTTCAAATATTAAATAGTGCGGACACGTGTGTTAATCTTGTGATATTTTGAGTGTAAATATTATAAAAATAGTTTAAATAAAACTATAAAATAACGAAGAAGTGTTTAATTTACAAAAAAACAAGTTAAGCCAAAAATCAACTGTTATACATGAACATAAAGAAACTCGACATGAACAGCTGATTTTGACAACTAGCTCGCTTTTTTCTGTTTTCTACTTCATTCCTCTCCGTAGAGAATACAGATGCGTGTAACTACAGAGGCAGTATGTATGTATACTACTACGCAGATTTGCGCATGCGTTACTAAGCATACATTGTGCTTTAAAAACTTTATTTATTTTTTAAATACCATAATAATTTCGAATTATTTATATTATGCATTATATTTTTTCCATATTAAAAATTTATTTTGCTAACTAAAATTTTAATTTTAAATAACTTTTAAAATAAACATATATGTATATGCTCTTTACAACAGGAAAAATAACTTATTCAAATTTACCCATATTTATTTCCATTAATTAAACATAACTTTGAATTACATTTAACTTAAACCAACAAAACAAATAAACAAGAACAACAAATTCAACACCAAAAATATCAAATGAAAACTTTTTATAAAACAAATTTGTACATGAATTTAATTGTGAGCTTATTAGATCAGGTAAGTTTGAAGAAGGACAACACAACAAATTTGATTTGAATAATTTTTATTTAGAAGATGAAATGCTTTAAAATATTTTTGAAAAATATAAATAAAAAAACAGAATTTGTCTCTATTACTGTATAAAAAAGAATTCTACGTCTATACTTACGATACTACGATTCTATCGAAACTGTCTTTTTTTTAAATAAAAAAAAAATACAAGAATTTGCTTCGCAACTCGCTTCATTTGGTATTTAATCGGAGTTATTTTTCTTTTGGTTGTACTTTTTAAGCCGTAACACTGTGTTATTTAAATTTAAATTAATTCATTAAGGAAAACAAGATATATTCTGTAAGCCTTATTTAAAATCTTACAGTTTTTCCCACTAGGACTGCTACGCAGGCTTACGTATGCAGAGACTGCGAGTGCGTTGTGCTTTGAAAACTCAATTTTTTTTAAAAATATAATAAATTCGAATTAAATAAATTCAATATAAAAAATATATTTTATTAGCTAAAATTAAAATTTTTAATTACATTTAAAATATATTACAGAAAAAATAATATGTTCATACTTTTTCCGAAATATTTATTTCCATGCATTAAACATAACATTGAATCAAATTTAATTTTAGCCATCATAAAAATGAGCAAGAGCAAAAAATTCATCACTTTAAATAGCAAACAAATAATTATGATACAAAATAAATTTGTTTTTAAGTAATTTTTATTAATGTCCGTATAACACTACGTTTTTTTCTAATTTTTTAGTGTATTTTTTATTTTAAATACTAACGAAAAACCGACGAAAACTAAATTTGAAAAACAGTTTGGCAATATGTTAGAGGAAACAAATGGTTTGTGCAAAAACTGTTTTTTGACTTTTCGTTTCCGACTGAAAAAATTCTGTTAAATTCGTTCAGTTAAAAAATTTCATTTTCAAAAATTTAAAATATGAATCTTAAGTGGACAGACGAATACGTTTTATTTGTAATTGATAGAGTTACAACGCTACAATCATATAAGTTGAAATATAAAAAAAAAATTAACGAAATACAGACAACTGTCAAAAAAACCGAACGAAACACGAGTTGGCTACTATGTTTTTAACTGGCTAGATTGTTCTTCATTTGTTTTTAATTTGTTTTTTAGCAAATAGCTTTCTCTTTTACACCACTTCGGATACCTAATATGACCTGCTCTTTCGCTTGAAAAAAATCATAAAACACATTAAAAAAAAACAAAAAAAAAAAACGTAGTGTCATATGGGCATAAGAATATGAAATGTTTTAAAATAATTTTAAAAAATAGATATATATGAAAACAACCAGAATTTTTATCTATTACTGTACATAAAGGAATTATACGTCTGCACTTACGATACTATCGTAACTGTCTATTTTCTTCGTTAATTTTGGGCACCTACTATTTTGATAGTTGTAAATTTTAAGATACATTGAGTACCAAAGGGTTAAAAAAGTATTGCAATGATAGCTGATACTATTAAAAACTGCAAATTGGATACAACTAGTTGTATCAAAACACATTAAAAAAAAAAAACAAAAAAAAAAACGGAGTGTCATATGGGCATAAGAATATGAAATGTTTTAAAATAATTTTAAAAAATAGATATATATGAAAACAACCAGAATTTTTATCTATTACTGTACATAAAGGAATTATACGTCTGCACTTACGATACTATCGTAACTGTCTATTTTCTTCGTTAATTTTGGGCACCTACTATTTTGATAGTTGTAAATTTTAAGATACATTGAGTACCAAAGGGTTAAAAAAGTATTGCAATGATAGCTGATACTATTAAAAACTGCAAATTGGATACAACTAGTACATTTTTACTACAATAACATAAAATAAAATAAGGCTACGATACAAATTTGTATTTTTGCTCTTAGTTTGGACAACCCTACTGAGCTCCCTCTAGCTAGTCTAAAAATTTTTCAGTTTACTTTGAAAGTCACCTCGATTTCCAACAAAACACAAAAAACCACAAAAAGTTACAGAATTTTGGGAGCGAAATCTTACACTGTGTGCCACATGCTGGTTTAAAATTTAAAAAATGTGATAAAAAATAAAAGAACTAGCCAAACCTATTTATAAAAACTAGTAGTGAAGATAAATTTGTCAGTGTTTTACTCAAGAACAAAAATTTGCTGTTCAAAGACACTCCTGATACAATTCGTAAAAAAAATCAAAGTGAAATGTAATTTTCACCTAATTTAATGTCGTAGAGCTTTGATCTGTAGTTAATTTTATCCTTTCGTCTTTCCAGCAGTAGGCGCAACTGGAAATTAAACTTTAAATCGCTACACGCAGAAAAATTACATTTTCGACTTTGATTGTATCAAACATATTTCTATTTATCGTAAATATATTTCGCAATTCTGACCATATTTTGTTTATCATACATATTGCTATTTTTGTGGCAAGCATTTAATGATTGTTTATAATTCCAGGTAAACATATCTTGATTGATATGATAAAAAATATTTTTGTTCAGATATTAATCTTTTGAAAGTAATACCATGTTTATCAGTGGTGGTGGCCGTAGCCTACTGGTAGTGTGCTTGGCTCGTAAGCGAAAGAGCCGCGGTTCAATCCCAGTCCGGACAGAAAGTTTTTTCAATTGAATTAATATTTCTGTTCAGCCGCAAACAATGAAAAACCTGAAAAAGTAACAATTAAAAAAGAATAAGTTAAGTAATAACAAATAATAAGAATACCAATAGCAATAGAATAATAATATAGCAACAAAAATAAGCTTACAGCTTACTTGTTCCAAAAATAATTTTATGTTACGGTAAACATAATATATTTATTGCGACAAAAAAGCTTATTTGCAGTGAACATTAAAGTGAACATAATTTGCTTCCGGAAAACATTTTATGTTTACCGTAAAATAAAAACACATACATTTCTTGTAAAAATCAACTTGTTTGCTATAAACAAGTTTTTAAACATAATAGTATCCTCTGTGTCAAATATATTTTTTTTCTGCGTGTATATAACTATTGAAAGGAATATATTTTGGTACACATTTGGCACAAGAGTAGACAAGATCAGTTCCTACCATCTGCGGAAGTAGCCGAAAAAACCGCAACTGAAAGGAAGAACGCTAAGCTTGTGAAAATTGTGAAATTAAATTGTGAAAAAAATAAGACTGAAACCTAAGAGAGCTCCTTTAGGTAGGGATAGTCATATGAAAACACATTTATTTTCGGTCAAATAAAGACAAAAATAAGACCCATATGTTTTTTTTGAAGTTCCGAAGTGCATATTAAAACAAAAAAAATAAAAATTTATTTAATTTTCTTTGTCATGAAATCATGATATGTATTTTAGATAATTAGTAGTACTTAACTTAATTACCATTTCTTTATATTACCATATATATATATACATTTAAATTTTTTTATTTCTAATCTACGCCAATTCAAATTTAGGTAATTTTTATTCTAATTTAATACATTGTTTTGTTAATAATTCGTTTTTCTAAGGGTTAATTATTCTTTGTGTTCTAAAATAAGAAAAAATAATAAGATTTACAATTTTAGTATGATTTAATACAGTAATTTTTAATAATCGTTTTAAATAATAATCTTGAAAATTTTTATTTTTTATCCAATAATGATCTTAGAAATTAAGCTTGAAAATAATAATCGTGTCCTATATCCGCGTGCCTAGAATAGAAAAAAAGAAAATATTAAATTTAAATAAAAATGTGAATTTAAGTTGAAAAAAAATAATGGCGTGCTAAAGTAATTTGTGGGGAAGTACATGCAGGGGCGTCACTAAATGGGGGCACAGACACAAGCGACATGGATATGGTAAAAGCGATTTAGGTCGCTGGTTTTTTCAAGGGGTTATCTACTAGATGCATGCGCGAGATAACTATGGATGGGTGGGTGCATAAGAGGGTTGACATCTCCTCGTGCTCTTTAGCTTTATGGTGGTTCGGTCGCAGTTTCTTTTATGAATGTTTTGGTCTCGATTTTTTTTTGTATTTTTTTTTTAATTTTCTCGTTTTTTGTTAAGAACTAAAATCCGGGTTATTATTTATTTAATTTTCTTTTGTTTGGACTTTTTATTTTTTCTTTTATTTTCGAATTTAGATGTTTTGTTTAATCATTACTTTTTCTGAGTTTTTGTTTTTTTTAAATTATACTTCCGTTTCAAACCGGAAGTTATTGTTGCTCCCTCGACCTGGCATGACGGGTTGAGAACTGCGCCCGTAAATTCTGAGCTAGTCGGCGCGCGGTCATGCCAGGTACGATAGCTAGGGACTCGTAACAATATGGCCACACAAAACATCTAAATTCGAAAATAAAAGAAAAAATAAAAAGTCCAAACAAAAGAAAATTAAATAAATAATAACCCGGATTTTAATTCTTAACAAAAAACGAAAAAATTAAAAAAAAATACAAAAAAAAAAAAATCGAGACCAAAACATTCATAAAAGAAACTGCGACCGAACCACCATAAAGCTAAAGAGCACGAGGAGATGTCAACCCTCTTATGCACCCACCCATCCATAGTTATCTCGCGCATGCATCTAGTGGATAACCCCTTGAAAAAACCAGCGACCTAAATCGCTTTTACCATATCCATGTCGCTTGTGTCTGTGCCCCCATTTAGTGACGCCCCTGCATGTACTTCCCCACAAATTACTTTAGCAAGCCATTATTTTTTTTTCAACTTAAATTCCCATTTTTATTTAAATTTAATATTTTCTTTTTTTCTATTCTAGGCACGCGGATATAGGACACGATTATTATTTTCAAGCTTAATTTCTAAGATCATTATTGGATAAAAAATAAAAATTTTCAAGATTATTATTTAAAACGATTATTAAAAATTACTGTATTAAATCATACTAAAATTGTAAATCTTATTATTTTTTCTTATTTTAGAACACAAAGAATAATTAACCCTTAGAAAAATGAATTATTAACAAAACAATGTATTAAATTAGAATAAAAATTACCTAAATTTGAATTGGCGTAGATTAGAAATAAAAAAATTTAAATGTATATATATATATGGTAATATAAAGAAATGGTAATTAAGTTAAGTACTATTAATATCTAAAATACATATCATGATTTCATGACAAAGAAAATTAAAATAAATTTTTATTTTTTTGTTTTAATATGCACTTCGGAACTTCAAAAAAAACATATGGGTCTTAATTTTGTCTTTGGCAGAAGAATAGTCCATATCAGATCTTATCATACTGCATGCAGTGGGTGCAAAAGGCCTAGTAACTTTATTGTTATTATACTTTCCTAAATAGGTTATGTCGGAACGATCGGCAAAAAAGGTATCAGGTATCGACATAAAATGTTTTAGTGCTTTGGAATGCAAAAGGGATTTCGTTGGTTGATTATCTTGAGAAAGACAAAGCAACTAACTTTGAATATTATTGCAACCTTTTGGATCAGCTCAATGAAAAAATTCGTGAAAAAACTATTTTTCATCAAAGCAATGCACGTGTTCTCGAAGTGTTTTGACGATCGCTAAATTGAACGAATTCTAGTACGAATTAAAGGAACACCCACCGTATTTACCAGATTTTCTATCTCTTTAGAAGCTGGAAACAATTACTTCATGGGAAGCATTTTTAGTCGAATGAAAAGCTATTTCAGTCCAGGAAAATTAGTTTGCAGAGCTTCTGGAAAATCATTACAGAGATGGTATAAATTATTGGAGAGTCATTAGAATAAGTGAATTGTTGTTGAGGGAGATTTAAAAAAGAAATTTAATTTTAAATTGACATTCTTTCATTTTTGCTTTCAATACTTTGCAATCAGCATGTATAAATTGTAATATTATTATTGTCATAATTATTTTTCAAAGCATTTCATTTTTCACTATATCAAGATCTTTTCCTTTTCAATATAAAAAATATTTTATTAACACATTCAACAAGGAGGAAGATTCGAGGTGTGTTCAGTGTGAAAAAATAAGAAAATTTTGCAACTCTGCAATTTTTGGATTGTCAAACTTTGTCAGGCCTTAACTCAAGGTATTCGAAGTGGTGGCAGATAATTAAATCTTTTCTAACTGAACACCAGCTTGCTAAAGCTTATTCTGTCCGACTTAATTTCAATCCTTAACTCTAACTGTTAAGACAGGATACTCCACCGCGTCTGTTGTTTTCATTCTTTGTGTAGCGTTTTATTACTTTTCCCGCACTTTGCTGCAATTAAATCTTATTGCGGGGTCAGCAACCTCAACGCCACATATAACATCGCAACATTTATAAACACATGTTTTTACACACGCATACATTTTGCATGACATTTTGAATGAATGAATTGACCTTTTGTTGCATAGAGGTTTACTTATTGACAGCATTTCGTAGTTTACAGTTGCTGTGGTTGCCTGGTAATGACCCAACATATGGCAATTATGTTTGCCGAACATCTTTAAGGCATATATTAAGTTACTAATGGAAGATGATTTTGGCTACGTTGCAACACTTTTACTACTTGTGCTTTAACTGTGGTGCAGAAGTATTTTAATTGAATATTAATTAATTTGATTTCGACTGAAACTGTATATCCTTCACTACTTCATCCATTAAGCTATACTATACATCAACTTTGCATTTGTTTTGATTTAAATTATTTGAGATCTGATGTCTAAAACTTCTGTTTGCTTTAGTTTGCCAAAAATTATGCTGACACAGGTTTAGCATACAACGCTACCTTAGCATTTATTTGAAAATTGACTGACGGAGAGCGGAAGTTCCAGATGTGGTCGAATGACTACAAAGAGAATGAAACATCCAGTTTCTGGCAATATCTTTAAAACTCAAATTGCATAACTGTCGCTGGCTGGCAGTTTCGTGTAGCTTAAATTCCAAAATAAATCTAGTAGCAAAACGCCACATCAGCAAAGCTAACAACCTCTCTTTCGGATTTGCTGCTCTACGCTCCAGCTGAAAAAACCACAGGAAAAACCTTTTGTAAGCCACTAGTTGGTGTTTTTTTATGGCGGTTTTCCCGGAATCTGCTCGCGATGTACTATGGTGTGGTTTCTTGTGAAGAGGAATGGAGCTGTAACAAGCACTGAAGAGTTACCGACACATACATTGCGTTCGCATTAAAGAGACATCTTGTGGCGTACTTGTGAAACGTCTTAGTTATTTCATCTTCAGAGCCAGTTAAGTGGAGCAGATTTGATCACCATCCAATGTGAGTTTCAGATGGTGTTTGTGCGTGTGTGTATTTGGTGTTTGAGCAACCACTCACCACAAGACTCACTTGCATCGACCGATATACGTACAAGAGCTACGCTCTAGAATCCCAGCAGCGTGCATTCTAAAACAACATCGGAAGCGGAAGTAATTTTAGGCAAAGAAGAAGAGCTATACACAGAAGAAGAAGAAGAAGAAGATTGGCATCCTTCCGCCAAACACTATAAGTGAACAGCACCAAGAAGCGGCCATTGTAGGAGTGTGTATGTATCTGCTTAGATTTGACTTAGATGTGTGTCATCATATGTTTTTATGTGCGAAATAGATTATTGACTGCTGCTGTTTGACTGAGAGAGAAACGGATTGAGTGTGTGCGTGTATGTTTCGGCTCTTGTGTAAGTTCAAATTCGTTTTCAATAAACTTTTAATTCAAACGTGATTGCCGCACTGTCTTCGTTAAGGTTTCTTCAATGCCATCTTCTTATTCTTCTATGAGTTAGTCTCGTTATTGACCACTTTAAAGTTTTTTTAGTTTTCGGTTTCACTTACAAGCAAGGACGTCCGCAGGGAGTAGGGGGCTTTGCTCCCTACACAGAGAAAACAACATTTTCAAAAGTGGAAGAAACGAGCTACTTTTAAAAACGTTTAACCCAGATTTTGCACTTCTAACGTTTATTTTTATTTTAAAAAAGAATATTTTAAAATGAAATAGTAAAAAGTTTATTTTCATTTCAAAATCTTACATTTTAAAATAAGATTCTAAAATGTTCGTTTGATTTTTAACAATGGATATTTTAAAATGCTGTAGTAAAACGTTTACTTTCATTTTAAAAACGAAAATTTTAAAATTATATTCTAAAATTTTCGTTTGATTTGTAACAATAAACATTTTATAATGCAATGGTACAACAATTATTTATGTTTTAAAAATGAAAATGTTCATTGTTTCCCATTGATAACAAAAATTTACAGAAATCTACATTTCCTCTATTAATTAAAAAAAAGCTTTATTAGATTTCAAAATTACAGTTTTATTTTAGTTATTTTATCATCAGCTTTGTTCATCTCGTTAAAATTTTTTAAATAATTATACTACAGATATCCCAGCGTCTATAAAAAATAGAATTTTGTCAGATATTATTAATTTTATTTAAAATACGGACCTCTTAGTTGTGGCAGCAAATGCTCCAACTCAAACTCGTTCATTACTTTCTTGCAGGCAAACTGCAGAGTGATGAAATCGAGATTAAAAAATATTTTATTTTCTGAACAAATATCAAATACATAAGTCAATGAAACATATATAATAAACAATTTGTTATTAACAAGTGTTTTCAAACAAAGTATGTGAATTTTACTATGTCATGGTAAAACGTTCGTAGTTATTTTAAAAACGTTTCGTTTCACTTCTATTTAAAAACGTGCATTTCCATTTTTGTGTGGCGTAAAATGTTTTCAAAAATATTAATTTTAACCTACTATATATAGTAAAACATTCGTGGTTGTTTTAAAAACGTTTCGTTTTACTTTTCTATTTAAAAATGTGCGTTTTAATTTTTGTATGGCGTAAAATATTTTTAAAATATTAATATTACTAAACGTTTTAAAATGTGCGTTTTTGATTTTTTGTTTTCTCAGTGTAGACTTCAGCGAAAGATAATAATCATATAATATATAAAAAAAGTATTTACTTTGGCATTTTATAGCATTAATCCTTACTATAACTTCTTAGTTATTTACCTTCAGTTAACTTATTACTAGGGATGAAAATTTTATGCAATACGTTTAAAAATTTAGTGTAAAAAGTCTAAAAACACAAATTTTATACAAAATTTTAACACATTTAGATCAAATATGTGTATTTAATCAATATTTTTAGAAAAAAAATTTATGTTGCTATCCTAAATTAGTACTTAAAAAACATTACGGGAGCTTACGGTTTTTTTCAACCCGGTATTATAATTTATATTATAATTTTTGTTTGCATAAAATTTTTCTTTCCTCTAAAAATTTCGTAATAATTTATTCAAGGCTGAAACAATGACCTTTCATTTAGTGTATAATATGTTATTAAATAAAATTGCAATATTTTTCTTTAATACATATCGCAACACTTTGAGCGGTTCATATGTAAATCTTTTTCTCTTCATTCTTGCTGTATTTCTCATTTTTGTTTATATACTACACCGAAAGAAATATTGTTGTATTATTAAAAATAGTAGCATTATTAAATTTCTTTTAAAAATTTTCGTTAATATTACCTGATCTTGTTAATAAAAAAAAGGCTTTTATATAAAGATTTGCCATTTCTCTGAGTTACAACATGCTTGTTATTATAAAGATATGCTTCTCGTTAAATTCTTTGTATACTTATTTTGTATTAATAAAGAAAGCATCTTTTAAATAAAATCAATGTTGTCAATCATTGTATTACTACTTTTTAATTGTGATTTACTCTTTATTGTCAAAAAAAATATTTATGTTTTGTTTTACTATTTACAAAACTGTCTTTCAAAAGAACGGTTTTTTTGACAATGCTTGCTCTTTCTCTCTTTTTGTATTTAACAACACCTATCTTGTTGCATTAAAAAGCTATCTTTTTGGAGTGAAAAATAAAAGATATTTTTAAGTAGGCACACAAATTTTTTAATGTCACAACATTTTTTTTGGGTGTAGGTTGAAAAGTACAATCATATGGTTTTTTCTTTTAACTAATCATTAACTTTGAGAATGCAGTTTTGCTGTACTCATGGTCAAAATTAGATTCATTAAAGGAATTATCGATATATCGATTAATAATCGAGTTATTGACTTGTTCTCCTAACGTTCATTTTATTGTAAAATTAAATACATTCCTTAAGAAAATTATTTTCCCTTATAAGGAATGTTTTTATCACTATTAATACAAAGGCAAATCATTTTTTTTATGGTGTTTTTTAACTACAAAATGATTTGCCCTTGTACGGAATATTTTTATTACTGTTCTGTGCAAGAGAAAATCAATTTTTTTATTGTGTTTTTTTACTATAAAATGATTTTCCCTTGTATGGAATGTTGTTAGAACCAAATTTATTGTGGTCGTATGTTATCTTTTTTTGGCTTATGCCCTTTTTCAAACTGGCCGTAATCCAAAATCCAATTTTGGAAAGCATGTGAGGGTTATAATCCCTATGCAGTGGGCAGAAATCAAATATCAAAAATTTAAATATGATATAATATTTCTTATAAAAATTAAATTATTCTTGTAAAAGATTTATATCATATATCGTTAAAAATAATTCAATCATATTTTTATTGACACATCAATCTTTTGAATCGATTGGATTATTAAAAAAAATACAAATGTTTGCTTAAACATAAATTTAAGCAAGAAAAATCGATAATTAATCGATATATCGTTAACTCAGTCGGTGAAACTTATTTTGACCATGAGTGATCAAAATTGCATTCTCAAAATGAACGAATAGTTAAAAAAAACCGTATTATTGTACTGTTCAACCTAACATGTATACAAAAATGAAAAATAAAGCAACAGTTGGGAAAAAAGTTTAGCATTTTATACATCAAACAAAAGGGTCATTGTTTCATTATTTAATATATAATGTTTTTGTTTTACCTTAATAACAGAATTTTTAGACAAAATAAAGGTTTTATGCAAACAAAAATAATAATATGCAGATAGACCGTCTGTAGCGTGACCTGTTTGGAAAGAAATAATTTTTTTATCTCTTATACTAAAGATATATTCGGCCAATTATTAGCAAAGATATAGCCGAATTTTTATACAGAATTTGTAAAATAAAATATTATTTTAAAAATCTATAGTTCGATAACTATTGATATATCGATAATTCCTTCGGCGAATCTTATTTTCTCAATAAGTACTACGAAACTGCATTTTCAGATCTTGGCGCCACGGAAACCGTAATCGTGCCGGATTTGTTTGAGTTTTCAAAATATTGAGGAAATCCCATTAATTAAAGATTAAGTTAAATAAGATACAGTGGCGATTTATCAAAAACTTTGCTTAAATCAGTGTAAATACAATCGACCTGGTTACTAAGACCAACAGCTTTTAGCAGAATGTAGTTAAATCGAGAAGATTAGACACAGTGGATATGCCAGTAACAATGCCATGCTGACGAGTTGTTATGACTTCCCCATAATAAATATACACGAGGAGCTATGGGTCTATAGTGCTGATATCGTTCCTGTTTCAATTTTGATAAATGATTTTTTCTAAAAAAGGGGAAAATTGATTTATTAAATAATATAGAATGTGGTTAGCTTAGAACGGAACCGCTTTATGTTAATACTACGGCAGGAATTCCGTCAGGTTTAGCATTAAAATACTCATGAATTGATCCAATATACACTAAAATATCCTCCAAAGTAAAAGATATAGGATCCAATGAAACCCTGGGTGTAGAATTCATATCGACCCCTTTACACAAAATTAAAAATTTTACAGAACAGTGCTGGTTCTACTTTTCTGTGCTTTAGCTTGCAATATCAAAACCTAAAATATGCAGTCAACTTTTGTCGTAACTTTAGGGATTTCAGCTACAATATTGTATCAGGTGATGTGTTGTGTGGTGTAGAACAATTTTGCATTAAAAAGTCAGTTTCGAAAAAATGGCACGTACGATAATTTCGCTCAAAGGGTTCGATATTATTGTTAAAGTACTCTTCATCAGATTAAAAGAAACTGAACCAAATGACTCTTTAAAGAGTTTGGCAAATAGACCACAAATTGTGACGGGATTGTCCAGGAAGTTTATCAGAAGTTTTAATTGATGAAGGGAGTTCATTGAGTTTTTTCATTGTGTTCATGAAACCCCAAAATTTCTTTGAATAAGACAAAATTCTCAACTTAATACTGTCTAAATAATTGCGATACAAGGTAGCTGAGAAATTTTAAAAATCAAGAAACAAACGCTTGTAGGTTTCTAGGTCATTTAAGTCTACGCTACCATTTAGCACATATTTCTTCCATATCCTATTCCTGTTGTTGCGAAGAGTCTTTTATTCTTTTGTGTTCCAAGGGTAAGCAACACTATTCGTATATTTGAGGTTATTGGCACGGGCTGAGAAAACAGTAAAGATTTCCATACATATAAAAAAAAATAATTGCATTTTCAAGGCTACATATTACTATTAACATATTCTAAAATTAAATTAAGTTTACTATGAAGTCTTCATTGTTTTAAAATCAGTTTTTTATAATTCAATTCATAAACTTTATCTATTGAATTGGACTTCACTATATTGTCTCTGTCGTACTTGTACCAAATCTCCACTTAGTGGTGGATGGTATTCATCAAAAGTAGTTACAGCTTCTCTACAGCTTCTGCAGAAATCGTTGTGGCGGATATTCAACCTTTGAGCATGTTTTCCAATTGGGCAGTGCCCTATTAAGACTCCTATCATTGTGCTAATTAGTGAAGGGTAGTTAAAAATAAAAGTCGATCATCGATTATTTTTTCGATTATTTTCAGCGCGCTAAAAAAATCGGTTAATCGGAGATCATAGTCGATTTATTTCGACTTTTTAGTCAATATTGGTATCAATTGAAAGGTTATCTGCATCTTATGAATGTTACTTTTTATTGTACACTTCATAGTTCGTAAGTGTTGTTACAATTATATACATTTATCAATTTAGATCGGGGCAATTCTGATAACTTAAAACATTTTGAATATGGGTCTGTTTGGATATGCATCATGATGCGTAAATAGTGATGGGACATGGGTAAATACCCAAATGGTAAATTGGGTATTTAAATGTAAATACCTAGGTACTTACCCAAGCACCTGGGTATTTACCCAAAATGTGGGTATAAATCAGAATAAAGAAAAATTTAAATAAATTAAAAGAATCTAATTTTTTATTATGAATTAGATTTTTTAATGACAAATGAAATAAATTTTAAATTTAATCGTAATCGCTGTCGCTGTCCGTATCCGATAAAAACTCATATCGAGTAGAGTACGTAATTCCTGTTGAAGTTGAAGGGATATCGTCTTGAGTACCTTCTAGTGAAGATTTCATGTCATTTTCAAATTGAGTGGAGTGCGTGTTTTCTGCTGAAGGTGGTAAACTATTTTTAAAAAGCAAGTTCCAGTTGCACGATATATATGTTATTTTTCCTGCTCTTTGTGTTGTTAAACGGTTCCTTTTTTTGAGTGAGTGAAGCTGTGGGTGCTAAAGGAACGTTCAGTAGCAGCTGAAGTACAGGGAGCTGTTAAATTCGAACAGCTAATTTGCTTAATTGCGTGCTTTTAATTCCACTAAGTTACTGGAGAAATGTCATCCAAACAACTCCAGACAAAAGTTTTTGCCCAGAAATCATTTCTGGCCTTGTAATTGGCAAAATCTGTCATTACATTTATGTTTATCGCCTGTGACATTGTGTGAATGAATTCCAATGCATCTACCTCCTCAGACGGATCAAGATCACTTCCTTGTGCCTTAAGATCTAGCAAATTCGCAGCTAAATGTATCGGTTTTATGGTTTTTTAAATCGTGTATTGAATATGGTTGATAGCTCAGTTTTTTCGGCATCATTCAGTATCATAGTTGAAGCAAACTCTAATTCAAGCTTACTTTTAATTTCATTAAACGCGAAATATACCCTGTGTATATTAAATTCATTTCATTCGAGCTTACAAATCCATTCTGTAATGCAACCAAATATGTTTGAGCTTAAATTTAATTGCTCCCAAAAGATTTCGCTAAGTCATTGTGATTTTATATCAGCTTGTAGATTAATTTGTTCATGAACTGCTAAGACCTGAAGGGATGCTTTAGTTTTTATTAGACTCTGCATTGAATAAAAGTAACTTCCCCACCTTGTTTTGGCTGGCAGTTTTAATTGTTCACTGAGCAAAATTGTTATCTGAGCAAAACGCATCAAGAAATGTATAAACAAAATACACTTAAACAAAATATATTCAAAATAAATTCGAAAATTTTCACATTTCTCTTACTCTACGTAACAACGAGTATTTGTTATTCAAATGAGTATTTACCCGAAATTAGATAAATACCCGGGTATGAAAGTGGGTATAAATGGGTAAATACCCAGCGTTGGGTAAATACCCAGGTCTAAATCCATCTCTATGCGCAAACGGCTTTTGCAGCACAAGCAGAATGTTCGAAAAAGGTAAATTTTGTATTACCGCAAACGTCAAATATTCTTAATGTAATTTTTCTATCAATCATCACTCATCATTCGCATCAAAGAAATTAATGCTGTAATTTGATCGCTTAAAAAATGCCAGTTGTGCGCATACTACCAATCGTGATACAAAGAGACCCGACTTCAAAATTTAGCACATTAGCCTTAACCTTTAATAGGAACTTTGAATATAAAATTTATAAAAATCGAATGATAACAACGCCTACCTTCTATAGAAAGAGACTTTATAAAATCAGTAAAATGTCCTTAAATTTAAAATGATTAGTATACAAAAATTAGTACAATGGCTTCAAATATTGTAAATTAATTTTGAGCTTAATTATGCACTCGATGTTTTGAATTTTGTTTAACTGATAACTATTTGCAATTAAAATTTCACAAAACATTAAGGAACATCTCGGTTCAACATCGATCAAACCAAATAAACAATACGAAACTAAGGCCTCTCCCTCCTGTCATGCGGCTCTAAAGTGCATTGTTCAGACTATGGACTTGGCAGTGCTGGAAAAACAACAGCGAAGAAAATATATTTAGAAAATAAAATATGTGTTTGAACACAGTCATCATGCAGCGACTTACCTGAATACGCGGGTCCAGCACGCAATCTTCAGATGACAGACTTTGTATGCAATTTAATATTTTTTATTAATTGTATGCCTTTAAAAAAATTCAGTAAACCTTGACAGATTTGTAATGTTTTCTGCTGGAGAATGGCAACGAAAACTACAGAGATATTCCAGCAAAGTTCTGCATCTGGCTCTTATGGCCTTATTTTGTAAAACAAACTCAGTCACTTCCGTTAGATTTCATTATCAGGCAATGTATTTGAAAGGAAATTTTCAGGGAGGGAGTGAGGGATTGTTGAAATTCATATGAAAATGGAATTGCCATATCGTGCTAGTGATATCGTGACAATATAAGACCATTAATCTGGCTTTCCAACTCAAACAGCGTAAACGAGATCTCACTGTAGACCTTTTCAATAAATTCCAATTATATTTGTTCTGCTGCTATGGTATGCAAAAATGAGTTAAGTAAAATTGTTTTGAATATTCACTGAAAAAATATTGTATTATAATCCTCTGCTATCCGTTGCAAAACACAATAATTTTCTACCAACGAGATTTTGCCGATTATTTTAAAGAGAAACTCGACATAAAAAACCTGGATTATTTTGGGTAAAAGTTGATTTTCGATTATATTCGAAGTCGATTCAGCCATCACTAGTGCTGATGTGGTCTCTTCTAATTTGACACGTTATATAACACTTGCTTCCTGTTACCAACCTACTGTTTTTTCGAGGGAAAGCTTATGTGTAAGAAGTTTGCATGTGGTGATTGGTATACCAAAATTTTCTTATCTGTCGATAATTCTTTGGTAGTGCCTGTGCGAGCGAGTTTATCTGCTTTGCCGTTACCTACAAAATATCAATGTCATGAAATCCAGCCTAGAAAGATCCCGAGCTGCTTTTCCACCTCATTTAGAGATCTGCGGCAGTTGAAAACTGTTTTAGATGTTATTTCAACAGTTTGTATTGCTTTAAAAGCGACTTGACTATCAGCGTGCAGATATTCATGGAAGATATCTCAATTACCTAAATTGAGATATCCATATATTGCGGCCCTGTAATCTTGATCCATCAGTATAGGTCTCAGGAGGGAATCTATACATCGAAATTCCTGTCAAAAGATATATTTTGTGGGACGTTGTCTACTCCACTCATGCACAGTTCAGCTGATATTTGAAGTTTACTGAGTAAGTAAAGTTGTTTCTGTTTAGCAAGTGCTTGCCACGAAACGATGGCATTATGTAACAAGCTTGTCCTTGGGAATATAGCTGTATATAGCCAGTAAGTAGCACTTGGTTGTAATCTCCATTTGCTACTCACTGCCTTTTTACATGCGTAGAGAGCAATATTTCCTTTTTTGGCTCTCTCGAGCAAATTGCGCTTCCAGTTTAGTTTCCTATTTAGTACGAGGCACAGGTATCTGAGAAGCTAAGTCTTGTGTTTTCTACTTTTAGAGGACTAGTTAATTTTAAGTTGTGTTTTCTGGTTAAAATCACTAACTCTGTTTTGTTCGGGTTTACGCTGAGCCCATAGTTGGTAGCCCAGATAACTAGAGTATTTAGACAGTTTGGCATAATGTCTCGAATAGTAAATATCCAATTGCCAAAAAAGCGAATGTGAAAATAAATCGGTTTTGAGTTTTTAGTTTCATCTTACGCATTTTAATGCAAAGACTATTTGTTACGTTTTTTGTAAAAAATTACTAATTTTTTTCATTTAGTGTGAGTGATTATTTTTTTTATGTTTACTTAAAACTAATTACAATCAAGCCATGGCAACAACTCTTAAAATTGTACCAAGCTCGCTTATACATAAGTATATACCAAGGGGTAACAGTATACCAAAAATAAGAAACGGTATACTTCTGGCAAAATACAATATGTTTTAACGAGGTTGTATGCATTTGAGCTAAGCAAAGCTAGTCTTTTGATTTCGAACGCCAGAAGAAAAGGTTCAACCAGAAAAAAATTGTCGGCATATTAAAAAGTGTGTTTAGCTAAAAAAAAAAATAAAAAAAAATTATTTTTTTCAAGCTCACTTACTAAATGGGTAAAATTCTAAACCTATTGTTAATTAAAACAAAATTCAATTTAAATTAAAATAAACAATTAATATCAGTAAAACTTAAATAGAGAATTTAACAAAGTAAGCAAATAATGCACGTTTTTTTTTGTAATCAATGTTTCAATAAAAGTTTGGCGACACATTGAACGTGCATATAACTAAAAATTAAAGGAAATATTAACCAGCTATTCAAACGGAAGAGGTAAAAAAAAAAAAAATTGATTATTGATATTTAAAATATAATTGAAATGAAATTAATTTAATAATTGTATATTAGTGGAGTCGTTGCCTAATACCTTTCTGCGCACGTGAGAAAAAGTGCAAGCCAGTTAATTATTGCACGGTTTTAATTCACGTAAAAGTTTGGCGGAAGGCCCCGAAAGGTAATAAAAGAAAATTGTAAATTTAAATAAATTAATTAGAAAATTTTCATAGGGGCTATTTGTCTTCAAGTTCTATACAAAATTTTGGTTACCATTTGGCAACATCTTACGTCTCGCAACATTTATCGGAAAAAAAAAATTATCTCAACATCAACTTTAACTATAACTGGCAGAGTCAAAGAGAACAACAAAAATTTCTTTATTATTTTATCTTTATCGTTGCAACAAACATATTTTATATAAATATTTAAGCGCTCTTTGAGCAACATCTTCACGACCGCAACAGGCCTGCTGCTGCAGAGAAGAGAAGGGAAACAAAAATACAACAAGTAAGTTAATAATTTTAATAAAAAAAAAATAAGTTTGTTGCTTAGGATAAGTAT
Source organism: Dichetophora obliterata (assembly GCA_963920525.1). Taxonomy (NCBI): domain Eukaryota; kingdom Metazoa; phylum Arthropoda; class Insecta; order Diptera; family Sciomyzidae; genus Dichetophora; species Dichetophora obliterata. Next base: position 166,744,429 of record OY986436.1, on the reverse strand, counting down.
TAACATTACAGTATTCCTTTTCACATCGTTCTGCTCTCTTTGAATGCATGCACATTTTTTTTTTTACAGTAATTTCTCCTACTGAATGAAGCAATCTAAATATGTTGATAGTTAAGAGAATTTAATTTTTTGTTGTTCCTAAATTTAATTTGTTCTAAAAGCTCATAAGAGAAGTAAGTCAAGTTGCTATCAAAATAATTTTTTTTTATAACTTAGTTGCTAATGTATAGTTGCGTGTGCGTAACTTGTTTATTATGGGCAAAAGCAAAAAACAACATATTCAAATTATACTCAGTTTTAAATTTAGAGAACGAAGTTTTGCAATAATATCTCAATATTCCCACAAATTTTCTTCTAAACTATGTTAAACATTAGCTTATATTAAAAATTTAAGTTTTTTTTATTATTCTGAAATGAATTACTATTATAAACATTAAACATGAATCTTTAAGACTTTTCTTTAAGGGAAATGCAAGTGGAAAAACGATGTAGGGAAAGTTAAATTGAACATGCAGTAGTTGGGTAGGGGCAATCATGAGTAAATAAGGATGTTTAAGATTTCCACCGGTATGCTGATTATTCAGTGGGTGGGAAGAGTGCATCCTCATGACGAAACAGCTGGTCATGCCCCTTAGCAGCACATAATGCATTAGTGAGCTATTTCAGTTTTGTAACCTTTTTATTAAATCTTATTGGTGATATTTTATGGCATGAAGATTTTTTTTTCTATAGCTACGCAACTCGAGCTAATAGGTATAAGAACCACGCCAATTCCGACTGGCTAGCCGAAGACCATCTAACATGCCGCTGCATACCTAAAGGCCGAATTTAAAGAATTTTTATTTTGAATTAACATAAAGACCTTGCGTAACATATTCTCTCTTGTTTTGTGGGAGTTATACGGAAAAAACTAAAACACTACCAGAAAAACGCAATTATTGCGTTAAGTATTCAGTTTTTTCCTGTATAACTCCCAGGTTAAAAGGTCCATTTATAAAATTATTGATTCGAGACATTTGCAATGCTTTGACAAATTAACTGAAAAAATAATTTTGCAATTATCTTTATTACCAAAGCTTTTTACAGAGTCGCATGCACTAAATTTTCAGAATTGTTTATTTTTTCACGCCAAGGATGCCAATAATTGTGAAAAAAATTTATATAAAAAATGAGAACAAATTGCCGGACATAAAAATATTAAAAAAGTGAGCGTCTGGCTATTGGAAGTGGTTCTGTTTAAGCGGGAGAAGCCCAAAACTTAGAAAAAAAAAATTCCGAAAATAGAACCCATTTTTAAACGAAAAATTTTTGTGTTTGCTGTTTTCAGTTGATTATTGGGCACTAATTAAACAAAAAACTTTGATGCAGAAACTTTAAATTAGCTTAAATATATGTAAAGATAGATGAAAAATTCGAAAGGAAAACCAAATTTAATAATTAGAGGAGAAGAAAAGTTGGTAGTAATATATTGCCTAAAGGTTTCAGTTCGAGAAATTTTTCTCAATCTAGGAGGCAACGCATTTCCTAGTCAAATGGCATTTATAAAAAAAAGAATAAGATCTAGAAAGGGAGATATGCCTGGGGATAATTAATAGATTACATCTTTTATACTATATATATATACTAGTATTAAAGTCTGTCTACGACAGGTCCTCCTCACACTTCCTTTTTGGAGCCATTTGCCGAAAGCTCTATTTTCTCATTTTAAAGCTTGATTTTTATTCAATTTATTTTTTAGAAATACAAATATTCCACTTTAAATAACACTTTACGTATTGAAGCAGTGTTGAAAAGGTAGTTAGATCAAATCCGTACTATTGTAAAAACCTAATATTCCCACTGATAAATATCAAATATATTTTCTGTGCATACTTTCAGGCTGAACATTTCTGAGAACAGTATGTATTGTAAAAGTACCTTACTGTTTATAAATGATTACAGTTTGAGAAATACTGTGTGCGGAGCAGCATGCTTGCCTTTTATGTATTAAGATGAGCATACTTTCAGGCTAAGCAGTTCGAGCGATATTGGGCACGCAGCAGCATGCTTGCTTTTTATATATTAAGATATACATATCAATTATTACCAAATATATCATTTATTACCAAACGAGGTTTCCAAGGTTACCAAGGTGATTCCTTATCGTGCGACTTTTGCAACCTAATGATGGAAAAGATCATCCGAGCTGCTGATCTGAGACGTAGTGGCACAATATTCTACAAGAGTGTTATGCTGCTTGCGTATGCTGATGACATAGATATCATTGGCCAAAATACGCGCGAAGTCACAGCCGAATGGGTCTGGCAGTGAATGCAGATAAGACGAAATACTTAGTGTCAACAAACAAACAGTCCCAGCGTCTTGGAACCCACGTTACCGTTGACAATACCTCATTCGAGGTTGTAAAGAACTTCGTTTATCTGGAATCCAGCATTAACTCAACCAACGACATCAGCATTGAGATCAAGCGAAGAATAACTTTTGCCAACAGGTGTTACTTTGGGCTCAGTAGGCAATTGAGAAGCAGAGCCCTCTCTCGACGAACGAAAATCACGCTCTATAAATCGTTCATCATGCCCGTCCTACTTTACGCATCACAAACCTGGGCGCTGAGCAGTTTAGATGAAAAGACTTTAGGAGCATTCGAGAGAAAGATTCTTTGTGAGATCAACGGACCAATCTGCGTCAATGGCGAGTACCGAATACGGTGGAATGATGAACTGCATGAGCTGTACGCTGACATCGACATAGTCAAGCGCATTAAAATCGAGCGGCTTCGCTGGCTTGGTCATGTTCAGCGCATGAAAGACGATGCTCCAGTGAAGAAAACATTCGATTCCGTACCCAGCGGCGGTCAACGCAGAAGAGGACGACCGCATCTTCGTTCGAAAGACCAAGCAGAGGACAACCTGACGAAGCTGGAATTTCCAACTGGCGCCAGCATGCGAAAGACAGAAATGGCTGGCGCAAATTCTTAGATGAGGCCAAGACCGAAATACGGTTGTAGCGCCAACTAAGTAAGTAGTAGTATATATATCAATACCATTATATAAAAGGCTTCTCACGTATCTGCGACGATGCTAACCTTAAAAACTACCGAACCGATTTTAGTAATTTTTTCTCTAATATAAAACTACATGTTTAACTTACAAGCATGCGTCCTTTATTTCATTAAAAGTACTCTTGAAAGTTATTAAAATTTTAATTTATAAAGTAGCCAAAAAATCCAAACATAAAAATCATTGCTTTATGAAATTGTTGGACACACAAGCAGCATAAAGCTTTATCTCTCTTTTCCTCTGCTATTGTGGTTACTCATTGTTTTTATTACGGTGTCGGGTACCCGGTATGTCCAGAGTAGCATGCGAACACGAAACATGCATGCTGTATGCAAGCAGAAGTATGGACAAGGCATGCATTGTCATAAAAAAAGAAAAAATTATCCAAAATCGCTGAAATGCTTGTTTTGCCGATATTTTATGCTAGCAGTATGCATGTTGTTTATACACAGTATATAAAATATGCATGCTGTATTGGTACTAAGGCATGAAACCTGCATGCATAATAGTCTTGCTTAAAAAATATGAACTCCTACTGTTCGTTTAAACTTCAATGATTGCAGTTGTGCATACTTTATTAACAAAATATAAATTAAAAATATTAAAATGTAATATAGCAGCAAAATACAATCAAAAAGAAAAATAAATAAGATGATTAACTAATGTCAACAGCCATTTCTTTATAACAATATTAATGACAATGTGTGCATACAGTATTAATGGCAATGTATGCAGAGAGTACTACTAAGTTCCAATCCATACATCATTAGTGATTATGCGGGTACACAGTACACATGCTCATGCCATGTAAAATGGAAATGAGCTTGCATTTATGCTGGCATGCATACAAAAAATCAAACGTATGCGTACATCATCAATGCTGTATGCATGACTGTACTTAATGGGTATGTATTAATGAGCGCTTTAAAGCGCATACTGAAAAAGCCAGTGGTAAATGGACACATGACGTAACCAAGTATTTCTTAAATACAATGTTGCTGCGAGGCCTCCAACTCCTGTACACAATTCTGAATTACATATGTTTAGTCATGGCCGCTGAGCAACTGATGACATCTACCTACGCAGTAAACGGCTTTTTGCGGAATTCTTATAAAGTCTTATATGTTGGTTTTTTTGTGCTCTGATTTATATCGCAAAATTAATAACAAAAACTGACACATGAATTTACAGTCAGGTGGAGAGAAAATTATATGTTCTTTGCAAATTTTATTTTGCCCGGCAGCGGTAAAGTTGAGAATGCATGTAAAACTTATTATAAAGTGTGTGCGCATTACTTAATAGGTATTGTTAGATGTGCTGTCAGGAAAAATCATTAGAAAAATCTTTAAACTAAAATTATTGGAACAATGTGTAAACCAAAACTACATATTTTAAATCATGATTTTAGAAAATTATAAATCTTTCAAAAACTTTTTATTTGTGTTAAATAAAACTCAATGAATATTTTGTTTTTTATATGAAACGAAAATAGATTCCTGAGGGAAAATATTACCGGGATATATCTATATCTTTACTATTATATAAAAGGAGACCCACGAAATTGTAAGCCAGGCAAGCTCGGTAACCGCTGAAGCGATTACATTTTGATAATTCTTTATATTGGTTTTTTGATTACAATTTGATAATTTTGATAATTCTTTGAATATCACAGTGCAACACGAAAAAAATAACCATATACGGACACCACCACGTGATAAAAGACAAAAAAAAAAGACCCAAAGTCCTCCAGGTTTTTTCTTATGGGCCCCCAAAGATGTGGGTCCCCAAAAATCGGTGTCATTTTTGCAAAAAAATTATAATTTTCTCAAGCTCATATCCTGCACACCTTTCGGAATTTTGATTTACTCTCTGAGGCAAAGTTGTAGCTCTTTTCATTAAGAACAAAATTTGTGAACAAATAAAATAAAAAACTTCATCTTCAAGGTCAAAATCGCAAAAAACTTTAAAAAATGAGCGAAAAATGGCCCAAAAAGCGTTTTTTTTATTTTCCGCTTTTACGAACAAATTTACTTTATGAAAAATGCGCCACTTTTCTTTGGCCTGGTAGGGCTTATAGCGCTGATTAAAACCCCAACGCTTTTTTAAGGAGGCCGATCCAACTTCTTGAGATGTAGGCCTTTATAGCTTGAGTATATAATCGCTTATATCTCACCCATTTCTTATCCGATCTGGTTGAGATGGGTATCGTTGAGAAGACCTTTGAAAACGCCATAAATCTGTATATAAATATGTTAATTTTTATTAACTCATTGGAGCAAATTAAAAAAAAATTTTTTTAACCTCACTTTTTTAATAAAAATCTGGTTTTCTCAAAAAACAGCCCAAGTAAAAAAACAATTGAAGTGTAAGAAACTAAGCGATTTCTTAAAAAAAGATGATTTCAAAACTTTGAACATAAATAATTGTCAGTCATGAGGCCGAATGTGTGAGTGCACTGTTCCTTCACTGATAGTAAGTGCATTCTAATAAAAATTCTCAAGCTGGTGGGTGAGTTCCCGTGCCCAAACTGTCAAACAACTACCTGGAAGCAAACTTCTGCATTGAATTCACATAAAAACAACCCAAAATATAAAAAAAAATACCTGGAAACACATTTTAGCTCTTGTCATAAAGATGAAATTGTGAACATATAAAATCAAAAAAACTTCTATCAAAAAACTACCAGGAAGCAAACATCTGCATTGAACTCACATTGTAGCTCTTGTCATGTATGTTTAATTAACGCTCAAAAATGAAATATGCCTGGCCAGAACCATGTGTTTGTCCAAGGGTTAACACCGATTAGGTAGCGCTTAGGTATCACGCGATCACGCACCGACCGCAGCAGCACAGGCAATGCAGTAAGCTCAGCACACGCAACAAGGGACGCAGCACACAATATAAAGGAAGGAGGAACAAAAGTTATAAAGCAGCTGTAACAGCCACACTACCAGTGGTTGCACCTGAAAATTTTGTGTCACCATGGCCGCCAACTCCAAATCGTAGTACAGAATGTAAAGGAATGACTAGAGCAAGTGGTGTTACTTATGAAGATCCATTTGATACCGATTATGAGTCCCAACAGAAAAGAGATGGACCACAACTAATAACACAAATGGAAATGGATTTCATTGTGGCCATATTGGGACTGTCGCAGCGACTTGCCATATTTTTGACAGCGTTTTTAAAGCAAAGAAAACTCACACATGGTAATGTGAACTCTACGGCGTACCGCAAACGGTAAGCTGAATTTCAGAGCCTCTACACTCTAAATGATGACAATTCGTTCGCTTACTGCAACTATGTTAAAGCTTTGGTGGTAAAAATGGGAATGAACTACATCGCTAGTGAGTGGAGATTATTTATTGATGGTTCTGTTTCAAGCTTGAAAGCAGTGTTGTTGCATGTGTCGAATCGAAAACCTTCCATTCCGCTAGCAATGGGTATTTACATGAAAGAAAGCTATGAAACATTGAAAGATATAATGGAAAAAATCAAATACTACGAAAATAAATGGAAAATTTGCTGTGATTTGAAGGTCATCAACATTTTGCAAGGGATCATCGATAAGGGCGGCTTTCCAAAATTCTTTTGTTTTCTTTGTAATTGAGATTCGCGCTCACCTCAGAATCAATACCAATGTAATTCGTGGAGACCAAGAGGAAGTGTGGAGGAACAAATGAAACAACATAAACTGAGAAATGCACCTTTAATAGACAATACTCAAGACATCTTGCTGCCAACGCTCCACATAAAATTGGAAATTGTTAAAAAATTCATCGAAGTGGTCGTTGCAAATTGTTCAAACGCATTCGACTATTTGAAAAGCGTTTCCCCAAAGCGTAGCGATGACAAAATTAAAAAAGGTATTGTAGTAAATTTAAAGCGAATTTTTGTTCACCTCATTGTACTATTTTCACTTTGTTAATGTTTTCTTTTTTGTCTTTATTTTTTGTCTTCATTTAACAGGCGTACTTAATGGCCCAGACATTAGAATACTATTCAAGAGCAACTTTGAATCATCGCTTCATGAATATAGCGGATATCCGGAATAGGAATATCCGGAACCGGAAGCAAGAGAATGGGTGATAGAAATGCTGTATTATTTTGAGAAAATCGGCACATCGATGACATTAAAGCTGCATTTTCTTAATTTTCATTTTGACGATTTTATCAAACAACTCCCTACCGAATCCGATGAGCAAGGTGAACGGTTTCACCAAACCACAATGCCCATGGAAAAACGGTACAAAGGCAAAAAACTCGACGCATTGCTTGCAGAGGTAATATTAAATTGTATTGATGCATTATTTTGCATTCCTTTTTTGATTTCTTTTCTAATTCATTTCAGGTATGTTGGTGGAGTCACAAGATCACCCTGTATGATGTTAATGAAGTATCTGAAGAAGAAAAAGCTGATGATGGAGGGAAGTCTGGAAGTAACGTGCCTATGGACACCATATGTTCTGAATCAGAGTCAGATTCGGACGACGATTTGGATCCACAACTTAAGAGAGTGCGATTTGCAAGTCCAGGGCCATCATCATAATAAGCATAATACGAATATTGTTTATATAATTTTTGTAATAGATAGCATAGGGACTGCCATCCCTGCAACACTGAATCATTATTACTAAATATCTATGCTACTACTCTTTGTTACAACCCTAACTCTAAATGCCAACCCATACTACCTAAGTACTAAGATTAATAAAATCAGTAATAGTATAACAATGAAACCTGCAACATGCCTTTTCACTTACGGGAGAAGTCTTTATAGTATCTCAATGTTGAAGTAAAGAAAAAACAAATTAAATTAAAAAATTTAATCAACATCATAAACATAATACGAATATTTTTACTTATAATTTTTGTAATAGATAGCATAGTATTGTAGTGCCATCCCTGCTGAGATACCTTCAACACTGAATCATTATTATTAAATATCTATGCTACTACTCTTTGTTACAACCCTAACTCTAAGTGTCAGCCCATACCACCTAAGAACTAAGGTTAATAAAATCAGTAATAGTAAAACAATGAAACCTGCAACATGCCCTTTCACTTACGGGAGATGGCTTTATAGTATCTCAATGTTAAAGTAAAGAAAAAACAAATTAAAAACAAACAAATTCCTAGGAAGTTCATATGTTCTAAAAAGTTGTTATTGAGATCTTAGGTTCATTTTTGTAGTTGATTATTTCCTTGAATTTTGAACGGTTTGCTACCTATGGACCTGAACAGGGGAAAAAAAGTAAAAAAAAATTGAATTTTTTAAAGTTTTTTGCGATTTTGACCTTGAAGATGAAGTTTTTTTTTTATTTTATGTGTTCACAATTTTTGTTCGTTATGACAAGAGCTACAACTTTGCCAAGAGAGTAAATCAAAATTCCGAACGGTTTGCAAGATATGAGCTTGAGAAAATGATAATTTTTTTGCAAAAATGACACCGAGGCCCCTCATCTTTGGAGACCCATAAAAAAAAACCTGGAAGACTTTGGGCAAAACTGGGAGACAGTGGTCTTTTTTTTTTGGTCTTTTATCACGTAGTGATGTCCGTGTATGGTTATTTGCCATGACTTAAAAAATTACGCACTGTGTATTCAAATCATATGATAATTTCCAGTGTCATAGCTTACTAGGTTATTTGAAAAGTCTATTCTTTAATTATTACAAAATTTACGTATTTTACTTGAATTCAACATTCAACAAGCAGCACAATACAACAGCAAACAAAGGTTTCCTCTCTTTCTCGCGAGAGCTTCTTTCAATATAACATGACAGCCATGCTGTATAGTTGCTTTTAGGGAGATTCTTGCTGTCATATAGTGTTTATTAATTTTCTTTGCAAATCTTTTGAGGGAAGTAGCCAGAATTCAGTTATAAGCATAAATTATATTTTGTAGTATTGCCAGCTAACTTTATCCGACTTGATATGTTTTTGTCTATTCATCTATACTATTCAAATAAAAGAAGCCTGCCAAACCTCCGAACAGTGAGAATGGATGGCACTGAAATTCCCTTCAAAGGAGAAGTAAAGTACCTGGGACTTACACTAGATTCAAAGCTTCTCTGGAGAAGACATGCAGAGGTAACTATAAACACAGCAACGCGCGCACTCATGGTATGTAGGAGCCTGGCGGGGAAAAGCTGGGGTTGTAACCCAACAATTCTCCGCTGGATGTATACCATTATGGTGAGACCCATCCTCACCTATGATGCAATAGCATGGGCTGAGAGAGCCAAGCTAACCACAATGAGGAATATGCTAACAAAGGTGCAGAGACTGGCCTGTGTATGCAATACAGGGGCCATGAGGACATGCCCTTCAGCAGCACTAGAAGAAATTCTGGACCTAACACCATAACACCTTGTCATAGAGGGAGTAGCCAAGCGAACTCTGTTGTGCATTGCAAAAGAGGGGACAGGTTTAGGTAAAACTATCAGCAGTAGACAGAAGGAGGATATTGCAAAGCACACTCCCTACATCGATCTACCAAGAGACGATATAGTAAAAAGGTATAACTTCAAAAAATACTTCGGAATTAAGCTTAGGACCAAGAAAGAGTGGGATAGCGAGATGATATCGCAAGTCAAGAAACCACACAGTAAAGCATGGTATACAGATGGGTCCAAGACATTGGAAGGTATAGGCGCAGGAGTGTACGGGCCAAGAACCAAGCACTCTGAACCTATGGGGACAACACCCAGTATCTTCCAAGCAGAAATCCTAGCAATACAGCTGTGTGCACAATTCAATCTGGACTGGAAATAAAAAGGTCAGGATATAGTTGTGATGTCAGACAGCCAAGCAGCAATCAAAGCATTAGTCTCCTGTGAGATATCATCGAGAATAACATGGGAATGCCTAACAAAACTCAACGAACTAGGCAATAATAACACTGTTACTATACTTTGGGTCCCAGGACACAAAGGTATACAGGGTAACGAAGAAGCCGATGGTCTAGCGCGACAGTGTGCAGCCACAAAATTTATAGGACCAGACCCATTCTGCGGATTGGGCACACATTCTATATAAGAAGAACTAAGAAGGGAGGAGAGGCATAAACGTTCAAACCTCTGGAAAAGCCTCCCAAAGCTAAGACAATCCAAATTGCTCCTCAAAGATTTTAACACTCGGAGAGCAAAATTGTGCATAAGCTTAGGCAACCCGAATCTAAGGATTCTAACGGTATTCCTTACAGGACATTGTAAACTCAAATACCACCTGATGAAATTGGGCATAGGAACCGATAGTAACTGCCGTTTCTGTGAAGAAGCAGAGGAGACTCCAATACACCTACTCACAAACTGCGACGCCGTGGCTCGCAGACGTAAGCTAGCACTGGGGAACTATGAGCTGAGTCTAGAGCAGGTTTCATCCCTTCATTCTAAGAATATTCTCAAATTCATTAGAGAAATAGGGCTGGATGGAATTCTGTAGTCCACAAACCCAGCGGAGCTTTGAGAAGGAGGTACAATAGATCTAATTTAGGTCGCAGTACGCATCTCCACCATATAACATCAACATCAACATCATTCATCTATACTATCTATCTATCTATCTATGCTACTGCACGGATGTCTGACAATCACGCGAGAACCACTAAACCGATTTAGAAGATATAGGTACCAACCGATTTTTTTTAAAAAAAAATGCTATATTTTAGACGGTTTCGGTCGTATAAGACCAAAATTTAGTAATTTTATTTGTATGGTTACTTTCGACAGCTGTACTAAAAATGGGTTTCCACACCCCCTTTAACCGTCCAAAAATCGATAAAAATGCTTTATTTCAAATGGTTTTGGTCGAATAATAATACTAAATTTAAATTGGGAAAAATGACTCATTTGGAATCAGTCATTCAAAAGTCCTTACATTGGTTTTTTTTTTTGCGAAAGTATTTAATTTCGTTTGACAACTGGTTCTTTGCTTTGTTTTTACTTATTGAAATTGATTATGATACAAGTGTATAAAATTAGTTCTTTGAAGTTTTCCTTTGTTTTTAGTGTGTTCGGTGTTTTTTTTATACATTCTGCATTGAATGTGTTCGAAATAGTTTGTAATAAGTTTTAAGAACGTATCCAATCTCATTCATTACTTTTACATGAGTTAAATTGCAACTGGAATTTGTGTGGGAAATGAAATGACTTGTTTCTCATTTAGCTGAATGGGCTGAAATGAGTCATTTGACCTAATGTTAACTTAGTATAAGACTAAAATATAACAATGTAGTTTGCAATACTTGAAATTTTTTCTCAGAATATAGTTTATAAGCTGTAGAACATTGTAAAATATATAATAATAACATTTTGAAAAAATTAAATATTATAAAATAAATATTTGGGGGTGGTGGGGCATAAAGTGATACTTTCTGCTGAATGGGTTTTTTGCGAAACGTCGAACGGCAAACAGCTGTTCGCCATTCGTTGTTTTTTTTAACATCGAAAATTTGTTTATACATTCGTTTCACACAGGAAATCATTAATGAACAGATTTATTGAAGAATGATAGAATAATCTTTTAATAATTAATAATTATCTACTTTCTCTTCACAGCACAACTTCAGCAACAATTAACAATTTGCAGCCATGTTTTTTTATCTGTCAAAACGAAAAGAGCATAAGCAGGTCAACCAAAGTAGCATGCAATTTTTTCGATACCTAAGATGGCGACCGATCGGGGAACATGTTGTTTGAGCACTTTATGATACATACCATTCAGTCCGAAAGTTGTGGAGTAGCTACGTAGCAAATTTTCCGCTGAATGGGGCCAATGTTATTGCTGCTGTGTGTTTTTTTTGTTGGTATTTTATCGTAGCGCACACGTGACGAGTTTTTTGTTGACGCATTTTCAATATCACTTGTCTCGAATAATTTTATTTTTTGTTTACTGGCTGCGTAATTTAGCTCACTGTAAATTTGTAATTTAGCTCACTGCCACGACACCTCAGGTGTAAACCATTAGTTAACTAACAGCTGATTTATTTAATTAGCCAATTGGTTAAATAATGGTAGTGAAAATGGTGTGTATAATTTTGTTTAGGTAAATACAGTTCCTAGCATTTAAGTATCCAGACAAGCTACAACTGAGTATCGCATTTATAAAGCTTGATAGATGGCCAAATTTATTTAAGTCATACAGAAAACGTTTTGCATTTTTTATGCTGCTGATCTTATGTAACTATAGTTATCAAACCACTAAATTTAATTCTCATATTAAAATAATAACAAGAGGTTATAGTTATCTTTAACTTTTTTATTTTTTATATAATATAGTTTTTTAATTGATAATTTCTTACGCGTTTTTATAAGGCTAGATTTTTTTCAATCTATTATCTTTGATTTAGTCATAAATAGGGCTGGGATTATCATGCACTAAAAAACAGAAAATATGCGCACATAATATGTACTTTAAACTCTAAAATATGCACTTAGAACTGGTAAAATGTGAAAATAAAAATATTTCTCTCTTATCGGTTCAAAAATAAATATTGCATGTAATTAAACAAAAAAAAAAAAAGAAAAACAATTTATTTTAAAATACGTATCAAAACAATTTATCAAAAATAATAAAAATATGAAGTGAACAAAAAAGTAATAATTAGTTAAATAGTAAGTTGTCTTTTCCCAAAAAAATTGTGGTACTAAATTTTAATGGTTGCAAATTAAAACAAGCCTCTTTTGTAAATATGCAAAACCATGCATTTATTGTAAAATACGCAAAAATATTCACTAACGATTGCATGCCATTTAAAAGGAAATTTTATCATTCGTAAAGAATCAAAAATGTATGTACATCGAAACTAATAACGCACTTGCCCGATTGCCGAAATTATTATCATATATATATTAATTTCTCTTTGAATATAAAACCTTTAAAGTCGGTGCTTATATAAAAATACTTTTATAAAATAAACGCTTCGGCTGTAAAGGTTTTATATTCATGGAGAAAAAAACATATTTATGATAATAATGCAAAACAGAAAAAAAAATATAATAATAAGATTTCCAATTTCATAATATATATGAATAAACTATCTAATTTTAACAAGAATTAATGAGAAAACTAATTTAAAATTATTTTTTACCTTGTAGTGGTTTTAAAGTTAATTTTTTTTTTTGTTAAAAAGTTTTTACTGCTTCGACATTTCAGATTAAACCATTGAATAGGCGACTGCTATCAAAATTGTTGATGATGAAACTTAGTTTTTCTATTGGAATTGTCATTTTCAACGTTTAGGGAACTCCCTAAATACTATATATTTTAATTCTTTCTCAGTTCTTTGTGTATAGAAATTAATTTAATTGAATTTCGTCACAAAGAGATCAAAATAAACTTCAAGCACAACGAAAAAGTTGTGTTCTAGAAATGAGCTCGTAATAAGAAGCGCTGCGTCGCACAGTGGACTGTTTGGCCTGTTTGGAAGGAAATAAATCTGTAACTTGCGTTTGAGTGAATGGAATAATTTGGAATTTGGGATTTAGACTATTGAGTGCCATATCTTCCGTACATGTAAATTGCATACTGATATACCGTATGCTGTTAAAGTTATAATAATTATGTTGATTTTATATGATTTAAATACAAATTCGAAATGTTTGGCAGTTTAAATCATACTTGATTTTAAATACCAATTCAAGTTGTTTGATTGTTTAAAATCGTTTATTGAGCTTTAGGTCAAAGTTAGAACAATTAATTGTTCTAACGAATCTTTCCAAAGAAACAGCAACGTTTCTTCAATATAAAAAGGAAATAGTCACTAGCTGATTTTATTGCAATTTCGGCCCTGCTAAAGGCTTCATCAGAAATCTTTGTGATGCCCGTGCAAGCTCGTACGTACTAGCGCACTGCACCACAGAGGCGATGAGATTTTAGGTTTCAATTTCTCAGTTTTTCTCCCATTTCATATTTTCACATTTGTTGTTGTATTTTTGCTTCGCTTTAGTCTGTATGCTTAAAATAACAGGGTCATTTAGAAAAAACTTTAATCAAATTTTAGAGCACGACCAAACAGAAACAAGCTGAAAATATATCAGCAAAAATCTAAAAACAACTTCAGTAACCATGCTTTGTAAGTGGAAGACTTCCAGCAGACTGTTGGACTCCGTAATAATAACATAAGCTTAAAGACTAAAGTAAAGAAATAATACAACAACAAATGTGAAAATATGAAATGGTAGAAAAACTGAGAAACTGACACTTAAAATCTCATCGCCTCTGTGTTGCAGTGCACTAGTGCGCGCTTGCACGGCGTATCACAAAGATTTCTGATGAAGCCTTTAGCAGGGCCGAAATTGCAATAAAATGAACTACTGATTTTTTCCTTTGCATATTAAAGAAACGTTGTTGTTGTTTCTTTGGCAAGATTCGTTAGAACAATTAACTGTTCTAACTTTGATCTTAAGCTCAATAAACGATTTTAAACTATCAAACAACTAGAATTTGTGTATAAAATTAAGTATGATTTAAACTGTCAAACATTTAGAATTTGTAATTAAATCATATAAAATCACCATAATAAATAAATAACAATTTCATTTAGAAAAAACTTTAAAGTTATAATAATTTTTATGGGAAAATTTGACTTTTCGCTTCCTTACATTAAGATTTTCTATTTCAATGACAAAGCTCCTAAACGAAGAACTTCACAGAAACGGTAGACCAGTTTTTGTTAACGCCGAGATATGTTTATGACGTACCACAAAAATGATTTTATCCATTATTAGTATGCTTTTGTTTAAGGATATGCTCGAATTACCAAAAACGGTAATTTTTGCCATATTCTGGGTAAAATTTTATCCTTCCTCGGTAAAATTTTTCTTTGCATTAATACAGCTATCACACAATTCTTCATTATTTAATTGTAATGCATATAAGTTCGATTGAAAAAATACATTTTTTTTCAATCACACCCTCCTTCCCTTCGTACTCTGTCACGCCCCGCAGTGGACAAGCAGTCCACTGCCTATTTAGAGGGCATTAAATCTATAACCCGAGTTTGAGTGCACGGAATGTTTTGAAATTTGGCATTTAGGCTATTGAGTGGAATATCTTCCTTACGTGTAAACTTTAAATACAGATAGACCGTATTGTACCAAAGCTACAAAAATTTGTATAGGAAAATTTGACTTTTTGCTTCCCTAAATCACGATTTTCTATTTTTTTTTTAATGGCATAACTCCTAAACGAAGAACTTCACAAAAACGGTAGATAACTTTTTGCTTACGCCTTCTTATTAGAATTTCATAATTTATGTTTATGAAATTCTTAGTACACCAAAAATTATTTAGATGCTTTTTTCGAGGATTCGCTCGAATTACCAAAAACGGTATTTTTTGTCATATTCCAGGTGGAATTTTATCCCTCCTTGTATGTTCTTGCATTTACTTTTGACAATTTCTTAAAGTTTATTATATTTACTTAATATTTCAAACATTTTTAGGTTTGAAAACATTTGGCAACCTTCCCTTTCATGAGGTTTTCGGCTCTAAACCCTTAGTTTTTGTCGTTTTATGTATTTTGCTGTGCATTACCACGCAGTTCTTCAGTATTTTATTGTAATTCAAATAAGTTTGAACGCAAATATACTTTTTTTTTAAACCACCCCGTTCTTCCTTCCATCCTCTGTCACGCCCTACACACAAAATTCACATTAAACTTAAAAATAGTGTATTTTTTTACAAAATTTGTAGGCTTAACCACCAGTTACTTCTTTTTGTGACAAAAATTTCTACTAGTGCTGCATATTGTTGGAAGGGTAACTAAATTATCTTTTTATGACGTCTTTGTATAAAGCTTCACTTAAAAACTTTCGTTGCAAGAGAATTTTTAGTGAAAAAACCTCCGGAAAACAAAAAATTTGCCCATAACTCCCCAGGGGGCCAGAATAGACCCCACTTCCACTACATTAATTGCTTGGTTTTGCATATCGTTTAAAATCATAAAATAATTTCTTCCATCTAACTTGTATGGGAAGAGTATAGAAGTATAGGACCTGTGCGAAGTATAGAAGTTCTTAATAAGATTGTTTTAATGTAGACCTTTGCTCCCTATGCAGAAAATTCAGGGAACTCCCTTGTCTACAGTGCATGCAGTATTATACATATGTTTGCACAAAAATCAACATTTAACATAATTTTTCTAATATGCTTTCCGCATTTCTTTCTACATAATCCTTAGCACTTCCTCCTTCTTTTTTGCGCTTCTAACCCGACTCACAGCTTCGTTTTATTCGTGTGTGTAAGTGTGCGTCTTTATCTCGGTCGTTTTTAATTTTTAATGCATCCTGTTTCGATTTTTCAAATATTTTCAGTTTTTCTTTCACATTTTTTTTTCTCCATAAAATGCTCCTTCGATTAATTTTTTTTTGTGTTCTTGGAATCTCTTAGTGAAATGATTTTTTTATGAAAAATCTTAAAGCTTATTTGAATTTTTAATGAGCTGCAACTGACCCGAATGTAGTTATGTATGCATATACATTATTTCTTAATAGAAACATGTCTTGACTTCGTTGCAAGGAATTTTCTAGTTATGTATGAATAATCATCTTAGTTATTTTATTTAAACATCATTATTGTTTCATAATCATACTTCACCCACCAAACTGACATTATCTTGATTCTATCAGCTAAACCATTATTTTAATCCAAAACATTGCACCTTTAATTGTGCTAATTTTGCTTGATACAATTTTGTCAGAGTACTGATAAATATTCTGAAAAGCATTTATGACTTTATTGGTTTTTTTTTGTATAAATATACTCGTAATAAACAGTTTAGTGAAAAAGTTTTTTTTATTGCTTTAAACGCATGCACCTAGAAAAAAAATCTGGGTAATTTGATCAAATTTTAACTAAATTGTAGGTTAAAATTTGCCAACATGAGTCGTCAGATTACCACATACCATTAAGGTCAATTAAACCTGTGTTTGTGGTTTAATGAAACTTAAAAATGTGGTCATCTTAGCTAGGTTAACCAAAAGCTAGGTTTACATATTCTTACCTCAATCACCTACATGCAAATTTTGGATCTTTTTTAACAATTACATCACAAAAAACAAATTTAAGTATAAAAAAATACCCCTTTTGACCCCGGTGGGGGCAAGAAGAAGAGCTAGATAAAATGAATCATGGTCATTTTAATTTATTAGCCCAAATGACTACAGAATAAGATAAAATTTAAAACTTAGAGACAGGTTCATTTCACTTACCTTATCCCGAGATACCCTTTGTAACAAATTCTGAATAAATAGAGCAGAATTTGACAACTGGTAGATTTTTTCGCTATACGCCTGCCATGTTTTTCCCGCTATTTTCTACTTGTATTTCTGTAAACCAGAACCGTCAGGTGAAAGTAAAGTGGATCAAGTTTATACAATTTGGTTGTCTCTCCTAACAAAATTTGTGAGGTAAAAATAACATGGATCAGGTAAGAGTGTTTTTCCCTGAGTGTGTATAAAAATTCTATGTTAAGTTTAGACCAAGTAAAAAATGAAGGCCGGTGGTCTAGCGCTCGAAAATTTAAGGTATTTTTAGGATCTTTTTTAAAAGTTAAAATATTGAACACCGATATTTAAACTTTTATACTAATAACACGATAATAATAACACTCATTCATCATAAGAAATTTATTTTTTTAATTTAAAAAATTGTTGATCATGTGTAAGACCGTGCTCAATGAGACCCTCTCAAAAAAAAGGGGGCCTGGGCGGTGTTGTACATTTTGGCTCTTCTATTTATATGAAAAAATAAAAACCAAGAAAATTATTAATCACTATGAGTGCAGCTATAGATGGAACTAAAAAGAAGAAAAATATTGAAAATTTACAGAATGACGAGCTTTTGAAATGAACGAATTTTAACGAGCACAGAGAGCAACTCTCAGCACAACATGGCAGCCGTTGTGTATTTATTTCCACTACAGAGATCTTTAGATGACATTGCACACCGGAAAAAAGTAAAAAGATTAAATTTTAAACATTTATTGTGGAATGACTACAATACATAAAGACTTAAAATTTTTTTTACGTAAAAAACCCAGCGGTTAGCAATTGCAATGCCTGATGAAATAACTGATTTTAGAATAAGTATTTCCATTCAAGCTTTCTGAAAATTTCCCTGAAATTGTCCAAACTGTGAAAATTTTGTTTTTTTCAACCTCAGACCGGAAGATGCTCCTGAGTTTAGAAGTGAAGGTGTAATGCTGTCAAACGTTTATGAGTGCTTTCAGTTAGCCCGAGACTGAATTTGCTTCGTATTCGCACCTCAGCGACAGTTGAGATTAGAAGCGAAGTCGTAAGCCAACAAATAACTTTCGGAAATTTAAATAAAAATCTAACAATGCAAAGTAGTCGATTTAATATTTTTATAAAATATTATAAATGAAAAAAATATTGTAGATTATATTCAATTATATTATATATATACAATGATATATTTTATTGTATTATATTATATTATATATATTACTTACCTGCTTTTTTTAATATTAACTCCAGAGTATTCAATACCTGATAGAAGGCTTGATTTCTTAGCGTTCCCTGAGGCCTGAATTTTTGCAGGAATATTCTTGGGGATATTCAGGCCTGAGTGTACGCCATACGATAGCAGGTGTTAAGTAAGTATGATATCTTAATGAAAAAAGGAAATCAAGTGGTGTGTTGAATACTCAGGCCTTACCATTACCGCTCAGGCTTGAGAGAATCTATTGTTTTAGGCCTATTTTAACCGCTGGGAATATAAGAAACCATTTTCCAAAAAAAATGTTTTGTTTGTTTTTAAATAAATCTTCTTCTCGCTAGGTGGCATAAAAAAAATGGAAAATTCACTTTATCGCAAACAAAACAATAAAAGTGTTTATTAATAAGGCATTTGTAGCTACAACCTTTACTAGAAT
This sequence comes from Dichetophora obliterata, assembly GCA_963920525.1. Taxonomy (NCBI): domain Eukaryota; kingdom Metazoa; phylum Arthropoda; class Insecta; order Diptera; family Sciomyzidae; genus Dichetophora; species Dichetophora obliterata. The sequence continues at coordinate 166,725,472 of OY986436.1, read as the reverse complement.
AATTAAGTTTGTCCCAATTTAGCGCTAATATTAAAAATTTAGTGCTAATTTTTAAAAAACGATGTAATTTTCCACCTTTTCGATCTCCATAGCGGAAGAAAATTGTTACCAAACTTTATAATATTAGTAAAGTAAGAAGTAACCTCATTAATATGAACTTTAATTTTTTTGTTTCCAATAAATTGGCTTTCGACTTTTTTCATGCCACCTGGCGAGAAGAAGATGCATTTAAAAATAAATAAAAAATGTACTTTGGAATATTATTTTTTATATTATTTACGTAAAAAATTTTGGAAGTCTCTATGTATTATAGTCTTTTCACAGAAAATATCAAAGCTCGTTGAATTTTTATTGAAAATTCATTGCTTTCACAGCCACCTAACAATCAGTCATCTAATAAATAGTCAGCGACATCTACATACCAGCATTGTACACAAAAATAATTTAATAACAGCCATGGGCGTCCACAAGGTAGGGAAGGGGGGGCGCTTGCAGGCAGTGAAAATTTTTAAAATATCTTCTTATTAAATCAAAAAGCCGTATGCTTCAATAAAAAAATTTTACGGGAGAGTCAAAAAACTTTCTAAATTGTAATTGTAATTGTAAGTTGCGCTCAAGCTTAGGGATTTTAGAATTTTTTTTTTAATAAAAACGTCACCTTTAGTTGCAGGAGTGTAAAATTTAGCAGGAAAATGTATTTTGGTAAGTTGCATCAATAATCAATAAAAAAGTCGACTTTGAGTTTATTGTAACTTTTGGCTTTTTTGATTTTATATGACGATATTTTCATTATTCATATATGCTAATATATTTTGAAGAGAACTCAAAAATACTTTTTCTAAGGCATATTTATAAATAAAGGTGAGCTAAACAAAGCATTTTTAAAGAGTATGTTGTATCCGTTTAAGTCATAAGATACGATACCATTTCATTTACCCTTCTTTCACAGGCACTTTCAATACGAATTCTTACACTCGAAAAATGTTGTGTGTAAATATAACTAATAAGTGCGTCCATTCTACGAATTTTTTTTTAGTTTTCAGTCACGAATAGAATTCATAGTTTGTACGTAGTTTGGTACATATTACAAATATTTTATTCGTATTCGTACAAAAACAAATGTATATTGTACGAATACATTTGTTACATAACGAAAAATAAAACATTTTATCTGAGCTGGGGTTTGAACCACGGTTTTTTAGCTTACAAGCCACGTACTCTTTCAGTAGACTACGGCCACCTTGCAATCATACATTTTCTTATATTCGGTAATTGTTTAACACACCAGGCTGAAAGATTTTGGTTGTAAATTTTTTAAACTCAACTTATACTTCTCACATTCTACGAATAATGAGTACGGTACACCTACGAATAAATTTTTTCTACTTATATTAATTTTAATTAGTAAATACTACGCCATTAGTAAATACTATGAAAGTAATGGAAGAAATTTCGAAGTTATTCGTAGGAGAAATTTAGAAATGATAAGAAATGATACCCCTATTAGTCGAAGATCATTCTTCGGAGCAACAGATGGTAAGAGACATTTAAGCCAATATCGCATATGAACTTGGTCGATAAGCAAATGTATGTTGTAAAGTAATTAAACACAAGAAGAAAACAAAGTAAAATAAGTTTAAAAAACTAAATGTTTTCTCAAAAGTCGGCTTAAAAAAATCATTTTTCTGTTATAAAGATTGGATAATTTTTTAATTTTTTTTAAACTTAATAAAATTGCTAAAAAAGCTTTTAATTCAAAAGCTAAAAAATAAGGGAATTCAGAATAAAGTAGGCTAATTTTAAATCAAGCACTAATTTTTAAATAAATCTGGTAGCAAATTCTTGTTAAGAAAACGCTTTTACATTAGAATATCTTATGGTCAAAAGTTTTTGTATGACTAAAATTTAAATAGGAAACTCGATTTAAAAAATTTATTTTATACTTCATCAAATTCACGTTTTTTAACAGGCGTCAACCTATTTTGAGAATTTTATATTATTTGCTTATATTATTACATTCAGGATATAGAATCAAGCCCTGCAGAGAGGTTCTGGAATATGCTTAGAAAATGAATGGATCCCAAAACCCATCTATACATGTACCTCTTTATGTATTTATTCATACGTTTTGAATTAAAATTTTTTTTTTAAATAATTCATATAATAGGTATATTTCCAAACTCGATTTGAGAAACTTGCATGCTGCTGAAACTGATGCATGTTGGAAAAAAAAAATAAAACAGTTGATGTCCATGCGGGGAACATTTCAAGAATAGTGACAACTCTAATTCTTAATTTTTGCGGATTATATGGATTTTTACCTCCTAAATCCAAATCTGATAAATTTCAGTCCGCTCGCAATTGGTTTATGAGTTTTAGGCCTCCAAAACTGGAAAAATGGTCTAAAAATCTTAAAGGGTTTTCTTCATTTAACAAAAAAAAAATATTGGGAAATTGTTATATTCTTATTTGAAAAGAAGAAAACTTGTGGGCTAGATAGTAATTAATTATTTAAGGATCAAGGAGACCTCACACTATTTAATTACTAACAATACTAAGAATATAACTAATTACTAATTGCTAAGAATATTTGTTGACAAAAAATTTTTTGAAATAACATGAAAAAAATTAAATTTGAAAATGTTTTGGGCATAATATGAGAAAGATTTTCACCCATCTTTGAAATATATATATCATTTTCTTATGTGTGCAAGTGTGTATCAACCAGCGTATCATGATAACAAAATAAGTACCAAAAATCACAGAAAATAGAATTATATAGGTTACATTTTTCTTTATGTGTATTCTAGACTCCTTTATGCGTTTCCATGACTTCCATGTGGAGTTTTTGGATCCACCACTGCCATGGCAGAATACCCAGGTAGATGCAATTCGGAGAGCAAAAAACGAGAGGGCAAAACATTGGCGTAGCTATAATGTCACTATTGACAATTTATGTTTATTCGTTCAACAACAGGGTATAATTGTATAATTTATTTATACATGTATAATTTACTTGTAATCATATAAATCAGTAACCAGAACGCAAAACAAAAATAGACAAAAAGTAAAAAAAATAACCAAAATATTTATTTACCGTATTTTAAAAAAGAAACAAAAGAAACTTACATACCAATTTCTACTAACTACCTGAACAAAAATATAAGCGGGCGAACAACAGTCGATCAGTGGCCAAACATGATCCGCACGGCCGTACAAAGGTCGAAGATGGCCTAAAAATAATCCAAAAAGCCCAGCGGCCAAAAGCGATCGAATAACGGCCGTACAAAGCCTAAGTTAAGCACTACGGCCGCTGAATGGCTGCTACACGGACTTTGAATGCCCGTTGCATGCCACCAAATTTTTCAAAGCTCTTAGTCTTACTCCGCGATGCGGATGTTGATAGTATAACCACTTGTGTGTGCCACAAAATAAATTTTTGTATACGAAACTAGCTAAAACCAGGCGCTTTGCTGCCATGCCTCCGTTTCCAAACACCCATCAAATATAATCTTGCTTGTGTAAATTGTGGTCGAATACTTCAAAATTTGTTAAAAATTGCAAAATTCTGACGAAACCAGCATTTGAAATTATGTTCGTTTTTAATGTGTGACAAAAAAAATTGCTAAAAAAAACGTCATCGATCATCCAGTATGCGTCGTAAAGTAGCTCCATACAAAATGTATGGGAAAATGAATTTTCTTCAAATTTTTTTTTCGGGGATTTTTGGGAATTTTTTTAGGTATTTTCTTGTTTGGCCGGAGACCAGTTCGAAATGGTATGAATAATCAAAATCGGTTCAGCCGTTCTTGAGTTATAAGAGTATTAACTAACGCCACTCTCTTTTATATATATAGATTTGTTGTTGAAATACAATGCCCTAATGAATTTTCAATTAAAACAGTATAATTTTGTATGTATTATATTTTATTCACTGTATTCAATATTACTTTCTGGTTTTCCAATATAAAACTTTTGTAATTAAATAACACTGCTCATTTTCATTTTAGAATAATCACAGATTGGCCGATGTACGGTCGTTGTTTACCCGTTGTACAACCGAGATTATTTAAAAACGGCGTCTGTAGTGTCGCAGTAAGACCCTTGAACGGTCGAAAAAATATTTAAAATTATGTCTTGCTTGGAAGCTATTTGACTTTAGCCAAAGTTTTTATTTTTACTCGGGTAGTTGCAAATAGATTCACAAAGTTGGTGGAAATTGATTCTTACTTTTGCCTGCTGATTTTCTTGATTTTGATTTTTTAAACAAATTTAATATTTAATTAAACTAATTAAATTATTTAAATAAAAATAGCCAAATGAAAAACAAAATCGCCAAAAACTGACCGCAAAAATAAATAGCTACTTTTGGCTATAAATAGCCAAAACGGCAACACTGGTTATTTTACATGAAGTTTTTGCTCTCAATCTCTCTCCACACTCAGTGAGAGAATAACACGCTGCGCGCTCTTTGACTTCATTAAATTTTTTTAATAACTTTTTACTTCAGAAAGTTATTTATAAATCTTTCCAATATTTAAAAAATTCTAAATTGAATAGCTTAACTATCAACAATAAAGTCTTATGATTACATAATACGTTCATTTATCAGAAAAAATAAATAAAAGCTTTAAAAATGTCGATAAAATGCATTTCTTAGTGTTATTGCAAGCCTCAAGTCATCTGTTTTTAATATCGAGAATAAATAGTGGGGCTAATGATAAATTCCAGTTGTAATCTGAAAAAGTTAAAAATATTTCAAAATAAATCTATTTTTCCAAACTTTGTTACAACTAACCCCTAGTCCCCTACTCAAAGCACAATTATCCAGTTCTTGCTTCCTTGGCTTTCAAGTTATAAAATTTATAGATTCCTAACCTTTTCTTTCATGTTTGATATCAGTTGCACGGAATGAGGAAATGTTTAAAAATATAATGTATACTTACCCAAAAATTCTGATAAAATTCTTCAAATCGCATAGAAAATAAAATCTTTTAGTTCAATCGTTTTTATCGTTTCGTATTTATTTCACATATATTTCCAATTTTTTTATAAGAGTTAATATATAATGCTACATTCTATGAGAGGTGTTTATAATTTTTTTATCTTATTTAAATAAATTGAAGAATGGAAAACTAAAATTTTATAGATATTGTTTGATATTAATGTTACGTTTAATTACGGAGCAGAAAGTTTAATCAAAAAACTATCTAAGATTCGGCTGCCTCTTATAGCTTTGGAATAAAATGAGTGCCTTAAACGAAAACGATAAAAAACATTAAATGGAATTATTTCACTTATTCCTAGTTTAATTTATAACTAACACTTACTTTATTTAGTTGTAACTAAATTTTATATTTTGTTTTAGCTAATATTTATTCAAATATTAAATCTATCTACAAACAAATTGTGCTCTGTTTTTATTTTAACTCATATAGATATATATATATATATATATATATATTCTCTTAGATACCAACTACTTTTAGATCTCAATAGATGTTTTTCGGTTTGTTACAAATTTAATTTATGCTTTTAGAGTATTTTGCTTTTTTTCCAACTATTTACAAAAATATCACATTTAAATGCGGATTTATCCAAACATTTCATTATATTTCTAAGTATATGAATGTTTTCTTCTTGTTACGCCAAAACTTTGTCAATAGAAAATATTTTCTTAATATGATTCATCAAAATTAATCTTAATTTATAGAGAAAATGAAGAGTATAAAATTTAATTGACGCAACCAACAATGACACAAAATAAAAATTGATTCTTCACATCCATTACAAATCGTTGTTTACAGTAAAGCAAACTTAAAGTTGAAATTTTGGTTCTGATCAGTATTATTTTGAAAAAAAAAAAAACAAAAAGCAAAAAAGCAGAGGTTTTGCTTCACATACCTTGTACCTTTTCGCCCCACACATCGATAACTTGTTAATTTTTGAGCGAAAAGTCACAAAGTTTTCTTTTAAATCCGAGGTAGAGTTCAAATCGAAATTATTTATTTTGCAATTGCTTGTTTTTGCTGCAATTTTTACTTGTTTCTTGTTTCTTTCCGAAAATAAACTTTGAAAACAATTGAAAACTTTTTGTTTTCTCTCTACATTTTATTCCTTTTACCAAAGTCATTTTTCTTTCCGAGTGTTGTTCGTTAGCGAGACGCGCGAGAATCGAAATGAAGTGGAAGAACTAGAGCACAGATATTAATCGTCGAATATCCTGTCTTAAATCGATGGAAATGGCTCAATTACACTGAGCGTAAAGTTTATTGCTTGTAACGCGTTGCATCCCTGCCAACTGCAACATTATATATGGCTGTTAGAACAGTACAGTAGCGTGTACATATTACGAAACTCTTGGCAGTTAGGCCCCATATAAATAATGTTACTGCAGATATGATATGATAATTTAAAAAATTTACTTAATACATATATTTAATTAAAATTACAGCTTATTTTTTGAAAAATTTAATTAAAACTTAAATAAAGAGTTTTGTTTTCGACGATTTCACACAAGAGAAAGGTAAAGTTAAAAAGCAAAGACCAAACATGAACCCAAGGACCAAAGCCTAAGGAAAACAGCAAATTTATCTGTTTCTTTCAGCTTGTCCTTTTTTTTGTGCTTTGGAAGTGTGAGTGTGTTTGTTTAAAATCTCCCCCCCCCCCGGGGATATGAGATAAAATGGATGTTTCACTTTAAATACTTTTTTGCTTACATACTCGAAGACTACGTCGCCATGAGCCCACTTTCACCCCTGGGTCAGTTCACACTGACCAACGGTTCCATAGAGGAAAGATACAGCAATTGTTGTGAGTTGCTTGTCGTTGCTGCTACAGCATCGGGTGCAGGCATAACAACAACAATTGCATCGGCTGGCATGGAGGAACGAGCGGGTGTGGCGGAACACACGTTAGCCACGGATGCGGTTGATGGTGCTCCCGGAGGTATGACAGTGGCCGCGGCAGCAACAGCTGCCACCATGGTAGCGGCGCTAGACACAGAATTGTAAATGTTAGAATTTCCATTGGTGGCGCTTGAGGTGTTGTTGTTGAACAGAGCGTCGGCTCTGGTGGGTGGTGTTGTGTGGTCTTGCGTGGCTGGCGTCGATGCTGCTGGCGGCAAAACAAGCTCATCAATTGTACAAACGCGGTCTTCTATTGGAAACTTAAAGTTGATTTCGTTCTTCTTGCCACCATTGCTGCTGTTGCCGTTGTTGCTAATGTTGGCGTTGTTGCCATTGCCACTGGCAGTTGTGATGGACGCCTCCAAATTTTTGTCCAAACATTTGCCTTCGCCTGTGGGTAGAAAAAGAAAGAGAGAAAAATACAAAGAATAAAGATATGTTTGTTTTGGGTAGAAAAAAGCGGAAGCAGCAGATATTTGAAAAATGAACAATGGCAAAGTTTTTAAGTGCCCTCAAAAAAAATGTTGAATTTTGTATATGTATTGCGGTCTGTGTGTGTGCTTGTTTTTTTTCACCAAAAAGACTTTGGAAAAAGTTTTACATTTGCTGAAGTGGTTCATATCCGTTAACTAAGTGGTTAAGATCAAAAGTTGTAATTTTTGCTCAAATACAGTTTCATGAACTGCTTAGCCAAGATATCTGGAATGCAGTATCTTATATATCGCATGAATAGCTGTATTCAATGTCATATATCGCGTAAATAGCTGTAAAACACACTAAATATTTTTTATAAATTTCAGAGAAATTGTACAAAAGCCTCAAAAAAGTCAAAAAAATTTACATAATTTTTCAAAAAGGTGCTGTATAAATTTTTGAAAGTAAAAATAAGGAAATCACGTGAAGCTCAATTTCCTTGCATCAAACGTGGGTATTTTTAAAGAAACAATACATAGAGAAACTTAAACCATGGCTATCCGTTAGTAAAGTTTTATTAATTATACTACAAATTCTTCTTATAAATCATGTACAGATGCAATTAATTCTTTTAATAACGGTCATTCTTTCACAGACCCAAAACAACCTAATAAAATAGAAGAAAATAAGATTTGTCTATGGTTTTCATCCCAGAAGATTGTCGTACTAAAACCATAGAGAAAATTGTATTTAAACTTTGAGCATTTTTTATTAGGCAATCCACATAATTTTAAGAAGAATATTATTGTTTTTTATGAGAATACTTTTAAAAAGAATAAGAAAATCTTACCAAAAATATGTGATTTACTTATTAACTTCAAAAGTTACCTTCTTGGAAAGATTTTTGATTTAATAAGATTTCTTTTAAAATTTTGATAAGGAATTCTTTTAAATCAAAATGCTATCTTATTAAAATTTTACGTAGAAATATAATTTTTATTGCCTGTAATATTAACTAAAAAGACATTTTGATGATTTTATTACAATTTAGTAGGTAATAAATATATATATATATATTATTACAACTATGAGCTTTTTCTATTAGGCAAACCACATAATTTTAAGAAGAATCTTGTTGTTTTTTATAAGAACACTTTAAAAACAATAAGAAAATCTTATCAAAACTTCTTGGTTTTTAAGAAGAAATCTTATAGATTTAATAAGATTTATTTTTAAAATTTAATAACAACATCTTATTGATTTAATAGGATTTCTTTTTAAATTTTAATAAGGAAATATTTTTAAATCAAAACGGAATTTTATTAACCTTTTACCTAGAAATACACTTTCAATTACCTATAATATTAAATAAAAAGACATTTTGATGGTTTATTACAATTTATTAGGAAATAAAATTTGTATATGTATATATAAAATACATTTGTTACAATATAATTTCACAAAAAGCAAAAAAAAACAAAAATACCTTTGTATAACAAAATGACTTTGTCACCAAAATACCCGGCGCTGTCAAGGTCTTCAAAGAAAGTGACGACATCCTCAATCTCCATTTTTTAAAGAAACTCCTTCGAGTTTACTCTATAAATTTTAAGTAAAGTCGAAATTGAGTCAGTCAAGCGCCTCCACTGAAATAAGGCTTGAGTTTCCAGAATTTCAGCATCATCGAAAACAAGTTCGGGAACATAGGTATCATTATCCAATATCACATATTTTTATTTTACTTTAAATAAATTAAATCCTTAAAATGCACATAAACTTCATGAGTTAACTTCATAATTACGACTGAAAGCTAAAGCACAGAATATGTAGCATTTTCAACGTTGTTACCTTCTTAAAAGGGTGTTTTATAAGAAAATCCTTTAAAAGTAGATCAAAAAGATTTTCTTATTAATTTAAAGTGGTCACTTCTTAAACTTTGGTGATTAAAAAAAAATTTTCATATTAAAGTAACGTATTAATAAGGTTATCACATCATTTCATTCATTTAATAAGAAATCTTATTAAAAAATGTTTGATAGTAGTTGTAAATTTTAATAAGATTTTATCTATGGAATTAAAATGATTTCTCAATGGAAAATTCATATTTTTATAAGAAAACCTAATAAAATAGCTCAATTAGGTGATCTAATTGATTTTTTGTGGTGGTTTTTGGGTCTGTGTAATATAAAATGCATATCGCTCACTAAATACAAAACATTAAAAACTAAAAATTTTCCAAAATCATCTTTTGTCATAAATCAAGTCACAATACACATATCTAACTGTTGCAAAAATTTCTTTACCATCACTTTTTTCTTTAGCTGAAAAAATGACGTTGTATGCTTTAATGATAATTGCATTGCTTCTGCACTTTCAACTAAAGAGTTTTATTAGAGTTGTGTCTAATTATTTTAGATGAAATGATATGATGTGTTACACATAAAGTTTTGTATTTTAAGTTGTTACAATTTTTTTGAAAGTAGTGACCAAATTTATCGTTTATTATTTCGAATTGTGCTAATGTAGCTGAAAAAAGTAGGTAAAATCGACTGTATTATTCTGATATGTGTCTTGAAATAATTTTGATTAACATAAGTTTTTTCCAACATTTACATATCAAATAGGGCCACGCGGCTTAAAGCTAAAAAAATTAAAAGCTAAGGTCAAGTGAGGACTTAATTGTCCTGCAGACCATTTTGACCAATCAATATTTTGATGATTTTTATTTGAAGTTATTTCTAATAAAGCCATTATATACCAACAAAATAGAGTTTTTTTAATTTTTCCATAAATTTTTCTTTTTTCTTTAAAAAAAAAAGTTTGTCCCATGTCCCACCGTTCATAATATTGTAATTGCTATTTTAAATTCCACTCTTTGACATATTTTGAAGTTTTTTATGCATAACATTTTTGAATATTTCTAAAGAATTGTGTAGAAATTGTTGGTAAAATTGCCTGATATTCATTTTCTTAAAATACACAAAATATATGCTCAAGACGTTAGAATAACAAGTAAGTCTTTTGATCAAAGCTTAAATTAGCTCTCTTGAAAATTTAAGTTTGTAGAGTATGCTAGAAATAAGTTCTTACGTCACGATTTGTTTGTTAACTTATTTTATAAACCTTTCGTAAGATTTTTGTTTAAAATTTAATTCTTTAGTTGTGATCTTCGATGAAAATTACGTGCCCAGATGCAAAAACTAATTCGACCATGTCCAGTCTTATGTATGAAAATAGTTTTTATGCCTTTAGCTCCTCCGGTAATGAATTTTTCGTGTCAGAAACTACTGAAAGTAGCACCTCGAATGATTTTGCTCAAGAAAAAGCTAGTATTAATATATCACGCAAAACGAATATTAAGTAATGTTTCTGCTTGGTAATCAGTTGATGAACGCGTATTTATTAAAATTAAAGCAATTTTTACCAGTAAATGAGGCGAAACTTTAATTTTGAACGAAAAATTTCAGTCATAACTCCGAAATATTTTTAATTGCAGAATCCTGATATAAAATTTCAAAAACTGAGCAAAACCTTCTTCTAATAAAAATGAAGCTTTAATTTTCTTTCTTAAATACTTGTTAATTAGGAGATTTTAAAAATTAAAGCAATATTTAATTGTTAAAAAGGCGCAACTTCAATTTTGAATGAAAAATTTCAGTTAAAAGGTCATAGCTCCGAAATATTTTTATTCGCACAATCTTGATATAAGGCTTAAAAAAATCGAGCAAAACTTTCTTCTAATAAGAATGAAGCTTTACTTTCAGCTAAATATAAAAAAAAATTTAATGTTTCGTGGCAGTTTTCTAAATTAAATGCTTGTTAATTAGAAGATTTTAAAAATTAAGGCATATTTTATCAGTTAAAGAGGCGCAACTTGAATTTTGAACGAAGAATTTCAGTTATAAGGTTATAACTCCGAAATATTTTTATTTGCACAATCCTGATAAAAAATTACAAAAAATTTATCAAAAGTTTTTTCTAATAAGAACGAAGTTTAACTTTCAATTAAAAACAAGTAATAAATTTCATGCTCCTTGGTAATTTTTTTACTTAAATTATTGTTAATTAGGAGATTTTAAAAATCAAAGTAATTTTTATCAGTTAAAGAGGCACAATTCGAGATAATGTCACTCACTAATCATACGAAAAACGTTCTGTTAAAGGGTCATAACTCAAAATTATCCCTTAATTCCACAATTATTATATAAAATAAAAAAAAAACTCTAGCAAAACTTTCTTTTAAATGGGGTTTCTGCATTGTCGAACCAAGTTTTTTTAGTATATTACAATAATTTTATCTTAAACAATTTTTTGGTTCCTGAAAATTTATGTTATTTGAGTTGTAACTGTTTTGTATTTAGTGTGCGAATGTTAAAATATAATTTCACAAAATGTAAAAAAATGATAAATTCAATGTTGTTACATAAATAAGTTTTTTGGTACTTAGAAAAAATTGATGAAAACAAGCAAGACAGTTTTTAAAAAATTGATTAATTATAAACCATCGAAATTTAGAAAAAATATTATATAGATATTCTTGAAAAGTGCATTTAGGTCGTACCTAGTGAAAAGTACTGGAAATCTCCATTTCCAACTTTTAATAAAGTTGAAATTGAGTCATTCAAGCCCCACGACTGAAATATAGCTTGAGTTTCGAGAATTTCAGAAACGTCGAAAACAAGTTTCGGTACACAAATACCATTCTCCATTATTTTTTTTTTATTTTAATTTATTTAAATCCACGGATAACTTCTTCAATTCACTTCACAACTACGATGGAAAGATAAAGCAAAGAAAGCAAGAATAAGTAGCATTTTCCCCGTATTTCCTTCTTAAAAGGGTGTCTAATAAGAAAATCTTTTAAAAGTAGATTAATAAGATTTTTCTTTTTAATTTAAAGTGGTCTTTTCTTAAAATTTGGAGAGTGAAAAAAAGATTTTGTTATTAAAGTTAAGTGTTAAGTCATTCATTCAATAAGAAATCTTATTAAAAAATATTTGATAGTACTTGTAAATTTTTAATAAGATTTTCTCTATGAAATTAAAAAATGTAGCTATGGAAAATTCTTATTATTTGGTAGTATTAATATGAAAACATAATTAAAAAGCTCAATTAGGTGATTTTATTGATTTTATTTGGTGGTTGTTGGCTCTGTGCTTAGATACCAACCATAACTATTAAAGTTTTATAAGAAAAATAAGATATTTTCAATTCAATTTTATATTAAAAATGATTCATATTCATGTCTCTTTTGGAAAATATTAGTTGGAAAATATTAAAGGAACTTTTGCTCGAATAAATTATTTTATCGACGCAAATTATACAATTAGAACGGTAGGTACATAAATACTTAAATGAAAAAACCATATATGGTATTATATCGTTAAAGTCTCCGGAGAAACGCTACCAAAAATGGCAAACAGTTATGTGATGCTTAACTATATGTTACGATTTGTAAAAAAAGAAGTAATAGAAGTACAAAATGCGAAGGAGAAGAAGTTTGCGGAACATGTACAGAAAGTGATGATTCTAGAATTTGCAAAATTCCTAGTAATTTTAAATGTATCAAGTGTATAATAGCAAATAAACTATTTTGAATTAATTTCTTGAGCACTTTAACTCATAACAAAACTCTGCGGTTTGTTTTATTTTGTGCTAAATTCAATGAAGAATAATGATCAGAAAAAAAAATTATTCAGATCTTTTTTCAGATTCAAGTCAGTAACCCCCTTAACGCATTCAGGACAGCAGGTCGCTGAAGGTTAGCAAACTGTTTGATGCGGTACATGCGTTCTTATCGAATATAAATTTATTGCAGCTTGGCCGGTGAAATACAAATCTATTGCACTGGAATTCTTTACCAGCCGCATTGAAATACATTATTTTTTTTTGTCACTTAGAACTAGCATCTGCTTTGTAAACCAATTTATCAAAAAGCAGAGGTCATATTTATTGCTTGCTGTTAAATTAAGAAGACAATCTCTCGTCTTCGATTCGTTTTTAAATTTTTGATTAAAAAGTGACTTAATATGATAAAAAAAAAGGACAGTTCCTGAAACTAAACTGTGTGGCACACTTGTGTCAATTGAGATGAAGGAGCTAAACACCTAACAAGTTAATAAAACCTTTTTTGTAAATATTAGCAGAACCATTTGTAAGCCGACCCTCTAAGTCTACACTTATATATTTTACTAGAACGCCACTATTGTCTGCGTCTTCGCCACGCACGATTCATTTATCAATCTCCTTAAGACAATACATGTCAAAGAAACAAAAAGTCTTATTTTCTTTTGTATTGCAGAGCTCGGCTCTGCATTGATATGTATCTCACTCTTCGCCTTGCTCGCGACTCATCTACTTTTTTTTGTTGTTGCGCTGTGCTAGCTGAGCATAAAAAGAAAAGAGAAGAGAGCAACATTGATTTTATTGAAACTCTCGCAACACATCCGAGTGAAAAGAAAAGGAATAAGCAATGCGTGACAGCTGGGATGATTTCTGAAAAATCTTAAAGCTTTAATTATTATTAAAATTTTGAAATAAAAATACGCCTAAGTAAAACTGTAGCACAATTATAATATTTTAAAACTATTTTCATAAAATCGGTGAAGTACTTTTGGAGTAAAGTGGTAACATTAACCCTCTAATGCCAAGGTCCGTCTATAGGCGAGGTTCACGCTGATCGCTATATAATAATCTGTGGAAAATTTTTCAAATGGTTTTCTTTACGAATCTTCAATCTACATTTCAGTTTTTCTCGCTTTGAGCTAACATGCTCTGTTTGATTATTATTTTTTCATTATTTGCATTACTTTTTCGAATTTAATTAATTTTTTACTCGAAATTTTTGACTCGATTTTCGGGGAATTAAAAATACATTAATTGAAGTGAGATCGAGTTATGTAAAAGCCTTTGTTTGTTATATTCGTGAGTGTATTGAAATAGTTCAATATTGTAATTATTTAAATATCATATTTTACTATACTAATAACATTAATATGAAACTGTTTCGTTTAAATAATAATTGTGCATTTAAGTTGTGTAAGTTTAATTCTTGCATTTTAACTTTGTTTAACTTATTTAGTTAATGCAGTGTTGTTGTTGTTTTTGCAAGCTTGCTGTGTTTTAGTTTCTTCTTTGTACTAAGATTTGTTTATCTTCAGCTCAGTGAGTGTTGTTGTTGCCTGCATATAATAACCCTAAAATCACATTTTGCATCTGCTCATTTTTTAAAAAAATTAAAAATGGATTATTTTTCTGGAGAAAATATCATTGCTTGTTCTTTGGACGAATTTTGCAAAAGCCAAAACATTCTAAACCCCATGTTCAGCTGTTCTGGTCCATGTGAGCAGATGTTTCATGCATTTTGTGCCGGTATTTCCAAGTCATGCCTTGACGACTTAAAATCTCTGCGATCAAGTCTTCGCTGGTACTGTGCTTCGTGTAGGGCACTTTCCCCAGATGAACATTATTCAAAAATTAAGCTTTTTGGGGAAAGTCTTAACTCATTAAACAACAATTTTCGAGAAATTGTAACATTTTTTTAGTGAAGTTAGGGCCGCGCCCAGTACCAGCGTCTATGATGAAAATTCCATTTCGGAAAATATCCCGATTTCTTTGTCACAGACTGTTTCTTCCGGGACACAAACAATCCTTTCATCAGAAGACCACATTATCTCAAAAAGAAAGAGAAAAAATAAAAAAAAAATAATAAGAAGCGAAAATTATCTGGATCTACTTCTCAGGTCAAGCAGCCCTCAGCACCGTTTTTGAACAGGAACACTCCAGTTACTTCCTCGTCACCTTCTAATATTTCTTATTTGACTAATTGTTCAGTTTTGACTCCGATTGAGCCTAGAAATCTATCAAGCTTAAGGGCAGTGTCGAGGAAAAAAAAATTATTTATTTCACGTCTTCAGCCCGACACAACTGTTGAAAATTTATTGGCTTTTATCAAACATAATAACTTGTTGAGTCAAAATGAATTTTGTTCATGCAAAAAAATAGATAACAAACCTTCCCATGCTTCCTTTATTCTCACAGCTCCAGCTGAAGAGTTTGCAACTGTTCTTAACTCTAATTTGTGGACTGATAATATACTGGTTTCTGAGTTTCAGCCTAAGAATAAGCCTAGAGGGACGACTCAAGCCGCTCGTCAATCCCAAAAAAACTGAATAGGCTATCCCTTTACTATCAAAATGTAAGGGGATTAAGCTCTAAGACGCGAGATATATTTTTAATGTCTCCGAATTTCTCTGAGGATATTATCGCATTGACTGAAACTTGGTTAAACAGAAGCATTACTGATTTAGAATTGTTTGATAACAGTTTTGAAGTTTATAGAAGAGATAGACACGCTGACAAAACTTATGCTGTCGGTGGAGGCGTCTTATTAGCTGTAAGGAACTCCTTCGTTAGTTCCATTATTGTTATTCCCTGCTCTGCTAACATCGAACTTATATGCGTTAAAGTTGTACATTGCTTGACTTGAAATGGGAATCTTCTGACGATGATACATATTTTTGTGCATCTAATTCGAAGACACGCCAAGAGCATATATTTGTTGATAATATATGTTCTGACTTACAACAAGTGAGTTGTATTTATAATAGTCGTGAAAGACTTCTTGACCTGGTCTTAACTACAGACAGTAACAATGTGATTGTTGAGAGGGCCCGTCATGCTTTGACTGCTGTTGATGAATACCATCCACCATTGAGCATATGGTACAAATCAGACAGGGATAATATAGAAAAGTCTAGCTCAATAGATAAAGTTTATGAATTCAATTTTAAAAAGCTGACTTTTTGAAATTAAATCATTTACTTCAAAGTAAAATTCATGTAATTTTAGAATATGTTAATAATAACACTCTTGGTGATTCAATTAACTTTTTTTATATGGAAATCTTTGCTATGTTTTCTCTGTCCGTGCCGTATAGCCTCAAATTTACGAAAAATTTTGCTTACCCCTGGTACACAAAGGAGTTAAAGATTCTTCGGAACAGCAGGAATAGGGCATGGAAAAAATATGTCTGTAGCTTAGACTTGAATGATCTAGAAATCTACAAGCGTTTGTTTCTGGATTTTGAAAATTGCTCAGCTACCTTATATCAAAATTATTTAGACAGTATTAAGCTGAGAATGTTGTCTAATCCAAAGAAATTCTGGGGTTTCATAAACACCAAAAAAGATCTGATGGATTCCCTTCATCATTTAAAAGCTCTAACGGATTTACTGACGATCCCGTCGTAATTTCTGGTCTATTTGCCAATCTCTTTAAAGAGTCATTTTGTTCAGACTCTTTTAATCCTGATGAAGAGTACTTTGAATATATGAACTATACACACAGGGATTCAATATCCTTTACTTCAGAGGATATTTTAAAGTATATTGTATTGATCAATGAGGATTTTAATGCTGGACCTGACCCCTCTAAGTCAACCACTGTCCATGTTATTCAATAAATCAATTAGCGAAAGTATTTTTCCACTTTTTTTTAAAAAATCTTTTATAAGTCCTATTTATAAAAAAGGTTGTAAGAACGATATAAACAACTACAGGCCTGTCGCGAAACTCTCGTCGATTCCAAAACTTTTTGAGCGGCTCTTGTATGATCGTGTGAAAATTCACTGTGGGAAGGTCATGACAACTCGTCAGGATGGGTTTGTTGCTGGCAGATCCACTGTGTCTAATGTCCTCGATTTTACAAAGTTTTACTTAAATTCATTTTATTCAGGTAACCAAATCGATTGTATTTACACTGATTTTAGTAAAGCATTTGATAAACTGCCACACAACTTAATTCTATTTAAACTAAAGTTAATGAGTTTTCCACAATTTTTTGCAAGCTGGATTCGATCGTATCTGACAGAGCGATCTTATCATATACGATTTTGAGGTGTATTGTCAGCTGAATTTATTGCTGCATCAGGTGTTCCTCAAGGTAGCCACCTTGGTCCACCTCTGTTTATTTTAGCCATTAATGATGTAACCCACATCATCAAACACTCTCATCTACTTATCTATGCAGATGATATGAAAATATACAGAACAATAGATGCTAAAGACAATTCAGATCTGCTCCAGTCTGATTTGAAATCCTTTGAAATTTGGTGTGTTGAAAATAATATTTTTCTAAATCCAGATAAATGCCAAACTATGACCTTTTCGCGAAAAAGGAATAATTTAATTTTTGATTATAAGATAAAAGATACTGCTTTAAGTCGTGTAGATGCTGTCAAAGATTTTGGTATATGGATTCTGAGCTATAGTTTAACGTTCATATTGATTACATTTGTAAAAAAGCATCTTCTGTACTCGGGTTTATAAAACGCTGGGCCAAAGAATTTAATAGTATGATCACAACTACAACCCTGCATTATGCAATTGTGCGACCTCACTTAGAGTATGCAAGTCAAGTTTGGTCCCCAAGTTACAATGTACATGTCGAACGTATAGAGAGAATCCAAAAACGTTTTGTTCGGTTTGCTCTAAGGGGCATAAGTGGATTTGATACTATAAACTTTCCTCCTTATGCGGATCGTTTAAAACTAAATGAGAGAAGGAAGTCTGCAGATATCGTCTATTTACACCAACTCATAACTGGTGTATTCGATTCACCAGAACTCCTAACTTTTATAAATTTTTACACTAACCGTAGAAGCAGTAGAAATGCTACTTACTTACCTTTTAGTAGAACAAATTATATGGCTATTGCTTCTTTACATCGCATGAGTACCTTTGTTAACAACTGTAGCTTTTTTGATGTTAACTTATCGAAAGGTCAACTCAAAAGTAGATTGAAAACTAATGTATGATTAGATCTATGTAAACGCATGGTTAGTTGTTATGTCTTGTGTTGTTCCTGAGCCCAACCCATATTATGGTGGGTAAATTTTTCTCACTTTAGATTGTTTTGGACCGCTCTTATCGATATCATTGAGATATTTGAATGTTATTTGGGCTGGTTCTTAAGATGATCTAATGCGGAGAAAGTGCGAAATAGCTGTAGTAGCTGAACTCTATTGTTATTGCATGTATTAATTGAAAAAAAGAAGTTGTTTTTTCTTTTAATTGAGATTTAAAAAATATGTAAAACAAAATGCAAGGTGTTAAAAAACCGTTAACATTTTCACCTGTTGTTGACATTTGCACCTTTAAAAAATGAACGGTGAACTAAAATCAAAAACAATCTTCAAATTCGTTTTTCTCGTCCCAAAATTAGAATAATCTGATTTGAGAGCTCAAAAAAAATGGCATTAGAGTGTTAAATTAGCACTAAATTTGCATTTAAAAGAATCTTATGGCCGATAAAGCTGTTGAGATGTCTAGAAAAAATGCAGCTGATAGTTTTTTGTTGTTAAAACTGCTTTAAATATTATGGAAAAATTTAAGATTCGGTCCGAAACCAAGCTGCTATTTGCTTAAGAATTTAGTTTTACTTAAAACATTCGAGTTATCTCAAGTTTTTCATACACTTTCGAAAAACAGATAAAATAGCAATAGGACGATAATTATTTTGTAGCTGCATATTACCTTACTTGAATAAAGGAATAAATTCCGCCCTTTTTATTTCCTCTAGAAAAAACTCTAACACTAAGGGCAGGTTCTCATCTAGAGGCCCAATAACACGGTGATGTTCTTGATTTGATTGTAAGTAGAAGGCAATAAATAAACACCTTGAGTTTATTGGCAGTTATTTATTTATTCTTAAAGTGTACAGTAAATACAGCACGTTCATGTTATCTAATATAAAAAACGACACAGTTTTATAAATTATTTTATATTTATTGGAACTTGAACCTATATCAATAAAAAGTTGAAAATTACGAGAATCGCGAAAATGTGAATTTTAGCAGCGTTTTATTACTTTTTTTGCTCTTTAAAGTGCTCTAAAAAAAAACAACCAGCTAATATTATCTGAATTTAGTTTTAGAATCCAATAAATGTTATCTACTTTAAAATTAAAAAAAAATCCAAGTCAAAATATATATATACAGAGTAATTCTTGAGATATTGTGGAGGCCAGTTTAAAAAACACGATTTTTCAGTAAACGCGTTTTAAGATTTGGTTAACGATTTTTTCGAATGCGTGTACGAAAATATTTATTCCTTTCATATGCGATAACTTCTTTATGCAATCGTTATCGGCCAAACCGCCTTGGGAGCATATTCTATACATTATAAGCCATCGAAAATTAAAAAAAAATATTGAGCTTTAGGTCAAGTTTCATGAGAACCTGTCCTTAATATTTTTATTGACAAATTACGTAAACAAATTTGAAAATTTATTTTCTGTTTTTGCGTTAGTGTTTTCTAATTTTATAGATTTCAGTGGTAGAAGATGGCTCGATATAAATTGACTAAATCCCATTCTTTCTTTACATCACCCTTTCCTTCGTTTAACTCGTTAATGTAGAGGTTATTTTTATAAGCAACGGTATCTTCAATATATACAAATACATAAATAATGTAAAAAAATTCCAGATTTAAATCAATATTTAACATTTATGCCAAAGTACTGACTTTAAGATAGTAAAACTAATACGTTTTATGTATCCAAAATTGTGAAACTTTAGTAGCCTTAGCTATAAAAAATTTAAATGTTTATTTTTTATTTCTTAATTTTTTCTATTATTTTTATACATTTTCCATACATACATTTTTATACAAAAATCCGTCTGAGGATCTATTAACTTTTTAAAATGATATAAGAAATGAATATACATGAATTAATTTTAATCACTAAAATATGTTAATGAAATTCATAAATAAAAAAAATAAAAATCAAAAAGAAGAAAGTAAGAAAAAATAAAATTAAAAAAGAAACAATGTAGCATTAAAAAGACAAAATAAAGGCAACAAATATGAAGTCAAATTAGCGCTTTAAAATTTTTATTCAGAACATCTAACGCAAACAAAGAAGGCAATCTCAATACATTCCATTCAGTGGTAATAAGTTGTTGATAAGGATTCCATAAAATGGGTATCTAATTACCAAAAATAAGTATATTTTTATTCCCACGCGTTTTACCAACAGGATGTATTTATTTTGTCACTGCGTTTCTTACAAGTTACAATTTAAGCTAAATTCTATGTTATCTTGTTTAAAGATCTAAATCTAAGATAATTTTAATAACTTAGAAATTAACAAAAATAAATGTAATGACTTGAAACTCTGAGTGTGAAATTTGACAAGGTTAAGACATTTTGAGGGAACTATTAAAAAATTTTTAACGAGAAAAAGCTTTCAGAAAATTAATTTAAAATTATATCAGGATAACAACGTCTTCATTATTTCATTGAAATAGTTCTTGGAACACCCTGTTCCTATTTTGCCCTCTTCTAGTTGACTCTTCTTTCCAATGCGTTGATTAATTAAGTGTTCCGTATTTTGTTAATTTTCTCCTCCTCTCAAAATTAACCATTTTTCATATGCTGTATATCTTGTACGTGCTACGGTTTGTTTCCCTTTTTTAGGACATAAGCCCAAAGGATTAAGATGCCGTAGCTGCAGTGTTTTGGTTGTGTTATATTAACTTTGTTTTTCTTTTTTTTTCTATTTTATTTATTTTCATTTCGCGGTCCCGAAAACGCGGTGAACCATCTTGTGTTTTATTTCAACTGCAGCTGCCACAATGCGCCAAAAAGTAGGCAACGCTAGTCATTTGAACAGTTTTTGTGAGTTGAAATTTTTGATTTCTTTGGGGATTTTGTCATGTTTTTAGGGAAAAACAAGTAAAACAATTTCAAGCACCTAATTAACTAAGCTTAAAAGACCTCACCTTAAAGTGCACAGAAGGTTGAAGTCTTGAATCGATATTGTATTAGAAAGCAGCATAAAACTTTAAAATAAAAATATTTCAATGCAGCTCAAAACTAGATAAGGTCCTTGCTTCTTTTTAAAAGTGAGAACTGAAAATTTAAAAAACTCGTTGCAAGATTGACTAGTTCTTGAATTTAACTCCAACCAAGGCAGTGATTGTTACAAGGACCTTACTTACTCTACTTATGTATGTCATTTTAAATATTTATCCACCTTTGATGTGCCAATGCAAAGCCGAAGAAATCTTATTTTTTCTTAGTTTTCTTTGCCATCTGAAGGATTCTAGATGTTTGGCATAGATATAAAAATTAACGCATAAACGTTTTTATGCTTTTCCACTTCAGGCGCAACAAAAATGTGTGCAAAATCTAGCAAATATTTTATTTCTCGCCTTTGGTGTAAGTTTCATAGGAGAAACAAGGAAAGAAAACGCTTACAACGCGTTGTACTCTATGCATAAAGTTCATTAGCCGTTTTGCATCTTTATCTTCCCTTTAAAGTTGTTGTTACTGTTACTTTCGTATTTGTCTTTTTATTTTTATTTCTATTTTTGCACTAAGGAGCAGTTTGTCGACAACAAAAACAAAAATACTTAAAAGAAAGTGTAAAGACGTTTGTGTTAAGCTGATGTTGACGCATTTACAACAACATCATTAGGAAATCTGCCAAGCAGGTGAGTAAAAAGGACTTTTTCTGTTAGACTGTATTTTAGATTTAAAACGTTGAGCACTTTAACCCTTTCGGTCTAACCAGTTATTTCAGTTATCAGCAATTTCATGAAGCATAATACTTTATGTATAAAAGATGTGCTAACGATTGCCACTTTGGTACAATTGCACCAAAATTGGTACATTACTTTCGGATTTGGTACGTTTAGTCACTCCTAAAAATCAATACGTTTGTAGCACAGTTATACGGCAAATTTTAAGGAAAAAGTTCGAAGTCCACACAATAAGAAATTAATTTTAGATTATGTATTGACATGAAGTGTAATCAACCGAATAATGATTTCATAAAGCGAAGCAACAGTTTACAAAACTTTAATATTAAAAGAGAAAGAAACTTTTAAAGGTTTGAGCATGGCAGAACTAGAGAAGTTAGATGCATTTTGATCTGCGTTCTCTTTCTTATATCCAAAACTGTCAAAGTCATCTTTTTGCGACTGAGAACAAAAGGAAATCAATGGACGCATTCAGCGGAGTCAACAGTTGGTAACTGACCGTTGTGTTCAAATTACTTGAGAGACCTTAACACTTAAATTAATTACATAACTAAACAATTTTAAAAATTAAATTAAATAATTTTCCCACTTTTTTAACGTTTCAGAGAAAAACTTCACTTACTAAGGTATCGCTACCACAACAGTTCATAACAGTTGACTCCGCTGAATGCGACCAATTTTCGGTTTCTCATCGTTTTCAGATTTTCTATGGGCTGTCAACTTCGTTTTGTCAGATTCGAGTGTCTGCCTCTCCAAAATGCATATACCTTCTTTTTCTACCATAGGTTTGAGAATGTTTCATTGACTCTAAAGCTGAATATTTTTTAGCCGTTTTTTTTTATTGGCGAAGATTTCATTTATTTAAAAAAGCTCAGGACATCAGATTTTGGAGAGAAGAAAAATTTTAATATTATAACTATTGTCCGACCGAAACCGAAACCTAATATTCGACCATTTTATAATATTCGGCCGAAACCGAAACCGAAACCGAAACTGGTTATTAATATGAAAATTTAAGTTTTTATATATGACTTTTTTTATTAAAAGGAAACAAAAATACTACTACTACAAGAAAGGTATTATTTGAATGTTGAAGTTTATAATAATTAAGTGAAGCTTACTATAATAATAAATGAGATCATTTTTTATTTTATTTTTTATTACACACTTCCTTCCGTACACTCTAAAAATAGTATGCACCTACAATGTACATTTTTTTAGAACTACAAAACAAAGTAGTTTTGTTTTTTTTAAGTTTTAGTATTATAAAAATATAAATATTTGATTTTCTTTTCCTTTATTCCACACACACAGAAATCGTTTGGAAGTTTAATTATCAATTTTTGGCTTCAGTACCTATAAAACTTGAATGTTAATTGCAATAACGATGATAAAATTGAAAATGATATTATCGAACGCCTAAGATTAACCAAAATGTTTTGCGTTAGCGCGAAAAATATTTATAGACGAGTTCATAATTTATTTTTGTACAATGCGTTGAAAATATTTTTACTAAACCAAACTTATATATTTGAATTAAATGACTGATGCAAGAAATTTTGCTATAATTCAAGAATAGCGACAACTTCCTTTTTTTAATTGTAATTTTAATATTGTTGGATTATATGGATTTTTACCTCCTAAATCCAAATCTGAAAAAAATTCAGGCCGCCCGCAATTGGTTTAGAAGTTTAGAAGAAAAACAAATCTTGCTGGTTTTTTTAGTGTTCTGCATTATGGGTATCAAAAGAAAGGTAATACGACTATTCAACGAGGTATCAAACATGAAAATCCATTCATAACTTTTCAAGATATACCTACAAGATATATTTACAATTTCCCTTTTACGAAAGCACTACACAAAAATGTTTACATCTTTAAAAGTTATGCATAGATTTTCATATTTGATACTTTGTTGTACAGGTACTTAAAGTGTAGTTTCGTTGAAAAATTAAAAAAAATAGCAAGATATGTAGCCTATAACTTCTAAACCAATTGCGAGCAGCCTGCAATTTTTTCAGATTTGGAGTAAGAAGGCCAAAATCCATATAATAAGCAAAAAAAGCTATTTTTGAAATGTTCCGAAATTTTTGCCAAAAGTTTCGGCCTCCATATGGCCAAATAGCCGAAACTGGCCGTAACCGAAACCGAATGTTCGATCGAACACTATTTATAACATCATTAAAAGTACTGACAGAAAACCAAATTTATTTATCACTATTAATTTATCATTTTAATCATTAAAATAAATAAGTTCATTCAATTCCATTTACATATGGTACTTTGAGAGCGATTTTATTATTTTGTGTTGTTTTTAAAATTAAATTAGTTATTGTTCCATTCTAATTAATTTTTTTAAAAAAATAGCTAATGTTAGTTTTTAAAAATTTTGCAATAGAAAAAAAAACATACTAAATCTTTGATCTGCTGATTTTTTGTTTCTTGACTTAATAATTCACTATTTGACCCAAATTAAACAAGTTTTTAGAAAACGAATGGTTAATGTAATATATTTTTATGATCGGACTTCTGATTATTTAATTATGGAAAGATACCATTTCAGCAGTTTTTTGGTTGTCAAAAAAAATTTTTTTTTGTTTTTCTCAAGAGGTCAGATACGATCGTTGCAAAGGTATTTTCTCCATATACAATACAATATAATATATAAAATATAAAGGGTGATGTTTTTGCTATTTGTTTTTTCATTGTATAGATTTTGGAACCTCACTCGTGATTCGTAACATGTGGAAAAGCCAAAAATACTCATTAAGGTTTGCCATTTTACCATAAATAGACTAAAACACGAACAGCGCTTGCAACGAACAGCGCTTGTTATCAAAATTCGAGTTCTGTGAGAAATGTGTTTCGCAAATTACATCCATTTTATGGCAGTCATAATTGACCCACTGAACAGGTTATTCAAGCTATTGCAACCAAATTTCGCACCAGTTTCACTTTATTGTACTTGTATTGTATTCAACCAAGATTCAACTCAAGATTTTACGTAAGGACCTCGTAAGGACTTCGTAAGGACGAATTTGGTCTGAAAAGCAGCCAGAGGTAGTTCAAGAGCTGCCATTGCATCCTGAAAAATGCACTGTTTGGTGCGGTTTGTGGGTCGACGGCAACATTGGACCGTAATTTTTCAAAAATAATGAAAATCGCAACGTAACAGTCAATGGAGCAAGGTACCGTACGATTATGACCGACTTTTTTTGTCCAAAATGGAAGAAGTGTGGACTTGAAGACATGTGGTTTCAACAAGACGGTGCCAAGTGCCACACCATGCACGCGATACCATGGACCTATTGATAGGCGAGTTTGGTGAACAGCTGCCATTGGTTATCTTGGATATATGTCAATATTATAGTACTCGATAATGTATGCCAAAATTTCAACTTACAAATGGACCATCTCAGACACAGCTGCGGGCAACATTTATATAAAATAGTCTTAAAAAAGGAAAAGGCAGGCATTGATGTATCGCTCCAAATAAATATTTCATTCACTAATGCAAATTTTCTGATTTTTTTTCAGTTTTCAAAAACCAAACGCTTAAAAAATCACTCTTTAGAAAGATCCATCGTAAGATCTACAGACCAATCTGGAATGATGAACTGTCTGCCGACATCGACATAGTCAAGCGTATAAAAATCCAGCGGCTACCGGCTCGGTACCCAGAGAAGGGCAAGTTAGCAGACGACAGTTGCAAATCCGATGAAAAGATCAAGTAGTGGGCAACCCGACGAATCTTGGCATTTTCAATTGGCGTCAAGCAAGTGAACAACAGAAAAGGAAAAATAACTGTTTCAAATGTCAGCGAATTCGGTGCACGGGATTTGGTGCCGGGCCAAGATGGGTTAAATGACATGTAATGGAGCTCTTTGAAAATTTATTTTAATTAAATAAAAAACTAAATAAAAAAAAATAATTCTCATTAAAACATTAAATCTTAAAAGTGTTGACATTTAATAAAAAGTGAAAGTTGGTTTCTTACTTTTCATTTTATTATTTTGCATATCTTCGTTCTGTTAGAATTTTTAATCTTTGTTAAGAATATGTCATCCCTTCAAAGTTACTTTAACAGCTTCCTCAGACGTTTTCAGAATATTTTTTTTGGTAATGCGGAGATGATTGAAAATTTCAATTAGTACGAATAATACTTCAATGAGGTTTTTGAGCCAAGGATTAACTGCGTTAAGGATAAAAGCTTAATAACTCTTATTGAAGTAATAGAAACTTTACCGAATGAATTGTTCGTCTGTAAAAAACACCACAGTAGCCAATTTAAAAGTAACAAATTATAATTTAAAAAAAAATCAAATAAATTGTGAAAATATTTTAAAAAATACCAACCAAAGATATTAATCAAAAATTAATTTTGAAATCTACCTCTAGAATCAAAAGCTCAATACTTCGATATAATATTTTAAAAAAACTAGTTTAAATATTCTAAATCTTTTTGCGATTATCCCGATATAATTTATGTTAAAATAAAAATTATTTTATTGATTGTAACAATTAATTATAGACGAATTTATAATTTTTGTTTTGTACAATGCGTTGTAAATATTTTTATTAAACCAAACTTTTATTTTTGAATTAAATGACTGATGCAAGAAATTTTTACCAAAAGTAAAGACAAAAAGGGCCGAAACTGGCCGTAACCAAAACCGAATATTCGGTCGGATACTACTTATAACCGTTCAAAGGTAGGCCTTACAGAAGCTCTCATTAATACAGCGATAATGGAAGGTTTACTTGACGTCAATAAACGCACTACTAGTATCCCTTCTTTTGCGTTACACTAGCTAAAATGCCCACTGGGGAGAATATGATGATTTGGTTTCCTTGGGAGGTACACATAAGAATAAAATATACCCACGTCTTGTTTCACAAAAGCATGTCATTCGCCTAATTTGTAATAAGAACAGATTTTATAGTAGCCTCTTTTCTTTCGGGAAACTTGGTGTCCTTCCTGTGAAACATATTTCTAAAAAGTTTTAACATTTTTTTTTATTAAATCTGTTTATCTCCTGAGCCGACACTCAGATATATATAATTTGAGAGTTAATCGATACAATGTTGCACTGGTTCCGCCGTACATATTAAGAATATTTCTAAATTCTTTTACTTTTGTTGCTTTTCGGCTTTTCAATGGTCTTCTATCTGAAATCTTCATGTTCAGTCCATTTTTCTCAAAAGGGTAAGACTAGTGATGCGATTTGGTGGGATTTCGCCCTTTTTGTGGGATTTTTAAACCACAAAAGGGCGAGAGGGTGTTTGAGTTTTTAGCGGGATTTTTCGCTATGTCAAAATTTTGAGAGATTGAAATCCTTTTATAGATCTGATTGGCATCACTTTGCCTGTAATCTTGTAAAATTGTCGATTCAATTTTTTGTTTCGTTGAGTTTTCGTTGTAATTTATTAAAAAATAAAATTGATTTGAAAGCATGCATAACTCAGCTTGAATAAATAAAATATTATTATATGTGTACTAAGGTGCCTTACAAAAAGAAGGTGCCCATCGTATGACATTTCCAAAATATTTTTAATTTTAAGATAAGCGTCAGTGAGCAAAAACTTTTTGAAAAACCTCAAAAAAACAATTTTTTCGTAAATATATTGGCTGGTGTAATATTGGTAAAAAATTAAAATGTCAGAAAATAAAGGCCGGAAAACGATATTCATAAATTCACATATTTTTGATAATTTTTATTTGATTTCCATACAAAAACTTTGAAAATTTAACAACATCATTACTTTTATTTTTTTTTAATTTCTTAAAATATTTCTTATAATATACCGAAAAATACTTCGGTAGGTGTTTATTTTATAATCAATTTTTTAGCTTTAATATGTAACAATTTAAGCAATTCTGACCAGGAAACAATGCAAGCATTTACAACCTTTCCAACGATATTTTGAATGTGAGGATCGCTTTAGAAATAAAGAAGTTAATTGAATTTTAATGAAAATAGCTAACAAAAAAATTCCAAAAAAATTTAACAGCATTTTACCATACAAGTCAAGGTACCTTAATATTTACTTTGTGGTGCTTCTCGCAATAATCATATATATAAAGAAAATATAATTATTTGTTTTACTTATTTTGACATTAAAATTGTAAGCATTTTTTGCGGGATTTCAGAATATTTTGGAGGGGATAAAGTAAGGAAAAAATGGATTTTTACACATTGATTTGGGATTCTTAGCAAAATGAAAATCACATCACTGGGTAAAACTATGACTTTTAGGCGGAGCTGGGCGATAAGAATAACATGTGTAATTGATTGCGGTAAGAATTACGACTATTTTAATCCCAATTTCAGAAATTTTTAAATTATAATTCGGAAAATCGAAATATAACGAAATTATAGCAATCGTTATTTTGAAAAAGTTGAAATTACGATTATTGCAATCATAATATAATTTCATTCGATGAAGGATGAAGTTAATTGTAATCTCGTGTTTTCTTTGCTAAGGATTACAGTAATCGATTGCAAGGCTTACTTTTACTAACTAACTTTAATGAAAATCACAATAAAGTTTATTGCAATGAATTGAAGTTTACCATCAGTGGCAACATATCTGCCATCATTAAATATCTTCAATATTAACAAAATGCATATTTTTACAAAGTAGCAAAGACCAGAAAAAATGAGATTGCCTGGTGATAAGAATTCACATTGCAGCTATAAGTACATACTAAAAATTATTAACAGTACTCAGTAGTAGTCTTTTTTTAGTTACTGTATTAACCCGGATATTACTGAAAGATATTTTTCTGTATCAGTATAAAATGTTTTGGTATGGGCTTAATTAAACTTGACTATTAAAAAAAATGTCCTCCTTTGAATACTCGGAAAAACTGCGTCGTTTATAAACAACGATAGTAAGATGACCTATTGTAACTTTTATGTAGAAAGAAAACGAACAATTTCAAAAACCGATTATTTTTTTGGTCTGTTGTTTTAAAACTACGATAGCAACAAGTGGGTTAACTAGTCACTATAACACTCGACCAAAGCAGCTTATGAGTTGTCAAGCGCATGTAGAGTATTGCGTATATGACAGTGCAATTTACTCACCAAAGCCCACTAATTTGTTTTAATTTATTTATAGCAAACTGGTTTTTTACAACTAAATGATCAACAACTTTTTTATACGATACGATACCAACCAACTCATTAAGTAATAAGTTTTGTATAGAACTATAGAAGAGAACTAAGCGGGAATTTAGAGCAATAGTATTGCAAAAATTTTGAATACTTCAATACTTTGGTGCATGTGATTTTTCGAATAGTTCCTAGTATAATTATGATTTCTAGTGTCTAAAAGTGAAATAAATTGTGTATTTTGAGTAAAAAAAAAAGCCCAGAAAAAGGTTCTACGTTCATTCGACTAGCGTCGTTTCATCACCGAGGTCGTGAAGTGCGACTAGCCAACGGTAATTGTGTTTGTGGTCCATCCGCTGATGCGACTGACACAATTATAGTACAGTTTTCAATAGAATCGAAAGTATTCGTAATTTGTGATGGCGTTATAAATCTACGATTTGCCCAAATAATTTCCTCTTCAGTGAGGATTCTTCTTAAGCTAGGAAAGACTAGTTTTCGGAGTAACTTTAAATAAAAAAAAAAGTTTCTAAAAGACAATTGCGATGAGTTTTCCAAATCTTCTTTCAACCGATGAGTCCAACTTTTCTGCAGATGATGAGACAATCGATACCGATTTTTCGCTAAATATACAGACCAAGAAACAAAAACATGATAATGGAAATTGTATGTTTGTGAAGAAATTCAAGTTATTGGAAGCAAAGATTCTTTTCAACAATAATTTTTTTCCGAGACTTAGAACACGTAAGTTACATCTTATCTTTTTTAAATTGTTGCAAAATAAAAAGCATTAATGGATCGTTGGTCTCTTTTGCAAAGGCTACCACGAAACTTCCCAAGTTTTTACAAGTGCGAAGAGCTCAACTTGCAATTTGATTATTAAAGTAACTGGTTGGGTTACTTCTAACTTTGGACGCATATTCGACGAAAGCATCCCGATGTTTTTAAAAAATATAAAAGTAGTAAGCTAATTACGCGCAATCGCGTAATTAACAAACAAAAGAGATTCGATGAACTCGTGTTATCATTTATTATTGATACTTTATCTCCTGTAAAGGAGATTATTATTAAAAGGAACAGAGCTTAAAGTGGTGAGCCGGAAAGTAGCTATGGCAAAACTAGACTCAAAATAAAATTCTATGATGCTAAGACTCAAAAGCAAAATGGCAAAAA
This sequence comes from Dichetophora obliterata, assembly GCA_963920525.1. Classification (NCBI taxonomy): domain Eukaryota; kingdom Metazoa; phylum Arthropoda; class Insecta; order Diptera; family Sciomyzidae; genus Dichetophora; species Dichetophora obliterata. The sequence goes on along the minus strand of OY986436.1, from coordinate 166,695,314 downwards.
TACAGCGTGAATCAAAGTAACTGTCGCACCTATATTAATACCAATTACACAAAAAGAAGCAACACTGGAAAACATATGTTGTTTGTTTACGACTCTGGCATTAATTGTACACTTATTTAGCCGTTTCAAAAGATTTGCCAATAATAATAATAATAATGCGAAAGGAAATAAGTGCACAGATCCTTCGCCGGCAATATCATATTTTTCGACGAAAAACTCTGTTTTTTTCAAGCAAGCCACAACTCACAAAATGATGGAGTGTACGCAGCTTGCATGGCAGAAATTTCTAAAGTAAAGAAAAAACCATTGAAAGATTTCAAAATGTTTCGTCAATCATAGTTTGGGGCGCTTTCTCCGCAATTGCTCCTTCTTCTTATCGAAAAAGGCGTTGAAATAATTCGGAACATTACTGAGATCATGGTTTAAAAAACTATCTTATGCGGCATGCCAAGCAAATTTACAGAGAGGGTCACTTTTGTTTTCAGCAAGATTCTTTTCCAGCACAAAAGGCAAAAATCATTCAAAGGTGGTACAGAGCAAATTTGCCATGTTTTAATTCTGTTGAAGGAATGCCATCCGTCATTCCCTGACTTAAGCCTCCTGGACTTTTTTATTTGGGGTATAATGCTGAGCAAATTAACGAACATAAAGACATGAAGGTAGATAAATTTAAGCTATGATCAATGAAAATATCAGCTGATATACCTAAAAACCAGATGCGACGAGCATGCGGCACGTCTTTCACAAATTGAATTGAATTTGTTGTAGCAACAACAACAATTTTTTGGACAACAATTTCGAAAGAAAATCAGTGGCTCTGGCATGTCGAAGGTGGTACACACTCTGCAGACCGAATAGCACCCTTAATAACATAAGTCAAAAACGATTTCAATTTAGACCATTCAAACGTTGTAGTCACAGACAAAGGTTCCATTTTCGTTAAGGCATTCAAAGAATATGGAATTCAACCGATGGTGGTTTCTGCCGATTTTGATGATGATCCTGATGTCGAAGAAGATTTGACCAGTTCAATGAGGTTACTACTTATCTGCCAAAACATGAACGTTATGCCAGTTACATTGAATTTACTAGCCACTACAGATTTCAACAAAATTTTGCAAACAAATAAAGAACTGTATCAGCGATACAGTCAGGTAAGAACTTAACTTTAACTATAATAATATAATCGTATTAGTTATAGTTGATTTACGATAAGTAATAATATAATAGTAGTTTATAATAATAAATTATGTAAATAAAATAAAGTTAAACGCCAAATTCACATTGAAGTGTAAAATCAGTTGATATTACTGCAACCAATCAGCAACTGGTATTAAACTGCAATGTGAAATGGGCGTTATAGTAAAAATAAAGTAAAAGTAAATCATAAGTAATTGCAAAAATTGGTTTTGTCCGTTTATTTCTAATGCTAGGCTTTCAAAAAATGCAATTCAATTTGGACAAAGAGCAATCGGCCAAAGTCTTCGGGAATCCTCAAAAACGCCTTGGGCTCGGCTTTGATAGTTCCAGCAGTAACGAGATGGAATTCTTTGTTTGATGTTGTTTCACGAATATTACTTCATGATAAAAATCTCGATGCGTTATGTAATGCTTTGGCAGAAGCAAAATTGACTACGAGTGACTTACAGTATTAACATGAATACAGCAAATTAATGTCACAAATAAATTCAACCCTTGGCGCTACCTACGAGTCAACAGAGAAAAAATATGCTCTTTGGATGTCTCATTCCATCTTAAGTTGCATTGAGTGTCAAACTAAAGAAAATGGCACAAGGAGATAGCCTTAAATTTTTGAAAGGAGTGGGAGTTTCTGTAGAGAGCGACAGATTTGTAAAGTTTTTAACTTGTCGACGGAAGGAAGTAATGCTGAATGAAAGTGGCGATAATTTAGGCCATTGTGAAGAATCGCAAATTAATGAAGATTTTTATGATTTTGACGGTACTTACTGAATATAAACACAGCCTAAAATAAAAAATTTCTAATATTAATTAATTTATTTTTAGAAACTTCTTGCGATTCGTCTGACCAGAACGAGAGCGGAATTAGTCATCATTTAAATCTTATAAGCAGCGAGTGGATTTTTATGCAAATGCATATTTTACCTAAACCTCGCACAGGTTTCGGACAAAGGCAGAAATGCCTCTTGCTAAAAATTAATACGATTAGCCCTATAAATGTTTTGCATATTATATTATATTCTTCATATTTTGCATATCTTCTGCATATTTTGCATATATTTTGCATATTAACATCATAAATTGCAAAATGTTTCAAAATATTTAGTAAACATAAATTCTTGCACAATACAGTTAAAATTGTTACTTTATGAATTCATGTGGCACCTTGCATAAAAAACAAATATGTATTTGCTTTAACTGTTTAAATTTTTTTCACTTCTCATGGCGGAATTAAAAAAAAAATATTGAGTGCACAGAATTTTCTATTGTGTTTGCTCCTTTTTATCGATCAGAGTGAATATTAAAGATTATTAAATAATAACTTGTGTTGTTACCGAAATATAAATGCCGAAGGCAAATAAAACATATTCTTTCAAAAAGTGGCTTAGCCAATTGAATGATGATACTTTAAAATTACAAGATGGAAATTTTTTTTGCATCGTTTGCAATAATGTGGTAAGAATATATAGGTACGTATTCAATTTTATACCTGTACACATTTACAAGTTTTTAGTAACAAATATGAGGAGTCGCAGAACAAAACGTGACTTTTTACATTTTTTTACAAAGTGGTTTTTTGATGTCATTTGTTGAATTTGGTTAAGTTCTATTGGAAAAAATCTTACTTGGATACTTTTTCTCATCTGATCATAGAAAACTTTGATGTTTAAAAAATTGATGTAGAACAAAACGTGATTTTTTTTTTTGTATTTTAACAAAACGTACTTTTTTACTCTTATTTTAACAAAACGTGCTTTTTTATAACGCGTGAGAGTGCGTGATAGTGGGGATAAAATCACGGTCACATCCCACTCTCATTCTCTCTCATTCCCATTCTCATCTCTAATTATAACAGAAGTTTTCGTTAAATTTCTCTTTTCATAATTTTTTTTTGCCTGATTAACGTTTCTTGCTTTCAGTAATTGTTCCATATTGAAAGTAAATGGTTTAATCTAGTATACCTATTCGTTAATTGCAATAAGTTCAGTATTATCTGTTATTTGAGAGTTATTGAAAATAACACAGCACATTGAACGATGGAAGAATTACAAAATACGGTGAAAGTTCTAAATACTGGAACACGCAAGAAGCAAAAACTAAAAAAATCTCAAAAGCGGTAATATTAAACATTTTTGGAATTAAATACACGTTTGAGTATTTAAGAGGATTCGGTTTCGTTGCAGGGTGTATAAAGATTCTAACACTCTCGGTGGCATTCACAAACATAGTTGCAGTCATAAGGGAAATAGCATATTTCAATGCATACATTTTAGTGAAGTCGATTGTGTAAAAAATCGACGAATGTTATATAAAAATGAACACAAAATACCACAAGATATTTACTTAAGCAGACTAATATACACCAAAAAACCTCGTCGAAGCCGCAAATTAGTTTTCCAATCAACAAAGCAGAACAACATAACATCGAAATATTATTTGATTAAAAATGGTAAAAGAGAATTAGTTTGTAAGGCATACTTTATGAAAGTGCTTTCAATCACTAAAAGAAGAATAGAGTTTATTCTTAAACGCATTGTTAATGGTGGAATACCATCAGAGCGAAGAGGCGGAGATCATCGCTCCCACAAATTTATTGAAAAAAAGGAAAGTGTAAACAAATTTATTAATTCCTTTCCTGCAATTGAGAGTCATTATAATAGATCTAAGTCAAAACGAATATATTTGAATAGTAACCTAAACATTTCCAAAATGTTTTCCATGTATAATGAATCTGTCGATGATAATTTAAAAGTTAGCCAAACTTTATTTCGACAAATTTTTTTGAATAATTTCAATATTGGGTTTTCCTCACCGGCATCAGACGTCTGCACTGTATGTCACTTTACGCAAACTAAAATTAAAAACGAAGTTGATCCTCTGAAGAAAATTAAACTAATGACAGATTTAAGGATACATAAGCTTAGAGCCAATGCATTCTATGGGTTAATGAGAGAGAAACCTGCAAATACTTTGACAATAGTTTTTGATATGCAAAGTGTTCAAATGTTACCAAAATGTCCAATTCAAGAAGCCAATGTAAATTGGCTTTTACAACTTATGTTTTGTAGGTGTTGATAGTAAGAATCCATCATTTTACTGCTGGACTGAAAACCAAGCAGGTCGAGGATCAAGCGAAATTGGATCGGCCTTATTTCACTATTTAAACACAGTCTGTTTAAAAGAAATTAATTATATTAGACTCTTTTGTGATGGCTGTGGCGGTCAAAACAAGAACTCCCATATAGTGCGTACTATATTATTTTGGCTCCAATCGAAATCACCCTCTAATTTACGAAATATTACCATTACATTCCCAGTAAGAGGACACAGTTTTTTACCGGCTGACAGGGTTTTCGGTCGTATTGAAAAAGATATTAAAAGGCATGATGTTATAACAACAGTAGAAGAATATTGTGACATTTATTCCAGACATGGGAAAATTTTATTGTTGGAGAAGGATTGGACCATTCTCAATATAAAAGACCTTGAAGTAATGTATAAAAAAATTGAGAAGATTCAAGATATAAAACGGATAGTATTTAATAAACATGTTTCGAAAAATCAGACTACAAAGTGTCTAATTAAAACCTTTAAGCATTTTAAAGTTGAATTAGACGAAGAACAAAATACTAATTTAAACCTGCTAAAACGAGGGAAAACCCCTTCTTCAATTTCACTTACAAACGTTACAACAGGCCGTTGGATTAACGCCGACAAAATAAAGGATGTGACAAATCTTTTGAAGAAGCAGTTTGGGAACGATTGGATACAAAACAAGGCTTTAGTATGGTACTAAGAACTCATTTATAATCAAAATGACAATATCGGAAACAATACAGAGGAAGATGTTCAATGCGGTTGCGTTGAAGAAGATATTGGAAGAAAAGTTTGAAAATTTTAATTTTTGCTAGATATGTTAAATTGATTGAATTGATACTTAATTTTAACAATATATTAATTTATTTAATTTTATTGCTTTTTTTTTTTATTGAATTTGCGGTAAAAAAATGTAAATCGCTCAGATAAAAAAATTTACACAATAAAACTGAATTTCAATAAAACAAATTTAAATCTCAAGTAACAAAATTTAATTTTTGTATTTTAACAAAACGTACTTTTTTACTTTTATTTTAACAAAACGTACTTTTCTACTATTATTTTAACAAAACGTGCTTTTTTCATATTAAAATTCCTTTAATTTCATACGTCCTTAACATTTATTGTTGCGAATTTTTGTGGTATAATGTATTTTAATATAAGGAAGAAACTTGGTATATTTTGTGGATTCATGCTATATAATAATCCGGTGAAAAAAGTTTTCTTCGATTTCCCAACATTTTGAAATAATCAAAAAGGCACGTTTTGTTCTGCGACTCCTCATATGTGTAATATATATTTTTTATTAAATAAAAGTTGACTAGTGAGCGAAAATCACAACTTAATCAACAACTCAAAACAAGAATCCGCAAAAACAAAATCAATTAACAAATCGAATTAAAAGACAACATATTCGTATTAGACTTCAATTAAGAAATGTGCCAGGCAATGGTAGCAATAAATTTACCTTGGAAATCCCCCAGTAATAATACTTGGCGATCGTTTTTGGAAAAGTATACTAAAAGAATCATTCCAAACGAATCCACGCTACGAAAAAATTCTTTGCAAAAGTGTTACGAAAGCACAATTGAAAAAAATCGTGAAGATATAGGAACAAGCTATATATGGATTTCTGTGGATGAGCCAACAGACACATTGGGACGGTATATAGCCAATTGTATCGTTGGAAAGTTAGTTAGCTATGAAGCTTCAAATTCGTATTTGCTAAGTTGCACAGAACTAGAGCAAACAAATCATGCTTCCATCGCGAGATTAGTGAACTCGTCTATTTTGAAGCTATGGCCTAATGGTGGAAATGCAGATAAAGTGATGCTGTTCGTTACCGATGCTGCCACATACATGACTAAAGCTGGAAATATGAAGCATATAACTTGCTTAGCCCAGGGTTTGAATCGCGTTGCCGAACAGTCATCAACAAATTAGACTAACTTTACCCCTCAGTCAATCAGTTGATTTCGGCAACAAAGAAAGTATTCTTAAAAACACCTTCACGGATCGCTATTTATAAAGAAATTTTGAAGGATGAGCTCTTACCGCCAGTACCTATCATAACAAGGTGGGGTACGTGGATAGAAGCTGTCCTCTGTAACGCAGATAAGCACAGTTCCTTCAACTACTGGATCCTTATGAGGCACAGTGTATTGAATCGGCTCAGTGCATTGAAGCATTAAAGAAATCAAGACTTTTAAGCGACCTCATGTTTATTCAAGCTTATTTCTTTATGATGCCAACAACGATAACTACGTTAAAGCAGCAAGGTATGAGTCTAACTGATGTCAATGCAGTTGATTCTTGACTTTAAAGAAGTATTAAAAACAGTACCTGGAGTTTGTGGAGAAGAAGTTAGGAAGAAAATGGACAGTGTTTTATCGAAAAATTAATTTTTTGAAGAGTTATAGAAACTAAGCATAATTTTAAATAATTCAAAAACAGATTTTTCGAAAATTTCCATAAATCCCACTTTATGGAATAAATATACTTTCGCACCAATTACCTTCTGTGATGTTGAGCGATCTTTTTCGGCGTTTAAATTAATTTTAACTGATAGAAGACAAAAAATTACAGTCGAAAATTTAGAAAAAACTTTAGTAGTATACTTTAACAATAAGTAACGATATTTTTCTTTTTTTGAGTTCCTTTATGGTTTATTATAGAAATACATTTGTTGTTGTTTTTACGAAATTAGTTTTATTTCATATCAAATTTTTTTATAAATATGCATTACAAACATTGGCAGCAGATGCTCAGTGCAATACGCTGTCAACTCTTAATCTTTACATCCCGAGTTCGACGACTTGTGATCACAAAACACCAAAAATTCAAAATTGCATTCATTCTTTCGATCGGTCACCCTCACACTAGTTGGACACACTAGTTTACACAAATGATTTAGAAAAAGCTTAGGCAAAGCCCTTAATGAGCAGAAAAACCTGATTATTTCGTTTATATTTATTACAATTTTTGCATATATCTTGCATATATTTTGCATATAATCTGCATATATTTTGCATATTTCTTGCATATTTCTTGCATGTTCTTAATTATTGTAATCGATTACTGTAGTCCTTATAAAAGAAAACACGAGATTACAATTAACAAAATCCTTCATCGAATGAATTTAGATTACAATTTCATTAATCGCAATTTCAACTTTTTCGAAATTACGTTTGCTGCAATCGTAATCTAAGATTGTTCGTTGAACGATTACTTTAATTGTAATTGCATTTTTTTAAAGATTGCTGCAATCGTAATCGTGTGGTAATCGTAAACCTTATCGCCCAGCTCTGCTTTTAGGCCATGATTATAGTGACATTGTCACATTTTAAGCTATTGCGGTCTAACTCCACAGTACTTTTATTAACTTTTTGCTCTCTGATAATTTATAAGTTATCTAAAAATTCTCTTGAAAATTACGTCATATTAAATTTTACGAATTATTTTCTTTGTTTAATTATTATTATTTCATGCATCATTTGTTTTTTATTTTTTATCAAGCTGTATTCGCCTCCAGTTCCTCAGTGAACTATAGAAGCAGCTTAACATTCATTGCAGTTATTGTATAACATAATTATTTTTATTCATATAGTGTTATTATTAAAAATGTAACAAATTGCTGAATAAAAATACATATGTACTAGGCCGGGCCAATTTGTATGGAGCCGAAAAATTCGATTAAAGCCACCCCCAGGGATGATTCTATGGACAATTCTTAGCAACTTTGGTGAAGGAACCATAGGTCTATCTCGATTTTCGAGTCTCCCACTTTTCAAAAAATGATTTTTCCCCTATAACATCATTGATTCAAAATTCGATTTTTTATTCATCGTTATATTATCTTTTTTATGTGTATATGGGGGTTTTTTGGGGTCGAGAAATTCATTTCTGATCTTTATTTTTACCTATGACCACCGCCAGAGGGCGTTTCATGCCTATTTTAACCAAAATTATTTCTGCTGCTTTGCGGACTTTTTATCTCTGACATTTATTGTTCTTAATTTTAAGTAAGTCAATTGTTTATATCCGCACTGAACAAACTCGTCGCCCACCGCAAACTGCATTGATGTGTATTGACGGTCGGCGATGGGTTTGTGTTGTTGATGTTCAGTGCGGCCTTTTGACATTTGCTGTCATATGTTTAGTGATTTTTCTCCCGTTTTGGCTTTTCTCTCGCATTTTTTTGCGTATGGAATTTAGTTGGTTTTAAATAAATAAAATTAAAGTAAATTAAGTACAGAAATTGTGTTCGTATTTATAATTGTTTAAACGCGTCAGTTTTTATACTGGCTTTAATACTGGCGTAAGAAATGGGATTTTGCGTCAATTTGAATTGCATTTAAATAGACCGCTGCATTGGTTTGTATGCCTTCTGCACTTCAACGAGCTGCCATTTCGTCATTTGTTTAACACTTTGGACAAATCATCGACCACTGGACCACGAACAACAACCGGAACGTTGGGCAAACAAATTGAAACGTGTGAAAATCTTCCGGTATGTATCATTTTTCACATCGATTTTTTCCATTATTAAATGGTAAAATTGCATTTAATTCATCTAATTTCTTTTTTTTTCAGCTTATAGATGAATTCGAGATAACCGTGCTAGAGAACATGCCACCTGATTCAGATCCATTTGAATTATCCACCGATTCAAAGTACCTATACAAAATGGCCAATGCAATTTCGAATGGTGTTGTTCCTGCGGATTTGTCTCACATTAAACCAGGACCAATAGCACATTCACGTTGGCTCACCAAGGCGAATAGATTGTTGCGGTTGTATGTGTCAACTGAAAATCCATCAAGGAATTTGAAAATTCTGGCAACATACATAATGAAAGTGTATGTGCCGATGCACTTCAACATCAAGTACTATAATTCGGTGGTCTTCGGTAGTGTATTATTTCACAAATTCATTCTTTGGACACAATATTTGGATACAAATGTACGCCAAGTTGTAAATAATGTCATTAAAGACAATTCATATTACGCACATTCCGAAAATATTCTGTCAGCGATGTTATTTGATGATAAAAAAGAGACACGAAACATCGCAATCAGGAAAATTTTACACTACCGAAGAAATCTGTACGACCCGGCACATCTTAGAGTTTATCAAAAACCTTTGATAAACTTCAATTGTACAGATTATACGAATATGATTGATTTAAATAAAGATGATGTCTTATTCGAACCACCGTTTGCGCATACCATTCCGTATGATCATTTGGAACAATATATAGAATACGATGATCCACTATTACCTGATCCAAGAATTCCGGTACACATACAAGCAACGGAAAGACATGTTCAGCTGCTGGCTAGCGTTTCTAAACGTGTTTTACAAAAAAATTGGCACAGTGTTATGGCAGTTACATCAGAAAGCCGTGCAAAATACCCCAGACTGGAAAGCAAGAAAGACTTTCAAAAATAACTTATTTCGCTTTTCTTCCACTAAATTAATTTTTTTGTTTTTTTTGCACATGTTCTTAGTTTTTAGGTTGAATTTCTGTTGACAAAAAATAAAATAAAGATCAATATTACCGAAAAAAATTTAAATTTTTCGCAGAAAATAGACGAAAAATAGTTAAAATATGCATGAAACGCCCTCTGGCGGTGGTCATTGGTAAAAATAAAGATCAGAAATGAATTTTTCGACCCCAAAAACCCCCCATATACACATAAAAAAGATAATATAACGATGAATAAAAAATCGAATTTTGAATAAATGATGTTATAGGGGAAAAATCATTTTTTGAAAAGTGGGAGACTCGAAAATCGAGATAGACCTATGGTTTCTTCACCAAAGTTGCTTAGAATTGTCTATAGAATCATCCCAGGGGGTGGCTTTAATCGACAAAAAATTTGGCCCGCCCTAATATGTACACTCTAAAAACTGATTGAAAAAACTCTACAATAAATGTTGTGCAATTTCACGACATTTATTGGCGATTTTGCAAAAAAACCGCGATATGCAGTGAGTTTTTACAATTTTATCTTTTGTACAAAATCTTTGATTTACAAAATCAGCATCTTTTTCCAAAATATGTATATTTACTCTACTATTCACGCTATTTGAGCGTGTTTTCGCTCAGAGAGTCTTAAAATATGTATATCTCTCTACTTTTCACGCTATTTTAGCGTGTTTTCGCTCAGAGAGCCTTAAAATATATATATTCTCTACTTTTCACGCTATTTTAGCGTGTTTTCGCTCAGAGAGCCTTAAAATATATATATATTCTCTACTTTTCACGCTATTCCAGCGTGTTTTCGCTCAGAGAATTCTAAAATATGTATATTTTCTACTTTTCACGCTATTTCAGAGTGTTTTCGCTCAGAGAGTCTTAAAATATGTATAATTTCTCTAATTTTCACACTATTTCAGCGTGTTCTCGCTCAGATAGTCCTAAAAACGCTCCAGCAGCGGTATTTTACGCTTGCCCTTAAATAAACACCTCTGCTTTAACGTCATATGATTTCAAAAAGTTTATTCGAACAAGTGTCAAATTATATACAACTTAAACAGTAGATTGGTCACAGCTTAATTACTCAAGCCTACTGATGTAGGAAAGAGTAGTGCCTTCTGCTGAGTTATTGACTCTATACAGAGTTGTTGTTGTTGCAATGTTCAAAACTTACTTTAGAGACTTCACGCATTTCTAGCTTTTTTTTATAAGCGCAGACAAGATTGGAAGAAATAATTTTAGAAGAGAGTTGTTACAAGAAAGCGAAAGAAATAATTGTAGGTGAGAGGAATCACGCATTTTTAACGATAAATATTTATGATTTTGGTCTATGGGATTTAACGACAATAAATGTAGGCATTCAGGTGCCAGCAATTATTGTAGTTAATTCTCGTGAATTTTTGTTAGAGTGTACATTAGGCCGGGTCGAAAAAAAGGTGTTTTACAAAATCGGTGGAAATTATTCCCTGGCTCTGTGATCTGTTAACCCTAAGGCTGGCTGGAATTTCTTAAAAAAGCTCCTTTTGTTGGCAAAAAACCAATTTCTGTATGTGCAAGTTTTTTGTTTCTATGAATTGTCAAAAACGTAAAATTATGAAAATAAAGCTCCATAAAAGAATACTATTTTAAATTATCCAAAAAAAATTTTAAAAGTTGTTAAACGACCACAATCGGCTTATAAATGGTATAGTAATGGCGATTGAAGTCGAAATCGTATCGAAATGAAACTAAAAAAAGTCGCAAAAAAAAATTCCAAACGAGCAGATTTCTCAAAACTAGTAAGTAATCAACATTGAAGCTTAATTTTTGGTTTTTTTGCCAGACTCCACCTGAACCTATTCTGAATACTTTTCTGGTGAACTGAAAAATGCAAAGGTTTCTGAAGCATTCCTATAATTGGATTGTTAATAATAAAAGCATATAACAATTGTACACGATAACATATGTACAATATGAAAAAAGATGAGCAGAACCACCCGCAATCAAGTAAACCTATTCTGATAACACTGCATATAATTAGGAAATGGTTGCTTAATAGTTGTGCAAAATACCAAAAACATATCTAGATTCTTAAAGTACTCCAAAGCTATTCGTGTGATAGAACCACAAATTGTCAAAAAAAAATTAATATACCAAAAGAAATGGAATATTGGTAATTTTATTTAATTTAAACAAAATGCTTGTATATAAAGGGCATTATGTATATTTCTTGCTTTCCAATTCATATATTTTTATCTATTGTGGAGTTTAAGTGCGTTGACTGTAAGCCAGGAGGACCCAGGTTCAATCTTACTTTTTCGAAGAATGATTTACAATCGAAGTTATTACTTCGGTCGACCGTCACCTTTCTGCAGACAATTGTAAGCCTCACAAATTCAAAAGTGCCATATAAATGTTCTCAAGAACACGTGCCGTTGGAACTCGACAAAAAGCACGTAAGTTAAGTTCTCGAAAATATTTTATTGCATGCACAACACAATTGATCAAAGGAAGTTCGGTTAAAGTCAACCGTTTTAAGAGTTGAAATACTCAATTTGTTTTTTTTTTAATATATTTTTTATTAACAATTAATTCAAATTCATAAGCATGTAAGATTCTTATGTGGCTAATGTTATCTAAGCTCATATCTTCATGCTATTATTGTGTCTATCTCTATCTACTTACCTCCATTAAGCCTATCCTCTCGGGTGTAATAACGGGCACGATTTCTGGAAAAACAAACAGCCATTGCAAGGATAATGATAGTAATTAAGACCAAAACAATGCCACCCAAAATTGCAAGTGTATTAAGACCACCTGTAGGAGAAATAAATTAAAACGGATATCAGCAAAGCATCATAAAGGCAAACATGATATTTTTTCATTATTTCAAATAGTTGCAAATTTCGATTAAATCCAACATTCAACAAAAACAAAAAACTCTTGTGCAATTAACGTACGAATTCAACCGGATTCAGGCAACAATAAAACTTGCGTTAGACGTCCTACACTAAAAAAAGTATACTCTAGCTGCATGGATAATACAAGCAGTACAAACAGCGGTGTTAATTGAATGTTGCACTGAACTGGTCTAAATACGGAATTCAATTAGCTTGATGCCTGATGTTACGGAATTTATAATTCAGCTGGATTTACACCAAGTTAATTAATTAAATTTCAAATGTTATGATGTTCATTGGTATTAAGTAAAAAAATGTGTGTATGTGAATATTTTTGAGTGTGTAGATGTGCCAAAATTACCAGCTTTAAGGTTTTAAGATTTCAAATGTTTCATGAAATTATATTCCTCCTCAATTCATTGTCAAAAATACTTTTTCCAAAGTATCTCGAACGAAAACAAATTATTACTTTTTTTACAAACTCAAAAAGTTATATTTTTGCAAAATGCCTTGAAAGCAAATATTTTGCAAGTTAGGGAAATTGTTTGCGTCATTGGTGTCAAGTTAATCGACAAAGGAGCCGAATGAAATCAATCCTTCACGCTTATTTACCTCGCTCAAGAAAATTGTGTGAAGTGCTTGCAGCGTTTTGCTCCTCATCCGTTATAAAATCCAGACACAAATCCAATCCGGCCACATCGAGATCTGTTATTTCAGCACCACGCAAACTTTTTGGTAGGAAGCAAATCGGGTACGTTTCCCACTGCCACTGCAGCTGCAAAAATAGGAAAAGTGAAAAAAGTAATAGAATCTAAAATAAGGCAACAACAACAAGCATGCCAGCTAAGAGTTACAATATTTTAGAAAAGTTCTTGAGTTTATTCGAGTGTTTTGTGTGTGTGCATGAAAGAGTTGCTCAAACAAATGCATACCGCATTCTTACCCACATCCTCATCGACATCCTTGAGCAGGGACAAATGCAAATTGCTCTTGTTAATTTTGTTGTTTTTTTCTAACAAAACTTAAAAACAAAATTCAATCTGAAAATTCCAAATTGTGGCACAATTTTTCGAAAACGAGTTTCTCCTTTAAATCTTAACTGATTCGGTGCCTTGATTGCAGAATTAAAGATTTAAAATTCTTATTTCTATTCCTATTATATACAATATTGCTCGAAGTAGATTCTGTGCTTCGTAAGTACAGTCGATTTAATTGATTTCAACAACAATAACAACAAAATAAAGTCATGATCTAAAAAATACATGCAGCAGATTCTTGTCTCAGGCATCCTCGATTTTCAATTAAATGCAATACAGCTTCACTTACATGTCGCACAATATTAATTAATTTCCCCATGTGACACTCATCGCAAATCAACGGGTTGTTATCGAGCCGCACGTTGCGTATTCCTTGTATCCTCAGCGCCGTGTCCTCGTTAATGCCATATAGTTGATTTCGTGACAGATCCAGGAACTACAAAATCGATGTACGTAGCCAGAAAAAGAAAGAATATTGTCGATTATAAACGCAATGCTCAAGATAATTGTTCACTGTACAGTATTGAGCAAAAGATTTGTATAGAAATATAAAATAATTTAAGCGAGAAACACAATATGTACATTGAGACTCCAGTGAGGCTTTGGGGCTAAAGACCCCCAAAAACTTAAATTTTGCAAAAAATTTTTAATAAGAGCTATTTTTTAACATACAAATGCAAAAAAAAAGGAGCTCTTGTCGCTTTCGTTACAAGTTATTTGGGTTAAAACTTACAATTAACATATGTGATAGGGGCCGTTGAAGTATAACGTAAGCAGTTTTTTTGCTTTTATCATTGACCCCCATCCACCTTGTCAGCAAGAGTAAGCAAAGCTCTTACCCCAACTCCCATGCTTACGTAAACATTGGTACATGCATCGGGAATCCCTGAAAATGTGTTTTGTTCATCAACAATTAGGAAAGCAAAGAACCTCTCCCCCCTGTAGTGCTAACGTAATTCTTGAATGGCCCCATACCGCTGAAAATTTCAAAAATATTTCTAGAAATATTTAGGAATTTTTACTTGAGAGTAAATATTTACATCGTTCTTTTTACATTTAAAGATATAGTAGTTTAAAATTGTAAATATTGAAAATATAAAAGGTTTTTTTTAATTTTAAAAATATCGATTGTCTGCTTTTTTAAGTGTTTTTATACAATATAATTTTTTATACAAAAATTTATTTTTTTAAAAATTTATATTTGGTTATTTCGATTTTTTATTATGTGGCATATAACTTTCTTGCAATAAGCCCTTTTATTCTTAAAAAAATGAACATTTTAAGAAATACATTTTTGAAGTGAAACTTCTTAAGCACCGTTGTGATTTGAAACTCTATAAAACAGAAAATGACTTTAAAAAACAAACAAATACAAACAAACCACGGCTAAGTATGTTCACAAACTACTTTAAAAGTCATTTTGTACGTTGCAGTAGCTGCTGAACTGTCGGACAAATTCAGAGCCTACTTTAGGAGAATTTGTAAAATCCAATCGAAAACATAGACGGCGCTGCAAACGCACTTAGCGCGTTTCCTCTTTGTGAGGTGATTCGTAGTCTCCCAACTCTTGTAAATTGTTTTCGTAGTTTGCAAGTTAAAAATAGTTCAGTTTTATCATTTTCATTTTATTAATAAAATATTTTCAAAGTATGCCGAAAACAAATGCTGAAGTATGTAGTAAGTATCGGCAGAAAAACATAATATTTCTATTGCTCATAATCAGGGCTACGATTTCAATGACATGTCATCTTTTTTCTGTTGCTTCTAAAACATTTCCTGGTTATTTAGAACGTCAATTTATGTTTCCTAAATTCCAAATATAAAAAGGTTTTAGGTAATTTTTCATCGTTTTTTATCGGTTTTAGTTTGCAGGTAATTTTTACGACATTAAGGTAATTTTTTAGTAATTTTACTGTCGTTTTTGGACTTTTTTAATATTTAGAGCATTTTTCGGTTTTCATTAGGTCATTTTTGTGTAATTTTGAACTGATTTTTAACTAAAAAATGTATTAGAGAAATTTTTTAAACATATTCCTTTAACAATAGAGTCCCTTCAATCAAAAACATTACCTCTCGAAAAAGGAGTTGCTTTGTTATAGACCTCGATGAAATAAAAGGTCTGCGCGTGGTGAAACTGACGAAAGGGTATGTAGAAAAATTAAACAACCCAATCAGCCAAACAAGCTTGGAATAAGCTTTAAACAAGCACAAGCTTGTCCAAGCATCAAGCTTGGAAATAGCTTTAGATTACTATTGGAAAATGCTTACAGGTAATTGTAGAATAAACGAAAACGATCCCTTGGAAAAATATACCTTACTATAAGCTTAATTCAAGTGTTTCTTTATAATTGGAAATTAGTATTTGAATAAGCTTTATCCAAGTATTTCTTTACAATTTGAAATTAGTATATGAATAAGCTTTTTCCCAAGTGTTTCTTTACAATTGGAAATTAGTATTTGAATAAGCTTTTTCCAAGTGTTTCTTAACAATTGGAAATAAGTATTTCAATACGCAACTTTTATGTATAAATATATTTACCAAACAATGCGCAGCCATCTTAAAGTGACAAATAAGAATAAAAAAGAAAATTCGCCGGTACGAAAGCTGTACGTACCGTCCTCATCTCTCAATATCAAATTCGACTTGCCTTCAAAAAACTTGCCTTGTTGCATTTTAAGCCCTCATTTGTGGTTCTTGTCCTTTAAATTCAATATTTTCCACAATTAAGTCGTGGGATTCTATGTTTAGTTTCCATAATTCTTAAATGTAGTAAAGAGCAAAGAAAGTGAAAAGAACCACTACCGAACCCGGACTCGAACCGGGGACATCTGGGTTAATAGTCTAGCGCACTCTCCACTAGACTACACAGGCCAACAGTTAACAGCAATCGCAACTTTGAACAGTAGCAAAATTATTACCTTTACTTACATTTTGCAAGTATGATTGGAAAATACTTATTTAAAGCAAGTATTTTCAAGTATTATTGTACAACACTTACTTTTTATTTTTTCCGCAATAATTCTACCTTGCTTGGTTTTTGCATTGTATGTAAGCCTAATTCAATCACTATTTCTAAATGGCTGATTGGGAAGTGTTAGATAAAAACTCAGGATTTACTAGTGTATATTAACTCTATTTTTTTTAAATAACGGGGGTACAAATTTTAATGCTATGAAATTAGAAGTGGAACTCACATCCGATGACATATCGTATTTTAAATATGTTCCTCTCGTCAGTGCAGAAGTAGAAAGAAGTTTTTCTGTTTACAAAAACATTTTGATAGACAATCGACGTTCTTTCAATTTTTATAACTGTAACGTCTTGCATAAAAATTATATAAAAAGAATTTTAAGTTTAGTTGTTTTATTTTAAAGCTTTATTTTTTGTTTATTTTTTATGTAATTGTTTACGTTTTTTAGGTAATTTTCTGCAGTTTTAAGGAAATTTTTTTCATTTTTGAGATAATTTTTTGCAGATTTTTAGGTCATCAAAATCCGAGCCCTGATAGTAACTATAATAAAAATTATATTTGTTATCAGGTTTTGTTATAAACGAATAAAATATGTAATAGTTCAAATGTTTTTGCATTTTATTGTTATTAGGTCTGTTCCCGTACTTTTTGAGCTAAAAATGGTAAAACTGTCAGAAGCGAGAGCGTACGAAAAAATCTCTCAAAAATAAAGAAAAGTACGGGAACGCTTTTCGGACTAAAATTGTGTAACTGTCAAATGAAATCGTTTGTCAAAATTACAAAAACCTTTCACATTTATTTTTATAAGCAAAAGAAATATGGAGGGTGATAAAAAATTAAATGTTCAGTGTTCCCCATTGACTTTTTCGCGTATCGAACATGGTAAGCAAGTTGTACGTATTTAATAAACTAATTGCGCAATTCGCAATTCGATTCGAAATGTTACTGGATGCGCCGATAAGATTGCTTTTGTCGATAGTGGCAGAAGTGCAGCCGAAAGTTGGCAAGTGTGCCAGCATTAAAAATAAAAAGAAAATGTGGAGTGTTATAACTGAAAGGATGTGCCTAGAAGGGTACAACTACTCCACATCTATTACGAGTTGCTTTTGACGTTCGATCTTCTCTGGTTATCGAACAAAGAGTATCGAACGTCAAATTCAGTTAGAAAACTTGGTCTCATTAACGGAGGTAAGCTTTAACTGGAAAGGGTTTTTGTTTCAAAGTTCAGGTGAAAAGATAAGAGAAGAATTCACTCTAGAATTAAATTGTTTAGGACCACCAGTTAGTACAACAGCAAAGTGGCTTAAGTTTAGCTAAAGAAAGCGTTCCTCAACCGTTTTCTGCCTCAAGCCAGTTCCGTCAAGCTTTCATCCTCTTCTTACGAATAGTTAAACCCTGATGCCGTCGTTATCATAACTTTTTGCTCTTATTTATTGCAATCAACTTGCAAACAAATCATATTTAGTTGAAATAAAATTACGATCAGCTGATAAAAATATACTACAGTGAACAAAGCATTTTAACGAAAATCACAATACAGTACTATTTGTCGAAAGCACGTTATAATACCAAATGCAAATTCGTTCGACTAGTCCATTCGACTACAGTCGAAGATCGAACGCAGCTCATAATAAGGGCCATAATAAAATTTCATATTCATTCCAAACTTTTTACGCATAGTTTTCTATCACTATTAAAAACTAAACAAAATATTTCTATTTATTTTATAATACCACAAACCATATCAAAGTTATTGGTAAAATGTAAAATCTTTACTAAAATCTAAAGTGATCATTATTCCATTTAAATGAAATAAATTTTTTAAGAACATTATAAGTGTGATTATTATGCAAAATTTTGAACATTTTCCTACTCTATAGAACTACTAAAACTAATTCTATTGAGTAAATAAAGGTAAACTATTTAATATTTTTAACAAAAAATGTTTGAAGGCATTCGAATTTGGCAAATTTAAAAATAAGAGAAAAAATAGATTTTATTCGATTTTTACCTACACTTTCGAAACTCAAGGTGATAGCGAAAACGGACATTTTTTAAATCTCCACCTAATATTAAATTAATAAATAAATAAAAATAAAGTAAAAATAAATATTTAATTAGAAGTGAAAAGATTTGCATCAACTACAATTTCAAGAGCTGTGAAGAAGGTGTATGAGAAAAATTATCAATTTGTCACCCTTTTTATATCTAGTATACATTCTGTACTAAGTTTGCTTAGGGGTTGTTAAACTTCTTGCCAGAAGGTTAAACATAATCTCACAAGGCTGTCATTGTGAACGAATTTGTGGCAAAAAACTCAACAAATAACATCTTAAAACCACTGTATTCACCTAATATGGCTCCGGTCGACTTTTTAATATTTCGAAAAATTAAATTACTATGTTGAGATACCAGTTTTCAGTCTATAAACCACATTAAAGAGAATTTTTGGCGAAAACTGAAGTTGATTTCTGTAAATGCGTTTAAAACAAACTAAACGGAAGACAACTAGACAGTTGTGCTAACTTAGCGACAAAAAGAATTTCGACAAATCTTTTGAACGGACTTTTTAAATGATCAATTTAAATGACCCGGTACTTTCTTGATTAAATGTACTTTAGTAGTTGCTAAGATTTTAGTCCCCAAATGATTTCATTTCACTCAAAGACAGTATACCACATTGCACCTATGTTGTGTACCACAATATCCTCCAAATTTCTAGGAAGGAGGTTTTTAGGTTTCTCAAACTTTTCCTTATAACTTTTTTATTGGATATCATAAGATTCTTAACCCTTGTGTGACATCCTTGGTACAGCTGTACCAATTTGAACTTTGAAAACAAAATATTGATACTATTTGTGCATCTAAGGAGCTGAAACTTTATGAATGCCTCAAATATACATTTAAGAATGTAATGATCACATTTGTTATGTCTGTTTATGTCTCGTTAATCGGTGGGAGTGGCAAACGTACATCTATGCCTTCATTACCATCCTTGGTATAATTGTACCACAAAGATATTTGTATGGAAAATTTATGAATAGTACATGTTTGTGCATGTTTTCTGCATTTTTTATGCTTATTTGTTTGTTTGTCCGCTGCAGAATTAGAATTGTTGCAGTGTAAATTCAGCTGTGGTTTCGATCACACGTGTTTTAGTAAAACAAAAATTTGCTTTTGCTGTGCTAGCGTGTTTGTTCGTGTTTTCTGCATTTTATTACAGGTTAGTACTTATTTATTTGTTTGTCCGCTATAGACTTTGAATTGCAAAAAAGTGTTTTTTTCTTATTGTGCTTAGATGGATTCACAACAAAGTGAAATGCCTGCAGAGGATGGAGATTTGCTCGATATGATCACTTCAAGAAGGTTTTTACGAATGAATGAACGAGAACAGCAAGAATGTTACGATAAGCTAGCCCTATATATGGCGCATGACGATGACGAAAACATCGAGTCAAAAGATTTTGTGAAGCCATTTCAGGCAGATTCAGATGATGATCCTGATTACGTCCCAAATGAGGAAGAAGCTTCAGATGCAGAAGGGGAAATTCGTATAGAGTGTGACGCAGACGCAGACGTGGATTCTGATGAGGACCAAGACGTTGAAATTGAAATTATACAACCTGAAGAAGAAGAAGGAACATTTGATAACGGTGATTTCTTTACAGCCAAAGATGGCACGAAATGGTGCAAGACGCCTCCATCTCCATCAAAAATACAGGCGCATAACATCGTTCGTCAGCAAGGTGGCTCATCGAAACGTCTTGAATACGCTTCGCGCATAGAAATCTTCAAACAGTTAATCACTCAAGAAATGGTAGACATCATTGTCAGAGAGACAAATAGAAAAGCTGAAGAGGTTTTTAGAAACTTGAATGAAACAAAACCTCTCGCACAGCTGCGGATATGGACAACTGTTACAGTCAATAAAATCTATGCGTTCTCTGGACTTCTGATAGCCGCAGGTGTCACAAAATCCAACTATCAGCACACCGTTGAGCTATGGAAAACAGATTGGTTTCCGATATTTCGAGCTACTATGACGCGTCAGAGATTTCACACTATAAATCATTTTATTCGATTTGACAACAGTGCTACACGTACTCGAAAGAAGAAACGGATAAAGCTGCTGGGAGAAGTGATATGTTCATTATGCTCAATTCTAATTTGAATCGGCTTTATAAAGCCAACGATGTTGTGACTGTTGATGAGCAATTGTATCCATACAGAGGTCGAACACGTTTCACGCTGTACATTCCGAGTAAACCAGCAAAGTACGGGATAAAAGTATTTTGGGTCTGCGATGCGATAACTAAATTTCCATTGCAAGGAGAACTTTATACCGGCAAACCACCAGGAGCTCAGCAACAAACAAATGTTGGAGAAAATGTTGTGAAACGTTTAATTCAGAGGTATTATAACACGGGTCGAACAGTTGTGCGAGATAATTTTTTTACATCACTTCCGCTGTGCAAAAATCTTGTGTCCAGGAGCTTAGCATATGTGGAGCTCGTACATAAGGAGCTCGTACAAAAAGAATTAGATCGTCGTGTAAACAATAAACAAATTATGGCTCAAACAAACACTAAAAATGCTGGGCGGATCAGTAGTTATGAAAACAACTGTTGCCTCAACATCGTCATCATCAGGTCCAACTGCAGTAAAAGGCTGTTGTAAGCTGTGTGTGATTCACGATAAAAAATATCGTAAAACACGGCAGACGTGCTCGAAATGTTCAATCATTAAAACTAATAACATTTGACTCAGAACCGACTTCTAGTTATTTCACAATTCGAAGAATACAAATACCTATACCTAAATACCCGAAGTTTCTCTTATGTTCGTAATAATGCAATCTTTCCAAACGAATAAGAAACAACTTAATCTTCCACATTTAAAAACTGTGTATCAGAATAGCAAATATGAAATTACAGCGAATATGATAAATGTGAGCCAAGATCCTTTGCTTTTAGCTATCTTTTCGTTTTCCTTAAACTTATTCAATTTAAATAAAAAATCATCAATTTTAACAACTTAAAAATGTTAGTTGGATATAGTTAAGTTTTTGGTGAAGATTGCTTAGCATTTTAAATTAACTAAAATAAATACTTTACACTTGCCTCAGTTTCAAAGAAAATTGTTTTTGCAGCTTTTATTTTAGCACGTAACATTTAGCACAACCAATAAAAAAAACCTGAAATCTTTGTCCTAAAATATTAATCCTAAGGCACAGCAAGTTATAATTTTTTGCCAAGTTATGACTACCACCTTTTGATGTAGAATTACGTCTTACAGCATGGTTTGTTTGGGGTTAATTTTCACAAATATTTTCAAGCACATTTAACGTTTTAGAGGACACTTTGGGGTATACCTGCAGCCTTTAATATTTATCGTACAAAGATAAGATATATGCCAAAATATTAGTAATGGGGCAAATGAAACGAATATATGACTTTGGATTTTGTCACTTCTTTAAGGCGTATGAACAATGTAAACGTCTGAATTTTAAATGTTTTTGTTTATTTTATAAAAAGAAATCAGGCTGATGGATTCATATCAACTTTTGTATACATCTTGACAATATTAATGAGTACTTCAAAAAAATTAAATTTTTTTTAATGGAATATTTTTGCACAATGGTCCTTTAAAAATAGCACCTCTTGAATCTGGCCTCAGTGGCGTTGACAGCAATTTGTTCGCATAGATCGAAAAACGAAAAAGATTCTCAAAATATTTATTGTTGGCTATAGCTGGAAGGCGATTTTAAGAATATTGTTTAGAAAAAAAATTGCGATAATTTGAAAAACAAAATAAACATTTTCCCGTATTTTTCAATAGAAAATTGTTTAGAAAAACCAAATAAAAAAGGTTTTAAAAAACGGCTACGTCAAGCTGAAGAGACATATTTTCTCAACAAAACACATTTTGAATTAATTAGATCGGACGAAAACTGTCTCAGATATACTGTCAACAAGGTCAAAAAATGTGATTTTAAGTAAACGGCATTTAAAATTTTGGAAGCGCTAAGAGCGCTCGAATATCATGACAGCATTTGGCGCTCTTTTCGAATACTTAACGTTCGCATTTCCACTTGAAACTTGAGATACTTGATTCTTTGGGGTGTAAGCTAATAATTTATGAAAAAAACAACATTTTTATTTGGAAAGTTTTACACTATTCATCCTTAATGCCCCTGAATAAAGTCACAAAAGAACATAATCTAAG
Source organism: Dichetophora obliterata (assembly GCA_963920525.1). Lineage (NCBI taxonomy): Eukaryota > Metazoa > Arthropoda > Insecta > Diptera > Sciomyzidae > Dichetophora > Dichetophora obliterata. Next base: position 166,672,423 of record OY986436.1, on the reverse strand, counting down.
AAGTTAAAACTCACATTTTTGTATGAGAAAAATCAAGCATAAAATGTTTCTGTAGCTGCTGGTTGTTGGTTTGGTTTTGTGCCGAAATCACTACGTAACATCGTTTCGTTTGTTGAAGCGAATCGTTTTTCATATATATTTCTTAGTACCTGCTTGTGTTGTTGTTGTTATTATTAATATGTTTGTAAAATTTACATATAAAAATACATATTAGTTGCTTTGGTTGTTTTTGTTCGTAACTCTATTTGTTAATCTTCAACAAGATTTATACAATAAATAACACACGGCCGATAGCCTTTGTTGCTAATGCCTTTATATAAGTAACTGTTGATGCCATGCCCCTGTTGCAAAAATTTCCATAAAATGTTATCAGTGAAATTGTGGTCAACAAATTTGTGTTGTATGAGAGATGCCACGTCCCCTTATCCAACGCCCATAAAATGTTATCGAACACCGAAAGAAGAATTCCAAGACTGTGCGACCTATAATTCTAAAGCAATTCGATATCGCAAATTTGGGCTGTATGGGAGATGCCACGCACCATTTTCTAACTCTCATGAAATGTTATCAGTGAATCGGCACGTGCAAATTGTGGTCGAATACCGCATCCGAAGTTGTACCACCTTTACTTCCGAAGTTATTCGATATCGCAAATTTTAGCTGTATGGGAGGAGCCACGACCCCTTGTATAAAGCCCATAAAACTTGATCAGTGTAACGGCATGTGTAAATCGTGGTCGAATACTGAATTCCTAGGCTGTGCGGCCAATAACTGCAAAGCTATTCGATATCGCAAATTTTAGCTGCATGGGAGGAGCCACGACCCCTTTTCCTCTTTAGACCTGGCCTGAGTCGAAGTCTTCCTCTCTGCCAAATACACTACTCCACAAAATGGGAAAAAATGTTTTTACTATTAAATTTTTAAACCATTTGTTATGTATTTTAGTCTTCTAATTCAAAAAATTTAAACGATTTTTAAATCTACGGAGCCGTTTTTGAGAAATTTACTTTAAAAAATTTACCGATTTTCACTAAAAGATGGCCCAATCTTAGTGACCTTAGAAGGTGTTTTTTAAACCGATTCTAGTTATACAATAGTTTCATTGAAATGAGAAGAAAGGCTATGCACATCTTTCTTTCTTATAAGAAATTAAAATTCAACAGGTAGCTTTGGCGCAATTAAAAAAAAGTTGCATACAGCTCTGTAATTTATGCGAAAAAAGTTAAAAAAATCTTGAAAAACCTGTGCATTACGGTATGTTGCAAAAATATGTTTCCAGGTTTTGTATTTTATTGGGATAGTCTGGATCATTGCGCTTATTTAGAATTAAATTTTAAATGGATAAGATGGAAAATTAATTTTTGGCAGGCATTTAACAAATTTTTCTGATTTTCGTTAAATTTTGAAAATAAGAAATTTCATGAAAAGACAATGTTTATATTCATGCTGGTCTAGATATAAAATAAATTTCAGAACTGCTTTAAATTATAGATTCTTCTTCGACGTGTGTTGGTTGGAGTTTCTTTAAGCGGTTTTTAATGCATCTGTTATACTTTGTGTCTTTGTGTACTGATAATATTTATGCAGAACTCTAGCAAAACTTGTCAGATTTCATCTTTTACACAATTTTCGGCATTCCGCTTTAGTTTTCACACAAATTACAGTTCGTTAACCTTTTTTGTTAAAGATTTCAACGGTTTTTCATGATCAAAAGGCCATTGCAGCTTTGGCAAGTTGACTGTGCTTACCAACAAGGTAAACGATTCGGGGAATTCCAACAATTATACAAGTCTTGAAGTTGTTGTAAAACAGTGGAAAGTGTTAGGTTGGGGCCATATTACGCGGTTTTGCCGCGACCGCAACACTGCTCACGCGCTTTTTTCGCAAGTACGTCTGAAAAATACGGAATTTTGTATGTATTTTAATACATTTATTTGTTTTATGTATTTCTTTTAAATTTTAATTCTTGCAAAATTCAGTATTTTAAGCCGCATTTGCGAAAACAGAGAGTGAGATCGCTGCAAAACCGCGTAATTTGGCCCCAGCCAGTTCAGGTTGAACTGTTAGGCGAAGACGACTGCTGAAATAATGGACAAATTAACCATTCAGGTGGCTAAGTACATCATCGTACTCTCCTAATATGCAGCGATGGGAAAATTATCTATTGACGCATTCTTTAACTAAAATTGCCTTTTTCCAATGTTAATCCAATTTCAATGAAAATGAGAAAATTTAATAAAATGCCCAAAAATGATGTATTCGTCAGATTTATTTCAAATTCATCATAAAATGAGTTCAAAAGTTTTACTCATACAAACAAAAAGTAAAATTTAAAAATATATATCTGGAACATACCGTCACGCACAGTTTAATCGAGCTTTTCTTCATTTTTTTTCGCGGTTATCCATCTGATTTTTATTATAAAGTAATTAAAGTATTCGCACAAAATTCCTCTTTAGTATGATTGCAGGTATTTAAATCAACAAATAAGTTCAGAAGCTAGAGTCGCGTAACATAATCTTTAAATGAAAATGGCGAAAATGTCAAATGCAGTTATCTCAAAAACGGCTCCGTCAATTTTCAAATAGTAAACATTTTTGGAATCAGCATGATAAATTCCATTAATAAAAATAATCAAATCTGTTAGTGGAAAACGGCTGTTTTATAAAACATAAAATACAAAATTTTCATAGAAAAAGCTTCTTCGGGTTTTTGCCATTTACCAAATTTTCCACACAACTTTCCCAATTTTTCTTTTAAACTAACTTTGTCCTAACAATAAGGAACCCAAAAAAAATCAACCAAATTGGTCCAGGCGTTCTCAAGTGATGAGGGGACATACATGTGGCAATGGATTTTTATATATATAGATATCATTATTTGTAATTATATTTCATTTAAATAAATAAATAAGTAAATAAGTAATCTACTCTTTAGAATATTCGAGCGTTGTTACTTGAACATAAGTTCAAGCAAAGTCAGTTTGCATTTAAATATACTAATAAAACTGTTCTTACTTAACAAATAATAATAATGTTAATATAATGGAAACTGTGTCTTACGGTTACTTCTTTGCGAAATGTGACGTTTGTTCTAGAGAGTAGGACTTAAACGCAGATTAAAGCACCCAAAAATTAATCTGTACTAGTGTTGAAAACTGTAAATATGCAAAATTAACTATTAAAATACTCTTTTGATTTAGAATTGGGTTTTGAATAATCTTCCAAGCATTGGGAGTATCCTGTACTAATATTGCTTTTGTGCTAATAATCTATATATGCTAATAATTTGTACTTATATCTTGTGTGAAAAATATGAATTATATTTTTCGTACCACAAGCCAATACAAACAATATATAAAGGTAAAGTTCACTTAAATTTCCTTAAAATATCTTCTTTTGCACTAATTTTTTAATGTATATTCAATAAAATTATTTATTACGACTTACTTATGCATTAATTTTGTAATGTTTATTATTTAAAATTGTGTAAATTAATGTTAAATATAGCAATTAATTTATTTATTATATAATAATAAAAACCTATATAAATTAATTTAAATTATCTCTATTACTGCATAAAAAGGAGTTGTACGTCTACAATTATGATTCTATTGAAACTTTGTCTTTTTTCTATTATAAGTCTACAATTGAACGTGCCTGCATAAAATTCGTCTATTTATTTAATCCATTTTAAGTGCCTTTGCAGTAAACAAAAAAGAAAATCGTGGTCAAGTACCTCAAAAATATGAAGTTAAATTAATATATAGTAAACTTCTCTATTCATATACTTTTAAAATGACACTTTATATAATTTCCTCCAAAAGCTATTTAAAATTAAAGACTTTATATGCCTTAGGGTTCATATTTTGTTACAAAAATGTCTGGAAGCGGTTTTAGATGAGAGTGATGAAAAAGCTATTCTCCAAAAACCACATCCTTTTGTTTTGGGGTCAGTCTACTACCCAGGACTAGCCTTTTATTCCCATTTATTTATCAACCTTAACTTCTTTGTTCAAAGTTTACAAAAAAAAAAAAAAATCGAAGGAGAAACTTTTTAACTATCGAATGTTTCTTGTGAATTCTTTTTCAATTGTCCCTTATGCTTTTGCATATTCCAGTGAAATTAGTACTACTTCTGAAAGCTCATGCTTTCTATTCGATTGCATATCTGAACAACAAGGCTGCTTAGCAACTAATTTATCTATCTTCCTCCTACCCACAAAATTTCCTTCGTTTGTGTTGCACTTTGTATGATTATTTTAATTAATGCTCCATATTTTTGTATCAACAACAGCAACAATAACAACCCATCCGTCACTGCATCTTAAGTGGATTTTGACAAACGAGTACTTTATTGCACCCACCATAACAACTACAAGGACAACAACAGCAGCAGCATCATCTACAACGAAAACGACATAAAAAAGACAACAACAGAGTCAACAACAACAATGTCAAGAGATACTGCAAATATTTGGCTTTCTCTAGCATTTAAGTTTTGGACTCCTTCTCTATATTGTTGTCGTCCTTCTAACTCGTACCCGTATTTTTGTCGTATGCTGACAACATTTTATTTGTTGTTTTTTTTTTAAATTGTAGTTGGATAAAATTTACAATTGGCCAAAAAAAATAAATAAAATTATCATCGCCGTCATCAGTGCCGGTCGTCACCGAGTAGACCAAACAAACGAAATGGGCGACATGTTGTCAACAGCAATTCCAATAACAACAGTATTACGTGCATAACAACAGCAGCTGCTGCTGTCAGATTTAATCCTGATCCTGTGTAGTTATACATCTTCTGCTCTTCAACTGATTCTAACTGGAATTCTATTATTTGTAACAACTTGTAAAATTTTAAACTGATTTCTCTGCATGAAAAAATTTTGTTGTTGTTACTTAAACACGATTTTGCTTAATTGCTGTGTATTCGGATGAAAAATATTTCAAAATTTAGCAAATAAAGTTGATTTTATTAAATAAAAGTTCGCTGAACTCTACTTAAAAGGCTGATCATCAGTACTTGTTGTTGTAATTTTAAAACACGAGAGTCTTAAGAACGATCTGGTTTATTCAAGTATTCAGCAGAAGTGAAGAATATTATATTGAAAAAAAAAAATCAGCAGAAATATTTCAAACAGAATATTTGATTCGAAACTAACAAGTACATAAAATTGAAGTTGTATTGATAGTTTAATAATTAAATACAACACGCTTTATACAACTTTAATTCTTTTTCAAATGTACGCCCATAGACTGGATACAGAATTCATGCTTGATCTTAGGTAATGGCTTTGTGAGAACATCCGCTATCATCTCATTTACTTTTCGATTTTCAATTGCTTCACGTATGAAATGATACTTGTAATCGATATGCTTGCTCCTCAAATGATGGCCTCCAGACTTAGCTATTTCAATCGCACTTTGGGAATCACAGTGAATTGTTGTTAGTTCCTTGTAACTGAACCAGAGCTCACGTAGCAAGTAGCCCAGGTAGCATGCCTCCTAAGCTGACTCTGCAAGTGCGATGCATTCAGCTTCAGCGCTTGATGTTGCAACTACACACTGCTTTTTGGATTCCCATGATACTACACCACCTGCGAGTAAAAAACAAAAGCCTGATTGAGATTTGCGATCATTAATGTCAGTGGCCTAGTTGGAATCTACACATCCAACCAATCTGTCCAGTCTTTCGGAACGTCAAAACAAAATCCTTTGAAATCTTTAAATATCTGATAATCTGCAATGCTACATTCCAATGTTGTCATCTTGGGTCTTGACAAAATTGCGATAGCATGTTTACACACATGTTATGTCAGGACTGCTAAATACTGCAAGATGCAAAAGACAACCAATTAGCTCCTGATATTTCGTTTATTACTTCTGCTTCACCAGAAATTTATGGATTCTTTCCTAAAGTTATCTTTGCCTGCATTGGAATATTTGTAAATTTTGAATTTTCTTGTCCATATTTTAAGCATTAGTTATTTATATATCCAGGTTGTAATATAGCTAAGGGGTCCTTTATAATTTCTACTTGCAAGCCAATGCAGTACTTGGGCTCACCCAAGTCTCGTATATTGAAATGTAGCTTCAAAATATTTACAAAATTTTCTACTATTTCATTATTTGTTGCAATAACCAAGTCATCCACATATAGCGAAACAATTAAAATGGTTAATTGTTCAAAAGTGAATTGTTGAAAACCAAAGTCAGTAATAACTACGTGAATCTTCTAAACCACTGTCTGCCAGCCTGCTTTAAGCCATAGATGGCTTTATGGCTTAACTTACACACCTGGTACTTCCGCGTCTCCTCAATAAAACCTGCAGGTTGCTGCAGAAATAATTCTTCTTCCAAATCTCCGTTTAAGAATGCAGTTGAAACATCAAGTTGACGCAGTTTAAGATCGTTTTCTACTGCTAATGCATAAACTATTCGCAAAGAGCTTTGTCGAACAACTGGCGCAAATGTATCTATATAGTCAATGCCGTACTTTTGAGAGTAGCCTTTAGCCACTAGCTCCGCTTTTCTTTTCTCAATTGTACCATTGGGCTTAAACTTCGACTTTGAAACCCATTTGCAATCGATTGCGGTTCGATCTTTCGGTAAATCAACCAATTCCCAGGTGTTATTCTTAACAAGAGAATCAAACTCATCTTGCATGGCATTTAACCATTCTTTGGAGTATGGTGATGACATACCAACATTATAATTCTTGGGACAGCTTTCAAAGGATGTTTTATTTGTAGACACACCAGAATTACTGAAAGTCCATGATCTTAAGCGTTTTTTAATGAAGTAGATGGTTTATCAGATTGAATTTCTTCCCCCTTATCACTTTCTTCCTCTTCGCTTTGTATTCGGTCTGTACTGTCCATAAACAGTTCGTTTTTTGATTCTAGAATGATTTTTGTTTCTTTTTCCTTATATTCAGGTTCCTTTTGAAATGTCAATTCTTGAAATCCTTCATTTTTAATTTCAACTTTAGCGTTATCAATAACTGATAGTCCTTCTAAAAACTTTACATCTCTGCTCTTTATAATGCATCGTGAACCTCTCTTCCACAAGCGATATGCTATTGATTCGTCGGAGTAGCCAATAAGTACATACTCCTCGCTCCTAGGTTCCCATTAAGACTTTCCTGGTTTCGTGTTTAAAACAAAATCTTTGCTGCCAATTTGGCGAAAATGACGGACAACTGGAATGTTACCTGTTCACAGCTGTTCAGGAGTTCGTATGTGATTTACATTTGTTGGACAACGGTTTCTTATATATGCTGAGTATGAATTAACTCAGTCCACATAAATTCCGGCAATTTAGCCTCTAGTCTCTAGCATTTCTACGAATGTTCTATTCATTCTTTCGGCAATGCCGTTCTGCTGAGGAGTATATTCGACTGTTAATTGACACATTATACCACAAGACTGTAGACAATTTGAAAAATCGCTTCCTACTAATTCAGTCGCATTGTCACTACGAATGCATTTGATCTTCCTGCCAGTATTTAATTCGACTTGCCTTTTGAAATTTTTAAAAATTTCTAGATATTCATTTTTTTATGTAAAAAATAAACAAAAAGTTTCCTAGTGAAATTATTGATAAACATTGCAAAATACATTTTCCTGCTCAGAGACTCAACCCTCACTTCAACTCTCACTTTTCATGTGATGATTTGTCCTTTTTAATTGGAAAAGATTCTCTTATCCGTTTTCCTCGAATACATACTGTACATTGAACATATCGGTTTTTCAATTTCGGAAAGCCTTTAACCATATTTTTAGATGCCCATACCTCTTGTGCCATAACTCAAAATCTTCTACAGGCCTTTCTGTAACTTCTTAGCAGTATTGTACATTAGTTTTAGTTGATTTAACCAAAAACAACCTTTTCTCTTCTCTAGCTTCGAGCAAAATTTCACTCTCTCTTAATATTTGAGCCTTATCATTTATCATAACTACTCGACAGTTATTGTCCGTTGCTTTAGAAGTTGATATAAGATTGCAACATGAATCAGGCACGTACAATGTATTAAATAAATGCATTTTCCTTCGATTATTGTTAATTGCAATATTTAATTCACATGTACCAATGCCATTTACTTTAAATTCCTTTTCATTAGCTACTCGAACTTCTCCAGAGTAGCTATGATCAATATTAATAAATGGTGTTTCTGAGCTACACATATGAGACGTCGCACCACTATCTATGCACCATATATCGAAATCTTCAGATAACCAATTGATATCATTTTCTTTGCCTGCATCGCTACTTTTAGCTGTAGCTACAAATCCAGAAAACATTTCAGCGCAATTTATTTGTTCTTTATTAAATATTTTACATTTCCTCGCCTTATGTGCTTTCTTGCCACACTTATAACAGTTATAAGGAAAAAATTCGGACATACCTGGTTGGTTTTCTTCCATTGTTCTTATTTTTCATCCATTTTCTGACCTTTAATGCATTTTCTCCATCATCTTCTCCCGCCTTGTCTCCAATCTCCAACAATCTCGAACGTAGGATTTTAAACGAATTAAATTCGTTGGCAGTGTCAAATGCAGAGCGTACTTCCTTGTACTTTATTGGCAAACCATCAAGTAAAATGACGATGAGTAGGCTTTCATCTATGTCGACATTCATCTCAGTCAAGCATAAAACACAGATATCAAACTCAGCTAGATACTACGTTATGGACTGATTAGGTTTCATTTTAAGACTTAACAACTTACGGTAATTTTCTGCCTTGCGTCTAGTTGATTTTCGGTCGTACGTATCTTGTAAATACAGTCATACTTCTTGAACTGTTTTCAAGTTTTTGAATATTCGGGCTATATTTGGTTCCAGCGCAATGATGAGTTCCGATCGTGCATCCAGGTCCTTATCTTCGAACGCTTGCTGCTGTTCCAGATTGCTTTCATACGCTCGTTTCTGCGCCTCTGTTGCTGTTTCTAGTAACTCTTGAGCTTCTGGCCTTCGCTATTCTCCGCGAACTATTCGGAGCAATCTTCCTTTGTGATATACTGCCTCCATTTCAGGCTTCCACGTTCTATAATTTATTCCACTTAGTAACGGAATCCTTCCCACTGCTGACGCCATGTTTAATTATCGTGAATCTTTGAGAGTTTTTTAATTGCGAAAAAATAGTGCTCTTTTGTTAGGGTATGGGCCCATAACCTGTAGTAATTTTAAATCACGGGACTCTTAAAAACGATCTAGTTTATTCAAGTATTCAGCAGAAGTGAAAAAAATTATATTGAAAAAATAAAAATCAACAGAAATATTTCAAACAGAAAATTTGATTCGAAACTAACAAGTACATAAAATTGAAGTTGTATTGATAGTATAATAATTAAATACAACACTTGTTAACAATACATTGACTTTCTTTGCATAAACCTATTCCATTATGCTTTCACTTTTGACCAAGAAAGGCCTCATATGAAAGGACTCATATGAAAGATGAGATAACGCTAAGCCATAAGATGAGTTATAAGTTTAGTTTAGATTAATTTAAAGTCATTGTATACAAGTATCCTTAAAGACTAAATTTAGATAAAGTACAAATTAAATGACAATGTTTATAAATTGTAATTAATAAAATAATCTTAATACTTAATGATTAGAAAAAAATATAAACAAAGAGATAAAATTTATGAGATATAATATAGAGCTCATTAAATAGTGTCAAAGCCCTAGTTATTGGCTCATTTAAGGCGTACTTAGTTTTACAATATTTTACAGAGCATAATTTTTTTATATATCTTAACGGAATATTGAAATTAATAAGATTTACTAGAGATGGAGTGTCTATATATTTAGAAATAATATTGAATAAAAAAAATTAATGATGAAATCTTGCATCTTGCATCTCAAGAGATTAAAGTCCCAAAAGCATTAACTGTGAATTAAAAGGTGGTAATGGATCATGAAAGTTGAATGAACGAAAGCCATACCTGGTGAAATATTTATGATTTTTTTCCAATCAAATAATGAAATCTTATTCTAGTCTCTCCCTTACAAGGGAATTATATAACATTTTAAGAGTAAATATATCAGAAGAAACGGTGCTGTTTCTTCGTATAAAGGCATGTAAAGAATAGGCCTTGGGAATAAGGGCTTTGACATGATATATAAATGTAAATTTAGAGTCGAAAATAACTCCAAGATCGCGACTTGTAGAAACGGTTTGAATCTTAGTATCCAACAGAAAATACGTGTTACATAAAGAATTTAAAGAGAGTTTAGAGGTTATATGAAAACATTTTGACTAGTTTAAGGTCAGTCCATTTATTATACTCTAATTAAACACTCTAGAAATGTCGGATTGCAAGTCGGCAACATCTGCAGAGCATGATATTTTCTTAAATAATTTTAGATCAGTGATGTCCAAACGCACACAACTTAAACTGCTTGCATGTAAGTGTAACGTTTAAAGCTTTCCACTGAAAGAAATCAAACGTTAAGACATTTTGAAAGCTTTCTGAAGGTTTTATGTAAAAAAATTTTAATGTAAAAAAATCTTAATATATAAAAGGCAAGCACCCTGCTCCGTGTCTAATATCTCTCATTCTGTTCATCCTGGAAGTATGGACATCTTAATACATAAAAGGCAAGCATGCTGCACCGCACACAGAATTTCTCAAACTGTAATTATTTTTTGACAGTAAAGTACTTTTACAAGACATACTGTTCTCAAAAAATTTCAGCCTGAAAGTATGCATAGAATATATATATGATACTTATCAGTGACAATATTAGGTTTTTATATTAGTACGTTTTTGATCTAACTACCTTTTCAACACCGCTTCAATACGTTAAGTGTTATTTAAAGTGGTACATTTGTATTTTTCAAAAATAAATTGAATAAAAAATTAAGCTTTAAATAGAGAAAAAAGTGCTTTCGGCAAATGGCTCCAAAAAGGAAGTGAGCGGACCTATGTAGGACCTGACGTAGGACTGGCTTTTATACTAGTAATGAAATATTAGAGAAGATTATTTGTTTATTATATGTATATTATTTCTTTCTTTTTTTATCAGCATTTAGAAAGTCTATTGTAGACAAAATTTACATAAACAAAATTAACATAAAATTAAACCATTTTAAACTTGCCAACTACGAAACCAATGATTACTTATCTGTCCTTAAAAGCGCTACGTTTGTAAAATATAAGCAAATACTTATAACAGATCTACGTATCGCTTCCTCATATTATTCTTTTGGGTACACGATAACTACGCAAATATATTTAAATCAAGCAAACAAGGCGACGTAACCACACCTGCTTCGAATCTGCCTGCAGACTGGAAGCTTTTTAGCGACGCCAGATTTTATATACGTATACCATGGCAGAATTATCCAGGTAGTGTTGACAACTGCTTATTTTCTCTTTAAAAGGAAAACATAGCCTGTCAAAAACAGCTGTTAGTGAAAGAAAGCGAAAAAGAAAGCAAGCGTCGAAAACTAAAACGAAAACGAAAAATAAAAATCAAATAAAAATTTTTGTGCGTTTAAATAAACAAATAAAAATTTAAAATCATAAAAGTTATAAAAAAATCGAGTGTGATTTGTGCGAAAAACTTTTTAGTTCGTGATGTTAAATTCTATTCAGTGCCTCAAAAGAAAGCTCGTAGCCAGAAGTGGATTGATGCCTGCGGCTGTTGATTATGATTTCACTTATTGACAATGGCCGATTGAAATCCGCTCTCTTTTTGAGTAAATCTTTTACAGATTATGATTTCCAAAAAAACAACTGTCAACACTACCTGGGTAATTCTGCTATGTACGTTTACATGACTGAAAAAGCTCTTAGCTCGTGATCTAATTTTGAACATCACTGTTTTTGATCATCCGTATGCAATCAGTGTTGCCAAATTGAGGGACATTTTTTTTGAGTAAAATTTGGTCGTAATTTTTGGCAAAAAGGGAATTTTTTTACTCTGCAGAAGGAAAAAATGGGAAATTTTCATTCTCATTTCTCATCATTAACAATTATATATCGCCATCTCCAGTTTCACTAACTCAATTTTTAGATCCAAATGTTGCTTTCGATATAAAAAATAATAATAATTCCTCAATTTCTTTAATTATCAGACAATTAAATTTGCCGAAAAGGAAACCTTCATCAAGCTTTATTTTTTAAATAAAAAAACTACTGAAATGCAGATATGATGACAGACATTTTGGCAAAAAAAAAAAAAAGGAAAGAAATGGCAAGTATTTTAATATTACAAGTTTTTAGTTTTTTTCCATATACTGCAAAAATTAAAAGGTTTTGAGTTCGAGTCAATGCGGATATTTTCCTGTCTTCAAACTTTTTTTCCAATCGTTGTGAACCGAAGGTCTTAAACGCTACGAGTAACTTAGGTTTGAGTTGGATCTACATTCATGTTGTGATAATCGTTGTATTCTACATTAATTGTAGGCCCGAGTTTTGGTCTTGCCTTAGCCAATTTAAGTTAATTAAAATCATCACAAATTCCCACAATACAAATAATATATTATTAATTTTACCTTCTTTTATTATTTTTATTAGCAAGTCCAAGCTTATACAGAAAAGGTATCTTCTGCGTTTATTCAAAAATCATTTATTCATAGACAATAAAAACTTTAACCAAGCTTTATTTTTGAAATAGTAAAAAAACTATTTAAATGCAGGTACGATGAAAGACATGTGGCAAAAACAAAGAGTAGCTGTTTTAGTTTCATATGTACTGGAAAAATGTAGAAAGTTTTTGAATCCGAGTCAACGCAAACATTTTCTAGACGTTAAACTTATTTTTTGATCGTGGAAAACCTAAGGACTTATGCGCCACGAGTTACTTAGGTGTGAGTTATATTTATATTTAATTTTTGATATTCGTTGCGTTAAAATTAATAATAAGCCAGTGTTATGGTCTTGCCTTAACCAATTCAAGTTTATAAAAATCTTCTTCACAAATTCCCACAATATTAATAGTAGGTTATTTTAAGAATAGATGGTCAGAATCCCAGGACGGATTCCAGAGAATTCCGGAGAACTCCATATGAGTTCTATGAAAGGTTGTTTTTTTGTGCCATAACTTTGGCTTAGGTCATGCTAGAAGCTCCAGATTGTGTTTGTTTAAAGCTCTTTATGTGTGGAACACAGCTACATTAATTACTCAGTTCTGTCTTAAGTCGACTTATTCAGCTATTCTTTTGACATTTTCTTCGTGTGATGTTTTTTATAGTTTTGGTTGTTGCATCTTTCATTTTGCTTTTATTTTAATCAGAATGGAATTGCAACAAAAATATTTTTTAAAAATATTTAGAGCTGTTATTTGCGTTACTTACTGTTATAAAGCAGTTTCGGGTATTTTTATAGCATACCCAAAAAAAAAAAAATTAATAAAAATGCATAAAAGTGATCGTAAAATTAATAAAAGTGAACAATTACAATTTTATCGTTTACAACGTTATTCACGTGAACGCTTCAATTCTAGTTGATGGTGGTATTAAAATAAGCACAGAGGATCGCTTAGCAATCTGAGTTGTATAAGTTCAGGCTTAACCCTTGCTACATATTTATTTTCAAGATCTTCTACAGTTTCTTACCCCACTTACTCGTATAACATCTAACACATGTATGAATATGCAGAATAAAGGTGTTATGGAAAAATTATACAAACCTCAAGTTCCCGACATGGATCGATAACTTGTAGCGACATATTGTCCAAGTGATTTCCAGATATGTTCAAATAGCGTAGCTGTTTAAAGGGTACCAGCAGACCCAATGGCAGGATACCCATGTCTGCGATGGAGAGATGTGTCAGTTGAGGAATGAGCTGAAATGAGTAAAATGCTTAAAGCAAAGCGGTAACAAAGCAGATAACAAAGGATAAGACAATATTTGCTATACGTAGAAACTTCGTTTCAGTAGATATATTCATTTACTACAGTTATCGAGAAATTTTAGTGCTGAAGACTTTACCAACAATCTTTTGGCAAAATGAGTATAATAATTTTTGTCTGTACTTTATTTTAGAAAAATAACACCATAACCGTGCATAAAAGTTTTCTAATTAAAAAAAAAACTTATTTCCGTTTCTTTATGCACTTAATGGTGACGGGAGAAAGCCCCAAGGGAAAGACGTAATCCCAAAATAAATTTTATCATTAAAAAATTGATTTGCCTTGTACGGAGTGGTGATAACAACATTCCGTACAAAGGCAATCTCCCAAGCGATCAGAACCACTATTTGGTATATCCAATTTTTGAGATTATATCCGCTCAATAAGGGGAAATATTTGAAATTGGGGATTATATCCCTAGAAATCACTTTTTTCAAACTGAGGTGTCGTTTTTCTCAAGAACCAGAAGTCGGATGAAGATACGGCGGGCAGCGTTTTGTAGGTAATCACTTCAGGCAGGTTCTGAAATAGGATAATTTGGCTAACTCTAGTATTAAGGAAGGGGTGGGGCAAAAACCCCAAAAAACAGCTAATTTTTAAACTTTTTTTAAAAATCGCGTTAATTTGCCAATTTTTTGTATTTTGGAAATATCCTAGTTCAGGACCTGCCTGACGTGATTACTAACAAAATTCCATCCGCAGAATTTCGATACAACATCTGGTTATCAAGAAAAATGACACCCAGTTTGCCTTCTCATTTTTACGTACCCATTTTCATAGCTCTGTGAGGGGAGGGATAAAAAACATCGGAACATAAAAAAGTACGTCTGCTTTCACGTAAAAAAAACCCCAAAGTTGATAAATTGAAAAACGAATGAGGATACAGCATTTTTAAAAACGTTGTTTTTGTGGGCTTGAACCGCAGGTCATACCTTACAAACATTTTGTGAAAATCAAAATTCAGAGACATATTTATGGTTTGCGCACTCGGTAATGGTCGTTTTCTCCAAACCAAAAATTGCTTTTATTGAACAAGAAGGTAATTCAATTCTAGAAGTTACAGAAAATTGAAGCCAGATTTGTAATATGCTACAAAATAAAATCAAAGATAAACTTTTACCTTTTTAAAGCAGCTTTTAAAAGAATCCGGACAGAGACAAAATATAATTTCTGGTATTAAAAAAGAGTATCAAAGTGTAATATAAGTCAGCTTATGATTATTTACACAAATGGATGCTCCAATTGAATGAATTCGAAATTTTTAAGTGGATGCATTTGAAAAACTTGAAAAAACTAAATTTTTAAGATTTATTTAATAGCATTGGTTATTTAAATAACAGAGGAATAGTTATAGACGATGTAAAATTTTAAAATTTTTGCAGAAAATAAAGATCAGGAGCCATGGACAAATCTTTATAACTGCTTAATGGAGTAAGGAGCGAAATAAACAATCGCTTCAATTAAGTCTATAATTTTAGCACAGATTAAATATGTGTTGCACAGTAATGATCTCTTAATGCAAATTGGCAGTTCGGAAAAGTACAATTAAATTAATATTATTTAAAGTAGTTGGAAATGCACATCATTAGCTGCGATAACGTAACATATTTTTTTCAGCAAAACTTCATTTTTTAATTTTATTTTGTATCTAGATGTATGCTACTTAAATTGTCATGACTTTATGTTTTTCTTTAATGTTTATTTTTTGTTTGTTTAGTTTTGAAATGTCTTGAAGTATATAAAGGCGATTTCTATGAATTCCTTTTGAATTAACTTTTTTATTGAAGTATATAGAACAAATGTCCTCTTCTTTGTCATCCGTTGTCCTCCTAGCAAAATTTTGATCTGGTAACCCTACACGTCACCCACTTATAACCAACCATGTAAATCAATCAGTTATCAAACAATTTACGATTTCATGATAGTTCTTAAAAGTTCAATTCAACACTTAGTCAATCTTTTTCAATTAATTTCAATTAGTCGATATTTTTTCAACACATTTTTTCAAAAAATATAACTATTGTGTTGAAAAAACGTTATTTAACGAGTAAATTGAGTGTTCGTTATTAAAAATTTTCAGCAATTGACGCACCTATGGGATTTTACGAACTACTATTGTTTAAAATTTCTTAATTCCTTTAACATGTTGAATTTATTTATAATAAATAAATTGCAAAGCAGAGTAAAACAAATAAAAATTTTAAAAACACAGGTGCTCGCAATGTGGAAAAATGAATGGTAAACGTTTCATGAACGATCTCTATGGGGAAAAAAATTATCCAAAAAATTAAAAGTGCATTTTACATGTAAAGCTTAGTATGCTGTAGGAACGAAAATTTTTAGGCATTTCATTCTACATGCGAAATTTTGGTGTGGACTCAACACTAACACATACTTATTATAACGTGTTAGTTGAATATGTAAGTTGAACATTATTGTTGAATGTCAAATTTCCACGCCAGTTAAATGTACGGACATATTAAAGGCAGTGAAATTTTTACATTTTAACTCTCCAATCATGGTTGTGAACTTTACTGCATTGAAAACATTTTTCTGTTCAACAGCGTACTAACCAACGAAAAAAAAATTCGCTACCTTTTCGCTGTCAAAAACGCAATGCATTTCTTACGGAAGATTTTTTCGCTTCTACAGCATACTAAGCTTAAAGAATATTTCTTTTAGTTGCCGTAACAAGTTTTGTGGAAAAAAGTTAATTCGTTGTATAATACATTCCCAAATATTTACAACAAAAAACCGGTTTTTAGCACTTTCAGTTTAGGATATCTCAAAAACCTGATGTGATAGAGGAATTCTGATATTCTGGATTCGAACACAGCATTCCGTAAACCTTCGGAAACTTATAGAAACATTATAAATTTCGTATAATTTTGTGTTCTTAGTGTTATCAGTGTTTATGAGTTTGGTATTCTTGAGACGTATAAATGAACCATTGTAGTTTTTGGTTATATAAAGTTTGAAAATAAAAACTCTGGACCAGCGCCGTAGATAAGGGGTAGTTCAGGGTTCAAACTCCCCCTTAGCAATGAAGTATATTTCTATATATTAAACAAAAACCTAAATATTCCAAATTACTATATTGTTTTTTATAACTCTATCGGCCGATTTCTTCACCGAGTATCAAATCGAGCAAGTCCGAGTTCTGCTTAGAAATTTGTTAAATAATTTGTTTTTATTATTAAAAGCAAAACAAAAAATTACTTGGAGGCATAAAACAGCATTGTTTAGATTGTCGGTAAGATGCTGATGCAGCTAAATAAGGACAAAAGTAAGCTATAACGTAGAATGTTGGAGTTGTTGGTATTATATATATTTCCTTTTATTGTCAAAACTACCTATGGACCGTGCTTAGCTGCCTCCGTGGTTAGCTGCCGGCATCAGCTGAACAAAACCGAAATTGAAGTCTGGCACGAGATTGGCGGTAAATGTGATGGCGTTTGTTGTTGTGCACTACCTGTAAAATGACGCATCGCTGTTTTTTTTTCTCAGTCCAATAGAAAAACATTCATACCTCATCATTAATTGATTGTACAGAAAAATGTTTTCCAAGAATTTTGGTGGAAATTTAATGCTCTGCAAAAAAAGTATCCCATATTTCTTCCGTAAGCCTTACAATTTGAATGACATTGAATTCAAAAGATATTCATCATCAAACTTTCATGTGTACTGATTTTAAGAGTTTTTGATTATATAATCGAAAAATATCAATTTAACTTATGAATTTCATACAAATTTCATTTTTTTTAATAAATATAAGTATTATTTGAGTTTTATTTTCAAAACATTTAAAAAAATCACTTTTTGATGATACCGTTCCATTAAACATAAAGAAGAATATTGTCGAAGCTGTTAAGACTCGCGAAAGTACAGATTCTACAGCAAGAAGATTTATAATTGATAAAAAAATTTGGATTCAATTCTGCAAAAAAACATAAGTGACCTTGTTTCTAAGAAGTCATTGAAACTTTTTGAGATCTTTGATCTGCCGAATGATTTTCTTGACAAAAATATTGATTTATGGTCTACTGATGACAGTTATAATGAACATAAAGAATTTTTTGCACAATTGAAAGTTGTTAATGATGTGGCAGAGCGAGGTGTCGCATTAGTAAGTGAATATAACCAATGCTTAACAAAAAACGAAGAGTAATTTTAATTTTTATTCAAGTTGATAAAGAGCATCGAAAAAATTACCCCACATGCAACTAAAAATTGTTTGAAAATTAATATCTCATTTGAAAATTGAAATAAAAAATTTTTTTATAACTAATTGGATATTTTTTTCTCTAAAACTGAAACATATCATAATATATTTATAATGAAAACTTTGCTTTTTTATTAATAAATAATTAACTAAGCGATAAATAATGTAAAATTTATTTTTTAAATGTAGACAATGATACTTACACATAAAAAAACTTGAAAAATATTTTGAAGTTTCTCAGTTGAGTTGAAACTAAAATTCGTGTAAATTTTCTCAAAACTTATAAATCACATTGAAATTTTTTAATTATCTAGTCAAAAACTCAGTGCACATGAAAGTTTGATGATGAATATCTTTTGAACGCTTAACTTAATCGCCAAAACATATGACACCATTTTTATAGAGCAGTTAATATCCTACAAAAATTTGTGTTTCGCATTTTCTAATAGTCATTTATTGTCGAGTTATAAAATTCATAAACAAAAATGACATATGTCTTAAAATAATCAAATTAAAATCTTCAATATCATTCAAATGGTGAGGCTTAAGGAAGAAATATGGGATACCTTTTTTGTAGAGCATTAAATTTCCTACAAAATTCTTGGAAATTTTTTTTTGTACAATCAATAAATGATGAGGTATGAATTTTTCTATTGGACTGAGAATAAAAAAAAACAACTGCGATGTGGAGCATCTTCCTATTAAAGTTAAGAGCTCATATTTGGTGAGGTTTTTTTAAGGTGTCTAGCAAACCCATTTTTCCGTTTCACTTTTTTAAAAAATTATTGATCTTTTGGCACACTCTAATAAGCATGTCTACTCTATGACTAAAGATATTACTAAAATTTAGAAGCCATTGAGCTGTGTCTACGAGTGGGCACTACAATTCCGAGGAATTATTGCTAAGGGACTTCGCCTGATCATGTTGAGATGACTATGTCAAGCAATTGACCGGACAAAATTTAATCCAGCGTTATTGCGTCCGAGATTTTTTAATAGAAAATTACTAAGCCATGATTTAGTATGTTATTTATTTATATATTTTTATTTATATAATTTTTATATTAATTAAATATATTACTTTTCAAACACTTGTAAAGTATTTTAACTCTAACCATAGAAAATATAGTTTTACGTAGATTTTAATTTAATTACAAAAATAAGGTAGTGTACTGAGCTAATGAACATTTGTGAGCAGAGGTTTTCCTGTCATTGGTGGTCATGACAAAGCATCCTGAAAATAGGTAAAAATAGCTACTCTTCAGTTATTCTAGATTTTTTTTTTAAGTATTACTTACAATATGCATCTACTTGCCACATAGTACAAATTTTTTCAGAAAAACGAGTTGCTTAACATGGTCAGTCATATCTTCCAGTTCTGCTATTCTGATCATCAGACAAATTAGAAAATATTAGAACCGCAATTAGAAAGGAGAACCGCACAAAACGACAGTCCTTATGCATTTTAGCGTGCTTAATTTTCTGACAAGTGATTCTGAATTGGTAAAAATGCAGCATGCTGCCTTAAACTTTTATGCATGTAATTGCTATATTTTCAACAAAAGCTCTTTTTGCGCTCAATAACATTAGACTGCTATAGCGATACGTTGTCACGACTCCTGCAGCTTTCGTCTTATCACCTCGCATATGATACAACTCTTTCTCCTTCAAACTAAATCCTCTTGAGTCGTATGTATAAGCACAATTGGCCTATTCTTAGCTGAAGTTCCATAATAGTTTAGCCTTAGGAATATCGACTGCTAACAAGAAGCCATCGAAATAAATGAGTGCATCAGTTGTCTTTTAGCCCAACACTTGATTTGATAACACGAAACTGTTGCATGGCATTTTTTAGCAGCCTTCTACAGTTAAGACTTTCCGGTCTTCCAACGGACAATCCGAAATAAAAGAAATAAAATTTCTTAAAAATCTTATTTTTTTTTATAATTATAAATAAAAATTTGACACTTCCACTCAAATTATCAAAACAAAGTTATATTTATTTGAAGTGAAGAAACAAAAAGTGCTCAAGATCAAGTTGTATATTGCTAGACTTCCGATTTTGGGGTTCCAGCTAAAACTCTGTATCAGCTGGAACCCAGTTTCAAATCGAAGTTTTCTACCTTAGATCTCTGTGAAGAAACGACTCAGTACTCGGAAGAGAACTAAAAATAAGTCTCATGCTCGGTCCACCATTAAAACTTTGTGAATAAATCGGCCGTTAGAAATAATAATTCTTTAGAATTATATTTGAGCTTAATGCCAAATTAGTTCAAGAAGCAACACTTTTCAACAACAACAAGTTCGTTGCAGAACAAACCACCAAGACCGTTTCGTTGATCGCTACATCAAATCTTCAGTAGTCTTCTATGGTTTCTGCACTTTAATAAGCTTATACAAACACTTTCTGTTTAACTGAAATAAAATTATGTGTCGTATTGCGCCTTTCAAAGGTATGCTTTCTAACTATTTTGCGAATTCCCTAATTTTTCCATGATATAAAGATAATAAAAAATTGTATATTAGACTAGCCTTTTTCAAGAATTTTTCGAAAATCAAATATATGAATAGTTAAAAACGTGAGGTTTGGGATAAAATAATGAATTAATATGAGTTCCATAGAAGTACGCCGAGTGACCGAGAGTGGATCGTTTTGTTGTAAATTGAAAGACATTAAAAAATGTATGGACTTTTTACATATTTCTCAATTATTGCTCATAAAACATCATTTTGTGCTGTTATGTATTTCGTTTTTCATTTTATTGTTTCTTTAAATGAGCTATCAAATGTAAAAATCGGATAAAGAGTTGTGATATTTAACTTTTTGAAAAAATGTAATTTGATTTCTTGTAATAACGAAAATTTTACAAATTTATATTTAAAAAAATTGCAATGAAATGTTGTTGAAATGCTTTCTAAAACAACACTTAATACATATACAAAAAACTCTGTGATTATGTTGAAAATTTTGATGAAATTTTTTGCTAGAAGTGTAACATTTTGAATAGTTCGAATTTGGTTATTTAAAAAAAAAAAATCGCTAAAAATGAAAAATGCAAAATTTTTAACAGCGGCATCACTCATGGCTATAACAGAGACTTGAACTATTTTGTGGAAAAATTTAAAAAAAAAACCGAGATTTGGATAAAAAAGTTATACAGTTGGTGACTTTTTTAAAAAATGCTCTAAGTGCCTGTTTTTGGCATTTCGAACACAAACATAATAATAAAAAAATCGATAAAACTATGTTTCTTATTTAAAATGACTTCTTTGATTTAAAAAAATAGTTCTGATTTAAGTTAAAACAAATTTTGGAACTCCAGGGTTGCCGTGGTTTTAGATTAAAAAAATATTTAAAATACCCCAAAAACCAACAAACTTAAATTTCACCACTGCAACTTTGGAATTACCCATTTTCACCATTCCAACAAGCACAATATATCCAAGATCCGATCAGAAACCAAGTCATGGAGTGATAACCAAGTGGTGAAAATTAAATTTGTTGGTTTTTGGAGTATATTTAATTCGAGAAATCGGAGGGAATTATTTGTATTTTCAAGTCTTATTGCATTTTCTTTTCTCGCGATAATGTTGCATTTTTTCTGCCGTGCGCCACGGCTGTCAAATTTTCGTGTTCTTTTCTCAGCATATTCATAGGGTTGCGTGTTATTTTCTCAAAATGTTGCACTCTGATCCGGCAAAAGTGCGGCATTTTCTACCCTCGTGAAATCGTAAAAGCGGAATGCAACATTATCACGAGAAAAGAAAACTCTATAACAGTGAGCGTTGCCCAGCGGAATTTGTAAATAAAGAATTTGTAAATAAAGATTTTGTTATAATGGATGTAAGTATCATAATTTTATTATTTAGCTGATTTGTGACAGGGTTGCATTTTTCTTGTTCTGTTCTCATATGAAAAATGCAACATTTTCGCAGGGAGTATGGCAATATTTTCGTAATGTTGCCATATAATGAGGTACATTTTGATCGAGAAAAGAAAACGCCATTAAATTGAAGAGAGATTTTCTGTATTGAAAAAATTTTATTTGGATCTAGTAGGATAAGGTCGTGTGAAAATCAGCCCTTGACCCCTCTATATTTCTTAATTATTACATTATCGCTTATGTAAAAAGTTATTATTATAATCTCATTGAGTTTTTCGGTGTAACTTTAAAGACTTAACGGCTGATTCGCAAATTGTGAAAGAATTAAAAAATCATCATCTGTAGGCTTGAATGACCTTCCTACATCATCATCTTCATTGTATTACACAGTATCTCCACTTACAATATTTGATTGCATGCGAACTGTTAAATTGAATTTCATTATGTATATCTCAAGTGTAGAACACTAATATCATGAAATTGTTCATATCATGAAATTTATCTCTTGAAATATTTCTTGAGATAGATTTCATGAGATGAACTGTCACTTTTCAGTAAAAAATGTAAGTGTGTGCATTTTTAAGAACTTTTCAAGCAAAAAATATTGCAAAAGCATTAAAAGAATGAAAAAACATAAAATGGAATGGCCAATGGAAGAAATTATTAATTTGATAAACTTTTACAAACAATTCCAAAATTAAATTTCATGAGATGAAGTGCCCACCTAAATATTATAGCATGAAATCTGGATATCATTCAATTCAATTTGACAGTTCGCATGCAATAAAATATTGTAAGAGTAGACACTGTGTTAAGCTCTATGAAAAGACATTGGTAATTTTAAAGCAAAATAAGTCTGACATAGACAGATCAACTTACAAGTTTCCTGTCTCGGAAACAAAAAACAGGAAGTTATCTTTTCAGAACAACTGGTTTAGCGAGAACCGATGGCTCGCGTATTCAGAAGATGAAGCTGGAGCGTTTTGCTCAGCATTTGATTTTTTTTGCTAAGAAGGTTTGAGGTGGAGTGGACTAGAAATTGGGTAGCTAGTTACAAAGCCATTCATAAATTAAAAAGATGCAAAATAAGTATCTTCATGAATAATACAAATACCACAAAAATGAAATTATTTTCGTAGACCAGTTTTTAAAATTATGTATGATGTTGTCAAAAGTTGACTCCCACTATAAACAATTAGTTCAGGATTAGAGCGAAACTTGCACCTCTTATTCAATCAATAATATTTTGCGGTAGACTAAGACTATGCATGATTCTTGTCCTATTATACTTAGAAATAAAGAAACTTGTATTAACTCTTTTAATTTCGATTGTTGAAATCGGTTAAGAAATTTGGAAAGTACTCAGAGTTCAGAAATCCCTAGGGAAAATTAAAAACTAAATATTTTTTTTGCTCAAGTAAACCCCCCTCATGAAATACCTATATACGGCATTGCTCTGGACGTATATTTTTCTTATTAATTCATATTACTTATACGTCACGTTGTAGATTAAATTAGAGAATAAAGATTACAAATTTTTCATGTGCAATCATTGATTAATGACGGACAACATGACGCATAAGTAAAATGAATTAATAAGAAAAATAAACGTCCAGAGTATAAAAAAAAATTATTTTTGGATTATTTGTATTGGTAAGAAATATAGAAAGTTTTTTATCGCTCAGTGAGTTCGTTTGTGACTTAGAAATGCTTCAAGATGATATGTTTGAAGAATTGGCCCATCTTCAATGTAGTACGCGCATGTGTTGAGACTTTTTTCACGAAGAACAGCATACATAAATGAAAATAAATACATGAACTCAAAATATTTTTGTATACAACTTGCAAATGCCCGAAAGTATGCAAAACGAGATTTATGTATCATTTTATTATTTTTAGACTCCAGTATTTAGTCGCTGTTCAAAATAATGCCTCTGAATGATTTTTGGTGCATCCATAACGTGACCAACCGTAATCCGTTTGGTAGTTTTTTACTTTTTTTTTTTTTTGCTAGCTGTACTTCTTGTATCAAAGTATGCATAAAAGTGCTTCTTTTTACTTGTTGTACTTCTTTTTGACGAATGTTTTACTTTGTTT
Organism: Dichetophora obliterata; assembly: GCA_963920525.1. Classification (NCBI taxonomy): domain Eukaryota; kingdom Metazoa; phylum Arthropoda; class Insecta; order Diptera; family Sciomyzidae; genus Dichetophora; species Dichetophora obliterata. The sequence goes on along the minus strand of OY986436.1, from coordinate 166,648,348 downwards.
CCATAAATCAATTCACAAAAAAAAACTCTATATTTAAAAATATGTCAACTTTAGGCGTTTTTTCTTTATAAAAAAATATAAAAATAAGACAAGCAATCTATTTTTCAATTAAAAAATTAAGAAAGACCCTTTCTAGATGAGTTTAAATGTTTTAAGTTGTAATGAAGCGATTAAAATGATTTCCAGCTTTCCGCCAATTATTTTCAAGCAAAATTAAATTTTTACTGGCCTACTAACCTAATTCAGAGACTTAAAATTTACAAATTCAAGTCGAAATATTTTTTGTCGTGGTATAGAATATTTCCACAAAACACCATCAAAGCCTACTGACTTAGAACAAACTGAATATAAATTAAATTTGAGCACCACCCCAAAATATTTCCTCCCAAATGCAAATCCAACAGTAACAGTAACATCTTACTTAAGTCCAGTTTCAAATCCAATCTGAATATGCAAACATTCTCCCTCTCCCTCCCCCCTTCTAACCACAACATTCACCTCAAAAGTTTCTCGCATGTCATGCAGATCCATTAGAACGTTTCCGCTAATGTTCAGCGTACGCAAACTGGCCAAACGACGCACTGATTGAGGCTCCAGGCGCACCAACTTGTTGTACGATAGATCGAGATATGTTAAATTCGTTAAACTCTGGAAGGCATCATTTGGAACTTTTGCTAGGCGGTTGTATGACAGGTCTGAAATTTACACAAGAGAAACAAAAAAGAAAACAAAAAAATAAACGTAGATGAAATAACTGTTGCTTTTGTAAATTTTGAGGATAACTACGTCCGCATGCCAACGTACGTAAGTCAATCTTACCCAGGTGAATTAGTGAACGCTGCATGCGAAACAGTTCATCGACGACCACCGACAACTGATTGCCATCCAGTAGAACGCGCGTCAAACGTTTGACATCGTGGAATTCGTCCTTATCGAGGAATTTGAACTGTAAATGAGAAAAAGTTTCATAGATTTGTTTTTATTGCTTTCGGCTTTTATTGCCTACTTGCAATAATTTTGAGATACTCACTTCATTGCGGCCCAGATCGAGTTCAGTGAGATGAGGTAATAAGTTGTAAAGCTGGGCATTGATTTTTTTCAGCTGGCAGTTGCGACATTTTAGTACCTTGAGCTCCTGTGTATAAGGACCAGAAGATTATTTTTAAGAAAAGTGGATAGGATTGGAAAAAAATAACACTCAATGACGGGCAGACAGCCATATCATGTGCTTTGTTTAGGGATTGTCTTTTAGGCAACTATAAAGACTCACCGGGACATCGCGAAAAACATCCGGCAGCAAATCCTGCAAAGGATTTCCGCTTAAATCAAGATATTTTAACTTGTTCAGCATGAAGAAGTTTCGCTGCATTAATTCCACGATTGAGTTATCCGCCAAATATAGGAATCGCAGGTCCTGAAAGAGGGGAAACAAAAAATTTTCGTTTTCTCACAACCATGAAAAAGTTTTAAAGTCGAAAATTAACTAAAATCTCACACAGTCTGCTCACGCACAGTAAATACAAATCAACGAATCCTTAAAAAGTAATTCAATGCCAAACAGCGGAACGTGAACTATGAAAATTGATGCCTAACGATGAAGAAAATTAAAAAATGACGGAGTGTAGAGCAAAAAAATAGCGTCATGAGAGTTCCAGAATTTTGCCTGTTTAATGCGAACGAACACGCAGGAAGCATGGCGTTGCCACGTTTTAATTTACGACAGCTCCGTGGCAGAGGCAAGAGTGAAAACAATAGCAAAAACATGGCGTAGAAAATCAATTCATATATGAATTCTTCAAGTGGCAGCAATTTTACCAGGTTTTAATGAAAAGCATTCGGTCTGAATTTTAAAAAGATTTTAATTTTTTGTATTTATTTTGTAATTAAAAGAAAAGCATCCAACACCATCGCTCTTTTTTTTTTGGAGCACTCACTATATTGGCTTTTATTGTGGTAAAAAGCAACGTGGTGCTTACTCACCGTTAAGTGGCGAAACGTTGAATTTTCCATGCGTAAAATTTTATTCTTCGATAAATCCAATTCATGCAAATTATCCTGCCCACGAAAGTTATTTTCGCTGATGCTCGTAATGTTGTTCTTCGACAGATCTGTAGAATGTTTGCAAAAAAAAAAAGAACGTCCAATACACGCCACAGACATTCCAAGGTTCCAAGTTATTGATTGGAAATATACGAGTTGATGGCCATCCAAAAATAAAAACAGCCAAATAAAAAGTAGCCAGTATTCGTTAAATGTGGTAATCCGTAAGTGGTTTTAAATGAAATTAACGAAGAAGCAGGATATGCAAAGAGAAACAGAGATAAAAATCAGAGGGATAATATTAAAATCTTAACATATAAATACGATTGCCCTATATTTTAGTATAATTAAAAATTTATGTGTTTTATGTGAGCTATACTTGCAATCTCACTGAATGCAATCTTTATTATAATGTTAAATAACAAGTTCACTTAAAGTTCATGTAAATATGTACTATAAAATTAAGTTAAAAATATGCATTTGTTTTTAAATGATTCAGTTCAGTATACCATGATCACAATTTATTGTAAACACTCAGGATGGTATGTCAATAAAAATATTTATAAATCAATAATTCAATAATCATTCAATCGAAATGTTGAAGTATTTTTTTTAAGTTTGCAGGAAAATATACACTTTAAAAAAGTTACAGAGCTTTGTTAATTGTTCTTAAATAAATCAATGACGACGAACAAGATGTTGTACTCCGATTTTTTCCTATCACGTCCGAATACTATGTTAAACAAATCGATCTATACTATTATTTAAAAATAAAACTTCACTATAAAAATAAACTCAAAATAGTTGTATGTAAATATTACTAAAAACTGCGTCCATTCTACGAATTTTATTCGTAGTTTTCGGCTACGAATTGGATTCGTAGAATATACGTAATATTACGAAAAAAACAAAAGTGTGTTGTACGAATACATTTGTTACATTTACGAATGATCCTAATAACTAAAAAGCAAAAACATTATGTCTGATCTGGGGTTTCAACTCCGGTTCTTTCAAAGAGGCTTGTTACTTTGCAGTCATAAAGTTCTTCATATTCTGTAGTTGTTCGACGAACCAGGTTGAACGATTTCGGCTTTAAATTTTTCAAACTTAACTAATAATTCGTACATTCTACGAATAATGCGTAAGGTCCTACGAATGAATTTTGTCTTCTTATATAATTTTTCATTCGTAAAAAGTTCAAAAGCAAATTTAAAACCACTTACGGACAATTAGTAAATACTACGAATGTAATGGAAGAAATTACGAAGTTATTCGTACGAAAAATTTCCGAATATTATTATTTATACTACACTATAATTCGTACAATGCGCTTATACGAAATATTTAATTTTTGCTTACGAATATCATTAGTATATAAAACGAATAAATTTTCAGATCTTACATCAGGTATTAGTAATACTTCACGAATGAATTCGTAAAGATATCTGTATAAAAATACTTCATATATTAACTAATAGTCGTAGAATGCACGAACATTTTTTTTAACGATTGTCATTCGTAGCCATTTTATTATTATTTTTTTTTTTTTTAGTATAGATAATATAAACCCTGATGGCGTACGCAGTTTTTTTCATAGCACCCGTGGTTTTTTTAAAAAATTCGCTCATTTTGTATATTAGAAAATAGTAACAAACAGTGATTTAAAACACTTTAAAATAGAAAAAAATTCAACGAACACTATCTAACTTCGTGTCCTTAAATTATATTATGCCTATATACAGAGCATTTTACGAACATAATATTTTGATTTGTTCGTGCGTTCGATCATTTGATTTTTTCAACAACATTTAATACATCTTTTTAACGAACAAACGACATTTAAATTTCTATTTTATATTTAACGAACAGCTATTTTCTACGAAAGATCCATGGCAGCATTAGACAAGGTAGTTTTAGGGCGGAAAGCCGGTGACCGAAACTGTCAAAACGAAGTTGGCATTTCATACAAAATCTGCAACCAATGAGAATGCAATATAAAAGCAGAAATTAGCAAAAATACCAAAATGTCTGAGTTTGACAGTTATGGTCACTAAGAAAGAGAACACATTCAGCCCTAACACTACATTGTCTAGTTCTACTATGGAACGAACAAACGAAAACCTATTCTCTACGAATGAATGAACAGCTATTTTCTACGAACGAACGAACAGCAATTTTTTGAAAAACATTTTACACTTCTTATTTCAAAAAGTTAAAGGTTCAATTTAATAAGACCAAATAAATAATCATATTAGAGTTTTTTAAAAAGTCTTTTAAACTGGTTTAAACGAGATTAAGTTGTGATTAAGCTTTCTCAGAATCATACTTAAAGCTTTCTTGAGCTTATATTAATAACCGTTTCATGCATCGAAAAACTCCAAACACGTCAAGTTTTTGAAAATATAATTTATTATTAAAGCTCGAACCGTTGATATTTTCAGTCTGTTTCTTTCATTGGTGAAAAAATTCTTTCGACGTTAGCGTTTTGTGCAGGCAACGAAAATAAGAACTGAAAAATTTTTTGAACTTCGAGAGTATATCACCAATTTTTGGTTGTAAAATTTAATTAATATATTACTAAGCGTCATTTATGCAATCTGTTTTCCATAAGTTATTAAATTCAATACAGTTAAGTATTTTATTCAAATTTATCCATTAAAAAACTGCAAAATTTTTAAATTCTTTGAACCATGATTTTAAATAATCATAAGCTATTTTATGCAGGCTTGTTCAGGTTTTTTTTTTTTTGAAAGATCTATATATCAAGTAAAATCCCTTAGAACGTTTTTTCTTAATATAAGCTAGGTCCAGAAATATAAAATTTTTATTAAAGTGTAAGAAATGCTCGTTTTTGACAGTACAAAAATTAATTGCGCAATACTGTACAAATATTTTTGAACAAAACCTTCTTTTTTTCTGTCATTTAAACCTAAAACTAAACATTCAAAACAATTTAGGGTTAACCGATGTCTCTAAAAGGGTGAAAAAATAGCTAGGACGAAATCGTCACAGTGGACATATAACGTATGGAAAAGTATAGTGTTCACAGCTAGAGTTAAGTTACGTTTGTTCAGGGATGGCGTTTTTTGATAGATACATTTTGTCCCTAACAAAAAAAGGGGATTTTTCATTTTAAAAAAAAAAGGTAAAAAAGATCTCGAGAAAAAAAGAGAACATGTCTTCTTTAAAAGAGATATGATGGCAACGCTAGGTATGACATACCCCAAAAGTATAAGTCGTATAAATACTGCAAGAAAATTTTATCGGAAAAGTTCAGATCGCTTCTGATTTCTTGATTGAATTACTATTAAAAAATAATATTTTTAGTGCGTTGGAATTTAAACAAAAAAATAGTTTAGTTCGTAGTTAAATTAAAAAATATTTAAATTCCATAAAAACTTATTAAATAACTTTAAATTTGGCAAACAACCTTAAACCTTATTTATGAACTTTGAGTTTTAAAATGAACCAAATCGTATGTAAACCACGCCTACCTCCCATACAAAGTGACTTTTTAACCACAGTAAAATATCTTTGAATTCTACAAAAATTAATTGAATCAATTTAAATTCTTAAGTCTTAAGATTTTTAAGAGCTTAAATCTTAATTAAAAGTGACTTTATAGAAACAGCAAAATTACTTTAAATTCCACAAAAATTTATTAAATCACTAAAATCAAGGGAAATATTATTACCCGTACTAGATCTCATAGACCTCAAATTATCTTAATGTCAATTTCTCAATATAACAACTGCAAAAAGCATTCGAAACCTGGTTTTGAAATTAAAATAAATGGCATTTTTCGGACCATCAAGCAGGTTAAAAACAAGGCAACCGGAAACCAACACTGTGTTGATTTCTAAGGTTATTCAGAATAGATAAAATGTTTTCTTCTCCTACTTAAAAGTTTAAAAACTTGAATTGATTCGTCAAATGATGAATGTCGAATGTAAAAAGTCGAAAATAGTAACAAAGCCAATATTGTCTGCTCAAAAATATTGTTTATTATTGAAAAATATTCTGCACACACACAGACACACACATACAATACAACTTATTTTGAGAAATTTCCAAGTCAAAGCCATTACTTGTGTTTTGTACTTAATTTAAGGTCAAAAAACTCTCAATGAATTTAGTGAATATACTTTAGTTTTTTTCTGTTCTGTTCTGGTTGATTGTCCTTACTTAAAAATGTCGATAATTTTAGTTGTCATCCTGTTGATGAAAAATAAGTGGTTCCAAGATCATTTTGTCTTTAAATACCATTTAAATTTTGTGGACTTCAGCTTCTCTGGAAATATGTTGAAAAACTTTATGCCATTTTATTTCATTTGTCTTAAACGAGTCCTCCCATTTCAAGTTTTTCCCAAGACGGAATGACTGAACTCTAGAATTTTATTCCTTATATCATAAGACGCAAGCAAGACACAAACTTAAATCTAAAACACTAGCTTAACCATCTGCCTCCCACTTCTCAAATACCAACATTTTAAGTTTTACTTTATTTTTATTCTTATACGCTCTCCGGCTGCGTTTGTCAAACAAGCGATAAACATAAAGAAATCTTCATTTAAAAAAACAAAGAGCGTTGCGAACGCTAAAATTTAAAATAGCACAAACTTTTATTGTCCGTTTTTGCGCATTGTTTTTCGTCGTTATTGTGTTATTTTGTTTGCTGTTCAATTTTTATTTTGGTCATTTATTTTTATTGGCAATTGTATCGAGCTATAGTTTTTTGTTCATGTGATTCAATGCGTTCCGTTAAATTGACATTTTAAGGATCGACCACATATTGAATGGTGGCATTGTGTGTAGTCCGTGTTGCGGTGTTTGTTTTAAGCACTTGCTTTATAAAACTGAATTTGGTAGCAGTTGACAAATCGTAAAATCTTTTTCAATTCTTACAATTTTATATAGATATAAATGGAACCAAGGATAGGTTGGTTTGTTTCTTCATTAGTAAGTTGGTTGATGGTCCGAGTTTATGTCGTTTTTATTTGCTAAGCTTAATTGATTTTGCATATTCAATTTTGATAAATTGATTTGACCGCATAAAGTACGTTATCCTTCAGACGATTGCTAGATACTTGCTAGATACTCTTTTCGAGCACTCGGGTCATGCCGGGTGGTTTCAAGCATTTACGAATATTTTGAGTAAATAGAGAATTTTTGATCTTTTCTAGTTCAAGCATTGATGTTTTATATCAGGCCTGCTCATTCAGAAACCCATTATATTTTCTATCAAAAATAAAAATAAGTTTTTTTTATCGATATTTTTGTGATTCTGCATAAAGCTGTTTACTTGTTTTTTGCGAAAGTAAATTTAAATTCATTTCTTACGAATTAAAAATAAATTTTAAGCTATAATTTTTTTTCGAAACACAAAAATAGTTCCAGATTTCAAACTAAAGCAGCTATGTGGATGTTTAATAGCTTATTTTATAGCTGAAACAAACAGCTTCAATATGGTATGCAACACGATATAATTGTTTTATTTTTTTTAACCGCTGAAACTTTATTTTTTGAATAATAAAAATACACCTTTTTTATTATTTTTTTTTTAATATATGTAGTTTGTATAGATTTTGGCTACAAGTATATAAAATTTCAAAGTGGGATGGCGATGGGTTCATAAGAAAATTACTTTTTTTAACAAAAAAAATAGAAAAAAGTGTAAGATTTCATTTTTTTAAGCACAAAAATAGTTCTAGATCTCAAAAGAAACATGCTATATAGATGTTTAATACCACATTTTAAAGATACCATTAACAGCTTTAATATGATATACAACACATTGTAATTTTTTTAACCGTTACCGAATTTTAATTTTTTGAATACAAGCAATACTCCATTTTTAAAAATTTTTTGTATATGTGGTTTGTTTTACATATTTTGGCTACCAGTATGCAAAATTTCATGCTGGGATGGCGATGGGTTCATGAAATATGATTTTTTTAACAACAAAATTAGACATAAAAATTAAGAATTCGTCTTTTTAAACACAAAAATAGTCATAGATCCTAAAGTAAAACGCTATCAAGATGTTTAATAGCCCATCTTGAAGGTAAAATAAGCAGCTTTAATTTGGTATACAATACAATGTAAATTTTTTTTTGTATTTTAAGGCGTTTCTATTGTATAACCAAAATTTTATTTACCTTGATCTATTTTATGACGATTTCTAAAATATTTTGACTTTCACGACTACCGCTTGTGAGCTAAACCATTTTAAAATAACCTCAAAAAATCATGTTTTTTCGTAAATATATTTATTGGCTGGTGTAATTGTTGTAAAAAAATAAACTGTCAGAAATTATAGGCTGGAAAAATCTATTTCAATCTGAATACAAAATTTTAAAATTTTTGCAATCGGATTAAAAATAATGCATATTATTGGTAATTTTTTATTTTATTTCAATATAAAAAATATTAAAATTCAAATAATTTCATTACTTCTATTTTATTTTTTAATTTTTTTTTTCAATTTCTTTTTTTTAAGTAGGTGTTTATTTTACAATAAATATTTTAGCTTTTATATGTATCAATTTAAACAAATCTGAATCAGGAATCAGTACTAGCACTCAAAATTTTTCCAACGATATTTTGTTAGTGAGGATCGCATTAGAATTAATGAAGTTATTTAAATTATATTAAAAATGACTTTAAAAGAATATACGAAAAACGTTTTTTTTACAACCACGCCAGCCGAAATTTTTACGAAAAACATGATTTTTGGATATATATCAAAATGGTTTAGGTCACTGGTGGTTATCATGACAGCTAAAATATTTTAGGAATCGTCATAAAACAGATCAAGGTTCACTTTTAGTCGGTGGTAATGGTAACTTTTTTTATTGAGGCATCTTAATCTACATAGCTTGTTTAGTTTAAGATCTACGGGTCCGCCATATAACGTTTTTTTTTTTAACTAGTGCTTATTTCGTGAATGGTAACACTAAGCTCATGTCTGATTTGACAGATAATTAGTTTTATCCTTCCGCTGAACGAATATGGTTGTGTATACGCTTGAACAACGCTGGGAAATATTGCGACATTACTTTGATGCAGAAGATGCCGATTTTGCCAAAAAATCATCTTTTCAGATGAAGCTCATTTTGATATTGGCGGGTATGTAAACAAAAAAAATTTTCGCATTTGGGGCACATAAAACCCGCACGCATACATTGAAAAACCGCTGCACCCAAAACGAGTCACTGTTTGGTGCGGATTTTGGTCCAGAGGCATAATTGGGCCATTTTTCTTCGAAAATGAGCAAGGAGTGGCCGTTACAGTCAATGGCGATCGTTATCGGGCCATGTTGAATGAATTTTTGTTCACAAAAATTGAAGAGGAGGATATTGGCAACATTTGGTTTCAACAGGACGGCGCTACGTGCCACACAGCCGAAGCTACACTCGATGTTTTGCGCCCTCTTTTTAAAGATCGCATTATCAGCCGCAGAGCTGATGTCGTTTGGCCACCTCGAAACTGCAATTTGACACCGTTGGACTATTATTTTTGGATTGCCCTCAAAGATTAGTGTAACGCCGACAAGCCAGAGACAATTGACGCTTTAAAGGACAATATTCGTGAAGCCATTGGTGAAATACAGCTGCTCACAATCGATTATGTGCTTAAAAATTAGACCGATCGTGTAGGCTACTGCATGGCCAGCCGAGGCAGCCATTTGAATGAATTTATTTTTCATTATTAACCGGAAGGATTGCACTTTCAAATAAAAAAGAAATTTGAAAAAATATGCAGTAGTTTTTTTTATAGAATTTTCAAAAAAAAAGTTATTTGGCGGACCCTTTATAACTATTTTTGTGCTTAAAAAATGAAATCTTACACTTTTTTCTCATTTTTTTGTTAAAAAAATCATTTTCTCATGAACCTATCGCCGTCTCACTTTGAAATTTTGTATATTTATAGCCAAAATATAAACAAACCACACATATTAAAAAGAAAAATTATTAAAAACGGAGTATTTTTTTATTCAAAAAATAAAGTTTCAGTAACGGTTAAAAAAAAATTTTTTTTTTTATGTTGCATATCAGGTTAAAGCTGTTTGTTTCTGCTTTAAAATGAGCTATTAAACATCCAAATAACTGCTTTAGTTTGAAATATAGAACTATTTTTGTGTTTTGAAATAACAAAATTTCAGTCATAATATTTTTTAATTCATAAAAAATTAAACTTTTGCAAAAAAAAAAAAAAAAAAGAAAAAGGACACAGTTTGATGCAAAATAACAAGGAAATTAAGAGATGAAATTTAAAGGTTGGTTAGTTTTCTTAAATTTGGTTAGCTTCTTTTCTTAAAAGATACTTATTAAAAAAATTCTTAAAAAATTCGATAACTTTAAAGTGACCCTAATGTTAAATTACTTTTTGCTGAGCGAATTCTTTACTGCTTGATTTTAAGTAAAGTGTGTTACAAGGCTTTAAACGCAAACCTAAATAATGGCCCGCATGCATGAAAAAGAGTGAACTCTGCAAAGTAGTGTTTACTATGAAGTAGTAAAAGGTCAGTAGTGAACACTACTTTTGGTATAAATAAAAATTTTAAGCAAGCTCTATTTTCGAATTTCGAACTTAAGTGTTCACTTCTTTTTATTTGTGATAAAAATAAAACTTTTGTGGAACGATGATTTCTTGGGCGCCACGATTTAAGAATGTTTTCTAGTAGAGAGAAAAAAAATTTTTTTGACCGAACAAAAAATTGATAACTCCACTACGCATCGAGTTATCGATTTTTGAAATGTTTTTCGTACCAAAAGTTGTGTTTAAGACAACATCTATATCTTTGCCATTATTCAGTTGATTCAAAAGATTGGTGTGTCATTTGAAAGATAAATAAATTACCTTTTTAATGATTTGCAATTTAAATATCATTGCAAGAAAATTTTAAATTTTATAAGCAAATTTACATCATATTTGAATTTTTTAATGGAAAGAACCGTAATTTTCTACTCAATTTTCGTTATTAAGGTACTACAAATATATTGTATTCTCAAAGCTTTAACATTTGATACATTAAAGTATTTATATATTTTATGCATTATAAAAAATTTTTTATAAGAAAAGCAAAACAACTGAGGTAAAAATGCTTCAAAAGACAACTTTTCGTACAAGGGCAAATCATTTCATCACAAAAAATATCATAAAAGATAAAATAAAGCATATACATATATTAAAAACGCTTTATATAATATTATTTTTAAGCTTCAATTATTTGTTTTCCATAATACATAGTAGTAAAGGTAGTTTTTGAGAAAATAACGGTTTAATGCAAGCAAATATTTTACTTTTACGTACAAATACCTATAAAATATGAAAAACTCAACGAATTTTTTTTTATTTAAAACTTATGATAAAGCTTTATATATTACATATTAAATAATACCTTAAACATTAATATCGGTTATATACTAATAAAGGTATATTTTCAATTTTTATTTTTCTTAAAAGATACTTATTAAAATAATTCTTAAAAAAATCGATAACTTGAAAATAAATTGATAAATCGAGTTTTCCTTTGGCCCGTCTTCTTTTTATTGAAAGTATTTCACGAATTCATTTTCAAATCACGGTGCCACGAAAGTATTCCAACTAAGGTGAATATGCTTGAAATAACAAACCGACAACAAAAACCGATCGATAAATCGGAAATTCTTATTTTCATTGAGAGTAGTTTACGAATCCATTGTCAAATCGCGGCGACCGAGAAATCGTAATCTCCCTACTTTTGAGAATCGATAGTGACTGTAAATTATATTCATGGCCAAATCTTCTTAATTTATGACATTTTTTGTTATTTTCGCTATTAAAATATACAAACATTACCATTTTGAAACAAATTTATATAAACAAGTCTAATCAAAAGTACACTACAAAGATGTAATAGCGATCACTTCTTTTTAAGTAGTGAATACCTCTTTTATGCATATCAAATATAAGCAAGTAGTTTTTCGAACATAGTGTAGTCAAAAAAGGAAGTGAACACTATATAGTGTTTTATTTTTATGCATATAAAAATTGAAAAATCTATAAAGTAAGCACTGAAATTAGTCTAGAGCTAACTTTTTTATGCATACGAGCCAATATCTATTTTTGCTTGTAATTTATCAAAACTGCATGCAAGACTAAATTTAAAATAAAAATTTTAACGTAAATCATACAAATGTACGTAAAAATCATGCAAATCTGAGAGATGAAATTTAAAAGTTGGTTGATTTAATATGGAATAACCCATTAGCTTTACGATGCTACAATTGGGTTCACCAAAATGAGGGCGCTTTGACTAAAGTAGCTATAGGATCAAGTCGTTTTTTAAAGAATACAGGGAACTCTCTTCTGAAGACTAGTGTCGAAAAAAAGTTTTACTTTTATTCAGAAATGTCACAATAAATATCTTAAAGGGGTTAGCGTAACCCCAGTAGATTATAAGGCATGACTACATAAGTTCGTAGGATAATATAAGTGGCGCCCATATTGTCAAATCTATATGACTTCTAGGACGCATTTAATTTTAAACGCTGCGTGTTATGATATTGCCATGACAATCTGACGTATACGGCAAAGCTACAGTAGTTTTAGTAACGCAACTTGTGAATTTTTTAAAACGATGGTTAAAACGAAATAGTCTATAAACTTACACTGCTTATACGTTATTTGTTAAATGCACGTCAGTAAATCATGAAATGTTGACACTTATCGTTAAAAGGTTGGTTATTCTACGAGTTTATTGAGATATTTGTTGAAAGTTTTGAAAAAAGACTGAATTTACTTTCTGTTTAATGTAAAGAAATTTAAAGGAAAACTAGTTTAAAAAGAATACTATAAAAATACTCCAATTGATATTTTTTTTTTTACATATGAATATTATTTTTTTTTTTAATTTGACAATTTTTATTTTAATGTCAACCTATTAACATATTGACATATTTAGGAAATAAAAAGTAGCGTTTGGGGCTAACAATGTTTCCTGCGGTTATAACACAACGATTGAAAATTGCTGAAGTGGTATCGAGAAATATTTTCGATCTAGGCGATGTTACAACAATTTTTCAACGGGGCTTTTCAAATAATTGACTCCCGGAACTTTTTTGTCAGAATGTTCATTCAATGCCACATTATTTTGCGTATCAAAGATCACATTAAAAAATAATTCATAGATAATTTTTCAAAATATAAGTTTTAAAATTGTTTTTTTCTTATCACCACTACCTTCTTTGTTATATAGGAAGCTTCTTTTGCTACTGAACTATAACTTTAAGATTTCAGTAAAACTAGTTCCAGTTAAGTAAATTTTTGTGGATACTTTTTCTCTTTCTCAGTATCGGTTAAATAGAATCAAATATGTGAATATATATGAAAATGTGACGTTTCCTTATAATGCTTATTCTACTGAACTGATTGGAAAAACAATGTTTGAAGAGATTGGTTTGTCGTTACTTTGATATCTTGTGCAACCCAATTGGATGATTTTAACTCGAGTTTCAGTGGTATTAACTTATAAATTTTTAAATTAATTCTTTAATTACTTTTCAGTCGGTTTTATGATTATTGACTTAAAGATTCTTAGCACTGGATGTGCTTTGTTAATCGAATCGACTCACAATGATTATTTTTTTTATGTTTTCTGTGAACACAGTTACTAATATTTTTCTTCAAAATACCAAATTTTAAAAAACAGTGTTTTTTTTTTTGTTCATTTAGTAAACAAATGAACAGATAAAATATATAATATAGAACAAAAACCTTAACTTTGTTTTATTTTATAAACATGGTTGAAATAGCGACACACATTCAGGGTTAATAGTTTTAAATAGTTGGGTTTTCTTTATCTTTAAAATTACATTAAATTAAAGTGCAAATTTTATGTCATCCCTTTACTCCAAACGTACTAGTCCGATTTTTATGAAAAAAATTGTAAAATATATTTGTACTACAGTTTTATTTAGGGGATTTTTTTTCGAATCGAAAGCCATACTATGCAAAGGAGTAGGCAGGGAGGAAAATGCCTTCCCCTAAATCTGAGATTTTTTATTTATTCGATAGCCTTTTTAGTAGTTTCTATATGTGATCCTTTTTTAACACTAGATTTACCACACCAGTCAAAATGATTGGTTTCACAATTTTATTTTAAAATTCCTACTTCACGTTAATTTTTTTTTTTTTTGAAACGACTGTCTTAACATTTGAGTAATAATTAAATGAATAATATTATAAGCCCCCACCAAAACTTTTTTCTAAGATATTGTATAATTTTGTCCAAGCTCGTCAGTATATGTCAAACGGAAAGTTAAAAACTTAGACAATTACAAGGAGTAGATAATATGAACATTTTTATTTTATTTTTCGTTATACAAAAATTAAAATAACTTTTTTAAGACCGTTTGCACTCGAGGTTGGAGTATCGGTAGTAACCGGTAGTAATCGCTCGGCTATTGTAAGTGCTACGTAATCATAGCAAACTTTTCATTTGAAACTACAGCCAGAGAGACATTTCAAGTTTATGCAAGTTAAGTGTTCATCGGGAATTTGTGAAATTTGTGGGAGGAAACCAGAAAAACATTCTAGTCGAAAGTATTGACCGTTTACGGAAAATTCTCGCCATTGATATTCAAATAAAAAAAAAATTATTTATTTTTATTTTGAATATCTTTAAAAACTAATTTTAATTAAATATTTCGATATGTAGTGTTTTTTTAATGCATTCTTATCTTGTAATTGTTCCTCATAATTTTTTAACTAACCAGTGTTTCGTAGTTTGTGTTTTTGCACCTAAATTGTCATTTTATTACGTTAGCTTATTTTTTGTATTATTTTATTGAGTTTTCCTTAGTTTGAGTTTTTGGAAATTTTTGTTGATTTATTTTTAAAGTAAATTTTTATTCGATAATATATTTTAAAATGAATTTAACCGGAATTCAATAAATGTAACTTTATTTGATCTCATGGCTTGCGTTTGTTTGATATACATAAGTTGAAAATCTTTTTCTCATTTAGCTCGATTATATCTGGTCATTTCCACAGAAAAGTCTGCAGTGACCAAAAAATTAAAACTTATTAAAAACTTATTATTTGATGAAATTATTTAAGAGAAACATTTTAATTTTATTAATTAAAGCAATTTATACATAAATTTATTAACCATGAAGATCAAATCGTCTCTACTGTTTCACAAATGCAGTTTTTCTTTTTCGTAAGTTTTTAATAAATGTTTCGTAAGCTTTTATGTCTTAGTAAAAATGAAAGGCATTGGCTAAAGATAATGAAAAAATTATTGAGGGAAGAGAAGGTCAATAAATTAAATTTGTTTTTGAATTACTTAATTACATAATTACTTAACTGCCTAATTACTTAATTACCAAATTGAACTACAACGGAAATTTAAGTAACGTAAAGCCAGTAAAGTAACGCCAGATCAAAAAACCTCATAAAAAACCAGACCAGATTTTTTTAATTCGATCACTTGGAAAATAAACTTATGTTATTTCAAACTCTTCTAAAAAAAGTTGTATACAAAAAGTCTTGCCCAATTCAGAGAGTTTTGCAAATTTTCTAATTCAAGTAAAAAATCACTTTTGTCTTTTGTAACTTAACGCCAGCATATATTTTTACTTATATCTTAAAATCCGTCTTATATATATCTTAAAGTCGATTGTTGTCACTGTTTGTACTTAATATAGTGCTGCTTAATTACTACGCAAATAAAGAAAAGCCTTTTTAAAAATTAGACTTTTTCGTTCTTTTTTTTATATTTCTACGTACAAATCGGACGTAACGGTAGTTTGAAAAAGCCTATATAAAAAGTAAAATATATTTATATAGCCTATATAAAAGATTAGTAAAATGCATGAATGAGATATGGTAAAAAAAATGTTAAAAGGTCTTTCCCCCTTATTTTCATCCTGCCTGCGCCCTTGCTACTATGTACTTACCTAAAACTTTCAGGTGAATAAGTCCCCAAAAGGATTCGCTGCGTATAGATGGTATGTTGCATTCCGTTATTCGCACCACTTCCAACTTAAGAAATTGACGTAGTGTCGAACTCATTGTTAAAGGATTGCGTGAGCCTTTAATGATAATCACTTTGACCTCTGGATCCAAATCATTTAATGGAAATGATGTGAGACTACCTAAAATTATGCAAAATAATGGTAGTTTATATATATTTTCGTTCATAGCTCTTATAGTCTAAGAGATGTGGAACAATTTGACTAACGTATTAGGCACAAAGCTAAATTTTTGTGTATGAGTAATTTAGAATTAGTACAATAATAAAACCATGACCTGGTAGTGACGGCGCTGTTACTATAACGTCCTTTTTTACGAAGAAAGTGTAAAAAAAGGAGCGAATAATTTGTTCACACAAAGCTTTTATTTTTTTTTTAATTTTAATATGTCAATTTTAATATGTCTTAATTTTGTTTATATGTGTTTTGGCATAAATACCTGCCAGGCGGGTGTAAAAGTGTAAATAAAATGGGCCAAGACTAACTTGCTTGCACAGGGCTAAAATTTTAATATATTTTAGTTTTTACATTGTTATATACGAAAACAAACGTCTGGCAGGTTTTAGAGGGCACAAATACCTGCCAGGTGAGGATTAAGAAAATGCTGCAAGAACAGTAAATTAAATTTTGCGAGAAATGAAAACAATTTTTATTAATATGTTATATAAATGTAAAAAAAAATGTTATTTAAATTTTCTATTTTAAAAAAAAACTAATTTTTTTCTACTTTTTGCAGAAAGTAAATAAAACGTAATACTTTTTTAAAAGACAGTATCTAAAATATCAATAGTCATTTAATGGGAAAACTTATAATTTTTTATTAGATAGTTAACTTATCTATCATGTATTCAAATAAAATTCATCAAATACAACCAGAAACATTTGCTTCCAAAAAATAATTCTTTTTTCTCTAATCCTATCATATGAGTTAGAGCACCTATACATGCCTTTTTCTGATTTTCTTTGCTACCCGAGCATTTTTCGTTAGATTGAGGCTAAAAAATTAGATCTGCATAAAAAAATGGATATCGGTAGTGGAAAAAACCCAGGCCCCCTGGGCTTAAAGGTCTAAAATCGGCTTAAAAATTGTACTTGGTTTAGTTAATCTATAGCTCTTAAAATAGCAGCCTTACGATCTTAAGTCGCATATACTATTTTATGCACAATTGACAGACAAATATTTTTCCATAACCAACTTCGAACTTGGAATGACCTTTGGAGGCGTCTATTAATTACGTAGGGTGATTTTTGCGATTTTTTGACCCCCCTACCTCCCTAGTGAGATATCATGAGAATTGGCTCGACCCCCTCCCCCTCTAATCTCACGTGAGACTGTTCAAAATGCGTGTTTTCTGTGAAAATATGTTAATCTATGCTTCATTGTGTTCGATTTATTAATATAAATATTAAATATAAATATAAATATTATTGTATAAAATTTTGTCATATTTTAGTAGAGAAACACGTTGTACTCAATTTAACCAGTTATATCATAACTCTACACTGTTTCTTGCGGATAAGAAATCACGTCATCTTTGTGAGAACCCCCTTTCCCCACGGGAGAGTAAGTGAGATTCGGCTTAATCCCCGCCCTTAAACGCCTCACGTAATTAATGGATTCATTGTTTGTAGGTAATTTTTTTTAACGACCCTCGTAAATTTTTGAAGGAAGATATTTTTATACAATTTACATCATGACAACAAACATTAAATTAAGTCCAAAGTTTGTTTTATTCCAAAATTTTGATTTTTAGGGCATTTCAAAGTTACTTTAAAAGCATTTTTAAAAGTTAATGACAAATTTTTTGCACTGCAATCTCATTTTCTGATAGATGGTTAAAATATAATAGGCCTGTTTCCGTACTAACTTAAAGTAATTGTTATAGAATAGACAGGGACATTTCACATGTTATTCTTCTCTCTTGAGCTTCCAAAATTTGTAAAATAACGCTTTCATGCCCAAAACTTAATAATGCGTTAGGTAGGTCAGCCTTTGACAGCTAGTCTAGAAACAACGAGTTCTTATGAAGTAACACTTAATTTGAACTCATACTTTGTTTCGACTTCATCCCGAAAAAAAAGGTAAAGCAGGGGTGAAGTACGATCAAAGTTTCATAACTTTTTCTATGAAGATAATTTTTCTATTAGCTCGTGCGTTTGACATTCCATGCCAATGCTGGGTTGAAATTTCGTTGAGGAATTTTAATGTGTGGGTATTTCTTGTATATCGATGGTAACAAAGGTTTTCATAAGATAATCGTGAGATTTTATAATTGGTGTGACTTTTTTAAAATTTTATGCTCTTAATGTAAAATAATATTAATTTTGAATCCTAAATCTATATATATAAAATGGAATGTGTGTTTGTTTATTTGTTTGTTTGTACCTTATAGGAGACCATATCTCTTGACCGATCTTCCTGAAATTTTCACAGCATTTAACTGGGACTCTGGCATGATTAATACTGTACTTTTTTCGACCACGCCCTCTTTTACGCCCACTTTTTTAAAATTATGTAATTGCGCCCATATAGTTTTTAACAGATTTACTTCAAATTATATACACATTATACTCCAGGCGAGGTAGAAATAAACATTTCTTACGCCACGCCCCTTTCACGCCCCTTTTCACGCCAAATTTAAGTTTTAAACTTTTTGTTCTCTGTACAAATTTGTTCCTTCCAACGGATTATTTTTTATTTGGTAGTATATTGCTTTTAATACTGTTAACGTCGCCATATTACTATGAACCACGCCCACTTCACCGCCCCTTTTTTAAATTCAGATACATACTTATACCACTAACAATGTTTGCTATACAAAATACTTTTTTTGTAATATGTATTTACCTAAAGTTTTATATACTTTTTATCTACAGGTAAGGTAGCCATAGATTTTTTTATTACCAAATCCCCCTTTTTCGCCCCATTTTACTTTAATTATAATTAATCTGCTTTCAATATGGTATATTTATATAAAAATGAATGTCTGTCTGTCTGTTTGTTTGTTTGTGCTTTAAAGGAGGCCAAACCCTTGGAACGATCTTCCTGAAAGTTTCACAGCATGTTACTGTGACTCTGGAAGAAATAATAGGCTATATGAAGTTTTGATTGGACAAAGGGGCGTGGCACCGTTCATATAACCCAAAAATTTAAATCGCCATATTTTGGGCATTTTTTGACCTACGTCGATGATATTTGGTACATATGGTATTGGCATAATAAGGAATACGTACCAGGAGAAAAGTGGGTGGGACCACGTCCCTTTTTAGGAAAATTAAAAATTGTAATATAGTCTTAACTACTGGACCGATCTTCATTAAATTTTCACAATAGGATATTCTTACGAAATAATAAATTCTTCATTGAAATTCTAAATTGAAACTCAACATCAAGGGCTTCCGAGACTGCTGTTCAGAGCGAAACACGCTTAGAAATTCAGCGATCTCGAACCTTAACATCAAGGGCTTCGGAGACATCAGTTCAGCATGAAACACGGTTACGAAGCGACCGTTCTCGAACCTTGACATCAAGGGCTTCCGAGACTTCTACTCAACGTCAAACACGCATGCGAAGTGACCGATCGCGATCCTCTTTATCAAGAGCTGCCGAGACACCAGAGCAACGTGAGGCACACCGTCAACAAGATCGTAGTCGAAGATCATAGCATTGTGGAAGCCCTGCATCATATAGCTGATTGCATTCCACTACACATCAGAAATTGATTGCAGTGAAGATAAGTTAGTCGCCATTGGACCAATGAATAAAGTTTGCCAATACTGCAATGCTAAGAAATATAAAAATGAAGCACCTGAAATGTGCTGCGCAAATGGTAAAATTGCTTTACCCGAACTGCTATCACCACCAGAACCACTACTATCGTTAGTTTCAGGTAAGAACAAATAAATAATTTGCCCCTAAGGCTTCAAAAAAGGAAGAAGAGGAAAAAATAAAATGATTATTATTCAAAATAATAATATTCCACTACATAGGAACAACAGCGGATTCCTAATATTTCTTAAGCAACATACGAAAATACAATTCGTGTTTTCAAATGACATCGTTTGGTGCGACTAAAGTGGTTCAAGACAACTTCATGTCAACATTTAGAGTTCAAGGCCAAATTTATCACCGAATGGGATCAATATTGCCAATTCCAGATGAAGATCCTAAGTGTTTACAAATTTATTTCATGGGACAAGCGGATTATAACGACCAAGTGCAATAGCGCGAGGGGGGTAGCGAGGCACACCGGGTTCAGCTAGTAATATTATAAATAAAAGATTTTTTTATTTTTACTTTGAAATCATAATAGTATATGGGCATTTCCGCCAAAACGTTTACTGCGAAAGCAAAATTAAATGTTATTAAAATAATTTTAAACCTCCATAATAATGAATTAAAGTTACAATTTATATTGTGAGAGTACTAAGAGCTGATCTCAATTTGAATTTAAAAAAAATAGCAGCAATGATTGATGAATGGAAAAAAAGGCGAAAAATGATGATAACAAATGAAAAATTGGAACGAAAGTTGGAATTTCATAAGTATAATTAATACTCATATAATACAAAGTTTAATTAAATTTTTTTCAGTTTTCGATTGTACAAGTTTTTCTTGTCCAATTAAATAAAAAAAACTATGAAATATTTGTACTACATTGAAGGGAAAAATCTGTCACGTGACGTATATCACATAACGTATCGTATTATGGTTTTTATAAAAATAATAAAAAAGATTTTTCAACGAAACAATTAGGAATATGAAGCAACATTATTCTAGAATATATTGAAAAAACTTTCATAATTAAACGCGTGCACACTTCTCAGAAGTGATGCAGACAAAAACAACTTCTATTTTTTGTCACGTTACGTATAATTTTTTGTGGCTTCTATCTAAGTCCCGAACTTTTGATAACTTTTAGCTTTTACACTTTGTATTGTGCGCATAATTGAAAAATCCAAATTAGAAAAATGCAAGTTCAATTTTTCTTTGTTTTTCTTCTCATTAAAGTCGTACGACTGTCACGTGTGTAGCCACGGAAATGCCCATATGCAAATTCTTTGCTTCTATCGAAATCACACCACTATAAAAAATGTACCATTTCCGTCTGTTCGTTGACACTATTGCAGCCATAATTTTTAAATTGGAAAAGTTTTCAATGTTTTAATGGTATGCACTGGATCGTGAATTTATTATTTCACATATTAAGGGTATTCATGCAAATTGGCAATACCTTTATAAATAGCTTAAAGCGTATAAGTTTATCAGCCTTCTTAATTTTAATAAAGAAGCCTTTGCACAAACCACATATATATATTTGTTCTTTGATTTAGGTGAGCAAACGAGGTAGCAAACTTATATTTATAATGGTAAAATCTCGGTATTTTCCTGGTGTTTTAAATAGATATTTTTAGACAGCGTTATATTCAGTAATATTTTAAGAATCCAAATAGCAAAAATTATCTTCGTTATGTTGTAAGAAACAAAAACACAAAAAAATTTCCAATTATAAACAAAAAATTGAATTTAAAAGATATACTTAAACAGCTCGTTTTTCAGAGGCTATAGCATTTGTCGACCTATGTTGATCGCTTTTTCGTTAGATTCCATGACCCTTAAGTTGTGGCACAGTATTATCTTCGGCTTGATAAAATAATACCACCACAGCCGCAGCAGTATTTTAATATATTCGAAGTTTTAAATGTTGTATTATTTTGATACTCAGAGTGTATATTAAAGCTTATGTGCAAAATTTTAAGTCATTAAATTAGTTTTTTGTGGAGCTTAAAGAGATTTTACCGTTTTGGTAAAGCTACTTTGTATAGGAGGTAGGCGTGGTTCTTATCCAATTTGGCTCATTTTCGAACTTGATCTCTATTTTTGAATAAAAAACTTATACTATATGTGACCTTCTCCGAGAAAAGGGACCTAGTGCGTCAAAAAACGGGTTTGGACTTAAGAGTGGATTCTGGTACCTAGATGAAAAGGGTGTAGAATAAGATGAAATGAGTTAGATTTCTGATAAAAATTTATTTACCCTATAAAAACGTACAAAACGAACTTGGGAAAATCGATAAAAATGCGTTATGAAACTTTAAATGCGTTTTTCTCAAAACTTCATTTTCACACACTAGGTCCCTTTAAATGTGGTGGGAATATTGAATGTTGTCACGATAATACTAAAATTACGGTTGTTATCGTGATAGCAGATGGACATACAGACTAACGGACCTTGCTAAATCGAATCAGGAGATGATGCTGATCAAGAATATATATACTTTTTTATACCTGCCACGCCTCCTTATCGGCGGTACAAACGGAATAGCAAAGTTAATTTACCCATTACGCAGTACACGTTTCTACTAGAAAATAACTAGTCGGCCGACCAAGTTAAAAAAAATGTGATTGAAAAAATGATTTTTTAGGATATTGAAACCTACTAAATACTATTTTCTGTTTTTATCTAATAGCAATTTTTTATATCAAAGAGCATTTATTGGGGTTGTATTTAGACTAGAGATGGGCGCATGCATTTTTGATTCACGGGCACATACGGGCTCGCACGAACACGAAACTTATTTTTGTTTGCACTTGACGATTGCCACAAACAGCTCAAAAAATCGTGCAACTGATATATGTACCAATGAAATGCACTTTTTGCACAGGGGGTTTGAACCTCCAGAATGCCCCTCATCTACGGCGTTGGTTGCAGGAAGCAGAATTAAAAAAAAAATGATTGTTCATGAGGCATAAGTGTCAAATCAGGTGGTTTGAGAAAGAACGCAAAAGATACAAACAAGCATGCTACAACTAAACCAGGTAGGCTCACGACTGAGAGCGTATACATTGGTTTGCATGGTACAATAAAGTCAGGTAGGCTCATGATAAAGTACAACCGCCGACACTGTCGAAACGAAACAGAATACATTAGTTTGCATGGTACAATTAAAAACAAGGTAGGCTCATGACTGGGAGTGCAACCGCCGATACTTTCAAAACGAAACAGAATACATTTGTGTGCATACTACAATAAAACCAGTAGCTCGTTTCTATAACTCTTCTCGAATGAATTTCTTGTATGCTTTTTTCGAACTGACGTCACGATGACGTTATTCTCGTATGCTCAGTTTATACAAGTGTGATGAGTCGAGAACCTGTCATCTATCAATCGAGTTCATTCTCACTTGGTCTTTGGCAAGTGAGTTTTAACACTGAGTTTAAGAAATTCGATTGGTCCTATGAATTCCATTTGGTTTTAGCAACTTTTAAAGCAATGAGTGAGGTAAATTAATTTCCTTTATTATTAAGATAAAAATGATTGAGTTTTTCAAGTTGCAGAAACACTAATACTCAACCGTTCAAGGATGACTTACTTCACTTTCATTCGAGTACCTCTCGAATGATTTGTATAAACGAGCTACAGGTAGGCTCACGACTGAGATTTTTAAACGAATTGCTATGAGAAGGCGAGCACAGTCAGTCGTGAGCCTACCTGGTTTTATTGTACCATGTAAGCAACGCTGGTAAGTTGTTTAAAAGAAATAGAAGCAAGAACATTCCTGCATTCTAGCAAAGAAAGTGGCAAACAGAAGAAGCGCACAATTTTTAACGTAAGAAAGAAAATAATAAAAACTGAAATAAAATACAATATTAAATGGGTAAAAGACTGCGAGAATTCCAGTGTGAGAACGATCCAAATATTTTTGCTACGTGTGGCTGTGGCTGAGAATATTGATGAACCATTGATGCCAAATATTTTGTGTCAATCGTGCAAATTAATGTTGTCTTAATGGAGCTCGGTTAAAACACGATACATGAAATTTGATGTTATGATGATATGGAGGAGACCGTTTCGTCACTTATGCGAATGCTTTTTTTTCTGGCCAAAGTGATTGGCGTTAGAAGAAACAAACGAGTAAAATAGGCCACTGCCATGACCGTTTCATTATCAGTTCCTCATTCTGATGATGTTCCATATCCTATTTGTCCCGATTCAACACGTGAAAACAATCCAAAATCTCTCGATTCAGTGAAGTCGGGAGGAACCACTGGAGGAAGTGTACTTACAACTGAAAGCAAAACTTATGTTTTATCGCAAGCGCAACTGAATGATTGGATAAGAGGTTTGGAACTGTCAAAGAAAAAATAAGAATTGCATGCTTCTTGTATGCAACAATTCAACTTTTTGGGACCCGATGTTAAGGTGCGATAATACAGACATCTTAAAATACCATTGGCGCTTGTTTATCTATAGAAGCAAACTGAGTTTGAAGGCTGAGTTTGAAAACCGCTAAAAAAATTTATGTCAAAATTGGTACCTGTGAAGGAATAGAAGAGAACATTTTTTGCATTTCAAATCAAAAATTAGGTGTAATAAATGTTTGAAAGTGTTTGTAAAAAATAATTTGTTAATTAAAATCAACCCAATCCTTTCTATTTGCTAAGACATTGTATATGGTCTTCTTGCTTGTCAGGCTGAGAAAAAATTTTGGCAGTACGTATCCATGGCAACATTCCATGCCAATGTAAACCAGATCTTAAAAATAAAATTTTTTAGTTTGGCAGTATTTTAGTAGTTTAATATAAAATAAACACAATAAACACAAAAGTAGCTGAAGCAAAAATTTGGCCACCGAAGTCCTTATAATCTAAAACTTTGAACTAGAATAACGCCGTTAGCGATAAAGTGTTCCATTTGACCAAATTCATGTTGTTATACTTAATTAAGAGCGTTTCTACATCATCATTGCTGCATACAAACTTTAGCAATATTTTTAAAATATTAGGTTTTTTAGCATTTAAAACTTTCCTAACGGAAAATGCATCCGTTTTCCCCACACCAACATAATTTCTAGGTAGCATTAAAAAAATACATAACACGTTTCAAAATTTTCAATTTTTGGTACGTATTTTCCAAAATCGCTTGCTATTCCAAAGTGCATTCTTAATTCAAACCACTGCTGTAAAAACCTTTGTTATTTTTTAAGGTTCCAAAAAATTAGAGTTTTCATTTTTAAGATAGCAGATAAAAACATCACATCGATTCCCGGCGGTGGCATCACAAAGATTTCTGATGAAGCCTTTAGCAGGGCCGAAATTGCAATAAAATCAGCTAGTGATGTTTTCCTTTTCATATTGAAGATGTTGTTATTGTTGTTTCTTTGGAAAAAAATCGATAGAGCAATTAATTGCTCATACATTAAAAAATGTATTTAAATCATAGAAAACCAACATACTAAATAGCAGGTCATATAGAAAACTTTCAATTGTAATTTTTGTTACAGTCATGAATATTGACGGTTGATAAGGAAATTTGCATCAACAATTTCCAAAATGTTCTTAACCTTTATCTTAAAAATGAAAACTGCTTTTCTGATTCCCCGGCAGGAAAGTTTCATTATTGGACTAAATATTTTTTCATTTGCTTTACTTTTTAGAGTAAACTTCAGTTTGGAAAACGAGGGCTTGAACGTTACTACAAGCATAGATATTTACAGAGTCATCGTTAATTGGTTTGTATAGTTGCTCATATGCAGATAACGTTTGCAACAGTTATAGGTCTCCTGTACCAAGAAATCCAAATCGCTACGAAGGTACTTCTTGCATGCATGATTGATTGCAAGTAGGATTGAGGGAAAAAAACACTTAACCAAAACAAGGAAGGGAATTTCTTTTTTTATTTCGGTGAACACACTTTTGTTGCAACCCACCATAACATTGACACTTTCCGTTTCAAAAGGTACAAACAAATTTTTTAATATTTAACTTTAACTTGCTTAGCTCGTTTTTTATGCGTTGCGCGATTGAACGATCGCATCTGATCCTTGCAACTCAGCGAGGGAAAGGAATGTCGGAACATTTTTCTTAAGACAAACCTTATGACATAGCACAAGTATTCGTAAAACTGATTCTAACATATAGAATCATTTTTATATCGTATTGCGACAAAGTAGGTACTATTTAAGGGTAAAAGGATCCCACACTACTTAAATTAAGACTAATTTTTATTTATTTTTTCTGCTTGCAAAGCCGCTGTCAAAATTAAAAATACCGCCAAAAAACCACTTAGCGGTTTTTTTAAATTTTTGCCGCTAGATGAGTGCGTAAAACCTCTAGATCTAGTGGGAAAACCGCTAAATTGGCAACACTGGTATTATTGCATAAAGGCAATAAACAACCATCGATTCCGATCACACATGCAGTAAATAGAAAGGAAACGTACGAAACAATGGCAAAGTTATTTGCATGTGTTAAATATGAAGAACACTACTGGAACATATGTTTTGATCTCAAAGTCGTTGGCAAATGGGACAGTTGAGCACGTAAACACCACTACTACAAAAAAGATTGTCCAGAAAGAATTTAATCTATAGTTGCAGAGAGCAATGTCAAAAACGTTCTACTCGTCAAAAAGGAAAACATAATTCTCCTACGGCTGCAAATTAAACTTGGACTTATGAAAAATTTTGAAAGGGCGTCAAACAAAAAAGGCGAACCATTCACATCTTTGAAAACCATTTTTCCTAAACTTTTTGATGCCAAGATAAAAAAGGTGTCTTCGTTGGACCTCAAATAAAGAAGGTGTTGAACGATCTTAAATTCGCCGAATTATTGTTAAGGCAAAAACGTGGGATTATTTTGAAATAATTGTTTCTAGCTTCCTCGGGAACAATAAAAGGGAATCTTTTGAGAAAATAATCAACGATTTGCTCAGGAACTCTAAAAAATGGAAGGAAATATGTCTTTGAAATTTCACTTTCTGCACTCCCATTTGAATTTTTTTCCGAAGAATCTCGGCGACGAGAGTAACGAACATGGGGAATGATTTCACTAGCAGAGGAAGTCCATTAAGAATCGGTACCAGGGATCTTGGAATGATGGGTGACTACTGTTGGTTCCTCATCAGAGAAACCGATCCCAAATTGAATAAACGACAAAACAAGAATCGTAATTATTTTGAATACAGTGTACCCAATGTAAATCATTAAAAAAACAACAAAAACGAAAATAAAAAAATATATACAATGTCAGCAATGTAAAAAACAATGTAAAAGATGAAAACAAAAATTAAAAATAAAAAATATTTAGGCTTTTCACAGTTTAGGCGTACATTTAACAAATCGTATTTATAGCACTTGTTATTGTTGAAACTGTGAGCATCCCCTCTCACTATTTTCAATAATTATGCAACCCTATGATGCAAGTAATTATGCATGTAATATTGTGAAAACACAAAAAATTTTATAAAATTAATTTATTACGTCGAAGAAAAATGTTAAATCAATGTGATGTGGGCAAATAATATATGTGATATATTATTGGTTTGATTATTGTTGTTGGTTCTGGAGATATATGCTATTAATTTATTTTTTTGTAAAAAGCTACTGTGGGCAATATCTCGAAAACGAAGTAACATTTATAAAAAATGGCATTTTCGGAATCACCTATCGACTTTACATTAAAAATGGATAGTGGCAATCACTGTACAAACAACTGTTCGTTATTTAAAAGCCAGTGCAATCCATTAGAGCCACAAACCTTTTTTTTTACTATTAAGGTTTTAGAATTTTTGTAGACTGTATTTTATAAGGGCACTTATTATGTTTTTAATTGAATGCATTTGTTCATTAATTTTAATATATATCAGTATAATTGGTGACTTTTTGTGTGTTAGAATTAAATGCACTAGATATGTGACTATTGAGACTCTTGAAAGCGTTAATTTTCTGCTATTTGCTCTGCAACATCTGGTCAGAATGTATTGCATGGAATATTGTTCCTTTGTAAAATTAGCCTAATTTTTGTTTAGCGGCCTCAGTACAGGTTTCCCGAAATCAGTCTCCCCGTCTCTCATTAATAAGGCTAACAAGATTTTGATCCTTCCAAAGCCAACAATGATTAAAGCTGACAAACACAATGCTACTGTAACTCTGCAGGCAACGCACACAGTAGCAATTCAGCACAAATTTGTGCGCTTTGCAAATTGCTGTTTAATTAACGTGGCACATTCCCGATGCGCTCTTCGTTATGTACACGCCCTCGCCATTTTGCATAGTTTTATTTTTACACACGTTTTTGTTGTTGATTATAATTATTCTTCATTTGACTCACCTTTTGTGCATAACGTCTGGTAGCGATTGAGCTCATCTACGTTGCATGCGCATTCCATGGGACACTTTTTGGTTCCGGTTAAAACGGGCATCGCCCAGAGACACAGTACGAACCACTTAAGCAGCATCTAAGGAAACAAGTAGAAACATGTAAAATTATTACGTGTAAACTGAATGCAGTTGAAGTGTTTTTGAATTTGTTTTTATGTAAAGTTGGATATTTTTATAAACTTATTGGAGTAGTAATGTACTTTGCATAGGATATTGTTTACAAGCATTTTTCACTTTCAAAATATTACAGTGAAGGAAATTAAAATAAACTGATAAAGAAGATACGTATTAAATATTGTTCCTTCTACACTGTGCAACACATTTTTCTAACGGAAAAGCGGATAACACAGGCTGATAGTACTAGTGTATAGTAAGAAAACCCTAAAAGGAATTTGCAAAGTTAGCTCGCTTTTAAGAGATATAGGCTTTAAAAGTTTGACTCTTGCAGAGTATTTTTTAAAAATAAAGTGCGCATTAAGGTATATCGAATTACAATTTTTTCGAATTTCACATTCTAAGAGGTCTCAAAAGTTGCATGGTGGTCAAGAGCTACAAAAAAAAAAAATAAAGAGAAAAAAAATTATGTCTTCCTCTTACACAAGGACAAAGTTTTTTTGAGAAAAATAGTAGAAAATAACGATCTATAAATGCTTTGACTTTTGTAAGAAAAACTACATATGTCTTAAAGCACACTTAAACACAGACTTTTACTAAGAATATCATTGTCCTGTGTGAAAGATACTCGAATCCAAAGGTTCAATCGAAATAGCACAGAACTTTTGATTGTTATCTGATTGTATAAATGTTGGTGTTATTGATTGAAGTGTTAACGTTTTCCTTAAATTTTTTAGCGAGTTAAATTTAGCGAATTAAATATTTGCATATTTTTCGCAAATGCATTTTCTTGTTTTCGAGAAATGTATGTAATAAATGAGAGCGCTGCGCGACAGGTTCCCGATTTAGAGTGAGGAAAGCCGTTCCTCAGTTGCCGTAAGTCAGTTGTCGGTTGCAGGTAGTCAAAGATTTAACTCTTGTGTTTTTTTTCGTTTCAGTTGTCAGTTGTCGCCAGTTGATTCCGTCGTGGTTGTCGCAAAGCCGGTTACAATAAATTCACAAGTGTTAATTTTTGAATCATAATTTACCTGTTAATTACCTATTTTTATTTACTATAACTTCTTAAACTCTAATCTTGCATTTCAATAAACATTATCATTGAACTATTCTACATTTGGGGGCTCAACCGCTGAGCAAGCATGAGTTGTTAAAGAGAAGTTGTGCAATTTAAAAGTTGGACTAAACGGTATAATCGGATGACGAGAAAAAGCATTAAACGTTGTATAAGCGAAAGAACACACTATACGCGATCGAAAGCTTCAGCAAGAGTAGAAAGTTTAAAAAAACTACAGCAAGCGGAGACGAGTGATCTTGGGAAAAATACAAAGTTCGACAAAGTAGATAAAACGCAGATCAATAAAAATATTCAATCGGTAAAAAAAAATGAGTAAAGAAGAGCAAAAGGACGGTGAATTGAGTGACTTAATTAAGCTCTTAACATTAAAGTTCAGCAATGAGCAAAGAATTACAACAAATGCTGAAAATGTGGATAACATGATTGCGAATTTTGATGGACATGCGTTGGTGCGTGTTGAAGACTGGTTTGAAAATTTTGAGCAGTGCGCTGAAGCTTACGCTTGGACTGAAACCCAGAAGTATGTATTTGCAAGGAAAAAGATGACGAACACAGCGAAATTGTTTTTAGAATCTATTTCAGTTTTTAACTATGCCGAAATAAAATCGCAAGTTATACATGAATTTCACCGCGAGTTTAGCAGCGCTGAAATACACAAACAATTGCGAGACCGGCACAAAAAAGAAAACGAAAGTGCCCACGAATATATTTTACAAATGAGGCGTATTGGCTCTCTCGGTAAAATAGACGACAAGTCTATAATACAGTATGTGGTCGATGGAGTAAAAGGAAAAGTTGAAAACAAAATTGGTTTGTACAGTGCTCGTAACTTTGCGGAGTTGAAAGAACAGTTCGAGATTTATGAAAAAATTAATAAGGAACGTAAACAAAATTTTAGTCTACCCTTGCAAAACAAAATAGTTAAACGGGAGCACTGTTATAATTGTGGGTCAACAGACCATAAAAGAAGCGAATGTAAACAGGAGACAAAGTGCTTCAAATGTAACCAGAACGGTCACGTAGCGAGGAATTGTGTTAATAGCAGCGAAAAAAATGTTAAGACTGTAAATGTAGTAAACGTGTACGAGAAAATGCTCAAAGATGCATATATTAACAACAATATGATCCGCTGTCTTGTCGATTTCTTTAGTCCAGCAGAGCTTAGCGTTACAACTCAACGTTACGTTGGCAAACTATACAATTGAAGTTATTGGTTTAGGTGGAATGCGGACTAAACCAGTTGGGCATTTTGAAGCTGCAGTGAAAATAGATGGCATAGAAACTTCTCATAACTTTATAGTAGTTCCGGACAACGTAGTAAAGTATCAGGTGGTTCTTGGTTACGACATAATAAGTAAATTCAGATTTACATCCGATGAGCGTGGTTATCAGTTTACTAGTTTACTATCAGAAACAGCTCTGTCACACTAAGTGTTGAGCATCGAAGTCGATCCGGAAGAATATGAAGCTCCATCAGAGTATAAAACTATAATAAGTGAGCTAGTGAAATCCTTTCAGCCTAAGCCTGACGTGGTCAGCCCGATAAGTATGAGGATTGTGACTACGAGTGAAACTCCTATAAGACAAACACCATCCAGGTTAACTCATGGTCAGCAAAAGTTGGTTTGGGATCAAGTTGAAGAGTGGCTACAGGAGGGCATAGTTAGGCCATCTACGTCGGATTATTGCAGCAGAGTTGTTGTTGTTGGCAAAAAGGACGGGAGCGCCAGAGTCTGCGTAGATTATAGAGAATTAAACAAAATTGTTCAAAAAGATAGATTTCCTGTTCCATTAATGGAAGAGGTTGTGGAGGAATTGGAAAGTGCCAAATATTTTTCGGTAATTGATTTGAAGAATGCGTTTTTTCACGTACCAATTGAAGAGGACTCTAAGAAATACACGGCATTCATTATTCGAGAAGGGATTTACGAATTTAATAGAGCGCCCTTTGGATTTTGTAATTCGCCAGCAGTATTTTTGCGTTTCGTTAACTTTGTGTTCCGAAATCTAGTAAATAAATCAATTATGCGGATGTACATGGACGACATTATTGTTTACTCAGAAAACAGGGAAGAAGGATTAGAGAAACTTCAAAAAGTTTTACAAGTTGCAGCAGAGTTCGGATTGAAAATTAAATGGAACAAATGCAAATTCCTCCAAACGCAAGTAACTTTTCTCGGATTAAGAATTGGTAACGGTTGCATATCACCGGACGATGAGAAATGCAATGCAATAAAACGATTTCCTCAGCCTAAAAATATAAAGTCGCTGCAATCATTTTTAGGACTCACCGGTTATTTTAGAGAGTTCGTCCCAAATTACGCAAAAATCACGAAATCGTTAACTGATATGCTAAAAAAAGGCACCAAGTTCGCTATTGGATGGAAGGAACAATCAGCTATTGATCAAATAAAAAACTTGTTAGTAAAGCAGCCCATTTTAAAAGTTTACTCACCTTCAGCTGAAACCGAACTGCACTGCGATGCGTCGAAGGAGGGGTTTGGAGCAATTTTGCTTCAAAAATTTGAAGCCAGTTGGCACCCAGTGTACTATTGGAGTAAAAAGTGTTCGGAAGAAGAAAGTAAAATGCACAGCTACTACCTGGAAATCAAAGCAGCATATCTAGCAATAAAAAAATTAAGGCATTACCTTCTTGACTTAGAATTCAAGATTTTAACAGACTGTCAAGCCTTTAAAAGCACTGTCGGCAAAACTGATATCTCACCTCATGTTACTCGTTGGATATTATACTTGCAAGATTTCAAGTGTTCTATTGAACATCACAGAGAAAGTAGTATGCGTCATGTTGATGCGCTTAGCAGATACCCTCAAATTGTTATGATAATCGAAAGCGAAATAACAACAAGGCTAAGAGAAGCGCAGAATAAAGACGGTTATGTTAAAGCGATTAAACAAGTTTTAGCAAAAGATTCATATGAAAATTACGTGATAACCAACAACATATTATTTAAGCAAGTCGATGGTTTGAACTTATTTGTTGTACCGAAAATGATGGAAAACGAAATAATTAGAGTGGTACATGAGAAGGGCCATCTAGCAGTGGAAAAGACAATGCACGCGGTACAGCAGCAATATTACGTGCCCCATTTACGCGCTAAAGTTGAAAATATAATTCGAAACTGCATAAAATGTATTCTATTCAATAAAAAACTCGGAAAAAAGGAAGGATACTTAAAGGTTATTGGAAAAGGAGATAAGCCGCTAGATACATTGCACATAGACCATTTAGGTCCGATGGACGCTACGTCGAAAATGTATAAGTATATTTTTACAATTGTTGATGGATTCACCAAGTTTGTTTGGATTTATGCAACAAAAACGACATCGGCTAACGAAGCAATCAGAAAGCTAACAGACTGGACCGCAGTTTTTGGTGCTCCTCAAAGAATAATAAGTGATCGAGGCTCAGCATTTACTTCGTCGTCGTTCAAAGAGTGGTGCCATTCGGAGTCTATTTCTCATGTGTTAACTACAACCGGTGTTGCTCGAGGGAATGGGCAAGCCGAACGAATAAATAGGCTTATCATCAACATTATTGGAAAGCTATCTGCAGATAAGCCGGGGATGTGGTTTAAGCATGTGAACAGAGTCCAACGTGTTATTAACAATACTCAGAACCGGTCAACGCGTTTCACACCTTTTGAACTTATGTTCGGCGTTAAAATGAAGACCGATATGGATGTTTACATAAATGAGATGATAAACTATGAAATAGCGAATGCATTTAGAGAGGAAAGAGATGAAATTCGGGGTACTGCAGCTGCACAAATCGAAAGTGCACAAAAAGAGTACAAAAAGAATTTTGACAAGCATCGAAAAGCTGAAAGAGTTTACGACGTCGGTGAATTGGTTGCCATCAAACGCACGCAGTTTGTTGCAGGAAAAAAACTACTTAACGAATATATGGGTCCATACGAGGTTGTAAGACAAAAAAGAAACGGTCGTTATGACGTTAAAAAAGCTGCCGAGTTTGAAGGTCCGAACAATACATCTACCAGCTGTGATTTTATGAAACCTTGGAGGGAATCTGATGGCGTTGATCTATCCGAGTCGGATGATGATGTCGAATGGCCGAATGTAATAAATGAGAGCGCTGCGCGACAGGTTCCCGATTTAGAGTGAGGAAAGCCGTTCCTCAGTTGCCGTAAGTCAGTTGTCGGTTGCAGGTAGTCAAAGATTTAACTCTTGTGTTTTTTTTTCGTTTCAGTTGTCAGTTGTCGCCAGTTGATTCCGTCGTGGTTGTCGCAAAGCCGGTTACAATAAATTCACAAGTGTTAATTTTTGAATCATAATTTACCTGTTAATTACCTATTTTTATTTACTATAACTTCTTAAACTCTAATCTTGCATTTCAATAAACATTATCATTGAACTATTCTACATGTATTTTGAATGCAATTTTATAAGTTTTTCAAAAAAAGTTAAGATAAGGTTTTATATGTTTTTGGCATCAGAAGTGGTACCGAAGATAATTTTGTGAATTTGGAATCTTAAAATATTTCTGAACGAAACACTGTCTAAAAGTATTTTTTTAAAACACCAGGTTAAAACCACGATTCCTTTAGTTTAGCATGAAATTTATTATTTCGTCAAAACACCTTACCTCATCATTTACCAAAATGTTAAACTAAAATTTTGAATTTCTGAGCCTGCCATTCGATGAGTCTCAATTGATTTAACAATTGCTTTTAAGATGTGTTTTTAAAAAAAATAATAACCTTAAAGGAGATATCTGAAGAATTCAAAAAGCGAAAATTATTTTACCACTTCTGATGCCTGAGATATAAAGCCTTATATTAATTTTTTCAAAAAATGAAAAACTGCGTTCAACTATGCTTTTCTCAAAAAACAGTTAATGCATAGGCAAGAAATGTGCAAATTTTAAATACACCAAATATAAGGAAAACGTAAACACAAAAGTTCTGTGCTATTTCGAGTGTACCTTAAGATTCAAATATCCTTCACACAGGACACTGTGAGTAAAAATCAAGAGTGGGATCTTGTTTGTGGAGATATTGTTAGTTAAAGTCTGTATTTACTTTTGCTTTAAGACATATGTAGTTTTTCTTACAAAAATCAAGTCTCCTTTTTTTGGGAGACCACCATATGGAACTTTGGAGACCTCTCAGAATGAGAAATTAAAAAAAGAATTTTTAATTCGATACGCCCTTATGAGCACTTCATTTTTAAAAAATACTCTGCAAGAGGCAAACTTTCAATGCCTATATCTTTTGAAAGCGAGCTAACTTTGCAAAACCCTTTTAGGATTTTGTTGGTCTAGATCAGTACCATCAATCTGTGTTGGTCGCTTTTTCGTTAGATTCCATGACCCTTGAATTGTCGCATAGTGCTATTTACTGAGAGATTGTCTTGTACAAGACAATTCTTGTATTGATTCAAGAATATGTTATAGAAAATCATTCCGTAAAAATTGCGTTTTTTCTCATAAGCAAAATTTTGTTGTTTTAAGAAAATAATCTACTTGGGTCAAGTAAGATTCCCACTTTAAGAAAATAATTGAGTTGATTTAAAAAAATTGCTGAAACTAAGCATTCTTTCTTATGTTCATTCCCATTATATTTTCTCAATGCTAGCAAAATAATAGTCTCATTGATGTATCTTGTTTGCTCCGTGTAAACATTTTTGGATAGGAACAGTTTTTAACACAGTCTTCTAAAATAGAGTTTATGCCAATAAAACTCTTTTCCAGATAAATTGAATAAGAGAGAGAGATCTTTGTTAAGGGACTTTAAAGTAAATAAATTTTCATTTTAAAGTCTAAAAAATATAGTAGCTATGAAATTCTTAAAAATGCGATTTAATAGGTTGATATAAAAAATAATTAGACCAAAAGATGAAGGAGTTGCGATGAAACTGGATTCAGATGATACAATTTTTGGTTTGCCGACGCACTAGCACACGTGCACCCTTCTGTGTCTACACACTCCCTTCAGGAAAAATCGGAAGGCTTCCATCTAAATCTGATAAAGAAACATTCCCCACCGTATCTTTTGGAAGCTTAAGGGTAGTTTTGTATTTATGTTGTTTCCAAACCGCTTCTTTAAGAATGCATGTGGAATTTTTACTTATTGTCAAGCAATGATAATACAAACTATTAATATCATTATATATTAGCCGCTTATTGTAGAATTCGATAGTCTAGTAGTAGCGCGCTTGACTGTCGCCTAGGGATTCCGGGTTCCTGGCCGGGCATTTTGATAAGAAGGAAAAGGAATATTTCTACTTTAATTTTTAAAAACAGGGGAGAGGACTGCTTCCAATTCACTTTTTAAGACAGCGGAGAGGAATGTTTCCCTCTAATGGCATGCTATGTAAAAAAAGCAATGGATTCTGCAACAAAGGGGAATGCTTCCTACATTCCATGGAATGTTTCCTGGTAACATCCGGGAATGCTCACATTTCCTGGAGGACTGTGTTAGCACAATTGTGTCACAATCAAAGAATCTCACTGCGGCAACACAGGCATGATATATACGCATAGTGTGGCACATACTATTACATTTGTATTCGTAATCGTCGCCATCTTGGAATGTGCAAGAGTAAAAAAATACGAAAGTAATTTAAAGTTTCCCTACATTCAATAACTGGAGCTATTTTGCGAGCTCAAAAACCTTCAAATGAGTTGCAATTAGACAAAAACACATAAGTTCTGTGCAAAAATGTGCGAAACATTGAAAAGTTGCAAAGTAATGAGGTACAATAGCTATAACAAATGGGTGTCAGCAAAGTTGCTTAGCACAGCAATGTGCTCCATATCTTTGCACAATACATAAAAAGACTTTAACTCGGAATATGCACTTTTTATGCAAAAGTGCGTGTGTGATATTGTGCCATTATGTGTGGCACAATGGAAAAATCCTTTATCTGCTCAAAGTTACCTTAACAACATATTCTTTGAAAATGTCAACTATCTCTTTTCATCGGTGAGCTCCCATTTTAATATGCTTTTATTGAACTTGTTTTTGCTGGCAGGTGCGCCTGTGCTTTAATGCGTCTGTTATGCTTTTTACAGAGGTTTTTATTGTAAAAATGATTATGTGTCGGTGAATATACACGTTGCTCTTATAAAAGCGAGAACGAAACAATGATAATTATTGTCTGCATTTTTCATCTACAGCAATATGGGGATTGGTCAATGAGGGAGGAAGCAGTGACATATGTAAAACATAAAATGAGTAATGTTTGGTCGAGTCAAACCTGCGCGATTTGCACTACTTTTGCATTACCTTTAAACTATTAAAAATTTATTTTAGTGTTAAAATTATTGTATTGGTTAACGGCTAACCATAATACATTTAATATTATATTTAGTATTATTTACATTGCACTACACTAATTTCTTATAAAAGTAGTGCATTCATATTTTTTCTTCGCTAAATTTTATTTCAAGTAGTGCACTAATTTAACATTATCACTAAAATGTTTTATAAGTAATGCATTATTATTCCATTATCACTAAAACATATTTTAAATGATGCACTATTATTGCATTATCACTAAAAGCAATTATAAATTAATGCACTATTTATCATTAATTCATTTAAGCAAATTTGGCAGACAACTATATATCACTCGGATGTGTTCAGAGATTTCCTTTAATTCGGGAAGTTTTTTTTTTAAATATAATACATCTTTGACTTCTTCTGCACCAGTTGAGCGCTTGTTTTCTTTTGCTGGGCATGGTAAATACGCCTCGCAGGCTTTGACAACTTAGTAATAACTAGAGGAAACAATTTAGATTTGGAGTTTTCTCTTAAATTTTTTAATTGATAATTATGAATTTATATGTTTGTTTTATTGAATCGTATTGTATTGAATTTGTTTTGTTGAATTTTCTGTGTTCAATAAAAAATCTTTTGCATTACTTCATATTTCTTTTAGTGTTAATGCAATAATAGTGCATTATTCATAATGTATTCTAGTGATAATGGAATAATAGTGCATTACTCATAATATGTTTTAGTGTTAATGTGAAATTTGTGCATTAAAAATGTTAATGTATTAATTAGTGAATAAAAAAAATATTAATGCATTACTTTAATAAGAAATTAGTGTAATGCAATAAATAGTGCACTAAAAGTATTATATCTAATGATATTTAAATAAATTTGCATTTGCATTGATTTTGTTTAGTTAAGGAAAAAAGGTCAATGCATTACCTCATTTAATGCAGTCCTCCCAGGTCTGGGTGAGGTGTGCAATCATAAAGATTATTTACAAATTTTCATATTTTGAAGTCACAATTTTTTCATATAATTTAAAGTTTTACTATATGAATGCTTTTATGTCACTAAATATGAACTAATATTATGAAATGGTTTTTAGAAAGTGGTCCGTAAAGTATTCAATATACTAGGTTTCTAGGATATACTACGATAGGTTTCATTCGGGACTTCAGTGCACAACAAAATCAATACAAGAACTTCAAAATGCATCTGAAGAAATCCTGCCATCGAGTTTGTTAACAAGTTCTGAAAATGAGCTGCAGAATATAATACAAAGATTGGCAACAGTCTATGATGGTGTCAATAAAAAAGAGCTAACGATTGAAATACCAAAGCGAGGGAAACACCTTAAAGCATCAGACACTGCTTTCGAAATACATATAAACTGGACCTACATAGATTTTTAAAAATAAATTAATGAATGGGGATTCAAAGAGCCGTTACCTAGTCTCTCACTTGGTTTAAAACTATTTTTAACGATTTGTTGAATTATTCAAAAGTATCTTTTCTAAACTAAAATGAATAAAATATTACACTGTTCAACAATTTATCGCTTTTTAAAAACCCCGACCACTTTCTCAATGGTTTCTTACACTTAGTGTACGCAGATCACGAATATGTAAATATTTTTTTACACCTCCAGTAAGGTCTCCACAGGACTTTGAAATTTTAGGGAGCTCATTTCTTAAAAAAATTGTTTAATGCAGAAAAGCTTATTCTATTATAACAAATTATTTGGTCTTAAATTAAAGAGGAGAAAATAAGGATACTATAAAAAATACTAATTAATTAAATCAATAAAAATCCATATTAGAATATAATTTAGTAATCACGTTCGTATGGTTTACTGTGCTAAAAATTGACGTGATCGCAGAATATGTACGCCCATATTTGCAGAAATCATTGAAATGGACTACTGGGCTGATTGACCTGAAAGTTTGGCCGTAGATATTATTTGAGTACGGTATGGTTAGATAAAAAGTTGCCATATCCTTTTTAACGCCCACAACATTATAGCCCAAAAAGGAAAAGCAACTGTTTACAAACTTCGCGAAGAAATGATCTTTTTCCTCGTAAATATTTACGTGTGAGTGAGATTGATTTTTTTTATTAGCATATATCGTGTTAACTGCTTCGTCGATACTAAATTTGGCATTATAATTATATAAATAATAAATTAAAAAAGTGTAAAAAAATAATACTAAAATTTTGTAACTAAGTTAATATATTTACTCTCGACAAATTTTTTTTTTTTTAAAAGATCAAAGAACCCAGTCAATATACAAAAAGGTTTGATCTTTGACCTGAAAGGAAAGGGATAAATTATTTGGAGGAATTGATTGGAACCATTCGTGAATTATTGATAAGGCAAAACAAACGTAAAAGGCAATATGAATTGCTTATAACCGAGGCTAGTGTTATGTCTTAACCTCGGCAAGCATTTCCAGCCTTTAGTTGTTCCTGTCCTTTTAATTCCACATTTCTTACAACTTAGTTGAGCATTTTTAGTTTTCCATAATTCTTAAATGTAGGAAAGAACAAAGTGAAGAACGCACTACAGAATCCGACAAATGAACTTGGCATGTGGCAGTTATGGGTCCAAGTGGAGGTCAATACATATATTAATGTTGACACGCCCATTTTTACCAAATAAGTAAAAATTTGTTATAAGCAATTAAAATAATCTATTGATAAAATAAACAACGTATTAACAAAATAGTTAAAATTGAAAATTGACATTTTTTAAAAAATTGTTAGACAAAAAGATTTAATTTTAACTTTTCTTAGGGAAAACAAGAGTGTTAGGTATACTGCAAAAATACTGAACATAAAGCCAAATAACATTGAATGGAAAATAATTTCGAATTAAAATACATTCATGTAAGTCAGAAATTCTAACGATAAATAATGTTTAAGACACTTTAAAAAATGTTAAAAAGCAAACCAATTATTAAGGATTTTCAAATAAAAAAGACATATTTCACATCATTTTCAATTACATTTTTTACTTAGGATTTTTTTTAAGATACTTTTTTTTCCCCTTTAATTTGATATCAAATTCGTTTTTATAGGTATATATTAGATTTTCTACATTAAACAATTTTTTAAAGAAATGAACTCCTTAAAACGTCAAAGTTTTGTGGAGACCAAACTAGACGTGTACTGAAAAAAATATTTACATATTCGTGATTTGCGTACCCAAAAAAAAAAATAAGAAACCATTTAGAAAGTGGGCGATTTTTTTTCGTGTTGAACAGTGTTATTTACGTCTACAATGGGGCAGTTAAGACTTACAAACCTCTCAATGTTATTTAAGTTGAAGAGGTTAATTGATTTGAGTGAGGAACATAGATTTTAATTAAGGTATCGAAAAGTTTTCATCTCTAATCAAGAAAGAAGAAATTTTAAGTCTTGATAATATCTTAAGGTTTGATTTTATGAAGGTTTGTTAATAAAAAATAAAAAGTAAATAATTTTAAAATAATTATTTTATTTTAAAATAATATATAATTATAAGTAAATAAATTTAAAAAGTAAATAATAAAAAAATAAAAAAATTAATTTATGTTTTTAATATATTTTGTAAGTTGTTAATTTTAATTCAGAAACTTAAAATTTTGATATGCTTGTTTTTTTTTAATGTTGAACTAATAAAAAATATAAAACTGCAAATTTTTATTTTTTTTTCTTACTTCTAGTACTTTTTGAAATGCGCTAAGTACCAAACCGAAATTTGTAATTATCATCCCTGATGTGGCAGAGTTTGTTGTACTTTTTTAGCATTTTGTATAAGAGCACAATAATCAGCTCACTGTAAAGCACTGTCTTGTATCAGAGCACTGTAAAATCTCAAACTGTTTATTAAAAAATTTAAATTTTGCGTTCGTTCATTCCTCATGTTAGTCTATCGTCCCACAAAGTTTGGAACAAATCAGAGACATGTCCCGCCGGTCGAGGCCCATCTGACATGGAACTCCCCATATACTAGAGCTTTCAATTTCCCGGGATCCCAGTCCCTAAATTCCGAGATCGAAATAACCCTGTTCTTTTTTTATCTCTATATACACTTTGAAAGTCTATTTTTTTAGTTTTTTTGGTTGTGATCTTAAAAGACTCTGCTCACTAGGCTGTTAAAATTTTATGGAATTTTGAAAGTAGCAATAGTTTTATTACTTTACTATATATAATTTGTTTACTATAAAAAGAATATTTAACTCACTTCATACTTTTTACCAACAGCTAACTAATTTATTGCAATAAGAATTTTTGTTATCTTTTTAAAATATAAATAATTGTTGTTTTTTTTTAATTTATTTACGTTAATATTTTTATGTTTATAATAAATATGAAATATTATTTCACATTTTCAAATCTTTTTTATTTTCATTCTGAAATAAATGTTTAACTTTTCTAGGATATACAAAATCATAAAATTTGACTTATTATATAATTAAAATATTTAAAAATTTAGCAAATATCTTTAAACTAGGACTGTGCAAATTATGATTTTTATTATAAAAGTTATGGTTTAATTGATATTTTCTAATTTATTTCTTTTTTTTTCGAGCTGTTTTAATCAGGTGATTTATATTTTTTTTCAATCATAAAATTTACAAGTGTTTCCCCTAAAAATACAAAACGGGATTTCAGGATTCGACTTTAACTTTCCATTATTCTTGATTTTTTTTCCTTATATTCTTCTTTGTACATTACAACTATTTTGTAACCCTTGTATGCATTTGTATTTATGGTTTCTTTTTGGTGTTGTCTTATAAACTTTTGAGTGCTTTTGAATATTTTAAGTATGAATAACGATTGCGTTTGGCTATCTAATCCCGAAATCCCGGGATGTGCCAAAACCCTTCGGTATTGAAAGCCCTACCATATACTACTTTACAACTTTTTTTTTTCCATATACTTTTTTCTTAGAACTGTTGTTGCGTTTTGCTTTTTGCTTGCATCTATTAGATCAAGAGATCGATAGTTCTACACGCTACCCACTACTCCAAAAATTTTTGTTATTAGGGACAACTATTGATATGATTTGAACCCCTTCTACATTGGTCAAGACTTGAATTCAATTTTTTGAGTTTGTAGGAAAATCGTGGTGAGTTTACGTGAGTTTTGATGACGATGAGGAAATAGTACACTTGCTCTGTACTGGCAATTTTATGTACTAAAAAGAAAAGTCTTGAACAATGTAGAAGGAGTCTTGCAATGTATATTGACGACATAACATCTATAACATACGTGATCAGTTATCATAAACCAATAATTTCATTAATAAAATTCCATAATAAAAATTGAAAACATTTACAAAACTAATTCAAAATGAATGTAACATGTAATAAAATAAAGTGTTATAAAATTTACTGGTATGTTTTTAAAGTGTGTTGTTTTAATTAACTTTATAATATTTAAAATTTTTTAATTTAAAAAATATTTTGTTATTTTAATTTGAAACAATCATTAAATCTATGAAACTGCGAAAAAGCTTCGCTTCTCTCGTGTGTCAGACGATGCACACTGTCTAAAAAGTGGAGTTCTTTCCTATCGATTGATTGATCCAAAAAGACATTTTTAGCTCTTAAAGCGTTGTGAGTGAATTTATTACTTATGTATTAGTTCAAACAAACTATAAATGGAAATGAAAGGTAAGAAATGCAACAAAAAAAATAAATTTTGTAAAAAATACAATTACCTTTATTAGTTCAAATAATTAAACAGCTTTAATTTAATCGACTGTTATCTGTCAGCCATTCAATTGGGAACTGGACTCAGCAGATGTTCTGAATAGCCTTTACTTTTCACTGTCGATTTCTCATAGACCCCTGTAAGAATTAAAAACATACAATTCATTATTTATTGCTAATGAAGCAATTTATATTCTTTAAGTATTTCATTCAATAAAAACATTAAAATGGCCACAAAAGCTTCACTAAGAACAACAAAAAACATCATTGTACTCTTATTTCTGTGGCTTAATAATTACAATAAAAGCATCTCTTTGATTCAGTTGAATTTTATTTCTGCATTTTAACTTTATTGTCATAAAAGTTTTCGCAAGATAAACAAAATGGTGACAGCAGTTGAAAAATGTCAGTTCGAGTGTTATTAATTGGGAGTTTTGTGTTTAATTAAAAAC
The DNA here is from genome assembly GCA_963920525.1 of Dichetophora obliterata. Lineage (NCBI taxonomy): Eukaryota > Metazoa > Arthropoda > Insecta > Diptera > Sciomyzidae > Dichetophora > Dichetophora obliterata. The sequence continues at coordinate 166,605,523 of OY986436.1, read as the reverse complement.
TTTTCGTTTTAAGAGGAATTGACAATCGATATATAGATAGAGTGAGTACAAGTTAACGGGAAAGACGATGTTGCCAAAAGTATTTAATTTATAATAATTACAAGAGTGCTTTATACACATTCCAACGACATTTAATTGTGATGACAAATCTGTTGCTTTCATTCTGATGATTGTGCTTGGAGAAAGAGTTTACCCAATCAGCAAGCAGCTTATCTCTACGCAGAAATATGACAGATTTCGGAATTACGTTGGTCTCCATATTGCGAGGTTAGTCTGAAAAGTTTCCGACCTAACAAAGATACAAGGTACTATTTGTTTAAATCAATTTTTTTTCCTTTTACGTTTATACACTTCTTCCAGCAATGATTTCATCTCTTTTGTCCGTCCAAATAGAACTCGGCGTCTGTCTCTCGTGAAGTGTCGTCATGGTAACCTCTGAGGTGTCCGTTTTCTCTTCAAAAGTGGCCGTTTTCCCGCAATTGCTGCCTTCAGCTTGTTAAGTAACTATGCGTAGTAAACGTTTGTAGTGGTTTTTTTCTTTTTTTAAGAAAATCGATTAAGATAACTCTATAGGGGTATTCACACTGACTTGTGTAGTTGGGTATGGGTAGAATCAGTACATTTGATAAATGCAAGCACCCTAAATTGCAATTGAGCAGGGTTTGTATTTGCTCACTCATGAAGCTTCATGAATACGAGGGAATTTTTTGTTAAAAAAAAGTGCTCATATTCATATTCGTGAAGAGCTGAGCAGATTTTTTTGTTCATGAACTGAAGAAGAGGAAACCAGTTTGTGAACAAGAATATTTTTGACTCTTGCGAAGAAACTGTTGCTATTTATCCCTTCTTCAAGGCTTCACTTGTCGTTCGTTGGCTCTTCATTTATTCATTACTTGTTCACGAAGTGGTGAAGGAAACGGAAATACTTTTGTTCGTTACGCATAATTTGTTTTTTATGGTAGATACACACGACGTCTGCTTGCTTTTTTGTAATGAAGCAATGCATAGTCCCCTTTCACATTGGTCAAGAATTGAGTTCAATTTTTTTTTACGTTCTTTTGGACTTGACGAAAGGTTTCACATTTGTCAAGAATTGAATTCAATTGCATGTCATCTATGCTTGATTCCTTAAAAACAAAAGCGATTGCATCAACAGCTTAAAATTGTTCGTAAAATATTAATTATAATTCATAAGCGATGGAAATATGCTTATTATAAATAAATATCGAAAATAATTCAACAAAATAACTTACATTCAAGTTTCAGTACAACAATCGCACGCCGATACACAAAAAAGAAAATTAAGCAATCTGAAAAAAAAGGAAAAAAGAACAAAAAGAACACAAAAAATTGACGGTACAGAGACACCGGTACCGTCAACTTTTTCTCCCCTTCGTCGCTTCCGATTTGCGGCGAATTGTTTACAAACTATGAAAATTGAATTCAATTCTTGACCAACGTGAAAGGGGTCATAGAAATGTCTCGAATATTTGTGTGTATGCATGTTAAGTAGCGTGGTAATAAAAATACAATAACAAAGCGTTCTGTGATTCTATGAAAAGTTAAATAAACAGCCACAACTTTGTTTTTGATACGCATGCAAAGTAGCTCATATGAGGGTTTTCAGCTATTCAAATAAGTTATACGTAAAATCCTGAAACGTGAAAAGCAATGTGAAGTATTTTTTATTTTTCGGACATAATTTCTTAGACAACATCTAGAAAGCGTATCAAATTAGAATATATTGAAAATCTTCTTGAACAATGTAGTCTCTTCCTATTTGTTCTTTTTTTTTTAATTTTTTGTAAAAAAAAAAATTTTATCACTACATGAATATAAACTTAAAATTATTATTTAATTAGAATGTAAACTATTATTACTTCCGACTTTACTTAAAAAAAAATTGGTTGTGAACTTTTTTCTATTCAAAAAATATTAAAATTAATTAATTTTTTTATTTAATTTTTTAAGTGTAGACATAAATTTTTCCATTGTCTGACATTCTTGTGAAAAAAATATTTTTGTACTTGGTATACAATTTTCTAAATTTTTTTACCCTACAAGTGGAATATTTAAACACCCAAAATAGAATAAGTAAATTTTATTCGCTAACAACCCTCATATGAGCCACTGTGTATGCGTTTCAGAAGCAAAGCTGTGACTGTTTATTAAACTTTTTTAGAATCACAAACCGCTTTGTTATTGTTTTGTTGTTGCCACGCTGCTTCACATACATACATACTAACCTTCAAGCCATTTCTATCCCAATTAACCATTTAGAAATAGTAGGGGTATTCACGGCTTGTTGCGAATTGCAAGAGTGTTAAAATGCAAGATATTTTGCGCACTAACGCGTGAACATCAATATTGCAACTAATCTATACAACAAAAATTATATGTCGAATGAACAGTAAATATATTGCCACCTTATTTCAAAATCACAAAAAGTTGTTAGAATCAACGTATAAACTTAAGCTTTTTAAAGTTTTACCCAGGTGGCAACTATGTTTGATAACAACCAAAACATGAAACAACTGTTTAGCACGACTGCTTCTGCGTGATTTAATAAGAGTTGCAAAATTGCTTCTAATGTGTTTGTTGTTGGAGTAATGCGAAAGTTCGCAATCTTGCATTTTCACATCGTCGCAACTGCGTTTCGCATCAACTCGTGAATACCCCTAGTGATTGGATTAAGCCTACATACAATGCAAACCAAGCTTTTTCGAAGCACGCTTGTAAAACACTTTCGTAGGTAATAAATTTCCAAGTTGCTTTGTAGAATTATTGCGTAAAAAACAAAAAGGAAGTGTTTTTCAATCATACTTGCAAAATGTTAGCCAAGGCAATAATTTTGCAACTTTTCAAAGTTGCAATTGCTGTTAACTGTTGGCCTGTGTAGTCTAGTGGAGATTGCGCTAGACTATTAACCCAGACCTCCCCGGTTCGAGTCCGGGTTCGGTCGTGGTTTTTTATTCACTTTCTTTGCTCTTTACTACATTTAAGAATTATGCAAACTAAACATAAAAATCCAAGAGTTAATTGTGGAAAATATTGAATTTAAAGGACAAGAACCACAACTGAGGGCTTAAAAGCAACAAGACAAGTTTTCATGAAGGCAAGTCGAGTTTAATAGTGAGACGGTACAGCTTCTCGAACCGGCGAATTTTCTTTTTTTATTCTTATTTGTCAATTTAAGATGGCTGCGCATTGTTTGGTAAATATATTTATTCATAAAAGTTGCGTATTGAAATACTATTTCCAATTGTAAAGAAACACTTGGAAAAAGCTTATTCAAATACTATTTTCCAATTGTAAAGAAACACTTGAAAAAGCTTATTCTAATACTAATTTCCAATTGTAAAGAAACACTTGGATTAAGTTTATTCAAATACTAATTTCCAATTGTAAAGAAACACTTGGATTAAGATTATAGTAAGGAATATTTTTCCAAGGGATCGTTTTGGTTTATTCTACAATTACTTGTAAGCATTTTCCTTCCCAATTTGGGATGGCATTTGGCATTTTTGGGATGCCTTCCCAATCAGCCAAACATGCTTGGAATAAGCTTTAAACAAGCTTAGAACCGTAAGCATCAAGCTTGGAAAAAGCTTTAGATTAGTATTGGAAAATGCTTACAAGTAATTGTAGAATAAACGAAAACGATCCCTTAGAAAAATATTCTTTACTATGAGCTTAATTCAAGTGTTTCTTTACAATTGGAAATTAGTATTTGAATAAGCTTTATCCAAGTGTTTCTTTACAATATGAAATTAGTATTTGAATAAGCTTTTTCCAAGTGTTTCTTTACAACTGGAAATTAGTATTTGAATAAGGTCTTTATAAATGTTTCTTTACAATTGAAAATTAGTATTTCAATACGCAACTTTTATGTATAAATATATTTACCAAACAATGCGCAGCCATCTTAAATTGACAAATAAGAATAAAAAAAGAAAATTCGCCGGTACGAGAAGCTATTCCTCAAGTACTCAATTTGGCAACAAATCAATCTACGCAAACAAGTCAGGGGGTCAACTGCACTCTAAAAACTAATTGAAAAATCTCTATAATAAATGTGACACGACATTTATTGGCGATTTTGTAAAAAAACCACGCTATGCAGTGAGTTTTTTCAATTTTGTCTGAAAATCTGCGTCTTTTTCCAAAATATGTATATTTACTCTACTATTCGCGCTCAAATACTGTTTTCGCTCAGAGAATCTTAAAATATGTATATCTCTCTACTTTTCACGCTATTTTATCGTGTTTTCGCTCAAAGAATTCTAAAGTATGTATATTTTCTACTTTTCACGCTATTTCAGAGTGTTTTTCTCAGAGAGTCTTAAAATATGTATATTTTATAAAATATGTATATACTCCTAAAAACGCTCCAGCAGCGGTATTTTACGCTTGCCCTTAAATAAACACCCCTGCTTTAACGTTATATGATTTCAAAGAGTTTATGCGAACAAGTGTCAAACTATATACAACTTAAACAGTACATTGGTCACAGCTTAATTACTCAAGCCTACTGAAGTAGGAAAGAGTAGCGCCTTCTGCTGAGTTATTGACTCTATACAGAGTTGTTGTTGCTGCCATTTTCAAAACTTACTTGAGAGACTTCACGCATTTCTAGCTTTTTTGTATAAGCGCAAACAAAATTGGAAGAAATAATTTTAGAAGAGAGTTGTTACAAGAGAGCGAAAGAAATAATTGTAGGTGAGAGAATTCACGCATTTTTAACGATAAATATTTATAATTTTGCTCTATGGGATTTAATGACTATAAATGTAGGCAATCAGTTGCCAGCAATTATTGTAGTTAATTCTCGTGAATTTTTGTTAGAGTGTAGAGTACATTGGTATATCCGTACAATAGCACTTTACAAAAACAAAATGCTCGGCATTTCCCAATCTATGCAAATACATAAATCAGTGTGAATACCCCTTATGACTATCCAAAAAAATTGTCGCCATCATTTTCCCAGCCGAAAAAACAGATTTTTTTTTTTTTTTTTTGAGACATACAGACTCCCCCTATGCATTCCACTGTTTTGACTGTATTGTTGTTTCAGGCATAAATGGTGTATCCAATTTTTGTCTACAGTAAATAAAAGGCTCCACAACTCTAACTTACTGTACCCAAACTGCGCTAAAGGAACGTTGGAAGTGTTCATTTCAACACTTTTTTGGTATAACGTAAACAAGCACGGCACCTAACGCCCGGACAGCTTTCTCATGCCTAAATCTTGATTTGATATGTGACAAACATGTTCTTTGGACATATTCATTACCTCTGCTATCTCTTTCACTTCAATTAGATGGTAGTTTAGTACCAGTTAGCGAACTTTAGCGACTTTAGTGGTGATCGTCAGTGGTTGCAGTTTTTGTATGTCCCGAACGTTCATCCTATCCCATGCTAGTACAGCCACACTTAAATTCAGTAGCCCAAAATTTCACGGTGATAAATGATGGTGCTGAGTCCCCGTACTCAGCGTCAAGCGCATCTATGATTTGTTATCTCGATTTGTAGCTCGATACTCGACATTTTTAATTTTCACAAAAACAACTAAATTGACTCTTTCAAATGATTGTCAAACAATAACCGCTCTTAAAAAATGACTGAAATTTTGGTGAATATCAATCAAAAGATGCGCAGCCGTATTCCTTAGCTTTTTTGATGAGTGCTGCTATCTTTACGTAAAGGTCGGAAAATTTTTAGAAAATTTAGATCTAGTTGAAAAATATAACTACTATCCAAAATAGAGGAACTATATTTTACTGAGCCGAAGTTAAAATACCCTACATCTGTGTGTTTTTGTGTATTCGAAATGTGAATTGTTTTATTATTTTGATGACATCTTCTTTAAGGGTCGCTTTTTATTCCAAATTTCTTAAATTTTAAACTCACTGTCAATACATTAATTTTTATGAAACTTATGAAGTTTTTGCTATTATTTTGATGACACTTTGTATGGGAGGTAGGCAGATATTTCATTTTATTTTGTTAATTTAAAATCTTGGAGTATATGATAAAAATAAAGCCCTTTTTTAAAAAAATATAAAGGCACTGTATTTATTTTCGTGGAACTTAAAGAGATTTTACCGTTTTCATAAAGCCATTTTGTATGGGAGGTAAACGTGGCTTTCATTCAATTTGGTAAATTTCATACTCTGAGCCTATATTTGATGTCACATCATATGTGCAACATATAAAATAAAATCATGAAATATTAATGATGGCATATTTAAATTACTATTATTAAGTTTATATAAATTCTCGGTGGTTTTTATGTGTTTTGTTATATTTATTTAAAAACAAATTTTATTATGATAATTTTAATCTGTTTTTATGTACAATGGTTGTTTTTGAGTTTATATCGATTTTGCAATTACCCTGAGTGTCTGTTTCTTTAACTTTATATGGGCTTTTAAAGATGCCGTCCAGCTTGTGGCCGGCTTCATCGTTAAGGTAGACCATGTTGTTTGCTAGAATACTTTGTGGATTTGCTTTTTTATCGTAATTTTCCTTTGTTTTCACTTTTGCTTTCTCTAGTAAATCTGTCGCTCGGTTTTGAGCTGTCTGTAGTTTGAATTTTAATTATGATTTGTAGTCATCTATATTGTAGATTGGATCAACTTTACCGTTTGATGTGAAGTCGTAAGGTGTGGTAGTTTTACCGTAAACTAGCTCAAATGGTGTATAGCCATGGGTTGTTGATGGCGTCGTATTATAGAAATACGTGAAATATTTGAGCCAGAGGTCCCAGTCTTGTTTATTTATTGAAATATAGAACCTTATGTATTTATTAAATGTTCTATGTGAACGTTCTACTGTACCTAGTGTTTGGTGGTGATATGGAGTGCTTGTTTTATTTTCTATCTTCAGTAGTTTACATATTTCTACGAAAAGTTGATCGTAGTAAAAAGTAGTCGTCTAATTTTTGATAACAATCCTGTGACACCTGGGTGGCCTCCAAATACAGGGTCATCATGATATTTTTCCAGAATTTCTACTTTTTGCGTTTGTGAAGTAATTTTGGTTATTTGTGGTGTTATTGCAATTATTACCATCTTTAAAGTTTTGTTGCCTACCTTTTTGAATTCCTCTATATCTATATGTTTAAACAAATTGTCATTGATAGCTATCTTTATGCTTGTAAAGTTATTATTACCAACTGCTTTTTCAAGTTTGAGAAAGAATTGCTCTAGCGCAATTTTCTCATAAGCAATAATATCTTTAGCACCGAATTTAAATATTTCTTTCTTTCCATGGAGTAATAATAATTTCGGGCATTCTTTTAATTTTCCATTAGTGGTGCACCTAAGTGTGGGGCGAGGTAATTTTTTCACTTCTTGATTTGTAATAGTATTGTATACGTGTTGTATGTTGTCTTTTTCTTTTTTAGTGGTTTTGGTGTTAGGGGATGTATCCTTGGATTTGGACCTTGTGATTACTTGTATCATGGCAGAGTTTTCTTCTTTGAGTCGCTTAGTTTGCTCAAAATCAATGCGAGACAGAGCATCCGCGTCGCAATTGTATGTATACCCTACCTTTAATATATTCAATTTCAAAATCGAGTTCCTTGAGGTCGAGCCTCATTCTTGTTAATTTGGAGGAAGGATTCTTCATTGCAAAGAGGTATTTTAGCGGTTTGTGATCACTATTTATTCAAAATTTGGTACCATAAATGTACGGCTTGAAGAAATCTATGCCCAAATGGATTGCCGTAAGTTCTTGTTCTATAACTGACTTGTTGGCTTCCCCTTAAGTGAATGTTTTTGACGCGAAGGCAATAAGTAATTGTGTACCATTATAATCCTGACTCAATACGGCACCACAAGCTATTTTGCTTGCATCGGTGGTTATACATAAAGGTTTTTCAAATTCTGGATATTGAAGTATTTCAGGTGATAATAAAGAATTTTTGAGGTATTCAAATGCATTTTCACAATCGGTTGTCCAGATGAATGGAGTTTTCTTTCTCGTTAATTTGGTAATATGTGTTGAATGATTAGAAAAATTCGGTATGAATCTTCTATAGTAATTAATGAATGCTACAAATCTTTTGCATTCATCGGCATTTGTCGGTTTTTGGTAGGAAAGAATTTTGTCAAATTTTGATTCGTCTGATAACATTCCTTGATCTGTACATTTGTGTCCTAGAAATGTTACTTAGGAGTCAAGGAATTTGCATTTGTCTGGGTGAAGTTTAAGATTTGTGGCTCTACAAACATCGAAAAAAGATTTTAAATTCTCAAGCATGTGGTTTTCCGAGCAGCCTACAACTATTAAGTCATCCATATAAATGAAGGTTTTATTCGGCTTAAGGCCGGAAAATGCAATATTCATCATTTGTTGGAATGAGTTGGGTGCAATTTTTAATCCAAATGGTAAACGCTTGAATCTAAATGATCCTTGATCGGATGAGAATGAATTCTCCTCTTGTTCTATTTGATGAAAACCAGAGATTAAATCCAGACAGGAAAAATATTTGGCTCGACCTAATTGATCGAGAATATCATCGACTCTTGGTAGTGGGTATTTGTCTGACGCTAGTTTTTTGTTAACCTGTCTATAGTCTATTACTAATCTCCTTTTTTTCTGAGGAATTTGGTAAGGATTTCGTAGGTACAAGAAGAATTGGGCTATTATATTCCGATACTGAAGGCTCAACTATTTCATCTTTAATTAATTTGTCTATATGTTTTTTGATTTCGGGTTTATGATTATTGGGCAATCTATAGTTTTTAATGTAGACTGGTGTCGCATCTTTCAAATGCAGTTTTTGTTTATAAAAATTGTTGACAGTACAGGGATCAGACTCTTAAGCGAATACATCTGAATAGTCTGAGCATAAATTTAGTAATTTATCTCGGTGGTATAAAGGACAGTTTTGAGTGAATTTATTTAATATAGTGTGCCTTCTCTCTTCAGTATCATTTGTTTTGCTGATGTTAACCACATTGTAGTCATCTAAGGATTCTGTTTTGATCTTAAGAAAAATGTTATTATCTGTTGTATTTATTATTCTGACATATGGATTCCTCGTGTTAACTATTGTATTTGCTATTATTATGCCTTCTTCTAACTCTTGGCTTGAGATTAGTATATTTTCTGCGGTTGCAACTATGTGGATCTTCCTAATTACTTCCGCTCTTGCCGGTAAACTAAGTATTTCCCTTGTGGGTGATTCTGAAATTTCTAGCTCCAAGTGACCTTTTAGAGAGTTTGGTCGTATTATCAATGGACTTCGACCATTATACTTGTAATCTAATAAACAATTGAATTGTTTTATGAAGTCTAACCCTATAATACCATCGCAAGGGATTGGAAAATTTTCATCTACTATTTGGAAGTTATGAATGATTTCTAAGTTATTTATATAAAGTGTTGTTGTATTGGCACCTAAAGTTTTTATGGTAGCACTATGCCTTTTAAATTGTAGATATGATTTTTATTTATTTGAATTTGGTCATTTGTCGATGTTTTGTAAATACTAATTTCCGAGCCTGTGTCTATTAAAAAGGTGGACTCGTAGTCATTTAGTGAGGATTTTATAGTGACAAAGTTACTAGATGACAAATTGATTTTTAATAATTTCGCAGTGTTTAATGGCACTCTGGGGGTGCTCTGTGTTTTCCGACGCGTCCGTGTAGTGTACATTCCTGTTTGGGTTGTTACGGCCCCTATAGTTATTATTGTTATAGTTGTTTCTGTTAGGGTTACCGTTACCGTTATTATAGTTGTTATAGTTACCGTGGTTTCTGCCCCGATTACTTTGGTAATAGTTTCTGTAGTTTTTATTACCTCTGTAGGAAGTATTTCCTCTAAATTAATTATTTCTCCTGGCAGGATCGCCATATTAAGTTTAAATAAATTCTTGGTGGTTTTTATGTGTTTTATTATATTTATTTAAAAACATAATCAACAAACTAACAATATTGCCAATTTCCGACAGTCGTGTTTATTGTTTGATTTTCGGTTACAGTCTGACTAACCTATGAACTTACTTCTACTTATATAGCGTTGAAAACAATATCCAAGCGGTGACTAACACATTTGGTAAATGTGTCAAACTATTTCGGTTTCAATTGCTTTTGGACTTTCCACTAGGGTTTGTCTGGCGATCATATATCGTCGCATTCGCTGTAATAAAATGCAATAAAAGAATGAGCGTAAAAGGGAGTAAAAACACGAGAAGGGTCATGTGTCCGTTTGGCTTATCGCTTGGTTATTGTTTCCACGTTTACCTACATTTGAAGAAAGTCACTACACTATATTGTTTTGATAAATCTAAAACCATATATAATTTGTTTAGAATTTTACTTTTGCTTAATGCCAAATATGTTCATGAAGCAAGTTATTTGCAAAACAAACCACCAAGTAGACTAGACAGACTGTTTCGTTAATCGCTATATCAACTCTTCAGTAGTCTAAAAAATATTGATAGTTTTTGATATCGATAAATCAAAAGGTATTTTTATATGTATATTAAATGTTAGCTCCCCTATAGACCAAGTTGTTGGCGTCTAAATAAAGCCTGAAAATAGTCGATTTGATATAAAAATAAAATCTATAAAGTATCGTGCCGATTGATAGACTTTTAAAACTAGCTCAAGAGACCAATAAATGGAGAAGCGTTTTGCAAGAGTTCAAAACATCTCCTGAAGTAAATTTAAAAAAAACAGGTACGCATTCCATTTTTAATCTAATTGTTCTTTAAAATGAGTTAACAAACATAAAAATCGGATTAAAACGACCAGAGTTGTGATATTTGACTTTTCGAAAAATGTCATTTTATTTCTTGTTCTAATAAAAAAAAAATTGTTAAAATCCAAATTTGAGAACTTGCAATGAAATGTTATTGAAATATTTTCTGAAACAACACTTAATGCAAATGAGGAGTGTCTGTTCAAAAGTTCCAATTTAACATTTTTGAAAAAAGCTGTTTTTACTATGGTTATTATTTAAGCACTTAAAATAATAATCCTCTCATTGGCACAAAAAAAAAATTAAGAAAATCGCAAATTTTTCCAATATTTTGTGCATAAAAGTTTATGTTTTTGTTCAAAAAGGCCTAAAAATGCATACTGAAAAATTGATTTTGAAGATTTTTGAACAAAAAGGACTAATTTACATACAAGGTTTTAGTTTTTGTACAATATTCATTCAAACGGTCTTATCAAACTTTCCTTAAAGACTCAAATTCCAGTTCCCTTTAAGATAAGAAACTGATTACTCAATGAATGAAAGTCCTCAATGAATCGTCGTCATTACTACAATGAGAAACCGACGAAGTATGTGAACGTATTGAGCCCGACATATAGCACTTACGTGTTTAGTGAATTAATTAGTTCTGTGAAAACTTCTTATGTGTATTTAATTGTTGTGTTCATTTTATAAACATTTATTTATTCTTAAAAACCTTATCAAAAATGCATATTTCTTCAGTGACTGCACAAAAGGACATATTTTAAAACTTGTAATCTCTTTAACTTTGAAAACATTAAAATTTTTTATCCATTTTTATTCACAACAAAAGCTAGACTCTTTTCAGTTTTCTTCAACTTCATACTATGTCGAAATAAGCTCTTTTGAACAGACACCAAAATTCCAGATATGCAAAATTAAAAAAAAAAAACTCGACATAAAGGGGTGCTCTTTTGCTATTTTGGAAAAAAATACAAAAAACAAAACTCGGATCAAAAAGTTACAGCTGTTGAAACTTGATGTTTTTTCAAACACAAAAATAAAAAAATCATAGGAAATTTAAAAAAAAACTATATTTATCATTTAAAATGATTTCAATAATTTTAAAAAATGTTTCTGATTTGTTTGAAAAAAATTCAGGACTTATATAATAGTTATAAATATTTTAAAATAGCAACTCTACAACGTAACCGAAGTGAAATGTAACTGTTAAACATTTCAATTGACGTTACTAAACTAGTGAATAATACGCTTATTAAAGTTTTCTGTTCTAGTTATTAATTTTTGGGAAAAAACAACAAAGAATGTGAATGGACAATCTTGGTCACAAATGTATTTAGTTGGAAGTGCGACTACATATTGTTTTTATAAGTTGAAATGCGAGAGGCGGTATTGTGGTATTTCGAAATTCGGTTGCGTTGTCTAAAGCTTTAATAACAGCATACTGTAGCTCTTCTTCCGCTAAATACGCTTGAGTTCCTTGTAGTGTACCAATAATCATTACAGCCGCACCATCGTAACCCTGCCCGAACATAAAATCGCATTCTATGCCGAAAGCATAGGTCTCAATTCAGTTCAAAATTGAATAAAATAAATAAGATCTTAGACTTAATTTTTGTTTCAAGAAATATCAGATTCAATCTATATGAATGTTTATCCCCATTCTCACCAATAACTGTTCATCATTTGCCTCTTGTACTGGAATTTTATTCTTATGAATATTTGTCTTGTGTTAAGAAAGCTATTATATTAATTTTAATAATTGTAATTATGATATTTTAACTTCTCTTCTGAATGACTGTGATTGGGATAATATGTGTTTTGGTACACTCCTTGGTACCCCATAGTACACACCTGGTCTAAAAAAACTAAAAAACCAGCGCAATAAATTTTTCAAATTATTTAAAGTTACTAAGAACCTTGATCATGAACGTCTTCACATGCATTCATTATGTCAGAGAATTAAACTTTTTGAATAAATTTTTATATAAGCAGTACAATTTAAAATGTGAATCAAAAATAATTGTAAATCCTAAATCGTTTTGGAATTTTATAAAATCAAAAAGAGATGGTTCAACTATCTCAGCTTCAATGATATTTAACAATAAATGTTCGCATTCTATTTCTGAGTCAGTTAATTTATTTGCCGATTTTTTAAATCGAGTTTTGAATATGTTGGAACGCCGCCGAGTTTTGCATTTCTGGATGATGTTAGTGAGTTTACTGATCTGGGCTCTCTATCTTTATGCGAGGCAGAAGTCCTTGGTGCTTTATCCTTATTGAATTCTTCTGTAAAGTTAGATGTTGGTGGTTTATTTTCAATTTTGCTTAGAAACTGTGCTCCGGCTTTCGCTAAGCCACTTTGTTTGATCTTTAATAATGCTTTATCTAACGGAAACTTTATTGATTGCTGGAAAACTGCCTCAATCACACTCATTTTTAAGAGTGGTGCTAAAAATAATATTACTAATTATCGCCCTAAGTCCAAGTTGTCCAGTGTTTCAACTGTTTGAATTCTGAATTAAGTCAAAACTTTACTATTTAGTGAAGCACCAAATATGTTCTGAAAAACATGGATTTGTAGCTGGTAGATCAACGGTGACTAAATTGGCAATTTTTTCAAATTATTGCGTATCATCGTTTGAGTCTGGCTGCCAAGTCGATGTAGTGTACACAGATTTTTCGAAGGCATTTGATAAAGCGTCTCATACCTATCTCATTGAAAAATTATCCAAAATGAGTTTTCACTCGGCTATTTTAAAGTGGTTTGACTTTTATCTTGTCCTGAGGAAGTGTTCTGTCTCCATAAATAACTACTTTTTATATTATGTATAAATGATATTAATAAATGTTTTAAGAATACACAATTTCTTCTATATGCAACTGACTCTCTAGGCCTGATGATTTCTCATCACTCCAATCCGATCTTAATAATGTATGGGACTGGAGTGTTCGTAATGGTTTGCCTCTCAACATCTAGAAATGCTCGCATGCTACCTTTTGTAAGTCTTCAATGTATTCATTGGGAGGTTGCCCATTAGTGAAAGTTAAGCTGATTCGAGACCTTGAGTAGTTTTTGATGACAAGTTTCTTTTTGTAGAGCACTTGAACTTTATTCTGCCCAAAGAGTATTCACTCCTCGCTTTTCTTCGTAAAAATTGTAGATTGTATTACTCTTCAATCTGAATTGAATAATTGTCTTTCTTGGTTTAAAACCAATAACTTTACATTGAATCTAAATGTCCTAGCATGGTTGTTTCGAAGAGTTCTACACCTATTTTGTCCCCTTATCACATTGATGGTGTGCCTTATCTATAGTCAATGAAATTCGCGATCTTGGAGTTTTCTTTGACTCTCGTTTTAGTTTTGTTGGCTTTCCGAAGGCTTGTTCTTTAATGGCTTTTATTTTATTAAACGTAATATTTCTGCTTTCTTTGACCCTTACACCATAAAACAGCTCTATTCTGCATTTGTAAGATCTAATCTTGATTATGCAGCACTTATCTGGAACCCTTATTATGGTGTTCACATTGATCGTCTGGAGCGCATACAAAAGAAGTTTCTGAAGTATGCACTACGCACAATTGTTTTTACTGACCCTATTCCGTCTTATATGTCTCGTTGCTAGTTATTAATAAGCATGGAAAGTTGTGAGGAAAGTATGGAAAGGTTGATTCAAAGTATATCGTTTATTTTTGATATCATTAATAGTAATATTGATTGTGCAAAGCTTCTTGAGTTAATAGGTTTTAATATACCATCTAGATCTTTGCGCTCATTGGACTATTTTCATATTAAATGTCACAGGTCAAACTATGACATTAATGAGCCCATTAATATAACTTTATCGACGTTAAATAATTTATATAAAGACAGTTCCATCGATTTTTGAATGACCAAAGCTAACTTTAAATCTGAAGTGTTAAGACTTTCAGTATTAACATTTTACTTCAAGTTATTTATGTGCCATATGCTTTAAATAACATTGTTTAAGTCTGTAAGGATTCATCCAAAGACTTAATAAATACTAAATACTAAATTTCGGGATCCCCACACATTTAAAGTGCTATATAACTCTTTGATAAGATCTAAGGTGGAATACATTAGTTTAAGGTCTATGTAAACTAATGTAAACCTTCCCCCATATAATGTGCGGTCCTTGTTAATGGGCATAAAATCATTGGAACCTCGAAGAAAACTTCAACCACTTCTGTTTATTCATAGTATTGTATCTGGTAAAATTGACAGTTCATTATTGCTGCGGTTAATTGATTTTAATTTTCCGTCTAGACAGTTGCGTTATTTTAAAAAAATTTTTATCAAACTTCATTGAACTAATTATGCGTTAAATGAGCCTATTAATGGAGCCCTAATGTTATTTATTGATTTGTCTCTAAAATATTACATTTATTTAACTATGTCTAAGGATAGTCTAAAAAACTTTCTGTCATTTATCTTATAAGCTTGTATTGCAATTTTAAATTTGTTTGCTTTTTCCGTTACCTTTATTCGTTTTAAAAATTAATATAAAATTGCTTTTCTTTTATCTAGTTTTAACGTATTATGAAGTTACTTATGTCTAGTCTGTAAGAATTTATAATTCATTGACTCTCTTTTAACCCCTAAAACCCCCCTTGTCAACGGGCTTGGCGTATAAGCTTATCAAAGTGGATGGACTGCAAAAACCACAATACTGTGGTTTTCTACACACAACTACTAATACAGACGGACATGGCTAAATCGACTCAGAAGGTGATACTGATCAAGAATGTATACTATATGTTGGTACCTTCCTATACCACGCATCCTTATGAGCCTTACATACGGAGTGACAAAGTTAATATACCCTTTACGCAATACTCGTAGGTGTATAAAAATAACAACTTGTAATAAGTTACTTCTTTTACTTGACCATAATTCTAAATAAGCTGATACCAGTTTAGCTTAGCCTTAAGGGCACGCACACGAGTAAGCAGCATTCGGCCGCAGACTAAAAATCTATTTGTTTTCTCTACACGGAGAGAAATAATATTCTTATATTAAGCAAATATTTTGCTTGATTTAACAAAATTTTAAATGAATCCTATTTACTCAAATAAAGCATTAAAAATTAAAGTTACTTGATTCTGCTTAAAAATACTTGATTCTAGAACATGGAGCAAGACTACAATTAAGAAAATATTTTCTTAACCTAAGCAAACGCAGAGTTGGTTATTAAAAATATTATTGAATTACTAACTTAATTGTAAACATTCCAGTATAGAGGGAATTATTTACTTGAATCAAGCAAATTCTTTTTACTCAAAGAAGCAGTAAATTTTTCGAACTTCTGTTTTTGAAAAATACATAGTAGAAAAACATTCCTTTGATAGGCTAAACAATCAACTAAATTTCTGTTTTGATTAAGCAGAAGTGGAGCGTATAAGCTTTTCAAAGTGGAAGGACTACAAAAACAAAAGAAGACTACTGAAGAGTTGATGTAGCGATCAACGAAACAGATGTCTGGTCTGCTTGGTGGTTTGTTCTGCAAAGAACGTATTGTTATTGCAACCTGTTGTTTCATGAACTTATTTGGCATTTAGCAAAAATATAATTCTAAAAAATTTGTATATTGTTTTAGAATTATCAAAACAATATAGTAATTTAAATATGCCATCATTAATTTTTCATGATTTTATTTAAAATTTTGCACATATGCTATGATTTCAAATATAGACTCTGAGTATGAAATTTGTCAAAATCGAATGAAAACCACGTTTACCTCCTATACAAAATGACTTTATGAAAACGGTAAAATCTCTTTCATATTTTACATTGGAATCAAGCTCAAAAAAAAATATATCAAGGAAAATAAATTTCTCAATCAATTGCATTATTCTAGTTTTCAGTCAATTGTTCACTTGAATCAAGCAAATATTTCACAATTCAAGGAAAATAAATTTATCAAATAAAGCAATTATTCTAATTTTTAGCAGATTTTTAAAATGAATCAAGCAATTTTTTTTTAAATTTTATTTTCTTTTTATCATGTGTTTTAAAATTACTAAATTTTAGCAAAATAGTGCTTGAATTGAGAAAGTTTCCCCTCGAGCGTAAACTGATAGCCTATTCGCTTGAGTCAAGCATCGAATGCTTGATTTTTTCTCTCCGTGTAGAACTGATTTGTCTAGTCTAAGATAACCACGAAAAATCATACACAGAACACAACTAATTCGTCAAGGTACACTCGCAATATCTTGTTGGATTTTATCTTATAAAATGTTCAACTGTTTAACTGTTTTGCTGGCACAAAAAAAGCTTTAAGTTGTCGCTAACTTGAGCGTGTAATTAGAGTTGATAATTCAAACTAAGTCGTATGAGTGAAAACAAAAGGAAGTGAATGTCTTTTAAGTTGTTAAACAGAGCTCAGCGCGCTCTCCAGTAAAGTACTAAGGACTGGTTTCCCCATTAACTGGTTCAGCACTCTACACTGCGACTTCGACTTGCCATGCGATTCCACACCACAAAATTCATAACAGCGAAATTCTTTGAGTGAAAGGAATGAACTCTGTTTGCTTCAAGCAATTCCTAATGGCTACGATTTCCGCCGTCGAACTTGGCTTAAATTACACAAGCGAATGAGTGGCTATTAATTACAACGATAGAAAGTATTTTTCATGGTTTTTGTGGATGTTTTTTTTTGGAGAAGCCACAAGAAAGTGGTTGGCTAAAGCTCTCCATTTTAAGGATCAATTAAAACAAGTATAAAAGTTATACACATTGTTGAGTAGCCAGTCGAAGTGTACACGGAGATAATTAGTTTGCTTGAATCAAGCATATGTTTTGCTTAAAAGCAAATCTGCAAAACTTTGCTAAATCACGGTGTGATTTTAGAAAAGATTGCTAAATTGAAATCACTCCTCATGTATTTAGGAAAAAGCAAAATTATATTATATTCAAGCAAATATTTCCTCAGTTATTATAAACTCAAATAGCAAATTTTAAATAAATGCAAGCAAATATTTGCTAAGTTGTTATAAGCTCAAATAGCAAATTTTTACTAAATTCAAGCAAATTTCTTTTAAACACACGAGCACACGTTTCTTCTTAATCAAGAAAATTAGGCGACGATTGGTTAACAACTGCGATGGTCGAATAGAAAAGCCCATGCACTTACACACACGCGTCTGAGGTTCAAGTCTCCGGATAATGGTAATTTTTCAATTTAATTTAATGTCAATAATATTTTCATTTCAAAAATATGCTAGATTTTAGCAAAAACTAAAAAAATTTTGCCATTCCAATTTATAATAACTTCGCAAATATTTGCTTGAATCCAGTAGAATTTATCTTTTGCAGTTTATAAAACTTAGCAAAATTTTACTTGAATTTAATCGAAACTATGCTCAGTTATTATAACTAAACAGGAATAGCAAATTTTGTTTAGTTTTTACTGAAATAAACAGTTTTCTCCGTGTAGTAGCTGCTCAACGCTTTGTTTTCTAAAGGGTTATTATATCTGTTTTCAAGTCATATATATGTTTTGAGTAAAGAAATTAACACAAAATTAACGAGCTAAACATGATAAATGAAATAAAGAATGATTTTGCATGGGAAGGAAAAAGTTTTAAGCAAATAATGTAATTTCTGTACGAAAACTTGTGGTTAATGTTAAATTGACTATGATATTGATTTTAACCGTAGCTGCAGTTTGTATGATTAAATGTTTGCTATGATGAATAGCGCAAGCAATAACAATTGAGGTTAGCTACTGCAGTTTGTCTGACCATTAAAGCATTTTTAGAACAGAGCCCGAATATAATTTAAATATCTCAATGAATAAAAGTATCAAGAAACAATCTAAAGAGGGAAAAATCAACCCACTATATTAAAGGTTGGGCTTAGGGACAACACAAAACTTAGCAATGAACCATGCATGTACAATAGACCTATATATGACGCGCTTAAAGCAAATGACGAAAATATTTTTTGTGAAAACAAGAACGCAGAATAAATTTTGTGAAAGCAAAAACTACTCATAACATGCTGTGTAAAACATCGAACATAAGTCCAAGGGTTGCATGCGAACATAAGACGTGTGTGTGCTAGAGAAAGGTGTTGCAGGGAAGATCATGTGTAGCTTGTGTCCATGGAGTTGGTTTGATCGTGATGATGCTTTGGCATACTCGGAGTATGCGTTTGCGAACAAAAGCGAAAATAAACGATGGGAGAGATAAATTGGATTGGGAGAATATAATTTAAAAATATAATAGCAATAACAATAAAAATTGGACAAATTGCATGCACTTTCGAAAACCATTTTAGTAATTTTCCGAATCACTTGCGTCACTTGCAATTCCAAACTCTAAACAGACAGAGCCTCCTTATTTTAACTGATTGTTAAACTCTTGGCTTTTAGCTGGGATATACGATTTTAAGTGCATCAGGTCCATGTATTTGGATTTTGTAATTGGTTTCTTAAGTGTATATAAAAAGTCTAAATTCGTCAACCGAAAGTTTTCTACTTTTTTTTCCCAAATTTATCAGCTGAGTAGTTTCTTGATAAAAAAATGTCCATAAATTTCTTCATACAAAATTTAATTAAAACTGTAAAAAGAGTAAAATTTACTATACGGTACAGTATTCAGACAAAATTGATGTAACATCACTGATGACAACATAAAATTACCGCGATAGCAACAACCGAACAAAAGCATCGATTCCCAGTGGGCATTTAAGCGAGTCCTCCGCCAAAGCCGAGTTGGGTCTCGAACGCGGGCTCCCGAAAACTAACACATTACATATTTTATTATATGAAAATATTTATATGGAAAAACTCAGTCTTTTCTTATATTTTTGTATGAAGAAAATTTATAAAAAAATTAAAAAAAAAATTTTAAATACACAGAACAGTTTGTAAAAAAAATTTAGATTTAAAAAAAAAAGAAAAAAAATTTTTTTTTTCCGAGTTGGGTCTCGAATCCGGGCTCCCGAAAGCTTACTTTCATTTGTATTGATGCAAAATAAGCATGTAATTCTTTACAACCACAGTAGACGAGTGGGTAAGATGTCGGACCGCCGACTGTGAAGACCATGGTTCAAATCTGAAATTGTTAATCGTTTTTTATTTGAAGTTGATATTTTTACTGCTTTTCCTTCTAACGTGACTTCTCAAAAGAGTGCATCTGGCAGGTCTCTTTTGAGCAAGGAGAGCGGAAGGCCTGACGAATTTTCCCATTTCATATAAAAAAGCAAGTGCAATTGTATATGAGTGCGGCAATACTCTAAAATCCATACGAAGGCCTGCTAACAGCGCTGCCAATGCCTACTGGGTTATCAGACAATGTATATACATCTACCTACTTATAACACAGCAACCATTAAATATATACACACGCTACTTACTCAGCCTGGTAATACCAGGCACACACGGCAAGCAACAAATCAAAAACTATCAGGCAATCGAAACTCAAGTAAACTGTAAAACCAAACATATAATTCCCAACTGGTTTTCACGTCGACCAAATCAGCATTCCTTTAGGTAAGCTCCGAGTAGTGGGTCGTACCCATGAAAGTTTAGTTTATTTTTTTGGTCGCAATGACTCGCGAGCCATCTTGCTGGTTCTTTCCTTTGAGTCTCTGTTCGTTTTATACGGCCGCACTCAAGTAAGGATCAATCTCTGGTATTTTATTTTTATGGCATACTTTATTTTTGGTTGCAGTGACTTAGTGGTGAACCAGCTTGCTGGTTCGTCCCTTTGCGTCTCTGTCTTTAAACGGCCACACTCGCAAAGAGGATCAATCTCTAGTCCGTCCACGGCGTCGGCTAACTTTTAGTTTTTGTTTTGTTTTATTTCTGGTAGCAGTGACTTAATGGCGAACCAGCTTGCTGCATCTTCCCTTTGAGTCGCTGTTTGATGACGTCGCACTTGCGGTGAGAATCATTCCTTCGTTCGTCCACGCAGTCAGCATACTTTAATAGGGGTTTGCTTTGTTTTGGTCGCAGTGCCTTAATGGCGAGCCAGCTTGCTGGGTCTTCCCTTTGAGCCTCAGTCGTATACGGCCGCACTTGCAGTGAGGATCAGTCCCCGATCCGTCCACTGCATATGTGACCTGCGTTCATTGAATACATATTTACATGGCGCGAACGCATTAGAGGTTCTTCCACCATGACTCTTGCGCTGTTGATGTTTAAATATTAATACATAATTCTTTAGATTCTTTTAGAACACGGACACTGTTAACCATCATCTACCGACCACGGCTCTACCGATTCACCGACTAACTATTTACCGAATACCCATTTTGCCGCCAGCTGTACCTATAACCTCCTACCATTCGACCGCTCACATTCACTCGTACCCAAACTGCTGACGTTACGCTGCATTAAGTTATATCAAGAAAAAAGCTTGGTTTTAATAAAACTTTGAATTATATATAAAAAAAAACATTGCTGCGTCTTCATTTGTAAAGGTTAAGGGATCCTTTAAGTGATCCTGGATCGGCTGAACTACCTCAGCCTTTGAATAAGACCCCGTTACATAATTTTGTTTCTTACACTATCTTCACCTGGATATATTGCACTTTTATTCTTTATTTTGTAAAGGACGTGTCAGATCTTGATGCAAATTTTATATGATAATTATGTAAATGAAGTTGTAAAAAAATAGCTAACTTTTTTTTCTTATACTTTTTACGACTCGAGATGTTGCACTTTTATTCTTCATTTTGTATGGGAGGTGGGTGAAGGGCGTGTCTGATCTTAATAAAAATTTGTGTGGCTTTTATATTTATGAAATAATGACACATGCTAAATTTCATGTACCTATGATTCCTTATATTTTTGTCCCTCATCCCATAGAAGTCATAGAAAAACGAATCGTTTTGTAATCAGTTTTTTTTACATGTTTTTTAAATTTTACTTTCTGATTTTATTACACATTCTATTCAATCAGATATGCTTTTTGTTAGCATTAATTTTTCGTAAGCTTTTTGTTGGATTATTTTTTTAAATAAGTAAGGTCGATAACAACAATTGAAATGTAGTGAACAATTTTCAGATTTTTATATTTCAACGTCATAACAATTTTGAAAACTAATATTTGAAAGCTGAAAAAGATTCCACTGAGTAAAAATAACATCAGGGTCACATTCTATAAGATGATAAATTATTATTAATTTATGGCAATTAAGAAATTTTATTTTCTGACATAGGGGACGTTCTAGTATAACATATGCAGATTTTTTTGTCATAACTAACCCTACTACTCCTTGTCAGCAAAAGTAAGCAAACCACTTACCTCCCATACCCCCTCCCATGCTTACGTAAACGTTGGTACATACATTTTCCAATGTGCATCTGAAAGTACGCATATGGACACAATACAGTTTGTAGTCATCAGACTATATAAAAGCATTTATGCTTTGTGTGTAAGCTTCTCTATCTTTGTATCTGTATCTTTCTGTATTGTGAAATATTCTCCAATGCACTTTTAGTGTCACTTTAGTTCATTTTAAATCTTAATACAGATTTGTGTCTTTCCACCCACCTGGTTTCACAAATGCTTTTAGGCTTCTGGTTGTTGGAAAAGTGTTCTATTATGTTACTTCGCTTTAAGGATGAGCAAAAAATTCCACTACTAATTACGCTCTTGAGTACTAAAAAAATTTAGTTTTTTTTAATGGTATACTTTTGAATTATGGTCCTTTGAAAATGGCACCTCTTGAATCTGTTTTCAAATAAATCATCAATGAGGACAACAAAGATTCTTAAAATATATGTCATTAGCCATGGCCGGATGTATTGGATTTTCAAAATATCGCTTAAAAAAAAATGGTGACCATTTAAAAAATATAATCAAAATTTTAGCAACCGAAAACCGTTTATAAAAAACCGTTTATAAAAAAAGATCGAAGTTCCTTACGCTTTTTCTTCAAATCCGAATGTAATTCGAAATAAAATCTGTATATTTTATTTTTTGTATTGTTTCTTATTTTATATCATTTTTTCAAGGAATATAATATAAATGAATAATCAAATCAAAAAGTTTAATTTAATATTTTAGGAAAAAAGATTTATCTATTGGAAATTAAGATGTAAAATTCTTCAAATATGTTGCTAGCGACGTTTGTTTATAGACGCCACAAGGCGTTAAGCACTGAACATTCATCATGTTCCTCGTATGGAGTTTGAATTGATCGAAAAGTTGGATTGAAAACTGGACTTACGTAGGAGTATAAAACAAATAAACACATTTTTACCCGACTACGGCAAAGCAAAATTAGAGGTATATGTGTTTGACTGGCATGTATGGATGTATGTTTGTATGTATGTTTGTATGTATGTTTGTATGATTGTTTGTATGTATGTTTGTATGTATGTTTGTATGTATGTTTGTATGCATGTTCGTATGTTCATCTGTTCCACTCTCACTTCTAAACTACTTATCATAATTTGACAAATGAGGTAGCGTTGGAAGCATTTTGATAGTGTTCTGGTTAATGGCCATGTGACTTCACATTCAATTTAAAGTAGCGCCCTCTAGCGGACATAAGATCATGAGAAAAAAAATTTTTTTAGTAGCATTAGCAAATGAGGTGGCTCCTAAGCTAAAGAACTGCGGTTGCCCGGGTTCAATTCCCGCTCAGACAGAAAGTTTTTTCAATTGAATTAATTTTTCTGTTCGGTCGTCACCTCTCTGCAGACAATGGCAAACCTCAAAGAGTAAAAATTGCCATGTAAAGCTTCTTGAGAACATAAGCCGTTCGGAGTCGGCATTAAGCACGTAGATCCAGTTCTCGGTCATTTGTGATCAAACATTTAACAACACGAACAACACAATTGATCAATAGAAGCTAGGTCAAAGTCCTTCCAAGGGCTGAAATGGCCAGTTTATTTTTTTTTTTTATCAAATGAGGTATCGTTAGAAGCGTTCTGATTGTCCGATGAAGGTAAGTTATGTGACGTCACATAAAATTTAATATAGCGCCCTCTAGAGGATAAAAAGTCAACTTAACCCTTAACTTTTAAACTACCCTAACTTCTAAACTACTAATCATAATTTGACACATGAGGTATCGTTAGAAGCGTTTTCACCGTGAGCTGATTATATTATATAGGATTATATCCATTGCAACCTCATATACCATATATGGTTATATGACGCCCTCTAGATGTATGGTGATATGCAGGCCCGTAGCCAGAAAATAAGAGCCGGGCAGGCTGAGCCTCCAGTGTTTTATGAGTTTATTGTTCAAATGTATATTTTAGTAGAAAAAAAAGTTAAGTATATTAACATATAAAGCCTAGTACTCTGTTCGCTTGCGTGAAACTTCGCTGGCAACATCTATTTCTTTGTCGCGTGAAATTTCTGACTTTAAGTTTGTTGCGAGGAATTTCTATGGCAACGTTTCTCAGAGAGACTCAGAAAATAAGTTGGAAGATTTCATATGATATCTCTCTTTTCACTTCAAAATAAATAGGCAGTACAATTAAATTGTTTGTTGCTCAGAAACATGTTGCGATAATTTCACGCAGCGGAACAGAGTACTACTCTGACGAACATGTTGTGAAAATTTCCACACTTGTTTCGCAGCTATCGATTAACAAAAAGTTGTATGGAGATTTGAGTGGAATTTCACATGAAACTGAACAGAGTACTATGCTTTAAATATAACATAAATAAGTTCAATGTTTGAAAGCGAATTTCTAATGTATTATATTGATTTCCACTATAGTCACAGCTCTGCTGTTTAATACAAAGGCAATCGTCTTAGTTTCTCATTAAATTTGCGAAGATCATCTTTGAACTCTGTTAATTTGGTTTACACGGGAAAATGATGCTTCCGCCGTACCGCCGGAATACCGCCGCAATACCGCCGTACTGTTGTCGAATGTTTCGAATGCAAAAAACAAATTACAAGTATCAGGAAACGCATCGCGCATTAGATACAATTCATTCAACGTATCAAAACTGATTGAATTTGGTGATGTTTTCTGATGCTCATCCCTTTTTTGTCCAGATATTTCTTTGCGACAGACATCTCGGCATTAGAGGGTATTTTTAAGCCAACAATATACGATCATTTTTGGTGAAACGCTTTTTTAATTTGAATATAATATTATCAACGATATCAAAGTAAGCCGGCTTAATTTCAATAGAATATTCACTTCTCTCACCAAGTGATTGTTTTACTTCTGAGTTTCGCGTGATATAAAACCTTGTTATTTTAATTGTTTTTGAGCAAAAGTACCTCATTCAATCGCAAGCTATGTCTGCAACATCCATTATTTTCCTTTCAGCCTTTCCAAATTTTTATGCTCCCAATTAGTAGTTTTAGTTAGACTAATTAGACTAATTATTATTAGTAGATTGGGGAAAGTATGTATAACTATATGAGAATGAATGCAAAGTATTTAGATTACAGGAATAAGTGAAGACTGCTGACCTGGTACAGCCGCTTAAAGTTGAAAAATCCGAAATGCAGTCAGCTGGCGCTTGAATCATGATATAATTTCAAAATCCTCCCCATTCATCCTCACGTAGTTGCAAGTGCTTTTCCTAATCAGAACAGCAAACTGGGAGACACAAAAGCTGGAAAAACGACTGCACCAACTGCAATTTTTTTTTGTGTATATTTAGTTTAAAACACTTAAAATAATAGATTATCTAAAAAACTCGCTCAAAAAATCTTGAAAACAATTAAAATAACAACATTCTATAAATTTTCACCAAAAATTAACTTTCTTTACAATTTTTTGCCAGCTGTTATTGGCAATGACTGACAAAAGAGGGCAGTTGTAAAAGCATACGGAAATTTGGCTAGGGCAGGCTCGACGGATTCTAGGCTGCCCTAGCACCATACTAGCTACGGGCCTGGTGATATGTCGTCTTCTTGATGCACTTTGCCCTAAAGCTTATGATCGCTTACCCATGTAACAATGTATTGTTTTGTTAGGATAGGTGGCATACGACCACGGATATCTTCTGAATATCACTATGAATATGTATAACACACAAAAAAATATATTATGTGTAAGTTGTTTATTTAATAAACAAAAAACATTGAATAGTTTATGCACAAAAATTTCAGATGAGAACATTTTCTTGTTTCATACTTTTAGAGCGTGACTTTTTTAGCCGGTTTTACATTTTTGATCTTATTTTTTTTAGGATCATAGTGTCGAAAACACTTTTTGAAATTTTTACAGCAGATTCGAAAACAGCAACCAGCGCATCTGCAAAGAGTAGGGTAGAAGGGGGATCATTCACCATGGTGGCACGTACGCCACCCCTACTTTGTTCCAAAATAAGCAACACTGTTAAATCGAAATAAACATAATTTAATGCTAATATCGATAAAGTTCTATCCCTATGAAAATGACATTTCAACACCAAGCATGACTGCGACAAAAGACCCAACCAAAATAGACGAAACGAGACGATAGCATTTTGACGAACGTCTGTACTCGTTACGGATGTTTACGGATTTAACCCAAAATGAAACGATTTGCTCAACTCGTCTGAAATAGCTGATCAGTAGGCAATCGAGTATTATTTATTTATTTATATTGTCCATTTTGTAATTTTTTATAAAGATTTGGAAAAATGAGTGAAATAATGGCGAAATTGAAACAAATTGATGAAAATAAAATAAAAACGCACTCTGCACAGCTGTTGTTCACGAGTTGCTACGCTAGCAGTTCGGTTCTACGGAATAATACGTCTTGTCAAACTGTTTCGTTTATTTTCGTTCAGTTACGTTTGCTCATTGTGGGTAACAACATTAATATGCATTTAACCGAACACTTACATTTTTACTCGTTACGGAGCAAAACGTCTATTTGGGTTGGGCCTAAAGTATGTTCTTGTAATTTTTGAAAACATTTTTGGGTAGTATAACTAATTTTTAATAATTCTAGTGCTTGTGTTGGGAAGTTGAAAGTTCGTGGGCTTGTCACAGTGTTAGTAAGCTATTCGACGAATAAAAGTATGCCAAGTTAAAAATGACTTCGAACCCAGTGATTAGAATCACGACTTCTTTATGCGCCCTAATTTTATGACAACGCTTTCATTTGTCGAAAAGTTTATTCATAGTTTATAAGGCGAACGGAAAATCAGTCCTTTATTGAATACTTTTCATAGAAATACAAATTACATTTCAGGTTTTAAAGATTAAAATGATACTCGCCATAAAAGATGTTTTGAGAAAGAAATTTGTACAAAGTTGATTTTTTGAAAAAAAAAAGACAAACAGCAGGTTTTTCTATGAGTCCATGTAAAAGGACGTTTCACATATATGTATTGAATAGTTATATGAAGCTTATACTGCTAAATCCAATACATCCTCCAGGAATATTTCGGCAAGCAGCTACTTTTATTTTCGAAATAAATTTACAATGTAAACTAACTAAAAATTAACATAAAACACACATTTTCGTGAGTTTTTTTTTGTTTTTTAACGTAAAATTGTATTTAATGAAATGAAATGTATTTTCTTTTTATTAATTTCTTTTTGAATATATCTTATTTAAGACTTTTTATCTAGAAATACAGAGTTTTGTTTTGTGGCGTATGCACCCAAAGGGTTTCACCAATTTGACTTTTTTAAAAAAAAATAAAAAAAGCAAGAAGATACTCGCTTCTAAGGAATAAAATATAAAAGTATATATATATATAATAGGGCGGGTCGATTTGTAGGGAGTGAAAAAAATTCACGAATTTCCCTATGATTTCCGTATTCTATGGGTTATTCCATGAAAATTTGCCAAAGGAATCATACCTCTATCGTTAAAATCGAGTCCCCTACTTTTTGTTGGTAGATTTTTTCCCAAATTGACGTTCGTATGAAATATTACCTACACGTTCACATCCATAACTCAAAAACTATCGATCGGGTTTAATCGCCAGTAAGCGCGTTGGAAAGGTGAGCTCATTTTGATCAATTTATAAAAAAAAATCTCCAACATTGGTCCAACGGTTCAAAAGTTACGGGCATTGTTGTCCAAATTTTGGACCATTTTTCCATTTTTTTCATGATTTTGTCCAAGAATATTATTTTCATGGCCATTTTTTTGGCTCAATCCATTATTTAATTCAATTTACAATTCAAAACGAAGAGTTTAAGCCCAAATTTATCGAATTCGGTTGATTAATTCATGCGATATTGCTAAAACAAAATAACACATAAAATCAACTTTTTGATTTTTTTTCCCTTTTTATTTTTTTTTCTACAAAAATTCAAATTAAGAGATAATAAAGTATCTATCAACCTATTATCAAAAAATAATATTCAATTTGAGTGTGGTAAAAGACAAAATCTTGGACAAAATCATGAAAAAAATGGAAAAATGCTCCAAAATTTGGACAAAAATGCCCGTAACTTTTGAACCGTTAGACCAATGTTGGAGATTTTTTTTGTAAATTGATCAAAATGAGCTTACCTTTCCAACGCGTCTACTGGCGATTAAACTCGATCGATAGTTTTTGAGTTATGGATGTGAACGTGTAGATAATATTTCATACGAACGTCAATTTGGGAAAAAATCTACCAACAAAAAGTAGGGGACTCGATTTTAACGATAGAGGTATAGTTCCTTTGGCAAATTTTCATGGAATAACCCATATAATACGGAAATCATAGGGAAATTGTCGAAAAATAAATCGACCCGCCCTAATATATAAGCTTCAGACTGGAAACGAATTTTTCAGAAAATTGATTCGGAACATTTTTTACAGCAGTTTGAAAAAAGGTGGCGAATGATCCCCCTTTTACCCTATAGAACAAAAACACATTTCTACTTTAATACTGCCAGCACAAAGAGTATAAAGCAAAAAACACATTTTTAGGGTCCACCCAAGTGTCAAAAAAGCTTTTTGAAACATCAGATTACACTGTATTACACACATTTGCTGCAGTGTCCATTTCTTAAAACTTAATTGCATTAAAGATTCTCACGTATGATTTAAAACAAACACACAAATATTAATATCATATATGTTTTAACGAAATTTTTATGTGTCAGAAACAGAAATACACAGAGAGAGAAAGTTTTGGAGCTGCTTCTGTTAACAAAATAAGAAAAATTCATTTTTTTATAGATTTTTTAAAGGACTAAAAATCGCTTTTTGTTTCGAATTTCGGCCTTTTTAAATGGCCTTCCAACATAGAAAACATTATTCCTTTTCTTCGTTCTGCAGAAGCAACAGCCACTGACGCTTTCGTGACGAGCTTAACATACCTCTCAGCATCCTGAATGTGTCAAGATACCTGTCGCATTTCGACATAGTCTATCATGTCACCAGAAACGGATAAGTTGTCAATTGTTTCTTTCGGTAACGAACAAGTGTACGGTGGTTCTGTGTAATCGTCCCTGCTGTTGCAATGTCGATTAACTATTTTTGGTCTGTACTTGTGGTAATATTTTCGATATTTGGTGGCATGCTATTTTCAACAAACGGAATTGTGCATATCTCACTATCTATTTTACAATAACGGAAAATTACAATAAAAAACGAAAACTTTTTATGTAGAGTACTTTCAGGGTTGTCAACATTCGATAGCGCATTAAAGACCGTGCCTTCGCAAAACATCTGCCTCTGTTGGTAGTTTCTTGTCATTAAAGATACAAGTGAAGCCCAATATAAACGCCATTTTCTCAGTTAGAATAAATTTTAAAGTGTTCAAAAACTTTCATATAAAACACAAAAATATAGTCAAAATAAAAGAATAAGTAGATTTACTTTGAAAAAAATTCGTTAGACCATATGTCAAATGGGGTGAAAATTTGCAGTTTTATTTTTTGTAGGTAAGGAATTAACTGAAATAATTTTAAGCTTCATGATGAAGAAATAATGATAAGCTTCATTTTCTTTTTCAATCAAGCATAAGTGGGTCTCCAGTCCAAAATTGCTTAAAAATGCACAAATATTAATTTCAGGGCAATCCAAAAAACAGTGCTCAAACAGGCTTAAACAGGGTTAAGACAAAAAACAGTATACCAATCGAAAGGATTTTTATATACTATTTAATTTTGGTACAGGAATTAGAGGTCAGATTTTCGATGCAATCTAACATACACCTGCAGCAATCTCACTGTTTCGTGATTTTTTCCAACAAAGGAACTTCGTTCCAAAAAATACAGTATAGCTTGTGTACAGTACAGAAGGGAAGCTAGTTAAAATTAAGAATTAGAGAGAAAAGAGGCAGAGAAAAAGAGAGCATCTCAAAAGAAATACAATACAAAATTTGCATAAAAAATATTCTGCTTATTTAATGTAAACACTTTCATTGGTTGGTGCTTCAATTGGTAACACTGATTTGAATGGTTTGTGATATCTAAATTATGAGATGTATGCCTGCGATTTGCTTTTTTGACGTGAGGGTCTATTGTAAGGGGTTCTTTTGTGGGATCTATCTATATACAAAAAAACACAAAATCTATAAAAAATGTATTTTATATTTCATATCAAAAAATTCTATGAACCCTTAAGGGGTCAAGCATTTCTTTAAAACACCTATTAATTCTATCTGCCTCCCTTCTAGGGGTCCCCATACAAAAAACACACAAAAACGGGATGATAATCAAAATATTTTTCCGGACGAGACTAGCACTTTTGAACCGTTTAAGATTTTTCAATCCGTTGTTTTTTATATTGCAAAAAATTAATTGCGCTAGTTAGTCTTATAATGAGCTATATAGTCATAAAATGTTTGGGGTTTCTTGACAGGGTGGTTCAAAACAAGATTTTTTAATATGATTTTATAAGCAGTTTTTTGGACTAAAATTTAGTAAATAAGACTAAATAGAGATATTTGTAAGTCTTATTAAGGTACTATTACAGTGTGTAAAAAATTAAAAATCAATTTTTTTTCGTTAGAATATGGTTCTTTAAGGACTTAAGAATACGTATACAAAGTTTTAGAAAAAATATCAAATAGAAATAAATGTATAACATTAATATAATTTCGTATGTCGCATGGTATTCAAAAACCTATACATTTTTAATTGCGTTTTTCTTGAAACAAGGTTTTTTGAATCGGCTTCAAAGATATCTGTGAAAAATATCTGAACTTTATCGATTTCGATGAATCTTGATTCCATTTTTATATTTTTTTTTATTTGCGTAGGTTGAGTGCTCAACTACAACCCTTAACTCAAGAATTCACTTTGATTTTTTACTTTCAGACGCTTTGTAAATGCTGGAGACGAGAAGCAATTGCAAAAATTTTTTAAACATGCTAACTTCAACGCCCGGTAGAAAACTAACAACAACCATGAATAGTTCTTCTTTATGTAAAAAATTTTAATCATTAAAATTAATAACACCAGGTATAAAAAATTGATAAAAAATGTGTTTTTTATAGCTACACACTGTAATAGTACCTTAAATTTCATTAAAAACAATATTTTTAATTTTGCTGAGTAAAAATACAGATTTTGCATAAAGACATGCAAATCTTAAAATAATCTTATTTTTAGAAGTCTTAAGCTAATACTTAATACTGATGTTTGAAGAACTTTTTGCCGGTTTTTTCAAATAAAAAGATCTTTGTCATCGTCAAAATAATCTTCAATAATACTTTTGCTTTGTACATTTTTGTCGTAATTACAATAATAAAGGGTCTGATGGTTACCAGTGTTTTTAAGTCAGTATTTTGTTTCTCTCTTCTTATTTTTCTTATGACTTATTCTGTAATTCATGTTTTCCTTATTTTTGGCTTCTTGAGTTTTCTGCGATAGCTCACCAATTGGAAAATTTTATTATTTCCTTTTCTTGGCAAAACATTTTATGGTTAGTTGGAGTTATGTCCTTCCAACTTCCATATAAATTTTTGTTTTAACTCTGCGTTCCTAAAGCGAATTTTCCAAAATTTTCTGCGTTAATTAATTAGCGAGAATTGATGGCACACGGTTAGAAATCTTGTACTTAAATTAAAATGTTCTGTACTACATACAGTGGTGTGCAAAACCGTTCGGATGTTGTTCACTTCTGAACTTAAATTGCTGTGAAATTTGAAAAAGCAGTACGAAAATCACCAATTTTTGGTTATTTAATTACTTTTTTATTCTAGCATAAAATGCTTTTGCACATAAAAGAAAACAACAGAAACCAAAAGAGAAATGCTAAAAAAACTTGAACAAACTCATTCAGTACAGTTTTGCTCGATTCACTCAACATGGCCAAACACATGGCTGTGTTCTATTCGACGCCAAACTGTAGCTGGAAATGAACCGTTATTTGAGTTTTTATGATTTGAAAGCGAACATATTCACACTGTATGTTGGATTTATCAGTTCAAATTAATAGTTATTTCTGCAAACATATTGAATCAGTTGGTCCCTTTTCATGAAAAATGTGTAAAATCTCATTTGAAGTTGAGGATGAAGTCGTTTTTTTTTACAAAAAATTATGTTTCAGCACGTGAAATCGCTAAACAGTTAAAACTAGCTGCAAGCACTATTGTGGCTGTAAGGAAACGATGACAAGTTTCTGCTGCGCCAAGCCTTGGAGGACGCCCACGGTTACTGACTAATGCTGATGATCGACTAATGATAAGAAGGATAGCAAAATCAGATAATAAAACACCAAAAGAGGTTGTAATCGCAATGAAAAAAAAAGCGTCAGTGAATGGACCGCTCGAAGGGTGCTTAGGAGAATTGGTTTTGTGTCATCCGTCAAACAGAAGAAACCGGCTTTGTCGGACAAAAATGTTAAGGCAGGTCTACAATTCTGTCAGAGACATAAAAATTGGAGCGTTGAAGATTGTAAGAGAGTTATTTGGTCGACGAAATTAAAATTAATCGTTACCAATCGGATGACAAACAGTATTATTGGCATCGCCCACACGAAGCCATACAAACGCACCAAGTAAAGCAAACAGTCAAACATGGTGGAGGTTACTCATGGTGTGCGGTTGTTTTACGTGGTGGCACATCGGGCCATTAGTCAAGATAAGTGGAATTATGAAAAAAAGCTACTTAGACATTCTACTTAGACTAGTTTGCCAGAATTCGCAGACAAAATTGCTTATCCCGAGGAAGAGGTTGTTTTCCAACAGGATAACGACCCAAAGCATACCCCCAAAATTGTTACTTCCTGGTTGCATGGACAACGTTTTCAGTTGATGCAATGGCTAGCACAAAGCCGAGATCTCAACCCGATCGAAAATTTGTGGGCTATTAGAAAAAAAAGGTTGGGAAAGTACCAAAAAGCGCCTGGTAATATGGAAGAACTATGGAGCAGAGTTCAAACCGAGTGGAGAAATATTCCAAATGAAATTTTGGAAAATTTAGCCGAAAGTATGCCAAAACGTGTGGCAAGTCTTGTAAACCGCAACGGTCTATGGACAAAATATTGAAAATTTTGTATTTAATAGCATATTTTGGTGGCCAGCAAAACTGTACTGAAAGAGTATGTTTAAGTTTTTTTTAAGTATTTATCTATTGTTTTTTGTTATTGACTTTTATATGGATAAGTATTTTATTTTAGAATAAAAAATGAATTTACTCGCAAAACTTGGTGATGTTTGTTCTTATTTTTTAATTTTTACAGCAATTTACTTGCAAAAGTGTAAAAAATCCGAACGCTTTTGAACGTCACTTATAAATCCACACTTGTTTTGATTTCAAATCTTGTACTTGCAAAATACTAAAAAATGGTTTTAATACAGATTTGGTTTTAAATTAGGTACAGGCTTGGATAAAAATATTTAAAAAAAAAATAACAAATACCGTGAGACTCGACATTAAATTTTTAAGTTCACTACTCTAATCACTGAGCTATCGCTCCATACGGAACAGAAGCGATACACAAACATATGAACCGAATTGCCATGTGAAAGAACGCTGTAATATTTCTTTTGTACTTAAATTTGAACCAAAAAGCTTAACGCTAATATTTCTTTTGTTTTATTAGTAGTTAGTATTAGTAAGTATTTGCAAAGTTTTAATTTTAAGCCGATAGGTTTAAAAAATGCAGTAAATTTTAGCTGTACTAAGACTTAGTCCAAAATTTTTAACCGTGCACTCAAGAGTTTTTAAATATTCTTCGAAGGCTTTGCATTGATTCTTGTAATTGATGCAGTCACTTCAATATCTTCACAAAAACGGAGTGTTGCTATGTCGAAAGCCTTGCTTTGGGAAATCAGTACGGAGCCAGGTTTCTTCTCGGAACTCATCTTAATTTCTTTTTTTCTGCCACTATAAAGCTGTTTCTTGTTTCATGTTTTTATTTGACACC
Organism: Dichetophora obliterata; assembly: GCA_963920525.1. NCBI lineage: Eukaryota > Metazoa > Arthropoda > Insecta > Diptera > Sciomyzidae > Dichetophora > Dichetophora obliterata. The sequence continues at coordinate 166,571,588 of OY986436.1, read as the reverse complement.
TAGACTTTAAAATGATTTTTTTTTAACTCTTGAAACTTTTTTCATACTTAAGCAATGTTCCATAACACGGATTCTTGCATGAATTAATAAAAGTTTCAGTTTATACATTTATTCGAGATCGTTATAAACCTTGCTTCCTACACCAAAGCAATAATTCAATGGCGTTTTTTTAAAAATGGAGTAATTTCTTCTACATCGCAAACTTCCGAGAAAGAAACTAATTGACCAAAAAAGTCAATACATCGGCGCATATTGTAAAGGATTTCATTCTGGATAGTTTTGTATTCCAAGATTTAAACGTTTACCGAAAGTTGAAAATTAGTTTCAAAAAGGGTTGTAGGTAATAATTTATTGTAAACTATGAAAATAAGATATAATTTTATAATTCCTCAACAACAACAGATATTAAACACATAATTTTTATAAAAAATTAAATTTTACTTATTTTTGAACAAATTCCCAGCCTAGCCTTTAAACTTTACAGCGGCGTTTATAGTTTTGGAAGCGCTAACGCTAAGCGCTTTTCGATTATTTAACGTTCGCATTTTCACTTTAAACTTGAGATACATATTCTTTGGGATGCAAACTAATAATTTATAAAAAAAAAATAATTTTTGGAAACTTTTACACTGTTCATATCCCTTTAAATTTCTTTAAAAAATAAATTTTAACTGTTTTTAACGTCCAGAGAAGCTCCGATATCAAGAAAAACAAAAATGAGCAATCGTCTTAAAATGGATTGCTGTTTGACATTTTTGTTTGTAATTTGGAAAACTTGACGTTAATTTGGATGGTGTACATTGCTAAGTAAAATTTTATTTTTTTATTATTTAAAATTACAAAGAAGGAAATCAAATATTGTTTGGATTATATAGATGCAATTTGGATGCAGTTGTGCAGATGTACGTGGAGTTTCTTTGTTCTTTTTCTTTAAAATAGATATGCCGAGTTGATTGGATTGATACGCAATAGAGAAGGAAGGTTTAGGAAAATAATCAAATCTGACTTAGTTTTTGTGGATTTGGCTTCAAAATTCTACACATCTTTAACTCAAATTAAAATGTATTTACTGAAAACTTTTTAATGAAAACCAGCAGTCTTATAATTACTCTCAAGTAACTCTCTGCTTTTCATACCTTTGTATCTAAACAATATTAGAATAAACTTAACAATACATCTTCATTACTCAAGAAGGGGAAAATCTTATTTAGTTACAATTTCCGTCGTGAAACATGAACTGTAGCAGAAAAAACGTTTCAATCAGATTAAGTGTTGTTAGTAACCAAGACAACGTGGGTAGTTTTAATTTGAAACTTTTCTTTTGACTGTAACTTGATTGCGGCATAATAAAAACAACATAAAAGCAAATAATCATTGCAAAGAACTTCCTTTGGTGCTGCACGCACGATACTTCAAATAAAAATCATTCAATTAAGACGGACTGACAGAAAGATGGACAGCGGAGAACCAAAACACAAACAAGGAGTGATAAAAACACAAAAGTTGGGGCAATTATTGCTGTTGAGTGAAAATACAGGTTACACTGAACAGCTAGAGGAGTATGAGTGCGTCCGTCCGTTGTCCGTCCGAAAAATTGCGAGGCTGTTTTCGTTACCCTGCCGTAGTGCATGCTTCCTGTTCTGAAACTTGTGGCTGAAATTCATTGAATACTGTTTCTTTTATGTTCTGCCACCAGCACCTGCTGCTTCATTGCTCTTTTTTCGAATATTTTTATTTTATATTCTCACACTAGTTCATTACTGGCTTTAAATTGTTATTTGTTTGCCTTGTCTGCATGTTGCAATGCGTGTTGAAGGGTACCTGTTGGCAGGAACTGGTCGTTTTAGTGGCTTCCTTTGCTGATTAAATCGAACATTCACACCATTTCTCATTATTTATTTTGAGCTTGTTTTGAAACTGTATTATTTTCACAGGATTGTCTAAACTCTTCAAAAGCTTGAGCCGATTTGCTTTGCAAACTTATGAGTAGCTAATCTGTCCAGTTTTAGCAGAATGAAAGCTACTCAATTCTGGAAAATCCTTATCTAATCCTTTCATTGTTTCAATTTCAGCACTATTTTTTTATTTATTTGTTCTCTTTTTGTGTGTTTTTGTATTCCCTGCAGATACTCCATTGAATTTTATTTTTTCAAGTCACGCTTTTCGCATGGAAATTATGTGAAGTGCGAAAAAATGCTTTCAATCCTACGTGCTGTAAGCTAGGGTGTTTTTCCCCTCTATTGAAATATTTTTATTTTTCATTTTTTCAACTCTCGTCAAGGTGTTGTAATTCAAATATTTGTGGAACACAAGTGGAATAGTATGGATACATTTACATAAGATACGGGAAATGGAAACCCTTTAAAGCAGGTCGGGTTAGGAATTTTAAAACAGGAGTTTAAGAGATTTAAGTGATTTACAAATGAGTTAATATTGGATTAACTGAACGATATTTTATAGCAAGCTTATAAAACGAAATATGTTGGGTCACCCTCTCAAATTGCTTATCTACAATTCGCTGTAAGATTGAAATAAACATAAAACTGTGTCGATAAGCAGAGCTGAGTTGTTGATGTAGCTATGTTTCATGCATATAGCACTGTAAATACACACATCTGAAGCTCCTGGCATGATTTTCGCCAAAGTTAAGAAAAAAACTAAATTATCCTTTCATATATTTTATATGGTGATTGAAAAATTTGAAGCAAGAGTTCTCGAAACTCTGAAGTCAGACTTAAGCTGATATATTCATATTGAAAACATATTTTGAATCTTATATCAGACAAACTCTCAATAAGCAAGGGAGAATGGATTTGTTGGGTGTCCAATTGGTCAGAATTTTTAAAAAATTAATGAAGGCCTTTTTTAATTACTATATTGTTTTGTAATTCTAAAAAATTATTTAATTTTTAGATAATTTTTTACAAAAAAATTGTATACATTTTTTTAGAATTACTTTTGAGCTTAATTCCAAATAAGTTCATGAAGCAACAGGCTGCAACAATAAGTACGCTCCAACAGTCTGCTGGTTTAAAACCATAGAAGGCGTGAAGAAGGTTTTTTGAAGGAAATTGTTATTGTATGGGTAAACTTGTTGTTAGAGATGGTTCGATATTTTGGTAACAGTGATTTTGTCACTGCTACTCGAAACTAGCAATCACAGTCTGCTTCTAAAATATTTCAATGGCAGAAATTGCTACTCCCATATTTTTTTTTTACAGGGAAGGTATTAATCACAGTAGCCGTGACAAGAACAATATAACTGATTCTATAGTAACTGTCGCAGTGAGTAGCAGTAACTGCAAAGTAGAATTTTTGCCCATGACTACTTGTTATTGTAATTTATTTAATTATATTTGAGCTTAATGGCAAATAAATTTAGGAAGCAATAGGTTTTAATCAACTGGTCACTCAGCATAATAAGTTATATGACGCTAATTCCTTTATCATGCATACACTTTTCGTTTGAAAAGGATAATCTTTAAACGTGATAATTCCTAAAATGAGTAAACGATTTTATCTTGCAGCTCAAAAACTATTGCCTACATGGAAAATATAAAGTGGGTATCACAGAATAAAAGAATTTATTCGATATAGAGGGGAATGGGTCAGGATCTCGAATCCATCGAATTCGTTGCTAAAATGGTAAGTAAAATCTCATCAAAGCTAAACATTTTTGTGTATCTCTTCGATACTATTATGTTATGTGGTATAGAAATGAAGAAGGAATTTTCCATAAAATGTAATGTTTTATTACACCCAGAAAAAAATCTGCTTAATTTAACAAAACTTTAATTAAATTTCAGGTTAAAACTTGCCGCTGTGAATCGTCAAGTTAGATAACCATATGCCATTCAGGTCAATTTAACCTGTTTTTTTGGTTGAATGAAACTGACAACTGTAATTAACTTAACCAATATATGTGGTTAAATCGAACTGAATCAGGTTAATTAAACAAATATCAATGATGAGATTTTTGTAATGGGGCAGGAGGGAGGGTGGTAGCAAATAAATAATTGCCACCTTTTTAATTCCAAGTAATACACAATTAGATAAAATTAAAAATTTAATGACAGGACATTTCACCTACCTTACACCGAGGTACCCCTTGTTACAAGTTCTGCACCACTAGAGCAGAATTTAACAGGTCTACACCTCATATATTAGACCGAAAATGGAGTACAATTCGCACATTTGGGCAGGTGCTTCAAGATCTTATTTGGAGCTTATGGATCGAATTCAACGTCGTGTGATATATTTGATAGGGGATAAAAGTATTTCATCCTCTCTCAACTCTCTTGGGCATCAACGCAATGTTGGTTTTCAACACTCAGGCAGCTGTTCAATAGGGCGTATCGAAAAATTTAGATCGTACTCTAAGAGGTCTCAAAGGTTGCATATTGTGGTCAAGATCAACCAAATAAAATTTTAGGAAAAAATAAGGATATCTTCCTCTCCCGCAAGGACAAAGTTGTTTTTTGAGAGAAACAGTAAAAAATCACGATCTCAGAATGCTTTGATTTTTGTCAGAAAAACTACATATGTGTTAAAGCAAAAGTAAATATAAGCTTTAACTGACAATATTTTGACAAACACAATGCTAATCTTCGTTTTTAACCAAAAGGTCCTGTGTGAAGGATATTCGAATCTAAAGGTACACTCAAGATAGCACAGAAGTTTTAATTGTTTTCTGACTATCTAAATTTTGGTGATATTGATTGCAGTGTTACTTTTGCAACTTTTGAGACCTCTTAGAAAATGAAATTCGAAAAAAATTGTAGTTCGATACGCCCTATTGTTCAAGCCCACCCCTTTTCTATTGCTTCGCTATCCATCAGAACCTCGCCTTACCGAGATAATTCGTTTTTTAGTCGCACGGTAAGGTTGTGGAATAGTCTCCATGCGAGCGTGTTTCCCGGCAATTTTGAGCTGTGCAAGTTTAAAACAAATCTTCACCAACACTACTCGATTTGCTTATGCATTTATAGGTGGCATCCCTTGAGCATTGGTTCAGTCTGAAAAAAAGCTGGCAAATTGTTTTTTCCGCTATATGTTTTTCTGCTATTTTCTTCATGTTTTAATATTCATTAAAACTAAAAAAGATAATCCAGATATTACAGGAATCGGGTGCTTATGCCATATTATTCATAACGCATTTAAAAATTTATTAAATTTATTAAAACTTGATTTGGAAACTATAATAATCAACATTTTTAATGAGTTTAGTTCATCTACGAAAAAACTGCCATTCTTGAGAACATTTTATATTTTTGCGATATGGAATTGTCAGAGATGCTTCGTCGTGTTCCAACATGGTGGTTTAGCTTGACACCAGCTATAGAACGGTTTTATAAAAATTTTAAAGCAATACAAAACTCTTTTATGTCTCAAGAATGTTGCCCAAATATTTTGAAACAGTTCATTGATGCCAGTACTGCTGAAGCACATCTAGAATGGATTCAAAATATTGGTACAACTCTGATGTGCTCTATAAAAAAGTTGGAGGAAAATAACAATCTCATTATTTGCGTGATAAATTAAGAGAACAAAAAGAACATGTGTAGTTAATCATTATATTATCACTTCTATATTATTAATTAGTTTATGTTCAATTACTTTGTTTTATGTACATTAAAAAAATATTTTGAAAAACTTTATTTATTTATTTATTTATTTATTTATTTAATTAATTAAATGTAAGCGCTTGCAAGAATAAACTTATAATTAAGCACCGATTACATATATGGCGATAATATCAACACAAAAATATGAGATATAAAACATAATCTTGAATAAAATTTAAAGTTAAAATTACATATCGGAAACAGTTAAAACATTAACAATTTTTTAAAATTGAACCAAAGGTAACAACTGAGATTTATAACAAATATAAATAATAAGACAATCAAAAAACTAAAAAAAAGGGGAAAAATTAAAAGTATAAAATTAAAGGGAGAGGAAAAAAAAAAAAAAAAAAAAAAAAAAAAAATTATAAATTTTGATTTTTGAAAAATTAAATATGAAAAATAAAAAAAATATATTTATTCGAGCTACAGAACTGAAATTGAAAAGACTCATATTTTTCTTATTTCAAAAACAAATAAATTCGTTAATTTTAAAATTAGATTTATGCTATCAAATAAATCTTACATTGGCGCCCAACGGAAATAAGGTAAAGCTAGCCGTGAATTCAATATTCAAATCTGGACAACAGCATCGCTACATCATTTTATGAACCGTCATTATTATATTCATCATCATCATCATCAGTTTACAAACATCAATCGATTTTCGCTGCAGCTTATCATCATATCTGCTCATTTACTCCATTTTAAAAACCCTCATTGGTATCGTCATTGGTATAATCATTATTATCATTTCAATTTGATAATCATCAACCGATTTTCGCTATAGTATATCATATCTGCTATTTGAACCTATCCGTTCATCACATATGCTATTTACTTCTTGGAGTTGGAACCTTCCATCATCATTTTATAAAAATATGTCGCAATCCAGATCTTCTTTACAAGCACACCTTGGGCTCAGCAGAAGCACAATCCGTTTTTTAATAATATCTTATTTGATCTCAACATCTCCGCATATATCACATCATATATACCATTAATAAGCACTTTTCTGTCCCGAATTTGAATTGCCCCTTCATTTTATATATGGTAACTATGTTAAATAAAAAAAAAAAAAATAATATAAAACTTGAAAAGATTGAAGTCGTGAAAAACTGTCGTGCTTTAATTCATTTAAAAATCTATGTGAAAGGTATAGTCGGTAAACCAAACCAACCTTGACTTACCCAACCATCTCACATCTATATTTTGAATAGCACAACCATTCACTCGTAGATTATAATCCACCTCATTTACATAAATTGCGTATATTACAACTATATTTTAACAAAATACGAAGAAGTCCTCGCAACACATCGAATAACAACCATACTGTTCCTGCCCACATCACTAACACATTATTATGTAGCGATTCAAATACTAAAGTTTTTAATGTGAGCTTATCGCAAACTCAATTTATGGAACTTCTTGGAAATGTCCATCCAAGACACCAAGAAAAGAACAGTATTTGTAGCGCTCGATTTCAGGGAGGTCAAAACACCACCCAAGTGGAAGAATTTATAGCTACTACTTTAGTTTACAAAGACGCAGAAAACATCTCGAACAAAAATGCACTTACTAGTTTACCACTGTTATTCGAAGGATATGCATCTTCCTGGTGGCAAGGAATTAAAGAAGTTAATACGTTTGACCAGGCAATAGAAATTTTGCAAAAATTATTTGCTCCGCCAAAACCAGATTGGAGGATTTTGCTGAAATCAACCAAGATAAGCAAAAATTCACGGAGCCAATCGAAAATTTCACCTGCAGAAAGAGAAAACTATTTTCCTAATTAAAAGAGAAAGTTTATCAGAGCACAATGATAAATATTTTATACTCACAACTCCTGTTCTCAATTCGAGAAAAATTACCACACGACAGTATCAATACGTTTCAAGAGTTGTTATACATGTCTAGAGAAGGAGAAAGTCTTGTAAATAAATGAAAAGACATTGGATGATATAAATCTTACACATGCCTTTTATGGATCAATTGCTGAATCAGTTTGCAACAAATGTAAGAACTTAAAAGAAGTTACCTTATTAAAAAAAGAGCTAATGCTTTTTTATCTTCTTTAACGTTGTACCTAATAAGACACTTTCAATATGAAAACAGCAAATATGAAAAATTAATTATATTTAATTTAAAAAAAAAAGAAATAAATTTTCGCGACTTCGTTTTTATATCCCAATTTATAAACGAATATATCCCACATTTTTTCCATTTAAAATGTGAATACAGATTATTTATTTGATAAATGCATTGAATTAAAAAACTTTATTAAACAACAAACAAATACAAAGAATGAAGAAAAGTGGATGGATTTTGTAAACAGTGGAACATATCCAAATATAGAAAAAAATTTGTAAATTTGTCTTTTCAATGCCAGATTTAAATGCTGCAACCTAACGAATTTTTAGTTTAATGTTCAATTTCTGGAGAAAAGAAAGAAATAGACTTGTCTTAGAAATCGTAGAAAGCGAACTCATAGCAAAAACCAATTTTTGAATGACGTGTAAGGAATTTCACGAGTTTTCAAAAACCAAAGAATTGATCTCATCTTATAGTTACTTTAAGTATTTTTGTTTTATTATAATATTATTTATATAAATATAGTTTTTAATTATATGTTTTCATTCTCGTAGGAATTATTTTCGTTATGATTTTATTATTTTCGGAGGTTTTTTGGCCAGTGCTTTTTTAAGCTGCAATCAAAAAATGATCCAAATTTGTTCCCAACGTTTCATCGCTTTTTTGGCGACTTCCTCAGGGGAATTTTTTATTGCTTTAAAAACACAAAATTTAGACAACAATTAGATATACAATTAAAGCTTATGTGATATAAGCATTAGACTTACAAATATTTGTTTTAGAAATACATTTTGATTTTAGCAAAAGTTATACTAACATTCACGTACATTAAACATTAAACATAATTAATATAACAATGACAAAACATTCAATTTTGCGACTCCACGGTTTCAAGACAATAGTATAATTGTTATTAATGTTGTCAGTGTCTTCTTTGTAGTTCATTGCTTTTTCTCCTCTCTCTTGGATGAGTAGACTTTTCAACGACAATCTTTTGTCGTAGTTTTTCTCAATGTTTAAAATTCTTACTTTGTCCACATCAGTCGATGAAACGTTGTGAACAAAAATTGAATCATTTGTTTGTTTGCAGTTTAAGAAACACTGGCCAAAAAACCTCCAAAAAATTGTTTTATTTTTGTATTAAAATTTGACTGACAGAGTTCTGATTTGTACTGATTTTTAGTGTTTAATGTGCTGATTTGTAATTTTACAAATCTGACAACTCTAACTCGAGCTGGCGACTCTCAGTAACTCAGTCAGTTTTTGACGAATCTTAATGTTGTTTTTTTTTAAATACTCGTAATTAAATTGTTGATGGAATGGACCATAATCTCAACGATACACTGCATGTTGGATAAACAAAAAATAACGAATATTTTCTGTAAAAATTACAAAAAATTATTCAAACGCCACTATTTTGTTATTTTTTAATCAATTTTATTAAAAGTGGTCTGTTTCATAATCAAACTCATAATTAACAGGAAAATTGTTTGATTTTTTGTTTCAGATTATTTTTGAGACTTGTGGAAAGGTCGCCAGCTCAATTCGTGCTTCAAGATATTAAATAATCTGAAAATTTTACGCAATCTTCTTCAAAGTACTACAAAATACACCTAACAAGTTGTGACTAACTATATTGTTAACTTTTTTCAAAAGTTTATGGTATAAGATTCGAAATCAACTACCCTTTTATAATGCCAAGCATGTAAAAGTACTGGAAAACAAAAAAAATTTTTAGAGTCCACCCTAGCGTCGGACAAATTTGTTTATATTTTAACATCAGACTCGAAATCTCCCTTATACTGTTAAAAAATGTACTTATACTAAAAAAGCATGTACTTATAGTAAAAAGTAACATTTATTTGGTTCACGCTCAATATCAAAAATATTTTGAAATTTTAAAATGTGAATCGAATACTTATATTAATGAGCTTGATATCAAACAACTCTTAATCATATGAATATTTTAAATTAATTTATTCGATACTTATTTGGCTTACTCTTTTTGAATCAATCACATATGAGTACTACTTTGGAAAATACTGATACTTATTCATACTTATTTTTGGGTAAGTTAGCTCATGATTCAAGTAAGCTCATGATTCAAAAATGTGATTCACTTTTTTTCGGATCATTAGCATATGGGTACTTCTTTGGAAACTACTTATACTTATTCATACTCATTTTTGAGTAAGTGGCTCATGATTCAAAAATGTGATTAACTTTTTTTCGAATCAATCACATATGAGTGCTACTCTGGAAACTACTGATACTTATTCATACTCATTTTTGAGTAAGTGGCTCATTGATTCAAAAATGTGATTCGTTGCAGATCTCTGATTCGAATCACTGAGTTGTAAACGAATAGTACTCGAGTACTACTTATTTTAAGTATCCGTTGCAGATTTGTGGTGTACATACACCAAATATAACATGTTAATAATTGATATTGTTTTATAACGGTATATCGCTGAACTTTTTGCTTTTGATCTTGCTATTTCTATTTTTTTGTCTTTGCAAGAGGCTGTTCACACTTGCCTCAAATGAGGCGACTTACTTGCCTCATTTTGACATAAGTTAGCTATCAGGTGTTCACACACAAACTATTGCCTCACTTTGAGGCTGCATCATTTTGGCGTTTATTGGTTTTTTCTTCGTTTGTTTTCTTTTAAATTATTAAATGCTCAAGTTTTCACTACCTAAAGAATATTAATTTGCAAACAACAATGAATAAACAAAATTAGTTCGCGCCAGAACAAACTAAAAAGATCAAAAATTTCAACATAACAAACTTCACTCTTACGTGCGTCAAAATGAGTCGCAAAATTTTTAAAATTCTTGCCTCACGTAACATGTCACCTTCCCGCTTTTCCCTTTGCCAGTAGACGTCAAAATGTGGCAAGTGAGTCGCCTCATTTGAGGCAAGTCTGAACAGCCTCCTAAGCAGCACATGTTCATGACAGTTGAAAGCAAATATTTTTTTAATATATTTACAATCAGAAAAAAATTTGGTATGGCAAAATGTGTTAATAAAAATTAAAAAAACGTGCATTCAATATCATTAGTCAATTGCAACAGACAACTAAGACAAATATTTCTTGTTTAAGGACTCAATTCTTAACAGAAATACGTTTAATTCATCTGCATTTCTCTGCCGCCCTTAAACAATTTCTTTGTATTTTTAGATTTGCTTTTGAGAATCACATTGTATTTTATGAAATTTACGTTGACATTAACGTTAACGATAAAAACGTTGACTTCAAATTTCATTTTAAAGACATCCTGATATGTTTATCGAGTCAACTTGCGCTAAATTTTGAAAAATTTTAACAATACTTAAAAAATATCCATGATTCCCACTGCCCACATAGTGTTGATTCATTCGAAGCAAATAATGGAAAATACTGCGCTTCCCGTGGGAGAGAAGATGCTTCAGAATCGAGGCATAAATTGTCTAAAGCTGTTCGGCTTTATCACGCAAGGAAAACAAGTCGAGTAGATAATTTGACAGATGTTTTTACTAGAGCCTTAGATACCTCAAATCCTTTAATATCTAGCATTGGCCTCAATGCTTGGTTTTCACTATGTCATTTTTATGACGACTCAAAAGCTTATCACCTAAAATATCACCTTAATAATACTCTAGAACATAGCAGTTATTAAATAATATTATTTGTTTTTAATTTTCCAAGATTGCCAAAGTTAGAAAAAATAACAACATGTTGTTATTTTCAAGTCGATTGACACCAACTGTCCACTGAAAATTACATGGTGAAAATCAAGCATAAGAAACGGATACAGCAATGACTGCGTTAAGGGCTTCCAGCTGAACTAGCGTGCTTATTGCACTGTGAAGCTGCCGAAGACATATCTACATCAGCCACTGAAAATTTAAATATTTATAATAGCACAGACACCGTCTCAGAATTAGATGCCAATGACAGTAAAGATGAAAATAGTAATTTCATAAGTCCCATATATTCTGTTATGCTTAAGAACTTAAACTTAGAAAGTCAAGAATGAGTATTTTCAATATTATAAGTTTCTGTGATCAAGCTTTTTTGAAGCGAAGCTTTTAACGCCTCGTTTTGTGATTTGCTGGAGTGAAATCTCAAAAACGACATTTTTTTCCATAAACCTTTTTCTTAGAATTGTTAATGTTTTTACTTGCGTCTATTACAACAAGACGATATAAAATTAAAAATACTTCTTTGTGAGCGTGAGAATCGAACTCGCACAATTCCGATCGAGAGTTCTACACACTAACCACTACTCCAACTTTGCGTCGTGATGTGATTCATTCAATATTAACTATATACTGAAGCTATGTTGCAGTAGATGACAGGAATTTATTAAAAGGATTGTGCATTAGCTATCCTACATATTCTATTGTGAATACGTGAAGCTATGATGCAGCAGATCATAATAATTGATCAAAAACATTGTGCATTAGGGGGTTTTGGACTATTCTACATGTAGGACGGACACATAGGACAGCAAAATAACGGGAAAATCTATTCGAGCTTTCGGACTATCCTACATGTCGGATGGACTTTATTATTTTTTAGCGTTCACGAAGATAGCATAGTGAAATGGCAAAAGAATTTCTTATAAAATAATATTTTAAATAAATTGGCCATTCCAGCTCTAGAATGAACTTTGACCGAGCTTCAATTCTTTTTTAAAAAAACTTGTATCATATTAAGCAAGCTATTTTACATAAGAATATGTTATAATCAAAAGTTTTTATGACATAAACGTAAATAGGAGACTCGATTTCAAACAATCATTTCATACTTCTTAAAATTCGCGTTATTATTATAAAATTCGCGGCGCTCATCCAGTTTGAGAATTTTCTGGACTTTTATATTAAACCAGGAATTAGAATCAAGCCTTGCAGGAGGTTCTGGAATATGTTAAGAAAATGTATGAAACACAAAACACATCTAATATACATGTACCTTTTTAGCTATTTCTTTGGCGTTAGTTACAAAGAACTTTTGTCAAAAAATTGGAATATGTGCTTTTGGTTGGCTTCGAATCAGTTATTTTTTCTCTTTCGATTGCTGTTAAAAACTTTGGTGTAGTACAACTGCATCCCATTTTAATTAATAAATTAAAAAAATATTTACCTGTATTTGCAATTAATAAAACAATCTTTAATTTAAATTTACTAGAAACTATATTTTTTGACTTAAGTCCTTCGTACCTAAAGCCAAAGATTTATTCATACGTTTTGAATTAAAATAAAAAAATTTTTTAAATCATTCAGATAAAGGGTATATTTTCTTACTTGATTGAAGGGACTTGCAAGCTGCTAGAACTGATTCATGATGGAAAAAGAAATAAGTATTGGTGTCAATTAGGCGTGGGATCCGCTGAAAAATATCTCCCTTAGCATGCGGGGAGCATTTCAAGAATAGCGACAACTCTATAGCGATTGATATGGCTTTTGACCTCCTTAATCCAAATCTGAAAAATTTTAGTCCACTCGAAATTGGTTTTGGAATGGCTTCCAAAGTTAGAAAATTGAGGTTTTTTCAGTTTTTCAGCAAAAAAAAAACTATTGTTTAATATTTGGAAATTTTTGTATTCTAATTTTAAAAGTTGAAATTTTGGGGCTCGATAGTAATTAATGCGATTTATTTAAGGGTATAAGCATCACATTATTTAATTTATTAAACTGTTAAAAATTTTTGCTTTAGTAAAAATTACTGAAATGTATTGCATGACTAAAAACTGAAATACAATTTTTTAAATATTTCGGACATGATACGAGAGAGATTTTGACACCATCTTTAAAATTATATTAGATTTTCTAATGTGTACGAGTGTGTGTCTACCGGTGTAGTGTGCATATCATATTCAATAAATTAGTACCAATAATCGTAGAAAATAGCATTATATAGGCTACATTTTGTTTATGTTCATTCAAGATTTAATTGTGCCTTTGCCCCCCCCCCCCCCCCATCATACTACATGTAGGATGGACCACCACAAGAAATCAAAAGTTTTTAATTTCCACCCCACATGTAGGACGGGCCGCAGTATTTGCTCTTGCACATCCTACATGTCCATCGACCTGTCAAATCCGTCCTAAATAAAGGATAGTCCGAAACCCCCTATTAGCTATTTAAAAAACAAAAGTAGCAAGGTTCCATTGAACAGCTTGAAAATTATCACAAGATGCCAATTGTTTTAAGTGTAGATTTTAATTGCGAACTCAGACACGAATGTGCATAAGCTCTTAAGGCAAGGCCGGTGGTCTAGCGCTCGAAAATGTAAGGTATTTTTACCTTACATTTTAAAAGTTAAAAAAAAAGTTAAAATATTAAACAACGATATTCAAACTTTTAAGGTATATTGTAACACTAATTCATCATAAAAAAAATATTTTTTGAATTGAAAAAATTATTTATCTTGTTCAAAATGGCGCTCAATGAGACGCTTTTCTGGAAAAGGGGATGGGCGGTATTGTAGATTGTGACTTTTCTATTTATCTAAAAAATAAAAAACAAAGAATATTATTAATCGCTATGAGTCCAGCTATGACTGGCACTAGAAAGAAAAATAAATATTGAAAATTGACAGAATGACGCGCTTTTGAAAGTTAAGTTCTTAAAACAGCTTGTTTTCTATGGGTTATTAAGTGTAAAATATGCTTTGTTTTTGAAATAAAACTTTGATTCTAGTTTCAGCGATAGCCACTGATGTTATAAATAGTATATTTAAATTTCAGATGAATCGGCTAAATACTTTTTTTTTCTACAACACCATACTGAAAAAAGTAGTTTAGAGATAAATGAGTATAAAAAGAATGAATGTAGACGAAACACTGTGGCTCGAGACCTACTAAAACGGCTGTAGTTGTGAAAAAACGTCAGAAAGACAACACTTTTGAAATTAAAAAAAAAATTAATTTCATACAAATTCTATTCCTTAAACAATGTCTTTTTGATAAATATAATTTGAGAATGATAAGCAATCCAAATATTTGCACAACACGATAAGGACAACTATTGATGTATTTAATATTTGCTAGAAATCTCGATGACAGTACATATATATAATATACGTTTGATATTTTAGATATTAAATACCAATTATTTCATTAATATTTACAAAAATTATTCAAAACTTAGGTAAAATAATAATTTAAGTTGATATAATTTACTGGTAGGAATATTATTTTTTGGTTAACATTATGGTATTTAAAATATTTTAATATAAAAATCTTTTTATTAAAAATACCACTAAATTATAATACTTATGAAACTGCGAAAAAGCTTCGCTTTTCTCGTGTGTCCAGCGACGCGTCTGTTTTTTTTTCTTATTGAATTTCTGGAGTTAACTTACCTTATCTTTAAATATATTTTTAATATTAATTCAAAGAAATGGTGCGTGGTCAAATTTCATAATGGTTAAATTTTACCCAGATTTCAATAAAAACGTAATTTTTATCTTTTTGAGCCTTTAACCAAAAAGAATTGCCATTGTACCCGTAGTGCATACCAGCGGTAACAATTCTCTGTAAGTCCCTCAAAAAAATACCGAACAAATTTTTTTGGTTGAAACATATGTAACTAACGAATCAGGATTTGAAAAACTCATATTTTGTAATATTTTAAACTCAAATCTCGTGTTCTCATCATCTTACTTTCAATATAATTGAGATGTTATTCACTCAAAGTCGAAAATAGCCCCTTTTATAATTTAAGTATTCGGAAAACGTATACTCCATTTACAGTAGAACAGTTTTGGGTTCAATTAATATTCTATATGCAACTTTGAATATATTTTATGTTTTTTTTTAAATAATATAAAACATGCTTTGTAAATGTGGTTTTATTAGCACTCTTAACCCTGATATCAATAATTCAAAATCATTTGGCTTAAATCACGTATTCCGCTATTAATAATAATTGAAAATAGCAACAATTCATACAGCTTTTTCCATTACAAAAATCGGTGAAAAAAAATATTTTGCAACATTAAATAGACAAAGGTTTTTAAAGCAAATGTAATATTTTTTTATTTGTTCCCTTCATAATTTATTATTGGTAATAATGAAGCGTAAACGCAATAAATCAATTCAGTGTTTGTTCAAGAGAATTTAATAAAAAGGAAAAAAGTTTATGCCGACTGATTGGTCGGTCGCACAACAACGACAACAACAAGTGAACAACATAAAAGTGTTGCCACCATGGGTCATTTTATGCATGCTGCCAGAATAGAGTTTGGAAGCAAACGTGGAAATAATAATTGTTCATGAATTTTAATGTCGTTCGAAATAATATTTCATTTGTTGCAAAATTTTGCAACTGTGTTGTTCGGAGTGTAATAAATGTAAAAAAGAGAAAGATTTATTAGGTGCCTGGATGTGTTGAGTAGATAGAAAGGGTATTGAATATATAGAAAGCCGGAAATTGAACGAGAAAATAAGAGAAATTTATGAGGAAAAATTTTAACTCATTTGGTTGCAAAAAAAAAAAATAAAAGAAAGAGTTAAGTTAGCAAAAATCTACTGCTAACTTCAAAATACTTGAATGGCTCTATTTCGCAAGCATTTTAAACAAAGTTTCCTTACTTTACTTCCACAAAGTTTATTTTTCATATTATAAAGCCAATCAATATTTGTATTGCATTTACTACTTGGTTAAATTTGTGGTGTTGCCAGCCCACAAATAAAAATGCAATTTTGTGTTTGACCTTGCAAAACTACTGCTCAATAGTTACCAACTATTGTGCATACTTTTCTTGAGCAAGTAACATTTCCACATATCTCCAAAGGCTGCGGCTTAAAGTTAAGCTCAGCATATACTTGCACGTATGTGTTAGGGTGTGTGTGTGTTTGCTTTTGGAACAACCACATGCATACCCAACACAAACACGCGTGCTCCTAGTTCTATGCGAATTCCAATAAAGGATCGACCTCACGTTCGTAAGTAATAGCTCAAGTATTTAATCCTTTTTCAAGCCAATGTGCTTCCAAGGGAGTGGTATTGGGTGGAAATGGGTCTCTATGACGGCCAGATCCAACGTGTATTGTTAAAAATGGGTAAAGTTGCCAGACGTGAATGTTTTATAGGATTAGAATGACTCCTGCGTACATGGTATATAGTTTAGTACAGGAGCAAAGTTGGCAATGATATCGTATAAAAAAGGACATAATTGGATGGTATGAAGCAAAGTAAGGTAATTTACAAATTAATTCTGTATTTCTTACCGACGCAAACAAAATGTTTGCTTATTGTAACTAAGTTAAGCCCCTCATCGTGGTGCTTTTGTTCTATGAGCACTATTGATGACAGACTGTTATAAGTTTTGTAATTTTTTTGTGCAGTTTTTATGATGGCATGAAATGCTTCCTTATACAAGTAAAACTATGTAAAATTGGGGAGAAATATCATACCGTTTAAGATATCTGCGATTTGGCATATCAACAGCTTAGTAAATTTTTCACGAGGAAACAAAAAGTGATTTATGTGAAACACTAATATGGACACTAAATGGAATATAACGAAACATAGGCTTCTAAGCTGAAGCAATAATTTTACCAGTTAACCCAAATTCTGTTCAATGATACCACCACATAATTGCTATGTAAAGTCATTCGCTAAACACGAAAATCGACACCAATTTAATGCCTATCACGCAGTTTTTAAGATATTGATAGATGGGTTTTTATAGTCAAAATAAAAAAAGTTATTCCAATATATTACAAATAACTTGCAAATCTAATAAAAAAAATTGGTATAAAATATCAAATAAAGGCATGAATTTTGAACATTTTATTTATAGATAAGCAAATTTATTATTTTTTATGCAATCTAGAAAACTGTAGAATAAGTTTTATTCTTGCCATAAAAGAATTTTAAAATAATCAAAAACTTTACAAAAAAGTTCATAAAATGATGTTATATAATTTTATCAAACTCAAAGTTATAAATAAAATGAAAGGCCCTTTTTATTTTTTATTTTTATTTATTCAAGATGATTGGCAAAAAAGAACTGAATTCAAAGTTGGCATAGACAATAACAAATTCAAGCTTATTGCCATATCGGAATCATAACTCTGGCCCATATTATGAGTTGCTTTTGACCCTACTAGCTGTTCGATAACAAGCGAAGATCGAACGCCAAGTTCTTATTATGAGCAGTGCAACCTGTCGAAATGTTCGTTGTTCATCGAATTTTCAGTCGAATAGAATTTTGCTTTCGATGCGGTGCATGCTGAGCAATAATTGTTAAAAATGTAAGTATTTTGTGATTGTTTAAATAAACTTAAAAACTTAAAATTTACAAAATTGCTTAAACGATTGACTTTAAACTTTTCCTCGGGTCGGAATTCTGAATAATGTAAGTAAACTTTTTATAACATTCCTCAAAGCTTAATCCAGGTTTAGACTCACATCTTTAATTCGAAAGTTAATTGTGTAAAAAATCTTGACTATAAGAGTCACAATGAAAAGGGCAGAAAAATTATTTAATAAAAATTTGTTGTTACGTAAATTACGAAGTCTTTGATGCAATGCCTCAAAACACAATAGCGGCACTCAACAACACTTGTTTGTCGAGTAGTTTTTTATATTTATTTTTACTATGACCCTATATATCTGTGGAGTTTTGACAAACGCACTTATCTCGAGATAAGAAAATTTTCTACATTTGTAATGATAAATATAACTTTTGAATTCGGATATTTCTGTTTAATCCACGTTATTCTAGTGCTTGTAGATCTAAATATACATGACCGCTCAAATCAATCTATATCGAAATTTGATTAAAATAAATTTGACAAAACAAACTCTTTTGAAATATGTTGAAAATTTTATAAAATATCGTAAGAAACTGTTCAAAACAGTTTTGACAAAACAGCATAAATTAAGTTAGGAATCTCATTGCTTGCTCACAATTATTTTCACAAAAAAACTTATTTCTATTGAAGTGTTTTTATAAAAATTAAACTTAGAAATTTCAGTTTCTTAATTAGATGTAGGTTATTTTAGTCACTTTTTTAAGTTAAATTTCAATTCCACAATTTTGAGATAAGTTATTTCAAAATCATTTTATGAATAAAAGCGCAATTTTTAAATCCATTTAAGTATTTTCGTCATGTTTATTCCCAAATTTTTTTTTGATATAAGTTGGCTTTGTATTTCAGGTACGGACCTCAAAATTCGAAATAATTTTTCATAACGAATGCAATTGAATATTCTCAGTGACAAAAAGATGACGATAAGATGTGTTCTATTAAGCGGCATAATACAAAATCATGTAGCAGCAGTGAAAGTGAAAGCGAAGAAGATCCATTTCATTGCAGCGATTTTGATGACGCTGATTACAATCCAAATCATGGTTCACCAGAATTAAACGAAATCTTGTTAAATAATGCTCCAACAAAATCATTTATTAAAAAAGCAAATAAACGTAAGAAAGATCTTGGAAAGGAATATGTGACATATAAAAATAAAAAGGTTGCTGCCAAAGATTTTAAGGAAATAATGGAATGCAAATAACTGTGCCATACAAAAATAAGCTTCGATCAGCAAAAAAAATTGTTCAAGGCCTATTGGAATTTGGGTGATTACGCTAAGCGGCGGCAATTTTTAACAGGACTAATTGAAGTTGAAACCAAGAAATCAGCAACTCTATTGAAGGCAAAAAATCCCCGAAATCGGCAATTCAATTATTTGTATCATTTTGAAACTTATGGCCGGAAAGAACGAGTGTGCAAAAAGTGTTTTTTAAAAATATTTGATGAAACTGATCAAAGTGTAAAAACTATTATAAAATATAAATTTTTGGAAGAAGCACAAGGTTCAATAGGAATCGAAAAGCGCGGTCGTCATGAACCTCCTCATAAATCAACAATTGAAAAACACAACGAAGTCCTTGAGCATATAAATAGTATTCCGAAATATCAAAGTCATTATAGTCGTCGTCACACACAGAAAATATATTTTCAGAGCAACCTTAACCTAGCAACTTTGTACAGACTCCATTCCGAAAAATGTTCTGATCCAGTGTCGCAATCGAAGTATAAGAAAATATTTTATCAATTGGATATTAAATTCAAAAAACCACAGCTTTATTGCTACAACCTATGTGAAACTTTAAAAGCACAAATAAAAAATTCAACAGACGAAGAGGAGAAGAAAAATCTAATATTAGAACAAACAAAGGACCATGCTGAGGCAGATTTTGCATACGAGTGTAAGAAACATGACAAGCAATTACCTTTGACAGATAAAAGCAAAAAAATTTTTTCATTTGATTTGCAACAATGTTTGCCAACTCCACACTTGAATGCATCCATGTTCTTTTACAAGCGGCCATTGTGGACTTATAATTTAACGATGCTCTATGGAGCGACAAATAGCGCCAACTGTTACATTTGGAATGAGATCATTGCAAAACGTGGTGCAAATGATATTGGCTCCTGCATCTATAAATGTCTTTTGGAATTACCAGAAACGGTGAAACATGTGGTTTTATACAGCGATTCGTGTCCTGGGCAAAATCAAAATTCATATATTACTGTGATGTTTGAAAAGATATTGGAAGAGCATCCAAGCATCGAAGTGATTGATCATAAATTCCTTGTTGTTGGTCATACACATCTCGAATGTGACACAGTACATGCACAAATTGAGAAAAAGAAGAAACATTGTGTAGGGTCAATTCAACATCCACACGACTGGGCAACCCTCATATCAGCTACAAACAAGAAATATAATGTCTACGAACTTAAACAAGATGATTTCTTCGATTTTAATTCACATCTGAAGAAGAGATATACATAGAGAACTAATAATGTTTCAGGTATTTTTAACAAGTATTTTTTTTTCTGTCCAAGTAGTTATCTTTTTTATTCTAAATAGGGGAAAAATTTGAGTGGAAGCGGGTGCGTTGGATGCGATATGAAAAGTTCATGCCTGGTATTTTACCATACAAATTATCATTTCAATTAGACGAAGACTTAAAAAAATTAAATATTAATCAGCGAAGTAACAAACTTACTGATTCTACATTGACCAAAAGCTACTTAGCTCCACTGACCATATCGTTTAACAAAAAAAAAGATTTGATATCTTTGCTACCACTTATAAATCTAGAGTTGCATTCTTTTTACCACAATCTGAAGGTTGACGGCGAATGCGAAATTGAAATCAAAGTTGACGAAGATGTAGATGAGGAAAATTATCTTGATTAATAAATAAATATCCATTTTTTTCTACTTCATGAAACTAAAATGAATTAGTTTTTTCTTTCCTATGTACTGAACTTGTTTAATTTATTGACTTTATTATTTAAATTTGAAATAAAACTGAAATGATCACAAATAAATCAACTGCTTTCAGCCTTTTTTTTAAATTTGAGTTTCACAAAAGGACTTAACTCTATGCAAGTTTCAAAAACTTTGATTTTTTACACACAAAATTGTTTTAACAAACAAACTTATACGAGATAGGCTGTTTTTTTATTCTTATTCGTTTTGACAAAACAACTTCTTTTCCATTTTGGATATTTCCTGCAAGACTGTTACAGATAGAAAACAAATCCAAATCGGCAAATAATTCTCAATCATCGTTCTTAAATATTTTTTTTAATATCCCTTTAATATATGAAGACAAAAAATTTGTGCACCAGCAAAGGTGATTTTTGCCTCTCCTGTAAAATTGTGTTTTTTGAAATAGGTTGTTTTGTCAAAACTCCACGGATATGTATACTGTAATTGCAGCTCACCACTTTTTTTAAATTATGGTGGCCGAATCCTACTGGTAGAGTGCGTGGCTAAAGCTTTTTTGAAAAAAAAAAGAAAAAAGATATACACTGATTTCCGTTCAAACTATTTTTGTTAAATCTTTTTATTGGACTTTTGAGAAAAA
Organism: Dichetophora obliterata; assembly: GCA_963920525.1. NCBI lineage: Eukaryota > Metazoa > Arthropoda > Insecta > Diptera > Sciomyzidae > Dichetophora > Dichetophora obliterata. Next base: position 166,549,978 of record OY986436.1, on the reverse strand, counting down.
ATTATTTCGATTTTTTAAATTTAATTGCAAAAAATGTTGGCATTTACGACTTAAATAATATTAAGACATGCCGCATATTTAGAATAAATAACAACAGAACATCACTTATATAATAAACTGTTTAAAATTTTAAAGATAAGACCATTATCATTAATATCAAAAATTTCCAAATTAAAATATGAGAAACAATCAGGGCTGCCAACTCGTTTCAATCAAATTCCCCAATTCTGGTGATCAATTTCCCCCATTTTGCAACCGATGCCCCCCCCCAATAAATAGATTTCCTTCAAAACAGTCTTTATTCAGTAAATATTGTAATAAGTAAGATTTTTTAGCGCATATGCAAAAAAAAAAAAAACTAAAGAAAGAACACATAACAACATCCCGTTGCTTTTGTCTTTGTTGTTACACTTACACAACGATTTTTTGCATATTGTTGCTGTGGCAACAATTACTCAATCCACATAATAAAAAAAATATACTTTTCTAAGAACGAAAAATCTAACCCATAACTATAGTAAGTCTAACCCATGAATGTGGGTTACGCTAACCCATGACTGTGTGTTGGATTTACTACTCCAATAGTTACGAAACCCATAGCCATGGGTTAGATTTACTATAGTCATGGGTAAGATTTTTCTTTCTTATAAATGCATAATTTTTTTTTTGTTAATTATAATATAATATTATTTAGTTTATGTACAAAAAGAATTTATGTAACAGTTGTACCTACCTAAAATATCTATTAACATATTAATAGGACTTATTAAAGTAGTGAATCTACTTTTTAGTTTTATAGTAAATCTAAAATTAACCCACGATTTTTCTTTCTGTGCAGGGTTTTGTGGTCTTCTCTGAAAAAAGTAGTGTTTCAGTGTTTCGTTGTGAATTTTTTTTTAAAAAGTAATTATTCTATATATTGCTGTTATCAGAACAAAAATAGGGCATGATTACAATAACTGGGGTGCCATGACTTGAAAATATTTTTTTGTTCAGAAAAAAAAATATGTTTGGTCGAACAAGAAATCAATACCTCAACTAGTTATCGAGTTATTATTATTTATTACTCGATAAAATATCTATTCAATAAAATAGTCATATCTTTACCATTATCTAATAGATATAAAATATTGACATGTCATTTGAAAGATAGTCAAATTATCTATTAGGAAAAATCCAGATAAAATAAATTTATTTGAATTTGAAGATTTGAATTTTGTGAGCAGTTTTATATTCATTTTGATTTTAATTAGTGATAAAATCGTTATTTTCTCAAAAATGTGTAACACTAAGGTGTCAAAAATATATTTTATATTTAAAGCCTACAGCTTTGTCTTTCATTTTATATATAGAAATCTATATTCGTTTTTTCCGGGAATCTGGGGGCGATGTAACAATATAACATGTCTGACTGTCTCAACCTGGCGAGGCCAGCATAATCTTTGTGAAATCACCTCAAGTCGACTCAAACCTCCACGTGGTGTTTCCTGGGCAACGTCAAAACTGACAACCGTTAGTTTGGCGGCTAATCTGAGCGGCGGGCCTCCCTAGGCTTAAAATAGGTTGTGCGTCGGGTTTGAAGCCCACCCGTAAAAACCCATTTCAATGAAAACACAAAAGAATGGAAGAAAACTGATCCCCAAATCTGATGACGACTACCGCAAACGAAAAACTGATAATGATTTACGGATATGCACCTGGAATGTCCGAACCCTTAATTGGGAAGGTGCCTCTATCCAACTGACTGATGTCTTGGGAAGATACAAAGCTGATATCACTGCTATCCAAGAAATGCGATGGAAGGGACAGGGTTGCACTCGGCATGCACCCTGTGATATCTACTACAGCGGCCATGCGGAGAAGCACGAGTTTGGATGCGGATTTGTAGTTGGCAAGAGACTACGGCCCCACGTCCTGCGATTCACACCTGTGAACGAACGACTTGCCATAATCCGCATCAAGGTTAGATTTTTCAATATTAGCCTAATATGTGCGCACGCTCCGACAGGAGACAAGGACGATGAGATCAAGGAAATATTCTACGTGCGCCTTGAAAATGCTTACGAGCGCTGCCCCCGCCACGACGTAAAAATCGTGCTTGGTGACTTCAACGCTAAGGTGGGCAAGGAAAATATTTTTGGTCCAACAGTCGGAAAGTTCAGCCTCCACGACAACACCTACGATAACGGAATGAGGCTGATTGACTTCGCCGCAGCACGAAACATGGTTGCAAGTAGCACTAGATTCAAGCATCTCAATATTCATAAAGCCACCTGGATGTCCCCTGATCAAAAAACAAAAAATCAAATTGATCACGTTTTGATCGACGGAAGGCACTCTTCCAGTGTATTGGATGTACGCACGATCCGTGGTGCAAACATTGACTCGGATCACTATCTTGTTACAGCCAAGATCCGTACACGTCTGTGCACAGCTAAGAATACACGCAACCCTACACAGAGAAAGCTAGACGTCGACAAGCTGTAATCGAAACAGATAGCCGATGCTTTCGCCACTCGACTCTCACTCCTGCTTCAAAGCACTCCTCCAATCGCGCAGTGGACACAAATTTCCAACTCCATGCGTGCGGCTGCTGAAGAGGTGATTGGCTACCAACGCCCTCGCCGAAACCAGTGGTACGACCAGGAGTGTCGCAACGCCACTGCAGAGAAAGACGCCGCCTACAAAGCCACCCTGCAGTCGGTTGTAACGCGCGCTGCTAAGGAGCGATACAAAGAAAAGAGGAGGAAAGAGAGACATATTTTCTGGTGGAAAAAAACAGAGGCAGAAAAGCGCTAGCAAGACAAGATTGAGATGTATGGTGACAGGAATGAGGCCCGAAAATTTTTCGAAAAAATAAGACGTCTTGCCGATGGTTTTAAAACCGAGGCCTCTTCCTGCAAGGATGAAAACGGGAATCTAGTGACAGATGTCCAGAGTACACTGACGTTATTCTAAGCTTCTAAATGGCGACGCTGACAACAATCCCGCCAATAGAGATGATATTCCGGAAACCCCAATTTTGGATGACAGCGTTGAGGTTCCGCTGCCCGACTATGATGAAGTTCTGACACCTATAGCTCGGCTTAAAAATAACAAAGCCGCGGGAGCTGATGGCTTACCTGCTGAGCTGTTTAAGAACGGAGGTGAAGCTCTACTTAAATGCATTCACGTGCTTCTATGCAGAATATGGTCGGAAGAATGCATTCCGAACGATTGGAACCTCAGTGTGCTCTGCCCAATCCACAAGAAAGGCTATCCCACTATCTGTGCCAATTACCGTGGGATAAACCTTCTTAATATCGCATATAAGGTCCTGTCGAGCGTTTTATGTGAAAGATTAAAGCCCATTGTAAACGAACTGATCGGACCGTATCAGTGTGGCTTCAGACCTGAAAAGTCCACCATCGACCAGATTTTCACGCTACGACAAATTTTGGAGAAGACTCAAGAAAAACAAGTCGACACCCGCCATCTTTTTGTCGACTACAAAGCCGCCTTAGACAGCCCAATAAGGAAGCACCTGTACTCCACCATATCAGAGTTTGGTATTCCTGCAAAACTAATACGACTTTGCAGGATGTAACTGAGCAACACCAGCAGCGCAGTTAAAATCGGGAAGGACCTCTCCCCACCATTTATTACCAAACGAGGTTTCAGACAAAGTGATTCCTTATCGTGCGACTTTTTCAACCTAATGATGGAAAAGATCATCCGAGCTGCTGATCTGAGACGTAGTGGCACAATATTCTACAAGAGTGTTATGCTGCTTGCGTATGCTGATGACATAGATATCATTGGCCATAATACGCGCGAAGTCACTGCAGCATTTTCCAGATTAGAAAGAGAGTCAAGTCGAATGGGTCTGGCAGTGAATGCAGATAAGACGAAATACTTAGTGTCAACAAACAAACAGTCCCAGCGTCTTGGAACCCACGTTTCCGTTGACAATACTTCATTCGAGGTTGTGAAGAACTTCGTTTATCTGGGATCCAGCATTAACTCAACCAACGACATCAGCATTGAGATCAAACGAAGAATAACTCTTGCCAACAGGTGTTACTTTGGGCTCAGTAGGCAATTGAGAAGCAGAGCCCTCTCTCGACGAACGAAAATCACGCTCTATAAATCGCTCATCATGCCCTTCGTAAGATCTACGGACCAATCTGCGTCAATGGCGAGTACCGAATACGGTGGAATGATGAACTGTATGAGCTGTACGCTGACATCGACATAGTCAATCGCATTAAAATCGAGCGGTTTCGCTGGCTTGGTCATGTTCAGCGCATGAAAGACGATGCTCCAGTGAAGAAAACATTCGATTCCGTACCCAGCGGCGGTCAACGCAGAAGAGGACGACCGCATCTTCGTTCGAAAGACCAAGTAGAGGACAACCTGACGAAGCTTGGAATTTCCAACTGGCACCAGCAAGCGAAAAACAGAAATGGCTTGCGCAAATTCTTAGATGAGGCCAAGACCGACATACGGTTGTAGCGCCAACTAAGTAAGTAAGTATATTCGTTTTTTTAATTGACTCTACATTTAATATATTTGTTGCGATGATGAACTATTTAATTTAATAAAATGGAAGCTGTTGACCAAAACTATTCAGCTAAAAGTTTCAAATTTTTCCACTGTGTAAATTGAAGCGTCAAGCTTAAAACGGAATATGCAAAACTTGACTGTCAAGTCTTGATGAGTGTGAAACAATATAAAGTTGTCATTTCTGTTACCAATTGTGTATTCAGTTAGTGATCGACTTAAACGAAATTTAGTATAACACATTAAAGTAGTTATCAAATATATGATAAAAACGTGCGGAAAAGTGTTTTTGTTATCTCTGATACATGCGATATCCTTATTTGGAGAAGATTTTGTCATTCCTGACATATTATGTCATTCCTGTAACCACTCAAAAAACACAAAATGCATACAATTAAAATTCATGACGTAGTACCGTGTGACTTGAAGAGATTTTAACTTACTTTAGGGCAACGATGCTCAAAATTAGCTCCCGAGCTAAGAGCTTTTTCAGCCATGCATTTGGCGTACTTCTGGCGTCGCTAAAAAAGCTTTCAGTCTGCAGGCTTACCTGCATCTTCAGTTTTATTTTTACATTTATACATTTTTCAAAAGAAAAAAGGGTGAAACTACCTCCATAAACTAACTTTAATAAGCAAAATGCTGCGAAAACATTCAATCTATATTTAAATTATTTTTTCAATGCAATTTGTCTTTAAACTGACTTTTCTTTTACTAGTTTTAACTTCAAAGCTAAAAAATAAGAAAAATATTCATAAAAAATAAAAATATTTTGTATTATGTCTGCTGTATACATTTCTTTTATAATTTCAATATTGATTTACACAACAAAACATTGTCATTACCGTTTTAAAAACTCGATAAATTTTTCAATCAAAACAACCAAGTAGTGCAAAACGTAGTAGAAAAAGCAGTATTGAAATATATATTTGGGTATTTAGTACTACCAAAAATTATGATATTTAGTTAAATCTATAGACTTATGACTATAGATGATCAGTGTAGTATATTCTTTTTTATCACGCCCACCAACTCAAAAAATGTGATTTCTAGAAAAAGCGATTTAAAGTTTTTGACACCGACTATACAGCCTTGACGCGCTCTGCGTTTAAAACCTTCACCATTTAACATAGAAATTAATTTCTAGCGTAATTAATTGACGCGCTCTGCGTTTAAAACCTTCACCATTTAACATAGAAATTAATTTCTAATTTTAAATTATTAAAAATAGATTCTTTAGGGTCTTTTGAACAAAAATCAATCATAAAAAAATTTGATTTTTTGAAAATTCAGGTGTGTATACTGTTCCCTTAAGTTGCGGTAAACATTTTTTTATGGAACTTTTCTGTGCGATTTATGCCATGGTACGAAAACGAAGACAACACACCTTGTATATAAAGGGAGCTCCTTGGAAAAAAATAATAAGACATCAATTTAATGAGGTTTGTTTATTTAAACTAACTAAAATAATTATATTCACACTTTTCAAAATCATAAGCATAAAATTAAAGCTTAAAATAAAAAATTTTAATTCAGTCATTAAAATCATCAATAAGTGGTAAACTACTAATGTTAAGGTTATGCATACAAAAATATTTATTTTCTTAAATTTTATATAATTATTTATAAACACGCTGAAATAAAAACACTCTATATAAATTAGAGTTTGAATATTTATTAGAAATAATAAATGCATACAACAAATTATATCGAACCGAGAAAACCGAATTACATACATTTAAATGAAATGAACGTGCGTATGAATCGATAATAATTTCTGAACTAATATTTTCATGAATATTTTTTTATATGTTTGCTAAGCCAAGCCTGATTTGATTTTTTATTTGGTTTTAATTTTCCTGGGGTATTTTATATTTTCAGGTGTTGACATATTTTGAACTTACTTAATACGCTTTGATGCAGTTAGCAATCGAAAGAATAATGGCGCACTTAACTCCAAAAAATTATATAAAACAATCCCGTAGCTCTTTATATCGTACCATTATGTATAGTATTACGACACAATCAATAACATCAGAATAATTCAATTCAAGATTAAACTAAAATTCTAAACTTACGCTAAAGATGGCAACCCTACAAAAGTCACGATAGTTCGTTTGAAGGCCATTAACATGTTGTACGCAACTTGTTATCGACTACGTACGACTGGGCGTTGGAGTATGGCTTATGAAGCATTACAATTAAGCTGCGTGTTATACGTATAACAACATGTTGGAATGAGTCCGAATATGAAGTAGAAGGCAAATTTATACGTATATACTCGAGTCAACTCAATTTATAACTACTCGTTGCAGGTCTCTGGTGTGAACACCTGATAGCTAACTTATGTCAAAATGAGGCAAGTAAGTCGCCTCATTTGAGGCAAGTCTGAACAGCCTCTTTAGTTTCGTTCAGTTACGTTTGCTCATTTTGGGTAACAACATTAATACGCATTTAACCGAACACTTACGTTTTTACTCGTTACGGAGCAAAACGTCTATTTTTGTTGGGCCTTTAAACTTTTTTATATGAAAATATTTAATTTTAATAAAAACAATTTTTTTTTGTTAGCTGCCAATTTTTTATTTGTTTGTTGTCAATTAAAATAAAAATAATTTTCATAATTTTTGTAAGTATAAAAAAATTCTAAGTCCTTTCATATCACTTTCTATGAAGAAATTTGTATGAAAACATTGTGAGTGTTTTCATATAATTTTTTATGAATCTCGTATTTGTTTCGAGCTTGTTGCTCGTTTTTAAAAATAAATCAGTTATTTTTAGTTCGCTAACTGTTTTAAGCAAAAAAATTTTTAATTTTTAAATAGAACCCGTTAATAAAATAATAACGGGTTCAGTGCTGTTGTCTGTATGCATAAAATTCTGTATAAAAAATTCTGCATTACAAAATTTTGCATCAACATAAAACTGTGTTAAAAAATTCTGCAAAATATGGACTTAGAACAACTTAGGTAAATAAGCCTAAATTAACAACTTTCCGTACAAGGGCAAATTATTTAATCTAAAAAAAAACCATTTTTTATCCCAAATACAGATAAAATGCCAAACAGTATTTTAAAAATACTGTACAAATTAGAGCATTTGACAATACAGGCTGTTGACAAGCAGATAACTGACCAGCTCACAAAAAAACATTTCGGAATTTCGTAAAAAAATTTTTGTATAAAAAACCTATATTTTAAAACAGCACAACAAAAAAAAATTTGTTTTGACCCTTTTGGGGTTTTAACCCATGACCATAGGATAGCTTTCATTCTTAATGAAGCAAATAAAGCGACGATTACTTAGCAACTGCGTTAGTCGAATGGATTATCTCATGTACTTACACGGCCGAGGTTCAAATCTCCAGATGGTGGTAATTTTTCAATCTAATTTAATGTTAATAATAATAATGTTAACAGTATTCCGCCAATATGAAAATCATAATTCTCATAAGGGGCGTCCATTAATTACGTGAGGTGATTTTTGCGATTTTTGACTCTCCCCCTCCCCCTAGTCAGATATAGTGAGATTTGGCTTGACCCCCTCCCCCACACTAATCTCACGTGAGATTGTTCAAAATGCGTGTTTTCAGTGTAAATATGTTAATTAATGCTTCATTGTGTTGGATTTATTAAAAAAACTCATAATTTATTTCATTTTTTTATTTAGGACTAGTTGAGACTATAATTTAAGACTACTGAGATCGTAGTTTAAAATGACAATGAAAAAATCTAACAAAATACTTATTAAGTGAAAGTAAGTCATTAAAAATGAGAACTTCTAGAAATGGTGAAGGAATATTCATTCTTATTCAGTCCATGGGGACTCATGTACGGTCTCGAGAGTGACTACTGGAACCAGCATGTCCATGTGATTTTCGGTAAAATCTTCTGCTCCTTTCAGCCACCGTTATCGTTTGAACACAGAAGCTCATTAGCTCGACGTGTGATAATCCATGAAAGTCTACTTTGCGCGCTGGTGCACGGTGGACTGCGCGCCGATGCTCTGCAGCTCTTGTGATGGATGGAAAGTTAATACCGCATGTATTGCAGCATCTTTTTTGTAGATCACCACGTACACTGGGGAAATAGAGGTCATAGGGCAGTATTACGGCGCCTCACGTTCCATAGAAAAAAAATGTTTTTCGACACAAATGCTCAATACATTCCTTGATTCCACAAATATTTTGACTCTAGCGATAGCCATCCGTAAGCTGGAATCCTCTAAAAATCGAGTTATTTTGTTTTAACCATATTGGCTGATGTAATAGTTGTAAAAAATTTAATTGCCAGGCCGGAAAAAGATCTTGCAATCTGTATCAAAAATTGTAAATGTTAAAAAACGCTATTTTTCATGCATATTTTTAATATTTTATATTTTATTTCCATACAAAAACTTTCAGAATTCAAATAACTTCATTACTTTTATATATTTTTTAATTTCTTACGATATTTTTTCGGTAGGTGTTTATTTTTAATTAATATTTTACTTTTAATATATATCAAATTAAGCAATTCTGACTAGGATGCAAGCACTCAAAACCTTTCCAACGATATCTTGAAAGGGAGGATCACATTAGAAATAATTAAGTTTTTTAATTTTAGTGAAAATAATTTTGAAAAAATGCATGAAAAAAGCATTATTTTTAATCCGAATGCAAAAATTTTAATTTTTTGATGCAGATTGGAAGACCTTTTTTACGGCTATAATTTCTGACAATTTATTTTTTACAACAATTACACAAGCAATATGGTTACAAAATAACTCGATTCTTAGAGGTTATTTCAAATCATTCCAGCTCACAGATAGCTATCGCTAGAGTCGAAATATTTGGGGCATCATTATAACATGAACCATGGCTTGTATTGAGCATTTGAGCCGAACAATTTTTTTCGTGAGGCGCCTTACCCAGTATGTCCAGAGTAGCATGCATACAGGAAACCTGCATGCTGTATGCAGGTAGAAGCATGGACAAGGCAAGTCTTGGTTAAAAAATATGAACTCCCATTGTGCATTTAAACTTTAAGGAGCGCCAGTTGTACATAATTTATTAACAAAATATAAATTAATATAACAGAATATAACAACTTTAAAACTGAAATAAGTAATATGATTAATTAATGACAACAACCATTTTTTTCTTACAATATTAATGCAAATGTATGCATACAGTATTAATGGTAATGTATGCATGCAATATTAATGACAATGAATGCATAGAGTACTATGAATTCCCCATACATACAGCAATAATAATTGTGCGGGTACACAGTACACATGCTCTTGTTTGACATCGCCATGTAAAATGGAAATGAGCTTTCTTTTATGCTGGCATGCATACTAATTATCAAACGTATGCCTACATCATCAATGCTGTATGCATGAATGTACTTACTGATATGTGCTTCATGTATGCCAACCACTGAACTTAACATTTACGGACGTAAACACAACGAGTAGAGACTTGTCCATGCGTCGCTGTCACAAGTCGCAGCGCTCGCCGAATCGCGTTTTCAGCTAGCCAGTGGTAAAATAATCGACGAGCTACTATGCTACTTTGTTGCACTCGCATAACCGCGAAAAATGTTATAGTGTAAAATTTAGTCATATTTTAGTAGAGAAACACGTTTTTCTCAATTTGATCAGTTATATCATAATTCTACACTGTTTCTTGCTAATAAAAAATTACGTTATTTTTGCAAGAATCTCCCTCTCCCCCACGTGAGAGTTAGTGAGATTCTGCTTAACCCCCCGCCCCCGAAATGACTCACGTAATTAATGGACGCCCCCTAAGATGCTGTTTAAAATCTTAAAAAAATTGATTTTTTTTTTCAAATAAGTTGTTGGCAAATATGTTATGTTTTAGCTAGTTCGAAAAGACTTCGATATTTTTAATTAACGAATCATTCTCGAATCGTATTCTTGGACTCGTTAACGAATCGCACCTTCGAACTCGTTAACGAGTAGTGATTTTCTCCTGTTCGCATATTCGAATACGATAATGCGGATTCGTTTTGAATTCGTTTGGCTTATTGGGTGTGTACATGAAAAGTGTCTTGCGTGCTTTAACATTGGAAGCAAAATTTGACAAACTTTTTGGCCGCTTTTTTTGTTCTGTAATGAACACATCTATATTATAAGCAATCTGTGGTTTCTCCATTTAATCTTCTACGATTTTGTTACAAATACTTTTTGTTTTTTGTCAAAATAACCCGTTGCATTTTGTGAGATGGTGCCATTTTGATTTCCATTTTGGTGCCATTAATTGTTGGCAACACTAGCAATGAGTATGTAAAATTTTTTATTTTTTTATGGTTTACTTATCATCAGTACTGCCATATTTTTGAGGGCAAAAAACGTCATAGGTCGATTCAAAATACGTCAAAATACTTCATATTAAAATAATTTCGAAAAAAACATAAAAAGGAAACGCAAATTTTTTATAAACATTTTTCAATGCATAGTAATAAAAAACCATGTATTTTATATAAAAGTATTTCATAAGAGACAAAACAAAACAAAGGTCAGTTTATTTAAAAACTAGCACTTTCAACTTTTCGTTCGAATTGAATTATGAGGGATTTAACGTGAGGCGAGCAACGAAAAAAAATGGACTTTGTTTATAATTGGGTTAGTTAGTTTTATATAGGCCCTGAATACGTTTAAATCATTATTTTTTTAATATGAACTACGTCTTACAGTGCCGTTCGTATGAGGGTCATTTTAACAAATTTTTTCAAGGTCATGTAACGTTTTTAGTGGACACTTTGGGGTATATGTACACTAGGGCGGGTCAATTTGTAGGGAGTGAAAAAATTCACCAATTTCCCTATGATTTCCGTATTCTATGGGTTATTCCATGAAAATTTGCCGAAGGAACCATACCTCTATCGTTAAAATCGAGTCCCCTACTTTTTGTTGGTAGATTTTTTCCCAAATTGACGTTCGTATGAAATATTACCTACACGTTCACATAACTCAAAAACTATCGATCGGGTTTAATCGCCAGTAGGCGCGTTGGAAAGGTGAGCTCATTTTGATCAATTTACAGAAAAAATCTCCAACATTGGTCCAACGGTTCAAAAGTTACGGGCATTTTTGTCCAAATTTTGGACCATTTTTCCATTTTTTTCATGATTTTGTCCAAGAATATTACTTTCATGGCCATTTTTTTGGCTCAATCCATTATTTAATTCAATTTACAATTCAAAACAAAGAGTTTAAGCCCAAATTTATCGAATTCGGTTGATTAATTCATGCGATATTGCTAAAACAAAATAACACATAAAACCAACTTTTTGATTTTTTTTTCCCTTCTTATTTTTTTTTTTTCTACAAAAATTCAAATTAAGAGATAATAAAGTATCTATCAACCTATTATCAAAAAAAAATATTCAATTTGAGTGTAGTAAAAGACAAAATCTTGGACAAAATCATGAAAAAATGGAAAAATGCTCCAAAATTTTGACAAAAATGCCCGTAACTTTTGAAACGTTGGACCAATGTTGGAGATTTTTTGATCAAAATGAGCTTACCTTTCCAACGCGTCTACTGGCGATTAAACTCGATCGATAGTTTTTGAGTTATGGATGTGAACGTGTAGGTAATATTTCATACGAACGTCAATTTGGGAAAAAATCTACCAACAAAAAGTAGGGGACTCGATTTTAACGATAGAGGTATGTTTCCTTTGGGAAATTTTCATGGAATAACCCATAGAATACGGAAATCATAGGGAAATTGTCGAAAAATAAATCGACCCGCCCTTATGTACACCCTTTAATATTCATCGTACAAAGATAAAATATGTGCAAAAATATCAGTTACAAGGCAAATGAAATGAATATTTTACTTTGGATTTTATTATTTTTTCAAAAAAGTCATAAAATGACAAAATTTAGGAAGAAAAATTAAAATTTTTGTATAAGAAAAATCAATCATACAATGCTTCAGTAGCTGCTTATGTTGTTGTTTGTTTGGTTCGTGCTGAAATCACGAACGCAACATCATTTCGTTTGTTGAATCAAATGGTTTTACATATCTGTGGCAATATGGAATAACAGCATATCGTAACGTTTTTAATTTTTCAAGAGAGCATTTTCATATCAGCATAGCGCCGAATCAAAATGATATATTTTCATGTTGATTTCTTAAATGTCTAAAAAATTGTAAACTTTGTCTTCTGGCTTTTAAATTTTATCAAAATTGGTTAAACTGATGAAACGTAGATTAAGATGAAATATAGAATTCAATTTGAGCATATCTCGAGATATGCTGTTATTCCATGAGACCACAGACATATGAGACCTTCTTTGTCAAATCGGTCAACAAAAAGATCGACCACCGCCATTCGTGCTGATTTGAATATTTCCATTCGGCAATTCAACACAAAAAATTATTTTTTCAAATTTTTTCAATGATTTTTTTTAGTGGAGAAGTAAAAAATATTTATAATAATGTTAATTATTACTAAATTATTACTTTTTACTAAAACATCCTAAGCTAACGCTGCTTTCATTCAGTCTTGAGTTTTTCTATATAAGTACTTTTACTTATTTTAGAAATTAATAACTTTTAGATTTGTTTAGAAATTGTATTAAAAACTTTTTCTGGCTCGCTTTCAACACTTTAAAGCAATTAAAATTACTCATACGCGAACTAATATTAGTTTTAATTGATAAAAGGTTGAAGAAAATGCCAAATTTGGAGCATCTAAACTATTATAAAACTCATATAAAAATATGGTCACTTATTCTTTACTTTAGCCAACAAGAAATTATATATTATATTTGTATGAGATTTTAAGGAAGTGGCTAAGAATAGTTCGAATAATTAAAAGAAGCTTCTAAGAGAATGTTTTCAATTTTTTACCTATTTTAATTTTTTACACCAAAAATTTATTGAAGAAAAAAGAAAAGAAAAGACAAGAAAAGAAAAGAAAAATAGAAAAATTTTAGATGTCGATATATGCAAACATTGTTGCAGAACATGAAAATTTGAGGTATTTTAAATTTAGGCTCTGTGAAATAAGGCCCCAGGAAATAAACCCCCAAAACAAAAACGAAATAAGGCCTCAAACATGGGGCTTTATTTCATTATGAAATAACACCCAACGAAATAAAGCCCCAATTCGAAGAAATAAAGCTCCAACCGAAAATGAAATAATGCCCCAGAAAACGACCAAATTTTTTTTATGTGAAATAAAATGTACAAAAAATATTTACTTTTTAAAAGGTTTAAATGTGATCTATTAAATGAGACATCAATACTGTAAAAATGAAATCCTTTGAGTATTTTAAGAAATACGAAGTATAACTCGTGGCTCCAAATGTGAAAATCTGTTTTTCTATATATGAATATTAGGGCGGGTCGATTTGTAGGGAGTGAAAAAATTCACCAATTTCCTTATGATTTCCGTATTCTATGGGTTATTCCATGAAAATTTGCCGAAGGAACCATATCGTTAAAATCGAGTCCCCTACTTTTTGTTGGTAAAAAGTTCAAAATTTACGGGCATTTTTGTCCAAATTTTGGACCATTTTTCCATTTTTTTCATGATTTTGTCCAAGAATATTACTTTCATGGCCATTTTTTTGGCTCAATCCATTATTTAATTCAATTTACAATTCAAAACGAAGAGTTTAAGCCCAAATTAATCGAATTCGGTTGATTAATTCATGCGATATTGCTAAAACAAAATAACACATAAAACCAAATTTTTGATTTTTTTTCACTTTTTATTTTTTTCTTCTACAAAAATTCAAATTAAGAGATAATAAAATATCTATCAACCTATTATCAAAAAAAAATATTTAGTTTGAGTGTAGTAAAAGACAAAATGTGAAAAAAACATTATTTTTTCTGAAAGTCTTGTTTGCTTTCAAAAATATGCCAATAATGTAAAGCGCAAATCAGTCCAGTCGTAACGTAAGGTTCGTAAGCTTCGTAAGTCAAAAAAATTGAGCCAAAACAATGGCCATGAAAGTAATATTCTTGGACAAAATCATGAAAAAAATAGAAAAATGCTCCAAAATTTGGACAAAAATGTCCGTAACTTTTGAACCGTTGGACCAATCTTGGAGATTTTTTTTTGTAAATTGATCAAAATGAGCTCCCAACGCGCCTACTGGTGATTAAACCCGATCGATAGTTTTTGAGTTATGGATGTGAACGTGTAGGTAATATTTCATACGAACGTCAATTTGGGAAAAAATCTACCAACAAAAAGTAGGGGACTCGATTTTAACGATAGAGGTATGGTTCCGTTGGCAAATTTTCATGGAATAACCCATAGAATACGGAAATCATAGGGAAATTGTCGAAAAATAAATCGACCCGCCCTAATGAATATATATATGTTGCTGGAAGTCCAAATTAATTCTCTTTTTAATAGGCGGCCTTCGGCCGCTGCTTAGGGATTACAACCCTCAGTAAGTCTAACACCGGCTAAGCTGTCTACAGTAATTCTGGATATAATTCTCTTTATAATGAAACATGAACATAATTTGTGTAAGCAATGCATAATTCGTAAAATAATATATCTTCAAAAGTAATTCATGGATTTTTATGATAAATAGCTCGTTGAATAGGTAACAGAATAGCCTTTCTTTTGATACCCATACTTATTAGTTTTGTATGAAAATAAAAAGTTATCGCAAGTTTTTCAGGCCAATTTTCACAATTTTGGAACCCTATAACTTCCAAACCACTTGAGAGCGGCCTGAAATTTAAAATGAAATGTAATATTGTAAAATTTGAGCTATCATTATTCTTCAATTATGCCAAAATAAACCCAATATGATGCAATAAGGCCCCAAACTTAAATATGCAAGTTTTTTAAAAGGCTGCGCAAAAATGCGCAAAAATAAAGGGCCTCAAATCTTAAAACGGAATCAAGCTCCAATATTAAGGAAATTGCACCCCAAAATTTATGAAGAATGACCTTACAATAAATAAAAACAGCCTTTAATTGCTATTATTTTTATTCGTAAACATGAATGAATTAATATCTTCAGGAATGCATTAATCTTATCAAGAATTTGTAAAAACAGTATTCCCCTGTTCGAAATATTTTAATAAATTTGTAATCCAAATCGTTTGAGCTTAGGTAATATAATTATGGTTTTGTAAATATATCTAAATTTATAAATATGTAATTATAAAGAAAACTTTATTAGTTCTCTTATATCTCGTACCTAAAGTTTTATTTCAATAGAGTCCAATTTATGTTCAAAGAGTTGTTTTCCCACTCGTAAGAGATCTTGTGGAGTGCAAACGTCGCAAAATTTTCCTTCCAACGAAAGGTTTACTCTTGCTTTACAGGTCTCTTGCCGACATTCATATTTTGTTATAGTTTTATAAGTTTATAAGGATTTTTTTCTATATATCATTTTTTGATCGAGGACAAAGATAAGTTCACTGGTCCTTCTTTTATCATGAAGTTTTTCACAATGTATTTTATTTTTTAATTTTTTATTATGTCCTCACTAAGTGACAAAAATATCAAAACTTAACATTGTTTTTAAAATTTTTCAATTGAGAAATTTTTAATTGATTTTAAATAACAAAAATCGAAAAGTTGTTATAACAACCGTATCCAAGTCTGACCCTCAAAGAATATTAAAATTTTTGGTGGCCTATTTTACTAATTATAGTAGAATAAAACCCTAATTTAAAAAATGAAATAAGGCCACGAAAATCGAAATAACACTCCAAATATTCATGCTTTTAATTCCTAATAATATTTTTGGGTCCTTATTTCATTTTACTCTTGGGGCCTTATTTCATTATGAAATAAAGCCCCATTTTTCAAAAATGAAATAAAGCCCCAAATAGGAAATAACATCCCAATTATTTGTGTTGGCTTTTTTTATGGAAATGTTTGGGGCCTTATTTCATTTGTAGTTTGGGGCCTTATTTCCTGGGGCCTTATTTTATAGAGCCTTAAATTTAAGGCAACTTTCAAGGCATTTTCACAATATTTTGTTTTAAGTGTTATTATATAAGAAACAAGTTTTCGTGCGCAAAATATGTCATTTTAGTCTAAAAATAAGTCAAAAGTCATTTGGGTTCAAAATACGTCTTATTTTACGTCATTCCGGCAACGCTGCTTTTCATTATTGTTCTTTTGAAACTAGTTTTTCTTGAAATCTGCGTATCCTTATGGCAGGGGAACATACTCATATTGGCGTCATTAACTCAAAAACATAATAAAGAGTTTGAATAGACTCAAAGTTTTCTCTGGGATTAACTTGTTTGTTGAATTTATAATTGATGATCAACTTGAGGTTTTTTGTCGTAAAATAATACTTTTGGAGAATATTTAAATTTCAGTATTATCAATTTTTAATATGTAAGAGAAGTAAATTTTGGAAATTCGTTGATAATTCGGTGCCTAGCAATAGATCTTATTAGGAAAATAAGTAGAGACTTATGTTATGATATTGTTTATGAATCAATACATAGACTGGAATTCTGTAGTAACTACTAGAGATTAATACAATTTTCCTTAGTTTTTCTATTTTTTAATTCGTGGTATTTTATTATTTGAATCCATTTGATTATGAACCCCATGCATGTATTATATTTTAAATAATGTATGAGTTTAGTAAAGTTCAAAAACCAATAGGCAGCTGTACAAATCTATTGAAAACTTCGATTTTGGTTTCCAATTCATCAACACAATGCTGCCAAGTTCCTATATTGTCAACATACAGGGTCCGCCAAATAACTTTTTTTTTTTGAAAATTCTATAAAAAAAAACTACTGGATATTTTCTCAAATTTCTTTTTTTTATTTGAAAGTACAATTCTTCCGGTTAGTAATGAAAAATAATTTTATTCAAATGGCTGCCTCGGCTGGCCATGCAGTAGCCTACACGATCGGTCCAATTTTTAAGCACATTATCGATTGTGTGGAGCTGTATTTCACCAATGGCTTCACGAATATTGTCCTTTAAAGCGTCAATTGTCTCTGGCTTGTCGACGTAACACTTATCCTTGAGAGCACCCCACAAATAATAGTCCAACGGTGTCAAATCGCAGCTCCGAGGTGGCCAAACGGCATCAGCTCTGCGGCTGATAATGCGATCTTCAAAAACAGGGCGCTAAAAATCGAGTATAGCTTAGGCTGTGTGGCACGTAGCGCCGTCCTGCTCAAACCAAATGTTGCCAATATCCTCCTCTTCAATTTTTGTGAACAAAAATTCGTTCAACATGGCCCGATAACGATCACCATTGACTGTAACGGCCACTCCTTGCTCATTTTCGAAGAAAAATGGCCCAATTATGCCTCTGGACCAAAATCTGCACCAAACAGTGACTCGTTTTGGGTGCAGTGGCTTTTCAATGTATGTGTGCGGGTTTTCTGTGCCCCAAATGCGACAATTTTGCTTGTTTTACCGCCAAGATCAAAATGAGCTTAATCTGAAAAGATGATTTTTTTGGCAAAATCGGCATCTTCTGTAAGTCGATCGCAGGCCCACTTCTCAGCGTTGTTCAAGCGTATACACAACCATATTCGTTCAGCGGAAGGATAAAACTAATTATCTGTCAAATCAGACATGAGCTAAGTGTTATTATTCACGAAATAAACACTAGTTGAAAAAAAAAACGTTAGATGGCGGACCGTGTAGTACCTACATTTTCCTTGAATTAACTACTCTTCATGAAGATAAACATTACAAGAATTTGAGAATCACTCTTTCAAAATAATACTTCATCGAATTTTTTCGTTAAAAAATTATCTTTCTTATTTTAATCTTTTTATATAGATAATAACGGGATTGTCAAATTACTTCAATCTGTACGAAGATGATGCTTAAGAAAAATCTAATTATAAATGCAGTTTCTCTTGTGTCTCAAATCATTAAGCATCAATTTTAATTTTATTTTTTTACTTTCAACTTTCTGATTGAGGTTCTTTAAAGTTTGCAAATCACATTATCGCATCCATCAAATCATGCCGTTTTCATCTTCAGCAAGAAAATATTTTCCAAAAATACTTCCGTAAAACCCAACGACTTTTGTTGACTTACTGCAGTTTTTCATTCATACACTTTGTTTGCTCGTGCGAATCACTTTCATTAAAAACAATAACAACAACAGTAACAAAGGAGATAACAAAAAAAAAAACAAAAAGTGTTGGTCACTTTGGCGCCTTAGCTCCGTTGTCGTAGAAAATGCGTCAGTCGATGTTGGGAAAAGTTTCAAATTTTACAAATTGTTGCAAACTATTGATTAAATTTTTCAACAACCTTTCCACTCTCTCATCATTATTATCGGTTTTCATCCTCTGTAACGGAAAATAAGTCGTAAGGATATTTGAACTTTTTGAGAAAAAACCCAAACACATTCAAATGCCAACCTTAGCATAAGCTGTGTGTGTATTTACGTTCGGAGTTTTATCTAGAGACGCACAAATCCTTATCGAATTTATCAGTTTTTTTAGGTTTTTTGCTATGAATGCTTTATAGATTTGGTCGATTGTATTTTAAAAGTTTTTTTACCCTTGCAGCTTGTTGGCATATCTATATTTATTTTTCAATAACATTTGACTTTCTTTTGTTGCTATGCATAGATTGTGTGAACAATGAAAACTCACACCTAACTTTGAGGAACAAAATATTTTGATAGCTGTCACTGGGTTGAGCTTCTTCAATACTTAAAGTGATTAGAATATTATGATTAAAAAAACCTTAACATAAAGACATGTTCATTGACAGAAGCCAATATAAGTTTATTAATACTGCATAACAAATGTTATATACTTTGTTTGATAACATTGCTCTGCTCGCATAAGATTGCTCTAGAAATGGTCTGAATCGGTGGAAAACACAATTCTTTGAAAAGACATATTAGTATTTTAAGCTCATGTATAATAAATAACACAGTGACTCAAAAAACAGATTTTGGCAAAAGAACAGGATCCTGCTATATAGGTTCGATATTATGATCAAGGTGAGTAAAACCCTAGCTGGGTTTCGTGAGTTTACGAACGTTTTCTTTTTATGGCCCATTTTGTATAGTGGGTCTTAGTGATTTTGACAAAAAAAAAAGTATAATTAGTTTTTGTTCAATAGCTCCGTCAGAATTAAAGATATCAGTTAACTATCTTTGGAAAATTTATAGCTTACAGTCGAATAAATAACTCTTAAGAACAAAACAAATTCATAAAATAATTTGTTTCAATCTTTTTTTTTTTGAAAATATTGTGAAATGTTTTTTAATTTTTTCACTTTTTTGGTCATAACTTGAAGGGAGTCCAAATTTTTCCTATACTATTTTCAACAAAATTGTAGCTTCAAAAATACTTAATAACTCTTGTTAATATGATGATGTGATCTGAACGTGTCTACACTATTTAATAAGCTTAAAAAGATAATTTTTGTAATTAAAAAATGCCGGTTTTTAGGGTTGTTTTCGCAGTTTTATTACCATAACTCCTAAACTTAGCATATTTTCAACTTTTTAAATTTAGCTTATTTGTAGCCAGAAGAATTGTGAATAATTCTTGTGAACATACCTATGTGGTTTAAATGCATCTACATTACTTAAAAAGCTCAAAGAGATTATTTATTTTTTTCTTAAAAAATATGCTAAGTTGAAATATGCTAAAATTAGGAGTTATGGTCATAAAACTGCGAAAACAACCCTAAAAACCGGTATTTTTTATTTAAAAAAATTATCTTTTTAAGCTTATTAAGTAATGTAGACACGTTCAGATCACATCATCATATTAACAAGAGTTGTTAAGTATTTTTGAAGCTACAATTCTGTTGAAAATAGTATAGGAAAAATTTGGACTCTCTTCAAGTTATGACCAAAAAAGTGGAAAAATTAAAAAAAAATTCACAATTTTCTCAAAAAAAAGATTGAAACCAAAAATTTTAAGAATTTGTTTTGTTCTTAAGACTTATTTATTAGACTGTATGCTATAACTTTTCCAAAGTCAGTTACTAATATCTTTAAATCTGACGGAGCTATTGAACAAAAACTAATTATTTTTTTTTTGTCAAAATCACTAAGACCCACTATATAAAAAGGGCCATAAAAAGAAAACATTCGCCAAACTTACGAAACCCAGCTAGGATTTTACTCACATTTGATCATAGTATCGAACCTATATAGCAGGATCCTGTTATTTTGTTGACTGTTGCACAGTGTCATTAGGAAAAGATTATTTTGTTAAATTGTTTTTTTTTAATTGTATATGTATTTTTTATATTTTAAAAATTTATAATTTACTTAAATCAGACAACTTTACACATACGAAGTAAAATAAAGGAACACATTAAAAAAACGCAATGGATCCGTTAGATTGGAAAGTGGAATAAGTCCACTTTTAAAAAACATGAGTTGATGGTTATTTCAGTTAGGTATAAGCATACTATATTTTTAATCAAGCATATAATTATGATTTCTCTTTTTATTAACCATAAAAACTTTGCTGTAAAATGTTTTCGAAGAAATATTTTGTTTCTTTTTAAGTGGAATAAGTCCGCTCCCAGACAGGGCCGTAGACAATGGGGGCTTTCGGTGTTCAAACCCGCCAAGAAGTTTGAAATTTGTAATGAAAATTAATGCATTTAAACAATAATTTCATTTAATCCCTTTAATATATTATAATAAAACTTAAAGTCATGAACTGAATTTGCGTTTACGTGTAAAAGCTTTTGTTAGGAATTGCTATTAAATCAGTGGTTGGCTGAAGTATACTTTAAAATCTTATTAAATTAGAACGGTTTTTTCACTATACGTGTGTATGTTGTTCTTCTTGGCTTCACTGTAATCATCTACAACGATGTCAAGGGTAGTGAAAACAATAGTGGTGGTAATTTTTAATGTATGACGTTTGATCCGATAAATCACGAAATATTTATTTTCGCTATTGTTGTTTACACGAATCAACTCATAACAAAGGCTTTAACACACACTTAAACGCAACTTCAGTATATGATTTGTTAAGTTTTTTAAGAACATTTGCTAGAAGAACGACATAACTCAAAAAACGTCATTTTGCAGAAAACGCATTTTTAGTTTTAAGTGTGCTTTTATTTTTAAAGAATTTGATAAAAATCAGTGAACGGATGTATTATTAAGCTCTTTCAGAATAACTATGCATGAATAATGGTTTTTAATTTTTTTAAGAGTTTTAATAAAGCAAAAACCTTGTTCATTTTGGATTATGACGTTCTTGTGGCAAAAGTATAGTCATAAGAGCGTCATAAATAAAAATATGTCATTATTATTAGCAAAAAAAACATATTTTTAGGTATTTTAACATAGCACTTTTACTAAATAAATAAATGCCGACAAAAATTTAATAGGAACTTTGTTTTTATTTATCATATTATCGAACTTATAATAATATGTATTAGAATTAACAGTTTTGTAACTTAAAAAAAATTAAATTGTAAAATAATGGGAACTAAAATGTTTTCTTAACCCAAATTGTCCCATAAGGAGCCACAAAATTCCTTCACAAAATTGCTCGTGAAGTTTATCTACGCCAATTGGTCTTAATTTATGAAAAAAACAAAAAATGAAAATAAGTAATTGTGGGACAAATAGTATCAATTTAAAATTAACTCAACTTAACCTAAAAATCATAAATTCTCATAAAATTCTCTGTAAAAAGAAGGGGTGAGTTTCTTATTAAGAAAATCAATCAAATCGTCTTTCTTTTTTTTTTAAGTTCTATATTTTCTAAGAAATTTTTTTTTTTTATTATAATCAATGTCGGGAATTTCAAAAAGCTTTAATTATTTCTAGAAAAATATTATTTCATTATTATCTTTTTCTTCAAACACGCACTCCTGCAGAAACGATTTAAATGCAGTAGATGAAATAATGTTTTTTGCATATTTCGGTATGAATGAAGTTTGTATATTGCACATGCAACGACGATATGTTTCATCACTGTCGCAGTTATTATCGCTGCTGGGTAAGTTATTTTTGTCTTCTTCGGAATTGTCGCAGTCTTCTTAAAAATAAGATGAGTTACTGGATGATGATAAGGGTAAAGAGTTTCCCGCGGCAGAAATTTTAAGATGATCTAAAAACTTTTAAGAAATTATCTTCGACTGGGTCGAATTTAAAATGACCACACAGTATATTCTAAGTTTTGCATGTTTGAAAGTTTGATGACATCACTTCGTATTGAGAATGGTCGTGGTCTTCATCCAATTTTGCCAAAACTGAATTGCAAAACACGTTTAAGATATGGAAGATAATGCTACTTTAGTGACATCATTTTATATGGGAGATTGGCTAGTTATTATACGATTTTGACAAATTTACTATTTTGGCATATTTCAAATATACGGTAAATATTTATGTGCCAAAGCTTATGTGCAAAATTTCAAGTCACAACATTAGTTTTTGTGGCTTTTAAAGATATTTTACAATTTTGCTAAAATCACTTTATATGGAAGGTAGGCGTGGTGATATATGATAAATTTTTGCGACCAAAGGTTATTGGCAAAATTTCAAGTTGTTACATTAATGTTTGTGGCATTTTAGAGATTTCACCGATTTGATAAAGTCACGTTATATGGAAGTTAGGCATGTTTTTTATGTGATTGCAACAAATTTCAAATATATAATGAATATTTTAATTTAAAGCTTATGTGTAAAATTCCAATTCACTATATAAATTTTTGTGGCATTTTGAGAGATTTTATTGTTTTGATAAAGTAATTTTGTATGGGAAGAAAACGTGAGTTTCATCCGATTTTACTCATTCTCAAACTTGATCTTCTTTTTTAAATATATAAGCACTATTACCAAATTTCAATACGATAACTTTGAAATTGCGGCTGCATTCGTGTCGGAAGACGGACATGGCAAAATCGACTCAATAGATGATGCTTATCAAGAATAATTACACATTTATTTACCTGCCACGCCTCCTTATCAGAGTTACAAACGAAGTGACAAAGTTAATATACCCCTTACGCAGTATGCGTGTGATTATAACAATTAACTTTATATGTACAATAAAGTTTTATCAACTATATCGTATCGTTCTGAATTATACCCATTATAAATCTTGTACAGTGAACAATATTTTCAACTAGAACGACACATTGTTTATAATGTTTAAATATAACTTGTTAGTACTACGCAAGTTGTCATCAATAACGACATAACAAAAAATAGTTAAATCAGCGCAAAAGTTATTTTATCAATAACGGCACTTGTAGCAATGACGAGCTTGGTTTGAAATACTTTTTTTAATTAAACTGTCATAACTCAAAATAACACAATATTGCACATGAGCTGTACACACGATTAAAATGTACTCAATTTTCTAAGAATAATGTCACAACCAATAATATGTCACTATTTCTTATAAGCAAAGCATGCTTTCGCTCTGATGATCATTGCATAACTAAGATAAGACGGTATTGCAAATAATAAAGCGAGTAAGGTGCCAAACAAAATAGTAAGCGAGTAAGGTGCCACGTTATGAGCAAATAAGATAGCAGTACCATTTTTGGACAGATCAGATCAGATCAGATGGTAAAATACACATTTCTGTGTAAAATCGTCTTTTTTGAGTTATGACTGTCTTCGAGCAAATAAGCGATATAAAAGTGATTCAAGGAAATAATTATTTAAAAGTATTAATTTTATTAAAATTTGATCCTCTTGGGGGGGTTTGAACTCTAAAAACTCCCCACTTTGCTACGGCAATGTATTGACCACGAATTTCTGGAATCGGGCATGACAGAGGTTTTGGAGTTGTAAAAATGGCACTAAAGAAAAATGACAGTTTATATACTGTTCAGAACTAATATAATGTAATAAAGAATTGCCGAAAAATGTTTTTTTCTATTTAATGAAAAGGGAATATTTTGTCTCAACAAAATCCATGAAACAGGAAATATCAAGAAAAAAATACAAGGTACGAACCGTACAAAATTTTCTACAAATCATGTACAGAAGAAAATGCTATTTTTAAAGTTATTTCATTATTTGGAAAACAAGGAAGACCAAAAAGTTTCTGCTAAATTACTTTGTGGCCAATGTATGAAACTTCAAAACCTTTTACAAGAGAATACTATAGGGATATGATGGTTATACTTCCTTACATACCTTCTATTTACCATGACAACTTCACTATGCTAAGTGTAAGTGTATTAAATTTTTTTTTATTTGTTTTTTTTAAAAGATCAAAGAACCAAGGCATGCGCCTTATACAAACAAGGTTTGGTCTTTGACCTAAAAGGAAAGCTATAGATTGTTTATAGGAAGTGATTGGAACCATAGGTGAATTATTGATTAGGCGAAACAAACGTAAAAGAGAATTTTAATTGCTTTTAACCTCGGCAAGCATTTCCAGCCCTTAGTTCTTCCTGCCCTTTTTTAAATCCACATTTTTCACAATTTAGCTGTGGATTTTTAGTTTTCCATAATTCATAAATGTAGGAAAGAAAAAAGAAAGTGAAAAGAACCATGCCTCGAACCATAGACCTCTGATAGTCTAGCGCACTCTCCCCTAGACTACAAACGCCGACTTTATATGTACAAAGTTGGATACATAGTTGTTTTTTGAATATTTAAATATAGTACTCTTAAAAAGTACACTCGTTTTTTTATAAAAAAGCTAAACTTACTTTTTAATAAACTCAGTCTTGCATGTCTGAATTTTTAATATAATTTTTTATAAAAACAAAAAAAAAATGGCATTGAACACATTTTAATAACTAGATTGTGACTTTTGTGTTCAATGTAATGCATGGATCTTAAATAATTTTAGCTCGGTTAAATATCTATATGCTTAAATTGAAATTTGAATATCACTTACCGAAAAATTGTTGTACTAAAAATAAATACATTTATTCCAACATGCCAACTTTTTGATCAATGGTAGGCCTGGCCAACAACCAAAATTGAAGCAACAGAAAGGCTTTTCAAATTTATACAATTGCTAAGAAAGATGTAGCACTGGAATAAACAGAAACGCCTAAGGATTATTACAGAACAATGTAGTTTTGGAAAAATTTCTATATTGTTTCAAATTTAGTTTTGAATGAACTAAAGTAAAGAAAGCAGATGTGCGTCACTAAAATATATTTTTTTACACAAAAGTCGATTTTTCCAAATTCCTATATAAAAAACCAAATAAATTTAAGCCACTGATTTTCCTAGCAATCGAATTTTAGCTCACGTCAAAAACTTTTTAATTCTTCGTAATTGATTTTTTTTTAATTTCTCTTAAATTTTTATTAATAAAAAGTATAACTTTTTTATTTGGCATATATATTTATTTTCTTAAACTATATATAAGAACATAAATCCTTTATAATTGTGTAACTTAATTTAAGTTTTGTCAAACACGCATACTGAACATAAATAAGGGCCTCTTCAGTAAACATTTGATGCCACTCATTTAATCGTCGTCCTTTATAGCAGCATTAATTGCTACTAACTTCAGTGGAATTTTCTGGCTTAAATATCACGAGCTCGGTGATATTAATGTAACTCAGTTCATGTTATTACGTTCGTTCACGCACAACTCTATATCTCCGCTTGATGAATTTCTTTGTAATAAGATTTATTCCATGTTATTTGATTTATCGTTACTATGCTCTTAAATGTGAATTAAGTCAGAGTGTTAACTGAAACCTCAAAATTTAACAAGGAATAAATTTAGCTGAGAGTGTGACAATCTGTTGTGGTTGGTTGCTTGGTTTTGGACTTAAATTATTTACTCATCTAATATAATCGAATACAATTAATTACAAAACTTTACCCAAATTTTGTTCACACAATATAAAAAGAGCTTATATAAAAAGACTAGTTTCAATTAAAATAAATTGTGTGATAAGATGGTTGGAAAAATCCATTCTCAAAACTAAAGTTAAAGAAAAGCATTGCCTTGATAGAGACATCTAAATATTATATATATCTACGAGTAAGCCCAATGTATTTTTTTTTTTGTTTTTACAGATCATAATTGAAAAAGAAATGTCAACACCAACTGTTATTTACAATCGGCAATAATTACGTTCATTTGACTCATTGCTCCGCAGTAAATTTTCAATAAAACTCTTCTGTGTGGTTTTCGTTTGGCTTTATTTGTCTAAGGCAAAGCAGCTACAAGAGACAGGTCTATAGAAAGTAAATGCTATTCCATGTAAGGATATCCTGAAAAGACCTTAAAAAAGACAGCGAACAACTCATCGCTAATTGCTTCCGATGTTTATTAAGCGACACTTCGCGACGCTTTCACTTAAAGCAAAACCACAGAAAGACAGTCTTTTATGCAAGGACACCCTGCATGACCGCGACTGGTAGCACCACATGCTGTGCCCTTGCATGATGAAGACAAATGCACACTCTAAATACGGTGTCTCGCGATTCATTCATCTCAAGTTGGTGGAGTAGTTTTTTGTGTGGTTAAGTAAGGTTCGGGTGCCACTCACTTTTTCTCATCCTTTTCACATCCGTTCGTCAATTAGAAATGTCGCGACAAAGTCACAAATAAAACGTTTTTGTCCTATTGATAAATGTGAAAGTCATGAACAATATATGTGTTTATTCTTGAAGAGATGTTTAATTTGTGTACATACTAGGGAAGTTAATTACAGACGATCCCAGGGATCCCAAACCCCATTAAATTCTGGGATCCCGGGATTTTCTACTACAAATATGTAAATGCAACCATTTCATTTTAAGTTGATATGAATATAGAATTAGAAAAATCTTTTATGGAGGCTGAAAAAGATTGTAAGGACGATGAGTGTAAACCACTGGAGCAAAGACTTTGCAAAGTTTTAGAAGAATTGACAACAGCGGATTTACTAATTGTCAGATATTCTGACTTAGTAAATAATTTTGTTTTGTGGTGAAGGCAATCGTGATCGAATCTTACAAATTGCTTACGACTATTGTACACCTATTTCTCCAACTATCATAGAATCAGAACGAAACTGTCTAATGAAAGATAGACGCGTTTTATGATTAAAACAAAACATTTAATTTTGAAAAGTCTTTTCTAACCTTAATTTGCCTTAACATAAAAAATATGAAGACGGTGTCCGAAAAAAATTTGTTCTTTTAATTAATACAATTTGCTAGTAATTAATATTATTTAAGTTTATTGTGTTGATTACCAATAAGGGTTTTCACAATTGTGTGGTATATTGGTATTGTGGTTCTTTTTCCATAGTTGAATTCCACAATTATGAGCACCCTTTAAAATAGAATTTGTGGTTGGGAACCTGCCACTATAGCTTTTTGTTATTGTTCAAATAAATTAACCAGGGACAGAAAATAACGATTATTTCCAAAATCTAAAACAAAAAAATCAACATGTTCCAAATGTCGGAGCACATTTTGGACTATTTCAATATACTGCTTAAGGGAGGGTTCTACTGGATTTTTTTGGATTTGGCCGAAAAACAAGCAAAATTTGAGAATGGTTTGTGGGAAAATGAAAAGACATACGAACTTATGCTTTTGAACTTTGATTCGTGGTTTATTGACGAATAAAAAAAAAAAAAAGATATTTGAAAAATTCAAAATGGCGGCTTGAAAATGGCGGATCTCGTCGACCTCTGCGCGCAAAACATCGACCTCCCGCGGACAGTGTGGGGCCTCAGGTAGTGAACTGAAATGAGAAATGTATAAAATTTATTAAAATTGATAACATTTCATATGCCTGGAACCTAACTTCAATTAAGTTTGGTAAAAAAAACCAATTTTATGGACTTTTAAAAAAAAAAATTGAAATTTTTTGCTTTTTTTTACTTAGATCTCGTTTAAAAATTATAAATAAACAATTTTTTATGCCAATGTTAGGTTCCAGGCGTACAAAAAAGTATATACTTTCAAACATTCTTTGAATGAAGGAAATCGGATCAATAGAACAAGCCCTGTTAGATACAATAGAACAAGCCCTGCTGTCCGTTAGATTAGAAAACATGGTTCCGAGAAAAACGCGTTTAAAGTTTTTAGAAAGTTGGTACGCACGCGTGACATGGGTAAGTTTGACACGCTCTAGCTCGAGAAATACGCGTCGTATTGAAATATCCCTTGGCACAAACATTCTACATATATGTAACTTTCATTTTATGTAAAAAAAAATGGATTTTTTCAAAAAAATCCAGGAGAACCTTCCCTTAATGCATATTCTATCGAAACAAGAAATGATTTTTATTTTGTGATCTTTACCACTAAAAATTTAATTTAATTATTATGTACTGATTTTTATATTATTCATCAAAAATAAAAGTTATTTTCGATTTTTAGTTTTTTGTTCAAATTTCAGCTTCAGTGGATTGGAATGGGATAATATCAACTACTTTTACCTTAACACTGATTAATTGGTCCTAACAATACAAATAAATTCTGACCTTAACGTTATTTTTAAACCACCCCCCGCCCCCGACGCACTTTTTACGTACGCACACAAGGCACACTCAATGCGAGCATGCGACAGCAACAACAAAGCTCTGTGGTGTTTTGAGTTTTATGTTGGAAGAAAAATAAAACTCGACAAGTGATTTTTATTTTTGAGCGAAGAAATAAAACTCAGCAAATAATATTTATTTATGTGCATAAAATAAAAATTGAGAAATAACTTTTATATCTGAGCGAATTTTTATTTTAATTGAAGAACAATTTTTGTTCTTGAGCAAAATAATAAAACTAAAAATAAATTATTCTTGAACAGAAAAATATAATTTAAAAATAACTTTTAGTTTTGATCAAAAAACTAAAAAACGTAACACAATTTTTATTATGTTAATTTTCTAGGATTTAAATACAAATTCGAAATGTTTGACAATTTAAATCATTCTTGATTTTAAATAGAAATTCTAGTTGTTTGGTAGTGGCGGATTAGAAAATTAGCATAATAATAAAGAATAAGGTCATAGGCCCAAAATACACTGTAGTGCTCAGTCTGCGTGAAACCGGGTTTTTTTGGCAAGGGAGGTGAGGCAGGCGACGTGAAGTGCGCGAAATTTGACTCACCGAAAAAGCTGTAGTGACGATGGACTGACACGCACACGTAAGCGAAGTCATCATATTTTATTTAGGGGATGCCTACATCAATACAATCAAACACAGTTCATGTACACAAAACAAAACTGGTTTCACGCAGACTGAACAGTACAGTGTGTTTTTGAATAACTGACTGCTCACGCAGACTGAGCACTACAGTGTATTTTGGGCCATATAGAAATTTTCAATAATTTTTATTGTTGAGCAATAAAATAAAAATCTAAAAATAATAATTAATCTTCGAGTTTCTGGATATCGCTTATTATAACTACGAACCTTGAAATTTACTATCCAATTTAATATGTATATGGTATGAAGAAGCTAAACTTGTATTTTGAGCTTCTTCCATTTTTACAATTAGAATTAAGAACCACGTTAGTTAAACGTATCATTGGGCTATTTAAAATTACCACACTTTTTGTTTTTAAAGATTTCATGTCAAACACCAAAAAATATAAAAACCGCTGGGTAAAGTTAACTTGGTATACCACGGGGTTTTTGAACTACACTGAAGACAACGCAGTTGTGAATACCCTTAATGCGGTTTTTTTGGTGTTTGTTTCCGTATAAATGAATTAATTTACATTTTTTAGTTTCAAGTATATATTCGAGTAAAACTTTTATTAAAAGCGTTTTGTATTGTTTACTTTTTAAAGTTATCAATCCCGAACTATTGAGATCCTGTTTGTCATAGAAAAAAAAAAACAAAAAAAAAATACCAAAAACGTGAATTTCAGAAACTTGTATTGATTAACTTTTACCATTTTTGCCATTGAAAAATCAGATTAATTAATACTAGTGATTTTCCCCAGAAAATCGGGTGGGTTGGATATAAACTTTAGAGATATTATTATTAGTATTATGTCTGGTGTGGTATACTCATTTTAAGAGTCTAGAGCGAGGTTTCTGTTCAAAAATTTAGTTTTAGTAACTTTTCATGAATTAATATAAAATGAACCGCATATTGCAATTTGACAGTGATAACACTTTAACCTATTGTACTGCCGTGCAAGATAACTATAACTGAACAAATAAGTTGTAAGCAACAACTACATGACTTAATACAGGGTTTGTATTAACGTACGTACGATTCACCTTAATTTCCCCACTCGTGAATATAAAAACATGAGCGCTCTTTTGTTAAATTTTCATAGCGATCAAATGTTTTTCATCCCTCTTGAATAGTTTTGGCTTTAAGATTGAGCTTCTCAAATAATCTAAGTTGAACAATACTTTCAGTATTTCGGTTTTTCACTCATATAATTTTTCTCTTTACAAGTTTTTGCAATGGTATAAACTCATTCCCTCATTCCAATACAATTTTTGCACTCACTGACAAGGGCCAAATATAGCTTTAATTTCAAAAAAATGTCACATGGCACGCCGATGTGAACTCTAGAGTTGCCAAATATAAAACCAGGTTCTATTAATTCCTCACCTCAAACAATTCTTTTTCAAATATCCATTCATATTTGTCACCCTACTAAATGTCCCCTAACAAAACCACAAAAAAGAATAATGTGTTCCCCTTCTGGGAGTTGCAATGAAAAAAAAAAACTTAACTTAGATAAATACATAGTTCATCTTCTTCAAATAACACTTAGAAAGATAAAATGTAGGCACTGATCCTATTATTTTTTCACCGCCATCATTTTATTGCAAACCACCCATCCGTTATCTGTCACCAAAGAAACACATTTTTAGCTGACAGGTATTCACAACATATTTTTCATCTTTCTTCAAATAAAAACTGAATATGTTTACATTTAATTTGTACGAACATTTGACCAAATTGAACCATTTTTATGTGCATTGTTAACAATTTTTATTGAAAAATAACTTGTTGCTGTATAAATAGTAACATAACAGGTGTGAAGAATGTAAAGTAAATCTGAAGTCATTCCGTACTTTTTAGTTAAGACAACAAAATAATATTCTTCGTTTTGAAAGAATCGAAATATAGCTGCGTTTTTTCGTAAAAGGTCCAAATATTCCAAATAATTTATCACACGATTTGGTCTATTTACGACCCTTTTCCTTTACATCACACGTTGTCAAAAGTTCTTGATTCCCCTTCCCCTCCACATTCTTATTTTTCCCACGAGATCACTTTGCATTAATATTTTCTAAAATTTTTTGGGTTTTTCTTACATATTCTCAATTCGTTATACAAAAATAATAGTCAAAATTATGTTTATTAGGGGTCGTCCATATATATGTCACACATTTTGGCCCCCCAGCCCATATTATATATACTCCACCTCCTGTAATACAATGTCACAAGGTTTTAATTACCTCCTGTCCAAGATGTGTTAACACCACTGGCCATGGAGTGGTTTGAAATATTTAATATTTTTTCATATAAATTTTTTTAAAGCTGTAAAATTTTGTAAAAAATATAAAAACCACATTTTGAAAAAAATTATTTTCTTCAAAATCATAGGGGGTAGGTGAAGATTTTTGGTGATAGAAACTGTTTATTGAATTATGAGTCAAAATAAAGCAATTTTTGCAAATAAATTATATGTCTATGAAAGAATTGAAAACATATAAAACATTAAATTGATAAGGTAACGGTACAATTTTTTTCCCAAAGTTATTTGATTGCCCTTTCAGACAAAAAAAAGTTGATGAAACTCGATTATAAAATGGCTGAAATATTTGCTTGCATAATCAAAACTTAAAGTTTCAATCATTTTTTCTCATTCTGAGGCGATGGCTTTGGTTCAAGGCAATGTAATGACTGAGAAAATCTACAGTTTTCGAGATATCGCAATAATTTTGATTTCATAATAGCGGAAATTTTTCAACATTTTATTCTTGGAGAAAATTACCAAAAAAGCTTTCGTATACCGTTATTTTTCCAACGACTTTCCATACAAAAATACGGTATTGTAAGTAGTAAATCCTAAAAATTCCCCTTATTTTGACATCAAAGTTATGGCGATATCTTGAAAACTATAGCTTTTCTCAATACAACGTATTTTTATATGAAAAGCCCTGGTTGTGAAAAGCCCGGTGTACGAAAGTTTTTATGGGTAATGTTTTTACAGACATTTTTAAAAAAATTTTGATTATTTTTATATCAAAATTATTGCGATAATTTGAAACTTAAGATTTTCTTAGTACAACGCATTTTCTTAAAGCAAGGTCATGCCACAGAACTAGAAAAAAACGATTGAAATTTCAGAAGGTTGGTCGAGTTTCCGCCACTGGCGATACTAATCGTAAATAAATATAAAATAAATGAGATAATTTTTTTTTATTTTTTATTACAAAAGTATTCCCTACTCACTCAAAATAGTATGCACCTACAATGTACATTTTTATAGTACTACAAAACAAAGTATTTTCGGCTATTCGGCTTCAATATGGCTAGCCGATACTAACAAAAAGGGCCGAAACTGGCCCGAAACCGAAGATTCGGTCGGACACTAGTTATTAGTAAAAATTTTAAAATACTTAAAAGTCGGCCATGAATTACTTTACTCCTTCGTCGGACCCATGGAACACCAGTGAGCCACATTTTTTGTATGGGTTACGAAGCGTTTTCATACACTAAGTCAGGGGAATTAAGTTCGTTCATGATTCTATTAAATCATTTCCTCATTTTTTTCAAATGAGTTACAAAGAAGGTTTTTAGGAAATAAGCCGTACCTGCCGGAAGAGTTCAAACTTAGTCGCTAAAGAGATCTACACTCCACAGAGTTTGGTTTTCTGCAGAACGAGCCTATTACCATTTGTTCTTGTCATCAGAAAGACACCAGTAAACGTAGTTTTTCCACTTTCTACTCTTCATTATAACAAATCCATTTCAGTTTATAATGATTTTATTGTTCTGTTTTTACATTTTTCATTTTCATTGTGCTGTTAACACCATGGATAAAATGTTGACTAAATAATCCACCAAAAGGAGGACCCTTCGCTGATCACTAGAGTTTTTTTTAAATATGTTGGGCATCGCAGCGTTGGAAACTTTGTTATTACCACGCTAAAATTGAAAACAATACCTGGACGAAAATAGAAACGAGTTATCGCCACAAGTATCTGCAGGAGCTAGCTTTTACCCACGTTATATCTCAAGTTTTAGAGAGGGCACAAAATTAAGAAGTCTAGAGGGGCAACTTCAGCAAGTGGTTTGCAAAGTATGCTCGGGTACAAATTAGGCACCTTCGAAGTAACAGATGCTTGTCAAGCTCAGAAAAAGAATGCCCAAATTTTACTACTCAAGGAATTAGGCGATTGTGGATATTACATAGGAAAACGTCGGTTAGTCTGTAAGCAGTGTTATGCCTCCAATAAACTCATTTGTGCGGCTCATACTTCAGCTTAGATCGGTGTCTGTATCAACTTCTCAGTCGAAAATGGCATATTCATAAGTACATTTTAATCATTTTGCTGTTCACAACATTTAATTTGTACCTTATAAAACACAATTTGTTCCTATTAAATCATTTTTTACCTTACAATAAGCTTTCTATTCAGACCCCTAACAAGGTAAATTTTGGGTTTAGAACCCCTAATGGGGAAGAAGTATTAAAAAATTTGCACATAACTCCAAGTTAACACTTTAACAAAGAATTTCGTAGTAAAGTCCCTTTCTATAACAAACAAGTTATACCCAAAGCCTCCACCCCCCACCACCATCACGAAAAATTCCTGCAGGAGTGTCAAATACCACTTGCAATGTCTTATACACATACTGCGGTACATAATGTATCTAAAAAAATAACTAATGTAAGAAATAATTGAAATATGGAAGGCTTTTAAGGAGTAGAAAGCCTCACACCGGTGAGCCAGGTGTCCATCAAAGGAGTAAAGACATGCTGTCAACACAGAGGTAAGTTCAAACTTAAGAAATACATGGAATGTGCGGTTTTGCTTATATATGGTTATTTCATCGAAAAAGTTCTCGTATAGCTATAAGTTTACGCTAAACGTTTCCACGAACCCACCCTGAATAAAAACAAAGTAAATTCCGTAATTGTATAAACAATAAATTGCCATCACAAAATTATTTTAAACTTGATAGAAATTTTTTCCTGTACTTATCGATTAATGGTAAGTGCATTTTTAAATTGTTAAATTTAATTAAAACACTGCTTATCAAAAACAAAATTAAGCGGTTGTCGCATAATACGCATTATACGTACTGTTTTCACCACGTTTTTGTACCGTGAGCTGCGTACGTTGAGTCCCTTAAAATTTTGTTATTGCAAATATCCTGGAAATCCTGGGAAAAACCCACGAAAACCAAATTGACACCCATCATCTCTATGTCGATTATATAGCTGCGTTCGATAGCCCGAGAAGGGATAGCCTATACGCAACAATGTCTGAGTTCGGTATACCTGCAAAGTTGGTAAAACTTTGCAGTATGACGTTGAGCAACACATGCAGCTCCGTCAATGTAGGAAATGACTTCTCCGAAACCTTCAATATCGAAAGAAGTTTCAGACAAGGCGATCCGTTATCTTGCGACATTTTCAACATCATCATGGAGGGGATCGTACGAAAGGCCGTCATGCATCGCAATGGCACCATTTTCTATCAAAGTGTCCAGCTTCTTGCGTACGCTGGTGATATTGATATTGTCGGCAGAACCAAGAGAGATGTTACCGCTGATTTCACAGCTCTCGAAAAGGAATCAGCCAAAGTGGGTTTGACAATAAACGAGGGCAAAACAAAGTATATGCTATATACAAGCAGGGGAGCGTGGCGTCTAGACTAACAAGT
Organism: Dichetophora obliterata; assembly: GCA_963920525.1. Classification (NCBI taxonomy): domain Eukaryota; kingdom Metazoa; phylum Arthropoda; class Insecta; order Diptera; family Sciomyzidae; genus Dichetophora; species Dichetophora obliterata. Next base: position 166,514,684 of record OY986436.1, on the reverse strand, counting down.
TTCATCCGGCAGCTATAACTTTGAAGCAGTCAAGGAGTTTATATACCTTGGCACCGCCATAAACAACAACAATGATGTCAGCCTGGAGATAAAGCGAAAAATAACAATTGCTAATAGGTGCTACTACGGGCTCAGTAAGCAACTAAGTTCCAGAGCCCTCTCTCGATCGACAAAACAAGCATTCTACAATACGCTCGTCCTATCTGTGCTTCTTTATGGCTCTGAAGCATGGGTAGTTTCGCAAACTAACGCAGTTGCTCTGGGGGTGTTCGAGAGAAAAGTTCTTCGCAAAATCTTCGATCCTGTTCAAGTCGGCGATGACTATCGCATTCGAATTAACCACGAACTGTGTGAGCTCTACGAAAACATTGACGTAGTTCAGCGTATAACTGTGCAGCGACTACGCTGGCTGGGTCATGTCCATCGTATGGATGACAAGGCTCCAGCGGCAAAGATGGCGAAGGTCGTTGGTCGACGCCGAAGAGGGAGAGCATACCTCCGATGGATGGACCAGACCGAGGAAGCCCTAACCTCACTTGGTGTATCTGATTGGAGAAGGCGAGCACAAAGCAGAGGCGCCTGGCGAGAGCTGATGTGGTCGGCTGAAACCCGAACACGGGTTGTTATGGCCACCTAAGTAAAGTAAGTAAATTACGCTTGTGTAAACTTCCCGAACATACGCTGTTTACATCGCCAATACGGTGTTCATTGAATATCACTGTTATTAATTGCTGTGCTTTTTAAATGTAGTAAGAAGAACTTTCAAGTAATATTTTACAACACGGTCAGACGTTCACATTTTATACTGGGTTTTCATTGAGTCCTAATTCGCTTTAACATTCTACCTAATTCAACATCTAATGGTAATGTAAATGATCAATTATGTACACAAAATTCTTTGAAATTTATATTCATGTATGCAATAAGAGCCGCGTTTTGTTCGTTCTGGTTTAACATCTTGCAAAAAATAGAAATACCTATGAACGAATAGATCGCATTAGTTTAACTTTGTAAATTTTGCCTCTGACCGCTTGGGAAATTGTCTACAAATGATTTGACCAAACTGCTGATTGCAAAACAATAAAAACAATACAATTATTGCGTCTAACCGCTTGGTGGACTGCCGACGATGATATGACTAAACTGCTGATTGCAAAACTGTAAAATTGTGCAAAGTTTTTATTGAATCGTGCAAATATCCATCGAAAATAGATGCGTCGATGGCGGGTAGTGAATTCGATCCGATCCGTATGAAGTTGATTTTTTTTTTAATTTGTGATGCTTAAAGTATTTTTTCTTGGTTAAGAAATCATATTTTAATAAAAAAATACTAAAATTCCCCAAGATAAAGATAATTTTTGTGGTCCCGGGTCTTATCACCAAATGACATATTGCTCAAAGCGTTTTTTTTTTATTATAACCAAACAATTTTTATCCAATGGAAACTTCATAAATAAAAATTATTTCTACAGCTTAAAATACGTATGGTAGACCTTAAAATTTATTATATTCCATTTTAAAACGGTGTAAATTAACTTGCTCGTTACGGAGCTCTGTTAGATAAATCATTTACGTGGGGCCGCATCCGTGATCGAGCAAAATTGTACAGGATTGACAGGCACTTGTCTCGTCGTGCCCTTCGTAATTTTGCTCGATCACGGATGCTGTAATTCGGCCCCTGGATATTATTTTTCAATGTTTCTACTTACTGCTATAGTCAATAACGCCAGATGTAATAATAGATGTAAGCAGCGTATGTTCGGCAAGCTAACAGCAGCGTAATTTGCAATAACAAAATCGTAAGAGATTAAACATACACAGCTTACGACATAAAAACGTGTTGTATGCAGTACGTATAATGCGCATTCTGCGACTGTGGTTTCATTTTGTTTTTTACAAGCAATGTTTCCATTAAATTTAACAATTTAAAAAATTAAAAATGTACTTACCATGAATGTATCTAAAATTTCTATACAGTTTCAAATAATTTTGTGATGGCAATTTCTTTTTCATACAATTACGCAATTAACTCGGTTTTTATTCAGGGAGGGTTCGTGGAAGCGCCTATCGTAAGCTTATAGGTATACGCTTTAAGTGTATATACGTCGTTTATTGAACACCATTTGCATTTTACTCCGTTCTATACTTAATTTGTTTATGTATTACTTTGAGCAGTCGTAAACAAAAAATACATTTATCTCAATCAATTCAGGAGTTTTTAACTTAAACGCTGAAAATTAAACATGGTGTTCATTATTCCGGTATTTTAGAAACATTTCATTGAGAAGTGTATATTGAATTGTATATGGAATTGTATATCAATTACTCTCGAGTAACACGGAGTATATCAGCTAGTATATTAATAAGAATATATTTAATTATAGCAAATAAGAGCTTTACTCTTAAATTTCTGGTCATATATACATATATAACAAAAATATATTTATGACGTTTTGTAAATATAATGGATTTATTTATTTTCTTAAAATATTTTAAGAAAACAATTTTGGTGGTTTTTGGCGGTTCAGTTGTCGACAAATGGTGGCCAGGAGTACCAAAAAACTGGCAACTCTGATCTTAAAGTACATCCCAAAAGCACACGTGTATTTTATCGCCGAGTGCAGATTTAAAAAAAATTTAAAAAATAGTTGCTGCTCAAAAATATTTATTTTCATCTTGTTTAGTTTGTTTTTATATTATTTTTCCCTTTTGTCAACTCCTGACATGCTATAAAATCAATCCAACACATAAATAGTTTATGCAAAATTTAAGATTCATTCCTATAAAATAAAACAGAGATACAAAACAATCAAATTAATTGTGTTGAAAAAGTTTGCTATAGATAAATAAACTATTATTCAGCTTCTTCAATAAACGATTTCAAATTTGAAATATCTAGATATTCTATCCTTGGAAGAAGTCAAGAGTTGCATTTGAAAATAAATGGCTGTTCAGTTCAAATTATATTGAGAGAAATAAAAGGAAGAAAGAATGAGCCAATAGATTGCATTTCTTAGTTTAAATCGATTTAAATATTGAAGGAGGAAATAAAATGGCTGTTGTTTTGATTGAGTTACTGTCTGTTGCAGGAAAGCAATGAAATCAATTATTTAGAGCAGAAAATAAATGATTTATATTAAAAATTTATCCAGGCCTAATTCACCTTTTCTTTTGTGTATTTTTTGAATATCTTTAGTTTGATGGATGAGATTGTTTATAACTCTGCACATTCAATAGCAAATTAAACAAAAAGATTGAATTCGACATTTATGCATACAGTAATGTTTAATTTTCGTTCAATTCTGGAGCTGTAACTTATAAAGGTTGAGGTTTTTATTTTTTAGTACTTGATACTAAACTACGACGAAGTTCGAAATATTCGAGAATACAAAAAGTTAAAAACTTAATTTAATTAAGTCTGCTTATTTATTTATTTAATAATTAATTAAAAAAGGTCATAAAATACACAACAGTGATTGAGTACAATGTTGACACATAAACACTGTTATTTGTAGTCTTGAGTTCAAAAATGTGCAATTGCTGAAGATTTTTTTAATTTTAAATACTAAATTATATTAGTTGAAATATGCAAATTTTATAAGATATTAATGGAAATCATTGTCTGTTGTTATTTTTATCGACAAATCTGTCATATCGAACATATTATACACTTTACTTACAGCGATTAAGCAAATTACCTCTCCATTTGTATTTTTATTTACTATGATATGTTTATTTCCTGAAGTATGGAACTGGTTTCTATATTTTGTTGTTGGTTCTTTTTAAAATCCTTGCTATTTGTGCATTTGTCAATTTAATTAATTTTTATGGGTAGGTTAAACTGGGGTAGCTTTGGCACTTTTTTTTAAAGTATTACTACAAATTGCTGACCGATTTTGAATTTTACTACTCTACCATAAATGCAAATTATGTGACTAGAAAACCTGCAAGGGATATTGTATTCTAAAAACGTATTTTTTTAATATTTCCGCGTTATTTAAATGCGACCCAACCATGGGGCACCTTTGACATCGGAAGGGACATATTTGGCAAATAGTCTAAAAAGTCGAAGTACCAGAAAACTAAATGTTAATATTGAAATTATATAATTTTATTCAAACAAAAATGCAATACATTTACTAGATTCACATTTTTTAATTGTGTTCAATAAAAAAAATATACAAAATAAAAATCATTCTATTGTTATGAAAAAAAAATGCACTAGAGTTAAAGACACAAAACGAAGCGAGAATATTGTTATCCAATTGATGATGGATGAAAATATCTACAATTTTTTTTTGCCAAAATCTTATTTAAAAATTTTAAATAAAAAATAAATGCTCTGGGCGATTTTTTTCTTTATATTTAATATTTGTTTTTAGTTATAATAGACTTTACTAAAATATTTTTTTAAATAAAAACTTATTCTTACTTTTACTACACAGGCGCATTTCATGAAAATGTCGGAAACTTACATCAGCGATTACAAAAACACATAAACACGTATTGCTTCTTTAAAATATGTACAACTTCGATAAATTCCTCAAATAAAATTGATAAATTCCACTGCATTCACCGCCGATTTTCCCATGGCAAAGGAAAATAATAGCATTTCTAGAGAATTAAGTCGCAAAAATAAAAATTATAAGTAAATATTTTACAATTGTTTCAATAAATTGTTTCTTACATTTCGTAGTTCATTTCCAAAGGATTGATGGAGTCTCGCAATATTCTTCGATTAATTTATATAGCTTCTTTTCATAAGAAGCATTTGCAATTGCAATGCACAAAAAATCAAAGCTAAAATATACAGTGTAGATTAAAAACACTTCGGTTTTTAAGTGTTCCTTTTTATATATTTGTCTGCTATGAAATCAGCTGTTTTCAAATTTCCGAAAGTAAAGGCTTGATAACCCAAACTTAAGACTGTTGGCAACGTAGCTCGACGTTACCAACAGTCAGGCTAAAATCTGTTTAATGATAAATGTGTAAAAGTCGTTACCGAAATCATAACATGGCGGGACGTAGCGTAGAAGTCTGTAGAACATAGATTTCTACGCAACGTTACGATTTTTGACAGTTCGACATCTGTAGGACAAGCGAAAAATACTGTTTAACTTCAAAAAAGTGTAAAATTTAATGATGCAGAATTTTATTGAAGAGGAGAAGTTAATTAGCCTACTAGAAAAAATGAGTGCCTTTATAAAAAATTTTCTGCGGTCTAAAATCGGCACCTGCACTACGTTGCACTATGATTTCGGTAATCATTTATCCTCTAGGCAACTTAGCATTACGCTACGCCCCGCTACGCCACCTCATGTTAAACCTGGTTTATATTAGGCAAGACTTGAAAGCAAGTTTTTTGACGTTCCCTTTTGGACTTGCCGAAAGCTTCTACACTTAGAAATAATTGAATTCAATTTCATGCCTTCTTTGCTTATTTTCTTATAGGGATGTGCAACTGCCAGCAAAAGTCGATTTCGACTTTTTCAACCGTTGAAAATGTAAAAGTCGACTTTTCGACTTTTTGAACCTTTAGAATATCGACTTTTCAACATTTTTCGACTTTTTTTAACATATTTTTGTGCCATTTTTGTGGGGCAGTTAAGAAACAAATGATGCAATATGAAAAATGTGTTTTATTGTTAAAAAAAAAAACAAAAACATGGTACTTCAGTTTCAAGATAAAGTTTAAGAACATTTTGAAATTTTTTATTGCAAATTTCTTCATCAACATTCAATATTTATGAAAGTAAAAAAAATGTGATGTCTCTATCTGCTATCTTAAAAATTATAACTCCCTTTTCCGATTCTCCAGGAAAAATTATTCATAATTGGGCTAAATATCAAGCCCTGACCGCCGAATTAACGTTTGCTTTATAAACCAAATTTTACAAGAGAAAAATTTTCCTTTTTTTTTTTATTTGCGTAAGCGGTACATGTATATTTTTTTTCGTGTAAGATATAACTTTAGAACAGTTTAACGTAGATATGTGAAATTTTTGGAGTTCACGACTTTGTTGTCGTACTATCGTTTGCCATTTAAAAATTAATTTCGAAAAAGATGCTACACAGGCCAGTATACTGGCTCTGTAGTTCGAAAAACTCCATACATTCACACTTTTTTACAAATACACTCTCACTGGATTACTTTCACGCCACTTTCATCGCTACTGGCTACAAAATTTCAGAGCCAGTGGATTTTGACAGCAGCGGCCAGTGTACGTCAAAAAGAGGATATCAGTGTTGTTTTTAATCACTTTTGGTGGATTTATTTCGGGTTTTCCTCGATTTCGTACAGGAAGCAACACTAATAGCTTGTTTACAATTTGAAGTAAAGCATACGCAAACTGCAATAGCGAGAACCTTCGCATACGATGAAATTTTTGGAATGAACTTTCACGTGCATGTGTAGCACCTCTTGCTACTAGCATGAAAGTTCGAAATTTTTCGAATCATTCGAACAGTACACGTATTCTTTCGCACTTTCACTGTCACTGGCCTGTGTAGCCGGCCTGTAAATTCGGCGGTTAGGGCTCGATATATTTTTGCACAAGTGAATGCACAATAAAGAGAACCACATGTCTTCAACAACTGAACGTAGAAAAACCCACATGTTAAGATGTTCTGGCGAATACCCGTTTCGCAATTGGTTCGCTATGAGACCAGCATGAAAAAATAACCTTTCGGATGGCACCGAAGTGGCAACAATTTATAAATATTTTTTGCAACGGGCCGTTTAGCTCTACTAAGCCCACCAATTAAGCATTCTTGTTTTTATGGAATAGATACGCCAGAGTGCAAAGATTTAATTGCTGCAAATAAATCTGTAAAGGAAATTAAGAAAGTTATAGGAGGAGGGAGAGGCGCAAAATATCGCTGAGGTTTTACTTTATTTTTCGTGGCAAGAGAGAAATATATACAATTTCAAGCTACCGAAAAAATATGCATAGCTTGTGCCAAGTGATGTAATAACGAACAGTACTGCTCGATAAAGTTAGTACTGCTCCACGTATGCAGGTGGCATGACATGTTTGGGCCAAACAAAAGGAAATTCAGTTTTCATGCTTTTCCAGAAAACAAGCGGATTTTTATTAAGTTTTCGATCCACAGCTGGGCGAGCCAGATAAAGGCGCAGCTGAGTGGGCATCCCTTCAATTTCATCAGTTGTATAGACCATGTTTGTTTTAACCACCTCATCCAAAAACATAATATGTCACTGTTATCGGATTCTTGATTATTAGATGTCGATGCCGCTATCACAACTTCTTCATTTGAAATTTTTGCTTGTCTGATGTCGGCATTCACAAGATCACCTAAATGGAGTGGGTGGGGTAATATTTCCAGTAATTATTTATATACTGCTGCTTACCAGGGTGAAAGATTGCATGAGAACACTCACAGATATTTATAAAAGCGTGCTTTTTGAACCTTGGATTTAGAACTGTTAAAGAAGCGTTTGGTTTACCAATTCAGTATTGTAATTTTTTTGTGATTTCAACGGAAAGCAAAATTCAGACTGCAATTTGACTTAAAGCAGAATATTTTTCTGTTTTTTATAATAAAAAATTAATTGATTTAAGCGTAGTTGGAATATTGTGAATATAAATTTGTATTAACAGCCCTATTCTGGCAAAGTAACAATTGTTACCCGTTATTCGTGATATTTCTATGTGTTTGCTGTAATGTTTTTTTCCTTTCAAAACAGAATTTTAAGCTCAAAAATAATAAATTTTGATATAAATTGTCACTGCTTTTCAAATAGTGACAATTTCATTAAAACATTTTGTTACGCGTGTAACGTAATCAGATGATACGCAATTGCTTTGTCACACTTCCACTTGCAGTATCTATTTTTTAATTTTGCTGACCACTATTTTATATTTATCGAATCAAGAGTTGCCAACGCAGCTTTATTTGTTGTTAAACAGCTATTTCGCTTATTAGTTTAGAGAAGACAGTTTCTCAGATTAGCGTTAAGGTGTTTGTTTCGCATAAAATGAAAAAAGTCGAGAGTAAAAGTCGAAAGCAAACGTCGACTTTCGACTTTTTTCAATATCAGAAAGTCGATTGCCAAAAGTCGAAAATTATCAAGCAAAAGTCGACTTTCGACTTATTTCGACTTCGACTTGCGCATCCCTATTTTCTTAAAAACAAGATCAAGGCTCATTTATAAGTTTGTGGCACATGAGAGCGAGCTCGGTCAGACTGTCAGAATGGATGAAAAAAAAAATCAAGAAAATTAATGCATAGAACAAAGAAAAGCACAGAGACAGTTTAAGCAAAGGCGGAAAAAGAGTACATTTCTCTGAAGTGCCACAACCTTATAAATGAACCTTGAACAAAATCATCAAAATAACTCACACACAAACTGCAGTACAACCGAATATAACAATTTCGCCTTCATATACGAAAAATAAAATTAAGCGCTACGCCAAGATATCGGAAATAACAAAAGGAACACACAACAATTGACAGTACAAGTTTTATCTTTCCCCTAAGTCACCAAAAATACACGTAAACTCACCACGATTTGCCAACAAACTCAAATTCTTGCCCAATATATAAGGGATCTTACGCTTGGGTTATCAAGCCTTAAGGCTACAATCTGTTTCGTTCGGAATTTGTATTAGCAAATTTGCCGTATTCGTAGCGTAGCTTTGCGTTCGGAAATTCATTACGACGAATTCTGGAATAGAGCTGAATGTCCGAAAATGCATTTTTCGAATCTAGAAGAGTAATTCTAAAGGGAGTCTGATGAAAAACAATTTCTCAAAAAATTTCCAAAAATAGGTACAACGTTCTTCGCGGTTTCAACAAGCCTAAGTTTCTGTATAAGGGTGTGTGCCAATCGGAAACATTTCACTCGTGGTACTATAGGAAAGAAAACGTTGAGTTGAAGAAAAGTTATATCTGTTGAAATGGAATTGTCATTTTTTCTGTGCCAAATGGAACATATAAAGTTTATTCAGAAAATTTGACGTCTTCTCAGCGAATAAATCCTCAGTTGCCTAAATATCGTATCTTTTCATTATACGAGATTTCTTAAGACCCATCTGACTACTACGTATTTTATTATTAAAAATTATAAATAAAATTAAAGTAAAATAAAATTATAAAAACAAAAATTGTGTAAACATTGTTAACTTGCAAAAAAATTTTTTTATTCATGACTTTTTCCATTGTATATATTTTACCATTTTATTCCACTTATTAAATATACTGAATTAAAATCAGTATCAGTGTTAAAGTTTTCTTGTCAACCGGATCTAAAAATCCTAAGCCTAAATCATGCGCTCGGAAAAAATCGGACTATGCCTAAACGCTGCTATACCCGAAAAACACTTACTGCCACGCTCAATGAATTATAATACGAAAGAAAATATTAACTCATACTCAGTCGATCAATAAAACCAACCATAAAAACATCTTTGAACACGAATTAACCCGTTATCAGCCATATTTTTAAATATTCAAAAAGTATATTTAAGGCATTTGTGGGTTAAGTTTTATAATAAAAGATCCTATTTCAAAACTTATGTTTTTAAACAGTTTTTAATTAGAAGGTTTAATTAGAACATTCAAATACACTTTGAACTTCGTCCAAATATAAAAAATGCCAGAATTTATATTCAATGCATTAGTTTTACAAGGTAATATCAGTAAAGAAAAACTTAATACATTGCTTATGTCAAAAGTAATGAACTTCCCAATTAAGCATACGTAATTAATTTAAACTCTTAAGTTCCTAAAACTGGCCCAATTTTTCAAATCCTTAAAATGATTTGAAGTAATTTTTATTGACACTAAAATAAATTAAATATAATATCAATATCATCAGGTTTCTTAGAGATAAAGACGACTGGAGCGAGCCCATGCTTATTCATTGTTCTAAAGCCTTGCATTTTCAGTTTTTGAAAATAAATATTTTGTCAATACAAAAATAAACTCACAATTAGTATGGAAACATAAAGCAAAACTCCTTTATCCAGAAAAAAGACACAACAAAACACTGATACTAACATTTTTGTTAGGGTAACACACAATCCTATTGCCTCAGTCAAAAATTCTCAACCCAGGTAGTGTTGACAGTTTTTATGGGAAACATAAGCTGTCAAAAAATTTACTCAAAAAGAGAGCGCTTTCAATCGGCCATTATTAATAAGTGAAAACCTAACCAATAGCTGCAGGCATCAATCCACCTCTGGCAAGGAGCTTCCTTTTGAGGCACTGAATAGAATTTAACATCACGAACTGAAAAGCTTTTCGCACAAATAACACACGATTTTTTTACAACTTTTATGATTTTAAATTTGTGTCAGTGTATTTAAAAGTTATTCAAACAAAAATTCTTCTTTGATATTTATGATTTTAGCTTTCGACGCTTGCTTTCTTTTTCGCTTTCTTTCACTATGCTTGTTTTTGACAGGCTATGTTTGCCTTTTGAAGAGAAAATAAGCAGTTGTTTTAAAAGTTACGCAGTTTCAAGAAAAATGTTGTTCATACAAAATTAAGGAAACCTAAATACATAGTTATTATTGTCATAATTCCAAGGTTTTTAAAAAGAAAAGGAATAAAGTTTCCGTCAAGGTGTTAAAAAGGTTGTATCAAATTTTTTGAACAGGGTTTGATTTTAAATTTTAGGTTCAAGTGAACACCTCGTGATGAGATGATATACCAAAAATTTGCAAGTAGGTGATTGAGGTAAAAGCATTTGAACCTAGCATTTAGTTAAATAAACCTGATTTAATTCGATTTAACCACAAATACTGGTTAAAGTTCAGTTAAGATAACAACATTGGTCAGCTTCATTAAACCACAAAAACAGGTTACATTGACCTGAATTGTACATTATCTTAACTTGACGATTCATGTTGGAAAATTTCACCCTTAAATTTAGTTAAAATTTGTTTAAGCTTTCCAGATTTTTTTTCTGGGTGTAAGACTTGTTTTTCTGGCAATTTTAAAAAAATGTTTCTCATTCATTTTTGGAAAACAGCGCAATTACCAAAATGTTTTGATTAAATGGCAACCCGTTAAGCACTATTCGTCAAGAATTTTCAAAAATAATTGCGTTATTTTCACAAAAGCTTTAAAAACCAAATCATTAATATCACATTGCATTTTTTAACGAACATTTAAATTTTCCAAGTCATTTAGAAAAAACTGAACGATTTCATTTTGATTAAACATTTCGAGATCAAAGTTCATGTAGTGTTATAGTATATGAACCTCAGTAAAATATTTATATGTGCACAAATATTTTTTATTTTTTCTCCCTGGTTTATAACAATACAATTATTTTGAGTTCGCCAAAACTTTTTTTAAGAATGGAGTTTATTAGTCGAGCAGAGAATTCTTCTCTTCCTTGCTACAAATACAAGTCGTTTTACCGTTAATCGAAAACAGTGTGAAATCTCGCGTGTGCAATAGAAAATATTTATAACGTAAAAATGATGAAATTTTGTTTATAACCTTAGTAAGAAAAACCATAAATATAACGGTAATACATTTTACACAAAAATACACAAAATATGAGCAAATGTGCTCGTAGAGATATTTTATTTTTCAAATAAAAATGCCACGTGGAACCACTTTATCTGAAGAAGATCGTTGAAATATAAAAGGCTTAAATGAAGGCGGTATAAAAGTAAGTGCTATGGCTGCTAGGACAAATCGTCACCGAAACGCCATAAAAAATTTTTTGGAACCCTGACAACCAACGCCTTAGTTAGGGGGGTTTTAGGGGGTTCAAACCCCCCTTAGCAATCCAGAATTTTTTATATATTATATAAAAAGATAGTATTCCAAATTATTTAATATTGTCATAATATGAATATAAATAGAAAATTGTATATGCTTAGTCTGGTTTGCAGTTATTAAGTTATGGTATAATATACGTGTGAAAAGAGAGAAATAGTAGCTTATTTTCAAACATTTTTTGAGGTACAAGGAGTTGTTATATTTTTTTGAAATTTATACGGGTTGCTGTACATAGAAGCTACTTTAATAAAATTTTTTTAGCAATTTTCTGGCTTTTTATAGGGGTCGCTAAAAATGAAATTGAAAAAAAAACATCCAAAACTGTTGGATGAATATGGTCCCATGTATCTGACACAAACAAATCAAATGCCATTTTAAAGTATAGGTCAACGAACGACCCCCGGGGGTTTTTTTTAAAATTATGGTGAAAGTTTGAGTAAAAAGTTTTAAAAAATAGATTTTTGCGCGCTTTTTTGTCACTTAAAAAAAAAAGGAAATAGGTACTTGAGTTTAGGTGGGATGCTTAAAGGACAAAATAAGGAACAAAATGCAATAAGATTCATTGAAATTGAAGCAATAAATTTTGAGTTATCTATCGAACCGGTTTGGATGTTTTTTTCCAATTTCATTTTTAGCGACCTCTATAGAAAGCCAGAAAATTGCTAAAAAAATATTTTTATTAAGTATTTCTTATATAGAGTAATCTGTATAAATTTTAAAAAATATAACAACTCCTTGTATTTCGAAAAAAATGTTTAAAAACAAGCAGCTGTTTTTCCATTTTTACACGTATATTAAATATAACCTTAAATATAATACAATAAAAATGTTTTACTTTATTTTTTTTACCTATGTATTACTGAAACACTCAAGAAAAGATTATATATAGTATTATTATATATATTTATTATATTATCTGTGACTAAAGTTTGTAGAATGAATGTATGTTAATTGAACGAAATTATTCTGAATCTAGCTGTGAAATTCAAATGGTAATGAAAAACTTTATTGTTCGTTAAGTTATTAACGTGACGAAAAATTCAATTTTCCTGGCTGCAACTTATTCTGTCGAAAAATCATGTGAAATTAATCAGTATTTCTATCAAGTTACACATCGATATTTTCAAAGTTTTAAACAATGAAACGCTTAAAGCAAAGCTGGTTGGACATACATGTTTAAGAAATCAAAAGTCTCACCTGAAGAAGGTAAAAGATCATCTCGATTCGAGGCACATAGTCGAACGCTAGGTAGTTTTTATTTTCTATAAAATTTTTAACGAATATTGGACGCATGCATATTTAAAGCATAAACCAATTGAACAATGAACTAATGTTTAAAAGGTCCTTTGATGGCCTAGCGAGCTAAGCGGCCGACTTACAACCGGAGAGGTACGCGATCGATTCTGGCGAGGACAATCTTGTTTTTATTATTGATAATAAAATAATTATGTCTTTTTTTTATGATTATGAGCTTAATGACATTATTAATTTAATTGAAAAATTCGTTAAATTTGTTTGCATTGTCTTAAAATAGAAACAGACATTAAATTTTGGAATCCTCATAATTTAAGTAATTAGCGATTACAAAAGCCCATTTTTTAAAAAACTCTAGTTTCACCATTTGCGTCCGTGTGTGAGGGAATTATTTGTTTTACAAATTCTTATAAGAAAAAGAGATCTTTTGTATTGCAAATCTTTATAAAAATCTTATAGGAAAAACAGATGCGTCGTTGGACACACGAGAGAAGAGAAGCTTATTCGCAGTTTAATAAATTTGATAATTTAATGATTTTTTTAATTAAAAAACTTTAGATACCATACAGTTTACAAAAAAAAATACACGTTGATATTCCCACCAGTAAACTCTATTACAGAACATTACATTTTTATCCGCGTTTTATTCGGTGAAATGAATAGATAGCATTAGTTATTTTGTAAGTTTTACCTTTGACCGTTTGGAGCATTGTCGACAAATGATATGACCAAACGTCTAATTGCAAAACAATACAATTACTGCTTCGACTTTGCTTGGGCATTGTCGACGATAACTTGACTAAACAGCACAGATGTTTCTTTTGCCAGCACTAAGCAGGGTTGCAAACCAAACACTTACTTGCGAGTGCTGCCACAAACTAAAACAAATAGCAACATCTATAGAGCCGTAGCGAATAAATAGTTCAACGAGATGAAACAGCTACTGAGCTGGTCTTTCTGTTAGTGTTCTGCGTGTTATTTAGAACCTTTTTGATTTAATCACAATAAATAAAACACACCTAGTGAAAGAAAATCCTTGATTGACCAACGGCACAAAAGACGAATTCGACGTCTTTCTGTGGAGAAAGGGATGAGTTGTGGTAAAATTGCTGCGCATTTGGATCTAAGGGCTACTAGAAGCAGAATCCAACAAATTTTGGAAAAAAATGCCAACGTCAGTTATGAATCGCCCTTCTCTCAACCCAGGCTTCTACCATGACACTTTGCGGCCAGTCTAGCATATAGTCGCTGCGCTTACAAAAATGGTTGATTTTTGTCAATTTTTTTTATTGCATATTTCGTTAACACTATCTATCGCCCATATATCTGCATTTGCCGTTTTTTAAATCTCTTTTGGCTTAGAAGTGATCAAAACTGCTATGTGCTCGCAGTAGCAGAAAAGCTCTAAAAAAATCAGTTTTTCTGCTCTCCTGAAAAGTTGCTGAAAGACACAACCAATTTTGGATGCGCAGCGACAATATGCCGAAAAGTACAAATTTTGTGAGAAAGAATTTTGGAATGTCATATTAAGTGATGAGAGAAGGTTCAACCTTGACGGGCCCGACGGTTGCCAGAAATATTGGCACAATTTCCGATAGCCACAACAAATTAGGTATGCGCGTAGCCATGAGCGGGGATCATTGATGATATCAGCCGGTTTCAGATAATTTGAAAGTCTCCCCTGTATTTTATTTCTTGCAAATCGAATGTGCACAAATGTATATTGAGTTATTAGGCGACGTGTTTATTGAGTTCACATGCTACAAATACCGGGATAACTGGACTTTTCAGCAGGACAACGCATTAACTAATTCTTCCCGAGCCACAAACGACTTTCAATAAATTTGAAATATACCCGTACTGTAGTGACCTGCTGTTAGTCATGACTTGAATCCTATCGAAAACCTGTGGTGCATTCTTTCGGCCCAAGTTTATAAAAACGGGCACCAGTTCGATTCTATGAAGCATCTGAAAACAGATCCTTAAAATGAATGGCAGAAAATCGATGACTCCATCCTCAGATCGTTAATGTACTTCAGGCATTTCACGCTTAACCAAGTCATATATAAGAAAGGAAGATATATTCCTTTATAAAATCTATATATTGTATATTACAAATTTATTCCATAAATTCAATAACAATAGGTTTTGCACATATAAATATTTTCTATGAACTTTTTAAATACATTATATTTTTTTTAATAACAAGTTTTTTAAATAAGCTATATCTTGTTTACAAATAAGTCCTTAATACTATTTCAATAAAAAAATAATATAAAAACAAATGAAGTTACGTTTGCTTAGAATTGCATTTCAAGTGTTGCACATATAATTATTTTACTGAGGTGTTAGAATTTTTCGTTTATTATTTGACTTTTTATAATTTGCGGTACAAACAATTTTACCAATTTTTGCAAATTTACAAAAATTGAATTGAAAGGATTTATTCTTTGTTATTAATTTCTCCTAGTATGTGTGCTACTAACAGTTTTACACATATTTGTACTTTTACAAAATTGGAATACTTACGAGTCACTTACAAAAATGGACTATCATGAACTTTTGATAAAACTTTTCGAAGTCAAAGCTTATGCAGTTTTTTATAATATGTGGTACTAACAGATTTGCCTATCTTTGCAAATATTCAAAAATTGAATCTTGCAAGCCATTTAAAAACAAACAAATTATCATCAAACTTTTTTAAGTCAAAGTTTATATAGTGTTGTAGTATATTTATTTGTAGTATGTAGTATATTTAAATCCATTAGGATTTGTCGTTTAATATTTGATTTCTTAGATCCTTTTTCTTTGAACAGAATTTTGTTACTATCATATGTTGATAAAAGAGCTCACTGGAAAAAGTTATATTTTCCTCGCATGCTGCATTTTGCCGAAGATTTGACTTTTGGTTGATTTCAAATCACGAGCTTTTTATGGAGGCTGGGCTATTTTTCTATGTCCCGTGCTCTAACTGTACAAGCTACGCCAATGACGAAACTTCAAAATTTCCTAGAATTGAATACTAATTACTGCTAAATATTGTCAAGATACTCATTATAAAGTGCAGCTGGATGAATTTCAAATTCCAAAAATAAATGTTTGTAGGTTTCAAGGCCATTCATGTTTTTCCATGTCTCGTTACTGTAGCTGCGAAGTATATTCTTTTCGTTTGAAAAATACAATAGAACTGGGAAAACCACAGTGATAAATATCAAGCAATAAATTGAATTTTAATTTAATATGCTGCCAGTGTCAACAACAAAAATATAAGTTTTATGTCAACTCCACTTTCATTTTCAACACTTTCACAACACGGTAGAAAAATTCTAATAAATGATGAAATTTTTTCTCATTCCACCAACATTTAAAAACCATGAAAGGCTCAAGGTTTTCATTTTGATGAAAGTCATAATTTATTCTTGTTGACAGATTGTCATAAATATCGTGATCTGAACCGCAGCCATGTACAGAAACAACGTATTTTTCCCCCAACCAATCCTATGCAGTAAATGCCAATCATTCATTGAAAGGATAAAATTTTTTAAAAATTATTGTGTGCTGCGTTGATTAATTGCTGTGTGGCTTCTTTGCCGTCAAGTTCAAACTTTTTGAAATGCTCGTTATTATAATAGATGGCGGAAAAACTTTACATTTGCAGCGCATTCGACAGATGAAGAACGGAATACAAATGCTGGCAGTGTCAATTTTAATGACTTTTACTTGGGATTATATCTAAGAAATAGAGTGAAAAATTAATTCTTCTCTGACGTGGAATTTTATTCTATATTTTAGCTGACAGCTTAATATATGAATGGAGTTAAGAAAAAAAGTGATGGTTGTATGCATTTAATCTTTTTCTTGGCAAAGTTTAGAAGAGAAAGGAGTCGTCAGTTAAAATTGTTGTCAAAATGATTGATTGCTGGTTTTATGTTAATCAATATTATAGTTTTAGTATTACACATTAATGTGTCCATAAATTAGGAAGAATATTAAGCGTTGTTTAAGAATTTCGACTTCTTCCTTTCGGTATGTAGACTTATACGATTTAGAACTAATGTATGTAGAATGAATGTTCTTATAAGTATGTTTGGCATGGTGCAGCCTCTAAAGACTGACTGCATAAATTTATTGAATGTCCACTTAAATCTATTCACATTTCATCGATCTTTAGTTTAGTTTAAAATCAATTCCTTAGTTTATTCATTCACTTTTAAGCAATGTCTTAAACATAAATAAAAATCATTAAATTTTATTTTGCTGAGTAAAAAGACATTGAGCCTTATGTCTTAAAAGTAATGAGTAAAAACTAAAAACTTATAAGCTTAAGTTATTGCTTAGCCACACAAATCTTTTTGTGCTCTTATGAATGAAATTTAAATCTCTTAGGGCCATTTTGTTCACAAAGGGTATAAATATGATTTAATTCGGGGATAACTATCTCTAGGTTAATTTTATACCAAGCGTATAAATCGGGAGATAAAAAAGTGGGTTTGTTCACATTTTATCCCAGCTTTATGCTTAGAGCATAAATTCGCTCTCAGTTTATCTCGATTTCCATTGGAATGTTAGAGTGTTGCTCATTAATTAAAAAATGTGTGGGGATTTTTGGTTTATTTTTGCGAATTTGAGGGTTAGAGTGAACACTAGGTAAAAATGGATCGCTGATTTTGCATCTGATGTCAGAATTTCAAAATTCTAACATTTTTCTACACAGGGCTGCCAACTAAACATTTTTTTAAGAATTTTAAACATGAAGAAACAGTATTGGGGGTTACTTCTTCCGAATCTGGTGTCAGAATTTTAAAATTCAAGATGGCGGATAAAGTTGCCACCTAATTTCTTGTTTATTTATGCGAAATAAATTTCTCTGGGAGAAACACTAGGTAAAATTGGGTCACTGATTCCGAATCCGTTGTCAGAATTTCAAAACTCGAAAATTTTTCTACACGTAGGGGTGCCACCTAAAAATGTTTTATTTTAAGAATTTTCAACATGAGGAAAGAGTATTGGGGGCCGCTGAGTTCGAATCTGAAGTCAGAAATTTAAAATTCAAGATGGTGGATAGGGTTGCCACCTTAATTTTTTGTATTTTTATGAATTCGGGGCTGGCAAAAAAAAATGGTAAACAAAAAATGGGTCGCTGAATCCGAATCCGTGGCCAGAATTTCAATATGATAAAGTTTTGAAATAATAGGGTTGCCACCTAATAATATGTATTTTTTAGAATTTTAAACATCATTTAACAGTATTAGGGAGCCACTGATTTCGAATCTGAAGTCAGAAGTGTAAAATGCAAAATGGTGGATAGGGTTGCCACCTTAATTTTTTGTATTTCTATGAATTCGGGGCTGGCAAAAAAATGGTACATCAAAAATGGGTCACTGAATACGAATCCATGGTCAGAATTTCAAAATTATAAAGTTTTGAAATAATAGGGTTGCCACCTAATAATATGTATTTTTAAGAATTTTAAACATCATTTAACAGTGTTAGGGAGTCACTGATTTTGAATCTGAAGTCAGAATTTTAAAATTCAAGATGGTGGAAAGGGTTGCCACCTTAATTTTTTGTATTTTTATGAATTCGGGGCTGGCAAAAAAATGGTACGCAAAAATGGGTCGCTGAGTCCGAATCCGTGGTCAGAATTTCAAAATGATAAAATTTTATAATAACAGGGCTGCCACCTAATAATATGTATTTTCAAAAGTAAAAGCAACCCTATTATTTCAAAATTTTATAATTTTAATATTCTGACCGCGGATTCGGATTCAGTGACCCATTTTTGATGCACCATTTTTTTTTGCCAGCCCCGAATTCATAAAAATACAAAAAATTAAGGTGGCAACCCTATCCACCATCTTGAATTTTAAAATTCTGACTTCAGATTCGAAATCAGTGACTCCCTAATACTGTTAAATGATGTTTAAAATTCTAAAAAATACATATTATTAGGTGGCAATCCTATATTTTCAAAACTTTATCATTTTGAAATTCTGACCATGAATTTGTATTCAGCGACCCATTTTTGGTGTACAATTTTTTTTTTTGCCAGCCCCGAATTCATAAAAATACAAAAAATTAAGGTGGCAACCCTATCCACCATCTTGAATTTTAAAATTCTGACTTCAGATTCGAAATCAGTGACTCCCTAATACTGTTAAATGATGTTTAAAATTCTAAAAAATACATATTATTAGGTGGCAACCCTATTATTTCAAAACTTTATCATTTTGAAATTCTGGCCACGGATTCGAATTCAGCGACCCATTTTTGGTATACCATTTTTTTTTTGGCAGCCCCGAATTCGTAAAAATTTAAAATATTAAGCTGGCAACCCTATCCACCATCATGAATTTAAAAATTTTGAGTTCAGATTCGAAATCAGTAACCTCCCAATATTGTTCCCTCATGTTTAAAATTCTAAAAATAAAACATTTTTAGGTGGCAACCCTATGTGTAGAAAAATTTTCGAATTTTGAAATTCTGACAACGGATTCGGATTCAGCGACCCATTTTTACCCTTTAGTTCGCGCCAGCCCCGAATTCGTAAAAATAAAAATTAAGGTGGCAACCTTATCCAAATTGTAAAATTCTGACATCAGATTCGAAATCAGTAACCCCCAATACTGTTTCCATATGCTTAAAAGTCTGTATTTTCAATATTTTGACACCAAGTAAATAAAAAATATTAAAATGAGAGTGATGAGAGCGAATTAAAAATCTTATCTCACCAAATTTTCACGAGTTAAATATTTCTGGGGTTAAGCTATCTCGCCACCATTTTTATCTCCAGTTTGAAGAGTTAAATGCTTAACTCGCTGTGAACAAATGAAAAACTGGAAAAATCATGGAATTAACTCGGGGATAAATTTATCTCTCTGTGAACAAAATGGCCCTTAATCGCTTAAACAAACGGCATTCTTGAATTGAAATAAATGTGTACTCAAACTCGAACATTTGTTGTTGAGCTGTTGTTTTGTGTCTGTGAATTGAATGAGAGTTCTTTGTTAGCATTCAATGTTATTTATGAATAATTTGATTTTTAATGATATTTTTGGCGATTAAAAAGAAATGGCTTCCAACAATCTTCATCTTTGAACTTTTTTTTTTAATATTCACTTCTAAATGCAGCAAGTGACAAATAATAACACACATAAAATTCCTTTACTAGTAAAGGAAGTAAGATTTAAAAATCTTAAGCAATTCCTTTACTAGCTTAAGCAATTACTTGGTTTATTTATTCACTTTTAGATGATGCCTTATCAATAGTAATTTTAATCTCGACTCTAAATTTCAGAAAAGCGCACACTAAATTTAAGGTACTCATTAAAGTAAAATCGATTACAATGTCCTAAAAAATTAGAACATCATAAAATGTTACTTTACTTAGGCAACAAGACATTGAGCCTAATGAATAAAACGTTGGCAACTGATTTTTCTTGATATTTCTAAAGAACAGCTTAAATATGGCATGAATAAAAACTCAAGCAATAACTTTTCCTTTAAGCAATTTTTAATTTCCCTAGGAAAGGGAATTTTTTATCTTTTCCTTATTTTTTTCAGAAATTGCTTTAAACTTCTAAATTCTAAATTGTAAAAGGAGTTTAAAAGCTTCAACGTTCAAATATGATGCAGGCTTAGCTTACGCTACGTTATCTTGTGGCGACAAAGTATCTTACATTAGTGAAACGTGGCTGACATATTTAAATTTGTAATTTATAATTTCTTTCAGGAAAATCATAGCAAAAATAATAGCAATATTTGGATCAACCAACATATTCTTGTGAGAAATTCTTCTTCTTATTGAAGCTTAATAAGTGCCGATTAAGGGATTGACTCTCCGACTTCAGCTTAAAAAGTGTAATGAGCCTGGCTGCAGTTCATAAAATCATTTCTAACATAGAGGAATTACTGTAAACAATATTTAATTACTTTAATTTAAAATAAGTTACAACTCATTTTCTTTTCTTTGACATATTCATATGCAATTTTCTTTGTGACGGTTGAAGGCGGTCTTCTCATTCAAAACCCGTTTTTTGGACCCTTTTTAAAAAAATTCTTATTTGAAAACGCAAAGAATAATTGAAAACTTTTTATTTATTGTATTACAAAAGGTTCAAAGTAAATAAACAAATTTTTTTTGCCTCGATACGTGGGCTGTTCAAAAAGTAATGAGACTTCAAAGTTGGTGGTGAAAAAAAAAGGTGTCGTCACGGCGGCCACGATTCCGGGTCTCCGGAGCGTCTGAAATGAAAAAAAAGGGGGTTATAATCAGTATAGATGTAATTCTTGGGTGAACCTCAAGCTTAATTTTGTGATTTTTTATGACAAAATGGCGGCCATTCAAAAAAAAATTTCAATTTCGGGTTTTTTTTTTTAGTTTAGTGTAAAAAAAAAATAGTAAAAAATTTTTTAAAATTATGGTCGAGGTTCACCCGAAAATGGTGACAATTCTGCGTCGATTCCACTTTGTTTCATTAAAATCGGTTAAGTTGAACTGGAGATATCATGGCCGCCAGTTCGAAAAACGTGGGTTCGAGATAAACGCGTTTTAAGTTTGAAGTAATTTTTTTGGGAAAAAGAAAAAAAAATCAAAAATGTTTAAATGCAGTTTTAAAGAGCTGACAATTATCCGTCGAATTCATTTTGTATCATTAAAATCGGTTTGGTAGAACCGGAGAAAACTTAACTCATAGGTCAAAATACGAGGGTTTCAAAAAAACCCAAAAATTTTTTTTTCAAGAAAAGAAGTTCTGCTGGTATCAAAGTTATTTTTTTGGCAAAAAAAAGAAAAAAAGGTGACAAATTAAAGTACGCAATTAACAAAAAGAGGTAATTCTGCGTCATTAAAGCTTTATTTCATCAAAATTGGTTCAGTAGATGTGAAGAAAACTGGCCAGGTAGTCAAAAAAGGGCCTTTGAAAGAAAATCTAAATATTTCAGATATTTTTTACTTACAAATATTAGTCGGCGATGCCAGCTCCATACAGGCCACCTTCCTCTTTTTCGTAGAAACTGCTTTCTGCTGCCCTCTCTGCTCTGCGAGCCGTTCTGCCAGCTTTTGATGATGCCGCAACTCGAGTCTCTGATCGGTTCAATCTGTCGAGATAGTGCGAGATAGTGCGTATTCGTATGCGTTTTTGCCAATCGCAATACCCATCAAACCCATAATTTTAAGTATAATACCCATAATTTTTCCGATCATAGGTGACGAAGGAATATATGTTGTGCGTGGGCAGGCGCAGTTCAAAGCGATTTTAAATCCAACTCCATTTGGTGAGGCTTCTGAGAACTCAATTTTTTGCTTGCATGAGGCACAAATTACCAACGCTGACAACGTGGTAAACACAGAACAGAACTCGAGAATGCAATACTTCAAATTGTTTTTGATTGATACTTCGTCGTCTTCGTTATTCTTGAATTTCTTGGCCAGAATCCTCTGGTCTAAGATGCTGATTTCCACTAAACCCGCGTTTTTTAGCACGATTCTGGCGCTCACTTGGGCGTTTTTTTTTTTTTTATTACTTTTCCGATCCATTTTACAAAAATCACAATAAATTTATGAAAAATTTACTTTTCCGTTCACTGAAACGCACGCGTCTGTTGCTCAACTCGATACAAACTGAACTAAATTATGCTTTCAGTTGAACACCTGGACTCAAAAAATGCTTCAACCCCTAAAATAAGCAGAAATGTGTATTCGTTTGTTTGTATGAATATGTGTGCAAACACGTTTTTACCTAACAATAAACATTTTCAACGGAATTCGGTGGTTACTTTATGCCGCTTCGTTCGAAAATGAGTCGAAAAAAATAGCTCATTTTGACGAAGACCTTGCTTCACAAAAAAGGCTGTATCTTCTAAAGTATTTCGAATTTCTAAAAATCCTTTTAGGGGCATATTCACAACTACCCAAGCTATAAATAAATGCAAAAAAAAAAGTCGAAAAAAAAGTTGCTCAATGAGAACACCCCTTAAAGTTTATTAGAACTTATATGTTTTCTTCTTGTTACACTGTGCGTATTTTTTATGAAGAGAAAGAGAGAGCCGCAGAGCAAGCCTTTCACATTCCCTGAAGGAAATGTGCGAGTAATTGAGGAATAACATCAATAATGCATTATATATACAATTTTTTTTTTCTATTGTTATTACAATTAGAGAAATATAATATTTAACTATGATGGCTAATTTTTAGAACAATTCACTCATACAAATTCCTTACACTCTGCTACTTGCATTTTCATATTGAACTACAGCAATTAACCTTCAAAGTTAAAAAGCATAATCATTACCAGCATGTAATGCGCTATAATGTAAGAACTTTTCCCTACTGGGCTATTGTTCAATAGCAGCTTGTCCTTCTCTTGAATACCGGAGAGTGATAATTAACCCTAACTTCTAATAAAAACAAATAATTTCGATCGTAATATTTCGGCTCACTCCGAAATAATTTCAATCGTATGAAAATAAAATATTTTTAGTGTAATTAAAATCCAGGGTGCGGAAAAATTCGTTCGCAATCGATTAAAATACGATCTTATCGTTCGTCTTTTGCTGTGTGTGAGAATTTTTCAAACGAAAAATTTAAAATCAGACGAACGTTCGCAATCGAAAAAGGAACGCTCTGCTTGCGTCGTTTTTTTTATCACTGATAAATTTGTGAGCTTTGTATTTTTTCGAACGAATTTTTCACACAACAAAAAAAAGCAACAAACGTTCGTTTGGAATTGTTCATTAAAAATGAACGCTTGAAGAAAAAATTCACGAACGTTCGTTTGTACGTGGAGTAATTAGACAAAATATAAGTTTGTTGTTGTATTTTTGTACACTTGCTGACATGAAAAGATGAAACAAAAATACAGATGTGGACTGTATATGTATATGATAAAAAATAATGTTTTAATGCTTTTGAATTAGGTAAATAAACTTGATATGCCCAATTAAATGAAAAAAGATGGCTTGTTATGATTGGTGTTATATGATTAGATTACATAATAGATACAGTACAATAGGTAATATATGTTATGTATATGGTATAGTGGTATGGTTTGAAGATAATGGTATAAAGGAGAATGGTATGATGGTAATTTTGTTAGTTTTAAGCAAAGTTGAATCGCGGAAAAGTTAAATCGCACAGAAGTCAATCATCGTCAAACAATTCAATTAACGCATCGTTCCTTTAATTCGTATTTCTACCACGTAATTGTAATAATTTGAATGATTTTGAGTTGTTTTGAGGTATTGTGGTTTTTTGTAGTAATTTGAGGTATTTTGTGGTGTTTGGAGGTATTTTTTACCCACGCAAGAGATTTTTCTCACAAAATAACATGGGAATTACCACATCCCACAATCGTTGAAAAATACCATAAGTGTTATTCATCGTGCTTTTTTGGTAACATAGGAGCTGACGGGACATAATCCCAAGTTACATAATCCCACACTACAAATTTTTTGCCATTTAAGAAGATATAGTCCCAAAAATTGTATTTAGTATAATGACCGCTCAATAGGAAGTCATAACAACAAATAGGGATTCTGACCGCTTGGGGTTATGTCCGCTTTTGAGAGGTCATAATCTCAAGTGGTTCTAACAAATAATATCTGTTATGTATGTCTTTTTGTGTCATAACTTTAGCTTTGGTCATGCTAGAAGATCTAGATTTTGTGTGTTTATAGTTCTATATACGTAGAACACAGCTACATCAATAACTCAAATCTGTCGTTAGTCGAATTAAGCTATTATTGCTTATCGACACAGATATAATGACAAAATTATTCGCCCTTGTACAGAACGGTGGAATGGTGATAACAACATCTACAAGGTCAAATCAATTTTTTTATGGTATTTTTTATGATAACATAATTTGCCCTTGTATGGAAAAATGTTAACTTAAGAACAACACAAACATGGCTCAATACTACGCATCCGCAACAATTTTTTTTTTGCGAACTTATTGTAGGAAACGAACGTTCCTGAATTTTTCTTTGAACGATTAATTTTTATGAAAAATTAAAAACGAACGTTCTTTGCCTGCTATTTTTTTGTGAAAAATTCGATTGAAAAAAATTGAAACTGACAAATTTTTCAGAGATAAGATATATGACGCCAGCAGAGAGCTCCCCATTCGTTCGTGATAATTTGCGAGAACAATTTTATATGAGGAGAACGATAATTGAGAACAATCGTATTTCAAACGTTCTCCGCACCCTGTTAAAATCTTGATATATAGTTTTAAAGACATTTTTATTATATTTATTTATTTATTTATTTCATTAAAAATCCTAATGCTACAAGACTATAAATAACCTTAACATTTAAAGCATCAGTCACAGACGTTTAATTATGTAGTAATTATGAAAAATACACTAAAATACATTTTTGAATACAGTTTAACTGGTGACATATTGATATAAATAATTGACAAAAATAAAAAAAAAATATGAAGTATCGGAAACATAACACAGAAGTAAAAATATAAAAAACCTAAGAGCAATTTGGGATTGATGTAGATAAAATTACAAATAATAAATCATTAGTTGCTTTTTAAAGTTATAAGCATTGCTAATTTTCCGTAAGTTGACAGGCAAAGTGTTCCAGAGACGAATGGCATAAACAAAAAATTGACGCTCAGATACAAGGCTGAAGTGTCTAATAGGCTTTATCATATTATTCCTACTGGACCGAGAAAAGTCCAATTTATAAAACAAAAACTCAAGTTCTTTTGTATAAATGATTTTATGAAGCATGATTAAGGTTTTATATTGTAAAAATTTGTCAAACGAAAAATTTGGTTGTGAAAATAGCCACCTTTCAGTTAGAACACTAGCTTCTGGCGAAGAAAAAACTCGTTTCATTTCTATGAAACATTTGTGCATTTCGACAAACAATCGAACACCAATGAATATTGAAATAAATGAAGAAGCAACTAGAACAGATGGCAACCCTTGATAGAGTTGATGGCGGTGATCTATAAATAGCCTACTGCTTTGAAATGTCATATGATTAGCAGCCATACAATTCATAAGAATGAATTCCAGAATCTGCACATTCATATGCTAGTTTAAACAGTGAGTTGATCACAGCTTAATCACTCAAAGACTACTGAAGAGGAATATGTAGCTATTTCAGAAACAGACTGTCTAGTCAGCTAAGTGATTGACTCTATACAGAGTTGTTGTTGTTGTTGTTGTTGCCTTCTTGAAAACTCACTTGATCTAAAGCTCACAATCTTAATTCATGTAATTATTCAATAGATCATAAAAACTAATGAAATCGTAAATATTTTTTTTTGCATGTTCTGCAATTCTTTGTGCCCAGTCGTTAACTTTTTCTAGGCTTTCATTAGTATCATTTAAAGTTTTGTTTAGGTCACTTAAAGTGCAAGAAGAGTACAGTTGAACGTCATCTGCATACATGTGTATCTCACAGTTAATTAGAACAGAAGGTAAATCATTGATATAAATGGAGAAAATCAGAGGTCCTAGAACTGAGCCCGGAGGGACACCTCTGGTAAGACAAATGTATGACGACAACGTATCACCACAGCTGACTGCCTGCAATCTTTCAGTCAAATATGAATCAATGAGCTTCGCTGCACAAGGCTCAAAACTGTAAATTTTCAAAAGTTTTGTGACAAGTATCTCATGGTTTACAGCATCAAAAGCCTTCCAATGATCTAGCAAAGTTAGGATGGTAAACTTGTTAACATCCATTTCGGACCGAATCTCCTGAACGACGTATATTAAGGCAGTCACACATCCACGTTTAGATCTAAATCCTGATTGCTTTTTCGAAATCAGACAGTTTTTGTGAGATATGCATTCATTTGTTTGAAAATTAATAGTTCCAAGACTTTCGCAAGATAAGACAAAATTGCTATAGGTCTGTATTCTTTATCAATTTTTGGTATTGGCAAGGTTTTCGCCTGCTGCCAGTTGCTTATTATATGCATAATATGATATACACTCCACACATGGCACCAGTATTTATAGTAACATAAATTTAAATACTCTGTATAGAATTGAAAAAAATATTGCAGTATTTAAATTAATGTTTTCCATTATAAAGGTTAAACAACTACTACTGCAATGTCAACCCGTCTTTCCTCTTAGTTTGTGGGCAAGGGGTACTTAAAAAAGCTTTGCACGCCCTGCTGCGAAAGTGCACCGCTGCTGCCCGTCCCTACTCAAAACATTCATGTCTGAATTCGCAATTAAAATCTACACCTAAAACAATTGGCATCTTGTGATAATTTTCAACCCGTTCAATGGAACCTTGCAACTTTTGTTGTTTGGAAGGAATGCAGAATGGGTCTGTTCGAAAATGCATCATGATGCGCAAACTTCTTTAAAGCATAAACAAAATGTTCGAATGTAATTTTTTTATCAAGCGTAACTCATCATTCGCATCAAAAAAATTCACGCTGCAATTTGGACGATAGAAAAATGTCAGTTGTGCGAATATTGCATCACGATTTGCAAATTTCCGAACAGACCCAATGCTTTTGATCGATTATTGTGATCAGCGCTGCATCAAAGCTTCACGCATATGTAGAATAGAATATGTAGGGTAGCTAATGAATATGTAATATTCTTGTCATATACTGCATCATAGCTTCAGTTAATACTTAATATTGAATAAGCTTAATAATATTGTTGTTTGGATTAGATGATAGCGTATTGTACTCTCAATCAAAAGGGTACGGTGCTGATAGCTGTCATTGTAATATTTTGAATCTTATATTATTTTGTTCTAATTGGTGCAAGCAAAAAACAACAACAATTCTAAGAAAATGTACACTCTAAAAACTGATTGAAAAATCTCTATAATAAATGTTGTGAAATTTCCGGACATTTATTGGCGATTTTGTAAAAAAACCACGCTATGCATCAAGTTTTTTAAATTTTGTCTGAAAATCAGCGTCTTTTTCCAAAATATGTATATTTACTCTACTATTCACACTATTTGGGCGTGTTTTCACTGAGAGAGTTATAAAATATGTATATCTCTCTACTTTTCACGCTATTTTAGCGTGTTTTCGCTCAGAGAGCCCTAAAATATATATATTCTCTACTCTTCACGCAATTCCCGCGTGTTTTCGCTCAGAGAATTCTAAAATATGTATATTTTCTACTTTTCAGCATGTTTTTGCTCAGAGAGTCTTAAAATTTGTATAATTTCTTTAATTTTCACACTATTTCAGCGTGTTCTCGCTCAGATACTCCTAAAAACGCTCCAGCAGCGGTATTTTACGCTTGCCCTTAAATAAACACCCCTGCTTTAACGTTATATGATTTCAAAGAGTTTATGCGAACAAGTGTCAAATTATATACAACTTAAACAGTACATTGGTCACAGCTTAATTACTCAAGCCTACTGAAGTAGGAAAGAGTAGCGCATTCTGCTGAGTTATTGACTCTATATAGAGTTGTTGTTGTTGCCATGTTCAAAACTTACTTGAGAGACTTCATGCATTTCTAGCTTTTTTTTATAAGCGCAGACAGGATTGGAAGAAATAATTTTAGAAGAGAGTTTTTGCAAGAGAGCGAAAGAAATAATTGTAGGTGAGAGAATTCACGCATTTTTAACGCTAAATATTTATAATTTTGCTCTATGGGATTTAACGACAATAAATGTAGGTAATCAGTTGCCAGCAATTATTGTAGTTAATTTTCGCGAATTTTTGTTAGAGTGTAGGTGTATGGAAAGATATGTCGTTTTTGAGATTTCACTCAAGCAAATCACAAAACGAGGCGTAAAAAGCTTCATTTCAAAAACAAAAATTTCGGAACAAAAAGGGGCCTTTTTAATTTACAGATAGGTACCCTTTTGTGCAAATTTTATACAGACTTTAAATAGTTTGCTTATAAAACTTAGGCCCGGTTTCACAATCAATACTTAAGTTGTACTTTAGTTTAACCGATTAGTTTTTGCTGATTAGTTTAAAAATTATGCAAAATATAATCAGTTGTTGGCTGTCGATGACTTAAGTATAGCTTAAGTCACGCATTTTCCATACTTAAGTTGAACTTATGTATGACTGATGAAACGCCTTTTCAGAGCTTATACTTAAGTACTACTTCTAGCAAAACTGAAATAATTTTACTTACCTCGAATGTCAATGATCCGCTCAAATTTACGCTTTAGTACTTTGACCTTTCAAATAGTATGCTGTTTGTTTCACGTTGTTTAAGTTTACTTTAGCAATAATCGACTTGTCTTTTTAGTGTTTCTAGAAAGAAAAAAACAAAAATGTGGAATTATTTGTTTGTGTTATAGTTTTCACTAAAGACTTAACACAATTCAAAAATGAAAAAGGTGTTAGAATAGTGATCAGAGTATATGTGTGCATTTCCGGGGTCGCACACTTAATATTCGTAAGCCTTTTCTATTGTTAAAAATTAAAAACAGGCAAAAAAATTTCAACTTTTTGTCCTGTTTTAAGGGAGTATTCCTGGTTGGAAGACTGCTTTTGGACCCTTTTTGAAAAAGTTCTCATTTGAAAACGCAAAGAGTTATTTAAATTCTGTTTTTTTTATTGTATTAAGAACATATCAAATTAAATTAATTTTTTTTCCTTTGTACGAGGGCTATTCAAAAAGTTGTCGGCCTTCAAAGTTGGGCGTCGCAAAAAAAATGTATGCTGCTTGCGGCCCGGATAACTCAACTTCGGATCATCTGAAATGGAAAAAGTAAACGGCGTTAGATTTAGTACAAATTTTATTCTTGTCCCTACCTCAATCATAATTTTGTGATTATTTTTTACAAAATGGTGGTCATTGAAAAATGAAAAACCTATTTTGGGTCTTTTTTTTTTAGTTTACGTGGAAGACGCCACGCCACGATCGCCTTACTGCTACAGTGGCACATATTCGTATAAACGCACTCTTAATTTTAAATTTGCTACCTTCTCTTTTTTTTATTAATGCATTATTCAAAACAAATTCAAACTCATATTGTTCACTAAACTAACGGAAATTTGTACTGAGTGCAAAAAGCTGTTTTCGTTGTTGTTGTTTTATATAAATCAGTTCAGTTTAAATATTTTACTAAAAACAAGTACACATTCCTTTAAACGCACCTGCATAAGGAGGTCGAAAATATATTAGTGGTTTAAAGAAATAAGTATTTGCTTGTATTTAATTAACAATTGGTAAGTTTTGTTTAATTTAAATGTAAAAATATTTTCTTAATGATATTTTTTTAAGATTTTATCAAAATGCCAAAGGGAATATACCTCAATGACACAGAAAAAGTCCAAATCAACCTGTACCATAAAGAGGGTTATTCAAATCGGGAAATTGGGCGGAGACTAGGAAGATCAGAAGCAGTCGTCCGCTCTTTTTTAAAAAACGGTGTTAATTATGGTGTAAAAAAATCCACGAAAGGCAATCGAAAACTGAGTATTCGCCAAGTTAATTAAATTAGGAAGGAAGCCACCACAAGTTTTTTGAATTCAACTCAAATAAAAGAAAAATTAGATCTTCCAGTGACAACGAGGCACATTGCACACATTTTACGTAACTCAGATAACGTTAAATGGAAAAAACCTGTGAGCAAGCCTGTGTTGAAGCCGCATCACAAAAAGGCGCGCTTAGACTTCGCCCAAAAACACATGCAATGGTCAACTGAGTGGGACAATGTTGTGTTTTCCGACGAAAAAAAATTTAATTAGATGGCCCAGACTCTTACAGCTGTTATTGGCATGATTTGCGAAACAATGACGTACGTATGTCAAAAAGAAACTTTGGTGGTGGCAGCGTTATGGTGTGGGCGGCATTTTCATCTAGAGGTAAAGCAAATATCTGCTTTGTGCCGCCCAAAATGAATTCTAAAAAATACACGGAATTGTTGGATGATGCTCTCATTTCATTTTTGGATGATAAAATGGATGACGACAGTATTTTTCAACAGGAAAATGCTGCCATTCACGTTTCTAAAGAGGCATTAAAGTGGTTTGAAGAGCACAATATCCCACTTATGAAATGGCCTGCATGCAGTCCCGATTTGAATCCGGTGGAGAATCTTTGGGGATGCATATCACGCAAAATCTATGGACAAAAAGCCCAAGGACACCTTTACAAAACCGTGCTAGAGCTCAAGTTGCCCATTAAGGAAGCTTGGGACGATTTAGATCGTCAGTTGCTGGAAAATTTAGTGAAGTCGATGCCGAATCGTATATTTGAAGTTATAAATAAAAATGGTGGACCAATTAATAATTGAAAATTAAATAAATACCCATTCCTATTGTAAATTAAGTTGATGCGTTTAAACGAATATGTACTTGTTTTAAGTAAAATATTTAAACTGAAATGATTTATATAAAACAACAACAACGAAAACAGGTTTTTGCACTCAGTACAAATTTCCGTTAGTTTAGTAAACAATATGAGTTGGAATTTGTTTTGAGTAATGCATTAATAAAAGAGAGAGAAGGTAGCAAATTTAAAATTAAGAGTGCGTTTATACGAATATGTGTCACTGTATATAAGAATTTTCATGCTAATATAGGGTTTCGGACTATCCTACATGTAGGATGGATTTGACAGGTCGGATGGACATGTAGGAATGTGCGAAAGCTCATACTGCAGCTCATACTACATGTACGATAAAAATCAACAAGTTCTAAAAGTTCCGCCATGATCTTGTTCTTCTCTGTGCGTCCTTGTTTGTAGATTTCCTTGGTAATTGTTGTTGGCGCACTTAGCTGGAAATTTTTTGTAGACTTTGTGAATTCTAATTGTGTAGCTACAGTCGGCATATGAAATTAGAATTATTTTTGTTAGGAGCTTATAGCAATTTATTAAATTTTTTATATATTACTGAAACTGAAACTGAATTTCTTTTAAGCAAAAGTATTACCATATCAAAAATACATATAATTTAAGTAATTTATTTAAATTATTTCATTATTGAATTAATATAAAAAATTAAAGCTTAATTATATCTGTTTATATCATGACACTAACACAATATACATGTTCACCATTTCTATATTGCGTTGTGTATTAAAATAAGAATATTATAATATTAAGAAATATCTATAGCATAAAAATGATATATAATTCATGTAAGAAATTGATGCTAAACAGTTTAAAAAATAGAATGCATAGGATAAGCAGACATAAGTTACCCAATTACTACTGAAAATATTAATTATTTTGCAGGTTTATTACGTAATTGTTATTTTATAAGTATACATAAATACTCTTTAAATTTCCTCAATGAGTAAAATTGTTCATATATATGAACTATATATATGTATATATATGTATGTATATATATGTATGTATGTATATCCGATACGGTAACACTTTTACTTAAAACAAATAGATTTACGAATATTATATATACTCTTTAATTCATATGTATAAACTGTTTTCTAAATTAGTTCGATGTCATATGCTGACTGTAGCTACAAATAATCTACAAAAAATTAAAGCTTACTGTACAAAAATAACTACTTAGCAAATTTACAACAACAACGCAAAGAGAATTACAAGATCCCTGCGGTTGCGCAGCGTTAGAGGGGATGAACCGAATTGGCGGCGTAAAATATACAGCACTTTGCATGCTATATTTTCTGTTTGCCTGCTAGCAAGCACTTAGCACTCGCTTGTGCTACTGGTGATGGCACTTAGAGGATGTTGGCTAGCAACAAATTTTGCACTGCACTTGCTGGTGGTGGCACTTGGAGGACGCTCGCCAGCAAAGAAAGCCAATTTAACTTTGCTGCACTTGCTGATGTTGGAGACCGTTGGCCCACACACACGCACACACAAACTCAAGCACTTTCGTCCTTTTTTTTCATTAATTTGTTATTTTTTAAGTTTTTTAAGTTTACAATATTACAAGTTTACGAAATAAGTTGCAAGTACAAGAACTCGAATTAAATATGTCGCAGATTGAATAAAATGCAAATAAAATAAAATATTTGCGCTAAAACACGACCGAAATGTGAAACTTCAAAATTTGCATTTGTCAAAATTTCATCGTCCATTTGACACAGCAAAAAAGACAAATTTATTTCAACACACACAAAAATTTTATTCAACCTGATATTTTCTAACCTACCACGACTGAAAAGTTTCCTTTTGACACTTACCCTTTACACAGAGGTTACACGAGACAGTCACAACACATTCACAAATTTTTACCCACAAACACTAACTTTTGCTACTGTGTACTCTACTGTCTTAAGTTTTTTGTAGACAGTTGGCGGGACAGTAGCTAGGAAAGTAGAATGATATTTAGCATATCAAGTGACAGAATACGTGAAAATTTAATAGAATTAATGGAAAATTTGCAATACTTTGGCGTACTCGTAGTTTTAACAAAAATTTTCTTCATAAAATAGAAATTTTTTACTATTTTGTCTACTGTCTTGCCAACTGTCTTACCAACTGTCTGTACTCTTTTTCACAGACACAAAGTTTGACAATTAAAACGTATTTTTCACTGTCTTAACAGTACTGTTTCGTGTAGCCCCCGTGTTATGAAAAAATTTATTAATAAAACAATGATAGTTGACAACTCTGAAAATAAAATGCCGCAGTGGTGTAAATAAAAAGCCACTGACAAATACAACAAGTGTGAAAATTGTCAAACTTTGTTTGACGATATATAATAAAATAAGAGCATGCATGTTATTATTTGAATGTTCAACATATTCCTTTATCACAACTTAAAGATTAAAATGTTAAAACACTCAATCCATACATTACTTTTTTCTTGGTTGCAAACGAAGTTCCAGCAGAAAAAAGCAGAAAAAGAAGAAGATCGTTCCATTTTTAAATCGCACCATGCATAGCAGCTGTTTAAGTAAAAGCAAATTTTTTAAAAATGTTGACAAATACAACAACTGAAGAAATTTCTTAAAAATTTAAATTAAGATCAGCTCAGTACTCTCAGTAATATAAACTTAAATTTTTTTTCTCTATTCTGGAGGCTTAAAAAAATGTTCAGTAACATTTAATTTTTCAGTCGCGGTAGACCTTTTGGTGGAAATGCCCATATGCAAGTTGCCTATAAGTGAAAAGTACGCATGCCTCAATAAGTAGAAATATTTACAAAAACTTAAACTAGTAAGGAAATATCTTTTACTGTGCCAAAGTTAAAATAAGTGTAATCAAGTAAATGATTCATATTTTTATATACCTATTAAATTCAGAGTACGTTTTGATTGCCAAGGCTTATACATAAAATTTTAAGTTTCTACATACAATTTTGTGGAATATATGAAGGTTTTTTTTTATTATGACGTTATTTTATATAGCAGGTGGACATAATTTTCATTTTAGTTTAACAAATTCCAAATGTAGAGTGATTAGTAAAGATTAAAATTGTTTTGCAAAAATTTGTAGGCATCGTGTTGTAGGAAAAAACTTGTGCAATTACCTCACTTGGGATTTTTTTTCCCGACAATAAATTTCATATGAAAACAAAATTAACAGATAAAAAACCCCAGTGAGGTAAATGCGTGCGTCTTACAAAATAATGCCATTCTAATTTTTCCACGCAATGATATCCGCCTTCAAGCGATTTCAAATCCCGATAGCTTTTTAAACTATTATCCCGATAAATTCTTAGAAAACCATGTCGCAAGAATCTATTGGTTTTTGAAATTTTCATGAAAGCAAATCAACAAAACGAGCCGTTAGAAACATCACTGTAAAAAGATTTTACCGTTTTCATATAGCCACTTTGAATGGAGGTAGGCGTAGTTTTTATTAGATTTTAACAATTTTCTGAGTTCATATTTGCTGTTAAAGTGCATGTGCAAAATTAGTCATTAGATTAATTTTTATGAAATTTAAATAAATTTTACCGTTTTTATAAAGTCACTTTGTATAGGTCTTAAAAACCGCTAAAAAATATTTTTTTCCAATTAGTGGCATTTTCGTTTCTCGAAAAAATGAAAAATTTTTTTTCTGTTGACCTCTGAAATTGAATTTTGCTCTTTTCGTGAAAATGTTAACCTCAAAAGAAGAAAAAAATTCAGATTTCTCAAAGATGACAGAAAGAGGGCAGAAAAAATGCAACATAAGTGATACTTGGCTGAATCAACTCTTAAAGGGTTATAAAGCTTATATCTGTTGATTTATTTGGGTACTTTTTTATTAAATTAAAAAATTTCTATTGAATGAAATATATGGATTTTTTAAAACATTTAATTATTTTACTTATAATCTCTTCATCAATACATTCTTCATCCGTTTCTTCGTCAGTTTCTTCATTTTCACTTTCAGAGGATATTGTAGTTTCGTCTAAATTTTGAAGGGAAGTTGAACACGGAATCCCGGAAGTCAACATTGCAAGAGCATCTTTGGTAAACTATTTTGATTTTTTAACAGGCAAGGGTCTTAAACTTGTTATAAGAGCATCCGAAGTTAATAGTAACCTTAATATAGAAAAAACTTACAATTATTTATAGTTTCCTACTGCTTATAGTATTTTTTAACCTATTAATAACATCCATGTTGCAATCCATCCTATAAACCTTCCTCGAAAAATTTAACCGGTACAATCTGAAATGCTTATTCCTTGCTTCAGCTGCTTCTTTGGATAGCTGCCCAATTGGTAATAGACCATTTCGAATAACTTCTGATCCAGAAATCAGAATTTTGTGCTTCGTCGGAGTCATGGGATGCCAGGGAGAGAGCTCAACATACAACTTAGCCGTACCGAAAGCGAATGCTTCAAAATTTGGGATATTTATTTCAAATCCACTAGAAAGTACTTCTTATATGACTTTAAATCTAAATATAAGTTGCCAATCAACACCAATTATTTCAGCAGCTTGTTCTGGATTGTTGAAAAAAATCTGCGGCTTGTATTGCCATCATTGGTGTTACCAAAACCAGGTTTAGGTATATCAACATTAAGTCCGAGTTTCGACTTGAACTTTTCTTGTATTTAGGTTTTTCTTTCTTTTGATAAAATTTTTTCTGAAAGTTTTCCTAGCTGTAATTTCTTTAATGGTATCTTGTAAGCAAGATAAAGAATGCTTTAAAAAAATCGTATCCTAGCATGCAAAATTGACAATCCAAATTTTAAAGCATCTTTATCAACATCTTTTTTTTAGAAAGATCATTGAACTTAATTGAAGTAGCTCCACAAATATAATATTTCATTGTAGATATTGTGTTAGTTGCTGCGTTGCAAACTTTACCATCAACCATTGTAAGAACTAACGAGTGTTTACTTCCAATGTTCTCTCTCATTCTATGACAGTTTTGCTTAATTTACTAATCTTGGATTTTTTCTTTTTTTTTTTACTAAACCAACGCTCAAAGGATGCCCCCTATAAATGCGTAAGTATTGTGTTGATTCAGAAGATGGGTCATAGTTAGTTTGGGGGGTGGATAGATGGAGTAGTGTCGGTGAATATTTGTTTTAAATTTGCACAGCTCAAAACTGCCGGCAAACACGCTTGCAGGGAGGCTATTCCACAACTTAACTGTGCGATTTAAGAACGAATTATCACGGTAATGCGAGGTTCTATTGGACATCGATGCAATGGTAAAGGGGTGGGCTTGGATAGCTGCCCGAGTGGACCTAGGAAACACACGAGCTGGTGGCGTCAGGTCATGTATCTCCCTTGAACACTTCCCATGGTAATACCTATACAGAAGTCTTAGGCAACCAACATTGCGTCGATATCTAAGAGAGTTGAGAGAGGATTAAATACTTTCATCCCCTATCAAATATATCGCACCACGTTGAATTCGATTCAGAAGCTCCAAATAAGATCTTGAAGCCCCTGCCCAAATGTTCGAATTGTACTCCATTTTCGGTCTAATATATGAGGTGTGGTCATGCGAATATCAGCTGAGGTGAAATATTTTTTACACCGTTTTAAAAAACCTAGGCATTTTCCCGCTTCTTTCGACACATCGAAAATATGATCATTCCAACGAATATCAGACTTGATCGATATGCCCAGAACGTCAAGAGCAGCTGATTCCACAAGATCCACACCATTTATATTGAGAGGTGCTAAGGGGCAATCCATCCGCTTGTGGGTTAACATACAGCACTGGGTCTTGCTTGCTTTGAACTCTACTCTATTTGCAAGACCCCCACTCGGAGATTTTTTGTAGATCATTTAGGAGTGTGTCATTCATATTTTGTCTTTTTCTCTCAATCTCCATAGAGCTTGGGCGTTTACTAAATGAATATGAATGACAAATGCTGCCGTCGTCCGCAAACGAATGTATTGGGTTATGCGTCAACGACAGAAGGTCGTTGATAAAAACCAGAAATAAAGTTGGCGATAGAACTGAACCCTGCGGTACTCCTGCGTTAATGGCGTACTCCCTGGACAAAATATCGTCAACTACGACTCGAATCGTTTTATCCTTGAGAAAACACGTGATCCATCGAGCAAAATTACCACCAAAACCATATGCAACAAGTTTTGACACGAGCGCTTTATGCCACACTCGGTCGAACGCTTTAGAAATATCAAGAGCAACAACCCTGCTCTCTTGGAAAGCGTAAAGCATATAGCAATGGGTCGGTAGTTTGCAGGGTTCGTGGCATCACCCTTTTTAGGTTCCGGCTGGACATTTGGCACCTTCCAACAAGATGGAAATACTCCTGTTCTATAGGGGACGTTGAAAAGGTTGCGCAAAGGCCGAGCCAGCGAAGAAGCACACATTTTATGCACAATTGGCGGTATGCCGTCAGGACCAGAGGCTTTGTTTACGTTGAGATTTGTAAGGACCCTTTTAACTGCTCTCGTTCGAAAGTATATCTCCTGCATTGCAGAAGATCCACCCCCAACAAAAGGCAGTGGCTGAAACTTTTCGCGTTTTAAAATTGAATTACAGCGATTCCTTGCCTCGATGCGAAGTCTTTTAGTATCAGTATTCTTGTTAGAACGCCAATTCTGAAAGGCTTCCTCTTTGGACCTGACTGCAATCGTGCAAGTCTTATTAAACCATGAGTGGTCTTTTGGTGTAATGCTTTTCATCTTATTGGGAATGAAAGACCGCATACCCAATTATATAATTTCTTGTACCAAGACAGCCGCGGCATTCACATTTCTATCAGCGAAACATAATTTCCAATTGAAGTTTCGATAAAAATTATTTAACTCAGTCCAATTTGCCTTTCCATAAAACCATGCAGTCCTCTTCGGGGCTTTAGGCGTAGAAGTGCAGGGGTTAGAATATGGAAAAACAGCGGAGATGGTACAATGGTCCGAGTTACCAAGAGGTTACCAAATATACACGTCATATTTTTCATGATGTGAAGTCAGTAAAAGGTCAAGGGTATTATGGCTATGCATATCACTTTGAGGAAAAAAAGTGGGTTCCTTCGCTAGTTGAATTAATTGGTTCGATTCAGCAAATAGCTCAACATATAGAGCCAGAGTCCAGTTTGTTAAAAGTGGGCTCTCTTCCTAGATTCGGGCTTCTTTAAATAATACAAAAATGCAGTAAGTGAGAGCGAAGCCTGAACCTAACACACATTGAGCTAAACTCTGGATCGGTCACGTTCAGACTCCTCTCACACTGGTACGCTACATCCGTTCTTATAAAAAGGGCAATGCCTCTATGGAAAGAAAATAATGGCATTAAGCGGTACACAGGTATATGAAAATCCAGTGCATCTGCATCCTCGGCCACCTGGGTCTCGCCTAGTGCCATTATTTGAGGCCTATGTAGAGTACAATGAACATATACTGAGAAAAATTCACCCTCAGTCAACGAATATTGCAAAAATCTATGCGAAAATGACCCGACATTTCCGCACCATGCAAATATCAAACAAATAAGGGCATACAAAGTAACTTAGGTAATTAGTTACGGCTGCAAGAGAATTGCACAACATGATCAATACAAAAGTACTGACGCAAGTGTTATGCCTTTACTTCAGCACAATTAAGCCCACTGTGCAACCCTGCCTTCAAACGTAACTAATGGATTCCATTTAAGCTATTTTATTTTGCGTTGTATCAACGGTTTCCTTTGCAAAATAAATTTTTATTGGTCGGCAATATCTTGATGATATTTTGTTTGTATTGGGTTTGTTGCGAACCATCACATCCCAATTTTGAAATGAGTTTTATAGAATTACACTCGTTTCCATTTAAAGTCTTTTGTACGTCATCTAAATACAGCAATAAGTGCTTAGCTGTATGGTTTAATAAGGCCTGCAAGTTTACTTCAGCCAAAGTTTCTGTTACAGTTTATGACTCAAGTATGACTCAAGTTTATGACTCAAGTAGCAATCTTTTTTGCTTTTTGGAGAATACTGTAGCAAGGAAAAAGTTTTTGTCACTAGTTCTCACTCTATCATACTGCTTACTTGATAAATTTGCATCAATAAAAATAGAAAGAGCCTAACGAGTGGATAATTTTTTACGTTGCAACTTATCGCACAATCCTTTTTTACATCTTACTGCCCTCTCAGGAGACTTGATGATTTTTTTTAGAACTTTTGAAGCTTGTGATTTTCCAGTTTCACGTAAGTTCATTCCAGTAGCGAACGCCAGTTTTCCTCCGTTTCATTACTGTTACGTAAGCTCTGCGTTTTTTTTTTTTGCTTTATACGCTAAGCTCTGTGAAAGTTTTCAATGGCCGGCCACGTCCAGAACAGGGTGGGTATCTTTAAAACTCCCCAAAGACAAGCTTAATTTTTTTTTAAAAATCTATCATTAGTCCGTTGTGATATTATCCTTTTGAAAGAAATTGATGTCTTTGTTAAAATAAACCATATTTAAAATGAAAATTACCAATAAAATTTAAGTTCAGCTAAGTTAAATACCTTAAACTTGCAATTTTAAGCTTAAACTCTTTAAGTTTTTCTTCCGTGAAAGACGCTCTATTCAGCGAATAGCTCTGAAGTTAATCTAGTCTAGTTTCATAGCTTCTGTTTTCACACTGATTCATAACATCATACAGATGTCTTCGAGTTGCAATGCTCAAACCAGAGGATCCTTCAAACGAAATAATATTTTTTATGTTTAAAATTGTTTAATTTTCCAACAAACTAAACACACATCAGGAACAATTTTTGTTTTGGTTTTTGCTTTTTGACATCTTTCTTATTTAGCTGAAGCAAAAAGTGTTACCGAATAACGCGATAAAATACAGCAAAAGGTCCATGATAAAGAAAAATAACAAGTGACCATTTGCATGCATTTTTATTAAATCCAATATCTATTTAATCAAAGCTTAAATATCCATAAAAACCTTTATTTTAAAGAACATACCTGCAGCTAAATCTACCATATTAACAAACTTTTGACATACATTTTTTAAACACTTTTTAAACACAGTAACAAAGGAAACGATTTCGGAACCCATTAGAAACAAACTGGGATAGATATTCAGTCTGGATAAGCAGAAATATTGCAGACCTAGACACAGAATATCTCCTAAACGACGCATCCATTGACAATGCAGTCGAGTTCATAACGGGACAAATGAACCAGGCTTTCAAGAAGTTCTGCCCAACGTCTCGAGGTCGCAAAGCTACAACTGCGAGTTGGTGGACCAGCGACCTTAAAAAGAGGCGATCAGAGGTCAGAAAACTTCATCGGAAAGCAATGTTAAGTAGGCTTGAGTAAGACTGGACAACATACCGATCCATGTTCAATGCATATACAAGGGAAGCAAGAATAGCTAAGCGGACATCTTGGACAAATTTCTGCGAGTCCATTGAGGATACCAGTGAAGCCGCCAGACTTCGAAAGACACTATCCAAAGACCCATCGGCCCCGGGATATATTGGGATACCCTGCTCTAGAAGAGGATACTTTTGTATTTGCTTTTAATAAGGCAGACTATGTTGGCATGTCTAACTTCTTATATAGTGTCGATTGGCATACAGTTTTTGGGGAAAATCTTTTATTTAATTATGAATTTTTCATTAATATTATTAACGAAGCATTTGTGACTTTTGTTCCTATAAGGAAAATTAAGAAGAACACCAAGCCAGAATGGTTTAGTAGAGATCTCTTCAAATTAAAAAACCGTATGAATAAATTATACAAAAAGAGTAAATTGAACATGTCTTTTCGTGAAAACTATCTTGTGGCTCGTAAACAGTATGAAACTCTGAAGATCTCCCTTTATAGAAG
This sequence comes from Dichetophora obliterata, assembly GCA_963920525.1. Taxonomy (NCBI): domain Eukaryota; kingdom Metazoa; phylum Arthropoda; class Insecta; order Diptera; family Sciomyzidae; genus Dichetophora; species Dichetophora obliterata. The sequence continues at coordinate 166,473,573 of OY986436.1, read as the reverse complement.
TAATGTCCGGGCGTTGGAATCGGATATTAAATGCAATCCTAGAGCTTTCTGGAAATTTTTTAATAAAAAGAGAAATACTAAGGGTCTTCCTAAAAATATGTATTTTAAAGATAAAATATCGAACAATATTGAGGATGCATGTAATATGTTTGCTGACTACTTCCAATCAAATTTTGTTTTAGATAATGTTCCTATACATCAAGATCGGTCGCTATATAATGGAGAGCGAATCACTGATTTGGGCAGTTTAGTTCTTTCGGTAGAAGATGTTTTTAACGAGTTGTTGTCACTCGATATTAATAAGGGCGCTGGCCCCGATAATATCCCACCAATAGTCCTTAAAAAATGTGCTGCTGCACTTGCTCAGCCTCTTTCACTAATTTTTAATTTGTTCCTTGAGAAAGGTATATTTTTGGATATTTGGAAGGTTTCAATTATAGTCCCTATTCATAAATCTGGATCAAGACAAGACATTGGAAACTATAGACCAATATCTAAGTTACCATCAATTCCCAAATTGTTTGAAGCCTTGGTGAAAAAGCAGATCTATCAAGGCATTAAAAATTCGATATCTGAAAGCCAGCATGGTTTTGTCTCTGGAAAATCAACCTCTACAAACCTGGTTCTATTCACTCACTTAATAAAAAATGAATTGGAGAATGGTAAACAAATAGACGTTATTTTCACAGATTTCGCTAAAGCATTTGATAGAGTTCAGCACTCTATTCTAATTAATAAGCTCAGTCTAATGGGTTTTCATTCTTCACTCTTGTCTTGGCTTAGTGAGTACCTTTTAGGTCGTAGCCAAAATGTATGCATTGGAAAGACGATCTCAAAAGCAATAATTAATCATTCAGGTGTGCCACAGGGTAGCCACCTTGGGCCATTGTTATTTATTCTTTTCATCAATGATCTTCCTAATTTTATACAGTACTCAGAATGCCTTATGTATGCTGATGATGTTAAGATTTTTAAATCTGTAAGCTCTCCCAGTGATCAATGGAGTTTACAAAGTGATTTAAATAGTCTGCACTCATGGTGTATGCTAAATAAACTGAATTTAAATTTGTCAAAATGCAACATAATGTCATTTTATATGATAAGGTCTCCAATGTTTTTTGATTACTCAATTTTATGCAACGCCTTGATTAGAGTAGATTCTAAATCTGATCTAGGTGTACTCTGTGATAAAAAGATGTCATTTTCAGGTCATTATGACAACATAATTAGTAGGGCTAATGCTATGATGGGATTCGTTAGACGCAACACTAGAGAGTTTGCTGACCCGTATACCTTAAAGACTCTTTTCATTTCCATTATAAGATCAATACTTGAGTATGGGTGTGTAATATGGGACCCATTTTATGAGTCGCATAGTACAAGATTGGAAAAAGTCCAAAAACGTTTTACTCGTTTTGTTGTAAAAAAACTAAATTGGAATTTTATGCCAGAGTATAGCTCCCGATGTGCACTTATTGGGCTTAAATCATTGAGTTCTAGAAGAAAATATTTTCTTATAACTTTTGTTCGTGATCTTTTAATGAATAATATTAACTGTGCGCCAATCCTCGCCCGTCTCAATATTTATGCTCCGGAAAGACACTTTAGGCAAAGAGATTTTTTTTACGTTCCGCACCATAGAACTAACTATGGCCGGAGTGATCCGATTTTTAACATGTGCACTAGGGTGGGCCACTCTTGTATGGGAGAAAAAAAATTATTAAGTTTTTAGTTCTAATAGCGATAGAAACTTGCCAAATGGTTACATGAACTGAAATACAAATTTTCATAGCATTTAAAAATTATCTTCTGCCTCCGGATTAACCTTGAACTTTTTGAAAATTAAAAAAATATATGTTTTTTGAGAAATTAATAAACTTTTTGTGTGTATTCCTTTTACCAATATAAATAAGGAAACACAATATTTGTAAATTATATTTGTTTAATTTTGATAATATTAAAAAAAATTATATATATTTTACAAGAAAAAGGGTTTTTAATATACACAAAAATCTTGTTTGCTATCAAATTTAGGCATAAGTTTGCGAGACTTAATTTGCGCTTTTATAAAGCCTTCTCGTGCTGGTTTTGTGGCCAAGGTTGCTGCTGCTTCAGTTACTGTCTTAATTGTCCTCTCGACTGCCTGCGTGTGACAAGGTAATCGCAAAAAAGTTAGTTTATCTTCTCCTTGGGTTATGAAGGACTCAAGCTCAGCATTTGACACACTTTTTAATATTGGTGGTTCAGTAACTTCAGTTTGCCAATTAATAAGGTCGAAATATTCTTTTGCTTCCATATTAATGTTTGGAACCTGGAAGAGTCTTAATTTGATTAATTTTTTCGACCCGTGATTTTAGGATGCGGCGTATAGCTAGTTCCCTTATATGTTTAGATGAATCTGACAGCATTGATAACAGGAGATTTTCAGGGTGGGCAAAATAAGCATTGCGTTTTATCACTGGGTCAGTTATTGCTTTCTGATCTGTGGATAAATAACGGGTTCTGGAAACTAATTCCCACAAATGTCTTCCTCCGTCCTTGCAACTTGGGTGGCTTTTTATTAGAAACCACACTGGTGCATACACTTTGACAACATAAGTTGCTAAAGTGACGAGTTGATCAGAAGGAACAGATGATGCTACGTATAGACGGAGAACTCGATTTGCTCGCGTTAGCCACCTAGCGTGAGACATTTTACCAGGCGATTTGTTAGCTAAGTGTTCTGGGTAATCACCAGACATAACAGCTGCTACTATGTTGTACAAATAAAGCTGGTCAGAACTGAGATCTTTTGTATCAATAGCTGGCATTTCACCAGAAATAACTTTAAACTTTACAATAGCTTTCTTTTCACAATCTTCTAATGCTTTTCCGATGGTACCTTAAAAGTTAATGAAGTTTATTCAATGTTAATTTCTATACTCCAATAGATTGAAACTTATTGCATTTATTAAACTCGAACTAAATATGAAATATTAATTACCTGTAAATGTCTGTGGGCCAGAAGTTTTACCGTCAATATAAGAGAACAAGTGACGAAATGGCAATTCATTCATATGGAGTAAGCAAATGATCCACTGTAATGGTTTGTTTAATGTTTTTTCCATAAGCCTGATTACACCAGAAACTCTACCGACATTAACATTAGTACCATCGCATCCGATAGCCAACAGATTCTCCATTGAAATCTTTTCTTTTTTGAAGAAATTCATCATTTCATTTTGTATAATTTTTGCTGTTCCAGCTGATGGTGTAAGGTAGCCCAAATATTTACATCCTGGCTCGCTAATTAGTGTTATGTGCTCTTCTAAGAGGATTTCTTTGTAATATTTACCGCCTTTATAATTATTATTTAATGTTCTATCCTTTCGATCGTCAAAGTAAAGTGCAGGTACTTTAGACACTTTATCGTCTTTTAAAATACTTATACGAGCCTTGTTTCTTTCTCTTCTTATTTTATTTTTGTCTATAACAGACATTTTTGCTTCTTGTAAAACAACTGAGGCAATAGCTGCTGCTGCTCTGTCTGAAACGCCATATCGATCGCAGGTTTGAGAAAGACCTGAAAAGTTAATTGAAACTTTAGAATGTAGCTTTTGTTTCTTTGTTTCAACTGGTTCAAAAGATGGGCTATCATCAGACGTGTCAGAATCATTTGATGAAGAAGTGCAAATAAGTGAATTCGCCAAAAGTGAATTGGTAACTGAGACATTGGCGCTAATTTGAGTACGCCGACTTCTTGACGATTCCTGTTTAAGCTTTCTATTAATTCTTTTTTGATTTAATTTCGTTGTAGCCACATCTATGCTTCCTATTATCATTGCTCGGTCAGTCCTTTGATCTGTGAGAAAACTTTGCTCTTGAAGAGGCACCTTTCTTTCTTTAGGGCAAGCACATTTTTTAAAATCTAAACACTTACAAGATGAAATATCAAATAAGGCTTTGCTCAATGCGAGAAAATTTTTTCCCTTCATTTCCGGTATTTTGGGAAAAGATTTCAACAAATTTTTAAATTTTATGTGATAAGCTTTGAGAATTTGTTGCATTCGAATGTGTGAAACTGTCGGTAATGATGCTTTTTTCCAAATATTTTCAGTTTTCTGCATAACAATATCAGCTACTTCTTGAAAAGTTGGTTCCTTTTTTGTATTTTTTTTACTTTTCAACTGATACCGTGTCCACTCGTAACATTTTATTACATCTTCAAAGGTTGGCAACATATTTTCCTTTATATCACATGTGTCACCAAATATTGGACATCTAAAAGCTTTTCGAGTACGATCCATTGCCACGTTAATATAAACACAAAATTTTAACAAATTACGAAAAAATTAGCACGCGTTCTTTCACTAATATGATGTTTATTGTTTGAAACTCTTGCACTGTTTAAATTCATATAATTTTTTTTCTTTCTTAAAATAATTTTCCACTTTCGAAGCAAAGTAACCTAGATTCAAATTCAAATTGTTTGAATACTAGATTTCAAAATATTTTTGTAAACTAAGTATATTTTTGTCAAAGTGTTGCAAAAGCGTTATTTTATTGGACTTTTTAGATGGTTAATAAACGGTTTTCAAAATTGAAAGCACACATATTTAAATTTAAAGTGGATTTTATATAATCTAACAGGGTTACTGGATAATTTAAACCATTTATTTTATATTATTATTTAAGGTGGTTATTTTTTATACACGCTTTCTTAAACTGTGTTTGAAGAAAAAAATCTTTTAATTCTTGAAACTTTGATGCTAATCCGAAGGCAGTTGCTCTTCACCAATTGTAATAATATTTTACACACGTAATATCAGTCCTAAAAGGCAACAAAAAATTGCTATTAGAACATGTAATTTAAAAAATAATTTTTTTGACCCAGCCTAATGTGCACTGTCTATAACAGTGTAAGTGCTCGTATAGATTTCACTCAAAATAGAGAGGCATTTAAGCAAACTGTATTGAGTATTGTATAAATCCTTAATTTTATATTCTTATAATATTTCCATTATAATTATTGTTTTAGTATAATTTAAGATGCAATAAATAGACTGTTAAACATTTTTGTCGATAGTTTATAAATAAATAAATAAATAAATAAATAAATTAAAAGGTCTGACGGATCTTGGACAGAATCCAGTCAAGAAACGCTATTGCAACTCATGGAAACTCATTTTCCAGGTTGTAAAGAACCGGAGCAAAACGGAGCTAGCAGCAACCTAGAAATGACAATACCAGAACCCCCAACATTATTACAAGGTCAAATGTAGAATGGTCGATTGAGTCCTTCAAGCCCTACAAATCTGCAGGGCCTGATGGAATCCTGCCGGCCATAATGCAACATGCCCTTCCCAGAATCATGCCCTGACTTATAGCAATCTTCCCAGGTTGTCTAAAGATAGGATATGTTCCAAAAAATCTGGAGAGAAGTGCAAGTTGTCTTCATTCCTAAAGCTGGGAAACCAATACACTCAATGCAAAAGGATTACAGGCCTACTAGTCTCTCATCGTTCATGATGAAAACGCTAGAGAGAATAATAGATCTCCATATAAGAGAATCCTTGAACGAAACCAATCTTTGCAGTGTGCAACATGCCTACCTTAAAGACAAATCAGTGGAAACGGCACTGCATGAGGTTGTTTTAGTCATAGAAAGAACCATTCATCACAAAGAATAAACTTTAGCTACTTTTTTGGACATCGAAGGCGCATTCAACAATGTGAATACAGATTCCGTATAGAATGCTCTAGTAGACAAAGGAGTCAACAGTTAAATAACCCAGTGGATATATAAAATGCTCAACAGCAGATGTATAAGCTCACAAATGGGAATGATTGTGGTGAGGAAAGAGGGCACAAGGGACACACCGCAGGGAAGAGTCATATCCCCTTGCTGTGGCTAATTGTGGTTGACAAAATTCTCACTACATTCAAAACTGGTGGAACCAAAGTGGTAGCCTATGCCGATGACGTCGCCATTCTAATATGCAGGAAATACCTGCAAACAGTTAGCGAACTAATGACTGGGGCATTGAGTGAGCTATCGCGGTGGGCAGAATCGAATGGACTGGGTGTAAATCCAACAAAGACCGGACTCTTTCTGTTCGCAAGAAGAAGGAAAATAGAAAGTTTCACATTACCGAAACTGAACGCAGTAACTCTGAAACTTTCCACGGAAGCTAAATACCTTGGAATTATCCTTGATAACAAGCTGAGCTGGAAACGCAAGACAGAAGAAAGAAGGAAAAAAGCACTATGCGCTCTATACGCATGCCAGAGAGTCTTTGGCAGGAAATGGGGTCTGCGACCGCACATAATCCACTGGATGAATACAGCAACCGTGAGACCTATTCTTACCTACGGACGATAGCGCACAAAAAGAGCTACTTTAGCTCCCTAACAGGAGTCAAAAGGTTAGCATGCATAGGAATAACTGGAGCCATGAGATCAACGCCACAGGCGGGTCTAGAAATGATGCTAAATCTTCTCCCCATAGAAGAGGTTCTTAAGTGTTCGGCGAGCAAAAGCGCGATTCTAATTCGCCTCAACGAATCACAAGCGCGGAGGAGCAACACTTTCGGACATGCATCTATTCTGATCTCTTTGGAACCAAAGAATCAAAAAGAACAACCGACTATATCATACCAAGTGTGAGATTCGGTACAGAATACACCACATCCATCCCCAACAGACAAAAATGGGAAGAAACGGCCATAGAATTCAATGGCAATCTCCAATTATATACTGATGGTTTCAAAATGGAAAACGGAATTGGATCAGGTGTATATTGCAAAACGCTACAAATCAAAGAGTACTACAAACTCCCCGACTACTGTAGCGTTTTTCAAGCAGGCTGAACTGACTAGGCGTGGAGTAACCGCAAGTACAAACAGAGCTAATACAGATGTGCACATTCCAACAGTCGTCAACAGTAACTGGGCCTTCAGAGGTGACTGCAACATATCTCGAAGGCTCTGGCTATCTGGGAGCTAAATGATAAGAAAACCGAAAGCCTTCTGCTTTTGGCCAAACGAGAAATTCGGATTCTTGTGGAAGTTCTAGCTGGGCATTGCCCCATTGGGGTAATGGCCAATAGAATGAACATAGCAGTCCTAGACTTTGTTCGGAGCTGGAAGGATCCGGAAGAAACAGAAACAATAACTCACCTTCTATGCGAATGTCCAAGTCTACAGAATCGTCGACTCCGATATATTGGGAACAGTTTTTTCAGGACCTGGAAGATTTAGAGAACACACCACTGCTGGACATCTGGAGGTTCATAAAAAGCACAGGCTGGTTTGAGGAATAATCGAAATAACTATGGTTATTATTGTACTGCTATAAAAATAAAAAGGGATTCACAATGGACCTAGAGGCCCCCGCGGAAGCGCCGGTGACGGTGCACAACCCTATTTACCTAACCTAACAAACTTTTTTCACAATTTGCGTAACAACGAAAAATTATTTATTAAGCAGTGGTTATTATTCACGCAAATAAACTGACTAACAATGCAAGTTCGCGATCGATGATTTTCAACTGATGCTGTGACTATGTTTATGAGCGCTTTTTGCAGGCAAATACCTCTATGAGAGACAGTCAGTCGGACATTTCTAAAATTACTAAGGAGGTAATGCTTATCAAGAAAATATTACTTTTCTATACGTATCACAACTTCTTATGGCAGTCTTCAGGAATCTTACTGGGTCTTCTTATAGTCTTGCCGCAACTTATCGACAACTAACAAAACAGCAGCAGTACTCAGAAATTTACTTCAGGAAAGATCAAGCCTATCAAGAGCCTTTTTAAAAAAAATTTTAAGTTTGAAATATTTATCTATTTTATGCTATCATGATTACAGCTATGCTATACACAAAAACCAACCAACCTCAATAAACGTTTCTTTAGCAATTCGGGCAAGGAATGACACTCTAACCTGACGATTTTTATTCTACTGACATTTTTACAGATGTTCGGCAACAAGCTGAACGCAGAGACCACCTACTTAATGGCCATAATGTGATGTAATATAAACCTATTATGGCCAGAAACACGCAACTTATTTATCTTGTAGGCTGCCTGCAAGCGAGCCAACATCATGACGGACGCATTCAGTTTCTAAAAGCGTGCCTGTGTTTCAGAGTTGTGTGTTTGTATGTGTGTATGTGACTGAGGTTACTTGTGTGCGTCAGTGGACGCTTTATTGCAAGCCTACAGTAGTTGTTCAAAGCAAAATAGCAACCACAGACAGTCAACTGTGTAAAACAAGGACCAGAAAAAATGTTCGTCCAACACTAGCAACAAAAGAAGCGTCACCAAAATGGAAATGACGGAAAATATAAAAATGAGACACTGTCTCTAAATGTTTTAAATAACCGACAAGGGATTTAAGTGGCCTTCCTAGAGATAAGTCCTTGCACTAGCTAGCTTATCTGTGTTGCTGGAGCTTTATATTTATGTCCTAGCGTCCGTCGCTCAGCTTGGATCTTGAGCCATTGAATGTGCTTAAATAAAATCAGTCAAGCGTTGATTTCGAGAACTTTAAGGTAAGACTTTAATATTTTTCTGTTGTGGAATGTGTTGTCCTCAAATCAAGCACTTCGGGAGCTACTGTCAACAGTTGCTGGAAGCTGGCTTGTAATGCCCACGGTGTTAAGCGTACACTGTACGTGAGGTTACATAAATTCAAATATGTAACTAAAACTACAGTGATTCATCACGTATATTCAGATATCCTTGCAATAAACATGCATGAAATGCGACAAACAAACAGACAGATAGACATACAAACTGAATGATGAACCAAAAGAGAAACATCAAATACGCAATCAGTATTCATTGAATTCAAATTTGTATTTATTCAGATACTTTTCGTTAAATGCAAGAAATTGTGAGATACAACAACCTGGCACAGAAAAGAGCAATGGCGGATCTTCAAAGAACTAACCTTGCATTTTTTCTCTTGGGGGTATCGTTTTTTTATTTTTCATTTGTCTGTATTGGATGTTGAAGCAATCCGTATGTAGAAATTTCAAAGTGCAAGCAACGCGAGATGCTGGAATTTGTATTTGTGTCTGTTAGCGCGGGAGCCAGTGCAAAAGACTGCAACATGCACAATAACGAGAACACAAGCATGAACTTTTCTGCACCTATATGTAGGAGAAAAATTTGTCGAAAAAAACATTTTATAACTAGAGCTGCAAAAAAGTTTAGTTATTTTAAGAATTCGTTTAAGATCTACACAGCGGATACAACGCCTCGAGTATCTGCTAAATTTTATTTGATTTTATGTTTTCAAATCAGCAGCTGCTTGTCATAAGGATTAGAGCACTGCGTAGGTGCATTTAAAACCGGCTTCAAAACATTTGTTCATTTCACACTATACTGCACTGTCTTGCTTGCTGCAAAGAAATCATGTGTGCGATTGCAGCGAAGGCGAACAAAACATAAAAGCGCAATCAAAACAGATCATAGAGATTGTTGATCTAAGATATCGTTGTCAGAGAGCTCACTCACTGCAGTCAAAACTTATTCACTGGCAATAGATGGTTTGTATCAGAGAACAAATTCGGTGCTGGAGCGAACACTAGGTAAAAATGGATCGCTTAATCCGAATCCGTTATCAGAATCTCAAAATTATGAATTTTGATTTTATATGATGAAGCCTTTAGCACGGCCGAAATTGCAATATAATCAGCTGGTGATTTTTTCCTTTTCATATTGAAAAAACTTTGTTGTTGTTGTTGTTTCTTTGGAAAGATTCGTTAGAACAATTAATTGTTCTAACTTTGACCTTAAGCTCAATAAATGATTTTAAACTATCAAACAACTAGAATTTGTATTTAAATCATATAAAATCAACATAATAAATAACAAGGTCATTTAGAAAAAACTTTAATTATGAATTTTTTTAAAGTAGGTTTGCCACCTAATAATATGTATTTTCAAAAGTTTTATACATAATATAACAGTCTTAGGGTCTAGCTGATTTCGAATCTGAATTTAGAATTTTAAAATTTAATATGGTTAATAGGGCAGCAGCCACTTATTTTTTTTTATTTTTGCGAATTCTTGTAATTCTAACAACGGATTCGAATTCAGCGACCCATTTTTACCTAGCGCACGCGCCAGCATCGAATGCGTAAAAATAAAAAATTTAGTTGGCAACCCTATTAACCACTTGCAATCTTAAAATACTAACTTCATATTCGAAATCAGCAAACCCCTCATACTGTTAAATGATGTTTAAAACTTTTAAAAATACATATTATTAGGTGGCACTCGTATTATAAAATACTAGCATATACCCTCTGCTTCGCGTGCGATAAAAATATTAAATAGCATGTAAAAATTTTAAATCTTAAAATGAAAGAATTTAGTTGTATTAAAACAAATTCAAAATATTGTGAAAATTATTGTGTTCGTTTTGTTTAATTATGAAAAACGGTATATATATTAAGAAATTACTTTAATTAATTTGGATAACTTATTTAAACGGTAATTGTTATGTTGACATAAATTTACCTGCCTTTCTTTTGTTTTTTACTTTTGAAAAAGTCCTGCATAACAGCGTTAGAATAAAATTTGGGTAAAAAATTTTTAAAATTTGTAATAAAAAATGTAATTTTTTACATATATTCTAAAAATAAATATATTCTTCTTAAATTGTTGTAGTTACTCGGCCTTCTTCAGTTATTAATTGTTGTTATTGGGCTTCGGCCAAACAACCATTCTTCTTTAATTTTTTTTAAAAAAAACCGTTATAAAGACATCACACTTTTGGCAATATCTCAAAAACTATAGACCCTCTCAATGCATAACAATGAATTTTTGTATGGACAGTCGTTTATTAATACAATTAACGGTAATATTCTTTTCGGAAATGTTTTGTACGGATATAAGGTATGTTTAAAAAAAACCTGTTATTATGACATTAAAATTCTTGCGATATCTCAAAACTTTAGATTTTCTCAGTATAACTCATAAGCCTCAGAATGAGAAAAAAACGATTGAAATTTCATGTTTTGACTTAGCAAGCAAACATTTCCGCCATTTTCAAATCGATTTTCATCCAATTTTCTTTGTTTGAAAGTTCAATTAAGTAAATTGGGAAAATGATAAAAGGTTTACCGTTACCTCACTAATGCAATGTTTTATATTGTTTTCAAAAATCTCTAAAATATCCAACTTGTACTAAACAATAGGCCAAGAGTTGCTTTTGTTGTACATATTTTTTTTAATTTGAATTTTTTTTTAATTTTCATTTTCCTTATTTTTTCATATAGCATAATTTACCTGCAAAAATTGTTCTATTTTGACACAAACAGTTTCTATCATTAAAAATCATGGGCCACCTACCCCCCACCCCCCAATGATTTTTTGATGAAAACTAATTTGCTTAAAAATGTTATATTTTTTGCAATGTGTTACAGCTTAAAAAGTAATTTATGTGAAAAACATTTTCAAATATAGCTTAAAAAATAATTCTGTGAAAAATATTTCAAATATTTGAAACTATTTCAAATTTATATACATAAATCTATGTTTTAATCTATTTCCTTATCTATATACTCATAGTTAACCTTATAGTTATAGTAGAATTTGTCCTGACCCAATTCAATGAATTTTTTATGATCGCTTTGTGAATTTTTAAAAGTATAAATTTACCTTCGAACAAAACACATGCTAGACGTTTCCGTTTGAAACATCAATGCATGTCGATCAGAATTTTCTGATATATACAGCATTCTTATTGATGTATAGTATTGCCCGGCAGACGTTGTCCTTCCGCAGACCACCTTACTGCTATAAACTAATTTTTATGATGTTCGGGAAAAAAATTATATATTCGCCATTTTTAGTACAGTTGCCGAAAGTAGCCGTATGAACTAAATTAACAAATTTTAGACTAATACAACCAAATCCGTTCGAGGTATAACATTTTTGATTAATTCTGGGCGGTAATGGGGGTGTGGCAAAATTTTTTCACTTTAACCATCTCATACTCGAAACAATAGAATGCCTGAATTTCAGCTCAATTGAGCTTAAACCTAGTGCGCTTTGCTTTACTTCAAGCTTATCCCCCGAAAAGTGGATTTAACTAAAGTGGGTCATGCCAATTTATAGTAAAGTTAGCGAAAGTAACAATACAACGTAGATTGCCAAATTCTAGTCTCATACGACCAAAATCGTCTGAAATATAGCATTTTTTGCAAAAAGTGGGCATGGAAAGTAGACGTGGCAAATCTAACATAGCATATTACGATAAAGTTGGAATACAAATCGTTTGATACCTATATCGTGTTAATCTGTTCAGTGATTTTTGTGTGATTGTCAAACATCCGTGCAGTGTCACAACGCTTTTATATATTCGTATAGAGAAAGACTAACACAATATCAAGTGGGAAAAAGCTGGCTGGCAAGGCTGCAAAACATAATCAATGCTGATAACTAATTTCTGGCAACTCTCCTCAAAACATTTACAAAGAAAATTAATTAACACTGTATGAAAGGAAGAATCTCCCTGAAAGTAAAGCTGGATTCACTGATCACCTTCAGCATGTTTTGAAAGTTTTTTCATATAACGTTTTCGCTCAGAGAGAAAAATTTCTGCACTTTTACTAACTTTCACTAACATTATTTTAAATCACACAAAAACATGCTGAATTCAGCTTAACTACACAACATGGCTTTTGCATTTTTTTCGTTACATTTTTCGAAAACCTTGGTAAGATATAACAATCTATATTATCATAGGAGTCGAATAAAAAAATAATTATCAAAATCGGTTCAGCAGTTATCGAGCTTATTCTGAATCAAATTTCGTGAGTCTCCTTTTATATAATAGTATAGATTACATAATTTTGAAATATGACAATGGATTCGGAAAAAAAGGTTGTGGCAAATTTAATAAACCATCTCCTACCTTAAACAAATCGAATGCCAAAATTTCAGCCCGTTCGGTTTTGCAGTTTTGAAGTCTATAGGTATTACACACACATGGACGTCCACAGGGGAGGACTTGCCCTCCTAAGGCAGTGAAAATTTTTAATATATTATTATTTATTATTATTTATTTTAAAAAATTGTACGCATATAAGAATAATTATTTTGCATGCCGAATTTACAATGGATATAACATTATTTAAGATACAAAATGCAAATAAATATTGCAGACTGCTAGTAATATTAATTGTACTTAAGAAGACTTAAATTAATACAATGCACAAATATTCCTTAAAAACTAAGTAGAGAGTGAGAGAAGAAAAAATGAGAGTAAAAGAAAATTGAAAGCTAAGAGAAGTGTTTGGAAATTAAATGCTTACTTATTTTTATTACAAATGCTTTTAATACTATTAGGTAATGAATATCACGGCCTAATAACGCTGACGAAAAACAATCTACTGGAGTTAAGGAAATTGTATTTAGGGATCATGAGATTCATATATCTACTTGATCTGCAAAACTTCAACTTTTCAAAAAGATATGTAGGACTACGTATAAAGATGATCCGGTGTAGGAAAATGCGATGTCTAGCTTCCAGGTAATTTGGTAAGTCAGAGATATAATCTAACAGACAGAGATATGATCAAACTCTCTAAGAGCGTATACATAGCGAGCTGCATTATTAAAAGCGACAAGAAGCTTATGTAAGGACCTAGAGTCAAGTTTGCAGTACACGACTTCAGAGTATGTTATGATCGGCATAATCAACTGCAATGCAAGTTTCTTTTTTGTTTTAATGGGCACAAACAATGATGTCATTCGGAGATTACGAAGAAGATAGTAAACTTTTTTTACACATGAGTTGATGTGATCATCGCAGGCAAGGGATTAGTTTATTTCAAAACCAAGATTAGTGACCTTATTAACAAGCTTCAGTATCACGGTATTAAGAAGTATTGGAGGCAAATCTTCGTGATAGTATGGATTTTTAGATATAGGCAAAACAAATGATTTCGTGGTGTTCAACGTGAGCATATTTTCATCTGCCCATTTAGATACCAGAGCTAAAGCCTGGTTTTCACTAGGTCAGTTTTCAATTACAAATGTTGTCAATCTAATGAAAACGTATTGTCATTTACATTTGTTTTCATATATGACCACTGATTGGCATATAAAATCACAAACAAGTGAGAACAGATAGAATTTTGCTTGTCAATCAAAATATCGTTGTATGACAAGAAAAATCGAAATGCCAACATGTTGGCATTTTGTGTCAGTTGCTGCCTACATTTTGTTTTAATTTTTTTCGTTTCACTGCTGGCAAAGTTTTTAAAATATTATTTTAATTGGTTTAAAAAGAAAAGTGCACTTAAACAGGGATTATCGCAGTGGCCGTTGTTGCTTCCAAGAGATTTGTTGCAGGACGCATTTTTGGGATTCGCGTTGTTGCGGTCGCTTTGGCAGGAATTTGTCATTTGCGCGAATCTTGAAGACATATCTTGCGATAGAACATGGCCATGGTGCCTTTTGAACCAACACCGGCCACTGTGATAAACTTTACTTAAGTGCACTTTTGCTATTAATCTAATAAAATTTATAGTATTTTATAAATTTCACCAAAAAGAAATATTTTCTATCAATCTCAAATATAAAACCTCAGCTTTTGTTGATGAAAAAAGCACAACTGAACCAACCGATGGCATTTCACAGATAACAAGTGAAAATAGTATGGCAATCAATTGACACATAAATTCAACGCCAGTCTTTGACATTCGATTTTATGTCAGTTTTAGGGTTTCAATGAAAACGCATTTGACGTCATATGGTCGAGATGCCTACTGACATCAGTAATTGTTGTCATTGAAATTGATTTAGTGAAAACCAGGCTTTAGTCTTCATTAACTCTAGCACATAGATCTTCAACTAGGCCGATAGGTCTGGACAAGTATAACTGGAGGTCATCTGCATATGCATGTATAGTGACGTGTTGGCACTTTCTGAAAATATCATTTTTAAACATTGTCAATAGCAACGGTCCAAGAACAGAACCTTGAGGTACACCGTTAGTAGTGCTTTTTAGCATAGAAATATTTTGACTAAAACGAACTCTTTAAGACCTACCTACTAAATAGTTTCTTAGTAAACGGATTGAAGATTTTTTAAAACGAAAATTTAGAGCTCGTTTTTTGTAAAGTATAGTGTGGCTGACGGTGTCAAATGCTTTTGAGAAATCCAGCAAGCAGAGCAATGTCAAATCAGCATTCTCAAAAGTTGCTCTTATATCATCAAGTATTTTTACAACAGCAGTCAAACAGCAGTGCCCAGGCCGAAAACCAGACTGGAGAGGCGACATGAGGTTAAATAGACTTAAATAATGAGATATCTGATCCGCCATAAGCGATTCAGATAATTTAGACATTGAGGACAAAAAGCATTTGGCTTTTTTGCTATAGGAATAATAGTCGCCACTTTCCAAGTCTCTGGATAGCATGAGGTGGTAAAGCAGTGATTTATTATATGGGCGAGTGGACTAAGGACGTGTGGTAAAATAAGCTTAATAAACCAGATGCATTCGATTTTACTTTTCTTATACAGATAGCTATGCCCAATTCACTTACAGCATTAAACCGAAAAGCGTTCGGAGACTCAGGATCACCACTGTTATTATTATCATCAGTTTGTTGAGTTTCGTTTGATGAAGAGTTAGCGACAAAATAATCATTCAACTGAGTGGGATCTAGTTCACAAGCTACGGAGTCTTTTTTGCATATACCGATACCTTTTAAGTTTGGCCACAACTGATATAAAAAAACCGATTTGGACAGGCTGACAGCGGATGTGATAAAAATAATGTAAGATAAAAAGATAATAAAAATGTCTAGTAAGCTCGGAAGAGAGTTGTTTGAAAACCTAGTCGGCATGAGAGTGAATTTACTACAGTGAAAACAACTTCAGACATTATTTCTAAAAAGCTACTGGCAATATCTTCATATTAAATCAAAAAAGTCGTAAGTTTAAATAAAAAAATTTTTAAAGAGAGAAGCAAAAAACTTTATAAACTGTAAGTTGCACTTAAAATAAGGGCTTTGAGAACTTTGTTAATAAAAACGTCGTGTAGTGTAAAATTTGGCGAAACATGTATATGAATAAGGTGCATTATAATCAATTAAAAAGTCTTTTTTGATTTTTTTGTAACGTAAAACTTTTTTGATTTCATATGACGATATGTTTATTACGTATTTGATATATTTTGAAGAGAATACAACAATAATTTTTTAAGGATATTGATAAATAAAGCTGAGCTAAAACATTAATTTTAGGTACCGGTTTCTTGAAGGCTGTGTTCATATTACGCGTTTTTGTCGCGATTGCGTCACCGCTCTTACGTTTTATTTCGCAGAAGCGGCTAAAAAATTCTGAATTTTGTATGTATTTAAATACATTTATTTATATAATATTCAGTATTCTTCAACCGCCTTTACGAAAAAAATTGAGAGCTGTGTCTCAATCGTGACAAGAACGCGTAATATGAACAAGTCGAGCTGAAAGCCTTGGCAGCTATTGCTCGTTTTTTTTTCTTTTATTTATAAGATTTTATATTTTGTAAATAATTATAATAAATAAATAAATAAATGAACAAGGCGTAATAAGTTATGATACCATTTCATTTTTAACCCTTGTTTCACAAACACTTTTCAATTCGTATTCTTAAATTAAAAAATTGTATCTACGAATTTAATTCGCAGTTTTCAGCCTCGGTTAGAATTCGTAAAATGGACGAAGTTTGGTACGCATTTCGAATATTTTATTCGTATTAGTACAAAAACAAATGTATATTGTACGAATCCACTTACGAATTATCCTAATACCTAGTTACGAAAAACAAGCCTTCTGTTCAGCTGGGGTTCGAACCACGGTTCTTTAGCTTATGGGCCACGTACTCTTTCAGTAGGCTACGGCCACCTTGCAATCACACACTTCCTTATGTTCGGTAATTGTTCGACAAACCAGTCCGAACGATTTCAGTTGTAAATTTTTTAAACTCAACTAAATCTTTGTACCTTCTACGAATAATGTCAACCTACTAATGAATATTTTAGTAAATACTACGAATGTATTAAAAGAAAGTACAAAGTTATTCCTACGAGAAATTGACGAATGTTAAGGAATGATATCCCTTATTAGTCGAATATTATTCTTTGTAGCAACAGATTGCAAGGCGCATTTAATTCAATAATGGATGTAAACTTTGACGATAAGCAAATTTTTGTTTGAAAGTCATTACAAACAAGCAGAAGACAAAGAAAATTTTATAATAAAATTAATGTTCTCCAAAAAGTCGACTCTTTTTCTATCATAAAGATGATCCAATTTGGATTTTTTTTTTAATTTTTCCTAATATTAATAAGATTACAAATAATCCTGCAGCATTTAAATTTAAGATATGAATTAAATTGTGAGCTTTAGATCAAGTAAGTTTTTAAAGAAGGCAACAACAACAACAACAACTCTGTATAAAGTCAATCACTTAGCTGACTAGACAGTGTTTCGGCAATCGCTACATATTCCTCTTCAGTAGTCTTTGAGTGATTAAGCTGTGATCAACGCACTGTTTAAACTAGTATATGAGTGCGCAGATTTGGAATTCATTCAGCGATCGATGCAAGAGCAAAGCTTTTAATTCAAAAGCGAAAGAAAAAATTAGGATATTTAATACAGTAGGCCAATTTTGGATCTAGGACTGATTTTTGAAAAATCTTGTGTCATATTAAGCAAACGATTTTACATTAGAATTTGTTACAGTCAAAAAAATTGTATGATATAAACGTAAATAGGAAACTCGATTTGAAACAACCATTTCATACTTCTTAAAATTCACGTTATTTAGCGGCGTCCACGCAGTTTGAGAATTTTCTGGACTTTTTTTGCATCACGTGCTTTTTTTAAACCAGGAATTAGAATCAAGCCTTGCAGGAGGTTCTGGAATATGTTAAGAAAATCTATGAAACCCAAAACACATCTAATATAAATTTACATGTACCTCTTTATTTATTTGTTCATACATTTTGAATCAAAAAAGTTTCTTAAATCATTTAGATAATAGGTCTGTTTCCGTACTGGATTGTAGGAACTTGCAAGCTGTTATAACTGATTCCTGTTGGAAAAAGAAATAAGTAGCGTGGTGTCAATGCGGTGTGAAGTTCGGTGAAAAATATCTCCAGCATGTGGGGAACATTACAAGAATAGCGACAACTCTAACTTTTAATTTTTGCGAATGATATGGATTTTGACATCCTAAATGCATATCTGAAAAATTTCAGTCCACTCGAAATTGGAGCAGGAGTTAACGGCTTCGAAAGTTTAAAAATGGCCAAAAAATTTTGTTTGTTTTTTCAGTTTTCCAGCAAAAAAAAAATGTTGTTTAGTATTAGAAAATTTTCGAGTTATTATTTTAAAAGTTGATAACTTGGGGTCTCTATAGTAATTATTGCGATTTCATTTAAGAATATAGGCCTCACATTATTTAATTTATTAAACTATTAAGAATATTTGCTTTAGCAAAATATTACTAAAATGTATTACATAAAAAAAAAAAATTTTATATAGTTCGGACATGATACGAGAAAGATTTTTACACGATCTTTAAAATTTGTTAGATTTTCTTATGTGTACAATCGTGTGTCAACCGGTTTATTGTGCGTATCATGTTTACAAAATTAGTACCAAAAATCGTAGAAAATAGCATTTTATAGGTTACATTTTGTTTATGTTTATTCTAGATTCCTTTATGCTTTTGCCCCTCCCCCCTAGAACAAACCCATGCACACACAGACAGACAGTGTTTTGATTTTTATATATATAGATAGATATGTATGAATATGTAATATATATAGCATGTTACATTTACAATTGCACCAACAGACCCCACTTTACTGAAATTTCCCTGAGATTTCCCACGTTTCATCCGGCAGCTATAACTTCGAAGTAGTCAAGGAGTTTATATGTCTTGCCACCGCCATATACAAAAACAATGATGTCAGACTTGAGATAAAGCGAAGAACACCAATTGCTAATAGGTGCTACTACGGGCTCAGTAAGCAACTAAGTTCCAGAGCCCTCTCTCGATCGACAAAAATAGCACTCTATAAGACGCTCGTTCTACCTGTGCTTCTTTATGGCGCTGAAGCATGGGTAGTTTCGCAAACTGACGCAGCTGCTCTGGGGGTGTTCGAGAGAAAAATCCTTCGCAAAATCTAAGATCCTGTTCAAGTCGGCGATGACTATCGCATTCGAATGAACCACGAGCTGTATGAGATCTACGAAGACATTGAAGTAGTTCAGCGTATAACCATGCAGCGACTACAGTGGCTGGGTCATGTCCATCGTATGGACGACGAAGCTCCAGCGAAAAGGGTGCTCGAGGCGACGGTCGTTGGTCGACGACGAAGAGGGAGACCATGCCTCCGCTGGATGGACCAGACCGAGGAAGCCCTAACCGCACTTGGTGTATCCGATTGGAAAGGGCTCGCGCACAGCAGAGGAGCCTGGTGAGAGCTGTTGAGATCGGCTGAAACCCGAAAACGGGATGTTATGGCCACCTAAATAAGTAAGTAAGATATTTATATTGTAAACCATGCAGAACAAAGTATTAAAAACTTTGCGTAACTTCGCTAAATGTATTAGGGGATTTGAACTGAAAAGATGTTTGGAAGCCATTCTTAAAGAATTTTTAAGGTCTTGACTTTGCTTTACTGAGAAAATACTTACTGAAACCTTACAAATAAACAAAATGTCTTGATTGATTCAATCTTCGACTTCCACGTTAAAATAAGTTTATAC
The DNA here is from genome assembly GCA_963920525.1 of Dichetophora obliterata. Lineage (NCBI taxonomy): Eukaryota > Metazoa > Arthropoda > Insecta > Diptera > Sciomyzidae > Dichetophora > Dichetophora obliterata. Next base: position 166,453,799 of record OY986436.1, on the reverse strand, counting down.
TGATAAAATTAAAAAAATTGTTCATACATCATAGATGAATGTTTGAAGATGGGCATCCACAGCATTTGTTCTAGGGGGGACAGGGGCATAAAGGAGTCTAGAATGCACATAAAGAAAATATAACATATATAATTCTATTTTCTGAGATTTTTTATACTAACTTTGTTTTCATGATATACCGGCTGACACACGCTTGTACACATAAGAAAATTGTATATATTTCAGAGGGGTAAAAAACTTTCTTGGATCATGCCCGAAACATTTTCGAATTAAATTTCTTTTTCATGTAATTTCAAAAAATTTTTTCTCAGCAAATATTCTTAGAAATTTAGTAAATTAAAAAATGTGATGTCTCCGTTAGCCTTAAATAAAATCGCATTAATAACTTTTTAGCCCCAAAGTTTTTCTTTTTTCAAAAAAGAATACAAAATTCCCAATATTTCTTTTTTAAAAATTAATAAAACCAGCAAGATTTCTAGACCTAGTTTTGGCGGCCTATAACTCATAAACCAATTGCGAGCGGCCTGAAATTTATCAGATTTGGATCTAAGAGGCAAACATCTATATAATCCGCAAAAATCACGAATAAGAGTTGTCGCTTTTCTTGAAATGTTCCCCGCATGGACATCAACTGACTTATTTCTTTTTTCAACATGCATCAGTTCTAGCAGCATGCAAGTTACTGAAATCGAGTTTGAAAACATTCCTATTTTATGAATTATATAAAAATTTTTGTTTAATTAAAAACGTATGAATAAATATATAAATAGGTAAATGTTTAGAAAGGCGCCCCACAAATTCTCAAAATAATCCTTGTTTTATGTCATGATGATTCCTTAAATATTTCGACTCTGGCGATAGCCATCCGTGAGTTGGAATGGTTTGAAATAACCTCTAAAAATTGAGTTTTTTGTAAAAATTTTAATATATGTCAATTTAAGCAATTCTGACCAGGAATCAATGCGAGCTCTCAAAGAATTTTCAACGATATCTTGAAAGAGAGGATTGCATTAGAAATAATTAAGTTTTTTGAATTTTAGTGAAAGTAAATTTTAAAAAATGCTTGGAAAACTGCATTTTCTTTAATCCGAATGCAAAAATTTAAATTTTTTGATGCAGATTAGAAAAGGTTTTTTCGGGCTGTAATTTTGCAAAACTATTACGCACGCCCATATGGTTACAAAAAAACTAGATTTTTAGAGGTTACTTAAAACCATTCCAGCTCACGGATGGCAATCGCTAGAGTCGAAATACTCGGAGAATCATCATAACATAAACCAAGGATTATCTTGAGCAACTGTGCCAAACAACTTTTTTTCGTGAGGCGCCCTAATGTATAGATGGGTTCTGCGCTCCATTAATTTTCTAAACATATTCCAGAACCTCCCTGCAAGGCTTGATTCGAAATCATGAATGAAGTATAAGCACGTGACGCGAAAAAATTCAGAAAATGCTCAAAATGGGTAGACGCCTGTTAAAAACGCGAATTTGAAGAAGTATAAAATAATTGTTTAAAACCGAGTTTTCTATATAAATTTTAGTCATAAAAAAACTTTTGACCATAAGATATTCTAATGTAAAAGCGTTTTCTTAACAAGAATTTTCCACCAAATTTTTTTCAAAATTAGTGCTTGATATAAATTCAGAATTTCCAAATTTTTTTTTCGCTTTTGAATTAGAAACTTTGCCCTTGCCTAGATCGCTGCAATTTCCTCAATTTTAAATGCTGCAAGGTTGTTAGCAATTTTATTGAGTTTACAAAAAATTAAAAAATTATCCAAACTGGATCATCTTTATAACAGGAAAATGATTTTTTAAGCCGATTTTTGGGAAAACATTTAGTTTTTTAATTTATTTTACTTTGCTTTCTTCTTACGTTTAATTACTTTAAAACATAAATTTGCCTATTGTCCAAGTTCATAGGCGATATTGGCTTAAATGCCCCTTACCATCTGTTGCTCCGAAGAATGATCTTCGACTAATAGGGGTTTTTTTTCTTCCTTATCATTCCTCAATTTCTCGTATGAATAACTTCGTACTTTCTTCCATTACATTCGTAGTATTTACTAATGGCTTCGTACTATTTAGTATTAGTTGAGTTTAAAATATTTACAACCGAAATCGTTCAGCCTGGTTTGTTGAAACCAGGTAGTCCACTGAAAGAGTACGTGGCCCGTAAGCTAAGGAACCGTGGTTTAAACCCCAGCTCAGATAGAATGTTTTGTTTTTCTTTATTAGTTAATGTAACAAACGTTTTCGTACAATATACATTTGTTTTTGTATGAATACGAATAAAATATTTTTAATATGTACCAAACTACGCTCAATCTACGAATCTTATTCGTGACTGAAAACTACGAATAATATTCGTAGGATGGACGCAGTTTTTAGTAATATTTACACCTAAAATTTTTTGAGTGTAAGAACCCGAATTGAAAAGTTCCTGTGAAACTAGGGTAAATGAAATGGTATCGTAACTTATGACTGCGAAGGGTACAACATACTGTTTAAAAATGCATGGTTTAGCTCAGCTTTATTTATAAATATACCTTAAAACAAGTATTTTTTGAGTTCTCTTTAAAATATATTAACATATATGTATAATGAAAATATTGTCATATAAAATCAAAAAAGCCGTAAGTTACAGTAAACTCAAAGTCGACTTTTTTATTGATTTTTGATGCACCTTTTCAAAATACATTTTCCTGCTAAATTTTACAGTCGTACAATTAAAAATGACTTTTTTATTAAAAAAGTTCTAAAATCTCTAAGTTTGAGCGCAAGTTACAATTACAATTTAGAACGTTTTTTGACTCTCCAGTAAAATTTTTTAATTGTAGCTTATGGCTTTTTGATTTAATATGAAGATATTTAAAAAATTATCACTGCCTAACGGGGGCGTGTGCCCGTCCCCCAACCCCCTGCGGACACCCATGGCAATATATATATCTGATGAGCTTAGGAGCCAAATAATTATTTTTGTTTTCTAGTTATTTTCTTTAAGAATATAAAATGAAATGAACTAATTTACTGTACAATGATGTAAATTTAAGCAGAAGAAGCTTCTTTAAGATAAAATGATTAAAAGTCTTTTATTAGATATTTTGTTAACATTTTTCCAATTTTAAGGGAACAACTCACTTAATAAAACAAAGCTTCGCTTACATTTGTGTACGCTGAAAAAGCTTTTATTATTTTTTTTTCATTGAAATTTATGTGCTGAATAACTTTAGAACATTTAATTTGTACAATAAAAATAAATGTGGTTACAGAAAATCGTCAATATTTTTAAGTGCCATTTTTGACAGCTCGGTTTGTTGATGGTTAATAAAAAGATTACTAAATAATTTCGCAGATGTAATTGAAAACCTGATACCTTATAAAATTGAACAGTAAAACTTGTTTTATCACTAATTAGCCACACAACTTTAAATCCTTGATGGCAATAGTAAAGGTGCGGTTTCGAAAAAGCGCAGCCTCAAGCAATACTTAAAACAAGTTCGTACTTATAACTTTTGTTCATTTGCAGAATTCCTCTTCATGACTGTTCTAATTTAAAAGAATATTTCTCATTTAATGATTCGAATGCGAATGGCTCACAGCAATGAAAGTCCACATAATCCTTGTGAAATACGAAGCCAGTATCGCATAAAAAATGTTAAGTAAAGCAAATTAAAAATACGGCAAAATGAGGTTCTTCCATTACCAGGCTTAAATAATCATTTCCGTATTTTACATTTTTTCATTTAATTGCTCAACACGAACTCATAAAAATTTAACATCACTGCTTAAGAGAAAATTGATGGTAATGAAAGAGATATAAATGTATAAATGGGAACATTAAAGACCTTGATTAAAATTCAATACAAGACGAAAAGATGTTATGAGTTTTTTCAGTTGTTTACTTTGAAACTTCTGGCACAACAGAAAACAGCTTTTATAAAAACAAAACAACTGAGGACAGACCTACACATAGATAAAAAAAGATACAGTTTTGATAGTATCGTAAGGATAGACGTAGAATTAATTTTTATTCAGTAATAGGGAAAAATTTTGGATTTTTCATTCAAAAGTATTTTAATGCATTTCATCTTCTAAATAAAAATTATTCAGAAACAAATTATGTTTTGTATAATCATTTTTTGTTTGATATTTTAGGGATGAATATGTTGTACTTGTTCATTTTTATGTTGGTTAAAACTAAATGTAACTCATAGTAATTTAAAATTTAAATTTAAGTAAATAAAATGTATTTTTAATATGGAAAAAAAAAGTTTTTAAAGATATCTACACACTAGCTTTTTGGCAACACGCATTTGTATTCTCGATTGTATTTGTCTTGCTGAAAATAAACAAAACCAATATTAAACGACCAATATTAATGTGTTTTTATATATGTACATTTTACATATATTTTAATAACAACAACCACAACAAAAGCAGCACATTAACAAACGACACGTTTGCGAACCAAACGAACAGCAACAATAACAACAGCATAACATATGAATATATAAATTTTTTTCTTCTTAGATTTTGATCTTTTGTGACTTAATTAAAGAAGTGACAAAATTTAAAAATAGATATTCGTTTTATTCGAACATTAAATGATATTTTGGCATATATTTGTTTTTTGTACGATAAATAATAAAGGCTGTATGTATACCCTAAAGTGTCAACTAAAATGCTTGAAAAAATGTGTGAAAATGACCCCCATACAAACCGCGCTGTAAGTCGTAATTATACGTCAAAATAAATTTTTAAAACTATCAAAGCCTTCTCACATGAGAAATAAAATAAATCTACGATCATTACAACGGAGCTGACAAGGCTCTAAAGTTCTTTAAAATAGGCAGAATTTTTAAGGAATCTCAAATTGTCCTGAAATGACAATTTTCTACGCATAATCGGTCTCTGATTCCAAAAACCAACACACTTTTAAATTCTATCTCAGTACATCAAACTAAAGGTATTGAAATATTTTGTCTTTAAATCGAATTTTTCACTACCGTTTTCTTCCTCCCTATCCAATAGTCCTGAACTGTCAATATCATGCATTAAATCGGTCGCGTAGTCCGAAAATCAATACCATTTAAAATGACGACATTTAGTTCTACTAGAATTATTGCGAGATGACTGTTTTTATTCGAATTACGAAAGCATATTTCAATAAATTGGAAATATCTTTTGTACTTTCTATATCATAATTAAACTATATATCAAATTAATGGTATATCTTAAAATTTTCAACAATCTGTTCAAACCTACAATACAAATGGAATCAAAAGTTGGATTCTGTCCAAAAAAATTGTGATTTAAAAAAGAAAAACAAATGTTTTCCAAAGATTTCAGAATTACAAAAAAAAATAATGATTAAATTGCAGTGGTTTCTTTAAACGGACTATAAAAAATTTTAGGACCTTTAACCTCCGTATACTCGCGCAATGGTCTGTTAGACCGACGGTTTACGTTTCCTTTTCTATAAAACGTTTTTTTTTTTTTATATTTTCGCACAATCTCATCAAACAGTAAACTTCATATTAAGATGATATTTTACTAAAATCATACTAAAATGTCCCTAGCACTTTCAATCTCACACATAGTGCGTGTGAATATGTGCCACACTATTTGGTGAGAGTATACGAAGGTTAATTTTATGTCGCTCTGATATAAAAGATTATAAGATAGAAATATATTTGCAATTTATGGTTTTCAAGTTTTTTTAAATCGACTTAAAAACGCATCTGAAAACTACGCGACAGAATTAAAATGGTGTTGGTTTGAAGAATCAATAGAAAAATCGAATAAAAATTCGATAGTGTCATCTGTGGACAAAGACAACATAAACTATTTTTAAAATTGGACTTGCCTAGCTATTCACCTCTTCATTAATGTTAAATCTTTATTTATGAAACTTTTCAATGATTGAAAGGTTTTTAGCCAATATATCAAGTAAAATTATGTTCCTGGTCAAAACTGTTCAAGTGTGGGAAAACTTATATTATATAAGAAATTTAAAAAAAAAACAAATGTTTTGGGAATATCCAAATACTGGCTCAAGTCGGCACGGGTTTCAGTGTACCAAATGAAACAAAATTTGCTGTACCAGTGTTTTACACCAGTCCAAAAAAGAACATCCAATGCGTCGAAAAATATTCAAGTTTTCAACACAAACATATACACACACACAGGCACACATATATATATTTTTTGATATGCTTGACTGTGTGTGTGCGAAGAAACTAATTTGAACGTTTACTCTTTTCCGAACACAGCAACCAAAATTAACCTAGCAGTTATGTGATTTTTCGATAAAAATCCTTGCAAACTTTCTTTGCTGCAACTGATGCCAGAACATTTTTGTATCTCAGACTCCAGCATAAACGCAATGGACAAGAGTGGGGCAAAATAATGTTAGTAGTCGTTGTTAGCTTTTGTGGAATGTCCTTTAATTTACTGTTTACTACTTTGAACCGTGCAAGTGGCCAAAATGTAATTTTTCATGTGACTATTAACAACATTCGCATCCTTGCTATCCTGAAGCATGTGTGTGTGTGTGTTTGTGTATGTGCAAAGATTAAATATTTTTAATTAAAAACGAGTTAAGCAAATCTCTTAAGAATCCTTAAAAATTCTGTTAGTTGAAGTTATAAAAGTAAAACTTTAGTTTGGTAACTGTGTTGGATCTGGGAATAATTCTTTAACAAGTTTTGGACTCAATAGATTTTTATTTTCAATGTTAACTATTTTTACTTATATCATCTTATGCAAAGCTTTGAACTCTATTGGCTTTTATAACACTATGCGTCCAATTTTTTTAAAGTACATTCTACAATACTTTTCATATGGTTTTTGGGCCGCACGGCTTATGTTCCCAAGAAGCTACACATATCATTTTTTTGTCTCTGAGATTTAGGCCCTTATTATGAGCTGCTTTCGACGTTCGATCTTCGCTGGTTATCGAACAACGAGTATCGAACGTTAAATTCTTATTATAAGCAGTGCAACCCTGTCGAAATGTTCGCTGCTCATCGAAATTTCAGTCGACTAGGATTTTGCTTTCGATGCGATGCGTGCTGAGCAATAATTGTTAAAAATTTAAGTATTTTGTGATTGTGTTTTCCTTTTTTCCAACAAATCACAGTTAGAAAAACTGATCTCATTGACGGAGGCAAACTTTAACTGCAAAGGGTATATGTTCCAAGTTCAGGCGACAAAGAAATGGGAAGAACTCACGTTGTAATTAAATTGCTTAGCACCACCAGTTACAACAACAGCAAAGTGGCTTAAGATTAGCTTAAGAAAGCGTTGCTCAACCATTTTCTACTTCTAGCCAATTCTGTCACGCTTTCATCCTCTTCTGATGAAGCGTCGAACCATAATTTCGTCATAGTCATATCTTTTTTGTCTTATTTTTTGCAATCAACTTTCAAACCAATCGTATGTAGTTGAAATAAGGCAACTATCACCTGATAGAAATATACTACCGTGAACAAGCAAAATAAACGAAATTCACAATAGCGCTACTCTTTGTCGAAAGCACGTTATAATACCAAATGCAAATTCGTTCGATCAGGCCTTTCGACTAGAGTCGAAGATCGAACACAGCTCATAATAAGGGCCTTAGACTTGCATGCAGAGAGCTGACGGTCGAACTGTCTCAGACGGGATTTGGACCCGGTGTACAGCAGTTATATTATGTTAAGATACTCTTGTTTATGTCAAATATATTCAAATATAATCATGGAACTCGACCAAAAACCTCAATTATTTTTTTTTATTTTTCGGTAGCTTATTATGTGCAGAATAAGTTCCCAAAGCGATTTAGCCAATAAGGATTGCATAAAAAAGTTATCACATACGAAAAGAACTCATATTTTAATAAAAGAACTCGAAAAAATCGTTAACCAAATCCTAAAACGCGTTTTCTGAAAAATCATGTTCTTTAAATTGGTCTCCACGTTATCTAAAGAAATACTCTATCTACGTTATCTATTGATTGGCTTGGATTTTATTTTATTTTATTTTAAAGTAGATAAAAATTATCGGATCATAAACCTAAATTCAGATATTATTGACCGCTTTTTGACCGAAAAATGTGAAAAAACGCCTTTAAAAATTCACATGACCGCAATTTTTGTAGTTTTCAACTATTTATTGATATTATAGGCTTAAGCTCGAATAAATATAATATAATTTATAAAATTTTGATGATTGCGATTGTGATGATCTGATCGCAGATGATCAGATGTGTGCGATTGAGACCGTTTGGGTACCTTTTTTCAACGTTACGTTTGATGGCGTATTGGCACTTCGCATTACAATTTTATTTACCAACAGAAATATTTTTCAAACACTTAAAGAATCAGTAAATAAATGCTAAAAATCTCAGGAGTTCATTTATTACCCTATAAAAGAAAAAAATCAAGAGCATCACCGTGTTATTTGACTTCTAGACGAGAACCTGTCCTTAATAAGTTTAATATTCACTCAATATAATTACTTTGCTAAATCCATCATTTCCTCTATTACTTGTAAATTTTCTAATTTCGTTCTAAGCGCGAAAATTGAAACAAATTGAAAATAAGGTGCGGTCTAATGCACAAGCATTACTTATTTTCCTTTTATTTAGATTACTTGAATTATTTCAAAAAAATTTTATAAAGTTCTTTTAAGATATTTGAGTTAAAAAAGAAAGAGGCGCGGAAAAGTATTAAATGATTTCAATTATTAACTCTTTAAATTAATTACGATTAAAAGATGAATGATTAAAATAGTAGTGATATTTATGAAGGTATTTGTAAGTTATATCGGTGATATCAACAAGTGCTCAAGCATTTGTAATCGACATAATCGGCCACTACTCTAACCTTATAAATACTGCAAGACTTCAAGGCACCCTCGCTGCAGCATAAGCAGCGTATGTCTAAAACATGCTTGGATTGTATCGCATAAACAGACACAGGAATAAACAAGCCTCAAATTAAATTGAGAAAAAGCCACTGCACACAAAAGGTTGTAAAAGGTTGAAAATTATGAAGGGAAAAAAAGGGGCAAAAACAGCCCAAGGTATTTATTTATATAAATAGCATACATCACAAAAACATGTACAAAGTAAGCACATTTATATATTAAACTTATCTAACATTCGAAGAAATTAAGAAACAGATAACATAACTGAGTGAGCAATAAGGCTTCCAATCGAGGGATCTCGGACTTTTTCCAGTCCCGATAGTTCCGGGATTATAAGGTCTAAAATCCCGGGATTTTCAGAATACCGTGATTGCCTTCAAATTTTAAAAATGCAACACTTTAATTTGACATTTTGATAACTTAAACACTTTTGCGCACATGTCGTAAAGTTTGCCGTTGTCAAAAAGAAAATGACCAATAAAGTTGTTTGCACTAAGTATTCTTTTTTGAGTGTTCGTATTAATTTTTTTTTATATTTTCCTGATAAATTAAATTACAAATAGCAATGTTGTTAAAGCATAGCTACCACGGCCTTCAGCTTAACATTTGGATTAAATAATCTATAAAGCAATGGTTCTCAACTGGTGAGGCGCACCTACCTAAGGGGCGTGAGCCATTTCCAGGGGGGGGGGGGCACCAGAAATTTTCAGCAAAAAATCTTCTGATTTCTCACTTTAACTCCCTTCATGAGGAATTCAAACGATATTTCGCCACATAACTGAAAATCTAAGTAAGTTCGTGACCCATTTATTGTTGTGTTATGATACTTCCTGAAAACATGTAAGACTAGGCATTAGAGCTGAAGTGTGATTCATGTACCAAAGATCAGTTTCCTCTTAAAAGTTGTAAGGAGTTTTGGTTAAAAAATCGTTTATTTAATCCTCTGCTTAGTGTAGCTACATTACGTCTTTTAGTTCACTTTTCCTCCACATATTTGTTTGAGCCAAGCTTCTCAGCTTTATTATATACTAGCAGGCCACTGTTGTCCTCCACGGCTTCGCCACGGACGATTTTTATCAATCTCCTTAACGCCTTAAAGACGGGACAATTTTTTTACACATTTGGTAATTTTTACCTAATTTGGATATTGACTAATTTTTATGTGATACGGTTTGTTTTGCGACATTCAACTTAGCATATGGCATCAAAGAGCGATATGGCATCATCGTTCTTTTTGGGTTAAGAAAACACATATCAAAGAAATAAAAAGTGGTTTTTTTCTTTTCTTTTGTTTTGGAGCTACGCTCTGCATTTATATGCATCTTTCACCTTGCTCGATGCTCATCAGTATTTTTTGTTGCGTTGTGCTAGCTGTGTGGTTGCTATGGCAGCGAATACAAAATGGAGATATCAAAAATGTTTCGTGTCACACAAAGAAAATAAATATATAAATTTCATGTAAGTTTTTAAAACAAAAAAAACTGATATTGCACGTTCCTTTTATGTTTTCTTTTGATTGACGTTCGTTGACCGCAGCTCGTGAGAAAATAGGCAGTTGTCATGGCTACCTAATAAATAATTTTACCATGGCTGAGCACGAGAAGAAAAAAAGAGAGCTACATGGAGTTTATTGAAACTCGCAACACAAACGCGTCAAAACACATCAAATAAGTAATGCGTGGCAACTGGGATGATTTCTTAAAAAAACTTAATACTTTAATTAAAAATACTTATTATTAAAATTTCGAAAGAAAAATACCCCTAAATAAATCTGTAGAACAAATATGATATTTTAAAAATTTTTTAATAAAAATAGGACCAGTACTTTTCGAGTAAAGACGTTACTTTATATTTCACTTAAATTTTATATAATAGTAGTTATAAAACAAAAAATAGGTCATGACCTGGTCAACCTAGTTCAAATATATAAAACTGTGTTATTTTATTTTAATTAAAGTTTTTTCCTAAATGACCTCTATGTTTATTATGTTGACTTTATATGATTTAAATACAAATTCTAAATGTTTGATAGTTTAAATCATACTTGATTTTAAATACAAATTCTAGTTATTTGACAGTTTAAAATCGTTTATCGAGCTTAAGGTCAAAGTTAGAAACAATTAATTGTTCTAACGAATTTTTCTAAAGAAACAACAACAACAACAAAGTTTTTTCAATATGAAAGGAAAAAAACCACTAGCAAATTGATTTTATTGTACAATTTCTGCGTGCTAAACGCGTCATCAGAAATCTTTGTGATTGCCCGTGCAAGCGCGTAGACGCACTGCACCATCGGGGCGATGAGATTTTGAAGCTTCAATTTCTCATTTTTTCCCTTAATTTCATAATGCCACATTTGTTGTTGTATTTCTGTTTTACTTTAGTTTCTATGCCTATATTATATGTAGTCCAACAGCCTGCTGGAATTCTGCACTAACAAAGCATGTTTACTGAAGTTGTTTTTAGAATTTTTGCTGATTTTGTTTTTCAGCTGTTTCCGTTTGGTCGAGCTCTACCATTTGATTAAAGTTTTTTCCTAAATGACCTCTATGTTTATTATGTTGACTTTATATGATTTAAATACAAATTCTAAATGTTTGATAGTTTAAATCATACTTGATTTTAAATACAAATTCTAGTTGTTTGACAGTTTAAAATCGTTTATCGAGCTTAAGGTCAAAGTTAGAAACAATTAATTGTTCTAACGAATTTTTCTAAAGAAACAACAACAACAACAAAGTTTTTTCAATATGAAAGGAAAAAAACCACTAGCAAATTGATTTTATTGTACAATTTCTGCGTGCTAAACGCGTCATCAGAAATCTTTGTGATTGCCCGTGCAAGCGCGTAGACGCACTGCACCATCGGGGCGATGAGATTTTGAAGCTTCAATTTCTCATTTTTTCCCTTAATTTCATAATGCCACATTTGTTGTTGTATTTCTGTTTTACTTTAGTTTCTATGCCTATATTATATGTAGTCCAACAGCCTGCTGGAATTCTGCACTAACAAAGCATGTTTACTGAAGTTGTTTTTAGAATTTTTGCTGATTTTGTTTTTCAGCTGTTTCCGTTTGGTCGAGCTCTACCATTTGATTAAAGTTTTTTCCTAAATGACCTCTATGTTTATTATGTTGACTTTATATGATTTAAATACAAATTCTAAATGTTTGATAGTTTAAATCATACTTGATTTTAAATACAAATTCTAGTTGTTTGACAGTTTAAAATCGTTTATCGAGCTTAAGGTCAAAGTTAGAAACAATTAATTGTTCTAACGAATTTTTCTAAAGAAACAACAACAACAACAAAGTTTTTTCAATATGAAAGGAAAAAAACCACTAGCAAATTGATTTTATTGTACAATTTCTGCGTGCTAAACGCGTCATCAGAAATCTTTGTGATTGCCCGTGCAAGCGCGTAGACGCACTGCACCATCGGGGCGATGAGATTTTGAAGCTTCAATTTCTCATTTTTTCCCTTAATTTCATAATGCCACATTTGTTGTTGTATTTCTGTTTTACTTTAGTTTCTATGCCTATATTATATGTAGTCCAACAGCCTGCTGGAATTCTGCACTAACAAAGCATGTTTACTGAAGTTGTAAGATTTCTGATGACGCGTTTAGCACGCAGAAATTGTACAATAAAATCAATTTGCTAGTGGTTTTTTTCCTTTCATATTGAAAAAACTTTGTTGTTGTTGTTGTTTCTTTAGAAAAATTCGTTAGAACAATTAATTGTTTCTAACTTTGACCTTAAGCTCGATAAACGATTTTAAACTGTCAAACAACTAGAATTTGTATTTAAAATCAAGTATGATTTAAACTATCAAACATTTAGAATTTGTATTTAAATCATATAAAGTCAACATAATAAACATAGAGGTCATTTAGGAAAAAACTTTAATCAAATGGTAGAGCTCGACCAAACGGAAACAGCTGAAAAACAAAATCAGCAAAAATTCTAAAAACAACTTCAGTAAACATGCTTTGTTAGTGCAGAATTCCAGCAGGCTGTTGGACTACATATAATATAGGCATAGAAACTAAAGTAAAACAGAAATACAACAACAAATGTGGCATTATGAAATTAAGGGAAAAAATGAGAAATTGAAGCTTCAAAATCTCATCGCCCCGATGGTGCAGTGCGTCTACGCGCTTGCACGGGCAATCACAAAGATTTCTGATGACGCGTTTAGCACGCAGAAATTGTACAATAAAATCAATTTGCTAGTGGTTTTTTTCCTTTCATATTGAAAAAACTTTGTTGTTGTTGTTGTTTCTTTAGAAAAATTCGTTAGAACAATTAATTGTTTCTAACTTTGACCTTAAGCTCGATAAACGATTTTAAACTGTCAAACAACTAGAATTTGTATTTAAAATCAAGTATGATTTAAACTATCAAACATTTAGAATTTGTATTTAAATCATATAAAGTCAACATAATAAACATAGAGGTCATTTAGGAAAAAACTTTAATCAAATGGTAGAGCTCGACCAAACGGAAACAGCTGAAAAACAAAATCAGCAAAAATTCTAAAAACAACTTCAGTAAACATGCTTTGTTAGTGCAGAATTCCAGCAGGCTGTTGGACTACATATAATATAGGCATAGAAACTAAAGTAAAACAGAAATACAACAACAAATGTGGCATTATGAAATTAAGGGAAAAAATGAGAAATTGAAGCTTCAAAATCTCATCGCCCCGATGGTGCAGTGCGTCTACGCGCTTGCACGGGCAATCACAAAGATTTCTGATGACGCGTTTAGCACGCAGAAATTGTACAATAAAATCAATTTGCTAGTGGTTTTTTTCCTTTCATATTGAAAAAACTTTGTTGTTGTTGTTGTTTCTTTAGAAAAATTCGTTAGAACAATTAATTGTTTCTAACTTTGACCTTAAGCTCGATAAACGATTTTAAACTGTCAAACAACTAGAATTTGTATTTAAAATCAAGTATGATTTAAACTATCAAACATTTAGAATTTGTATTTAAATCATATAAAGTCAACATAATAAACATAGAGGTCATTTAGGAAAAAACTTTAATCAAATGGTAGAGCTCGACCAAACGGAAACAGCTGAAAAACAAAATCAGCAAAAATTCTAAAAACAACTTCAGTAAACATGCTTTGTTAGTGCAGAATTCCAGCAGGCTGTTGGACTACATATAATATAGGCATAGAAACTAAAGTAAAACAGAAATACAACAACAAATGTGGCATTATGAAATTAAGGGAAAAAATGAGAAATTGAAGCTTCAAAATCTCATCGCCCCGATGGTGCAGTGCGTCTACGCGCTTGCACGGGCAATCACAAAGATTTCTGATGACGCGTTTAGCACGCAGAAATTGTACAATAAAATCAATTTGCTAGTGGTTTTTTTCCTTTCATATTGAAAAAACTTTGTTGTTGTTGTTGTTTCTTTAGAAAAATTCGTTAGAACAATTAATTGTTTCTAACTTTGACCTTAAGCTCGATAAACGATTTTAAACTGTCAAACAACTAGAATTTGTATTTAAAATCAAGTATGATTTAAACTATCAAACATTTAGAATTTGTATTTAAATCATATAAAGTCAACATTTTATTTTAATTTGTTGTCAATGACCTGGTTTTGTTGGCAATAGGTCAATGACCTGGTCAACCTAGTTCAAATATATAAAACTGTGTTATTTTATTTCAATTTGTTGTAGAGGTTTTTGACCATTAATGTTGAATTGCAGTTTTAAAGATTTTCAGGGAAGATTTTATATTTTTCCTAAAAACACAAAAATTAACAATTTATCAAAGTAATTAAAAATTAAAACCACCAACAATTAGTTTACATTTAAAAATTGCAATTCAACAGTAATGGTCAATAACCTCCAGAACATAAAAAAATAAAATATAAAAAACTATTTGATTGAAAGATTTGTCAACAATCAGATTAACTAACACATTATTATATAAAGTGTTGTTTTTTCATGTTAAATGTTATAAATTGGTTGGTAAAACCATAATCTCATTTTTTTGGAAAAGTAGATACTATATATCAAAATACTGGTCAAGTTGCGGTATAAATTTTAGATATGTTCTTATGTGTTCCGTTGTTGAAGAATTTGTACAACGTTAAGGTTGCCTAGATCAAAAAGTATTTGTTGAGTTACTGGGCAAGATTGCAGTATGTGCTCGACTGTTATTTCATCGGTGTTGTAAAAGTGACATAAAGGCGGATACTCATCGTTGCGTAGACATTTGTGCGTGCGTATTAACTTTTATGGCGATTATGAAGGGTTTTTTAATAAGGTCAAAACAATTTGGTTATGTTGCATATTTTTTAAAATGTTCGTTTTCAGAATTTCGGTAGTAATATTTAATAATTTCCAAACGTTTCTCGTTTATGAACTTCGCCATAATGAAAGTATTATCCTTGATTGGCTTTTTTACATTGACAGATCCAAACAAAATAAAAGAAAGCGTTCGTTTTTCAAACAGAAATTTTGACAAATCGCGAGGTGAGAACAAAAAGTGTTCATCTAATTCGCGGCAAATAATTCAGGAGAGCATTTTTAAAGTTAAAAGCCTTTTTTAGACTACCTAGTTAAAACATTTTGAAAATAAAACTTCAATAGATTGATTAAATTCAAACAATAATTTATTAGAATAAAAGTTATAAAAAAAAATATTAAATAAAGACAAAAAAACGCATTTTCAAAACATCATACTCAGATGAACCCTTCTGGTTCTCATCGAAAATTTTTTTTGTTATCTTAAAATAAATCAAAAATTTGCTTGAAAAACACATTTTTATAAAAAAAAAATTAATGATATGTACTTAAAATTAATTTCTTTGATAAAATATAGATATTATGAAAAATGTTTAACCTTTATCGGTCCTTTATTTCTTGAAACGAATAGGTTCCTTGTGTATAAATTTTACACCCTTTTTTTAGGAGCAATATTTTCCTCGATAAATGAAATGCATGCAATCCTCTTGTTAGAAGCAATTACTTATTCTTTATTTTATTCAATTTAAGAACAAAAAATATCTTCACATCGATTAATCGAGTAAAAAATCCATATATATAAAAGTGAATGAGTGTATGTGGGTGTGTATGTATGTATATCATGTAAAGACTCAAAAACCGCTAGACTGATCTTTATGAAATTTTCAGAAAAATTGAAACAACATCTTGAGAGTGCTCCTGGGAAGTTTAGTGTTGATTGGACAAGGCGGCGTGTTATCTCCCATACAACTCAAATTTGCGCTATCTCCCATAAACCATAAAAAATGTTATACATCAGACGGTTTTGATCGAAAAAAACTAAAATTATGTTTAGATGGTTACTATCGGCAATTGTACTAAAAATGGGCGTGGTAGCACTTTATCTACGCCTACTTTTTCGAAATCATGCCAATTCCTTAGTTGTACAAATTTTGATAGTGAACTTTATATAGAAATGTTGCCACGCCCGTTTTACCACCCACAAATCAATGGAAGTTCTCTATATAAGGCGGTTTTGACTGAATAAAACTAATACAGTACACTGTTAAAAATCTTGAACTGAATTTTAAAATTTTTTGGATTACATATCGAACAACACCAAAAAGATTACTTTTTAATCCGAAGAAAAGTTTAAAATTTTTCAATCCAAAAAAGATTAGTTTTCAATCCGAAAAAAGTTTAAAAAAGCAATATAAATATCAACTTAAAATAAAAAAAATTTCTGACCAGTTCATGATATTAACACACGTCCTCTGTTGTGCTCGTCCAACCCTTATCGGTTCAGGGAAATAATGCCAAAATTTTGGGCGTTATTTCATTGAAATTGGACTTAATTTCATTTTTCTATTTGGGGCGTTACTTCATTATTATTCAGATATTACTCTTTTTATGTGAACTATTTGTCATCAAAATGTTATATCAATTTCAAATTCAATTCAGAAGTACTGTAGACAGCGAAGCCGGTGTTGGACTTACTGAGGGTTGTAATCCCTAAGCAGCGGCCGAAGGCCTCCTATTAAAGAGAGAATTATATCCAGAAGTACTGTAAAACGAAAAAAAGGGCATGTCCGTATAAAGCCCAAATGTTTTTTTTTTCTTTATGATATAACGATTTGCCCTTATACAAAATGTGGTTTTTAAATTCCGTACAACGAAAAACCATTTTATCGGCCAAATATCATTTTATGTGGTGGGGCAATATTTCATATTAAACAAAATCCCGAATTTGGGCCCTTATTTCATTTCTCGAGCCTTCCCTGGTCGCTTTATGGTCGCGGTCAGAAGAACCACAATTGATTTTTTAATATTCAGAAAATGAGGACTCAATTTTTCATTTCCGTTTAGGATTTATTTCATAATGTACATACTCCTACATGTCAGGTTTTATTTCATCTATTCTTTAGGTCTTATTGCACCAGGAATTAGGAGTTATTTCATTATTGGGAGTTATTTCAAAGTAAGGACTTATTTCATTTACTGTTAGAAGTTCTTTCATTAGGAGTTATTTTGTGGAGCCGGTCAAATTTTCCCAATTTTTTTCCAAAAAGATTTTGGGTTTTATTTTATTTTCGGTTTGGGCGTTATTTCATTTTTTGGGCTTTATTTCATTTTTTATTTTGTGCGCTATTTAATTTTTGTAAGCCCAAAATATTTTGGGTCTTATTTCATTTTCAGTTTGGGCGTTATTTCATTTCTTGGGCCTTATTTCATTTTTTATTTTGGGCGTTATTTCCTTTTTTTATGCCCAAAATGTTTTCATCTTTTATTTTGGGCGTTATTTCATTGGGCGTTATTTCCATTAAACCACCCTTATCCACTCGTCCATTTCATTAGTTAGGAAAGTTTTTTTGCATCATAACGAATGCAAGTAAGCTTGCAGCAACGGGTATATATCTATAAGAGATTTCACTCGTCGCTCGTTATTTTTTGCTCGCCGATATTAGCCATCCATCAACAGAACAGGGTATTTTGATGGGACATTTATTTTATACCCCTTCAAAAGTGCGAGTTTGTTTACATTTTGTTTTCTATATTTTGATCATTTTGGCTTCGTGCACAAGGGAGCAAAAAGATCGGCATTTTTTAATGTGCTTGCCTGTTTCTTCTTATTTGAATATCTGAAGAAATATTGCAAATTTTATGAATGAAAATAAAATTTTACAGCTTCTTATTTGCATGTGTATGGTTGCCGAATTTATTTTGTTTCCAGCAGGACATTTTTGTTGTAATTTTTTTGTAGCTATATTTTGTTTGCTGCTGCAGACAAGGATTTTTATATATTTCATTAGTTGAATAGAAAGACAGAATTCTGATTCGTCTAATGAAATAATTATTGGATAATAAAAAAATGTAGCAATAAAATAGAATTGGTCTAGCAGTATTTAATAAATTTAAAATAAAACAAAGAAATATTGTAGATTTAATTAATGAGAATAACAGCTAGGTTCCAGAAAACGAGTGAAACTAGGTCGAAAGTGAAATTGCAAATCGAGTGAAATTGATTTCATTGTTCTGCAATCCGAGTGATATGAGCTTTTCGAAGTCGATTCAATTTCACTTTCGAAACAGCTGATAGCTGTCAGTATAGAAATAAATTTATTTGTTTTTTTGTCGCCAATTGTGCATTTTTCCATTTTTTTTAATATTTTGTAGTCTTTTCACTAAAATGAGTGCTGTTTATACTTTCAATTGACTTTTGAACTTTTCTTATGTTGTTTTCTATATATTTAACAGTTTTCACAAGATTCTTGGACTCTGCGAAATTTTCCTTAATATATCCTGAAATATTGGTTATCTGTGTGGTTTGCTCTGACATAAATTTATTTATGTTTTCATTAGTTGCAGCTGTGCTGCATAACGAATCGCAGAAAAATGCAGATGAAAAAATGAAAAGAAGAACGTTGAGGGACACTTCTAACCCTTTGGAAATTCCTGATGCTGCGTAAGTACCAAGGATTTTAAGTAAATTTAAGTTTTAAACTATTTTAAAATATATTTAAGGTTTGTCAATTGCTACCGCGTGAATAAAAGTGCATTTATAATGTTGCTGGACACCATAAAACCTGACCTCAAAAAGTCATCTATTCCGAATGTGCTTAAACTTGCCGCGGTCTTACGTTTCCTTGCGGAAGGCAGTTTCCAACGTTCGGTAGGAAAAGATGCTGATATTGCCTTAGGCCGGAGCACAATATCAAAAGTGCTGACGGAAGTGCTTGATATATTGGAGAAAAAAATATGTCGCAATTGGATTACTCTTGCAATGTCGGTAGAAGAAAAAATGAAATCCAAGCGACATTTCATGGATAAATTCTGCATTCCTGGTGTTGTAGGCTGCGTGGACGGCACCCATGTGAAAATTTCGCAGCCACATCAAGATCCAACACTTTTCTATAACAGAAAAGGATATTTCAGTGTTAATGTCATGATTGTAAGTTCCAAAACTTTTTCCCAATTTTTTGAAAAATTTATTGAAATTATTTAATATAGATTTGCGATTATAATTTGATAATCAAAGCGGTCGATGCCCGTCGCCCTGGATCAAGTCATGACTCGCTCATATGGAACTTGAGCAAGGCACGAAACCATTTTAAACGTCAGTTTGACAGCGGTGATCATGGTTCATGGCTTTTAGGGGATGCTGGCTACGCACTTGAATCATTTCTTTTAACGCCATATAGAGATCCAGCCGCAGGAACTTCAAAGCATGCGTTTAATCAAAAACACTCGTCAGCACGCAATGTCGTTGAAAGGACAATCGGTGTTTTGAAAAATCGTTTCAGGTGCTTAGCCCGTTCCCTTAAATACCAGCCGCAAAAAGCTATACAAATAGTTAACGTATGTTGCGCTCTGCATAATATTTGCAGACATTACAAAGTGCAACAAGAACTAGATACAAGTTTTGAAATACAACATGACACAAATGAAACTGGTGATAATGTAATAAGTGCAGAAGATACAAGTAATGATGCCAATCAAATAAGGGATAGCATAGCAAATGCTATAAATTTATTTATTAGTTGAAATTCATTTATTATCTTGAGTGTAGTAAAAAAATGTATTTATTTTTTAATGTAAATATAAAAAAAGGTTCTTAACAAAATCAGTTCAATTTCTCTTAAATACAATATAAAAAGGAACATAAAAATATCAATGCTTGGGATTGAATTAAAATATTAGTCTCTATTTTGGTCCATAGACAGCCTCATTTCTTCAATTTCAATTTTTTTTTCTTTTAAGTAAGAGTTCTTCCTGACGAAATTTTTCCATTTGCAGGTTATGTCGAATATTTTCTTTATTCTTTTCTTTTAAAGAAACGTTTATACTTTCAATTGACTTTTGAACTTTTCTTATGTTGTTTTCTATATATTTAACAGTTTTCACAAGATTCTTGGACTCTGCGAAATTTTCCTTAATATATCCTGAAATATTGGTTATCTGTGTGGTTTGCTCTGACATAAATTTATTTATGTTTTCATTAGATGAAGGCTGGTATCTTCTTTTTGCGGATGTTGCAGACGCTGAAGCTTCGCTTTCTGCTGGTATATCTTCAGCAGGTATATCTTCAGCAGACATTTGCAGCTCGTAAAAATTGTCATCAACCTCTCCAAAATCCATTGTATTTGGAACGCCTTCAACCACAACATATAATCCGCATACTCTCGCTACGGCATCCTCTACACTGGAAATCACGAATTTGTTGAAAGGGCCGCCACCAGTGGATATATCTTCCGTCTTGTTATGGGCTAACTTTTTCCTAATTCCTGCCTTCCAATCCATCCAAACCTTAAAATTATATATGATAAAGCAAACAATATTTATCTAATGTTTGAAATTTACTTTCTTCCACCCAGTGGCATCCTTTTGAGGTGGACCATGACTATTTAAGTCCTTTGCCAAAGTGTTCCATAGTGCATCTGCTGCCACTCGATCGCCTTTCATAAAACCTCTGGCAAGGTCTTTATGATTTTCCATAAAGGATAAAAATATATTATCCTGGGCAGAATTCTTATGTTTACCCCTGCATCAAAAATCAGATAAAAGTATTTTTTTACAAAATTTATTCTATATTTTATACTCACATATCCGTACGTAGCAGTTTATTTTATCAGTATGAAAAGTAAAGCAGGTTAAATTTGAAAAGTTAAGTTATCGATTATTAATAATCGCTGAAAAACAAATGTTGCCACAACGAAAAATAAGTCTCTGAATTTTTTGCACAAAATCAACTCTTATTTTAGTAATTCACACATTTTAAACTAGTCGGTTTGAAATCACTTTAAAATCGTTAAAAGTGATTTGTGGAACACGCCATTTCACTCGATTTTAACTTCGAAAGAAAAGTGAAATTGAAACCGATAAAGTGAAATGTGGAACACCAAATTTAGACTTACATCGATTTTAACTCTTATTCCGAGTGAAAGTGAAATGCAGAACCTAGCTGTAAAAGTTATATTTGATACAAATTTTACAGGTTATAATAAATATGTATGTGTGTTTTTTTCTTCATCTTCTTTAGTTTGTTTCTAGCTGGACATTTTCCTTATAGCAATATTTTGCTTGCTACTTTAGATACACAACCACAATTTTTAAATACTTTATGTCACCAATAAAAAGATGAAATTCTGATGATTCGGCTAATGAAATAATTATGAGTTAGGACTTGAAAAAAATTATTTAACAAATATGATTTTCATTAATAAAAAGACACAGTTTCGATAGTATCGTAAGTATAGACGTAGAATTTTTATACAGTAATAGAGAGAAATTCTGGTTTTTTTTTCATGTAAAAAAATACATGTATTTGTACAAAAATGAAAAAATTTCGAACTTCTAAGCAAACAAAATAATAAAAAAGTATTAAAAATTACCATTTCTACTATCTGCTAGAGCCATTGGCTGTAGAATAACGTATTGAAATTTCAGCCCAATCGGCTTGATAGATTTTTTAAACACCCTGGCCGATCAGAAAAACTTTGTTTCGAGAAAATCACTTTTTTATAGATGACGATTTTAATTGTTTTATAAAATATTACATATGAAAAAAATTTCAAATAAATGTAATTGATATAATTGAATAATAGTATATATTTAAACTATGTTTTTTTTTTTTAATAAAACTTAGGGCGGTGTAGGGATATCAATTTTTGCAGATTTGTAGATCCCGGGATTTTCAGGATCTGAACATACAATCCCGAAATCCCGGGATCCTGAGATCGTCCCGAAATTTAGAAAGTTTTTATTTCGTTATTTCAAAATCAGAGTAGTCGCTGCCTTAATATAATTCAAAGTAGTTTTCCCGGAATCCCGGGATCCCGAGATCGTCCTGAAATTTAGTAAGTTTTTATTTCGTTATTTCAAAATCAGAGTAGTCGCCGCCTTAATATAATTTAAACTAGTTTTAAGCCACTTGTTTTGAAATAGTTTTTCAATTACTTCATATATAATGCATATATAATGCAATAAAAACTATTCAACATTGAAGTGGATACAGCCTTAATATAATTCAAAGTAGTTCATAAACTAAATTATTTTAAATAAGTTTTTTAATTTGTTGTTTTTAAAAACAAGGTAGTTTGCTTCTAAAGGGATAGTTTTTCAAAAATGCATGTACAACTACATATATTTAGTTTAGCAGTAACTGCCTACATAAAATTATTTTAAATCACTATTTAAACAAAAATTTTTTTGAAAATTTACTTTTTTAAGATTGATTATTGTTCAATTATCCTTCAACTACAACTACAAACTACAAAAGCCAAAATTCGCGTAAAAAAATTATTCGAATTTTGGCTTTGGTTGTTTTTTTCCGAAATAGCTTAAGATTATGAAATAGCGATCCATAAAGTCGGTTTTTAAATTTTGCATTTGAATTCACATTACCCCACGTTACAAGAGCATGAAGAAGAAATGTTTGATTATGTAAATTTTGTATTTTGAGGAATTTTACTGCAAAAATTTTGATGTATTATTCAAAGATATATAATATGGAATTTTTTCAATAAAGCAACACAACTGCACAGTAAATTTTTTCTAAAAAAATTCAATTTTATTTTTATTAAACGTAGCTACATAAGTAGGTATGTAAAAGTTATATGTATATGGTATTAGCTTTAATTGCAAGACAGTTAACTTAATTTTTGTAATATGCAACTATTTAAATGACTATTTCTGTGGTCACAAGGAATAATGCCTAAACTCATAGTGAATAAAATGAATATTATGAATTTAATGAATATTTGAATTAAATTATATGAACCCTTACAAACGAAATATGTGCAGACATAAGTGATACTCTATTATGGTTAAAAAGCTTTTTCCTTCATCCTTCCAAGGAATGGCAATAAAGAAAATGGCGTATCGCTTTTTTACGATTGCTTGAGTTTAGTCATTCTTCCTTGTGACTACGGATTTTATGCTATTAATCTGATACAAAAACAATCTAACAAAAGCACGGATCTTAATGCGCTTGTATTTTTGGTAGGGCAATTCACAATTTCATGTATTTTGGATATTTGTGCTTTTATAAAAAATTTTAAAAATTTCCTATCAATTGTGAACGGCCTTTTTGATATAATTTGCTACAGTTGTTGTAAAACTACTACAATTGATGAAAAGAAAAATTATTTTAATTTGGAAATTTCGCTTAACTCAATCTCATGTAGAAAAAATTCTTTAAGCACAATTATTTGGTTTTTTATTCGATTATCTTCCATATCAGTTTTTTTCGCCTTTACTTTTTTTTATAATCAGCAGTCAGTTTGCAATTTAGTATTGCAATGTTTAGTAAATTTTAGCTATGGATTTTAGTGTTGTATATATGCAATAGCGTAGTAAATGCATTTCTTTTTATTTTCTTAGTGTAGAGTAAATATATATTTTACCATTTTGCAAATGATATGGTGCAAGACCAGTCATTTGCAGTCAGATGCACTGTTTTGCATTCTAATGTTATTTGTTTGTTGTTATACAGCTTTTCTGCTATAAGTTGGCCTTTGACACCTTCGCTGGCTTAACTATACTATACAGTTTTTCAATATTTTTTCTTGTAAGGAACTTATTAAGATGCATCCTGGAGTGCCAATGAAAATTTTTTAGAAATAAAAAAAATTTTAAATATGTAATAATTTTAAATGATCCAGCAGAAAGAATCATATGACTTCTAAATATGGTAAATAATACGTGGACAATCGACAGCAAAATTGTGTCATCCAAGTAATTGAACATTACAATAAAAATCATCCTGATAACAGAAAACGTACAATACTTCGCAACTTAAACTAATGTCGTATAATTTTGTTTATTATGGTTATTTACATAAATTCTTATGTAGCTACGTTTAATAAAAATAAAATTGGATTTTTTTCGAAAAAACTCACTGTGCAGTTATGTTGCTTTTTCGAAAAAATACCGTATCATATATCTTCAAATTATACATCAAAATTTTTGTTGTAAAATTTTTCAAAATACGAAATTTACATAATTAAAAATTTCTTCCTTATGCTCTTGTAAAGCGGGGTTATGTGAGTTGAAAATATCAAATTTTCGAAAAAAATTTAATCAAAATTTCACTTTGCAGAGTTTTTTAAAAAAATGTACAGAACAAAATGCAATGTTTCTTATAGCATAAGATGGAAAATTTTTTAAGCTTTTTAATAAGTATAAATTGATAAAAATTGTTTCATTAGTTTCATAGTGATATGAAAAATACTGAAGAAGAAATTTCTTGTTTTTTCGAAAATATAATTTTTAGCCAAAATGCCTTTAAGCCGATTGCGCGACCGTTAGTTAATATTAAAGTGTTATATACCAAAATTCATGCTTTCCAAAATTCAGAGTAGAATCAGAAATCAATGTGTCCCGGAAACTTTTCGAAAAACGTTGAAAAAGTGGGCCGGTGTAATATACATATATTGTATTAATTTTTATTTTTCTTAATTTTTTTAAAATAATATACTACCTTCAATTTTAATACAAGCATTAAAAACTATTTAATTTTGTAAAATTTGTAAAAAGTGTTAGTAAAATATTGGTTACGAAATTCGTAAATATATATTGTTCTACATTTTAATACAGTTTAATACAAATTTTGGCATTCGATTTGTTTTGAGTTCTAGATGGTTTAAGAGAAAAATATTTTGCCACACCCTCTTTTACTGTCTACAAATCCACAAAATGCTATATTTTGGACGGTTTTGGTTGTATTAGACTAAAATTTTTTTATTTAGTTTATTTATACGCTCGGCAACTATACTCAAAATGGTGAAAACAAAATTTTTTCCGATTTGCATTAAAATTTATATATGGCAGTAAGTCAGTGGCAGGACAACGTCTGCCAGAGAATATCTTTATACAATAAATTCTTCTTTGATTTTGAAGAAATTTGGTGTTTGTATTTTGTTAATTCAAGTTAATTTTCAAGACCTAACTAATAATTATTTCATTAGCCGAATCATCAGAATTTCATCTTTTTATTGGTGACATGAAGTATTTAAAAATTGTGGTTGTGTATCTAAAGTAACAAGCAAAATATTGCTATAAGGAAAATGTCCAGCTAGAAACAAACTAAAGAAGATGAAGAAAAAAACACACATACATATATATTATAACCTGTAAAATTTGTATCAAATATAACTTTTATTCCCATTTATTAAATCTACAATATTTCTTTGTTTTATTTTAAATTTATTAAATACTGGTAGACCAATTCTATTTTATTGCTACATTTTTTTTATATTATCCAATAATTATTTCATTAGCCGAATCAGAATTCTGTCTTTCTATTTAACTAATAAAATATATAAAAATCCTTGTCTGCAGCAGCAAACAAAATATAGCTACAAAAAAATTACAACAAAAATGTCCAGCTGGAAACAAAATAAATTCGGCAACCATACACATGCAAATAAGAAGCTGTAAAATTTTATTTTCATTCATAAAATTTGCAATATTTCTTCAGATATTCAAATAAGAAGAAACAGGCAAGCACATTAAAAAATGCCGATCTTTTTGCTCCCTTGTGCACGCAGCCAAAATGATCAAAATATAGAAAACAAAATGTAAACAAACTCGCACTTTTGAAGGGGTATAAAATAAATGTCCCATCAAAATACCCTGTTCTGTCGATGGATGGCTAATATCGGCGAGCACAAAATAACGAGCGACGAGTGAAATCTCTTATAGATATATATATATACTCGTTGCTTGCAGTAAGTAAGCAAGCGAGCGGAAACGTGGGTTCGAGACCAAGCTACATTAAAATAAAATAAAAAAATGTTCTGACCAGTTCGTGATTTCAACACTCGTCCTCTGATGTGCAGGTCCAGCACCTTATCCACTCATTCATTTCAGTTATTAACATAGTTTCGCTTATTTTGCATTATTACGAATGAGAGTAAGTTTTTTCAAGAAACGTGGGCTTAAGACCCAGCTAAATTAAACCAATGTTTGGATTAAAAAGTAGTACTTTTTGGATTAAAAATTCCTTTAAACCAAAGTTTGGATTAAAAAGAAGTCCAAAATTTTTAATCGTGTAGTAGTTTAGTTCATATGTTTACTATGGTCGCAATATATCTACGCCCATAAATGTAGGGCCACTATATATAAAAATGTTGAGACACATACTTTTTCCGGCCATCTATCTTTATAAAAAAATTAATATATATTAGTGTGTATATCACGTAAAGACTCTTAAACCGCTTAACCAATATTTATGAAATTTTCATGGAAACAGTAGCAAGGCCTTGAGAATGTTCTTGTGAAGTCTGGCGCTGATTGCAAAAAGGGGCATAGTACCTCAAATATATCCCAAAATTTCGATATCGAATAGATTTGAAATAATAGGTCACACAGCATGAATGAAAAATTGGGAAAATATCGAAACCTAAAATTAACAATAAAGCAAAAGAACAGTCACATAGGCGAGCTAAGATTATGGTGTGTAAATTTTACACACAAGAACCTTTTAGGGAATTCTGTAGGGTAACAGCGACATATAGCGTGGCAAAAAAAACACCTAAAAAACTTACATTTTGCATACGATTTTTAAATTGAGACCGATTTGATAAACTAATATTAAATAAATATCAGCTTGAAGTTGAAAAGTGTGTACAATTTACACAAAGAACCGATTAAGGTTAAATAATATTAGTAAAAAATTTTTGATTTATTTAATTTAGATCAACTCTTTTGGTTCTCAAAAAATATAATTTCTGTATTTTTTAAAGAGCCTCATTTAGTTAAACAAATTTTTTTTAAAGTCAACATCTAAAGTAGGCATCCACTTAACCCGAAACACCCTGTCGTTGCCATATGGCAACGCAAACACAAACACAAACACTTAAAATGTGCTTATTTTAGTTTAAATCATTTTATATTTACGTTAACAGAATGCGGATTCTGAAAAACACTTAAGCTAAATCTCCATCGTTAAAGCTAAATTTATATTTTTTAACGATATTGCAATTCTGAAAAACTCCATCGCTTATTTTCATGCTAAAAATTTAGAGACTGAACGAGCTTTTAACGAAGAATAAAATTAAAGCTGTCATTGCTAAATTTTTAGTGATTGATGCAATTCTAAACTTTTTTTAGCGATTTACAGAAACTCTTATTTTATTTTTAGCTATAATTTTGGAGTCCAATATTTTGTTTCTGCTAAGTTTAAAATTAAAAGATTTTCAAATAAAATCGTAATTTTTTATATATTTATTAAGAAAAATTAATGCTTTGTCTCTTTTGAATGTTTTCAAAGAAAAATATACCAATTTAAAACACTTTTCCGAAAACTTGCTGTTTGTATTTATCAGTTGCATTAATATAAGGGGTATTCACGTTCAGTACACTTGCCTGTACTGGTGAAGACTTGTGCAGTTGTGCAGTTAGGTTTTCGTGAACAAACACTACTACTTTTTCCAAGCTGTCAAATTTTTTAATGCACACAAGTGCACAACTGCTCATCTCTTCAAGTTTTAGGCTACAGTAGAAAAGCACTTGTGCAGATTTTTGACGCACGTGTATTTTGATTTTGTAAAGTGCACAAGTCCTCAACTGCACTGGCAAGTACACTGAATCGTGAATACCCCTATTGTTTTGATAAAACATGCTTTTAGAAAAAGGTTTCATCTCTTAAAACTTTAAAAAAATTTATTAAATGAATTGGTAGTTTACAAATAAGCTTTAATTGTTGTGACACACTCTTATGTGATAATTCTGTATCACGAAGAAGCACACCAACGATAAGAAAGATACTTGAAGCAATACAATTCTGTATGGGAGAAAGTATTGCTTCTCGTGTTTTTCTTATCATTGGTGTGCTTCTTCGTTACACAGAATACAGCAGTTAGTTTGCAATTTGGTCATTAATTGACAAGAAATTTTGCACCTAATTTTTAATATGTAAAATGTATTCTAAGTGCAAAATTTTGAAGAAATGAATAAAACCTTAGCCTCCAATTAGCATAGCTGACAATACTTTGAAAATATTCTTGTCCTGTGTATACAACCCTAATAAGTGCAATAGTCTTGACTCTTATTTTTCTGAAATGTCAGATCTTTCAATAGATTTTAATTATTTTGTTGTATGTGGTGATTTTAATGTTAATATTTTATGTAATGACAGTATAACACAATCTCTTTGTGACAATATTACATCCGTTGGTCTGTCTGTTGTAAATGATACCATGCCTACACGTTTCTCGTCTAACGATAGTCCTAGTCTTCTTGATTATTTTATAGTATCTGAAATTTCAACTGTCCTTTTGTTTGACCAAATTTATTTTTTATCGGATCATGACCTTATTTTCTGTACTCTTGACATTAACTTATCTTGTTCACCTACGTCGCATACGTTTTCATATCACGATTTTAAGTCTATTGATTCTTATGCTCTTTTCTGTGATCTGTCTGTAACTCCGTGGAATAATGTGTGGTTTTGTCCTAATATTGAAGATAAGCTGACCATATTTACAAGTGCAATAACTGAACTGTTCGTAAAACATGTCCCTTTGAAAACTGTAAATATTAAAAATATGTCCTGCCCGTGGTTTACAAATCGTGTACAGCTTGCCATAAAAAAAAGAAATAGGTTGCATGCAATATGGAAAAAGAATCCTTCATCTGAAAAATGGGAAAACTATAGAAATGCTAGGAATGCTTCCATAACCATAATAAGGCAATCAAAAATAAGGTATTGCTCAACCAAACTCAAAACCACTCTTCCACCTAAAGTTTTATGGAACAATCTAAAACACTTAAGCATTGTTAACAAGCAAACACCTAACTGCCAGATTCATCCTGACCGTCTTAATGAATATTTTCTGGTTAGCGCCAATGTGAACCAAAATTACACGCCAAGTTCCCATATATTTTTAGGTACTCCTATTGAACATACATTTCAGTTTACCACGGTGACAGAAGACGATGTTGCAAAGGCCGTATTGATTATTAAATCAAATGCTGTTGGTGAAGATGGTATAAATATAAAATTTGTAAAGATTATTTTACCACACATTCTTAGCTCTCTTACTCACATTATTAATTATTGTTTTACTACATCGTCTTTTCCACATTTGTGGAAATCTGCTATAGTAACGCCGGTGGCAAAAAAAAAATACAGCTTGTGAACCGAAGGATTTCAGGCCTATAAGCATCCTGTCTTCATTATCCAAAGTATGTGAATCTATCATGGCTAACCAAATATCATCATTCTTAAGTGAAAATAATCTTTTGTCTCCATTCCAATCTGGTTTTCGCGCAGGTCACAGTTGCTCTACTGCTACGGTTAAAGTAATGGATGATATAAGGTCTTATTATGATGATGGTAGACTAACTCTATTGTGTCTGCTTGATTTTTCAAAAGCATTTGACACTGTAAGTCATGAACTCCTTTGTCAAAAATTAAAATATTTCTTTGGTTTCTGCGACAGTGCCACTCATTTGTTAAGTAGCTATTTGACAAATAGAGTACAAAGAGTGAAGGTCGGTACTAATTTTTTATACTATGAAGCTGTTTGCTGTGGTGTGCCTCAGGGATTGGTTCTTGGCCCGCTGCTCTTCTCCATGTTCGTGAATGACATTTTTCACTGCTACACATATTCGTCCATGCATGCTTATGCTGATGACGTTCAGATTTACTTGTCTGCTAGAACTAACCTCATGGAAGATTTAGTATGTAAACTGAATGAAGATCTTGACAGTATAAACCAATGGGCTATGAAAAATAGTCTTCACCTTAATGTACTTAAGTCGTATGTGTTGCCTGTCTCTTAAGAAAAAATAAGCCCTGACTCCATTCCAGACGTTATATTGGGTGATAAAATCATAAAAATAGTTAATAGTGTTGTAAGTCTTGGATTTAAAATCAATGCCTCCCTTACTTGCACAGATCATATCAACAGTGTAGTCCGCAAAATCTATTATATCTTGCGTAACCTTAGGATGTCGTCTGAGTATACACCGATTGATCTAAGACGTAAACTTGTAATTCAGCTCGTTGTCCCCGTCATAACATATTCTGAACTTGTATACAGCAAGTTAGATTCGCGGTCTCAACTTAAATTGCAGATCGCGTTTAATCATGCCACACGCTATGTCTACGGCTTGCGTAAATTTGATCATTTAGCTCAATTAAAAAACTGTATACTTGGATGCGATATTATAACCTACTCTAATGCCAGGAATTGCATATTTTTACACAAACTCATACACCACAAAACTCCTTTCTACTTATTTGAAAAACTGCAATTTAGTCGGTCAATTAGAAGCCAAGTGCTAATTATACCTAGTTTTAACTTTCTAAACTCCACAAGACTATTCTTTATTAATGCCGCTAGATTATGGAATTCATTGCCTAGTAGTTTAAAATCCATAGCGTCAAAAACATCCTTCAAACATGCTATTTTGAAGCACTTTTCATCACATAATACTTAACAAAATATCAGATCTTTAGCTCTATATGACTTTCTCTCTCTCTCTTGTTTGCTATTTCTTAATTTAAGTTTTATCTGTCTTATGAATTTACATTTGTTTAACATAAAAATTTTTTGATAACACTTTTAATTGTATAACAATGAATTTAAATTACCTTAGATTTAAGTTTAAATGTTTTATAATAAGTTGAATTCAAATTATGTCTTTGAGCTCTGTACTTTAAAATAACCTAGTTCTTAATGTACTAATATAAATAAATAAATAATAAATAATAATAATAATAAATAATAAAAAAATAATAAGCCACGACTGTTTTGGTATTTAAAGTTGAACCAGTCGAAATAAATCTTTACTAGTTTTAACATAGTTGTATTCTATGACAATACGAGAATGTTTAATGAAAAATCATAAAGTACTCGTGTAAATATACTAAAAAAATTAATTACAAATTTTTAAGTATATTAACTTAAGTTTATTTAAAATTTTTTCAAATAACTGAAAGTTTTTATTTTGCACTTTTTATTTAGATATTAGTGCAGTTAGTAATTTTCAAAATAAGAAACCAGCTTATTTCAATTATTATATTAATTTAATTAAGGTTCGAAAGAAACTTTAAAAGTTTTCGAAAACTTTTCACTCGGATGATGAATTTTTGATATCAGTGAGGTGAGTTTTATTGTTAAAAATTCATGTAGCCCCGGGGACCAGTAGAAATTTTGACAACCGGCACAAGAATTTTTGAGTGAAGCAAAAGGGTTATGGTTTACAAAAATGTTAGTATCAGTGTTTTGCTGTGCTTTTTTCTGAAAAAAGTAGTTTTATTTATGTTTCCGCATAAAAAAAAGGATTGTGATTTGCTTTTAATATTTAGAAAATATTTGTTATTAGGCTAAAAGTACAGGCTTGAGGAACAATTAAAAAGCATGGAGTCACTTCAGTCGTTTTTAATTTATTTTAGTATCAATAAAAATTACTGCAATTCTTTTTGAAAATTTTTTAATACTAGGCTAGTCTTAGGAGCTAAAGGGCTTAAAATAAATATTTATGTTAAATTTGGAAGTTCATAACTTCTGACTTACGCAATGTATTAAGTTTTTTTTTACTGCATTCAACTTGCAAAACTAATGCATTGAATATACTTTTTGAATATTTATAAATATGGCTGATAAAGAGTTAATACGTGTTCAAGGATGTTTTATGGTTAGCTGATTGATCGACTGTAAGTGTAAGTGTAAGTAAGTGTATTTCGGGTATGGCAACCTTTAGGTATAATGCAATTTTTATACTCGCGCATAGTTTAGGTTAAGGATTTTTTGGTCCAGTTGACAAGATACCTTTAACACCGATACTTTTTTTACTTTAGTAAATTTTATAAGTGAAGTAAAATCTAAACAAATAATTTAAAAACATGTTTTCAACTTATTCCATCTCTAAGCTAATTAGGTAAAACACAACAAAATAATAATGAATAAAAATTGTTATTTTTTTAAAAATTTTTAATGTTTACACAAGTTTTGGTTTTACAAGTAATTTTACTTAAAATAGTTACATTCCTTGCAGCTCATAATATCATTTTGATTAAAAAAATAAGTTGTGGAAAACGTGGAAATCAAATGCGTCTTAAAAAACTCGTTCATTCACTGAGAAGACGTCAAAATTTTTGGATAATGTTTCATTTGGCACAACAAAAAATGACAATTTAAATACAACAGATACAAATTTTTTTCAACATTTTCTCTCCTATAGAACCAATAGTGAAAAGTTTCCAGATGGCACACAGCCATAACCAAATAAATTTTTTGACATAAAAATCGCTAAAACAGCGCTTCCTGTGGAGAGTAGTAAAAGCAACATTTTTAGCTAGGCGATTTGAAACTCAGAATCGCAATTTAGCGAAATCGCTAATGAATTGAACGAAGCATTTTTTTTAGCATTTTAGCGATAGAGATTTAGCTTTAGCTATGCGATTTTCAGAACCCGGCCTCAGGTCATTCTAAAAATTTAAAAAAAAATTTACTCAGGATGATGGGGGTAATACTCACCACCAGAACACGTTGAGTTTAGGTATTTAAATTTTCAGCATAAATTTATTTTACCAAATTATAGTTGTAATTTCAAATGATATTATATTGTACTATAAGAGAACATAGTTCTAAGTGTACTAATGTATAGCTTTAATAATAATTAATAAAATAAATTAATAAATAAAACAAATATTAGACGAAAAACTCTGAAGTTTAAAAAAAATTCAAAGGATTTGGGTGTGGCGAAGTTTGAAGATATGCGAATGTTGTTGATATCAAAATTATATAAATTTGGTTAAATTAAACTGGCCAGCATTTATTATTGTAAAACATATTTAAATAAAACAATTTAGCTTAGTTGAAAAAGGGGGAATGGGTAAAACAATTTTTGGGCTAAACTAGAAGAAGTTTTGCAAATGAATAATATACTATACGAAAGGTAGTCAAAAATGCTATTTTTAGTTGGTTTTATTTTTTTAACAAAAACAACTTTTGAATCAGTTTTTATTAAAAAGTCAATATTTTAGACCTTTTTTTAAAAAATATAACAAATAGTATTTTCCAGCAGATGTTGTATATATGCTCCAAGAAAAATTGTATATGTACTCCATTCTTAGTGTACATTAGGGTGGGTCGATTTAAAAATCGCCAATTGCTCAATGAAAATTGTATTCTAGGGATCAAAATAAGAAACTTTGCACGAGGAACTATACCTCTAAAACGAATTCTAATACTGGCATGGGTGGATCGGCCCTCCAAAGTTAGTGGGGGTCGGTTATACATTTGGATTCGATTGGGGCACTCTAAATGGCCAGTGGCACACCCCCTGGAACCCCCGGTGGTTCCCCATACAACCCTACAGTAACCATTTTCAAATTTTAATCTAGTACGATTAAAACCGTCCGAAACATACCATTTTTATTAATTTGTGGGCAGTTTAAAAAGGCGTGGAAACCCATTTTTGGTACAGTTGCTGAAAGTAACTAAATAAACTAAATTTCCAAATTTAAGTCCAATACGATCAAAAACGTTCGAAATATAGCATATTTATTGATTTGTGGGCTGAAAAAGGGGCGTTTAAATCCATTTTTCGTGCAGTTGCCGACAGTAACCATACAAACTAAATTACCAAATTAAGGTCATATACGACCCAAACCGTCTGAAACATAGCATTTTTATTGGTTTGGGGGCGGCAAAAGAGTTTGTGGCAAATTTTTTTCTCTAACTATCTCTTACCTGAAACAAATCGACTGCCAAAATTTCAGCTCAATCGGCCCAGTAGTTTTGAAGTCTGCAGGCACCACACAGATAGACAGAATATTTGTATGGGAGTATACGGGAAAATCTTAAAAATGCCATATCTTCAAAATGCCGAAAACACTGCGCCGATTTTATGCACACTTCACGTAAACCATCTACAGACCATACCCTACGTACCCTGAAATTTGGTTTGAAATCAGTCGAACCGTTTTTTTTCAGTTAGTGGTTACATCAAAATGTACTTTTTATTATATTTAAGATATTCATTAATTAATTAATTACGTAAATAAATTTATGTGGAAATTGCTTTAGTTAATAAGATTAAAATGTTTCTCTAAGATTATATCATCAAATAATACGTTTTTAATAAGTTCTAGTTTTTTGGTCATGGAAGACTTTTCTGTGGAAATGCCCATATACATCAAGTATCACTACAAAACATACACAACTCGGGAATTATAATCGTTTCTGAAAATTGGGCGAAGTTATAGTTCGACCCAGGGATGAAAAAGGAGGTACAATTGTACCTTTTTCTAACGTTTTTGACCTTAAAGGTGCATTAGGTACAATCACTTAATCTTAGGTACTTTCCGTCTTTGAATGAACAAATTTTTCACGAAGTAAACTAAAAATTATTTTTTGTTCATTAACAAGTAGTTAATTTAACAACTTCTTGTTTTAAGCCAAACAATTTGATCTAACAATTCCATTCTGTTTTCAATTCCGCACTTTTGTGAATAGTACATAAAATAATAAGAAAAAAATATGCTTTAAGAACCTTTCCCTCTGCGCGGGTTTCCTTTGGCGGCTTTATAATATTACAGTGATGGATAAGTAAGTTTATCAAATTTATTCCTGAGATATAAGGTACTTATTATATTTACTTGTTGTAGGTGGATCACCCGCAAACCTAACGAAAATCAAGGAGGTTATTGCGATGAAAAGTATGTATTTCTATTAACAAGTATTTTTGTCAAAATGCAAAAACAAAAGCGCTTCCGGCTTTGGCACCTAAAGAAGTGCTTTCAGGAAAAACTTTCAGTATTTTTACAATACTGTTGAAATTATTTCCAGAAGATGCGAAAGTACTATTAAAATTTTGTGAGGCTTTAATTCAAAGGAAATGTTTGATTAGATGCATCGGAAGCAGCTGTTACAGTTTTGATGCTACAAATTTAGCCAAATATGCGCTTCCAAACAATGACCTAAATGAAGATCCATTAATTGGTTAACTCGTTTTGAAGCAATGCATGCACAAAAAATTTCTATTATGCAATTTTATAGCTTTGTTTTTAGACTAAAATATTTCAATGAAAAGAATGAATTGCTAATTTTCTGTTATTATTATTTATATGGATACATTGAATTTATGTTTTTAATAAAAATTTTTTTATAAAAACATAAAATTAATAGTGAATAATTGTTGGTACATTCGTGCTTAAAAAGATACACATATTTTTGGAAGATGAGGTACTTTTTAAAATTTTCATTTTTCATCCCTGGTTCGACTGAGTTGCCGAGAGTAACCATACAAACTTAATTACAAAACTTTAGTCCAATACAGATAAATTCGTCTGAAATATAGCATTTCAATTGGTTTGTGGATGCTAAGAAAGGGTGTGGCAACTTTCGTTTTTTATATTTTTGAGATATAAACGTTGAATTCAGATGTTGTAAATTTGGTGGCCTATGGTGTTGCCGTTCCTGAAATCTTAAAAGACACTGCACAAACGATTTTGTGTGTCAAGAAGGGGCGGTAAAAGCAGGCGAGGCAACATTTATGTATATAGTGACCACCACTTGGTCTCATAGCACATATACACCAAGTTTCATTATAAAAATATGCACAACTCAAGAATTAAAATGGTTTCTGAAAAGTGGGCGTAGTTATAATTCGACCACTACCATTTTTGTTGAGTTTCCGAGAGATCATACAAACTAAATAACAAAATTTTAGTCCAATACAACCAAATTCGTCTGAAGTATACCGTTTTTATTAATTTGTGGGCGGAAATAGGGAGTGGCAATTTTTATTTATATATTATTTGAGATATGGGCTTTGGCAACAAATGTTGTAAATTTGATGCACTTAGGTGTTACCGTTCCTGGGATCTTAACGGACACCAACCCACACGAACGATTTGTATGGGAGTGTATGGGAAAATTGTTAAAATGCCGTATCTTCGGAACCACTAGACCGATTTCGTGCTTACTTAACATAAACCACCTACGGACCATACTCAACGTACCTTGAAATTTTGGTTTAAATCGGTCAACCCATTTTTTCAGTTAGTGGCGACATCAAAATGTACACTTCTTTTTATATATGAGATTATATCGTTTTACAATTCTTTTCATAAAGCGCTATTAAATTACTATAATCTTATAGTTTGATTTGAAACCTATTAATATTGTTGGTATATAAAACAGAAACCTACTAAGGAATAATGATTTTTTTGGCATATTTTTCTTAGATACTTTGTTTCGCTCAGTAATTCATTTCGCAATTTCTTCAATTAATCAACCATTTTGTGCACTGAGAAAAAAGCTTACTAAAATCAAAGAAAACTTACATAATTTTTAAGAAAATTTTACTTGTTTTAGCGCAATGGGATTATTATTTTATTTCAAATGGAAATTTTTCTTTGTAAGAAATAATTAATATTTTATTTTAAAAGTTATTTATTTTTCCAAAGAAAATTTTTTTATTTTTTCAAAGAAAAATTTTTTATTTGAAAAAATCCTTGGTGCTAAAGCCTGTATTTTTGCATGTCAAAGTATACAAATAGCTTATGGCTTCAAAATTTGTTGCATTTAGCCAATTTTAGCATTTATCCGTTTTAAAATAAGTCACATTATATCATTTCTATGATGCGGTAGGGATTGTTTTTTTGTTAAATGCGTCTAACATTCTTAAAAGTGATAACAAAAATTTTAAATTTTGACATAAATTCTTCAAATAACGTACTAAACAATTTTTGAGTTTTTTTCTTGTCTTCACTGATATAATAGATAAAGCAATAATTGTCCTCCCACTATATGGAAGGTGCTACGCCCATTTGATCACTAATGCCCAAATTTGGCACACATTTTTCAGATGCTATAATTGATACATATTTAATATTTTTTCCATAGCTTTGCTGGTTTTTTAGATATTGCTAAAAATGTGTTTCAGGTGTATGGGAGGTGCCACGCCCACATGTATAAAAATTTGAAAATCCTTCTCCTGTTCCTTCCTATGCCTCAAATACCAAATACGACCATAAAAGTTACCAAAATAATTGCCTATCTTTTATTTGTTCTAATCTGTGCATTGTGGATAGTTTGTATGGCAGTGGGCGTGTCGTTGGACAAAAAAAAAATTTAGTTTTGATACCCACATATCAACATGAGTTACTTTTCAACATTCTGAAGCTAAAAAAGAAATCTATTTCACTAATTTAAAGTATTTTTGTATTCATCATAAAATTGGCTCCAAATAAAACCTTCTGGTTCCAAGCGCATCAACTTTTTTCTAGATAGAGCCTTCTGATACTATGATTATCTCAGAATGTTCTGTTTGTTTAATAAAATGGGTGAAAGCAAAAGATAGAAACCATCGCACAGAATAGATATCAATAAAAAAAACTCATTTCTCAAAAAATCCCAGATGAACCCCTCTGGTTCTCAGCTCGCGAAATCTTTAAATGATCTAAAAGCCAGTTTGGGCGGCATTTCTGAGCTGTCCAAGCTTGTTCGTTCTTATTTGGTTCATAATAAACTGCAGGTGTGTAGTGTTGGAAGCAAATTAAATTTGATTTCACGAAATTTCGTCAGATGCTCAAATGCATCCGTAGTTATTTTTCAGGAAGCTTACACAATTTCTACTTCACTTTTTTTATATTTTTTGTTTTGATATAAGGACATAAACTTACATCATAATGCCAGCCAAAGACAAATACCAACAACATATGATCTAATCTAATCTACTCTAGTATGAAGTTATAAAATGAAAATATCATATCCTAAAAAAGAGTTTGTGTAAGTGTGAATGAACGCCGAAAATAAAGCAATGTTGGAAAATACACACAGATTACAAACTCCAGTTTTTGTTCTGCTACGTAAGTTTTATGAGTTGCCATACTCAGAATCCAACACAAATAGAAACACACTCACACATACATATTTCAGTGAATACATAAATTCTTTCTCTGGAAAGGACTTACAGAGGCTTATGCCAATATTTTATTAAGAAGAAAATTGAAATTTTTTTTCTTCTCAGTTAAAAAACGTGCTCAACATGGCTCAAAGCTGAAAAACTACTTCATTCAACTTTTTAGAACACAAAAACTCAACAAAAACTATGTTCATCAAAGTAATAAAATACAGAACAGAACATTACAGGAAGAATAAAATTGCACACATAAAAATGATTGCCCTTCAAAAGACAATAAATTTAAAATGTGAATCAGAGTAGTTTGGTGAAAAAATGTAAGTGGAATTTATTGGGTTCTTCAACTGATGAGAAACTAATCAGTGTTTTTATTGAGAAAATGCTGGACTGAGTTACTTTCAATATTGCATATAAAAGTTACAGAAACGTTTTTACTTTACTTTAGAAATCGAAAATCATTTTAAGTAAATCTTCTCATGGCTCGAGTGTAACTCTAGAAAACAAAACAAAAGTAGTCTAAAACCGCATGATACTAAAAATGTAGGTTCCTGACAAACTTTAATCGAAATGTGATATTAACTAACACAAATGTAAACATAGTAAATATAAGTTAATAAAGAATTTTATATGAACACAAAGGTGTTTTAGTTCTATAAACGTAATAAATCCTCAAATACCGATTTATAGGAAACATG
The DNA here is from genome assembly GCA_963920525.1 of Dichetophora obliterata. NCBI lineage: Eukaryota > Metazoa > Arthropoda > Insecta > Diptera > Sciomyzidae > Dichetophora > Dichetophora obliterata. The sequence continues at coordinate 166,414,838 of OY986436.1, read as the reverse complement.
TATAAAGCTTATTGTCGAAAATAGGATTGTCCTGACATGCAAGAAAAAGAGAATGTGATATATATGAAAAATATAATATAAATAAAATTCATTCCGTATGAACTACAGGATCCGCCATCTAACGTTTTTTTTCAACTAGTGCTTATTTCGTGAATGGTAACACTTAGCTCATGTCTGATCTGACAGATAATTAGTTTTATCCTTCCGCTGAACGAATATGGTTGTATATACGCTTGAACAACGCTGGGAAATATTGCGACATTACTTTGAAAACCATGGTAATGTGTGCAAAAATTGCGTACGGATTTTGGAAGAAGAGAAGCACCGTCAGCTCCGTATGTTCGTTATCTTGTGAAAAAAGTGAAAGAAACTGGCATCCTCATCGATAAACCAAAGCGTGAAAAGCCAAAAGCAGTGCGTACACCCGAGAATATTGCTGCTGTGGCAGAAAGTGTGCGTGAAGCGCCATCAACATCAATTCACCGTCGTTCTCAACAATTGAACATTTCGGAGACATCATTGAGATGAATTTTGCATAAAGACCTTGGTATGACGCCATACAAAGTCCAATTGGTTCAGGAGATGAAGCCAACTGACCATCCAATGCGTTTTCGCTTCGCTAAGTGGGCCCGCGATCGACTTATAGAAGATGCCGATTTTGCCAAAAAAATCATCTTTTCAGATGAAGCTCATTTTGATCTTGGCGGGTATGTAAACATGCAAAGAAAACCCGCACGCATACATTGAAAAGCCGCTGCACCCAAAACGAGTCACTGTTTGGTGCGGATTTTGGTCCAGAGGCATAATTGGGCCATTTTTCTTCGAAAATGAGCAAGGAGTGGCCGTTACAGTCAATGGCGATCATTATCGGGCCATGTTGAACGAATTTTTGTTCACAAAAATTGAAGAGGAGGATGTTGGCAACATTTGGTTTCAACAGAACGGCGCTACGTGCCACACAGCCGAAGCTGCACTCGATGTTTTGCGCCCTGTTTTTGAAGATCGCATTATCAGCCGCAGAGCTGATGTCGTTTGGCGACTTCGGAGCTGCGATTTGACACTGTTGGATTATTGTTTGTGGGGTGCCCTCAAAGATAAGTGTTACGCCGACAAGCCAGAGACAATTGACGCTTTAAAGGACAATATTCTTGAAGCCATTGGTGAAATACAGCTGCACACAATCGATAATGTGCTTGAAAATTGGACCGATCGTGTAGGCTACTGCATGGCTAGCCGAGGCAGCCATTTGAATGAAATTGTTCTTCATTATTAACCGGAAGGATTGTAATTTCAAATAAAAAAAGAAATTTGAGAAAATATCGAGTAGTTTTTTTATAGAATTTTCAAAAAAAAGTTATTTGGCGGACCCTGTAGTTTAAGGAAATTTGGTATTTCTGCTTAGGGCTTTAATCCCATCTTGGCACAAACGGTAATTACAGCTAACAGAACTTTAATTAAGCATAGAGGATCCACCTTAAAAGTTAGTAGTCAAATCACAACTAAAAATTTTGTAAAACATCATGCCATTTATTGGCGATTTTAAGAAATCAACAGGCTTTCCAGTCTCTTCCAGTCTCAAACACAACGAAATAAGCACATAGCGATCACCAATTGTAATACCTGATGAAATCTGGTGTGAAATAAGATTTATTTTGCTTTGAAAATTCGGAAATGATGTCATTACTGATTTTAGAATAAGCATTTCCATTCAAGCTTTCTGAAAATTTCCCTGCAATCGTCCATTCTGTGAACATTTTTTTTTATTTCGATCTCAAACCGATAACTGCCCCTGAGCTTAGAAGCGAAGGTGTAATGTTGCTAAACGTTTATGAGCGCTTTGAGTTAGCAGAAGCCTGAATTTTCTTCGTATTTGCACCTGAGCGACGCACAGTGGCTCGATTTGACTTGCCCCGTTGCAAAAATCATAACTTCTAAACGAATGGAGATAAACACATAATTTAATTTGCTACGAATAGAAATATTATGCAGCTTGCATGTAGAGAAATTTCATTAGAATAGGCTTACAGGATGTAACGGTATGCGTTGTTGAAGTTTGGGTCTTTGCAGGGAGGGAATAAAGGTAGAATTGGCAGAAAATAAGATGTCTCCGGTATAGACATATATATATATAATTTATATATAATATTATATATATATATATATATGATCAGCGACACCCCCTAAGTCGATTTATATGTCTCCGGTATAGATATGTATAAAGTTTTTATCAGCTTCACTTCTTGAGTCTATCAGTCCGTCTGCCTGTCCGACATTTCCCTAAAAACACGATTACGGACAAGCGAATAAAGCTACAAGATTGAAACTTGGTATATAGAATACCTATAATTTTTTAGCTCTTTATCTGATCTGACAAGTCTTCGAGAAAGAATTTTTGGATCCGATGAGGCTGATAGCATGTTGAAAGAGTCCTCGTTCTGTCGATTTCGTGAAATTTTGCAGGTATTCTGATGTCTGTATTTCCTTAGTCCTTATTTTTGCATTCTTGCGCTTCTTCTGACAATTCTCCAATTGGTAAAGATTGATATTCTATAATACTTTTACTGTGTACCAGCACTTTATGAACGGCAGGCGTACGTTTTTTTTAAGATATTTTTACTGCAGCAAATCTGTAGCTGTTGTGGCATTTTCTCCGAATTTGTTGGCATTTACTTTTTCTCTACAGCACAAAACATTGAGAATTACTTGCTGCCTTTTAATTATTTCTTCGTCAACACCAGTAATTCGAGCTAAGACATCGGTTTTTAAAAAAAATTTTCTTTATGTATTTCCATCATTGATGTTTCCATATCCTTGTTTTGGTTGGTTCAACCTCCTCTTGAAATGAAGCTTGAATTTTTATTTTTCTAGTAGCTATAACATCCTTTTTGGTAGTGCTCACATCAATATTTTCACTATCTTGCGGAAAAGTGTATGCAAGTTTCAAAATGAATTCCATACACCTTGTTCTTGCATGCAATGGAGAAATTCCGTATTCATAATTATGTTCTTGAGCAATTGATTGATCTAAATTCTGGAAGTAATTTTGCGTGTTTTTGAATATTGGGCAGGAGAGTGTTGATTTCGTATTTGTTAATTCGTTTAAAATTTTTCCGTCAATCATAGTCAAGAAAAACTCATGTTTGATTTCAATCATTATTTCGTCGTTAACTTTATGGTAAGTAGGTTGAATATCACCAATTTGATATTTTATGTTAATAACCGTGCTTGAAATTAGTTCTGAAGTTTCCTTTGCGTACTGAAACATTATCGGTCTACAAAAATGAACTGAAAAAGGCCGAGGATTTTTCCAATGTTCTGCTATATCACTCTTTAACCTTAGCGGAACAACTGAAACCATAAACATATTTGCATCGGTTATATTCTCCACTTCTGGTGAAATGATTGTTTGATTGTTAGCGCTTTGTCCAGATGATCCATCGCAGCCCCATTTACTTAATAATTTAAGATTTGTAGGAAGTGTATTGTTCTCTTCGTTGTCTTAACAGACGTCACATTCACGTGCTCACAAAGATGGTGGACATGCGTATGGCGGAGTCAATTCTATATTAATCTTGTTTGTATTAATCTATTATATATTATTATGTATTATTCTTCATTTTGCTGATTCGCGTGATTTCGCTTAGAGAGTTATTAAATCGCTCATGCGATGATATTATACGCTAGAACTCCAAAGGTTGTTAACAACTCTCAATAGCATTTGTTCGGACATGGCCGCTAAAATACTAATAGCATCTTTCTATCTATTGGGGGTTGGAATTAATTTTAAAGGTTTTTTTCGGTTTTTGAGCATTTATTTAGAAACAACGGTACAATGTATATTATTCAAAGTATTGTCCATCGTTAGCTACAACATTTTCCCATCTTTCTGGCAGCATATGGATTCCTCGCCGGAAGAACGATTCGTCTTTTGAGGCAATCCACGAATCGACCCATTTTTTGGTATCCTCGTAAGAAGTGAAGCGCTGCTCAGCCAAGCCATGCGTCATCGATCTGAATAGGTGGTAGTCGGAAGGGGCTATGTCTGGGCTATAAGGCGGGTGGGGTAGCACATCCCAATTCAGCGCCTCCAACGTTTCCTTGACGGTTCTTGCAACATGTGGCCGTGCGTTGTCATGTTGAAAAACCACTTTGTCGTGTCTTTTGGCATATTCCGGCCGTTTAACCTTTAATGCTCGGCTCAATTGCATCAATTGTTGTTGGTAGCGTTCCCCAGTGATGGTTTCGTTAGGTTTTAGCAGCTCATAGTACACGACACCCTTCTGATCCCACCAAATACACAGCATAAGCTTGGCGCCATGAATATTCGGCTTGGCCCTCGATGTTGATGCATGGCCGGGTGGTCCCCACGATTTTTTTCGCTAAGGATTATCGTAATGGATCCACTTTTCATCGCCAGTGACAATACGATGCAAAAAACTCTTCCTTTTATGCCGTTGAAGCAGTTGTTCGCACATGCAAAATCTCCGTTCAACGTCTCTCGGCTTCAACTGGTACGGCACCCAATTTCCTTGCTTTTGAATTATTCCCATGGCCTTCAAGCGTTTGCCGACCGTTGATAAGTCGACTCCCAATGATTCTGACAATTCTTGAAGGGTTTGACACGGGTCTTCATCGAGCAAAGCCTCCAATTCCTCATCTTCAAACTTTTTCGGCTGGCCCGGACGCTCTTTGTCTTCCGTATCAAAATCACCACTTTTAAACCGACGGAACCATTACTCACAAGTAGAAATCGATGGAGCATAGTCCCCGTAAGCCTCAGTAAGCGTGCGTTGTGCTTCAACCGCTTTTTTCTTCAAATGGAAGCACAAAAGTAAACCTTCCCGCAAATTGCGTTTTGTTGGAACGAAAGTTGACATGTTCACAGAGAAAAAAATATATGTTGTTTACACTTCAGTGGAATGACACATACTGAAAAATGAAGCTTAGACAATGTGCTTTGAAATGAATATAGTCACAGGTGTGCCCGATGCGATCTATTGATAGTTACGCCATCTCTTAGAAAACCTTTAAAACTAATTCCAACCCCCAATATCTTCCACAGAAAGCTACAATGGGAGTACGTATTAGGAGGTATTGTGCTTATGATGCGCACTATAGGAGAAAACGAAAAACAGAACGAAAATCCTCTCTACTCCAAACACACATCGAAAACGAAAGAGAACACACCATAAAGACACAAACGGAAAAAAACAAACGAAAGCACATGATCAGGGAATATAAAAAACCGCACCTTATACGTAGCGCTACAACAGTACAAACTCCGCAAACTCTATCTCCTTCTTTTCCGTGTGTGGCTCAGGGCTCACAAAAACACTCAACCCAGAGGTCCCTGGTTGGAATCTGAGTTCGGGCATGGTTCTTTTCACTTTCTTTGTTCTTTCCTTCATTTAAGAATTATGGAAAACTAAAAATCCACAACTAAAATTATGGGAAATGTGGAACTAAAGGACAAGAACAACTAAGGGTTGGAAATGCTTTCCGAGATTAAGGCATAACACTAGCCTCGGTTAAAAGCAATTCAAATTCAATCAATAATTCACGTTTGGCTCTAATCAATTCTCTAAATAAACCTTGGTTGTATAAGGTGCATGCCTTGGTTCTTCATCTTTTAAAAAAAAAAAAAAACTGATGGAAAAAATTGCACTCCTCCTTATCCATATTATTCAATAGACAAACGATTCACTTTGCTTTCCTCATTCGTGATGAAAAAACTTGAGCGCTGTTATGTAAAATGTTCAAAGCGATCAAAACTTTTTCTTCGCTCTTTCATAATATTCGTTCGTAGATTGTTCTCCTTAAAAAAAAAACTGAGTTCAACAACGCCTTCTCTTTGTTATTCATTTATTTTTTTCTCGCTCGCGGGTTTTTGCAAAGATAAACTCATTTTGTTCGGGCGCGGAACGCTCGGGTGTATGGCGGAAAAAGAAACAATTTGGGGTTAGGGTGATTGGGTTACAAATTGTGTTTATTATACTTTTTGGTAAATCAATTTTGTATACAATATTAAAGTGTGTTGTACAAAATAGCGAGACTCTATGTTAATTTGTACTCCTGCTGAACTTGTGGAGATGCTGAATACTGATGGTGGTGTCCGGTTAAATGTGTTGATATGTCTTCGTTTTCTGGGTGGGTGGGTTGTTGTGTTGTTGGTTCTGTTGTCGATGTTTAGTTGTGGTATGTTGGTAAAGCTCTCTTCTTATTATTTGGGTGGGTAAGTTTTTAGACATTCTTCTCTTCGATATTAGGAAAACGAATAAAGTTACGCCGCTAGCGCAAAGTTGCTGATGCCGAACGAAAACGTCAGCGATCGTGCCCTAAGCAGCGGGTAGGGTGAGCGGACGTGTTCAACAAACACTCTGCTTACGTTTAGCATAAACATTCCGACCGCCTTGCAGTATCTGAGAACTAAAAAAGGTTATTTAGGCTCTATACTGATATTTTAAGTGAGCAAAAAAAAATATGAGTGTAATAGTTCACTTGTTATTTCAATTAGGGTTGGGTAGAGTAGAGTAGAGTAGAGTAGAGTAGAGTAGAGTAGAGTAGAGTAGAGTAGAGTAGAGTAGAGTAGAGTAGAGTAGAGTAGAGTAGAGTAGAGTAGAGTAGAGTAGAGTAGAGTAGAGTAGAGTAGAGTAGAGTAGAGTAGAGTAGAGTAGAGTAGAGTAGAGTAGAGTAGAGTAGAGTAGAGTAGAGTAGAGTAGAGTAGAGTAGAGTAGAGTAGAGTAGAGTAGAGTAGAGTAGAGTAGAGTAGAGTAGAGTAGAGTAGAGTAGAGTAGAGTAGAGTAGAGTAGAGTAGAGTAGAGTAGAGTAGAGTAGAGTAGAGTAGAGTAGAGTAGAGTAGAGTAGAGTAGAGTAGAGTAGAGTAGAGTAGAGTAGAGTAGAGTAGAGTAGAGTAGAGTAGAGTAGAGTAGAGTAGAGTAGAGTAGAGTAGAGTAGAGTAGAGTAGAGTAGAGTAGAGTAGAGTAGAGTAGAGTAGAGTAGAGTAGAGTAGAGTAGAGTAGAGTAGAGTAGAGTAGAGTAGAGTAGAGTAGAGTAGAGTAGAGTAGAGTAGAGTAGAGTAGAGTAGAGTAGAGTAGAGTAGAGTAGAGTGGAGTGGAGTAGAGTAGAGTAGAGTAGAGTAGAGTAGAGTAGAGCAGAGTAAAGTTGAGTGGAGGGTGGAACAACTACGTTTTTAATGCGTACAATTTTCTTTTATTATGGGTGGAGTTTCTCATATCGGGTTCGGCTTGAATTATTTTACTCGAGTCCAAAAAGAGATCTTGGGTTAGGATTGCGCTTTTTGACGAGATTGGATTTCAAGTAAATAGCGGGGTGTATTTATCAAAAGATCGTTCTTTCTTGTTAAGTGGGTTAAGCCTATCTCGTTTCGCTTTTTTCTCTTTGGTCGGTTCATTGAAGTTCTCATCTATTGTGTGAGAACGACAGGTAGGTGAGTTATTGGCGATGACTGGAGGAGCTCGTGGCAGTGAAGAAAATTTGCTATTAATTTCTTCGGGTACTATGGCAGATGACCTTTTGGGTTGTAAGTCTTGGGTGGTGCCAAATGGACCAGTCATCTACTTGTGGATGTCCTGCCATGGCAATATGTCTCGAAATTTTAAATTTTTTAAAATGTGAGTTATTTTTGTTTGGGTTGGGTTCTTCTATCGCTTTTCTCAACTGGGCCAATTAGTCATTACTTTTAATTATATTGTGTAACGACACAATTTTGTTGGGTTTTGACTCAGGAACCGGGCCAGAAAGAATCTATCTAAGGTGAATAATAAGTAGATAGACATCACAGCCGATGATCATTCCCACGGGTCGACACATATAAAATTGGCTGTCTTCCAAATTGTGGCCAGACAGGGTCTCACATATGCTCGAATCAATCGAGTTTCTGGGCAAATCACATGTGAGAGTCTTCATAACCAGGGCTTGGGCCTCAATTTTAAAGGTTGGACTGATTGAGGACCGCAATGTAAGTTCACAGCACTTTGTCGGGTTCGCAGAAACTGTCTGAGTTTTTCGTTTTCTCAACCATTGCCGTTCCTAGCAGAGATCTCTTTCTGTTGGCCGCAATGTGAAAATTCACGATTTGGGTTTCAAGCTCTTGGGTGTGTGTAGGGTTAGTGCACTGTATTTGGGTCAAGAATGCCTGCCGGGTAGAGTTAGTTTCTTTAGCTGTGTCCTGCGCTTGTGCACTAGTGCTAGGGTTCACATCTAATGCGCTGTTATGCACTGGTGAATGGTGCCTTTTCTTGCATATTCTGCAGCTATATTCGCTTTTGCAATTTTTTATGCTATGCAAAACTGCAAGAGAATTGAAGCAACATCCAAAATGCTTCACTGCTTCAATCCTTTCGTCTATTTTCGTGGACATGAAGCTTGGGCACTCACGAAGAGGGTGATTGCTATTGCTATATGTTTGACTATAAATTGTTGGATCGTTTCTGAGGCAGGCTTTGGAGCAACATTGATATGGTATGAATTTAATCTTTTTCTTCCCACCTGTTAAGTCCATTATGACTGGAAGAATTCTGTTGACTTAGCCTAGGGTAGGAAGCAGGTGAAAAAGCCTTTATATCGCCAACAGATTCTAGCGTTTTAAATTTATGGTATTCTAACCCACTAATGTCTAATATTTTCCACTCGGGGATTGTAGAGTTGTCTGTTAGACAATTTTCAAACCGGGTCTGTAGTGCATGCTCGTATAGCTCGTACTGCAGAAAACATTGCTGCTGTTGGCGATAGTGTGGCTGTTGAGCCGTCCACCTCAACTCGTCGTCGTGCCCAACAATTGCACCTCTCACACTCGTCGTTGATGAACATTATGCATAAAGACTTGCATTTACATGCTTACATGGTGCAATTGACTCAAGAACTAAAGCCTCTTGACCATTTCAAGCGTCGTCAATGGTCAGAATGGTGGCAAAAAATGGCAACAGTGTATGATCAATTTTCGAAGAAAATCATCTTCAGTGATGAGGCACATTTTCACCTCAGTGGATTCGTCAATAAGCAGAATTGCCATATTTGGGCAAATGATAATCCAAGAGTGATTGTCGAAAACTAATGCACCCACAAAGAGTGACTGTTTGGTGCGGTTTATGGGCTGGCGGCATCATCGGGCCGTATTTTTTCCAAAATGAGGCCGGTCAGGCAGTTACTGTGAATGGTGTGTTCGCTATCGTGAGATGATAACGAACTTTTTATGGCCCGAATTGGAAGACATGGATGTGGAATATATGTGGTTTCAACAGGACGGTGCTACTTGCCACACAGCTCTTTTGCGGGACAAATTCAATGGCCGTGTTATCTCACGTGGTGGCAATGTCAATTGGCCGCCAAGATCATGTGATTTGACACCGTTGGACTTCTTTCTTTGGAGTTATTTGAAATAAAATGTGTACATCGATAAGCCACCAACAATTCAAGAGCTAAAGGATGAGATAATTCGGCACATTAACGGCATAGAACTTCAATTATGCCTCAGCATGATCGAAAATTTGGACCATCGGATGGAAGTGTGCCGCCGAGGTCGCGGTGGTTATTTAGCCGATATTTTATTCCGTACATAATTGAATCATACCAATATTATCATAATAAAAAGAAATGATAATAATTTCCTAACGAATTTGTGTTTTATTCAAAATCAACATCGGCCCTTAAAATTTAACCACCCTTTATTTGTGTCTATTCCTAGAGTTTGAAGGAATAATATAGAGTTACAGCCCTATTCTGACAAATTAACAAATTGTTAACCAGTATTTTGAATATTTCTATGTGTTTGTTGTAATTTTTTGATTTCAAAACAAAATTTGAAGCTCAAATATAAAAAATTTTGATAAAAATTGTCAACTGCTTTTCAGCTATTGACAATTTCATTAAAAAAAGTTTGATTTTTGAGCTTTAAATTTTAGTTTGAAAACAACAAACACATAGAAATATTCAAAATACTGCTTAATAATTTGTTAATTTGCCAGAATAGGGCTGTTAGTTATAGTTCTCTGCAGCTTTTTAATCGAACTTCCTGTCTCTGTTACGATCTGTGGCAAAATGAGGAGGGTTTTCAGCTGAGCATTTATTTGCATTCGCTTATTCTCATATTGTTCGACGAGATTTGATCATTTCATACAAAATCCTTCATTTGTGAGAGGACAATTTTTTATGATGTAAGCATCTCCGAGGATTTTTTGTAGCAAGTGGAAAAGTTTTTCCACTTTGCTAAGCCGAGAGTTTTTAATGTATAGGGCCGTAAAAAGGTCCCTTATGGTTGGTCAAGTGCCATAATCGCCATTAAAAATTTCAGTATCGCAGTGTTAGGTGTATCATTGAGTGCTGATCCACGGCTGAGTTAATAGCTAGGGACGATGGCTTGGGTTCCATCATGGGTGTCTTCATTGCTTCAATCTAGAAGCAGGAAAGAAAATAACAGAACCCAACAACGGGTGTGTTGCTGACCCGGGTGACAACGGCACTTGAAGTCATCTGAAACAAAAATATTATATACATATATGATTGTTCTGTAGGCATGTCAAAATCACGTCTTCTCCAAAAAAATATACTATTCTGCTGCCTACGAGAGCGATATAATAGTGTAGAATAACGTATTAAAATTACAGGCCAAAATGTACACCCTGGCCGATCAAGAAAATGTTGTTTCGAGAAAAACACTTTTAGAATTTTAACAACACACAGCGCACAATATAAGGTGCTGTCGACTATGTCGACTGTCGACTAAGAAGGTATTTCTTTAATATTTTCAATTTTTATTTTAAATTTTTACAGTATACTCTCAATATATTGTATTTTCGAAATCTATTTTAAGAAAAATATTTAAAACTTAAGCACTAGATTACTACAAGAATTTCTAAATTAAGGCATCTTTTTTACTTTCTATGTAAAAAACTTCAACGGCTGCAAACGGCTGCACGTATTTCATGTTTCAGATTGACACATACCCCAGTAAAATAATTATATGTGCAATATTTTTTTCTGCGTAATTTCTTTTTGGAATAAGGGAACATTTTTTATTTGAAAAAACTTAGTTGTTGTTTATTTACTTTCAATCTATATTATCTTAAGTTCCTTTATGGATCTGATATGGATTACCGTTATCACAGTTTAAGCATTACATCTATAATTATATGTCCAAATTGAGTCATTTGCTGTTCGACTGTTACGAAGTCAATACCTTATCTCGTTCAATTATAAGAAGTTTATAAAACCGTGAATAAATAAGAAAGTAAGCATAAAAAACTCAAAAAAACTAGTAGATGTTTTATTACATAATTTTTTCAGTTCAAAATGCTGAAAGAGTTTTTTGAGGCACGTAAAATACTTTACTGCAGTGGCCAGCCTTGAGATCTTAATCCTATAGAGGACCTCTGGGGTATACTCACTGCCAAGATATATGCGTATTCAAAGCAATATAACAGCCTTAAGGAGCTAAAATGCAATGGAGGAGGAATGCGAGAAAATCGATATAACCACACTAAAAAAACATAAATTTATATAAAATCATTATTTTGAAGATATAAATATTTGCTATGAAAATTTGAAAAAGTAATTAATTTTGGTTTAAAAAAAAATTTGAAAAAGTTTTCTTGTGTTTTTTTTTTTAATCAAATAAACAGAAACTAAACACAGATAATACAGTTTTAATAATTTATTTTTTCCTGACTAAAATGAAGTTTGACTTTATGCACATATAATTATTTTACCGGGGTATATAATAACGACTTAAAAAAAATATGTTGTAACTCTTGCCTCATCCGCCTTTCTTTTAAACAACATTGAAACAGTTATTGTTACCTTTTTTTCCTAATTGCTTATAATGGAGCTTAAAAATAAAAATAAAATTTAAAACTTACACTCATAATTTTGTTCCATGATTAAAATATATAAAATCAGTAAAAAATTTACGAAAACCACTTAGAAATATACGGTATTGACTTTTTATTGTGATACAAAAAAGAGAAATAAGATTTGTCATCAGATACCTCATTTCATGACAAGTATGATAATAATTTCAAAAACTTATTTTAGGCAAAACAAGTTTTGTCAGTTTTTATGATTAATTCGCGCTGGCATCCTCATCTAGACCACAGTGCGTCGTAAAAAAAACCGAAACAGTAACAAATATACTAAGCTTCATCGATTGTTATTGCTGCTGCTACGACTGAAAATTAAAATCTTGCAGAACAGCAGGATATTCCATAATGTTGAGGTATGGAGAAATTGATGGCCATTCAAGAAGAGGTAAGTTGTTGTCTGCAAACCAACTTAAAGTGCGACGAGATGCGTGACATGCTGCATTGTATTGCTGGTAAACAAGATTTTCATCCGTATGCAGGTGAATATAAGGCAACAATTTCTCAGATAGGACGCCGATGTACTCTTCTGAGTTCATACGTGTGGACGGGAAATGAAGATCAAGCTTACCTAGTGTGTTGATCGCGCCCCACACAATCAGTGATCCAGCCCCAAAATTTATTTTTTAAAAATAAAGTGGTTCTTTACGTAAATCCCTTCAATATCCATTAAAGCCTTCAGGTCCATCTAGATTAAATTGCTTTTCCTCAGAAAAGATAACCTTAAAATAGATTTTGTAAAATTATGACTATGTCAAAACTTAAATTTTTTATGAAAAATGTATTCTTGATTTTTATAGAAATTTCTCACAACTTGTGACCGACCGAATAATTGGTTTTGTTTTCGGTTACGGTCAGTTTCGGCCCTGTTTCGGCTATTCAGCTTCAATATTTCCGAAAGTTATTGTATAAAACAAAAATTATGAATTCGTCTATAATCTGATTTATCGTGTTAACGGAAAACATTTTGGTTAATTCTATGCGTTCGGTACTATCAATTTCAATTTTATCATCTCTATTGCAATTAATATAAAAGTTAAATGTACTGAAGCCAAAAATTGATAAATTAACTTCCGAACGAATTTTGTGATTACACAGATCGACAGATCTTGAAAAATTTGCCTAAAAACCAGTCTAATCTCATTTTTTTAAATTTTGTGATATAGAACACAATAACTTGCAAATGACGATATGTAAGAGGTCCTCAATATAATACGTCACACATAATTGGCCCATTTTAAAACACCCCGTCCTCAATGCCACAAGTTGACACAAAGTTTTGACCCTCCCATCCTTCGAAATCGCGTCATACATAGGTTTTTTTTCTTAAAATTAACCAATTTGTAATAAAAAAATTACAGTTCACGTAATATTTATTCTAACTATATCATATCCGAAATATCCAGAAAAATTAAAAAAGTAATTTTTAAACATAAATTTAATAACTGCTTGTTTCTTTTTGATTCTGATTTTATACTTGTTCAAGATATGTAGTATAATATTTTATTGTACGCAAAAGATTATCTATTGCGTATGTACTATAAAGCCTAAATTATATTCGGATAAAAGTAACGTAACGCCACATTTCGATACAAATGTTTGACCCCTGGACAACCCTTAACTAGAACTTAATTTATTTTTAAATTTAATAACAAATGCAATCAGATCCTATTAGATTGTAGGAATGCTTTCTCTGCGTGTTAGTGTCACAACTTTGAAGTTTAAACTAAAAGTGAAACTGAGTACTTCTCGCGTTTTCTTCTCGAATATTCTTTGATAGTTATTTTTTAATAAATTTCCATTCGGTGTCAATGTCTGTGCAAACGTCTCATTTAACATCAAATTGCAATCCTTTGAACCATGCTTAAATTATTTAGCTATCTCGACGCATTAATAATTTTCTATATATTTTGACCTTTTTGCGGATGAGTAAATTTGTAAAGAAGGCAAAAAGGAAAGAAATATGTAGAAGCATTTATATGTATATTAACGCTTTTCAAGATTTAAGGCAGAAATCAGAGCGAATTAGTAGGATTAGCCAAGTTTTTGCATTCGGTTATATTATTAAATAACCCTAGCTTAATGCCTATCGCAGTTACTGAAGCAAAAATATTCAAGGCTAAATAAGGTAGCGGCATGGCAAGCGTCGTCGTACGTGCTTGTTTTTTCAATAACAATAATTTTCATACCACCAGGACTTACATTTTATCAAGTAGAGGACACGCACACATACGGTGCATAGACCCAAACACTAAATACAGAGAGAAAAGAAGAAAAAATACAGGGGTTGACATGCCGGAAATACAGGTGTGCTTTGATTGCTAAGCAATTGTTGTGCCCACTTATATTTATGATATGTTAAGCAGGGCTTAATGTGAGGAAAATTGGTTTCTATTAAAAAAGGATAAGGTGTTGAATGCAGTAGCTGCCTTGAAGAGAAAACATTTAATAATAAATAAAAAACACCATTAAAAAAGCCGTTTTTTCTAGCGAACTGTTTAACGAGCTCGTGATAAGGGCTGGTTTTCATTCTGGGTTGGAAGTGAAAATGTTCTTGTTTGATTTACTCAATACTCTTTTTATCAAATTGTTAAACATTTTTCGAAGCCTTTGCTCTAAGCTCGCTAAGCAATGCATGTTAAAAAGCTCACGCAACCATTTTGTTTTACTACGAACCCAAAAATTAATTTCGAATCAAAACAACTTTTAAAATAAATTTCGGAAATTAATAAAAGATGAGCAACATTATGTCCTTTTTCTGTTTTATATTCATGCCCTTCAGCACTGTTTGACCTTTGCCTTTTTTATTTATTTTTGCCATATTTTCTGCAACATTAAAAGACAACGAAGGTGCGGCATAAGAAAAGGAGCAAATCTAAAAATTTGTTACGCTTATTCAATTTATTTTTTATGTCGTCCTTTAGTCCTTAGTCACATGGGAGCCATGACATGGTTATGGAAAACGTATTACTTTCAGCATATATCCCGAGGTCAATTTGTCACATGTACAGAGACATAAATTTTGTATTTGGCTACACGAAAGTTTAATATTTCATACACGGTTAAAAACTTTGGACTACTTTTTAATCCAAACGTTGGTTTAAACGAATTTTTAGTCCAAAAAGTTATATTTTTTAATCCCTACTTTTTAATCCCTATCAACTAAGTTTGATGAGTGGATAAGAGATAGGATCTGCACATCAGAGAACGTGTGTTCAATTCAAATTTTAATTTAGCTGCGTCTCAATCCACTTTTTTGATTGCTTGCTGCAAGTTTACTTGCTTGGGTAATGAGACAAAATACGCGAAACCTTTTTAACAACTGAGATGGACGAGTGGATAAGGTGTTGGACCAGCACATCAGAGGACGTGTGTTAAAATCATGAACTGGGAAGAAAAGCTTTTTATTTTAAGTTGATATTTATATTGATTTTTATAAGTTTTTTTCGGACTAAAAACTAATTTTTTTTGGATTAGAAAATTTTAAACTTTTCCTTGGATTAAAAAGTAATCTATTTTTGGTGTTGTCCTATATGTAATCCAAATCCAAAAAGTTTGAAATTTCGTCCAAGATTTTTAGCCGTGAACGTATATGAAAAGATGGGCAAACAAAAAAAAACAAATAGGATTTTAAAAACTTCCCTCTAGGAACTTTAATATGATCAATTAACAAGGCTGTGCATTACAGCGGAATTAGTTATGCTGGTAATTCCTCGATGGGTTCTCGTTGACAGAAAAGTATGCTTGTGCGGTTAAAGTAGCTTATGTTTTGTCGGTATGTTTTTGTCCTAATTTAATCTGAGAGCTCGGCAGCAAAACTAGCACATTTTTATAGAAGTATGAAATTAAGATCGCACTTAGTGGCGCAATACCTCTCTCATTGCAGAAGAACTTTTGTATAATTTTTCTATTTTTTATTTATTGAGCATTTTTTTTGCACCTTAGTTTTGATTTTTCGATTTTCCGGAATACGAGCCTAATTTTGTGTAAAGTTAGGGTAAACAATTTAAGACAAATATGATCTCGATTGGCTGAGAATAGCCGTGCACTTACGCACATTGAAGTTTGAGATAGAAAAATTGAGGCAAAATGAAAAGAATAACTTCTCATTAGTCTATCATAGCATGGTAAATTTTATTGCTAGCCCTTGTTTTTATCTCCAACGCTTCTTTCGAACATACCCATCTCCTATCTGCCTTCCTTTTGGAGATACTCTACAAAATATACATTTTTTGAAAAATCATTGTAACTGACCCGGCTTGAACCTATATAAGTCACATATATCACAAGCTAATATTAATTATACTTTCTCCAAGTTTTTTAACACACCTGTTCTCTATTTGTCAAATTTTTGTGAGTCCATACAAACAAATAAAAATTAAATAAGAACAATGTTGAATATGTCTGTTATCAGTTTTAAAATGCCAATATTAAATTCATAAAAGAGTCTTTTAGGAGTCACATTAAATGAATTTTGAGAGTCATAAAAGTATCATTCCATGCTCTTATTTGAGCATCGAACCTCTTAAAGAGGAACCGCTTTCAAAGGAAAAACTGTTTTTTTATGAAACTTATAAGTGTTCATTATGAAGGGTTCAGGCTCCTACCAAGTATCATTACAAACACTGCTTTCCTTTGATGGAAACTACGGCACGCTTACTCCAACTAGAACATACTGGAATAAAGGTGCGCCGTGGAAACCATGGTGTCTACACTTCTATACAGATGGGTCAAAATTAAATAATAAAGTCGGGTATGGGGTCTACTCAAAAGAATTAGGGGTATCCTTAGTTTGTAGGATGCTGGATTACTGTGGTGTTTACCAAGCAGAAATGAGGGCGATTAAGAAAGTTGCAACATGGCTCTCAGAGAATGCCATCTCTAACAAGAAATATATATTTTTTCGGACAGTCAAGCAGCGATCAAATCGATGGAGCAAGTATCCATCAACTCTAAAGTAGCCAAAGAATGCCGTGCTGCATTAGGCGAAATGTTAGAGTTTTTTGACATTAGCTTAATATGGGTACCTGAGCATAAGGGCATACGGGGAAATGAAAAAGCAAAAGAGCTTTTTTTGACATTAGCTTAATATGGGTACCTGAGCATAAGGGCATACGGGGAAATGAAAGAGCAAAAGAGCTTGCAAGGAAAGGTACTTCGGTGACTTCAATGGTTCAGTACTCACCGAGGATCCCGATGGCAACTGTCAAAGTGCTGCTTATTGAGTACAGCACATCTAAAGCCAACTCAAGATGGGCTGAACTCTAAACATGCAGAACAACAAGGCTTTTTTGGCTGAATCTAGACCCAAAGCAATCGAGAGCCCTTCTCGTGAGAGAGGGAAGACCAGAGGTAGCTACGCTAATAGCCATTACCACAGGTCACTGCTTAATAGGCAGACATGCCTCTAGACTGGGAGTCATCACAAATGACTTCTGCAGAAGCTGCAGGGACGAGGAGGAGGAAAAAACCATCTCCCACCTTCTATGTTCCTGTCCCGCGCTTGCTAGAAGAAGGCATAAATATCTAGGGTCATTCTTCTTCTCTGAGCTTGACGCCCTATCAAGGACAGGCGTCAAACGTCTTACAAGCTTTATTAAGAGCTCAATGTGGTTCCACTCGGACTAAAGCCAAGTGGACCTTATTGGTCTAAGTGAGCCGTGGCACATGTGTATGGTTTGAGAACGTACAGCGGCTGCCGTCTCAACCTAGCCTAAATTTCATTGCAATGTTTTAATTGGGTTGTATATGGGTTTCTTTTCATTATAATTCCTGAATGAAGGGCGACCTCCAAACTTCTTTCAAAGAATTTTGAACTCTAAGGTTTTGACGTAGAATTACGTCTTGCAGTGCGCTTTGTATGAGGGTCTTTTTCACAAATTTTTTTCAAGGACATGTTATGTTTTTAGTAGACACTTTGGAGTATACCCACAGACTTTAATATTCATCGTACAAAGGTAATATATATGGGCAATTCCCAAAATCTTTTAAAATCCATGATTTTTGTATACCCGTGTTAATAACTTTCATGTGTCTTAAGCTTAGTTCAAGTTTTGAATGAGTGTCTACTTTGAATACATGGAACCAAATTTCCTCACTAATTTCAGTCTCATAAGTTGTTACTGGGATCGAAAGTAAAAAAAAAACACTAAAAACTGAGTTGATTTACACATAGATTTTTACCTTCTGAAATATATAAAAATCGTGCACCACCAACTTTCGGTAAAATTTAAATTATGTTTATACGAAAATACTTGAATATAAAATATATATTTGGCATTTGTTAATTGTTCGTAGTTTTCGAGATATAGAAAACACGCGCCATACGAATGGTAATATTTTAAATTCATTATAATAAATTCTATGAGATTTAAAAAATTTTGAGGTGGGGGACATTAGTGTGCCGTTAATATACCCACACAGCAACTCCTCAAAAGTGGTAATTTAAAATGAACACCATAAAAAAGAGAACTTTTTTCACTGGCACATTGAAGATCCTGAAAGGATGAAAACGCTCCTTCTTGCACATGCATGCTTTCGACATTTTTGAATGTTTGCCAAAAGGCGCGTTTAAAAATTTTGAATATTTTGGATGTGCCATGATGATCAAAATCAGTTTTTTGATAACGCGATAAGCTCAGTAATATAAAATTGGAAGGAGTTGCCCAAGAACCATGAAACTTGGTAATAAGCATAATGACAATAAGACATGATACTAAAATCAAAAAGGGCTAAATTAGATCACTATTTCGTGTACCCCTCATATACCATAAATGGTCAAAGTGAAACTAATGCCGCCTTTTTAATGTTACAATGATAAAAATTGGCATGGTGCTTTATGTTATACATGCCAACAATCCTGCTAAAAATATTTGATATTGATTTGATTTTAAGCCTACTTTTGATACTAACACCTTGTGCAAAGTAGAGCACAAGTGTAATTCTCTTGACAAAGTTCGTCTTTTCAACTTTATGTCAAAATATTGAGCTGTTATCGAAAATATTAACCTCTATAAGTCGTTTTTATACAACAACAAATTTTTAAGTATGTTTACTGTAAGTAGGGTAGAGCGAGGATTATTTGATGAAAGCATGATTCCATTGACTTTTTTCGGTGAATGAGCAGTTCATAACTAATATTCTGGTTTTCTGTATAAATTGTTAAAATTTTGACATGATATGTACAAAATACTGACTTGTAAGGTTTTTGTAAGATGAACTAACGAAATTTCTGGCATTTCTGTGAAAAATTTGTCAAAATATAATGAAATTCTATTCCCTCAAACTCATACGAATCATTTCAGATCCATTACATCAAAATCGGTGGACTAGTTCTCATGCTATAGGGTAAAAACTACAAAAAGCCAGTACACCGCGCTCATTTACCGCGCGCCTCGCTAAATGTTGCGTTCGCTTTCAGATTTATTATTTTGATTTGCTGCTTTTTGAGTATGCAAAAATCCATTAATGTGCCATCAGATTTATTTTACATTTTTCTCTACACCCAAACGTTAAAAGATTTTCTGAATTGGTCATATGCCAAAGTATTAATTATGGGGCGAAAGAAACGAATCTAAGAAGAAAAAGAATTCATATTATCGAATGAGATATATTATATCTGTGGTGTTTTATAATAAACTCTTAAGTCGACTTAAGACATATCTGAGTTATTGATGTATGAAACTGTGTTCCACGCATAAAGCACTTTATAAACACACAAAATCTGGAGCTTCTAGCACGACCATAGCCGAAGTTATGGCTATTGCGATTAAAAACTTTGAAGCAAGATTTCTCGAGACATGATTTTTACACTAAAAACCAGTTTTTCAGTGCTAGTTTAAACCTTGTTTAACTTGAGATACTACGTTTAACTTATAAGTTAATCTAAATTTAACTAAGGAATCAATTTTTCAGTGCTGGTTCAAAAACATGCAGATTAGAGATTCATAATGTCGTAACACCTGCAAACGTCAAAAAAGTTTTTGATAATTTCTAACAGCTAACAGTAAATAAACTAATTTGCCGCATTCAGCGGAGAACACAGTTGGCCACTGTTGTGCCAAAATATGAGTGATAATCCTTTGCAATTAAATTATTTATATAATTACATTATAAAAATAATGAAACTAACTAATTTACAACTTTTCTGACGTTTGGTTCTTGTCCTCACATCTGATAATGCAGAAAAATTAATTGCCATTCCCATAGTAAAAATGGATCTGGTAAAGCAATCGCCCAAATTATTAAATAAATAGATAATTTCTTAAATAAAAGCTAAGCTAAAAGAGATGGAAGAACATGGTGTAAGAAGAAATTTTAGCCATTGCTGAAATGTACAAAAATATTACAGACATTTTTCTTATAATTATTTTTCTTGAATCAAGCAAACTAGCAAAACTTTGCTCAATCACGCTGTGATTTTTGAAAAAGATTGTTAAATTGAAATCACTCCTTATGTGTTTAGGAAAAAGCAAAATGATATTAAACTCAAGCAAATATTTGCTAACTCAAATAGCATACTTTTACTAAACTCAAGCAAATATTTTCTAAGTTATTATACGCTCATATAGCAAATTTTTTTTAAGCTCAGACAAATATTTGCTGAGTTAATATAAGTTCAAATAGTAAATTTTTACAAAATTCAAGCAAATTTCTTTTAAACACACGAGCACACGTTTATTCTGGATAAGCCCATGTACTTACACTCGGCCGAGGTTCAAGACTCTGGATAATGGTAATTTTTAAATTTAATTTAATGTTAATAATTATTTCACTTCAAAAATATGCTAGATCTCAGCAAAAACTAATCAAAATTTGCTATTCCAATTTATAACAACTTAGCAAATATTTGCTTGAATAAAGCAGAAATTAGCTTTTGCAGTTTATAATAACTTAGAAAAATTTTGCTTGAATTTAATCAAAGTTTTGATTAGTTATTATAAACTGATACAGCAAATTTTGATTAATTTTTGTTGAAATCTGGCATAATTTTGAAGTAGCTGAGATTCAAGCGCAAGTTTTGCTTAACCACAATACAAATTTAGCAAACAGTTTTCTCCGTGTGCGGATACCCTACATTTATGCATTTATAAGCATTTTTTATGTAACATGTGAGAATATAGTATATTGGGATGGTGAAATTTCTTACAAACAGTAAATTTTTAAAAATTACCGCTATTTTGACATCTAATTTATGACGATATCTCAAAAACTGTAGCTTTTCTCAGTATAACGTATTTTTGTATGAAAAGTCGTTGGTTAACACTGAGCGGCAAACTGAAAATAGAATTAGAGTCGTTTTTTATCTGTTTTTATCAAAGAGTAGTAAAGAGTTGTCAGTTCTGCACAGTTGCGTTTGTGCAGAAATTTGTGATTAGTGAGTGTTGGACGAATGTGGATGTGAAGGAAGACGATAAAATCGAAATTTGTCGCCTGACTTTGATCAGCTGTGCTTAGCTGACGTTGCTTTGTGGTTTCGACGCTTAGCGAAGAATGATCTGTATGAGTGCGAAGAAATAGAAAATAGAAAGCGTGTGATGAAGCGAAAAGAAAATAGTTTGCTATTGTTTCTTTTCGCTTCGGTATGACTTTTTTTGTTTCCTATAAGAATCTTGCACTCATATGAATGTTTACATTTTTTTAGCTGGATTGGATTTTGTAAATTGAATGAATTTACCAATTTCAATCTTTTTAAATGATGAGAACATTTTTATGCCCTCCTTTACCTATAAATTTATTTTAATTCTTGCAGGTAAGAAATGTTTTATTTGAAGCTACATTTTTTATCAATTTCCAGGTACTATTAAGAATTCAGCCAATTTTTTCATTTGAAGCTAAATTTTTTCTCAATTTCTAGGTACTATATGAATTTAGGAATTTTTTTGATTTGAAGCAAAATTTTTTTGCTACATTGGATTTGGTAAATTAAATGAATTTACCAATTTCCAGCTATTTAAATTATGATAGTATTTTTATATGACCTTTATCTATAAATTTCTTTTAGATCTTGCAGGTACAATGTATTTAAGAAATTTTTTAGCTACATTGCTTTTGGTAAATTAAATGAATTTACCAACTTCCAGCTATTTAAATGATGATAAATTGATTTACATGATTTCAATTTTTAGCTACATTGGATTTGGTAAATTAAAGGAATTTACCAATTTTCCTCTTTTCAAATTATTATAAATTTTTAAGCTACACAGTATATACACATATATGAGATGTATATACATACTTTCTTTATGTAAAAATATATATACAAATTTCTGTCAATTGTTGCAGGTATTTAGAAAATTTTTATTTTATTTTAAACAAACTCAGAATGTTTACGAAAGTGTTTAAAATATTAAATACCATAAAAAAGTTTGAAACATTAAAATTTAAGTATTTTGTTGTGTTTTCAAATCCAAAATATAAAACTAATTGTGTTTGTTTAATAATCCAAAAATGGTATTAATATTTAAAGATATTTTTTCTCATTTTAATTACCTTCTTAACAGTAATTGTTATGGTGACATAAAGTTTCTTGTTTTTTTTTATTTTGAGATTTTATTAAAATTTTGTATAAAATCTATTTGCTGAAGGTATTTAAAGATTTTTTAATTTTAGCAAACAGATTTTTCAATAAATTAATAAAATTAATCAACTAATAAAGGAAGCAATAAATTCATCTTTTTATGAACTATGAGTTTATTTATAGATTTTTTAATATATTAATAAAATTAATCAATTAATAAAGAAAGCAATAAATTCATCTTTTATTCATTTAATAAAGCAAAATTATGTCTGACATACATATTAATTTATTTTGCAGTTTTGGTTTTCAATTGTTGGTGTTTTAAAACTTACCTCATTTTATTCTTCTAATTCAATAAAAAATTAATACATTTTTGAACTGGCTCTTATTATTTAATATAATACGGTGCTTATTATATAATATAATATCTTAAAACCTAGAATGAAATCTTATTACATAATGAAATAATTTAAAACTAAATGAAAATCTTATTACATAATGTAATAATTTAAACCTAAATGAAAATCTTATTACAGAATGTAATAACTTAAAACTAAATTGAAAACTTATTACATAATGTAATTAATTATCAACTAAGGCAAACACTTTGAATGTATTTAACTAACCTAAGTAATATAATAAAGTAAATATTTACAACTTAAAACTAGAAAAGTAAAAGTATTAAATAAACTGATAACATTTTATGGGCGTTGTACAAGGGGCGTGGCTCCTCCCTTGCAACCAGAATTTGCGATATCGAATAGCTTTGGAGTTATAGACCTCCACAGCCTCGGTATTCGAGCACAATTTGCACATGTCGTTTTACTGATAACATTTTATGGACGTATGGTGTGGCAACCTCCCATAATTTGCGATATCGAATAGCTTTTCAGTTACAGCTCGCACAGCCTCGGAATTCGGTATTCTACCACAATTTACACATGCCATTCAGGGGGCGTGTCACCTCCCATAAAACCCAAATATGCGATTTGCGATATCGAATAGCTTTGAAGTTATAGCCTAAGAATTCATTATTCTACCACGATTTACACATGCCGTTTCACTAATAAAATTTTATGGGAGTTAAACAAAGGGGCGTGGCACCTCGCATTCAACCCAAATTTAGATCAACCCAATGCAGGTTCACTGATAACATTTTATGGAAGTTTGGCAACGGGGGCGTGGCAGCAACGCGCCGGGTTCCAGCTAGTTATATTACATAATAAGCACCGTATTATATTAAATAATAAGAGCCAGTTCAAAAATGTATTAATTTTTTATTGAATTAGAAGAATAAAATGAGGTAAGTTTTAAAACACCAACAATTGAAAACCAAAAATGCAAAATAAATTAATATGTATGTCAGACATAATTTTGCTTTATTAAATGAATAAAAGATGAATTTATTGCTTTCTTTATTAATTGATTAATTTTATTAATATATTAAAAAATCTATAAATAAACTCATAGTTCATAAAAAGATGAATTTATTGCTTCCTTTATTAGTTGATTAATTTTATTAATTTATTGAAAAATCTGTTTGCTAAAATTAAAAAATCTTTAAATACCTTCAGCAAATAGATTTTATACAAAATTTTAATAAAATCTCAAAATAAAAAAAAACAAGAAACTTTATGTCACCATAACAATTACTGTTTAAAGAAGGTAATTAAAATGAGAAAAAATATCTTTAAATATTAATACCATTTTTGGATTATTAAACAAACACAATTAGTTTTATATTTTGGATTTGAAAACACAACAAAATACTTAAATTTTAATGTTTCAAACTTTTTTATGGTATTTAATATTTTAAACACTTTCGTAAACATTCTGAGTTTGTTTAAAATAAAATAAAAATTTTCTAAATACCTGCAACAATTGACAGAAATTTGTATATATATTTTTACATAAAGAAAGTATGTATATACATCTCATATATGTGTATATACTGTGTAGCTTAAAAATTTATAATAATTTGAAAAGAGGAAAATTGGTAAATTCCTTTAATTTACCAAATCCAATGTAGCTAAAAATTGAAATCATGTAAATCAATTTATCATCATTTAAATAGCTGGAAGTTGGTAAATTCATTTAATTTACCAAAAGCAATGTAGCTAAAAAATTTCTTAAATACATTGTACCTGCAAGATCTAAAAGAAATTTATAGATAAAGGTCATATAAAAATACTATCATAATTTAAATAGCTGGAAATTGGTAAATTCATTTAATTTACCAAATCCAATGTAGCAAAAAAATTTTGCTTCAAATCAAAAAAATTCCTAAATTCATATAGTACCTAGAAATTGAGAAAAAATTTAGCTTCAAATGAAAAAATTGGCTGAATTCTTAATAGTACCTGGAAATTGATAAAAAATGTAGCTTCAAATAAAACATTTCTTACCTGCAAGAATTAAAATAAATTTATAGGTAAAGGAGGGCATAAAAATGTTCTCATCATTTAAAAAGATTGAAATTGGTAAATTCATTCAATTTACAAAATCCAATCCAGCTAAAAAAATGTAAACATTCATATGAGTGCAAGATTCTTATAGGAAACAAAAAAAGTCATACCGAAGCGAAAAGAAACAATAGCAAACTATTTTCTTTTCGCTTCATCACACGCTTTCTATTTTCTATTTCTTCGCACTCATACAGATCATTCTTCGCTAAGCGTCGAAACCACAAAGCAACGTCAGCTAAGCACAGCTGATCAAAGTCAGGCGACAAATTTCGATTTTATCGTCTTCCTTCACATCCACATTCGTCCAACACTCACTAATCACAAATTTCTGCACAAACGCAACTGTGCAGAACTGACAACTCTTTACTACTCTTTGCTTATTGTGTAAAATATACGCAATCATCTCGCTTGGAGTTTTTTGTGTGGCAATAATTTTCATAAGAAAATTTCAGTGAGGGAAAAATATTTTGTTTCACTTCATAAGAAAACGAAACTTACCAATTAAAAACGTTTTACAAAATAAGGACATTTACATAAAAATTTTTATAATTTTCTACATATTATAAGTGTGTCATTTTTATTCTTTACATTATTACTAGAGCAATATTATTATAAATTCAACTTTACACATTTTAACTCCGAAATGATAAGATTTCAGAATATAGAAGTTCCCGACTTACAAACAGCTTAACTTCTGAGGTACTGTGTTAACATAATTTTTAAAATAATTTTAATATGTTGAAATTATTTTATTTGAATTTAAGATTTATAAGTAGCTTACAAGAAGTATAAGATTTTAATATGTGCATTAAAGTGGAACGAATTTTTGACCTTACCGCAAAGAGTAGTAAAGAGTTGTCAGTTCTGCACAGTTGCGTTTGTGCAGAAATTTGTGATTAGTGAGTGTTGGACGAATGTGGATGTGAAGGAAGACGATAAAATCGAAATTTGTCGCCTGACTTTGATCAGCTGTGCTTAGCTGACGTTGCTTTGTGGTTTCGACGCTTAGCGAAGAATGATCTGTATGAGTGCGAAGAAATAGAAAATAGAAAGCGTGTGATGAAGCGAAAAGAAAATAGTTTGCTATTGTTTCTTTTCGCTTCGGTATGACTTTTTTTGTTTCCTATAAGAATCTTGCACTCATATGAATGTTTACATTTTTTTAGCTGGATTGGATTTTGTAAATTGAATGAATTTACCAATTTCAATCTTTTTAAATGATGAGAACATTTTTATGCCCTCCTTTACCTATAAATTTATTTTAATTCTTGCAGGTAAGAAATGTTTTATTTGAAGCTACATTTTTTATCAATTTCCAGGTACTATTAAGAATTCAGCCAATTTTTTCATTTGAAGCTAAATTTTTTCTCAATTTCTAGGTACTATATGAATTTAGGAATTTTTTTGATTTGAAGCAAAATTTTTTTGCTACATTGGATTTGGTAAATTAAATGAATTTACCAATTTCCAGCTATTTAAATTATGATAGTATTTTTATATGACCTTTATCTATAAATTTCTTTTAGATCTTGCAGGTACAATGTATTTAAGAAATTTTTTAGCTACATTGCTTTTGGTAAATTAAATGAATTTACCAACTTCCAGCTATTTAAATGATGATAAATTGATTTACATGATTTCAATTTTTAGCTACATTGGATTTGGTAAATTAAAGGAATTTACCAATTTTCCTCTTTTCAAATTATTATAAATTTTTAAGCTACACAGTATATACACATATATGAGATGTATATACATACTTTCTTTATGTAAAAATATATATACAAATTTCTGTCAATTGTTGCAGGTATTTAGAAAATTTTTATTTTATTTTAAACAAACTCAGAATGTTTACGAAAGTGTTTAAAATATTAAATACCATAAAAAAGTTTGAAACATTAAAATTTAAGTATTTTGTTGTGTTTTCAAATCCAAAATATAAAACTAATTGTGTTTGTTTAATAATCCAAAAATGGTATTAATATTTAAAGATATTTTTTCTCATTTTAATTACCTTCTTTAAACAGTAATTGTTATGGTGACATAAAGTTTCTTGTTTTTTTTTATTTTGAGATTTTATTAAAATTTTGTATAAAATCTATTTGCTGAAGGTATTTAAAGATTTTTTAATTTTAGCAAACAGATTTTTCAATAAATTAATAAAATTAATCAACTAATAAAGGAAGCAATAAATTCATCTTTTTATGAACTATGAGTTTATTTATAGATTTTTTAATATATTAATAAAATTAATCAATTAATAAAGAAAGCAATAAATTCATCTTTTATTCATTTAATAAAGCAAAATTATGTCTGACATACATATTAATTTATTTTGCATTTTTGGTTTTCAATTGTTGGTGTTTTAAAACTTACCTCATTTTATTCTTCTAATTCAATAAAAAATTAATACATTTTTGAACTGGCTCTTATTATTTAATATAATACGGTGCTTATTATATAATATAATATCTTAAAACCTAGAATGAAATCTTATTACATAATGAAATAATTTAAAACTAAATGAAAATCTTATTACATAATGTAATAATTTAAACCTAAATGAAAATCTTATTACAGAATGTAATAACTTAAAACTAAATTGAAAACTTATTACATAATGTAATTAATTATCAACTAAGGCAAACACTTTGAATGTATTTAACTAACCTAAGTAATATAATAAAGTAAATATTTACAACTTAAAACTAGAAAAGTAAAAGTATTAAATAAACTGATAACATTTTATGGGCGTTGTACAAGGGGCGTGGCTCCTCCCTTGCAACCAGAATTTGCGATATCGAATAGCTTTGGAGTTATAGACCTCCACAGCCTCGGTATTCGAGCACAATTTGCACATGTCGTTTTACTGATAACATTTTATGGACGTATGGTGTGGCAACCTCCCATAATTTGCGATATCGAATAGCTTTTCAGTTACAGCTCGCACAGCCTCGGAATTCGGTATTCTACCACAATTTACACATGCCATTCAGGGGGCGTGTCACCTCCCATAAAACCCAAATATGCGATTTGCGATATCGAATAGCTTTGAAGTTATAGCCTAAGAATTCATTATTCTACCACGATTTACACATGCCGTTTCACTAATAAAATTTTATGGGAGTTAAACAAAGGGGCGTGGCACCTCGCATTCAACCCAAATTTAGATCAACCCAATGCAGGTTCACTGATAACATTTTATGGAAGTTTGGCAACGGGGGCGTGGCAGCAACGCGCCGGGTTCCAGCTAGTTATATTACATAATAAGCACCGTATTATATTAAATAATAAGAGCCAGTTCAAAAATGTATTAATTTTTTATTGAATTAGAAGAATAAAATGAGGTAAGTTTTAAAACACCAACAATTGAAAACCAAAAATGCAAAATAAATTAATATGTATGTCAGACATAATTTTGCTTTATTAAATGAATAAAAGATGAATTTATTGCTTTCTTTATTAATTGATTAATTTTATTAATATATTAAAAAATCTATAAATAAACTCATAGTTCATAAAAAGATGAATTTATTGCTTCCTTTATTAGTTGATTAATTTTATTAATTTATTGAAAAATCTGTTTGCTAAAATTAAAAAATCTTTAAATACCTTCAGCAAATAGATTTTATACAAAATTTTAATAAAATCTCAAAATAAAAAAAAACAAGAAACTTTATGTCACCATAACAATTACTGTTTAAAGAAGGTAATTAAAATGAGAAAAAATATCTTTAAATATTAATACCATTTTTGGATTATTAAACAAACACAATTAGTTTTATATTTTGGATTTGAAAACACAACAAAATACTTAAATTTTAATGTTTCAAACTTTTTTATGGTATTTAATATTTTAAACACTTTCGTAAACATTCTGAGTTTGTTTAAAATAAAATAAAAATTTTCTAAATACCTGCAACAATTGACAGAAATTTGTATATATATTTTTACATAAAGAAAGTATGTATATACATCTCATATATGTGTATATACTGTGTAGCTTAAAAATTTATAATAATTTGAAAAGAGGAAAATTGGTAAATTCCTTTAATTTACCAAATCCAATGTAGCTAAAAATTGAAATCATGTAAATCAATTTATCATCATTTAAATAGCTGGAAGTTGGTAAATTCATTTAATTTACCAAAAGCAATGTAGCTAAAAAATTTCTTAAATACATTGTACCTGCAAGATCTAAAAGAAATTTATAGATAAAGGTCATATAAAAATACTATCATAATTTAAATAGCTGGAAATTGGTAAATTCATTTAATTTACCAAATCCAATGTAGCAAAAAAATTTTGCTTCAAATCAAAAAAATTCCTAAATTCATATAGTACCTAGAAATTGAGAAAAAATTTAGCTTCAAATGAAAAAATTGGCTGAATTCTTAATAGTACCTGGAAATTGATAAAAAATGTAGCTTCAAATAAAACATTTCTTACCTGCAAGAATTAAAATAAATTTATAGGTAAAGGAGGGCATAAAAATGTTCTCATCATTTAAAAAGATTGAAATTGGTAAATTCATTCAATTTACAAAATCCAATCCAGCTAAAAAAATGTAAACATTCATATGAGTGCAAGATTCTTATAGGAAACAAAAAAAGTCATACCGAAGCGAAAAGAAACAATAGCAAACTATTTTCTTTTCGCTTCATCACACGCTTTCTATTTTCTATTTCTTCGCACTCATACAGATCATTCTTCGCTAAGCGTCGAAACCACAAAGCAACGTCAGCTAAGCACAGCTGATCAAAGTCAGGCGACAAATTTCGATTTTATCGTCTTCCTTCACATCCACATTCGTCCAACACTCACTAATCACAAATTTCTGCACAAACGCAACTGTGCAGAACTGACAACTCTTTACTACTCTTTGCTTACCGTCTTCATATATTTTTGAAAACTACTTGTCGACACAAATTTTTCTGCATCCTTGGTTTTTTCTGTGACAACAATTTTTTTTGCTTTGTATAATAGTGTTTAAATTGTCCCAATTGGTCGTACAGGGTTAAAATCAAATAATAGACTTGAATAGAAACCACTTACCGAATAAAATAATTTTGGCTGCGTAAATCGGTAAAATACCCCAATGTGCGCTGCTAAACGAATTTTGTTTTGCAATGTTGAATATGTCTCAGTGGTCGTACAGGGTTAAAATAAATCACAGATTTTAATAGAAACTACTTATCGACTAAAGTAGTTCTGGCCGCCTAAATCGGTCAAATACCCCAATGTGCGCTGCAAAATTATTTTGTTTTGCAACGTTTTGTAGTGCTTACCCCGTAAATCTCCGTAAAAATGCCTGAAAATTTCATCAAAATGGTTTGGGCCGTTTTTGAGAACTTATTTACAGACAAAAAAACAAACAAACAAATATTGCTCGTTTAAAAGTATAAGAAAGATATAAAAAATTCGATGACTATTAGCGTGAAATGTATGAGCTGGTCATATTAATTTTTGTCCCCCTTAAAATTTTTTCTGAACACACCTACATTCTACCTGCCACCCTTCTGGGGGTCCCAAACAACCATGTCACTAAAACCATGTCGTACAAATATATCGGTTTATGAAATTTTAATGCAAGCAAATCAACAGAACGAGACTAAAAAAAGCTTAGCTTCCAAAAAAAAATGCTCCTTAAAACATGACGAAATTCTTTTGTCGAATTTCCGTAGTAGAACGAACACAACATTTGTTGCTTGTTGTGGTTGCGATCGTGACAACAAAATCTAAAAAAGAAGTACTTGTTGTTTTCGTATAACAAAAAACAATAGTTTTCTTTCTCTCTTCATTTTCTGTTCGCTTTCGTACGCATTTCCGTTTGTAGCAAAGATCCAAACCTAAGCAGATAGTGACACTGTTTGCTTTCGCAGATTTAGCAGATGTAGAGTTAGTTTTTTCGTACAGTTTATTTCCAACCCCTGATTATGATATTAAAATTATTTTATATACAAAAATTTAAATTTTTTTCTGGGTACGTGCCTGCTTGTAGTTAGCACTATTACTTTAGAAAGCACTATAACTACTGTAAGTATAGAAAATACTATAAAATACAAAACATAATGCGACGCATGTTTTCATAATTAAATGCGTTCTTTGAAGTCGTTTCATTGAGATATCAATAGCACACGTGCCACAGGACACAAACATTTCTGAGCATATCCAACACGATGTACATCAAAGTGAGAAAAAAGTCGTCAGTTTTTAACCCAATTTTGTGTGCTCACAACGAATTTCGTCTCAACGTCTTAAAGTAATGCAGGCTTGTTGATTGAATGGTCAAAAACTTTTTTAATAAAACTTAATTCGGAACATTTGAAATCGGAAAGGCTTAAAAATGTCCTTAAAATTAAACTAGTTAAACTCAACAGTACTCCATTCCAGTGTGTCATCATATCAAACCTTGTCATAAGGCAAAAAGATTAGGCTTAAAAGGATTTACTTTTCACTTCAAGTACTATATAAAATCATCCCAGAAAGCTAACGTTTTTACAACTGATATCACATGTCATAAAATTATCGCTCCCGGTCAGTAAAAAAAAAAGAAAGATATATACATATGTATATATATATATCTTTATGTATATTTATTCCATTTTATATTCGGTCCAGTTGCTTAGTCTGTATGCAGTACTAACAAGATGAGAGCTCAGTGAAGGATAAACATACATATATTGAATTTATTTTCTGTTATTTCCGTTTCAGAATCACTTCTTTCGCCTACGGCTGGGACTTGTTGTTTTTGTTGTAAATTGTGTTTGTGTTGATTTGACCTTTAGCCTCAGTCCGAAATATGTTTCAGTTCTTTGTTGCTGTATATTAAGTTGTTGTTGCTTTTTTGTGGTGTTGGTCCATAATAAGTTTTATTTCACATTTTTGCTATCCTGCTTTTTGGCATTTTTTGTTCACTCCTTGCACGTTGGATACTCAATCAATTTGTGCCATAAAATTTGCTACAAGTTTCAATACATTTCATAGTCAATTGTGATGTAATTTTGAGGCTACGTTTATTTGTGATGGAATGCTCTGCCATATATTATTGTAAAATTATACAGTTTGCTGTTTGTTGTGGTTTGTTTTTGGAATTATTGATTGATAGGGGGTTAGAGAAAATTCTTATGAGATTTTTCTTGTCATTTTAAGCTTGGGGAAAGTTAAATTTATTTTTGAAAATTATTTTAAAACGGACTAGATTATGCAAATTATGCAGAGCTGCTTTGAATTGTTTTTTTACTCCGCTGTTCGTTTTGATGTGCCAGTTGATTAATTTTTAATTATTTGGCTATTGTACATGAACAACCGAAAACGCCTGTTGTTTGTGACTTTTCAGAGATTGGTTTTTAATTTGGGAAAATAACATTTCAGTACTGCAGATTTTATTTCGTAGGTGACGCCACCAAATGAATTAAATTATATGCTTCTTACGTTGTGGTAAAGATATTCTGAAGAAGAATGTAATACTAAAAGTGAACTTATAGTAGTCCTTCTTGTAACTATTTTTAGTTTGGAAAAAAAAAAATTTTTTTTGATTCCTTACGTTTACAATTGCATCAGATTACTCACCAAAGTTTTCCTTTACAACAAATGAGTACGTAAGTACGTACGTGAGTAAAAAATGTTTGTTCCTACTTTGGAAAAAAAAACAATTCTGCAATAAGAAACATAAGCTTATCTTTCGAAGTAACTGTTTTTTAATATTTATTTATTTATTTATGTAATACAAGCAAATACCTGCTGCTTCGCCTGCTATAAAAATATTTAATACCATGTAAAAATTTCAAATCTTGAAATTTAAGTATTTTGTA
This sequence comes from Dichetophora obliterata, assembly GCA_963920525.1. Taxonomy (NCBI): domain Eukaryota; kingdom Metazoa; phylum Arthropoda; class Insecta; order Diptera; family Sciomyzidae; genus Dichetophora; species Dichetophora obliterata. Next base: position 166,382,167 of record OY986436.1, on the reverse strand, counting down.
GTATTTTCAAATGCAAAATATAAAAATAATTGTGTTTTTTATTTATGAAAAAATTGTATGTACATAAAAAAAATTATTTTTTAATTTAGATAACCTTCATTAATTAGTAATTGTTATGGTGACATAAAGTTTCTTGCCTTTTTTGTATTTTGATTTTTAAGTAAGTCATAACAGCTTTCTTAAAAAATTAGTGTTAAAAATTTTTCAAAATTTAATAACAGGATTACAAAAAAATTTGTGTACAAAATTTTTTAAATTTGTAGTTCAAAAATGTAATTTTTTAGCTTAGATTCTCAACATGAGTATATTCTTCTTTAGTTTTGAAAAAGTTCCGTTATTATGACATCAAACTTTTGGCTATATGTCGAAAACTATAAATTTTCTCAGTATAACGTATTTTTGTACGAAAAGTCGTTGATTAATAAAAATTAAAAGCAGTAAACGAAGGATTTTTCGAAAATATTTTGTACTTATATCTAGCATATTGAAAAAAAAATTCCCGTTATTATGACATCAAAGTATTGCGATATCTTAGAAAGAGAAGAAACCGATTGAAATTTTAATTTTTGAATATGCAAGCAAACATTTCCGCCATTTTCTAATCGATGTTCATCAAATTTCCTTTGCCTGAAAGGTTAATTAAGAGAATTTTGTGAAATGAGAAAAAACTTTCCGTTACTTCACCAATTCAACGTTTTATATTGTTTTCACAAGACCTCTAAAATATTCAATTTGTGCTCAAAAAATAGGCCAAAAGTTATTTTTGTTGTAATTTTATTTCATTTTTCATTTTCCCCACTTTTTCATATGATATATCATTTATCTGCAAAAATTGCTTAATTTTGACTCAAAATTCAATAATCAGTTTCTATCATTAAAATTCCCCCTATTATTATTTGGATTAAATTTTATTTGTATTTATTTTTATGTTTTAATTGTTTAACACTATATCGCGCTGTATTTAAAGATTGCTCTAAAAAAAAACTCAAAGAGAACAAATTAAGTCAGAATTCCTTTAAATGAATGACTCACGAACATTTCAAGTAACTCTAACTTTCCAATTAGAAAGTAAATCAATCAACAGTTATTTTTTATTTTTAGTTGCAAAAGATTTTGCATTTGAAAGCAGTTTGTGTTTTGCTAAATTTTTAATATATTTTTAAATGACTAAAATTATAATAAAAATTGTTAATAATTAAAAAAACATGTTAACTTTCTGGTATGTTATTTAACTACATTATTCATGAACTGTTATATTAAAAGCAATGTTATATTCTCCTTTTATCTGTTGCAAAAGATTTTTTGCTAATAAATTTAGAAATAAAGTATTAATTTCAAAACAAAAGCTTTTTTCTTAATTTTTACTGCTGTTTAAGGGATTTTTAGGTAAAAAATTTAAATTGAATTTATTATTTTACAGTTTTTTGTTACAAAAGTGAATTGAACACAGAAAAAGAGTTTGTAATTTAAATAATAAATTTTTTTTTATAAATTCCCTGAAAGAGTAATTACAATAATCAGCGAAACGTTGGAGGAGAAAAATAAAATAATTTTTACTTATTTGCATGAAAAATAACTCACAGTTTAAACTGGTCAATATTGCAAGAAATTAAATAGATCATGTTTTAATTTTCGTAACAGGGTCATAATATAAAGTACTCTCCGGGATAAGATTAAAGGTTTTATACAAAGATTAAATGTTAAAAATTTTTACAAAGAGGTCGGTTTTTTTTTAGTTATTTGTTCGTAATTAATCAGTCAAGATTTAATTGGAAGTTTATTTTTTATTTGTTTGTTTTTTTTTTCTATGTGCAGCTGCAATTACTTTAATTTTTATCTTAACACCTTACTGTCTGTCGTAGAACCTATAGTTTTTTCATTATAGTTTCCAAAACTTTCTAATGCCTCGCTCGATGTACACGCGTATAGTGAATATCCTTTTCTTTTTGCTCATGCATACAAATCAAGCACGTATGCCTCAAAAAATTTCAAAATATTTTGTGCTTTTATGAGTTCTTTATAATTTATTATTCTTGTTTTAATTTCACATCATGTCGTAAAGTTTTATTTCAACCTTGTTTATTAGCGCAGTTTTTATATCATAACACTTTGTAAAAAGTATTTATTTACAGTTTGCTTGAGGATGTGAAGAATGTAAGCGATGCCTGAAGTAAGCCTATTTATTGCGCTCATTCATAAAATCCTTATTAGCAGAATTTATGACTGAAATGACAGTACAACTAATTACCATAAAGAATGAGTGTCTGTGCTTAAAATATGCAACACTTAAGAGTAACAAGCATTTGATTTAAAATCTCTGCACAGCCGAACTTAAAATACATAATTCTGTAAAATGTATGAATATCATTAAAATATCGTAAAACTTTTGAAAGAATTTTAAATGAAATCCTGTTATGATCCTTTTAATAATTAACAAACAACGTGATGAAGTAAGTTCCTGGGTAAGAATTTGGGCGCTGTAAAAAATACCTTATTATGATTGCAAATCAGCTTTTATGCGTTATGAAGATGCAGGTATATGCTTTTATTTCATAAAATTAATAATTAACTGCAAATTGGAAACGTCAGATGAATTTCAATGTTGTCAGAAATCAGATGTTAACAAAAATCTTTTATTTTTATGTAGTGATGTATGGTAAAAATTTGCATTGTTTGCGGTTGTCATTTTGTAGATGTGTATGAGAATATTTAATTAGCTTTTATTGAGGATGCGGATCTTTAAAATCTACTGATTCGGATGTTGTAAAAACTTTAAAAACTTTATTAATCGATTTTTAAAAATGGTTCTGTGAAATTTTATTATATCATGGTAAAAAAAATTGTCTTTCAACTTAATTTTAGAAGAAAAATATTGAAATAATGCTGATTTGTTTGCCCTCTAATATTATAAAAAAATATTTAGCTGCTATTGCAGATTCTGTTATAGATATACTCTACAATACTTTATAGCTTTTGAACAAACTTCTTCTATATCCATAGATATTTATTGTTGTATTATGATGCCATTGCATGAGAAAAATTAAGCCTTCTCAAATGTAATGATTTATTTCTTATTTTACTTAATAACATAAGCCCACAGCTTTCTAAAAATTAAAACTTCATACAATTTACAAAATAATTTACAAATTAAACAGATCAACATCAAAAACAATTTCAAAGGTTTAAATAACAGGGACCGAAAATAACAGTTATTTTCAAAATTTCTATTCAAATGGAAAAGTCACTGGATTCAAATGGAATTAGATGGTTGTTAGCTAAGGATTAATAATCTTGAATGATTTTAATTTTTCTGATTTTCTTAAAAAAGTCAATAAACAATAGTTATTTCTTGACCAATTTTATTTCCATCAAAAATAACAGCTAAAATTTTACTTTTATTTTTTGAAAATATGTGTATAAAAGTTGAATTTGGACTTTTATATATTTGATCAAATATAAAAGTTTAAGAATTAAAATTGTGAGCTTTAGATCAAGTAAGTTTTTAAGAAGGCAACAACAACAACAAGTCTGTATATAGTCAATCACTTAGCTGACTAGACAGTCTGTTTCGGAAATCATTGGTGTTCGATAGTTTGTTGAAATGCACCATAGAAATGAAACGAGTTTTTGCTTCGCCAGAAGCTAGTGTTCTAACTGAAAGGTGGCTATTTTCACAACCAATGAATATTGAAATAAATAAAGAAGCAACTAGAACAGATGGCAACCTTGGTATAGTTGATGGCGGTGATCTAAAAAATGGCCTACTGCTTTAAAATGTCATATGATTAGCAGCCATACAATTCATAAGAATGAATTCCAAAATCTGCACATTCATATACTGATTTAAACAGTGAGTTGATCACAGCTTAATCACTCAAAGACTACTGAAGAGGAAAATGTAGCGATTTCCGAAACAGACTGTCTAGTCAGCTAAGTGAGTGACTCTATACAGAGTTGTTGTTGTTGCCTTCTTAAAAACTTACTTGATCTAAAGCTTACAATATCATGTATTTATTCATGCATTAATTCATGTATTTATTTAATAGATCATTAAAACTAATAAGCATAAAAGTTTAAATTTTACTTTATTTTTTCGATCAAAAATATAAGTTAAAATTCGACTTTTATTTTTTTTTTTTTTGATCAAAAATATTAGTTAAAATTTGACTTTAATTTTTTTTTTTATCAAATATAAAAGTTAAATTTTGACGTTTATTTTGTTCGATCAAAAAGAAAAGTTAAAATTTTACTTTATTTTTTCGATCAAAAGTGAAAGTAATATTTTAATTCCTATATCATCTGCTTGCAGTCACTGTTTCAATCGCTTGCGAAATAAATGAAAACAGAATGTGCAATGATAAGCAACTAAGCGATGCAATGCAAAAACGTTACGAATATAGGTGTAAAAGAATAAAAAATGAACTCTATTAATTATTTTGAAAATTTAAGCTATTAATATAGTTAATAAGAAATAGATATGTAAGATTTTTAATATCTATTTTTGATCGGAAAAATAAAAGTCAAATGTTAACTCTTCAAAAGGATAAAAAAAGTCAAATTTTAACTTTTATTTTTGATTGAAAAACTAAAATTTAAAATTTATTTTTGATCGAAATTAAATCTGTCAAAAAATAACGATTACTTGTCGACTTTTTTGAAAAAAATCATAACTGTTACGGTCCCTGCTAAATAATGAGGTCTTAAAAGTCTTCGGTCGACACAAACTAAAAATTAATATGATTTATATGGAGTATTAACTTTAAATTAATTATTACCATAATTTAATGACATTTGATCACGAAGTGGCGCTACATTTGTTTTTTGTTTACCATGGAAAAAAGTGAATATCATGTTTTGATAAACTATTGTTTCTTGATGGGAAAAACTACTGTCGAAGCCAAGGCAATACTTGATAAATATTTTGGCACATCTGCTCCATCGAATTCAACTGTAAAATATTGGTTTGTTTTATCGTGATCGTACAATCGCAAATGCTGCACCACATTCAGAAGGGCAAAATTAGGCAGTTATTACAGAAAACATGGAAAAATTTGCTAAAATTATGTTGAATGACCGCAAAGTGAAATTGCATGATATAGCTTATAGTGTATCACAGGTATCTCCAAAGAACGTGCAGACCATATCATTCATAAATATTTACACATGTAAAAGATTTGCGAGCGTTGGTTACCACGTTTCTTAACGATTAAAAAAAATACGAAACTGTTCGCCTTTTAAAGGAAAATTTGAAACTGTTTCATCGAAACAAAAATAATTTTTTTCATGCAATTTGTGACGATGGATGAGACATGAATGCATCACTACACACCTGAGTCCGATCGGCAGTCGGCAGATTAGTGATTACCTTTGAAAGCCATCCAAAGCACCCAAACAAAAATTGCCTGGCAAAGTTGTAGAAAGCACTTTTTAGGATGATCCTCATATTTATTGACTACTTCAACATTGCAAAACTATTAACAAACAATAATACTGTACTTTAGTGAATCTATTCGACGTAGAAGTCAAGGTGAAACGTCACCAAATAAAGAAAAAAATTATTATTTCACTAAGACAATGCTCCAGCTCACTCAGTTCGCAAAAGAACTAAAGTGCTGTTTCTATTTTGTTAATATTTATTTTATAAAGCTCATATATTGTTGTTTACAATTTGATTATATTTTTTAATATGAAAATCTTTTCAATGAATTTTTTTCAAGACTTTTTTATGATTATAAATAATGAACAAAATAAAACGTAAAGTACAAAAGTGACACATGTAATTAGTTCAACAATAATGTGGACACTAAAGCGCTGTATGGATGTATTTATAAGACATTCGCTTGTTGTTCAAATGCTTTTTCTATTCTACTCTCATATCGAATTACAATGTTTTGAAAATAAATTTTGAAAAGAGCAAAACGAATACAGAGTAAATCGATTATAGAGTAAAACAAATATATAGGTTAAAACGAGTACAGAGCAAATCCATTACAGAGTACAACGAAAACAAGTAAAACGAGAAGAGAACTTCTGTGAAACAAGCTAATGTAGGTATGTATACTCGAAAGAATCGAAATGATCGATACAATAAAAAGAGTATTTCAGAAATTTTTTTGGATATATTTATTATTTTCTACATAAACAAATTTATATGTACTAAAATAATTGAAACATTATTATTTGAACAAATTGCGAATAAAATTAAATTAATAATGTATATATATTTTAGTATGTTTATTATTACAACATATTATGAAACGTTTCACAGGAAAAGGGACCTGGGCAAGGCCAATTTTTAAGAAGATTAAAAGATAATTTGTTGGATAAATTGACATGCTTATGCAAATTTGTTATACACTCCATAAGAAATCCCCTGGTAAAATATTGTAGCAGAAATCCTTAAAGTAAATTAGTTATTTATATAAGAAAATGTAAAATTTCGTTTTGATATTTAAAGCTAAAGCACAAAAAATTCGAAAAAACGCTCTACTGTAAAATTTGGTTTTTGCCACATACTACAATTTCGCGAAACAGTGTCGATATGTATTTTATCGATTTACCGCTAACGCTTTAAATAAAATAAATTGATTATGACATTACTTTGCAATTCTAAAGAAATGTCCTCTTTAGGAATGTTTGAGTGTAAGAACATTTTTGGTCAACTGTTGCAGAACTTTTGCCAATTAAAGTTCTTTTTTCTGAAACTAAATTTCTAGCAGCGGAAAATGTTCTTTCTTTTGATTTTTCAATTGATATGTGTGATTAAAAACTAAAAGTAAAAAATCAATTTATTTTTCATAATATAATTCCTGATATATTGGATTATGAATACTACTCGTTTTATCCAATTTACTCCTTTGAGCAAAACAAGTAAAAAGAGTTTTTTAAAAACTCGAGTGAGAACAAACAAACAATTAGAATAAACGAATGTAGTCGAGTAATTACTTTTCATAAGAACATATTCTATTTTATTCGTTCTGTTGTGAACGAACGGAGTAAAGAGAGTACAAGTAAATTGGATTCTTAGTTCCCATACTCTTTCGAATGTATTCTTGCAGCTCTTTAGTGGACACTACAAATACTCCCCTCCAATTGACGCGTAAAAGTTATTCAGGCTTATTATGAAAATGGATGTTCAAATCAAAATGCATATCGTGCACTTCGTGATTTTTTTCGGTCAATTTAATCGTCCAAATGTGCGTACAATCGGAAAAATCGTGCAAAAATTTGAGCAAACCGGGTCTGTAGCAGATGTGAAAACACCAGTGCATGCTCGTATAGCTCGTACTGGTGGATAGAGGCTCGTAAAGCCTCTTGACCATTTCAAGCGTCGTCAATGATCAGAATGGTGGCAAGAACTGGCAACAGAAGAAAATCATCTTCAGTGATGAGGCACATTTTCACCTCAGTGGATTCGTGAATAAGCAGAATTGCCGTATTTGGGCGAATGATAACACTGTGCAACACAATTTTCTAACGGAAAAGCGGATAGCACAGGATGATAGTACTAGTGTATAGTGAGAAAACCTTAAAAGGAATTTAGAAAGTTAGCTCACTTTTAAAAGATATAGGCATTAAATGTTTGCCTCTTGCAGAGTATTTTTTAAAAATAAAGTGCTCATTAAGGCGTATCGAATTACAATTTTTTCGAATTTCACATTCTAAGAGGACTCAAAAGTTGCATGTTGGTCAAGATCTGCAAAAAAAAAATAAAGAAAAAAAATAGGATGTCTACCTCTCACACAAGGACAAAGTTGTTTTTTGAGAAAAATAGTAAAAAATAACGATCTATAAATGCTTTGACTTTTGTAAGAAAAACAACATATGTCTTAAAGCAAAATTAAATACAGACTATAACTAAGAACATCTCGCCAAACAAAATGCAACTCTCGATTTCTACCCTCATTGTCCTGTGTGCGAGATACTCGAATCCAAAGGTAGACTCAAAATAGCACAGAACTTTTGATTGTTATCTGATTGTCTAAATGTTGGTGTTATTGATTGAAGTGTTTTCGTTTTCATTAAATTTGGCGAATTAAATATTTGCACATTTTTCGCAAATGCATTTTCTTGTTTTCGAGAAGTGTATTTTGAATGCAATTTTATAAGTTTTTAAAAAAAATTAAGATAAAGTTCTATATGTTTTTGGCATCAGAAGTGGTACCGAAGATAATTTTGTGAATTTGGATTCTTAAAGTATTTCAGAACGAAACACTGTCTGAAAGTATTTTTTTAAAACACCAGGTAAAGACCACGATTCTTTTTTGTGTTTTGATATTTAAAAAAAAACTCTGATTAGCATGAAATTTATTAAATCGTCAAAACACCTTACCTCATCATTTACCAAAATGTTAAACTAAAATTTTGAGTTTCTGAGCCTGCCATTCGAAGAGTTCAATTGATTTAACAATTGCTTTTAAGATGTGTTTTTAAAAAAAATAATAATCTTAAAGCAGATATCTGAAGAATTCAAACAGTGAAAATTATTTTACCACTTCTGATGCCTGAGATATAAAGCCTTATATTAATTTTTTTCAAAAAGTTGAAAAATTGCGTTCAAGTATGCTTTTCTCAAAAAACAGTAAATGCATAGACAAAAAATGTGCAAATTTTAAATACACCAAATATAAGGAAAACGTAAGCACTTTAATAAATACCACTTAAATTAACACAATCAGATAACAATCAAAAGTTCTGTGCTATTTCGAGTGTACCTTAAGATTCAAATATCCTTCACACATGACACTGTGAGTAAAAATCCAGAGTGGCATCTTGTTTGGCGAGATATTGTTAGTTAGAGTCTACATTTACTTTTTCTTTAAGACATATGTAGTTTTTCTTACGAAAATCAAAGCATTTATAGATCGTTAATTTTTACTGATTTTCTTAAAAAACAACTTTGTTTGTCCTTGCGGGAGGCATACTTCTTTGAGAGACCACCCTTTGGAACTTTGGAAACCTCTTAGAATGAGAAATTAAAAAAAGAATTTTTAATTCGATACGCCCTAATGAGCACTTCATTTTTAAAAAATACTCTACAAGAGGCAAACTTCAATGCCTTTTTTTTTTAAAAGCGAGCTAACTTTGCAAAACCCTTTTAGTGTTTTGTTGGTCTAGATCAGTACCATCGATCTGTGTTGGTCGCTTTTTCGTTAGATTCCATGACCCTTGAATTGTCGCATAGTGTAATCCAAGAGTGATTGTCGAAAAACCAATGCACCCACAAAGAGTGACTGTTTGGTGCGGTTTATGGGCTGGCGGCATCATCGGGCCGTATTTTTTCCAAAATGAGGCCGGTCAGGCAGTTACTGTGAATGGTGTTCGCTATCGTGAGATGATAACGAACTTTTTATGGTCCGAATTGGAAGATATGGATATGACGATATGTGGTTTCAACAAGACGGTGTTGAAGCTCCTCACAGCTCTTTTGCGCGACAAATTCAATGGCCGTGTTATCTCACGTGGTGGCGATGTCAATTGGCCGCCAAGATCATGTGATTTGGCACCGTTGGACTTCTTTCTTTGGGGTTATTTGAAATAAAAGGTGTACGTCGATAAGCCAGCAACAATTCAAGAGCTAAAGGATGAGATAATTCGGCACATTAACGGTATAGAACCTCAATAATGCCTCAGCGTCATCGAAAATTTGGACCATCGGATGGAGGTATGCCGCCGAGGTCGCGGCGGCCATTTGGCCGATATTTTGTTCCATTCATAATTGAACCATACCAATATTATCATAATGAAAAGAAATGACAATAATTTCCTAAATAATTTGTGTTTTATTCAAAATCAACATCGGCTCTTATAACTTAACCACCTTTTATAATACTAAAAGTAACTTTCTTTTTAAAAGAATTATTAGAAGATATGGTATTGTGTATTTGTGTTTTATATTAGTGTATGCTGGTTTGAGGTAATCAATGGAGACAGATTTTATTGTGATACCGCATTGAATTTGAAATCTTTTCTCGTGTTTAGAATTTACTTTAAAAGGTCCTTTCCATTGTTGAAGTCCAGATAAACAACTAATTATCAAAAACGTATTCACAAGTACTTAGCGATTTTAGAACGAAACTTTTATTTTTATTATGATGAACAATTTTTAAATTGATGTGAGAAACGGACATACAATAGACATACTGAGTTGTCGATGAAAACGTTCTATCATCCCGTTTGATTGTGGATGAAAAGACGAAGTGTCAATTTTGTGTGCACCGAGTAATTTTGTTAATTCATTTGATAATTTTGATGTAAACTGATTGAGTGCCTTGATTGACAGTAATAGTAAGAGGAATACAAAAACGTGCAACATAATTTTGTACGAAAGTATTTGCTACAGTTTTTGCAAAAACATTTTTTAGAGGGTTTAGCTACTTCTGGACAACGTGTACACCCAATAAAAAGGTTCGTACTGTGTACCAAAGAATTATTATATTCTACAAAGCTGTTTTTCTTTTGAGCCTATGAACGACTTTGTGAATAATACAAATGACCGTTTGTGCATTGCACAAAGAAAAATTTGTATATTTTACAAACGCATTTGTTTCATCTACAAAAGATACGAACAAATATACGAACGCTGCTGCCACCGCTTTGTACATTATCAAACAATGTTCGTTCAGTTCACAAATTTATACAGTATAGATTTTTAAAAACTAGCGTTTGTAGAATGTACAAAGTTACGAATTCAAAATTTTTTTTTAATGCGGCCAACACTACAAACGTTTGTACTATGTACAAAACATAGTAAAACGTAGATAGAAACATAGTAAAAACATGTACGTAGAATGTACTATTTACAAAACATTTGTACATTCTACGAATAGCATCTGTTTGTATTTCTACAAAGATTTTATTCGTAATTTTATCCGAAATATTTTTTGGGTGTATGTCTATCTTTAATTGTTAACATACATAAAAAATCACTTGATACAGGAAGTGGTCCCACCAGATCCATATGAATATTTTCAAACCTGCTTGGTGGAAATTCGATTTCTTGGATGGGCGTTTTTGTGTAATCATTAATTTTGGATTTTTGATGGCAAATACAATTTGATGAACAATCATTAATTTCCTTTCGCATATTAGGCCAAAAGTATTATGATTGTATTAATCGTCTAAAAGCTCGTACACCAGGATGAGATAGATAATGAATGAATTTTGTCAAATATGCTTTTTCGCATGAAAGTTGGAAAGAAGGGTCGTGTAGATGGACTAGAAATTTCACACCAAATTTTAATATTTAAAATAGGAATCGGAATTTCTTTAAGATTGCATTACGAATTTGGAGATTTAATTTTAAGATTTAATAAGTATATAAATAAGTATAAGTATAAGTATAATAAATATAACACATAAGATTGTAAAGTTTCGTCTGTTTGTTGTTCCTTGCCTTTATAGTGTTTGAAATTTTATTTCTTGTAAAGACACCTCGTGAATTTCTGGAATGCGAGAAAGTGTGTCTGCAACTATGTTTTATTTTCCAGAAATAAATTGTATGTTGTTTGTGAATTGAGCTATGTATTCCAAGTGTCATGTTTGTCGGGGAGACCTGTCAGTTTTTGAATTTATAATAAACGTTAATGGTTTGTGATCAGTGTATATAATAAATTATCTTCCTTCTAAGAAATGTCTAAAATGTTTGACAGCGCGGTAAATTCCTAAAAGTTTTCAAACAAAAGTTGAATATTATATTTCCGTGGGACTAAGTTTTTAGGAAAAAATATGCTAAAGGTTCCCAACTATCTCTGGTGAATTGTTGTAGAACAGCTCCAACAGCTCCAAAAGCGACGTTTGATGCATCCACTGCTATAGATAATTTTGCATTTATATTAAAATGTGTAAAAAGAGTATCTTTGGTAAAAAGAGATCGAGCTTACTCAAATGCAACTATTGGTTTCTCAGTCCAAGTTAATTGTTTAGTTTCACATTTAGATGTTAGCATTTCGTGCAGAGAACTTCTGAACGTTCTGCAGCTATCATCGGGATGTAACGATGGTAATAGTTAACCATTCCAATAAATTTTTTAAGTTTATCTATGGATGTTGGTCTTTTGAAATTTGTTATTAAATGACATCTATCTTTATAGGGTAGTGTTGCATTTGAAGAAATTTCATACCTACGAAAATCTAGTTAATATACACCGAAAGTACATTTTGAGGGTTTGATGTTAAGTTTATACTGTTGTAGTTGATTAAAAATAATTATAGTTGCTGTTTGACAGTGCACTTGATTTGGTGTTTAGGTGACCGAGCTACGAGTATGTAAGCGTAAGTAAGCTGCTGCTATGCAGTCACTTATGAGATCTTTAATTGATTGTACAGTTGCTTTTTGGACGGTTGATCCGAAATGTGAGAATTTTTTATTCATTATTTATTTTTTATTCATTTCTTATTCATTATTTATTTTTTATTCTTTATTAATTTTTTATTAATTTTAGTCCTGAATAAAAATAAAATAAATAAAAAATGAATAAAAAATGAATAATGATTAAAAACTAAATAATGCATAACAAATGAATAATGAATAAAAAATGAATAACAAGTAAAAAATGAATAATTGATTTGCATTCTTTGTAATATCATTCAAATGAATAAAAAATTATGCATTATTCTGAATAAAGAAAATGAATAATTGAAATGAATGTGTTTAATAAAACTTTTTTTAAAAATGAATGTGAAATAAAAATTTTGTTTATAAATCGATTTTGCATTCATTAAATGCATTCTTATTTTGTTATTCTCTGATTCACTTTTTTGCGAATAAAATCAAATTGATCAAATCTTTTACAGCCTTGGTAAATGTAACAAATGTGTTCGTACAATACACATTTGTTTTTGTACGAATACGAATAAAATATTTGTAATATGTACCAAAATACATCCAATCTACGAATCTTATTCACGACAGAAAACTACGAGCAAAATTCATAGAACGGACGCAGTTATTAGTAATATTTAGCAGTTATTGAAAAGTGTCTGTGAAACAAGGGTAAATGAAATGGTATCACTGCGACGGGTAAAATATTCTTTTTAAAAATGCATGCCTGGTTTAGCTCAGCTTTATTTATAAATATACTTTAAAAAAAGTATTTTTGAGTTCTTTGCAAAATATATTAATTTTTTATAATGAAAATATCGTCATATAAAATCAAAAAAGCCGCAAGTTGCAATGAATTCAAAGTCGACTTTTTGATTGATTATTGATGCACCTTATCAAAATACATGTTTCTGCTAAATTGTACACTCCTACAAATAAAAATGACGTTTTTATTAAAAATTTCTAAAATCATTAAGTTTGAGCGGAACATACAATTACAATTACAATTTGTAAAGTTTTTTGACTCTCCCGTAAAATTTTTTAATTGTAGCTTACGTCTTTTTGATTCAATATGAAGATATTTAAAAAATTCACTACCTATGGGGAGCAAGAGCCCCCTGTTCCCCCCCTGTGAACGCCAATGGCTGAGAACATAGTAGGCTGAGAACAATCCGGTGGAAATGGTTTTGAATCATAGCATTTGCAAAATGGTAGAATATATTTTTACTCTACACTAAGAAAATAAAAAGGAATGCATTTACTATGCTATTGCAAGTATGCAACACTAAAACACATAGCTTAGAGATACTATATATTGCAATACCAAATTGCAAACAGATAGCTGATTATGAAAAAAAGTAAAGGCAAAGAAAACTGATATGGAAGATAAGCGAAAAAAACCAATTGTGCTTAAAGATTTTTTTCGACATGGAATTGGGTTAAACAAAATTTTCAGAGGAAAATAATTTTACTTTTCATCCATACGCTGTGAATTTCATGTTCTGCTACAAATGTAGCAAATTATAGCAAAAAGACCGTTCACAATTAAAAGGAAATCTTTAAAATTTTTTGCAAAAGCACAATTAACCAAAAAACACGGTATTGTGAATTGCCCTACTAAAAAACAAGAGTATTAAGGTTTGTGCTTTTGCTAGATAGTGGTTTCGAAAAATGATTAATAGCAGATCAATAGCATAAAATCCGTGATCACAAGGAAGAATTAGTAGACCCAAAATATGGTAAAATAGCGATACGCCATTTTGTATATTGCCAATCTTTGGAAGGATGCAGGAAAACACTTAACAGAGTACCCCTTATGTCTGCACGTATTTCTTTTGTAACGATTCATAAATTTCGGGGAAAAGGTCGGAGTTAGTGCAATAAAAATATCGTATTTTACGATACTTGTAAGTATCTCATAATAATCAGATGAAAAATAAATTTGAATATGTCTTAACAGACAAAATTTGAGGGAACACGCTTTCTTCTAACCATTTTGCTTAAAAGATAATGGCTCTAAATTCTATTTACCATCAAAACTGATTTCCCTCCATGCAATTCGTTGGGAATATTGGAAAATGAATTCGCGACCTCTAAAACTTTACCAATTGAGATGCGCTTCACAGAGGGAGTTTCTTAGGTCAAATGAAAGAAGAAAAGCTGCGGACATCAAACACAATTTTTTTTGGGACACCCTATTGTTTATAGTAAGGGAAGGTCTGTTTGGCTTTATACTCACTGGTCGGAACCATAGAAAGATTAATATCACAGAGCATAGAGCATTTGATAATGTCACGCTACAATCTATACGACTAGAGTTGCGTAGGTAAGGTGTGAATTAAATTATTACTGATCTAATAGATAAGTTACTCAACTGCCGAGAAATTTTATCAGACTTAGGTGCGTATAGCGCTGTAAGATCGGTGACAAAAGGTATGCCACAAAGTGGTGTGCTAACTCCACTCCTCTAAACCTGCCAGATGACCTTCGGGGAATCTGCCTGTCCAAAGCCAGGACTAAAAGGGTGATGGTTGGTTATTAGGTGGACAATTTATTGGGCACGGCCCATGAATTGATCTTAAAATGAGTTCATTCTTGAGGCACGGCTCTTGAATGTTCATCTGATTTCCATAAAATAAAAAGGTTTACCTGGAGCCTTGGTTGTTGGTGCCAAATCATGGAGAAAGCATGGTTTTGATATTAAGTTATTATAACATTGTTATTGCAATATGCTTTCGATGGACGATCAATCCAATATAACTTGAAGAGCGGGGGCAGTCATCCATCAATGATGAAGAGACCTGATCTATCGTTGTTCTGCAGACCGTTTTAGAATTAGGGTTCTATGTAAGAGGCATAGAATCCTTAGACCGAGTATAAGCCAATTGGTATACTACGGCTCCAGTTTCCTAGTTTTCCGAAAGAGGCTTTTAATAAGCCTTAATTAAGCTAACAAAGTTGCCTGAGTGTGGGTCTCTCGGTATTAAATTACCGGGAAACCAATGGATATTTTTAACCTAGTCATGTACAATTCTAGTGACTGTAGGTGTCACAGTCAAAAATAATTGTTCTAAGAACTTTTGGTCTGTAGACGGGATGTTGAAGAGCATTGTCTGGTGGAACCTTGAGCCCGGGTATTGTCTGTCGTGGGCTGGTCCTTCGGGGTTCATACGCTCTGGTTGTGGTTATACCAGGAAGGTCGGTGTGAGTTATACTTAGTTGAACTCGGGTTGGTAATTCCCTTAAATTATTAAGAGAAAGATGGTAGACAAATTATCGTTTATTTCAAACAGTTAATGTTAGGAAAGTAAGCAACTACCGGATCAATACACTGTTACCTTTGGAATTTGAGAACAGGTGACGGGGAAACCTAAACAGTCTGAGTTGTGTCCATAAATTACATGATAGAGGAACCTGCTAACATACACGATAGCACCACAGTCTTGATGTATGTACCGCTTCCTAGTTTTCATGAAAAAGATTACCTTCTTTGAACCTTTCTGGTGAATTTGAATTTTTAAGCCTACACGGCAGAGTACGTCTACGGGTCTACGTTAAACACAGAGAGGATCTCTATCTCTAGTGAGGGAGGAGGGCTGTATAGTGGCAGCACACGCCGATGACCTAGCAATCGCAGTCAGAGGCAAATTTTCCACTACTCTACGCGACATTATGAAAAGAGGTCTTTGCAAACTCGAACCCAGCGGTTTTGAAGTAAATAGGGCCAAAACATAACTGGTCTTTTTCACAAGAAACAAAGAACTCCGAAAATGCAAAATATCTAGGACTCATTCTTGATAGTAAGCTTAGCTGGAAACGTAATATTTCTAAGCGTACGAAGAAAGCGACAGTTGCGCTGCACACTTGTAAAAAAGCTATAGGGACCTGATGAGGATTTTCCCCAATATCGTTTACTGGCTGTATACAGGGGTCATTAGAACTATTCTTCTATATGGAGCAACGATATGGTGGCCAGCCTTGGGCAAGGTCACATATTTGAACCAGCTCCAAAAAGCCCAAAGAATGGAATCTATTTGCATCAGCGGTGCTCTGAGAACAGCACCGACTTCGGCTTTAGAGACCTTACTCCACCTTCTACCGGTCGACTTGGCTGCTAGGAAACATACAGCTTGTTCGGCGGTCAGACAAAGGGAACCTGGATTATGGAAAAACCTGGGTTCAAGACATGCATCCATAATCTACAAATTCAACTTCATTCCACCAAGGATTGATAACTGTAAACCACCGCTTTCCTTTGATGGAAACTACGGCACGCTCATTCCAACTAGAACATGCTGGAATAAAGGGTGTCTACAATTCTATACGGATGGGTCAAAATTAAATAATAGGGTCGGGTATGGGGTCTACTCGAAAGAAGTAGAGATATCCTTAGTTCATAGGCTGCTGGATCACTGTGGTGTTTACCAAGCAGAAATGAGGGCGATTAAGGAAGTTGCAACATGGCTCTCAGAGAATGCCATCTCTAAACAAGAAATATCTATTTTTTCGGACAGTCAAGCAGCGATCAAATCGATGGAGCAAGTATCCATCAACTCTAAAGTAGCCAAAGAATGCCGTGCTGCATTAGGCGAAATGTCGAAATTTTTTTAAATTAGCTTAATATGGACACCTGAGCATAAGGGTATACGGGGAAATGAAGCAAACGAGATTGCTAGGAAAGGTACATCGGTGACTTCAATGGTTCGGAACTCACCAAGGATCCCGATTGCAACTGTCAAAGTGCTGCTTAATGAGTACACCACATCTAAAGCCAACTCAAAATGGGCTGAGCTCTCAACATGCAGAATAACAAGGCTTTTTTGGCCGACTCTAGACCCAAAGCGATCGAGAGCCCTTCTCTCACTGGGAAGACCAGAGATAGCCACGCTTTTGGCCGTTATCACAGAGCACTGCTTAATAGGCAGACATACCTTCAGACTGGGAGTCATCACAAATGACTTCTGTAGAAGCTGCAGAGACGAGGAGGAGGAAGAAACCATCTCCCACTTTCTATGTTCCTGTCCCGCGCTGGCTAGAAAAAGGCTTAAATATCTGGGGTCATTCTTATTTTCTGAGCTTGACGACCTGTCAAGGACAAGCGTCAAACGTCTTACAAGCTTTATTAAGAGCTCAATGTGGTTCCACTCGGACTAAAGGCCAAGTGTGCAGCGGTATCACAATGGACTTATTGGTCTGAATGAGCCGTGGTACATGTGTATGGTTTGAGCACGTACAGCGGCTGCCGTCTCAACCTAGCCTAATACATATAACTATGAAACTAGGTCTGTTTCCATACTTGAAAATTTTGGGAAAACTTTCGTTATTTTTTTACAAAATTCTTTTCCCGTACACAAATAACTGGATGAAGAGACCACTTTATTATGATAAAATAATAATTATTATAACTAACGGAAATAGTTATATTAAAAAACTTATAAACTTATATTAATTCATTTTCAAATCAATTTTGTGTTATAATAACATATTCGTAATTCAAATAAGTAATCAATTAGAGATAAATGACTTGAAGTATCATAATAATAATATAATTGATAAATTATCCGTTACAATGTTAGTTAAGATTGAAAATATTTTTATATTTTTCTGCAATGATTATTTAAAAACATAATTTGTTGCTAATTATGGTTTTATTTGAATTAATTATTTTAAACTTCGAAACCTTAGAAGGGGTTAACAACTTGATTTAAACCCTTAAGATTACCAGTTTATTTTAAAAACTCATTAACTTGATTTAACAAAATGCTGTTTCCAAAAAATACGCTCAATTTTTTGGCTATTGAGAGCACTTCAACTTGTTGTCGCTCTCGCTTCTTTTCAGCATTTTCTCGACATTGGAAATTATTCAAACTTACCAAAAATAAAACAAGTATTTTACTCTAAAAAAAAACACCAAACTACTCTTAAAGCTCAAAGATAAAAAACCTATATCAATATTAGACAGCTAGATTAAGCTTGAAGTATGTAAGTATTTAGCTAGTAAAAGTGACTGTTCAGTGTCATTGATTTAAAAATTCAGTAAAATGATCTTGTGTTTTATAAAAAACCCTAAAAACTAAAGCAAACAAAAGCAACAAAAAAAAAAATCAGAAAAATAAAATGAAAAAAATTTACTGCTCAGAGGTTCCAATATTGCTGTGTTGGCAGCTTTTTTCCTATGGGATTAAAACAGATTTTCCTGCCATGTTTTGGGCAGCAAATTTATGGCAAAAATTGAATGTTTTTGTTAGTTCACTTTCGAGTTCCAATCGAAACCCTTTCACAACAAATAATAACAAAAATCCAAGCAACAATCAAAGCTACGGTTTTTCTTGTCGAACTAAGATGGGTAGAAAATGCCAAATTTGCAAAAAACACAAATAAACACAAAATGAAGCAACAGAATAGGAAGTAATAAAAAACCGCCAAACAACTCCCAAAAGTATGCAAATAAGCAAGCAATCACAATGAATTCTTTGGCGCTTGTATTGCAAACATTGCGGAATTAGATTTTTTTTCGATTCCATAACAAATTTGTGAAAATGGATTTGGTTTGTTTTCAGTGCAATTTTATTTCTATTTGATGGGTTATTTTCTTTTGACAAGAAGTGGATAAAAATCGAGAATCATGTAAAAATAAGGGTATACATATTTATAGGTGAAAACTAAAAAAAAAACACATAACCATTGACTCCTCAGATAATTTGCGATAATAAGAAATTGTGTATTGTTGAAAAGTCTTTTGTGATTCCATGTTTTGGGCAATACAAAAAATAAATCGATATTAACAGATTTTTTTCTTGAGTATAGAGAGTAAGTGAAACGTCGATTGTTATTAGTCAATAAAATAATGAAAAATAAAACCTGTTCAAAGCATAATCAAATACATTTCTCAGTACTTCAGTTGATTTTAGAGTAAAGTTAGAATTGTTCAATTATGAAAAGAGTTTCTTAACTGAAAGTAACACCAACAATAATATGATAAAATTATATTCCGCCGCTTAAATAATATCTAAATGGATATTTTCTTCAAAGAAAAAATATTACTATTTCGATAGGCATTCAAACTGGTGGCGGTTGTAGCCTACTGGGAAGAGTACGTGTACCGTATCCTAGAGAACCGCGGTAGCTCGGTTCTTAACTTCTAGCTCAGACAAAATGTTTCTAAAATTTAATTAATATTTTTGTTCGTCCGCCACCTCTCTGTAGACAATGGCAAACCAAAGAGAGTAGAAACCGCTCCGAAGTCGGCATAAAACTCATTGGACTAGTTCTCGATCACTTGTGTTCAAACATTTTATAGCACGCACAACAAAATTGATCAATAGAAGCTAAGTGAGAGTCTTTTTTGAGAAGATTTTTTGGAATTGCATATTTTGTCGGAGTCTTTATGCTACGTTATCAGCCTTTACAGAAACAGAAATGATTCCAGTCAAAAAATAATTTGATTAACGGATAAACCTTTTATATATTTGCATATGGCAATGCAGCCAAAAGTGCCAAATCCTTTAGAGTCCAAGTAAAAAATCACTCTAAAAACAGGTTTTCTGTTGAATAAGTCGGAAATAAATATGTAAAAAATATTGCTTTAGACAAAAAACCAAAAATTAAAAATATGATTTTCTTAAAAATAACACAGTGCAACACGAAAAAAAAATAACCATATACGGACACCACTTCGTGATAAAAGACCAAAAAAAAAAGACTCCCGTCTTCCAGTTTTGTCCAAAGTCCTCCAGGTTTTTTTTATGGACCCCCAAAGATGTGGGGCCTCGGTGTCATTTTTGCAAAAAAATTATCATTTTCTCAAGCTCATATCTTGCAAACCGTTCGGAACTATGATTTACTCTCCGAGGCAAAGTTGTAGCTCTTGTCATAAAGAACAAAAATTGTGAACATATCAAATCAAAAACTTCAAACTACACTTCAAATCGCAAAAAACTTTAAAAAATGAGCGAAAAATGGCCCAAAAACCGTTTTTTTTATTTTCCGCCTGGTAGGGCTTACAGCGCTGATTAAAACCCCAAAGTTTTTTAAGGAGGCCGATCCAACTTCTTGAGATATAGGCCTTTATTTCTTATCCGATCTGGTTGAGATGGGTATCGTTGAGAAGACCTTTGAAAACGCTATAAATCTGTATTTAATGATGTTAATTTTTATTAACTCATTGGGGCAAATTGAAAAAAAAAAAGATTTTTTAACCTCACTTTTTTAATGAAAATCTGGTTTTCTCAAAAAACAGCCCTAGTAAAAAAAACAATTGAAGTGTAAGAAAATAAGCGATTTTTTAAAAAAAAGTTGATTTCAAAACTTCGAACATAAATAATTGTCAGTCATGAGGCCGAGTGTGTGAGTGCACTGTACCTTCACTGATAGTAAGTGCATTCTAATAAAAATTCTCAAGCTGATGGGTGAGTTCCCGTGCCCAAACTGTCAAACAACTACCTGGAAGCAAACATCTGCATTGAATTCACATTGTAGCTCTTGTCATGTTTAATGTCTTGTATGTTTAATTAACGCTCAAAAATGAAAAATGCCTGGCCAGAACCATGTGTTTGTCCAAGGGTTAACACCGTTTAGGTAGCGCTTAGGTATCACGCGATCACGCACCGACCGCAGCAGCACAGGCAATGCAGTAAGCTTAGCACACGCAACAAGGGACGCAGCACACAATATAAAAGCTACACGACGCTCACATCGAGGCATTACACAGCGCGACGTCAACGAGAGCTCAGCGGTGAAAGTTATAAAGTGAAAGTAAAAAAAGTGAAAGTGCTACAGCATAATTCGCACACAACATTCTCAACTGACAATTTCAATAGGCAGTGTGGAAATATTGATTTATTTTGCTACGTTTGCGGTCACCAAATCAGAAAAAAAAGTTCTACAACATTGCAAAAGGAAAAGAATCTTTTAACTAGTCAATTCAAGAAAGCATATAAGTTGTTTTTCGACGAAGTAGACTTGACCGGTGAAAATTACACACCTAATACAGTGTGTCGCCAATGTTATAACAATCTCATGGCATTTGAGTGGAGGCAAACATAGTATGAAGTATTGTAAGCCGGTAAACTGGATTAATCTCCCAGGTGATCATGATGAAACCAGTTGCTATGCATGCGTAAATTACACATGTGGTCTAAATCGATATGCTGAGAGGAACAAAAGTTATAAAGCAACTGTAACAGCCACACTACCAGTGCTTGCACCTGAAAACTTTGTATCACCAAGGCCGCCAACTCCAGATCGTAGTACAGAATGTACTACAGGAATGACTAGAGCAAGTGGTGTTACTTATGAAGATCCATTTGATACCGATTATGAGCCATAACAGGGAAGAGATGAACCACAACTAATAACAAAAATGGAAATGGATTTCATTGTGGCCATATTGGGACTATCGCAGCGACTTGCCATATTTTTGACAGCGTTTCTAAAGCAAAGAAAACTCACACATGGTAATGTGAACTCTACGGCGTACCGCAAACGGCAAGATGAATTTCAAAGCCTCTACACTCTAAGTGATGACAATTCGTTCGCTTACTGCAATGATGTAAAAGCTTTGGTGGTAAAAATGGGAATGGACTAAATCGCTAGTGAGTGGAGATTATTTATTGATGGTTCGTTTTCAAGCTTGAAAGCAGTGTTGTTGCATGTGTCGAACCAAAAACCTTCCATTCCGCTAGCAATGGGTATTAACATGGAAGAAAGCTATGAAACATTGAAAGATATAATGGAAAAAATCAAATACTACGAAAATAAATGGAAGATTTGCTGTGATTTGAAGGTCAACATTTTGCAAAGGATCATCGATAAGGGCGGCTTTCCAAAATTGTTTTGTTTTCTTTGTAATTATGATTCGCGCGCACCTCTGAATCAATACCAATGTAATTCGGGGAGACCAAGAGGAAGTGTGGAGGAACAAATGAAACAACATAAACTGAGGAATGCACCTTTAATAGACAATACTCAAGACATCTTGCTGCCACCGCTCCACATAAAATTGGAAATTGTTAAAAAATTCATCGAAGTGGCCGTCGTAAATTGTCCAAACGCATTCGACTATTTGAAAAGCGTTTTCCCAAAGCATAGCGATGACAAAATTAAAAAAGGTATTGTAGTAAATTTAAAACGAATTTTTGTTCACCTCATTGTACTATTTTCACTTTGTTAATGTTTTCTTTTTTGTCTTTATTTTTTGTCTTTATTTTTTGTCTTTATTTTTTGTCTTCATTTAACAGGCGTACTTAATGGCCTTGACATTAGAAAACTATTCAAGAGCAACTTTGAATCATCGCTTCATGATTATAATCATTCAATGGCATGGATTTACCTTCAGCGTGTATGCACCAGAGTTTTGGGAGGGGATCGAGACGCGGAACCGGAAACAAGAGAATGGGTGAAAGAAATGATGTATTATTTTGAAAAAATCGGCACATCGATGACATTAAAGCAACGGTTTCACTAAACCACAATGCCCATAGAAAAACGGTACAAAAGCAAAAAACTCGACGCATTGCTTGCAGTGGTAATATCAATTTTATTGGTGCATTGTTTTGCATTCCTTTTTTGATTTCTTTTCTAATTCATTTCAGGTGTGTTGGTGGAGTCACAAGATCACCCTGTATGATGTTAATGAAGTATCTGAAGAAGAAAAAACTGATGATGGAGGGCAGTCTGGAAGTAACGTGCCTGTGGACACCATAAGTTCTGAATCAGAGTCAGATTAAGAGAGTGCGATTTGCAAGTCCAAGGCCATCAACATAATAAACATAATACGAATATTTTTTTTATAATTTTTATAATAGATAGCATAGCATAGTATTGTAGTGCCATCCCTGCTGAGACTACTAATCCCTACAACACTGTATCATTATTACTAAATATCTATGCTACTTCTCTTTGTTACAACCCTAACTCTAAATGTCAACCCTAAGAACTAAGATTAATAAAATCAGTAATAGTATAAGAATTAAACCTGCAACATGCCTTTTCACTTACGGGAGAAGGCTTTCTAGTATCTCAATGTTGAAGTAAAGAAAAAAACAAATTAAATTAAAAAATTTTGGGAAATTTTTCACTTTTGCGGCTACCTAAGCGCTACCTAAACGGTGTGTGGGTATTAAACAACTCGCCGAATATAGTTTTATAGTTTATTATAATTTATTATTTAATCTATATTTACAACGTGATAGTTCTTATTAATACCTACTATTATTTTTCTACGGTTTTGCGCAGAGTTACTGCATCTTTATGTAAAACGAAACGAAGGCATAACGTCGTGAGAGAAACGAGCAACAATATTTTTTGATATGGAAAAAAGTATTGCTTACCGTGTCTCGCACCTCGTTCAGCCTTCGTTTCGTTCTACATAAAGATGCAGTTAGTCCGTTTTCTTCGCGGCGTAAAAACTGACTAACTTCTAAGGCAACATGGCCCAGAGACCATGCCACCACAACGCGTCGAAGATATATCTAAGAGCTAAGTATGTGAGCGCGGCAGCACACATACATAGCGCAACAAAAACCGAATTTCCTATATGCATTTTCGCGATAGAACGATACAGTGGAGCTCTGCACTGGCCTTTATAGTCGCTAGCCCTGTTATCAGCGCTAATAACAGTGCTAGAGAAAGGGTGCGGTGGGGGCTGACGCAGCGTATGCCAATCATCGTATTGGCAGCGCAATTGCATGTACGCTGGTTAGCTAAGCCAGCGTGCAAGCAACAAGCGCTTACTCAGCTGACATTAAGGGTGGTTGTTGTACAATACGAGCGAACAATTACAACAACAACCACACTAGCTTAGAACCTCTTGGTATTCGTCATCAAGGCAAACCGATGCGGCTATACAACAACAGACCCACAACATACACACACATCCCGATATGTTGAATCGTCACAGGCAGCGAGCCTGTGTTGTTGTACAACACACAAGCGAACAACAACCACACGCCGTATCACTCGAGTAGCCAACCGCTTGAAGAGGCTGTTGACGAACCGTCACATGAAACCGTTGCCAGCTATAAACGAGGCTGACGTTCTGTCTACGCAGCGAGACAGAGCGTCAGCTCAACCGAACGTCAGTCCCACACTTAGCTCACGATCACATTACCACAATGCCGTCACAGAGACGACGACAACTTTGTCACAGTGGAATGTGCTTAGGCTAGCAAACGCGCGATAAGCTAGCCTACACTTTGTTTATCAAATCGCAACAAAGTGTCGCCAAATAAAATTCCTAAGACCGCACAGAAACACGATCACTAACAGCAGTGGCATATGGCCACTGCTCAGTAGGGTAAACGGTACGCTCTACGGCCACGCCACAGTACTCCCCCCTTAGTGTTTCTGTCGCGATTCTAAAAATATTAAAGTACCGAATTTTTACTCAACCCCAACACGACGGAGGAAAATTACACCGAATAATTAACGCCATATTCAATATCGCGACCCGTCTTAAACGCTATTCTTGCTTACAAGCTAAGCAATTTGATTACAAATTTACAAAACTTCAAGTACATAACACGAAATACGTCATCGCCTCCGTCACCATTTTACCACCTCCTCGGGGCCTTCACCTCTCTACCGCTTCTCGTAAAAGTGTTCTTCCTTGACCGCCCATGAGTCAGCGGCGGGCCGGAAACCTTTATCACGGTTGGTGCGACTGATTTCCGATGATGTTTACTCCGTCCCACGTTGTCCAACGGTGGACCGGAGGAAGTTGTCACGGTCGGTGCGCTTGCTTTACTACGCTGCTTAATTTTTCCAACGGCGTCCAACGGTGGACCGGAAAAAGTTGTCACGGTTGGTGCGCTTGATTTACGGCGTTGATTTATTTTTCCAACGGTGTCCAACGGTGGACCGGAAAAAGTTGTCACGGTTGGTGCGCTTGATTTACGGCGTTGATTTATTTTTCCAACGGTGTCCAACGGTGGACCGGAAAAAGTTGTCACGGTCGGTGCGATTGATTTACGGCGTTGATTTATTTTTCCAACGGTGTCCAACGGTGGACCGGAAAAAGTTGTCACGGTCGGTGCGCTCGATTTACGATGTTGATTTCTTTTTCCAACGGTGTCCAACGGTGGACCGGAAAAAGTTGTCACGGTCGGTGCGCTCGACTTACGCTGACATTTATTTGCCGACGGCCCGGTCTTATGTGGAAGTTCGGCAAAGGTCACCACTTTTCGAACCGGCGATGGCCTCGCCTTTGATACCACGACATCACGGTAGCTCTGCTTAATGCTGGCTGGTCCTCCACTTTCCTTCGGTGCTGCCGATGACCGCCTAGGCGACATACCCTTTTCGACCTCGCCCTTAGGTAGGAACGCCGCCTTCAGCCTATCTATTGATATCCTGGTCGACCTGCCCCTCGTGCTTAACACAAAATACTTTTCTGTCCTCTCCAGTACCTTGAATGGCCCATCGTATCGCGATTGGAGAGGTCGCTGTACCTTGTCGACTCGAACAAATACGTGGGAACAGGTTGCCAAGTCCTTCTGAATAAATACCTTCGGAACGTCGTGATGGCTGGCTTGCGTAGGCGTGATTTTCGACATCATTCTCCTTAATTCTTTCACGAATTCCGTCTCGTTCGGCTTCTGTAAAGACGGAGAAAGTAACTCACCAGGAAGCTTGAGTGGGGTTCCGTAAACCAATTCTGCCGGTGACATTTCGATGTCTTCTTTGACTGCGGAGCGAAGGCCCAGCAGCACCAAAGGCAGTATCCCACACCAATCCTCATTATCGTGGCAAGTTATGGCCGCCTTCAGTGTACGGTGCCACCTCTCTATCATCCCGTTCGACTGTGGATGATAAGGAGTGGTTCTAAAGTGCTGGATGCCCAAGAGATTGTTAAGCTGCCGAAACAACTCGGATTCGAACTGCCACCCTTGATCTGTCGTAATTTTGAGTGGTACGCCAAATTTGGCAATCCAGCCCGATAGCAGACTTCGTGCTACCGTTTCTGCTGACATATCTGGTAAAGGAATGGCCTCGGGCCACCGCGTGTATCGGTCGATGATCGTCAGGCAGTAGCGATTATCCCTGGAGACCGGCAGAGGCCCTATTAAATCCACGTTGACGTGCTCAAACCGTTCGCTCGGTCTGTCGAAAGATGCCACCGGTGCCTTATTGTGGCGCTGAACTTTGGCGCGCTGGCACGCAACGCAGCATTTAACAAAATCGCGTATATCCCTTTTCATGCTTGCCCACACGTACCTGTCCTGGATCAACTTCGTTGACGCGCTGACCCCAGGGTGTGCTATACCGTGCATTTTCTCCATCACCACCTTTTTGAACTTCTCTGGCACCAAGGGTCGGACCCTACCTGTTGACGTATCGCAGTAGATTGGGCTCGAGGCGTCTGGCATCGTGAGTTTTAGCAACACCAGCGATGATTTTGATGGCGACTCAATTAATAATTTCGTCTCTGCATCGGTTGCTTGCTCCTTAGCCAGCTCTTCGAAGTCGATAACAGGCCTTGCTGAGACCGTCGACTCGCACAAAACCTGCTCTATTCGTGACAAGGCGTCTGCCACCTTATTTTCTGCTCCGGGAACGTGTACGATGTCCGTCGAGAACTGGCCTACGTAATCTAAATGGCGGGCCTGCCTTGGCGAAGCTTTGTCTGGATTCTGCTTAAATGCGAACGTTAAGGGCTTGTGGTCCGTAAAAATTGTGAAAACTCGCCCTTCTACCATATATTTAAAAAAACGTACCGCTTGATATATGGCCAACAGCTCTCTGTCGTATGTGCTGTATTTTCGCTGCGCCTCCGTCAACTTTTTGGAATAAAAACCTAACGGTTGAAGAATACCTTTTACTTCCTGATGTAGCACGGCGCCTACCGCTACGTCGGACGCGTCTACGTGCAGAGACAGCTTTGCTACGGGCGAAGGGTGGAAAAGCAAGGTCGAATTCACTAAACTCGCCTTGCACATCTCGAATGCTCTTACTTTTCCGTCGTCCCAGGCCAATGGTGTGGTATCGTTTTTCTTGTTGCCCACTATCATCCCCTGTAAAATCGACTGGATACTCGCTGCGTGCGGTATGAAGCGCCTATAGAAATTTACCATTCCCAAAAATTGCTTCATCTCCTTCGCCGTTTTTGGTTTCGGAAAATCGCTCACCGCCTGTACTTTTTCGTCACATGGCTTAATCCCGTTTTCGCTCACGGTGTGGCCTAGGAACCTAACTTCCGTTTTCCCGAACGCACATTTCGACACATTTATTGCCAGGCCATTCTCTCGCAGAAGTTGCAGAATGCGCCTGACATGCTTCTCATGCTGTCTCTTGTCTTCTGAAGCTATGCAAATGTCGTCTATATAGACAAATGCATACTCCGACTCTGACGCCAATATACTATTAATATGGCGCTGGAAAGTTTGCGCTGCGTTTCGAAGACCGAAAGTCATGAATTTGAATTGGAACAGTCCAAAAGGCGTCGTAATCGCTGTCTTCGGTATATCTTCAGGCTCGATGGGAATTTGGTGATACGCTTTCTGCAGGTCGAGTGTCGAAAAAATTCTTTTACCATGCAAGATGTGAGTGAAGTCCTGCACGTGTGGTATCGGGTAACGATCCGGTACGGTCCGATCGTTTAACGCACGGTAGTCGCCGCAAGGTCTCCAACTCCCATCGGATTTTTTAACCATGTGAAGTGGACTTGACCAATTGCTGTCGGATGGCTCGCAAATGCCATTCTCGACTAAGAAACGAAACTCGTCTCTTGCCGCGACTAACTTCTCTGGTGGCAGCCGCCGAGGCCTCGCATTAACGGGTGGTCCATTCGTCACTATATGGTGCGTGACTTTTGACTTCGCTGTCGGCTTGTCTTGACGAAGTACGGTTACGTCGGTGAAATCGGACAAAATATTTGCGAAGGGGTCGTTAATATTGTAAGTAAAAATGTTAAACTCACCCTTTTTTGCCGAAATGCCGTCTGCATGCGCTTGTGTCGTGCTGTCGATGAGTCGATTGTTGCGCACATCTACCAGCAGTGCGTATTTCCTCAGAAAATCCGATCCGATGAGAGGTGACTTCACCTTTGCGATTATGAAGTCCCAGGCGAATGATCTCTTCAGCCCAAAGTTCAAGATGACTCGTCTGGTACCGTACGTAGGAATTGATGATCCATTTGCTGCGAACAGCGTTAGTTCGCTTTGTGGTTTGCGCTGGTCGGCGAATGTCGATGGAATGACCGATACGTCCGCTCCGGTATCTACAAGGAACTGTCGGCACGTTGTCGTATCCTTGACGTATAACCGGCGGATCTGTTTCTCGCCGCCCGTCCCTGCGCAGACTGGCGACGAGACATCTAGTTTTTTTGGAATCTCGGCGGGTTGCGTTTTGGGCCATACCTGCAACCCTCGTGGCACTTCCTTGCCGCCCCCCCGTAGATGTAGTGGTACCAGCAGACGCCGTTCACAAACGTTGGCTTTAGGAACTGCTGAGTTGCAGCTGGTTTCGTAGCCGCCGGTGCTGGCTTAGGCGTCGTTCTTGTTCTTGCTACTTGCTCGTAGCCCAGATCTCTCCTCTTCTCCTTCTTCGTGCTTACCATTGGCATGCGCCCCCTGCCGCCGCAGTAAAGCATGTCGTCGTCGCTGGAGGACATCTCTTCCGCTGGTCGTACATTGCGCAACCAATTCGTGACGTTTTTGGTGTTCGCCGTTCGCGGGTTAAGCAACTCGTATAGCTGATTCTCTACCCGACATAGCCGTTTCTGATCCGCCGACATTCCTCTCACCGTTTCATTTACACCCAACTTACTCGTCTCCGGCCTAGGTATCGGAGACGCGCTAATGGCTGCAACCTGCCTTGACCGAAAGTCGCCAACCTCCATTATTCTGTCCGCCAGCGCTGCTTTTTGTACTAGAGTCTCCGTTGACACTTGCAAAATCGCCTGTACACTCGACGGCAGGCGCGATAACCATATGCCTTCTAACATCATCGGGGTCACGTTACGGCCCCCTAGTTCACGCATTTCGGACAGGAGCTGGGATGGGCGCTTGTCGCCCAGCTCTAAATCCATCATTAGCTGGCGTAACTTTTCCGAATCGCTAGCACTGAAAGCGTTCATCAACGCCGCCTTCAGGTTGTCATACTTATTCCTCTCTGGCGGATTTCGCACGGCCTCACTGACCTGTTTCAGCACCGACTGGTCTAGCGCCGCGGCTGCCGTATGGAATTTGAAGGTATCCGACCTCGTCCCAGCCAAGGCGAACTGTTGGTCCAACGACAAGAACCACATGTCCGGAGCATGGTGCCAGAACGCAGGCGCCTTAATTGCGTTCCCGCTGACCCTATTCACTTCCGTCGCCGACCCCGTTTCTCCTAGGGTCAATACGTCCAGGCTAGCAGTGGCGGCTTCCGTGCCGCCGACTGCCCCTTCGACATCGCCCGCACTTTCTAGGTTGTCTACCGAACCTTTATTTTCCTCACTTTTACTCATAGTTAATTTTATATATTTCTTTTACAGACTTTACTCGCGTTTCGCACAAAAGATTGTTCGAACTTATTCACTTATTTGCGCGCACTTTTCTCGGGGTCACCAATGTGGGTATTAAACAACTCGCCGAATATAGTTTTATAGTTTATTATAATTTATTATTTAATCTATATTTACAACGTGATAGTTCTTATTAATACCTACTATTATTTTTCTACGGTTTTGCGCAGAGTTAGTCCGTTTTCTTCGCGGCGTAAAAACTGACTAACTTCTAAGGCAACATGGCCCAGAGACCATGCCACCACAACGCGTCGAAGATATATCTAAGAGCTAAGTATGTGAGCGCGGCAGCACACATACATAGCGCAACAAAAACCGAATTTCCTATATGCATTTTCGCGATAGAACGATACAGTGGAGCTCTGCACTGGCCTTTATAGTCGCTAGCCCTGTTATCAGCGCTAATAACAGTGCTAGAGAAAGGGTGCGGTGGGGGCTGACGCAGCGTATGCCAATCATCGTATTGGCAGCGCAATTGCATGAACGCTAGTTAGCTAAGCCAGCGTGCAAGCAACAAGCGCTTACTCAGCTGACATTAAGGGTGGTTGTTGTACAATACGAGCGAACAATTACAACAACAACCACACTAGCTTAGAACCTCTTGGTATTCGTCATCAAGGCAAACCGATGCGGCTATACAACAACAGACCCACAACATACACACACATCCCGATATGTTGAATCGTCACAGGCAGCGAGCCTGTGTTGTTGTACAACACACAAGCGAACAACAACCACACGTCGTATCACTCGAGTAGCCAACCGCTTGAAGAGGCTGTTGACGAACCGTCACATGAAACCGTTGCCAGCTATAAACGAGGCTGACGTTCTGTCTACGCAGCGAGACAGAGCGTCAGCTCAACCGAACGTCAGTCCCACACTTAGCTCACGATCACATTACCACAATGCCGTCACAGAGACGACGACAACTTTGTCACAGTGGAATGTGCTTAGGCTAGCAAACGCGCGATAAGCTAGCCTACACTTTGTTTATCAAATCGCAACAAAGTGTCGCCAAATAAAATTCCTAAGACCGCACAGAAACACGATCACTAACAGCAGTGGCATATGGCCACTGCTCAGTAGGGTAAACGGTACGCTCTACGGCCACGCCACAGGTGCTAAGCATCATTTCTAGGAAGTTCATATGTTCTAGAAAGTTGTTTATTGAGATCTTAGGTTCATTTTTGTAGTTAATTATTTCCTTGAATTTTAAGGTTTGCTACCTATGGACCTGAACAGGGGAAAAAAGGTACAAAATTGAATTTTTGAAAGTTTTTGCGATTTTGACCTTGAAGATGAAGTTTTTTTGTTTTATATGTTCACAATTTTTGTTTTTTATGACAAGAGCTACAACTTTGCCAAGAGAGTAAATCAAAATTCCGAACGGTTTGCAAGATATGAGCTTGAGAAAATGATCAATTTTTTGCAAAAATTACACCGAGGCCCCACATATTTGGGGGCCCATAAAAAAACCTGGAGGACTTTGGGCAAAACTGGGAGACAGGGGTCTTTTTTTTTAGTCTTTTATCACGTAGTGATGTCCGTATATGGTTATTTTGCCATGACTTAAAAAATTACACACTGTGTAATAAAAAAATATTAGTATTTTAAAAAACCGAAATATTTGTAAAATAAGAGTAGACTTTTAAAAAATAAGAGGCGTATAGGTATAATCTCAGAAAGGGCAGCAAAATATAACTCGTTGCCATTTTATAGCAAAAAACAAAAATAAATCTGCAACTTCTGGCAACCTTCAAGGAAAAACGGAAGTTGACACTCAGTTATAAGTTGAGTAGGATATGAATTGTTTTTTAACACTTTCGTGAACAATGTGATAGATCTGTCAGATTTAGCAAGCGCTTAAAATGCATTTAGCAACATTTTTTTAAGCAGTTTTGCTAACAAACTATTAGTTTTTTACCATAAATAAGGCATAAAGCACATGTTTCTGAAGATTAACGCTTAACGGCCATATTTTATGATGTATACACTTGCCTAACCTGATGCAATCGATATCATTGGCCATAATACGCGCGAAGTCAGTGCAGCATTCTCCAGATAAGAAAGAGAGTCAAGTCGAATGGGTCTGGCAGTGAATGCAGATAAGACGAAATACTTGGTGTCAACAAACGAACAGTCCCAGCGTCTTGGAACCCACGTTACAGTTGGCAATAACTCCTTCAAGGTTGTGAAGGACTTCGTCTAACTGGGATCCACCATAAACTCAACCAACGACATCAGCATTGAGATTAAACGAAGAATAACTCTTGCCAACAGGTATTATTGTACTTTGGGCTCAGTAGGCAATTGAGAAGCAGAGCCCTCTCTCGACGAACTAAAATCACGCTCTATAAATCGCTCATCATGCCGGTCCTACTTTATGCATCACAAACCTGGACGCTGAGCAGTTCAGATGAAAAGACTTTATGAACATTCGAGAGAAAGAATCTTCGTAAGATCTACGGACTAATCTGCGTCAATGGCGAGTACCGAATACGGTGGAATGATAAACTATATGAGCTGTACGCTGACATCGACACAGAGACGCGCATTAAAATCGAGCGACTTCGCTAGCTAGGACATGTTCAACGCATGAAAGACGATGCTCCAGTGAAGAAAATATTCGATTCTGTACCCAGCGGCGGTCAAAGCAGAAGAAGACGACCGCATCTTCGTTGGAAAGACCAAGTAGAGGACAACCTGACGAAGCTTGGAATTTCCAACTGGCGCCAGCAAGCGAGAGACAGAATTGGCTGGCGCATATTCTTAGATGAGGCCAAGGCCTGTAAGGCAAGTAATAAACTTCAACGTTATGAACTATCTGGAGCACAACCAACTGCTCAGTGACTGTCAATATGGTTTCCGTAGGGCTCGCTCTACTGGTGATCTTATGGCGTTCTTAAGGGAGGGTTCTCCTGGATTTTTTTGGATTTGGCCGAAAAACAAGCAAAATTTGAGAATGGTTTGTGGGAAAATGAAAAGACATACGAACTTATGCTTTTGAACTTTGATTCGTGGTTTATTGACGAGTAAAAAAAAAAAGATATTTGAAAAATTCAAAATGGCGGCTTGAAAATGGCGGATCTCGTCGACCTCTGCGCGCAAAACATCGACCTCCCGCGGACAGTGTGGGGCCTCAGGTAGTGAACTGAAATGAGAAATGTATAAAATTTATTAAAATTGATAACATTTCATATGCCTGGAACCTAACTTCAATTAAGTTTGGTAAAAAAAACCAATTTTATGGACTTTTAAAAAAAAAATTGAAATTTTTTGCTTTTTTTTTTACTTAGATCTCGTTTAAAAACTATAAATAAACAATTTTTTATGCCAATGTTAGGTTCCAGGCGTACAAAAAAGTATATACTTTCAAACATTCTTTGAATGAAGGAAATCGGATCAATAGAACAAGCCCTGTGCTGTCCGTTAGATTAGAAAACATGGTTCCGAGAAAAACGCGTTTAAAGTTTTTAGAAAGTTGGTACGCGCGCGTGACATGGATACGTTTGACACGCTCTAGCTCGAGAAATACGCGTCGTATTGAAATATCCCTTGGCACAAACATTCTACATATATGTAACTTTCATTTTATGTAAAAAAAATGGATTTTTTCAAAAAAATCCAGGAGAACCTTCCCTTAACCGAAGAATGGAATAAATGCGTTCACTTTTTCGGCGAGAGCAGGGTTGTTGCTCTGGATATTTCAAAAGCGTTCGACCGAGTTTGGCACAAAGCGCTCGTGTCAAAACTTGCTGCATATGGTTTTGGTAGTAATTTTGCTCGATGGATCACGTGTTTTCTCAAGGACAGAACGATTCGAGTCGTAGTTGACGGTATTTCGTCCGAGAAGCACGCCATCAACGCAGGAGTACCGCAGGGTTCAGTTCTATCGCCAACCTTGTTTCTGGTTTTTATCAACGACCTTCTGTCGTTGACGCATAACCCAATTCATTCGTTTGCGGACGACAGCAGCATTTTTCATTCATATTCATTCAAAAAACGCCCAAGCTCTATGGAGATGGAGAGAAAAAGGCAAACTATGAATGACACACTCCTTAATGATCTACAAAAAATCTCCGAGTGGGGTCTTGCTAATAGAGTAGAGTTCAATGTAAGCAAGACCCAGTGTTGTCTGTTGACCCACAAGCGGATGGATTGCCCCTTAGCTCCCCTCAATATGAATGGTGTGGATCTTGTGGAATCAGCCGCTCTTGACGTTCTGGGCATATCGATCCAATGTGATCTTTGTTGGAATGATCATATTTTCGATGTGTCGAAAGAAGCGGACAAGTGCCTAGGTTTTCTAAAACGGTGCAAAAAATATTTCACTTCAGCTGATCTTCGCATGATCTACACCTCATATATTAGGCCGAAAATGGAGTACAATTCGCATATTTGGGCAGGGGCTTCAAGATCTTATTTGGAGCTTCTGGACCGAATTCAACGTCGTGCGATATATTTGATAGGAGATGAAAGTATTTCATCCTCTCTCAACTTTCTTGAGCATCGACGTAATGTAGGTTGCCTAAGCCTTCTGTATAGGTATTACCATGGGAAGTGTTCAAGGGAGATACATGGCCTGACGCCACCAGCTCGTGTGTTTCCCAGGTCTACTCGGGCAGCTGTCCAAGCCCACCCCTTTACCATTGCATCGATGCCTAATAGAACCTCGCATTACCGCGATAATTCGTTCTTTAGTCGCGCGGTTAAGTTGTGGAATAGTCTCCCTGCGAGCGTGTTTCCCGGCAGTTTTGAGCTGTGCAAATTCAAAACAAATCTTCACGGACACTACTCCATCTATCCACCCTCCAACTAACTATCACCCATCTTCCGAATCAACACAATGCTTACGCATTTATAGGGGGCATCCCCTGAGCGTTGGTTCAGTCTAAAAAAAAAAAAAAAAAAAAAAGGCCGACATACGGTTGTGCGCCAACTAAGTGAGTAGGGAAGCAAGTATTTTTCTAAAACTTACTTTAAAAAAATAGGTTAAGAGGCAAGTCACAAAATTATTCGCAGAAGTTTACTGGCTCATACTCGAAAGACATCACGCGAGCATAATATAACTATGTTTTAATAGAAATATACAAAAAGTCCCAAATTTTTAAAAATAATGATATAACTGATTTTTGTAGGCAACACCGAAAATTTTCAATTATCGCTTGAATATCTCAATTTTTTTCGATGAAGATGAGTTTGAAAAAATGTGTATATTTTTTTTCTTCTTAAACTTCAATATACACATTAAACCGAAACACCCTGTCGTTGCCATATGGCTACGCAAACTCAAACACTTAAAATGTGCGTATTTTAATTTAAACTTTAATATTAGCGTTAACAGGTCATTCTGAAAATTAAAAAAAAATGTATTCAGGGGGTTTCTCATGAAACTCGACCTAAAAACTCAATTATTTTTTTTCTAATTTTAAGATAGCTTTTAATGGTTAATTAATTTTATGATCTATTAAATTATGACATGAATTCAATTGCGACCTTTAGATCAAGTAAATTGCTACATTTCTTCTGCAGTAGTCTTAGCTTATAATGTGTAGATTATTTTCTCAAAGCGGTTTGGCCGATAACGATTGCATAAAAAAGCTATCGCATACGAAAGGCACCCATATTTTTATAAACGCACTCGAAAAAATAGTTTACCAAATCTTAGAACACGTTTTCTAAGAAATCGTGTTTTTAATGTGGCCTCCACTATATCTCAAGAACTACTGTATAAATTGATTTGGTTTTTTTTATTTTAAAGTAGATACATTTTATTGGATCCTTAACCTAAAGCCGGTTGTTTTTTAGAGCACTCTAAAAGCAAAAAATATGAGAAATATAGAATTGAAGTGAAAATTTAAAGTTAGGACTTTACCCCAAAAGTACTGGGCCGATTGTTATGAACAAAATTTTAAAATATCTTATTTCTGCTACATATTTATTTAGGGGTACTTTCTTTCGAAACTTTTATAAAAAGTATATTTAATTAAGGTATTAAGTTTTTTAAGAAATCATCCCATATCCCACGCATTGCTTTTTCGTTGGCTTTTGACGCGTTTGTGTTGCGAGAGTTTCAATAATCTCCATGTTGCTTTTTTCTCTTTTAAAATTATGAGCCTCGAGTAAGAGCCCGAACAGAACCAACGCTAATGTCGGTTGTCGGATTCGCTGTGCTCAAAATACATAAAAATATATGCAGCCGCCAAAAATGAAATCGCCGTAGAAATGCGTGACGGGAAAACGCCAGAATAGAATCTATTCTAATTTCTCTCTGACGGGTGGCGGATCTCTCTCTGAGTGACTTAAATTTTGCCATATTTTTGCTAAAGATTAGGTACGTTCAGTGTTATTTTCTTAGTTTTTACTATGATCTGACATTCTGTTTTTGTGCCTGTGCTGCATTCATGTGAATTCAAAGCATAATATAAAATAATTTGTATCATTCCCAATATGAAATGCAACCGTAATCCGACAACCGACAACCGCTCCTATTCTGGACGTGTTCTCAGCGGATTTCTCCGAGAGAGGCCCGCCATCCGACATCCGCTTTGGTTCAGTTCGGGCTCTAAGGCGAAAAGTGAGATACATATAAATGCAGAGCGGCGCTCTTAAACAAAACAAATGAAAAAAATACCGTTTTTATTTCTTCGATATGTATTGTCTTAACCCAATAAGGGCGAGGATACCATATCGCATCACTAAGTCGGATGTTGCAAAACTAACCGTATCACATAAAAATTAATCAAAAACAAAATTAGGTAAAAATAAGCACATGTGTGAAAAAATGGTCCCGTCTTTAAGGCGTTAATGAGATTGATAAAAAAAAGACCCGTGGAGAAGCCGCGGACAACAGTGGCCTGCTAGTAATTTATAAAATTTGTTGGTTCTCTTATATCAGATGACATTCAGGTGCGATGGAGACCGGTTGGGTGCTTTTTTTTCAACGTGACGTTTGACGGCGTATTGGCACTTCACATTACACTTTAATGCATCAAAAAATTTTTCCTTACTAATTAAGAATCAGGTAACAATTTTCAAAAAAACTCAATGTGTTCATTTATTTCCTTATATGATAAAAAGACCAAGAAAGTGGGGGGTTTTAACAATAACTTTAGTGGTATTAGAGAAAATGATCATAGCAAATCTCTAATAAATATTCTAACTGGGCGATTCTCTTGTCTTAAAATAGTGCATTTTAATGCTCAGAGTCTTAATTCTGATAAGCTAGATTATTTAATATTTGTTTTTGAGGACTCAGAGGTTGATATAATATGTGTTTCGGAAGCGTGGTTTTCTCCGGAAGTAAATGTTACAGCATATGCTATTAATAACTACAATCTATTTAGAAATGATTGACATGTTGCAGGAAGAGGGGGTGTAGCCATTTACTGCCGTAGTATTTTGAAAGCTAAAATTGTAAGTCTTAAAAAATAAATTTTTTTACAGACACACAAATGTTCTTTTGTCTTGTGTTTTTAACACCAAGAAAATCCTACTTCTGTGAGTTGTCAAATTTGTCTATTGATTTTAATTAGAAACTTCGCCATCTGTGTACATTTCAATGCAAAGCTTTCATGTCATGATAGTAATACTAAGTTTATGAATGATAGTGTCTCGTCCGTCGGTCTGTCAATTGTTAATGAAAGTATGCCCACGCAATTTGCTAGTAATGATGTGCCCTAGTCTTCTCGATTACTTCATTTTTTCTAATGCTTCATCAGTCTTACTGATGAATCCGACGAGATATACAGTTGCGAACAAAATAATAGCAGTACTCTTATATTCAGACATGTTTAATAAATAATACTAGTCTACAAATTTCGTATCCGGTAAACCCATTATCATTCCTATATGTACTTTTAACTTTGGTTTCAAATATATACTCAGTTTCCTCCTATATTGCAACATTGTCAATGAAAAGGCTGTTTTACGTTTTTGGCAAGTGTTTAGTATTATTGATCTAGAATCTGAACTTTTCTTCATAAAATAAAAAATATTATTTTGTATTTTAGAAACAATATTAGCTTTTCAATCAATATATCAACTACTATCGTGTCATGTGCGGTAGCGGACCAAAGTTTTTGAGATTATCCAACGAAATATCAACAAATTATATATCTTTTGTTTTAGCGGAGCTGTGCTGCCGTGCTAAGGCAGACTACCGTATTTGAAAAAATGGAGTTAAGTATGCCAATCTACCCATGCGATGGTCCCCTATGATTCTGCATCAAAAATTGGCCACATTTTTCAATTTAACCACCATTTTTCTATAATTAGAACTACCGTTTCTGAAAAAAATATCAATTATTAAAAATTTTAAAAAATACTAAGCAATTGCTATTGTATGTTCACTAAAAAAGCATAAATGACTTCAAAGTTGCAAAAAATATTGCAATGAAGCCAGGTTAAGTTATTTATATGTGAAGGTAAGTGTTTCCACCCAGTAGTCCAAGTCTGAAAGATATATTGAATGAATCATGCACGATTTTTCTTCTTCTTTGACGATACATGCTGATTTGTTTATACATTTCAGTGACGAAAATCTCATACAAAAGTTCCAAACTTGTGCACTGTTTAAAAGCTTTCTGTTTTCGATGAACGAAAACAAGACAGATTTGTTAAAGAATTATCGACAAATGTAACTCACGCAGTAAGTTTCTTTAAGAAATCATCATGACATATTCGTGCACAACGCCTTGGACTGCAGGGCATTGATGAAAGACTTCGTACTTATTGGCACTTTTGTAGGTTTTAAGTGTATTAATTGAACTTTTATGGATTTATGAGCTCATCAGACAAAACACCAACAGACAAAATTCTCGTTACGAATTTCCTCGATAGTCTATCTGAAGTTGGGCTTAATGTAGTAAACACTACAATGCCAACTCGGTTTGCAAATAATGCATGTCCAAGCTTATTAGATATTTTCGCTGTGTCTGACCCATCATCCATCGTTCTGCTTTTTGACCAAATTTCATTTTATCAGATCATGACCTCATTTTCTGCACTTTTAACATAAATCTAAGACCAGCGCCATCCAAGGCTGTAATACAATATCGTGACTATAAAGCAATTGATTACTCTTCCTTGTTTAGTTTTTCAAATAAATGGTCTGACTGTTGGTTTTTCAACTCAGTTGACAAAAAACT
Organism: Dichetophora obliterata; assembly: GCA_963920525.1. Lineage (NCBI taxonomy): Eukaryota > Metazoa > Arthropoda > Insecta > Diptera > Sciomyzidae > Dichetophora > Dichetophora obliterata. The sequence goes on along the minus strand of OY986436.1, from coordinate 166,343,194 downwards.
TAGTTTTTTGATTAATAATATTAACAACTATTTAATGCTCATATTTCTGTGCGAAACCTTTGTGTGGTCAATAACAATTGTCAATGGTTTAAGTATTCTGTAAAATTGGCATTAAAAAGACGCAATAGAGCTTATAGCAAATGGAAGCTGTTCGGCTATCAAAACAGAAGTACTTCATGTCCAAGATAAATCCATCACTACCCCCGAAGCAGCTATGGTCCAATCTTTGCAGCTTAGGTGTATATAAAATAGAATCTGAAGCATGCCGTATTGACCCTAATCTACTAAATGACTTTTTCGTTGCTAGTCTATAAATGATTCTTCACCCATGTCTGAATATGACAAAATGTCTATTCGAAATATGCCAAATGAACTTCAATTTGATGCAGTAAGTGAATTTGACGTTGCTTGTTGCTTTAAAAAGATTAAATCAAATGAAATAAAATTTTTTATATGTTTACTGCCACATATACTTAGTACAGTTACGCATATAATAAATCACTGATTCACAACTTCACGATATCCTGAGATTTGGAAAGTTGCAACTATTATTCCTATAGCAAAAAAATCTAATGCTTGTGAACTAGCTGATTTTCAACCAATAAGCATACTATCCTCGATCTCTTAGATCTGTGAGTCTCTAATGACTGAACAAATTTTCCAGCACATAAGCTCATTTGGGCTTATGTCACATTTTCAGTCCGGTTTTCGTCAAGGGCACAGCTGTTCAACTGCTATGGTAAAAGTTTTGGATTACATAAGAGTGCAATATGATATGGGTCAATTAAGCTTGCTATGTCTTTTAGATTTCTCTAAGGCATTTGATAGTGTGAACCATATAATTTTGCTTAGTAAGCTTAAAAAAACTTTGGATTTTCGGATACAGCATCTCGTTTCTTGGAAAGCTATATGGGTGGTAGATGTCAAAGTGGGAAATAATTTTTCGTTACTTAAAAGATTAAATTTTTCGTTACTTGGCCCACTTTTGTTTACTATGTTTATTAATGATATTTTCAGTAAATGCAGTCATGTTACCATGCATACCTATGCTGATGACTAGGGAAGACAGAAATATGCACGAAAAAATCTAAAATAAGTATGCTAATATGCTCTAAAAAATGGCAAAATATGCCATCAAATAAGCACGAAAAATGTCGAAGTCGGAGTTTTATTATTCAAAATTTTAATCAATAGTTCATAAAAAAACAAAACAATAGCCCTTTCAAGGCGTAAAAGTAAATATTTCAGTTTAAATAAATTATAATTTTAATTATAAAGTAAAAATTTAATTCTATTTAAATCATTTAATGAATATTTTGTTTGGTAGCTCGAAGCCAATGCCAAAAGTCTCCTTCCGGACGAAGTCCATTATTTTATATGGTGCTTATAGCAAAAACAGTGTATTGCATTCAGCGATTACACTGAACAATTATTTTAATTATTTTTTTGAACAATGCATTTTTATATTATCAAAAAGAAATTTTCTACGATTTTCAGCCAACAATGTTTTGTATTGTGAGAAAGACCGCTCGACATCGCAGGATGTAGTTGGGCACCATTTAAAATAAGGGACTTCGTTCGGAAGGAGACTTTCGGCGTATGGATCCATTGTCTGTGAGTTTTTAAACAAAATATTTTTTTATACATATATAATATAATATCTCTTTATAAATATATATAATATCAAAGAAATTACAATGTTGCCGGATGTGAAGGAAGTATCAAAATTTGCCCGATTACAAGCTAAAATCTGTTCGAAAAGTTAAAAATATGTAAAAATATGCACAAATAAGCACAATCGTTATAAATATGATAAATTATTAACCAAATTTATTAACCAAATATGCAAAAGCATATATTATATGCATTTGCATATAATTATCTTCCCTGCTGATGACCTACATTTGTATATGTCAAGGCCCGTCGGACTTGTTGATGAGCTATGTGCAAAAGTAAACGAAGATCTAAGTAAAGTAGCTGAATGGGCCAGAGCAAACATGCTTCAGTTAAACGCTCTTAAATCTTTTGTCCTACCAATTTCTACGACACTTCATAGTAATAATAATGTTCCTTCAATTTTTCTCAATAGCATTAAATTAAAATTCGTCAGTAAGGCCACTAATCTTGGATACAGGATCAACTCGTCCCTGTCTTGCGAAGATCACATTAACTCATGCGTGAGCAAAATCTACTTTGTTCTACAAAACCTTCGAATGACTGCAGCATTTGTGCCGGTCGAAACTAAGAAGAAACTCGTCTTGCAGCTGATATTGCCAACTTTCCCTTATTTGGAAGTTGTTTTTAGCAAACTCGACTCGAGATCTTTGCACAAATTTCTAGTCGCTTTTAACAATGCAGCGCGATATTTCAACGGTCTCAAGAATTTTGATCATATTTCATCCTTTTCTAATAAAATATAAGGTCGGAGCTTACCCAACTACCTTAATGCAAGCAATTGCATTTTTTTGCATAGAATCATATACTCGCGTTGTCCTAATTATTTATTTTAAAAGCTACAATTCTGTCGATCGAGCAGAAGCATAAACCTCGTTATTCCGACGTAAAATTTTAAAAACTACAGTAGATTGTTTTTCGTTAGCGCGATAAGACTTTGGAATTCACTGACTAATAATTTAAATTGTTTCAAATATAAAGTACTTTAAGCATTTAATTTTCAAATACATCTCTTAATTCTTTCCTAGTCGCTTTTCCGAATTTCTGTTCTCTTTAAAACTTTATATATAATCTCTTTTTCTTTTTGCTTAGTAGTAATATAATGTTTAAGTTTAAACTTGTCATATCCTTATAATTTTCTTTAAATTTTCAATGTAATTCTAATTATTTTTAATTTAATTTATATAATGTTTTTCTTTAATTAATACATTTAATGTTAAATTTAAAAATAATGTTTAGTTGTTATCTCCCCGTTCATGCGGCATGTAAAAGATTATTCTTAAATTCAAACATAATTGATCTAATAAATACAAATACAAAACAAAAGGATCGTATGTTTTTCCAACCTGAAGGATTTCTTGAGGTTGTGGGTGCGTCATTGGAATTTTTATTAGTTATATGAGTTCCTTGATTATTAAAAAATCATTGACGAAACTACTTCAATTTTAGTGTGGCATTGGAATTTTTAAGGTTGTTTGATTCCCCCTAGTCATGAATTCAGAGCCCAACTATTCCAATAGGCAAATTCCAGCTTATAAGCTCGTCATTAGATCTTTTTTTGGTTCCTTAAGTTCATAGCTTACTTTGGAGGGTTTCTATAGCCATGTTATTCCAATGGGACTATTCACGCACTCATTCAAATGCTGCAACTGACATAATTTTACACAAATCCCACCCTCTGCTGTCCTACAAATTCCTAAAAAACGACATTTTCAAGACTGTTTTCAGACTGCTTTTCTGCCTGTTTCGTGACAAAAATTGTGTTTGGGGTAAGGAAATGAGAATTTTTTTTTTCAATCCGCAATATTTTATTCTAGTAAGACTTCATAAAACTATGTATATTATCATTCCATAAATTAACATATCGTTCAGTTTATAATAAAATTATAATGTTTTTAATGCTTGCAGTTGTTAGCTATAGATGTTTGCTGTTGTTTGGTATCATTGCAAGAAATCGTGCAGAGCAGCTTTGCCATGTTTTATTTCAGTTGACGAATGGCCTCCGTAATCTCCTGACCTAAACCCCCTGGACTTTTCTATTTGGAGTATTGTGCTGAGCAAATTAACGAACATAAACACATGACGGTAGATAAATTTAAGCGACGATTAATGAAAATATCAGATGATATACCTGAATACCAGATGCGTGCCGCATGCTCGTCTTTCACAAATTGTTTTAAATTTTTCAAAAGAATTAATGGTGAAAGATTCGAATTTAATGATGAAGAGTTATAAATAATGCTTAAAATAAAAATTCAAAATTTTTGTTTTATATAGTTTACACAGTGCTTTTGATTTATGGCATAAAACAAGTGCGACAGTTATTTTGATTCACGCTGTATACATAAAAAATCAATTGCTGTGCTTTTTTAGTTAGTCTTGCTATGGCTCGAAAATAGCTCAACCGATTTAAATAATTTTTTTTGGTGTTTTGTTCGCCTCATATCAGGGAAGGTTTAGAAAAAAAGAAAATGTTGCCATTTTGAAATTATCAAGGTAAGTTCGACAGGTTTGCGTTACTGTGAAAACAATTCCGTGTCGTTTTTATTTGTTTATTACAATGCAAAAGAGAGGAAAAGCTAAGAAGGAAAAGCTCAAATGCGTGGTGAGATACTTCACGTGCAAACCGTCATAATGACTAATTAAGAGCTAAAATCATCAAAGAGCTTTTTTCGCATACGGAAAATGTTTACAAGTTCGGGGATTTTTTTGACTTTATATATTTTGCTATATCTTGCACATTAGAAGGAGCTGTAAAAACTCATGAAGCAGTTTGGAATGTCGTTTTACATATTGACCGTGAAAAGTGGTTCATAATTAATACTTCTGTGAAATATAGGCTCGCCGAAACTGAGTAATGAAATGAGACTCGCAGTCATAAAGCCAACCACCGGAAAAAGGAGAACAACGTCTACAGGGCCAGCTAGTACTTAATAAAATATTATTGTCTTCCAAAATTGCTCAAAGATATACAGTATATTATTAATAATGCACGCCTCTTTGTGTATCTCTACCCCTATACCAAGTTTCAGGATAAATGACCCACTAGTTCTGGAGTTATTTATTTTATCCAGCTAGGTTCGTGAATTCTAGCACTGTGCGTCGCCTAAGAAAATTAATGTCGTATGTTACATTCGACAGGTTGTGGAAAATGCAGTTAAAGTTCAACAGCCCATTTTTTATAATCTGGTGGTGCAATTTTCTCTAGAATTCCCGGCCCTCATGGAAGATTATTTCGCAATAACTTTGCAGCTTTAAATGGGCCTGCCGCTATTTTTCTAGAATTTATAGTTAGTTTTCCTTAGTAACATATTGTCGTATGTTGCATTTTTCAATAAATTGCTTCCTAATTGGTATGGTTGGTATGGCTATTGTTAATAACTATACTAAAAATAGTCTTTCACTCCCGTTTTACTGCCCACAAATCAAAAAAATGCTTTGTTTCAGAAAGTTTTGGTCGCAGAAAACTAAAATTAAGTAATTTAGAAGATAAATTGAGCTTCAGTTCTGGCAGTCGATTTGTTTCGAGGACGAGATAGTTAACGGAACAAGTTTTGCAACTACCACTTTTACCTCCCGCAAATCAATAAAAATGCTATATATGCAACCACTTGGCCATATAAAATTGTCTTAGGCTTAATGCTCTTAAATCTTACATGTTGCCTATTAGTAGATATAAAATAAAAGTTGACGACCTACCGGACTTACTTATAGGAGACCACAAACTCAAACTTGTAAGTACCATTAAAAGTATTGGTTATCATATAAACGCATCCTTAAGTGATCCCACATGTACGGATCATATTAATAACGTAGTGCGCAACATTTACTTTACCCTACGTATTATCAAAATGTCAGCTCAATTTACTCCTATGAACGTTAGACTTAAACTTGCGTTGTAAATAATAATGCCCATCATAACATATTTTGAGGTCATTCACAGTAAACTTGACTCGCGTTCTGAACATAAGTTACGTTTAATCATGCCATGCGATATGCCTACAGTATTTATAAATTTTACCATATAACTTCGTTAAAAAAAGTATCCTTGGCTGTGACATTGTTAGCTATATTAATACAAGAAATTGCATTTTCCTACATGGACGTATTTACTCCAAAACTCCTTGGTACCTCTTTGAAAAATTAAATTTTTATCACTCGGTAAGAAGGAAAATATTTTTAATGCCAACATGTTATTATTTAAACTTTTTTTTTATAACGCCATTAGATTTTGGAATAGTTAACCAAACATTATTAAATCTTTGGAAAGAAAAGGTGACTTTAAGCAGGCCATATTTAACCACTTTACTTATATTTCTTTTCTGTTTCTATGTTTTATTTTTCAGCTGTTTATCTTTTCATTAATATGTTTATCCTCCTATAACTTATACTCAATTATTCTTTAAAATAGTTTCAGCTATCAAATCTATTATTAACATAAAATTACATTGTTATAATGTCATAAATCATAATCGTTAAATCTAAATATAATATAATTGTTAAGCTACTACCTTTGTTTTTAAAAAAAACATGTTATTATAATACTAATACTTAATATCAAAACTAAAAAAAAATCGCTCTATTTTTTCTCTCTAGATGAGAACCTGCCCTTAATTTGTATAAAACGAAACTGTTCAGGTGTTATTATTTTATTTGTAAAGTGTTTGGATGAATAAAATCCTTGAAATACGGTAGGTTCACCACCATATCTCATAACAAGTCTTATTACATACAATTTAAGCAAAAATGAAAAATCTTTATTCTAATATGGTTTTAATGTAATATGGTTTCCTTTTAAAATTTAATTATAACTTCGAATTAAAAAACTAAATGCAACATTCTCTTCTTTTTAAATTAAGTTACGATTTTTTAAATTAGAATTTTTTTAAAAAAAGTTTTTGGCCTCAAATAAAAAATTGAGACAGATCCTTTTATTTGTTTCCTGTCTTCGTATGGAATCAACGCATTTTGCGTTGGGGCCAAATAGTATTCAGAAACCATTATTCTAGCTTTAAGGTTTATTTTTACCATTATCCATTTGTCAAATGAAAAAAGGCACTTTTGGCGGAATTACCTATGTCATCAATGCTACAGCATGGAAAAGGATTGCATATGCTGAAGAACATATTTTTTATTTTTTGCAATGTGATATAAGTTTTTTTAAAAACTCCATTCGTTATCATCATTGCAAAAACAGTAAGCCATCATAACTGTTAAAAACTATAGAGTTATCTGAATATGAATTTGATAATTTGACGACTAAAAAAGTATATATTAACTCTTTTGGTAAATAGAATAATAATTTATTGAAAAGAAAATAAGTTCATATAATTTTGAACCTATAACACATAGAAGTTAATATATTTTTTCTAAATCTCTGTCTCGAAATTAAAAGGTACGTGTTGGTTCTTCTTTTGATAAATTAGCCGTCTCGTATTTTATTTTTTGCTTAATAAATAAACAAATTTTAAATGTAATTTTATAAATATTTTCGAAAATGTTCGTTAGATTAAAAAATATTTTTAAAATTATGAACTCTTAAATAAGTAAGTTAAAAGTTGCACTCTTAATTGTAGTACTTTCAAAGTTATAGCCAAAAATCTGGAGACTATTTGCTACCTTGTCTCAGGTAATTCAGACAATTTTTTTTTGTCGCGCCGCTAATGTATGATAACATATTTTTTATAGCCAATTTTAAAACTACTTTGAAACATTTGTTGTACGAATTATTCTGTTTTTCCAAAAATATATGTAAGATAATTTTGTATCAACACATGCATGATAAACAAAAAGTTTCTCCACTCACTAAAGAAAAGAAAAAAATCAATCCGAAGCCTTTAAACATACTTTCAAATTATATTAAATTATACCAGAGTATAAGTTTGTATTTCGCAATACATTTTAAAGTAAATGAGTTATTTATATAACACCTCAAAAATTGAAACCATGTCCTTGGGCCTGTTAACACTTCTAGGGCTTTTTTAAAAGGACCAACTTTTTCAAGCAGCAGCTGTCATGCATGCTGATTCCCAGCCTCATGGCAGCGAATGTGCAGAGTGTTTTTGCACTTTTTACAAATTTTCCCAAAAACACTCAAACAAAAGTATTTATATGCACACAATGTGTATTTAGCTACCTCACATACATCCACACATTTACTAAAGCAGAGACTGCCAAACTTTTTCGACTCGCGGCGCTCTTTACGAACTAAACTGATTTGACATTGCTTTTACTTTTGTGGTAAATTTTTTTATTATTATACGGAAGAAATATAGTTACAAGGGAACAGTACCGTCTGAATTAACACTTTGCGAAAAACTAAGGCAAAAAATATTTAGAAGCGCCTTTCCTATTCATGTTTATTAAGATGCCTCGACTTGTATTAGGGGGCAAAAGTTTCATTTATACCCTTCTTAAAATGAACCCTGAGCTACTTTTTCTCTAGTCGTCTTTATAAGACTATATTAATAATCACTATGAGTGCAGCTATACCTGAAACAAGAAAAAAAAAATATTGAAAATTGACAGAATGACGCGCTTTTGAGAATTAAGTTTTTAAAACAGCTTGTTTTCAACCGGTTATTAAGTGTAAAATATACGATGTTTTTGAAAAAAACATTGATTCTAGTTCCAGCGATAGCCACTGATGTTGTGAATAGCATATTCAAATTTCAGATGATTCGGCTGAATAGTTTTTTTTTTCTACAAAAACATGCCGAAAAAAATAGTACAAATGAGTAGAAAGAAAATTAATGTGGACGAAACACTGTGGCTCGATATCTACTAAAACGGCTATAGAAGTTAAAATAAATTCAGAAAGTCTATACTTTTGAAATATCAAAAAAAATCAATCAATTTTATAAAAATTCTAGGCTTAAACAATGCCATTTTGATAAATATATTTTACGAATGATAAGCAATCCAAACATTTGTACAACACGATTAGGGACAACTATTGATGTAATAATTGCTAGAAATATCGATGACACTACATCTATACAGGCCCATAGAGAGCCAAGTTCGGGCCCTGGGGGTTACAACATACGGGCCCCCCTGATGCACTTAAAAAAAATGCAATAAGAAAAGTATAAACTAGTGCAAGCTATTGCCCTATCTATTCGAAAATTATTATTTAGGTCTTTGTTATTATATATAGTACATATTTATCTTTAAGTCATGCGCCATGACAAGTTAAACATATGCTATTTTCGTTGATGTCTGTATTAGTTGTCTCTATCTAACGACTCTACCTTACGAATTTTTTTGTGTGACACTCCGAATAATTAATATGTACTGATGATTCGCATAATTATTACTTCCTTTTTATTTTTATTTTTTTTTAATTCTTTTTATTCATTGTAAAAAACCGAATTTTGAGAGATTCGTAAAACTATTGATACTTAAAATTCTGCGCAAATTTTATATTTTTATATATTTGGTAAAATATACGATGAAATTACATGAATTAAATTGCGAGCTTTAGATCAAGTAAGTTTTTAAGAAGGCGACAACTCTGTATAGAGTCAATCACTTAGCTGACTAGACAGTCTGTTTCGGAAATCGCTACATTTTCCTCTTCAGTAGGCGGTGATCTACTGCTTTGAAAATATCATATGATAAGCAGCCATATAATTCAAATGAATGAATTACTAAATCTGTGAAGTCAAATTCAAATTTAAACAGTAAGTTACGTCTTCAAATAAGTTAAGAAAACAACCTAACTTGTATAACATCGAAAATAAATTTGAATTCGAAAATTTCCTTGTCCTACATTTCACAGTTATTTCACTTGTTATTTCCTTGTTATTTCACAGAACGAATAATACAACTCTCGTCGATTTTCGATTCGAATAACTCAATTTTTCAAGTATCTATAAATTAAAGATTAACTAGTTTCTTTTTTCAAACATTTCCGATTTTTTTTCTACTCAATAATCTGTTTTTTTTTGCATTTTTTTATATTCACTCGCAATATTACATACCCAGCAGAAATTAAGACCCTAATAAAACTTAAAGCTGACGTCAATAATAAAACAAGCAAGACTTTGGTTCTGAGGCCAAAACAAAAACGATTATTTTAAGTAAACCCATTAATGCTCACTACCAGAACCCGTTGAGTTTAGCTTTTGAAATTTTCAGCAAAAGCTTGTATTAATATTAAACGGAAAATTATGAAGTTAAAAAAAAAATCTAAAGGATTTGGGTGTGGCGAAGCGCATGATTATAAACGCATGTCTGTAAGTAGAGAAATAAAAAAAAATCTAAAAAAAATTAGAAAAAATGATAAAATGGAAAATTTTCAATTCGTAGTGTAGGCGTTCCATTTTAACCTAAAGCACTTTTTTAATTATATTTTCTTTTTTCTTGAGGTTTATAAAACAAAGTAACTCACCTGAGTGGCTTCGTTCACTTTTTTTTAAATACTGAACGAACTGGCGCCAGAAAGTACAAAAAAAGGCTTTTAATGTCAATTTTAAAAATTATTTTCGGAAAAAGCATACTTTTCGCCTTCTCTTACTGTTGGAAGCAAAAGCTGTACAGTGGCTGTACGTTGTCATTAATGGATTATGTTATTATTAGATAAGGTGGATAAGATCGACAAGAAGTAAGAGAAAAATTTTGGAAATAATTTTTTGAAGAATTTGTCACTTTAAAAAAAGCTGTTGTGTTAGCAGCAGACTCACAATTGTGTTAAGTAAGTTGAGAAGGATCCGTGGCAAATGACTGTAAAGTATCAGTTTCTTTTATTATGGTATTAGTTTTTTTATCTTATAAATAACCTTTCCTTTTTTCTTATCAATGAAATCCTTATTTTATTCGAAAGTAAAAGAGGAAAGGTTTAAACTTACAGATACGAGTTGATATATAAATTAAATGTACAAAAATTAAATGCCATTTCCATAATTGAAAAAATGTAAACAAACTTTTTTAATGTTTCATTCAATCAGGACAACCTTACACACATAGGTTATATTTTTAAAATTTCAGCAATTCGATATGAATTACTTGCGATAGTTGATATATTGTATTATTTTATAATAATTTTTATTTGTTGTATTAAAACTTTTCAAACTTTCACTTATAAAATGTAATCAAGTTGTATGTTAACTATTCCACTGTGAACAGCTATGAGTTGTAAGTGTACTAAGTTGTTATGAGTGTTTTGAGAGTTATTAATGTACATAATATAACATAACATAGCATTACAATGTTTGTCCAGATATGCACTGAAAAACGACCATGCTTTTTTCGTTCCATTTTTTACATGATTTTTTTCATGGTTTTAAAGATAAAAATCACCTCAAACCAATTATGTTTTGATTGATATTTTTTTTCGATCAGAAAAAAAGTTATTTTTTAAACCGTTTTTTTTTTCGATCAGAAATAAAAGTTATTTCTCGGTCGTTATTTTCTTCAATCAAAGTAAAAATTTTTTCTTGATCGTTATTTTTTTTATCAGAAATAAAAGCTTTTTCTTGATCGTTATTTTTTCTATCAGAAATAAAAGTTATTTTTGACCGTTATTTTTTTTCGATCAGAAAAAAAAGTTATTTCCTGGTCGTTATTTTTTTTAACCAGAAATAAAAGTTATTTTCTGGTCGTTATTTTCTTCAATCAGAAATTAAAGTTATATCTTGATCGTAATTTTTTCGATCAGACTCATGGTTTTTCTCTTCTTTTCTCATCTCAACTCTACTTATAACAGAATCTCTATTAGCGAAATTACAATGCAGCAGTGGCTACGAAATAAAGCACCATAGCAATTTTTTGTGTAAGGTTAAAACGTGGGAAAACCCACACGATATGAGATTTTTTTTTAAAACTTATTAAATCTGGAATTCCGTTGCATATTCATAATTGTTTTGTTGAAAATCTTTTTTAGTTTTTTGTATACAAACATAGTACAACTTATTTTAATTTTTTTTTTTATATTATTGAACTAGAAAAAAATTTGAACTGTAATGCAGGACCGAAAGAACAGAAAATTGAAAAAATCGAACTTGCTTACAAGCTGCTAAGTCTTTTCCCATACAAAATTTTGACAGGACTTAACAAATTTGTTAAGTTTAGCAAGTTAGCAGGATTTAACAAAGTTAGTGAATATCATTATTTTAATTTTTGGTATTGTCAATGCAAACCAAGGTTAGAAATATCAAAAATAATAATTTTCATAAAAACAAACACCACTTCTAACCCACAAGACTCCGGACCCGGGGGGAAACACCCTATTCCCCTCCCCCCTTTCGACGGCCCTGCATCTATATAATGTACGTTTGCTGTTTTAGATATTAAAAACCAATAACTTCATTTATAAATTTGCATAATAATAATTGAAAACATTTACAAAAACAATTAAAAATTAATGTAATATATAATGTAATGAATAAAATTTACTGGTGGGAATATTAACGTGCATTTTTTTTAGCTATATTTAAATTTTTTAGTATAAAAAAGCTTCGCTTCTCTCATTCGTCCAACGACGCATCTTTTTTTCATCTTAGACACGGTTTTTTTTTCCTGTTTTTTTAGATAACCCCAAAGTTATTTCATCTTAATGGATTACAATTTTTTTGAAGTAAAACAAACATACACTATTTGTCAGAAATTATTTGCACCAGTAAATAGCGTGATTATGTGTGACGAGAAGCTATTTTTAACGCTGCATCTATTGTCCAGCATCTATCTTTAGTACTTTATCACTATCAACACACACTGCTAACAACTAACTCATTGGTGGTTGAGAAGCGGGACAAGATAAATTTCCGAAATAAAAATCAACAAAGCTTCATCACTTCGAAGAAGAGGAGTGCGAAATCGAGTGCTAAACAACTCGATGCATGATGTGGCAAGGCTTGGCGTCTGTCATCTGTAGCGATAATTACGCCATCTGGAAACAAATAAAAGCAACACCAACAACAATAAGAAGTAAAAACCAAGCACAAATCCTTAGTTGTCACTTATCTGTGTCATGATAAATGGATTGGGTTTTTATATACAGCTTAATATTTTGTATTGTTTTATATTGTTTCATTTTCATCATTGCTCAGGGAAGTAGTAGGGTTAAGAAACAACAGCCAATTCCATTCCAGCATTTGACATATTGAGCTATGGAATCTAAGTTGTTGTTGACACTTGCTGATTAGAGCTCGTCTATCTATCCGTCTGTCAGTCTTTCTGTGCGTCTGCCTGTCATTTTCTGTCAGTCTATCCGTCGTAATGATGGCCTATGTTTTTGATGATAACATTTTGTTTAGATTTTTTGTTTGTTGTGATAAAGCTTCAACATAAAACCCGTAAGGTTTCTTGTGTTCGGTCTTTAAGTATTAGCTGGTGTTTCTTTCTCTTAAATGTTTATGTTAAAAGATGATCAAACATTGAAGACGTATTTGAGGCGAAAAAATTTTTATTTTTAAGTTGAAAGTGTTACAAATGGCATAATTTATTGATGGCCTTGTGTAATGATATGATTTTTTGTAACCTATGATATTTTTACATTTGATTGGCTACTCCAGTGATACATACTTTAAAGACATACAACAAAAAAGATTCCATAAATGTCACCTTAAATAATATTTAAACCGAGAATATCGAAAAGAATTTTATATCCTAAGTTGCTTATTAAACCTGTTAATAATTATACCGCCGCACAAGTAAAAGAAAATTCAGGTATATTTGAGGTATAGGAATTGATGCCCAAATATTTGAAGCAAAAAACTGCACACAAAACTAAAGTTTCACGCTCACGAAATGTTTAAAATCACGTGCAAAAGTTAGCAAATTTGTTTTGGAACAAAATGTTAAACTCACTCGAGTGAAAATTATGTGTTATTTAAAAAATTCGTCAAAAATCGCCTCAATTAATTAATAAAATTGCGAAAACCCACCCCCTATTTCAAAGCTGACCTCAAAAGGATTAAAAAAATAAACAATTTTTTTGGAACAGCGAAAAAATCGACGGAATGGTATTTTTTTAAGACCATAAGCATTTTATCCATAGATATTAAAATTATACAAATACAAATAGATACAAATTCTAGTTGTTTGATAGTTCAAAATCGTTTATTGAGCTTTAGGTCAGGTTAGAACAATTAATTGCCCTAAAGATTTTTTCCAAAGCAACAACAACAACGTTTTCAATATGAAAAGAAAAACATCACTAGCTGATTTTATTGCAATTTCGGCCCTGCTACAGGCTTCATCAGAAATCTTTGTGATATGCCGTGCAAGCGCAATAGTGCGCTGCACCACAGAGGCGATGAGATTTCAGTATCAATTTCTCAGTTTTCCTCCATTTCACATTTTCCTGTTGTTGTTGTATTTTTGCTTTACTTTAGTTTTTATGCTTATTTTATTATTATCCAACAGTCCAAGAGGCTGTTGGAATGCACCACTAGCAAAGCATGGTTACTAAAGTTCTGTTGTTCTAACCTGACCTAAAGGTCAATGAACGATTGTGAACTACCAAACACTAGTTGTATTTAAAATCAAGTATGATTTAAACTATCAAAAATTAAAATGTGTATTTAAATCATAGAAAATCAACATAATAAATAACAAGGTCATATGGTAAACTTTAAAATTAAAAAACAGAATTTTCACATAATCCTTGTTTTGGCTATAGATACATAAAAAAGATTCACACCAAATTTTAAGTTAGCCGGTCCATTATAGCTTGAGATATCAAGTTAACCGTGTTGAAAAAAGTAGTTTCGAGAAAAACGCGTTTAAAGTTTTTAAGTTAGGTTTCAGGCAGTCTTACTGACGACACTGAAATGGCTAAAGCTTTTAAAATAATTTTAATTTCGAAAATCCTTTTAAGGAGATATTTTTCAGTATATAAACTATCGAAAAATAAAAAATTTTTCTTTGATTTTTTCAATTTTCTACAATAAAACATAGTGCCGTAAACCAAAGTGGTTAACGTGCTTGGATCCTACACGGTTAGAAATTTTGGAATCAATTTTAATACAAGCAAAGTAATACAAAGATTTTTGATTTAAAAAGTATTAAATTTAATACTCCTTAATTGATTACAATATTTTTTAATATATTTTGTTTACCATAAATTGTAAATCTGTATCTATATTTGTACGTAAACGAATATAATCGTATGTACTAATTTTTAAAAATGAATAATAAATAAAAATAAGTACATTTTAATACAGTTCAAATATTACAACGATATTTTTTACCCTTGGAATTAATTCGATACTATTTTGATATTAAATTTAATTTTTAAGAAATGCTGTATTATATTTCAATATAATTTTTTATTAATGTTAATTACAATATTACAACGATATTTTATACCCCTTGGAATATTATTATACCTAATTTTTAATACAAAATCAGTATTAAAAATTAATACAGAGCATTTAATTTCAATACCTTTTATTATTAAAACTAAATTTTAATATTTGCCCAGTATTTAATTTTAATAAATACTATTAACACTATTTTGCGAAAGCCGCTTTAGATGTTCATAAGGCGTAACAGATGTCTAGTAAATTCTGTAACATCACATATTACAGGTTTTTGATTGAAATATGTTTACACTGTGTCGAATTCCTTCATAATTTAAATTTAATTTATCTAAATGAATTGTGAATTGATTGACATAAAATGATTATTTTGATTCTGTTATATTGTAACCAGGAGTGGATTCAGGGGATCCAAACCCCCTCCCCCAAAAATCTCGGAGAACCTGTATTTAAATGTGATCCACTGATGTTTGTGGGCTAAGGGCACAAAAAAACAATTTATTTCTTATAATTTATTTTAATTAGTTACACTCTTATGCTGCACACGTTTGTAGCTGTTTCTATTGCTAGTGCTATGTTCACACTGAGAGCTAAATGCACATTTACGAAATCCACATTTACGAACGGCACTTTACTCGTTGTAAGAGTAACACGGACAAATATATAAAGGGTATTTTTTATAGAGTGATACAAGTTTAAATTATAATAAAACATATTGATATATTTTTAAAATCAATGAGATGGACTTTATTGGATAGAAAATTTCATGACATTAATGTTTAAATATAATTTCGGTCATGTGGCCACCACGGCTGGCGCAATCTGGAACACCAATTTTCACAAACTTTTCGCAGTATTTGAGGCCGTATCTCGCCGATAACTCTTCGAATGTTGATTTCCAGGTGTTCAATTGTTTGTGGTTTATCGACGTAGACAAGTGACTTTACATAACTCCAAAGAAAATAATCCAATGGGGTTAAATCACACGATCTTAGGGGCCAATTAATTGGGCCATTTCGTGAAATAATTTTTTCGTCAAAAGTTTCCTTGAGTAAATCAATTGTAGCGCCCGCTTTGTGGCATGTGGCTCCGTCCTGTTGGAACCACATATCAGCAAGATTAATGCCAGCTAATAGAGTTACGAAAGAACTTCGAATCATGTTCCTATACCGTTCACCATTGACAGTAACATTCTGACCATCATCGTTTTTGAAGACATATGGGCCAATGACTCCGCCAGCCCATAAAGTGCACCAAACAGTAATTTTCTGTGGATGTAATGATGTTTTGACAAAAGCTTGTGGATTATCTTTACTCCAAAATGGGCTTCACCGGAAAATAAAATTTTCCATGGAAATTCAAAATCAATATCAATTTTTGCTTCAGCCCATTCGCCGAATTAGCGGCGCTTACGATGGTCGTTTGGCTTTAATTCCTGCACAAGTTGAATCTTGAAAGGTTTTAAGCCAATATTTTTTCGTAAAATCTTCCATTAAGTGGAAGGACACCACCTAAGTTGCTGAGAACGGCGGCGAATTGATTGATTAGGATCATCTTCAATGCTTTCCTGTACAGCGGCTACAGATTCTTCAGTGGGCACTGTTCGGCGTCTCACGAGATGCACATTATCAGTAACAGTAAATGTGGTCCGAAAACGATCTATTGTTCTTCGCATTAACAGCTCTGAAGGACGATTATGTACGCCATAAAATGGACGAAGTGCACGATAAGTTTGACGAACAGAACCATTATTTTGATTAAAAATTTCCACAATTTGCACGCGTTGCTCTGGTGTAAATTGATCCATAATGAAATGTCAAAGCAAACTAAACAAATGGGTGGTCAAATAAAACAGTGATGCGAACTCAAAGTTGTATCACTCTATAAAAAACATCCTTTAGTAAATGCTCTAAATGTGCGTTTAGTTCTCAGTGTGAATTTAGCATAATGCACTGAATTCTGTTCCAATTTTTTTATGTTTTTTGTGTTATCGCGCTTTTAGCTGTAAGCAGTCATACATACAACCGCAACCTGAAGTCACAAAAACACCGCAGTTTTCGGATCAAATATATCCAAACACCTTTAGCTTTAATCCATAGTTTCGATAGTATCGTAAGTGTAGACGTAGAATTCTTTTTTATACAGTAATGAAGAAAAATTCTGGTTTATTGATTCGTTTCAACAAACGACACGATGTGGACAAAAATTAAAAATGTCTTTGTCTCGAAACTCAACAAATTAAAGTAAGTTATGAAAGTAAATCCAAATTATTAGTCCAAAAAAAATAATATTTGTGGTTTCTTCTATAACCCTTTAAAATCACAAGTTTTGGACCATTTTATTGTTGTAGATTTTTTTTTGAGCACTTAAGTTAAAATATTTTTGTAAACGCATTTTTCAAAATATCAAAATAGTTTTTTTTTTGGATTATATAAAAACTTTAAAAAACAGATTTCATTATTTGCAAGAAAAATTTCAAATAAGATTTTTCACTGGATTTAAAAATGGTCAAAACTATAGGAAATTTAAAAATTATACAATTAAAGCAGTCAAAAAACAAATAAATTGCTACGGATTTCCGCATTCATGTTAACACATAACGTTAAAACGTTTTATTTTCTTGCAGTATCTGTTAAAAAATTTACAGAATTTCACCAATTCCTTGTGAAATCTTATTCTTAAAATTTTTTAAAATTTGCTACTCACTTAAATTTTTATTTGTATCAGACTAAAAGTTAGTAATTAAGTTCGTATGATTAATGTCAGCAAATGCACTAAGAAAGCATTAAAAGATTCCGAAACTACTGGGCCGATTAAGCTATCATTTGGAAGTAAATTTATTTCGATTACGAAATAGTTTAGGAAAAAAATGCCACAACCCTTTTTACTGCCAACAAATCAGTAAAATGCGTTATTTATGACTTAATGAAATGACTGCAAAAAAAAAGAAAGTATTTATCCGTAGCTCACCATTTCTAGTTTTATTATTTTTTCCAGAAAAGGTCTAAAATATTTACTTTTCTCTCAAAAGGGACGCTAAAAGTGTTTAGTTGTAAAGAAAATTATCTTTAAATTTCTATTTTTTAAACTCTTTCATATGTTTTTTAAAGTTTTCAAATTTCAGAAAATTTTCATTGCATTTATTTTACTAACGTTTGCAAAAGCAACTTTTTTATTACTTCGTCTGCATACAGTGAAAGATCCCATAGATGGAAGCTCGAATTAGCGGAAATTTCTTATAAGCGGACACTTTCTTTGGAACGATCAATTTTTGTTTTTTTCTCATAGAAAATGCTCTCCCATACACGGACTTCTCGATAAACGGACGCGAACACACAAACATGTCTATTTATGAAAAAAATCTCCCATAAGCGGACGCGAAGCTCTAATAAGCGGACAATTTTGTCTTTTTTAGGTCACAAACATTACTGCTTTTCTTCTTTTTTTTTTTTTTTTGAGTTTTCGAAAGTTCGACGTGTCTTTTTTTTTGAAGTGAAAGCTTCTTTAGGCGCGTTGAACGATTTTGGTAGAGGGTAAATCATTGGTTTGCATCATCGTATTTTTCCAAGGAAATTGTCACCAATACAGACAGCAAAGATAACAAGATAGGAAAATTACAAAAAATAACCTCAAAAATGTTTGCATGTATTTGTGCATAAAAAAATCAACAGTGATCGTCACTCTTGTTCTTAATCGGCAGCAAGTATTAATTCGCTTTATATTGGTCTATATATGCTTTTAAAGTTTGGCAATTTCTTCAGTTGTTGTATTTGTCAACATTTTTGAAAAATTTGTTTTTACTCAAACAGCTGCTATTCATGGTGAGATTTAAAAATGGATCGATCTTCTTCTTTTTCTGCTTTTTTCTGCTGGAACTTCGTTTGCAAACAAGAAAAATAATGTACGGATTGAGTGTTTTAACATTTAAATCTTTAAGTTGTGATAAAGGAATATGTTGAACATTCAAATAATTACATGCATGCTCTTATTTTATTACACATCGTCAAACAAAGTTTTACAATTTTCACACTTGTTGTATTTGTCAGTGGCTTTTTATTTTCACCACTGCGCCATTTTATTTTCAGAGTTGCCAACTATCATTGTTTTATTAATAAATTTTGTCATAAAGGGTGTGTGTCAAAAGGAAACTTTTCAGTCGTGGTAGGTTGAATAAAATTTGTGTGTGTTGAAATGAATTTGTCTCTTTTGCAGTGTCAAATGGATGATGAAATTTTGACATTTGCAAATTTTGACGTTTCACATTTCCGTCGTGTTTTAGCGCAAATATTTTATTTTGTTTGCATTTTATCAATTTGCGACATATTTAATTCGAGAGCTTGTAATTGCAACATATTTCGTAAACTTGTAATATTGTAAACTTAAAAAACTTAAGAAATAACAAATTAATGAAAAAAATGAACGAAAGTGCTTGAGTTTGTGTGTGCGTGTGTGTTGGCCAACGGTCTCCAACATCAGCAAGTGCAGCAAAGTTAAATTGGCTTTTTTTGCTGGCGAGCGTTCTCCAAGTGCCACCACCAGCAAGTGCAGTGCAAAATTTGTTGCTAGCCAACATCCTCAAAGTGTCATCACCAGTAGCACAAGCAAGTGCTAAGTGCTTGCTAGCAGGCAAACAGAAAATATAGCATGCAAAATGCTGTATATTTTACGCCGCCAATTCGGTTCATCCCCTCTAACGCTGCGCAACCGCTGGGATCTTGTCATTCTCTTTGCGTTGTTGCTGTAGATTTGCTTGGTAGTTATTGTTGTACAGTAAGCTTTAATTTTTTGTGGATGTTTATTTGTAGCTACAGTCAGCATATGACATCGAACTAATTTAGAAAACAGTTTATACAGTTTATATATATATCTATATATACATATATATACATATTTACAAATATATAGTTCATATATATGAACAATTTAGATCATTGAGGAAATTTAAAGAATATTTATGTATATTTATATAATAACAATTACGTATTAAACCTGCAAAATAATTAATATTTTCAGTAGTAATTGAATAACTAAAGTCTGCTTATCCTAAGCATTCTATTTTTTTAAAACTGTTTAGCTTTAATTTCTTATATGAATTATATATAATTTATAAGCTAAAAATATTTCTTAATTTTAGAATATTCTATTTTTAATACGCAACGCAATATAGATATGGTGTACATTAGACCGGTCGTTAAAAATAAATTTTGAAGTGCCGGGCAGATTCTGTTTCCTTTTGGTCTAAAACCATTAAATTTAAAATTTGGGGCTGATCGGATAATATTTAGTGGCCGCGCCCATGAACCAAAAATTTAAATACATGAAATATATGGAAAAAATTTATATTTACCCAATATTCTTCAAATTAAGTGCACAAAAGAGAATATTTTATATATATCGTTTTGAAATATTTCTCTTGCTGTTGCAAAGCAAAAGAAAAAAGTACCGTTGCGAATAGCTCAGTACACAAAATATATGTATTTTGAGTCTTTATTCTTTATTTTCATTCAGTCTTGATGCGTGTCAGATATTGTTTAAGGAAAAAGTGCAAATAATTATAAAAAAGAAACGGTAAAAGAATTAAAATAATTTAATATTTTGTAAATTTGTGTATCGTGTGAATTTCAAAGAAGTAAGTTAGTTTACATGTTTTTCGTGTGAAAATATAAAAAAAATATTAATACATAATTTGTTAGCACGACACTAATTGGAAATTTCATAATGGCGGATTTGCCAACAACATCTTCTTCAATTACTACTCTAAGTTCAGTGGATTCCAATATTATTCTTATTGGCCGAATATTACACCAAATATTGGGAGCTAAATTTCCCTCAAATCGTCAAGTTTTGCAGAACGCGGTGTGAAATTTATGAAAGATTATAACCGCATTCTAACGAAGAATGAAGAACAAAAACAATTGGTCTTTCAGTTTGTTGAAGCATATAGGACAAAATTTCCGACTCATAACAAGTCTACACTCAACTCAGAAATAAGTTTAATCTCTTAATTATTGCTGTTTTCTTCCCTTGCCTTTTATATATTATGTTAATTAAGTAAATATAAATTTTTTCCATATATTTCATGTATTTAAATTTTTGGTTGATGGGCGCGGCCACTAAATATTATCCGATCAGCCCCAAATTTTAAATTTAATGGTTTTAGACCAAAAGGAAATAAAATCTGCCCAGCACTTCAAAATCAGACACTTTTTTGGAAAATAACGACCGGTCTAGTTTACATGTATTTTGTGTAAGTGTTATGATATAAATAGATATAAATAAGCTCTAATTTTTTATATTAATTAAATAATGAAATAATTTAAATAAATTACTTTAATAATATGTATTTTTGATATGGTTACACTTTTGCTTAAAAGAAATAGTTTCAGTAATATATAAAAAATTTAATAAATTGTTATAAGCTCTTAAAAGAAATAGTTTCAGTAATATATAAAAAATTTAATAAATTGTTATAAGCTCTTACAGTCTTAGCTTCATTCCCAGTGAGCAACAACGTGCGCTTTTCTAGTCATCAAAAAATAAAATAAAATAAAATAAAATAATTTTTCATAGAAAATTTCAAATTATAAAAATTTCTTACAATTTCCGACTTCCACTCGAACAGAGCAGCTTAGTTCTCTCTCTCCCGAAGTGCGTTAAAAACTACCAACTGATAGCACGTTACCATAACTTGCTAAATATTTATCATAGTGACACTAATTCAATTGTTAGAATCAATCTTACATAAAAATAAAGTGATACAAAAGTTACATCTGATTCAATAAAAGGGGCAATACCCCCCAACCCAAGCAAACAATGAAAGACCCCCCAGACTTGCCACCCAGATTAAATCCTACTAATCAACCACAAATTGAATTTGATAATTCAAAATCTTTAAAAACACTTTCACCCGGTCCAAAATATTTAATAATGGCGCGAAAAAACAGCACCGATACACTAGTGAACGTTTCTCCATTTCTACTAAAAAAAGTAATAGACTACACGTGCGGGAGCGAGGTCGACATGTGTAAAAAACTCAGAAACGGATCAATCCTAATAAAAACCAAAAGCTATATGCAAGCAAACAAACTAGTAAAACTCACTGCACTAACTCCGTCAATACAAATCGATATAACGGTACACTCCACACTCAACTTCTCAAAAGGCATCATCTACTCCAATGACTTACGAGGATTACCCGAAGAAGAAATTCTTAGTGAATTAAAACACCAAAACGTTAGCGAAGTTAAAAAAATTCTAAAAAAAAATAACAATGAGCTAAGAGAGACTGGCTTATTAATAATAACTTTCGCGTCCTCTGATCTGCCACAAGAAATTGCAATTGGCTACGAAAAAACCAAAATCCGTCCGTACATCCCACTGCCAATGAGATGCAACAACTGCCTCCGCTATGGACACACTGCAAAAATATGCCCACAAACTAAAATATGCTCTAACTGTTCTAACATCTTCCACACAAACATTGAACTAAACGAAGAATGCAACCTCTTAAAAAGTTGTGTCAACTGCAAAGAGAATGAATGCACACCTAACGACCACAATGCTTATGATAAAAAATGTCCAATATTTATCAAAGAGAAAGAGATTCAAACCATCATCACTTTGGAAAAAGTTGATAGAAGAAGAGCCATACAAACATATAAAGAGCGACACCAACGCATAGGTCCATCATACGCAACTGTAACCAAGTCAAGTCATCTCAGCAGCACAAACAATACCACTCTTCCAACTACATCGTCACCGCAGTCAACTACCTCAAAAACTATAACAACAACAGCCACAACAACTCCAATATCAACGCAGCCAACTACTTCAAAAACAACAACAACAACCACAACAACTCCTAGAGAATTAATAAGCTACAATGACGTTGCCTCCTATAACGAGCCGACGACTCCAACCTCTCGCCAAAATACAATCTCCAAAAGCAGCACCGAAACAACAATAAAAATTCTACCAAAAAACATTTCCAATAGACTCAAATCCAAACTAAAAAGCAAATCAACCAAAACACAAAACAAAAGCAGCATCTCGTACTCAATAAGATCAATGCAAAATGATGCACATGCAAACATAGACGACCATGCCATTGACTACTCTTCAGAAAATATGTCACAAGATGATATATAACAAAATTTAACAGCTTTACTTATAAATATTTTTATTAGAACATATCTAACTAATTATACTAATACTAATTATCTTATCATAACTTATACTAATTAACACAACTACTCAAAAAAAAAAAAAAAAAAAAAAAAAAAACTTAACAGTTCATCCATTATACAATTTTCCAAATGTCGCTGAAAGTACTACAGTGGAACATAAAAGGCTACACTAATAATTATAATGAACTCTCAATTTTATTAAAACAACACAACCCAAAAATAATAGCAATCCAAGAAACACATTTACACTCAACCGCAAATATCCCAATTCCTATTAATTTTACCATGTATACAAAAAATACTTCTACAACATCATATGGCGGAGTAGCTCTTTTGATCCACAACTCTATCGAACATAAAGAAATTACTCTAAATAACGATTTTGACGCAATAGCACTTGAAATAAAATCAAAACAAAAACTTACTATTATCTCTACATACACACCCCCAAACTTAAATTTCAATTTATCTAACCTAAACAATGTGCTTAACAATTCCTCAAATTCAACTTTAGTAATGGGCGACTTTAATAGCTGGCATACAAACTGGGGATCTCCCACTAACAACCGCAAAGGGACAATACTGAACTCATTTATCACTCAATCCAACTATATTCTTTTAAACGACGGATCCCCCACTCACTTTAGCACCCACAGCACATTTTCCCACATCGACCTCACTTTTTGCTCACCAGGTATAGCTACCCAAGCCGAATGGGCAATCCATAACTACCTTTGCGGAAGTGACCACTATCCCATCTCAATTTCCATCTTCTACAGCCAACCAAAAAACAAGCAAACATTAAGACCCAAATTTAAAATCAAGCTCGCCGACTGGGCCAACTTTACTGCCCACTCCAAAATCCTCAGCGACTCCCTAGCAATAAGCCCCAACATTAACAAAGAAACCGCCAACTTAACCCGAATTATCCTTCAATCAGCACATAAGACCATCCCACAAACAAAACAAAACTCTCGCCACTGTGAAGTACCATGGTGGAACCATGAATTAGAAAAGCTCAAACTTTTAAAAAATTCCTGTTGGAATACATTTAAAAGAAACATAACGCAAGAAAACATGCTCAAATTTAGAAAAGCTAATGCAAAGTTAAAACGTGAAATTAAACTTTCGAAGAAAAAATCACTCAATGAATTCACCTCGGAAATCAATCCATCGACCCCCACAGGGAAAATCTGGAGCAACATACGACGATTCTGTGGATATAAAGCTTCACACAATATCCATTGCTTACAAACCCATAACCCTTCTCTGCCACCACTTACGGACAACTCCCAAATAGCAAACGAATTTTGCAAATACTGGTCTAATATTTCAATTGACACAACCTTTCCAGAGCCATTCCAAACTAGCAAAACCACTGCGCTCAAACTACCACCACCCTCCAACATATCACAAAACGCAACAATAATAGA
This sequence comes from Dichetophora obliterata, assembly GCA_963920525.1. Classification (NCBI taxonomy): domain Eukaryota; kingdom Metazoa; phylum Arthropoda; class Insecta; order Diptera; family Sciomyzidae; genus Dichetophora; species Dichetophora obliterata. The sequence continues at coordinate 166,318,639 of OY986436.1, read as the reverse complement.
AAAAGAAATAAACAATCTAGAACTAACCATGGCGATATCTAAACTAAAGGGTCTCACACCTGGCTTAGATAGAATTTCTTACCCCATGATACGAAACCTGGATACCACAGCTAAAAACAGACTACTAAACCTCTACAACAGTATATTTCACAATCACATTCCTCAAACTTTCAAAACTAGCCTGGTGGTACCTATCTTGAAACCAAAGTCAAACAAAACACTGATCAAATCATATAGGCCAATATCTCTAAATCCCTGCCTATCAAAGTTGTTAGATAAAATTATTGCCAATAGATTATGGTGGTTTGTCACAGTAGACAATTTACTTGATAATAGGCAAATAGGCTTCAAAAAAGGCAAGTCAGTAACTCATACTCTAGTTAGCATGGACTATCAGATTGCAAATTGCCTAGCAACGCAAAAACACCTATCCCTCATATCCCTTGACTTCGAAAAAGCTTTTGACAAGATCGGAATCCACACTATCATAGACCAACTCAGGGAGTGGAATATAGGACCCAAAATTTTAAAATATATCATCCACTTTATGAGTCACAGAAAAATAATCGCACGAGTGGGAAAACACACCTCTAGCACCCATCCTCTGCACAACGGAATACCCCAGGGCTCACCCCTATCAGTAGTTATTTTCTTAATAGCGTACAACAAACTCTGCAATGTAATTGGAATGCACAGAGAAATCGATTTCAATGCCTATGCCGACGACTTCCACCTAATGATAAAACTAAGTAAAAGAAAAAACCCCTATATCAATCTAAATACACTCTTTCAAGACATTTCAACTTGGTGCAATTACTCCGGAGCAGTACTATCGAGTACAAAATGTAAACACATTCATTTTTGCCGCAAACACAACTGTCAATGCTCCATCCATCAAAACGATATTCAACTAGAAGAAGTCAGCCAACTCAAAATCTTAGGAATAACTTTTAGCAAGAGATACCTATGGAATTCCCATATCGACCACTTAAATACATCATTAACAATACATCTAAATATAATTAAATGCCTAGGAAGCCTCAAATTAAATTGCAACACATTATCGCTCATCAATGTAATTAAAGCTCTCATCGTATCTAAAATAAGTTACGGAATCTTTCTGTATGGATACGCCCCCAAGTCAACTACAAACAAATTAAAAACTATCTACAATTCCGCTATAAGAACCGCGCTAGGAGCCTTTCGCTCAACTCCAATTAACAATATGCTTCTGGAATCCAACCTCTTTACACTTGAGAATCAGAGAGACTTTATCACATCTAAACTTTTTAAATCTTTCTTGCAGAGCAGCGACACACCATTAGAACAAAATTTGTTAAACTACAACAAGACAACAACATTGTCAAAACCGATACCAGCAATTACCAGAGGAATTATTAACTGTATAGACCAGGGTATCCCATACCTCCCCACAAGCTCTACAACCTTATGTCCTCCATGGTTCTTCAAAGTCGCTACAATAAACACCACACTTCACAAATTTTCAAAATCTAACACACCTCCTGAATTATTTCGAACAAAATTCCTGGCAATAAAAGCCAAATATCACAACTACACATTTATCTACACTGACGGCTCAAAGACCAACAATAACTCAACCTACTCTGTCACCTTCTGCAGCCAAATAATTAAAATCTCCAACCTTCCACAATACAGTACTGTTTTCTCAGCAGAAATCATCGCTATAAACGAAGCAATAGAACACGTCACAAATACAAACGGGAATTACGCCATATGCTCCGACTCCCTCTCATCACTAGAAGCCATAGCCAATTTGGCCAACACCAATTACTACCCCTCGCGTATAAGAAACCTTCTTTCTACTTTTTTTCCGAGATTTATCTTAATATGGATTCCGAGCCACATTCAAATAAAAGGTAACGAATTTGCAGATCAAGCAGCCAAATATGCCAACAAAGCCCCCATCATCACAACACACAATTTCAACTCCAGCGACATTAATTACTTCTTAAAAAAACAACACTACACGCAACATAAAAGTTTAATGCAACTTACATCAAACTGGTACAAACAACTAAATAATAATAACACAACAACAAAAGAACTTTTAGCCACAAACGACCCGAACATAACTAGAAGAGACATAACAAGAATCGAGCGACTACGACTAGGCCACACTAAACTAACCCACGGCCACTTAATGAATAATGAAAATCCTCCTCCTCACTGTCTTTTCTGCAACTCTACTCCCGCAATCAACATTCAACATCTATTAACAGACTGCACATACTTTCACTACCATAAACAACAACTACAACTCAACAACGATCTCACACATCTCCTTTCCAACCCCACTACTAACAACATAAAAAAATTAATACTTTTCTTAAAGCAATCAAACATATACCATCTTATTTAAAAAAAAAAAAAAAAAAAAAAAAAAAAAAAAAAAACATTACATGTAAGATGAACATTTAAATAATAATGCTTATCAGTTTTTCCTAGTATTAAATTTAGCTTAAGGCCTAAGTAGCCATAGCTCATAAGTTAACTTAAAATTTTAAATTTTCTGTTAATATATTAATAATAATAATAATAATATAAGCTCTTAACAAAAATAATTCTAATTTCATATGCCAACTGTAGCTACACAATTAGAATTCACAACGTCTACAAAAAATTTCCGGCTAACGGCGCCCCAACAATAATTACCAAAGAAATCTACAAACAAGGACGCACAGAGAAGAACAAGATCAGAGCGGAACTTTTAAAACTTTTTGATTTCATCCTACATGTAGGGCGGGCTGCAGTATGAGCTTTCGCACATCCTACAAGTCTGTCTGACCTGTCAAATCCATCCTACATGTAGAATAGTCCGAAACCCCCTATTAGCATGAAAATTCTTATATAGCAGTAAGGCGGTCCGTGGCAGGACAACGTCTTCCAGGGAATACTAATATTTTATATATAGGTTTTCGCTTCGGTCGGCAGTCCTCTCACTGCTATACTTTTTTTCTTTACACGAATTTACTCTGAATGAGAAATCAGAGTCCAAGAAACTTACTAGCATCGCATCCAAGAAACTTACGCCAATAATATTTTATTATTGACAGTTTATGTTAAAATTAAAACAATTATATGTCCATTTACCGGTGCTTTTTTCAAAACTTGAATTTTTAAATTTTTGGGATTTTTTTCCGTAGAAATACCCAAATTCGAAATTTTGAAAAAGGGTACACTTCTAACAAAAAAATTCACAATGACCAGGTTATTTAATGTAATCGCATAGTTTTTCGTATCTGTTTTAAATATAGTTTTATATATAAATACTAGGAAAAAAATTAGATTTATTCGAAAAGTAAAAAATTACTACTCTAGTAGTTTTTACTTAACTTTAAAAGACAAATTAAATAAAAAACGGTGTGCGTTCCGCCCCTTATTTGTACTTAAAAAATCTTAATGGAACTTTTTTGAAAAAAGAGCACTTTTTCACACATAAAAAATATTTTCAATTTAAAGGTTGCAGGCAGCACGCTTGTTTAGGCAGCAACCCTAAAGGTTAAAGAAAGTAATAGATTAACTTACTACTTTATCGACTCGTTCCAGTATCGATTCTCGATACACGAACGAGTCGCTCGATCGGCTTCTCCGACGAGTGAGTTTTAGCTTTTTTTACTTGTGTTCACAAATCGTTTTCTCAACGTAATGCGCTTCATTTTGTAAACCCGCGTTGAATTAAATATTAAATTAAATATTGCCACTAATTTTAATTAAATAATCACTTATTGATTATCAGCAAGCAATCACTTATTGATTGCCCTCAACATAAATATAGTTTTCTTTAACGCTCCTGTGTATGTACTTCATGCAGTAAGAAGCAGCCATTGTAATTTTCACCTATTGAAGATTTGCCTAACAACACGTAAGAAATAAATATTGTAAATATAATCTAAGCTAACTAATCACTGGTGTTTTCTTCTTATTTTTATTTTCTCCGTTTGCATATAACCCGAGCACAAATTGCCCGAAAGTTATATGCAAATAGCTCGACTTACCAAGATTGGCAGCGAAGGCCAGCGCTCTTGGGTGAATCAAAACTTCACCGGAACAGACCCAATTGATCTGCTCATGATCCTTTGAGCCGGATGGTCTTTATAAAGCTTTCTTGGACAATTTCGAGCATCAGTTTACCTCAGCTTACCTCAGGAAAACGGAGAATTTTTAAGCAAAGCACCAATTGCATCAACAGATAAAAAAGGTTAGTTGATTGGTTTCGTTTCAAGTGGATCAAGTTATAAAAGCGTTATTGTGCAAATTAAAGATTACATTTTACAATTAAAATCGCGGATATTTTTGCGAAACTATATAATTTTTTCATTATAAGGGTTGTTTTTCATAAAATCATCGCGGCACACACAAACTCACGCACAAACAAACACTTCGTTTCGCGAATTTTTGTACTTTTTTATACTTTGTTTTGTGTCGTAAAAATAGTTTGTCCGTCCGGCGAAATTAGTTTTCTACTTATTAGAAAATTCGCGGATAAGTGTACGGAGTTTTTGCGGTGCACCAGTCGGAAATTTATTTAGCACCAACTAATTATTGCAATAGTTTTTAATTCGCTTGTTAATTTTATGCAAATTAACTTGCAATAAAATGAATTGACGTGAATAAAAACACATATTCACACACACACTGGTTTATTTGGCCGGCTTTGTTTGCTTTTTTCGTCGCATTTTTATTACAACACAAGTTCTTATAATTTTTATTTCGTTCTTGATTAATCAGAACTTATTATATTATTTCTTTGTATTATATTAGTTATTATTTTCACAATTTATAAAAATTAATTGAAAACGATTAACTACAAAGAAAACACGAAGGTAAACAAACACGAATAGTGCAGCAAACAAACAAGACGAAAAAATAAAACTTAGTCGAAACAGCTGGTCGTTTCGGAAAAGTGTTGCCAGTTCGTCAAAATTTATCGCACATATTGCGATTCTTATTTCTAGCACTTTTTCGGGAATTTTAACTATTTTAAGTTAAATTCCAATTCGTGTACACCAAGTCGGGTATAAAAATATTTTACCTAGTACACGGTTTTGTTTGGGAATTTTTTTTTTAAATTTCGTGAGATTTTTAAAAAACTGTTTTGTTATGATCAATTAACATAAATAAGACGGAAAATAAATAATTTTACACAATTTATTAGGTTTTTACAATTTTCCTACTTTCCCATTTTTAAAACAAATCACTTATTTTCGGTGTGTGTAAAGTTTCTACGTATTAGAAACTAGGTAAAAATACTTTCTACCAATTTAAGCTAAATTTCTGCCTTCAGCTGAAAGTTTCTACGTATTAGAAACTAGGAAAACCCATTTCTTTTTAACTAATTCTAGCTTTTTTTTATCTAATATTTGCAAGTTTCTACATATTAGAAACTAGGTCAAAAATTTGTTTAAGCAATTTAAGCTTAATTTTACCGGCAAAAAAGGGTTTCTACTCATTAGAAACCAAGGTAAAAAATATTTTCAAGCAATTTAAGTTTAATTTTTCCTACAGCTGAAAGTTTCTACATATTAGAAACTAGGGCAAGAGAAAATTGTAGCTTCATTTTACCTGCCACTGAAGGTTTCGAGCAGTTTTAGCTTGACTTTACCTAACTTTTGAAGTTTCTACTTATTAGAAACAAAGGTAAAAGTATTTTAAGCAATCTTAAGCTGACAATTACTTAACATTTGCAAGTTTATACGTACTAGAAACTGATTAAAAAAATTTTTAAGCAAATTAAGCCTAATTTTTACCGACAAGTAAGGGTTTCTACTTATTAGAAGGTAACCAAGGAACCAAGGTAAAAAATATTTTAAACAGTCTGAGTTAAATTGTTTGTAATCTGAAAGGTAAACAAGGTAAAAACAAAATATTTTAAACAGTTTTAGCTTAAATTTACTTAACATTTGAAGGTTTCTACTTATTAGAAACCAATTAAAAATATTTGGAGCAATTAAAGCTTCTAATCTGTCCATTAACAAAACTTATTTTTGTTTCTCAAACAAATAATGGCAAAGATGAACTCCTTTATGAGATCTACTGACACCATTTTTGAGCTGGAAGCAGACTTCAACGCGATTCCTCAAGATGAGCACAATATTTTCGCTCTTAAAATTCACGAAGAGGAATTAAAATCGCAGTGGGCAAGTGTTAAGGCATCATACGAGTCATGCCTGCAAAAGCTAGCGGCAACGAATGACGATGATGATAATGTCAGCGTCGTGAAAATAAAATATCGCTCGTGTTTTCAGACATATGTTCGATGTCTTGCAAAGATGAACGAACTTAGCGATAAGCTATCCACGTCAAGAGAGCAAAGTAAAGTTGATGTTTCACAAGTTGAGTTGCCAATGTCTGGCCATAATATCAATTTGCCACCGTGTGATACCGAATTGTTTCACGGTGATTATTTAACATGGCCCTCCTTCAGAGATTTGTTTTCGGCCATTTATATCTCAAATAATCGGCTAACACCTGTTGAGAAACTTTTTCACCTCAACCAGAAAACCCGCGGAGAGGCAAAAGAGATTGTTCAGAAATCTCCTCTTACGCATGAAGGGTTTGCAACAGCATAGCAAAACTTGACAGACCGCTTTGAAAATAAGCGCATTCTGGTGAATAGCCAACTAAAAGTATTATTCAATCTCCAGGCGGTTTGAAATGAGTCGGGAAGTGAAATCAAAAAATTACAAAGAGACATCAATAACGTAATTTCAGCTCTAACGATGCACAAAGTCGACATCAGCAATTGGGATGCGATATTCACATATTTGTGTTCAACAAAGTTGCCTGAGACGACGCTCTCCTTATGGGAGCAATCAATAGAGAACAAGGCAGAAATCCCCAAATGGGCTGACTTGGATAAATTTCTAACAAGTCGATTTCAGACGTTAGAAACGGTGTCTGACTTTAGAGGCGCGATGCCAAAAGGGCAAATATCTTACGCACCTTCACCAAATGTGAACAAAGTCAACACCAATCAGGCAAAAGAGACAACAACCAATTGCAACTTGTGCGAAACCCAGCATCATGCATTGAAGTTCTGTCCGAAGTTTTTGGCAATGAACGTAAATGACAGATCATCAGTTGCGAGGCGTTTTCATTGCAGCCTTAACTGTCTGTCATCTGGCCATACTTCAAAAAATTGTAAAAGCGGGTACAATTGCTCTTTATGTGGACAACGACATAACTCGTTGTTGCACAGAGATTTTCAAAATGCAAATTATCATCCAAACGCGGGAGGTCCGGGCACATTCACTATACAGTCCACTCTTCAAGGAGCAGCGCAACCGCAGACATCTGCGAGCGCTAGCGAAAATTATCAGACTTGCTTTGCCTCTACCAGCAAAGGTATTTTGTTGGGCACCGCGATGATTAATATTTGCTACCGAGGATCTAGTTTTACTGCCAGAGCACTTATTGATTCTGGCTCCGAAGGCTCGTTCATTTCTGAGAGGTTGCAGCGACTTATTCAGCTACCTACTCATCGCGTTTCCGCTGAAGTCTCGGGACTTAACAATGTCGTTTCTGCAAAAGTACAAAAAGCTAGCACTTTGGTTATAGGATCACCTATTGATCCAACCATTCGGTTGACTACAAACGCGCTAATACTTTCGAAAATTACAAGAAATCTTCCTACCTGCTCAATAGATCCGATGTTGCAGCAAGCTTTTCCGGATCTTGTACTAGCCGATAAGCGCTTTTACTGTAGCGATCAAGTTGATATACTACTAGGTGGTGATTTATACCCACAAATTCTTCTCGATGGTATCCGTCGAAATGCTCTTGGGTCACTTATTGCTCAAGAAACCATTTTTGGCTGGATATTAACAGGATCTACTTTCACAACATCGCAAAATACTCCGTCTGCCTCTGTCATTTCTTGTTTTAGTAAAATTTCGCAGTTCACGTCTTTTTTGGATAAACCGCCACGATACGGTACGGTAAAAGGAAACCATACTCGGCTGCATTTTGAACCGTATAAATGCATGAAAAAGCCGAAGCCTGATCCTGTGCACGTAGCCAGGCCTAGTTTGTCTGTGTCTTCTCGTGAAGGAGGGACGGGTGCCGGGGAGAATTTTGCCCGGCCTTTTTTGCCGCAGGTCAAATTGAGCGTTGAGGGGGACTCGGTATCTGGAGAAGAGACAACGTTAGATATGTAGATGGGCATCGCAATCGTGGTCAAGGATGGACATGACCAACTCATCGCCGCTCTAATAGTGGCGCTCAGCGCCTGCCCTCGACATCACCGTTGCCATGTCTGCAATAGGTGACTTCGCTCCTCCCCACGGCATCCCATGATGACTTTTTCACTTCGCCTTTGGTTATCCTTACTTAAATACATATAATGTAAAGCACTGCACCAATTATAACTTTTTTGAGACCCTTGAATCAATCAACACCTTTTTTACTAGTTTTACGATATTTTAAGTATATTCTAATTTATCTTACAGTAATACTGCATGGGGGCCGGCATGTTTAGGCAGCAACCCTAAAGGTTAAAGAAAGTAATAGATTAACTTACTACTTTATCGACACGTTCCAGTATCGATTCTCGATACACGAACGAGTCGCTCGATCGGCTTCTCCGACGAGTGAGTTTTAGCTTTTTTTACTTGTGTTCACAAATCGTTTTCTCAACGTAATGCGCTTCATTTTGTAAACCCGCGTTGAATTAAATATTAAATTAAATATTGCCACTAATTTTAATTAAATAATCACTTATTGATTATCAGCAAGCAATCACTTATTGATTGCCCTCAACATAAATATAGTTTTCTTTAACGCTCCTGTGTATGTACTTCATGCAGTAAGAAGCAGCCATTGTAATTTTCACCTATTGAAGATTTGCCTAACAACACGTAAGAAATAAATATTGTAAATATAATCTAAGCTAACTAATCACTGGTGTTTTCTTCTTATTTTTATTTTCTCCGTTTGCATATAACCCGAGCACAAATTGCCCGAAAGTTATATGCAAATAGCTCGACTTACCAAGATTGGCAGCGAAGGCCAGCGCTCTTGGGTGAATCAAAACTTCACCGGAACAGACCCAATTGATCTGCTCAACGCTAAAGTATCAACATTTTTTCCTAAAAATTTTGCAGCTTACTTCTGTTTTATGAAGGAACAAAACCCCGGTCCGAAATTCATTACTTTAAAAAGAAAAATAAGAACCACTCTAAAGTAAATATTTAAATATACATTTTTTTGTACAAGTGTTTTTTTTTTGTCTATAGAGAATAAAAGTTATTCTAAATTAAACTATCGCAATGCCCATTTTTTAATTTTAATTTTAAAATTATTTTATAAGACATCCCCAAAAGCGGACCTCTCTCATATGCGGACAAAAAGTAGGAACAATCGGTGTCCGCTTATGGGAGCTTTCACTATGTACGTTTTCAAAGTAAGAAGATACAGTACAAACTCAATTTTGTTGCAGGATTATTATCTGAGGATGCGTTAGAAGCCACTCACAACAATATTTGGTAAGCACGTTAGAACCATAGACTTATCCATGGGGAGTTTTGATGAACATTTTTTTTATTCCAATAGGAAAATAGTTCCATTTGTTTAAATTAACCTTGTTTTTTTATAACGATTGCCAAAATATTTTGGCTGTCAAAATAGCCCAGTGAGCTAAAAAATTTTGCAAAAACCTCCAAAAAACATATTTTTCGTAAACATATGTAATGAATCTGCATCAAAACTTTTTTAAGTTTTGCAATAGCATTAAAAATAATGCTGTTTTTTGCGTCTTATTTAATTTTTTTTTAATTTTTTTTCACTAAAACTTAAATAACTTCAATTTTTTTAATGCGAAACTTTTAAGATACCGTTGGAAAGGTTTTGGGGGCTTGCATTTATGGCCATAATTTCTAAAATGTATGCATGTTAAATCTAAAATATTTATTATAAAATAAACACATTCTGAAAAATTTATTTCAGAAATTAAAAAAAAAAAATAAAAATTAAGTTATTTTCATTTTGAAAGATTTGAAAAGAGGTTGAAAAATTAGTCTTCTTTTTTGGCAAATTCTACTAACACGTCCTGCTCTGTTACTGTGCGATCACTGTGTATGCTAAGAGATGCACATCCGTTCAAACGGATCTCGCCCATTGAATTACGGAGCTATGTTTAAAAAAAATTTAGGGATGAGAACGATATCTCATTAAAATCAAATTAATAAATTTTTAGAGACAGAAAAACTTTAACATAAACTTCATAAATTTTAAAACCTAAATATTCTCAAAATTACTTAAACGATTAAAAACTAACAAAGAATTTTCCACGTAAACGCAACTTCAGTATATGATTTGTTAAGTTTTTTTAGAACATATTTAAGTGATTCAATGAAGTAATTATTTAAATGCATTCATTTTTATTTAAATTTCGATCCTCTGGGGGTGGTTTGAACACGGAAAACTCCCCCTTGGCTACGGCCCTGATGCAGACTGATGCTATTCACCAGGATTTTTGCAAAACTTTTGACGTTCTAAAAAATCCTTTTTATGTCCTCTTTTAAAGCGGTCAATTTAAAATTTCGGATTATGTCCTTTGTGGCTATGTCCTGGCACCGTTCTATGACTTAAATAAGATACAATCCATTAAATTTCTGGGATTATGTCCCTTGGGGCATGTCGTGACACCCCATAAAACATAATCTGTACTATTCAAGCTCGTGAACTCGCACGAGTTTCCTGTTACTTCCGGAGTACCTCAAGGAAGTCATCTTGGGACCTTTCTGTTTCTACTTTTTATAAATGATTTGCCATCTGTCATAATGCATTCTAGCATCTTAATGCTTGCTGACGACGTTAAACTCTTACTATCTTTTAACAATGATAACGACACTCTATCTATTTGCAAGCTGACAGTGATCATCTTCATAACTGGTGCAAAACGAACCGCATGAACCTCAACATGAAAAAATGCAAGCATATGTCTTTCTCGCGTAAGCCATCGATTAAATGTACTTTCAAAATTTGTGATTATCAATAGGTGTCTTTAGATATTTTCAATGACTTTGTAGTGACAATGGATCCTAAACTACGCTTTCATATACATCCCAGCAGCGGATTTGCCAGTGGCTACCATAGAACTAATACTGAATAAACTACCAGGTAAGGAAGCATTACTTTTTTCAAAAAGTAATGCGTCTGCATATAGCAGAAGTAATTAACTCATACCTCATTACCTGTAATGTAGCATACAAGGAAAAGTAATGCAGTGATTTTGCAAATATCCGAATAACTTAATACAAGTAGTATGTTACTCCATAACTTCTAGGTAATGCTGAAGGGAGGCGATCACTTACCTCCTGTCTCATTCAATGTTAAATGTAAGGCCTTTTATGCATAGTAAGGTAATACAGTCGGAAGTAGTGGTCATTACAAGGTAATTGATGCTTCATATATTCGGAATATATTCCATCCGCTACTGGGATATTAATAAATAGAGCTAAAAGTACTTTAGGACTTATCAAACAAAAGAGTTTAATGATCCTTTTACAACGAAAACCTTATTCACTTTCCTAGTGCGGCCTATCTTATAATACGCTTTAGTTGTATGGTGGCCAGGATACGGTTGTTGCACAGATGACATTGAATCAGTGCAGAAAAATGTCTTTTGTTTAGCTTAAGAAATCTTTTTTGCAATACTGATCTCCACATATCACCTAATAAATATCGGCTACAGCTTTTAAACCTTCCTTTTTGAAAAAATCGGAAGTTGAAAATACTTAATGCTTGTTGGCTTATTAATCTTTTTCACATGTCAACAGTTCATATTTATTGAGTTAAAATATGCTTTTATATTCCTCTTCGTCCTAGAAAATTTTATGAATTACTTCACATGAACTTTTGTAGAACTAATCACTTGCAAAATGAATCACTTAGAAGCGCTTGCGGTGACTTTAATTTTGTATCCAATGTTAAATTCTTAAGGGAATACATAAACTCAATCAAACATAAAATATAGATAACCTGCAGTACGTAACTGGTTTTGATAACGCTCTCTCAACCCACATTACAACGTAAACACATTAATACACTAACCTCTGGCATATCTTTATAAAACAAATCTGAATTGACCCAAAGCAGTGGATCTTAAATTATCGTATATCTCCATGGTGAATGTGACCACTTTGTCGGCTGTACCATTGTGGCTTCAGAATCCTCATGAATCACCGCGCTACAATAATTTATGTATATATTAATATGCGAGGCTAATACCACCCAGTAGGGCGTATCGAAAAATTTAGATCGTATTCTAAGAGGTCTTAAAAGTTGCATAGGGTGGTCAAGATCTACCAAATAAAATTTTAGAAAAATATAATGTCTTCCTCTCCCGCAAGGACAGTTGTTTTTAAAGAAAAACAGTAAAAAATCACGTTCTCAGAATGCTTTGATTTTTGTAAGAAAAACTACATATGTCTTAAAGTAAAAATAAATAAATACTTTAACTAACAATATCCCGCCAAACTCCATGCCTTTCTCGACTTTTACCCAAAAGGTCCTGTGTGAAGGATATTCGAATCTAAAGGTACATTCGAAGTTGCACTTAACTTTTGATTCCGTGTTGACGATTGTGTTGACGTTTTCCTTAAATTTGGCGATTTAATAATTTGCATATTTTTTCCATATGCATTTTCTTGTTTTTGAGAAATGTATACTTGAATGCAATTTGTTAACTTTTTCAAAAAAATTAATATAAGGTTTTATATCTCGGGAACTAGAAGTGGTACCCAAGATAGTTTCCTTCAATCAATTTATAATACCAGGTTAAGACCATGATTTTTTTCCTATTTCGATTTTTAAAAATAATTTTCCGTTATAGCATGAATTTTATTACTTCGTTAAAACACCTCAACTCAGCATTCACAAAAATTTTATACTAAAATTTCGAGATTCTGAGTTTGCCATTCGATGGATCTCATTTGACTTAACAATTGTTGAGTAGAAGTGTTTTAATGAAATAATAACCACAAAGGAGAAAAACTATTTGCAGAATCCGAATTGAGAAAATTATCTTCGGTACCACTTCTGGTGCCCGAGATATAAAACCTTATATTAATTTTTTTGAAAAAGTAAAAAAATTGCATTCACATGTATACATGTTATTCAAAACAAGAAAATGCATGTGCGAAAAATATTCAAATTATTAGTTCGCCATATTTAACGAAAGCCTTAACACTGTAATAAATATCACCAAAATTTAGACAATCAGAAAACATTTAAAACTTCTGTGCTACCTTGAGTGTACATTTAGATTCGAATATCCTTCACACATGACCTTGTGGGTAAAAACCAAGAGTAGCATCGTGTTTGCCAAAATATTGTTGGTTTAAGTTTATATTTACTTTTGCTTTAACACATATGTAGTTTTTCTTAAAAAAATTTAAGCATTTTGAGATCGTGATTCTTTACTGTTTTTCTCAAAAAACAACTTTGTGTTTCTGAATTCAACTTTTGAGACCTCTTAGAATATTAAATTAAAAATAAATGGTGTTTCAATACGCCCTAATACCCAGTATGCCATACGGACCAGTTTCGAATTCTTGATAAACTTACTTCTTCTTTATTATTGTATACCCGCAATTGGTTTCATTTCGCATCCGAGACTGATCCTTTTTCGTATGTAACTCTTCTCAAAAATACGAATCGTTTTCTCCATTTTGTCGGATGCGTCTCGGACATAGAACGGAACATATACGAATCCGTTTCAGACTCTTTTTTCGATTCAAAATGAACTCATTTTTTAAAATTATGCGAATTCGCGATGGACTCGTTTTATAAAATAATTTGGATTCAAAATAAAACAATAAGGTTTATGCGCTCGGTTTATGGCTTATGCTTAATTCGAAATATTTATTTTTATTTTTGTTTTATTATTTGAGTTTTTAAATTCTTACAATTTACATTCTAAATAAGTAATGATATCAAGACAGATCTCAGGATATATAAACTGTTGCTAACTTGACCTTGTTTGTCTTAATAACGCAATACGTGAAGTGTTGATAACTTTATTTTGTTTGCCTAAAAAACGCAATACTGCTATACTGTCTGATATTATCGTTTTGTTTTTATATTTTTGAAGATGCTAGAACTAATTTCAAATTTGTAAAAACTAACGTAAAATATTGAATTATAATAAAGTCTTATTTTATAATTTTAAATTGCTATGAAGCCTGTTAAGGTTTAGCAACCAAATTAATACATAAAAAAAGGCTAATCAGAAGTTTTCTTTTAGATATTTTCTTTTAATTTATTTATTATACAAAAACACAAATTTATCAAATAAAATACGCAACACTTGCGTACGCTTCAGTAAATATTTCTTGCGATGGTAATATTTAGGTTTCCTTTTGTAGTTTTTTTTTCACGTGTGGGATTTATCAAAAATTTTCAAGTAATTTGATATTTTTTAAAAGTTTTTACGCAAATAAAAAACATAAAAAACTGATTTTATATGTAATCTTGTCAAATAATATATTTTCATTCGTTTTACACAGCATTAATATGTTCCTTAAAAACAGCAATTGAAATTATAAAAGAGCTGACTCACAAAATAACAATGCAATAGAATCAAAACACATACTATAGTAACTAAAAGTTTATTCACTTTTAAGTTGATTAAAAATACTATGATATCCTATAAGAATGGAAGAATGTTTTTCTCCGCGTGTAGGAGAAATAACCTTATCTCAAGTGTAGAGCCTTTATTGTATCTTTGTGAGTGCCACTTAAATAGTTTCAGTCCTTCATGAAATGCTTTAATCTCAAATGAATTAGATAACTTGACAATATAAATCAATATCACCCGTTGGCGCCCATACCCCTACCTCCTACTTCCTTTGATGTTAAAACGACTTTTAACAATAATCTTTAATTTTTTAGATATTTCAAATGGCTGGCAAAAACGATATGGGAAGCTTATGGGAAGTTATCAAAACATCGGAAATGATTTGCTTCATTTGATTGCAGCCAAAAATTACGATACCAGGAAAAGGCCCACCGCACTAACTGACAAACAGACAGTCAGACAGGCAGAAGTGGTTATCTGACAAACGGACAACGGGGTCGTTTTTCAGGTGTGCGACCGCATTGTCGACTAGGTGGGGTGAGCAATGAAGCAACAACTATTATTGCTATAGCATGAACAACAGCTACTGCTATTTAATGAGGGCGGAACAAGAAACAACGAACACAAAATACAAAAACACATCCGGAAATGACGTACACAAACGCTTGTGGGTATCATTTTGGCTTTTGCCACAATTTTCATTGCGAAACAACAAGTAAGGTCGGGATTCTTTTTTATATATTCTTTTGTGCATACATAAAAATAATTCGAAAGGAACGAAACGAAAGTCACAGAAAGAAGTGCTGGGAAGAATATATAAGCAAATTGAATGAGAAATTAGGAAAAAACCCAAGGAAGCAAGACCACATTTGCACGTCGGAGAGTTTTTATGTCTTCAGTATGCTTTTATGCATGCATGTATGTTAGTTTGCCTGTCTGCTCGCTGTGGCACTCCAGTGGCTAAGGGTAGTCATTTTGGTGGGAAAGCTTATTGCCGCTGACACTTGACTTGGCTTATAAATTTTGTTTACAGTCGAGCTGGGCGTCTGTTGGCATAACAAACAACATGACGGCAAGCATGCCATAGTCACCGGATGGTGTCTGCTCACACCTAGGTCACTTCCGTTATTAACATAGCTGTAGAAATGCCTCGCAATACTATTAAGTTAAAGCTTATTAGGAATAAAAGTCAGTACTAAGAGTATTTTTTTATAATTTTATTCCTTTTTTCTTTATTATAATTTTTATCATCAACATCTAATTGAGATACATTTGCCAGAGTTGTTCAATTCGTGGTTAGGGTGGATTAAGTAATGGAGGAAAGAAGATGGGTTACATAACACTTGTGAAGTGAAAAATTCCTTGCTCTGATGTTGAAAATGCAGTAGAAGTTTATATTTTTTAATAATGAAGTATTGCCATACAAATGTATTACCTCGCTGATGTAGGTAAGGAGCTATGGGGCCTGAAATAAGGAAAATGATTTATTAAAATTTTAAAAAACGCATAGGTAAAGTTAGGTTAAAGTGGCGGCCGGTCAAAGACTGGCCCACAAAAACCAGATATTTGCCCCGTTGTGGTACAACAGGGGATCTACTCCTCCTCTCCTATGTACTGCCGTGAAACCACCCTTAACTAATAATAAAAAGCAGTAGACGTTTAACGTCTACCTCCTCAAAATCTCTAAAATCATCAAAAAAGAGGCTTCCTAGATGCTTCTGTCTTCTACGGGCTAAAGCGGGGCATGAACAGAGGAGATGTGATACCGACTCCTCCTTTTCCTCATCCCTACAACTCCTGCAGAAGTCAGTCGCATGAACCCCCATTCTAAGGGCATGCCTACCTATAATACAGTGTCCTGTTATAACGAGTATCAAAATGGATAGATCTTTCCTCGCCATTTGAGTGAGCTTAATCGTTCATTTTTTAGTAAAACTAGGCCACAACTATCTGGATGTGTTAGTGCTATGCTTCCACCTGAAATTAGCCAGTTCTGTGGCATGTTGCCTTAGAGCCAGCTTGCAAGATACAAGTGGTATGCCTAATGTTTTCATGTCCGGCAGCAGCCTTGCCACTGTACCTTCCCTAGCGAGCTCATCCGCTCTACAATTTTCCGGAATGTCCCTATGCCCTGGTACCCAGACCAGATGAATGTAGAACTTATCAGCTATCTCATTAAGAGACGAGCTACGTTTAAGGGCTGTTGGTGATGTTAGGAGCACACCTGCAAGGAATTTAATCGCTGCTTAGCTGTCTGTAAAAATGTAGATATCTTTAGTTGATATCTCACTATACTTCAGCCATTTCACTGCTCTATAAATAGCCACTATTTCAGCCTGGAAGATGCTGCAATGATATGGCAGTCTAAATGAGGTTCTGAGGGGGAGGCCACAACTTTGCTGTCAAGTTTTGAGCCGTCAGTAAAAATATGTGCTCCAAATTGGTTAAGCGGCAGTAACCCGTCCCATTCTACTCTGGTTGGGATAACTGTGTGAAGGCTGTTCTCAAATGAGGGAGTGGCAATAGTGTAATCGATGCTGCTGGGAACTGCTCCTGCAAGATTGATAATGGAGGAATGACGTGTATGAGTGTTAGTCCACTGCGAGGTTGCTCTCAGGCGAATGGCTGTTTCCTGCGCCATCCTTTTTCCCATAATATCAAGAGTTATTAAGCAAAGAACCGCATTACGCGCTTCCGATGAAGTGGACTTAAGCGCTCCGCTGGTACATACGGCCGCGGGTTCTTTGTACTTTCCCTAACAATTTTCAATTATTTATTTATTTATTTATTTATTTAATCAATGGTATGTTAACCTTACTGACTATATGCTTAATATATAAGTATGTACATGCAAAGTAATAGATATTACACTTTAATATATTGAATTTAATTGTTTGAACATTATCGTCTTAGTGACTGAAAAATCAATAGAATATACATTTGATAGATTATTAAATTCTCGCAAAGTTCTCACGATTGGTGAGTTTGAAGCATAATTTGTTCTGTGCACTCCAATATTAAATGGTGCACTATTTCTTAATGTTCTGGAAGGAACATTAAAAGGTTTTTGATTGAGAAGATACGAACAATCTGTGTTGCCAGAAATAATATTGAAAACAAATAAGAGGGATAATATAGTTCTTCGATTTTCCAGGGTTTTCAAGTTTATAAGTTTACATCTAACATCATAGGAGGGAAGAGGATCTGAAAAGTTAATAGAACGAAGTGCATATTTGAGGAATCTACGCTGAACACGTTCTAAGCGATTCACATGCGTATTGTAATACGGATTCCACATAAAACTTGCGTATTCCAACTTGGATCTAACCAGACTAGTAAACAGAATTTTTAGTGTATAAGGATCAGTAAATTCATTACTATTGCGCTTAATAAATGCTAATAAAGAGTATGCCTTAGGAATTATATAATTTAAATGATGAATAAAAGTAAAACTTGAGTCAAATATAACACCAAGATCTTTTATTAATGTTACTGATTTCAAATTTTGATTATTCAACTTGTATTGATCATGAGCATTATTTATTTGTTTCGAATATGAAACTTGAAAACATTTATTTATATTTAGAGATAAACGGTTTTTAGAACACCATTCATATAGATTATTTAAGTCAGACTGCAAAGCAAGCATATCAGAACTATTTGCTATTCGAGAAAAAATTTTCAAATCGTCGGCAAACATTAAGAACTTCGTGTTATTAAAACAGGAACTAACATCATTTATAAAAATTATAAAAAAAAGTGGTCCTAAAATGCTTCCTTGAGGAACACCTGAGGAAGCTATAAACGGTTCAGACATGGATTCTTCAATAGACACCATGCAGAGTCTATTGCTTAGGTATGACTTGACCCAAGATACGAAATTTGAATGGAACCCTAAACGCAAGAATTTCATTACTAAGATATGATGCGAAACCCTATCAAACGCTTTTGCAAATATGAAGAAATACAATAGTCTGTAAAGGTCGCTAGATTTGTGACTGTTGATCTGTTCGGCATAAAACCATGCTGATTTGGCGATATTATATTTTTTATTTCAAAGGTAAGTTTCTTTTTAATAATGCTCTCAAAAATTTTTGAAATATTTGATAGCTTAGATATTGGTCTATAATTACAAATATCATTTTTATTTCCATTTTTATATATCGGACTGATGAAAGAAATTTTCCAAGCATCTAAAAAAGTTCCAGTCTGTAAAGATTTATTAAAAATAATTTTTAGTGGTTCTAACAGTGAATATTGGCAATGAGTTAAAAGAAATGCAGAAAATCCATCTACATCTTTTTTTTGAGAGTTATTTAAACCCTGTATCGAAATGGCGATATCAGCGCTAGAGATTTCAAAACAACCAAAATCAATATTTACTCCATAATTAGTATTGATATCTATATTTTTGTCTTCATCCGTAATAAAATTAGAGCAAAAAAATTTAGCAAACAGATTTGCAGAATCAACATAAGATTGAGACCAAACACCTTCATAACACATAGAAGACGGAAAACCAGAGGTCATTTTTTTTTGAATTTATAAAAGTCCAAAAATTTTTTGGATTCAACTTTATATTTGACTCATAGCGGCAAATATATTGTTTGGATAAGAATTTATTTAAAAAATTGAATTCCCTCAAATAATGTTGATGTTTAAAAAAATATTCAATATTGTTTGTGGCTTTGTATAAATTAAAAAACTTATTTCTTAGATTTTTCAATTTTTTTAACCCAGTGGTATACCACGGTAGCTTAAACATTTTACAAGGACATTGAGGGATAATTCTTTCACAGATGTCTAGAAATTTTGATTTAAAAAATATAAAAGAATCATAAGAGCTTTTGTATTTCAAATTATGTTCCCAATCCACCGAAATAATAGCAGTATTAAGTGCTTCAAAATTGCATTGACTAAAATTATAATACATACTGGAGTTCAAAGAGTTACTAAATTTACAAGCGAAATTGTAAAATGATATCGTAAGCACCAAAGGCACATGATGAATATTAGGTTCACAGACCGGAATATGGCAAATTTCAATATTATAATTAAACTCTTTACTTATAAAAATAAGATCTAATATTCTATTTAGTTTATTAGAGAAACCATTAATTTGAACAAAATCGAGACTTAAAAAAGAATCAATGAGATAAATTTCATGCGTTGAATTCACATTAGTGGGAATTAATGGATTATTAGTTAAATAGTTATTCCAAGTTACTTTATTTAAATTAAAATCACCAAGAATGCAAAAATGACTATCACTAGAAACATTTGATGCTAAACTCAATATATTGTCCACATGAGACATGTAAAGTGTATCCGAACTATTTGGAGGCAAGTAAGAAACCACCAAATATAGTCGTTCAGAGTATCCAACAATTTGAACACATAACTGATCCAGTAAAGTGTCCGTATTTTCCAATGGCCAAGCACAGCAGCACAACGAGTATGACTATGTTTTTAGTGCTGTCCGCAACACACATACACTGTATATATAGCCTCACTATAGCTGTTTAAATCCAAAGTGCAATTTTCGGGGTAAGCCACCACGTTTATCCTATAGATTTCTTACAGGCATATAAAGCAACATTGGCCTTCCTAGTTCGCTCAAGAATATTCGGTTTCCAGCTTAACTTTCCATCCAAAATAACCCTAAAGTATTTTGCCTCTTCCACGAAGCTTAGCAAAGTGCCATCCAGACGTAGAGCAACTATGCGCGTAATTCTATATTTCCTCGTAAAAAGGACCAGTTCAGTTTTTTGGGGATCTACCCCAGCCCACAATTTCTGGCCCATTGAGATCGGAGAGCGCTGACCCAGGCAACTCCGAGAGAGTAGTAGGAAACTTGTCCTGAGTAGCAATAGTTTCGTCATTCGCATAGGCTATCACCTTGCAACCCCCTTTTCTATTTTCCTGAGAAGTTCATTGACTACCAAGTTCTATAATAAAGGTGATAAAACACCCCCCTGAGGAGTGCCTCTACTCGCAAATCTACTGGCCTTTGAGTCACCTAGATATGCACTGACGACTCTGCTGGTCAGCAGGTTTTATCAGTACTCAGAGGATTCATCCACCCGAAGCTTCATGAGCGCGCTAATGATTGCCTCCGGAAGAATATTGCTAAAGGCACCTTTAATATCCAGAAAAGCTACCATTGTGTTCTCCTTATGGAGAAAGGATTTTTATATAAAGCCTGCCAGGGAGTACAGGGCTGTTTCTACAGACCTCCCTTTCCTGCAAGTGTGCATTGAGGTTGAGAGCAAATTTATGTCTATGTTACAACGAATATGAGCGTCAATCAGTCTTTCGAGTGTTTTCAGCAGGAAAGATGAAAGATTAATGGATCTGAGGTCCTTCTGACTCGTTTGCGATATTCTACCCGCCTTAGGGAGAAATACTACCTTTACCTCCCTCCATTTTAATGGTATGTATGTCATTTCAAGACAACCTTTGAAAATGACACGAAGTCATGGAAGGATAATGGATGATGTCTGCTGTAGAGCGGCTGGAACTATACCATTAGGCCTAGCAGACTTATATGGTTTGAAAGGCAACAGAACTCATTTAATTCTGTTCTCTAATATGATTCTTGAAGGATTGCTCATCGCCGGAGCCCTCTCAAACCTTATGTGAGTGGGATCCACAGAGCACTCCGGGAAGTGGGTACTCAGAAGAAGATCTAGGGTATCCTGGCTAGAGGATGTCCAAGGATCATCTGATTTCTTTAAGTTGCTTGGACAGCTAGGATTAGAAGCGAGGATCTTACGGAGTCTTGATGCTTCGGAAGATTCCTCTATATTGCCGCAGAAAAGCTCGCAGGATTTGCGCTGAGCCTTTCGAAGTGCTTTCTTAAAAATTTTTAAACTAGATTTATACTCATCCCAGCATTGAGTTATACCCGATTTCTTAGCTTTATTAAAAATCTTCTTGCACTAAGACCTTAGATTACTTATTTTCCTTGACCACGAAGATGGTTTTGATTTTCCTCTTGGGGCGCCCTTAGGGCATGAGATTTCTAAAGCCTCATTTAGAGTCTCCGTCAGCTGCTCTACAATTGAATCTAGTTCATGTGTCGTCGAAGGGGGATTATCGGAGAGAGGGGGTAACGATGCTTCCACTACCTCCCTAAATTCACACCAATTTGTTTTCTTCAGATTCCTAAAGACAGCTTGGTTATTGACGTGGCCCTTTAGACCAAATGTTATACACCTATGATCAGAGAAGGAGTGCTACTGAAGCACTTTCCAATCCGTGATCCGATCATAAAGGAAGTCAGAGACAAGGGAAACATCTAAGACTTTTCGCCTACTGCGAGTAACAAAAGTTGGCTCGTTCCCAACGGTACAAACATATAAATTACTTTTAAGTAAATAGTCAAACAAGAACTCACCTCTTTCATTAACGTCTGTGCTTCCCCAGACTGTATGATGCGCATTCGCATCAGCACTGATGACCAGGCCGCGCTTCTTCTTCTCCGCCTCGGTGACCAGACGCCGGAGATTACCCGCCGGCGGTAGCTCAAGATGGTCATGGCCTAGGTACGGCCGACGCAGCCCAGCAGCTGCTCGATCCTAGCTCCAACTGCCACCAAGTCTAAATCACTGAAATTTGATAATAGGAATGAGTTAATACAAGTTTTTTTAGTATATGCGATCTGGAAGTACTCATAAAGAATCCGTGAATTGCCCTCGTGCCATGATAAATATGATTTATAAATTTAACTTAAATTAAAGGGATAATTTTATGTTCAATTAAGAAATTTAAATATCGTTTCGAACGAGTTATAATTGTAAAATGACATTTTTACAATACAAATTAAAACATGGTATCATTCTAGTGAAACTCAATTTGTATTCGAAGCTTTGTGTACGGCTGTGTGACGGCGTCACAAAATGTAGCCTTCTAGTGCCTTCTAAAGAATGTGAAAAATAATAATAAAAACGAAAACGAAGTAATTGATGGATATAAAAATGCTCTGCCGATATGATCAAGATGTTTCTAGGATCTTGTTATACAACCACTAGGGTGGGCCGATTTGATGAAACTATGTTTGTACACATGTTCCCTATTAGAGGATAAAAAAGAAGTCTAGGGCGGGTAAAGGGTGTATTTACCTCCTCTAAGATCTATTTATAATAACTTATCAGATGACAACAATTGCGTATTTAGCTTAATGCAATTTTTGTATAAATTTTTACTGAATTTCATAATTCTAAATTCGATTATTTCGTATTTTCCTAATGCCTCTGCAAAACGATTTCTACGAAAAAAAACACTTTAGCACTACATTGTTTTTACTACTGCCAGTGATCGACAGCTTTGCCCCGAAAGCTTTTCCACCAAAGCTCTTTTTGGTTTTACATCAGTTATGCTCATTATATATAAATTCGGGCGTCGATAAAAAGCTTTCAGTATGCAGGCAGACTCGGAGCAGGCAAGTTCACGTCGCTTTGTTTGCTTGGTTGAAATATAATAACGTAATTATCGTACATCCAAAAGAATAACATGAAGCGATGCGTAGTTCTGTGTGAACCTTGTATGAAAAGATAGAGGCACATTCTTTTCTCACGCAGAGAATATTCAAAATAAAAACATGATATTTGTACACAATATGAAGGATGATATAAAGAACAATTCAGCATCATTAGCCCAAAAATCATGTTTTTTGAGTTATGACGTTATTCGATCAAATGAGTGATATAAAAATAATACACACTAATTAAATTTATAATAATAAACAAATTATCTACTCTTATATGATTTCATCATTTTCTAATTCGCTTCGATTTATTATTATTTTAATACATAAAGCTTTCAAAGTGCTTTAACGTTTGATATCGTTCAGTGAAATTCCTTAAACGTTACACATTCATGCAAGCAGTTTAATTTGTGTGTGTTTGGCCATCACTGTTTTACATGGACACTTTTCCAACAACCAGAAGCTAAAAAGCATTTGTGAAACCATTTGGGTGGAAAGACACTAATCTGTATTAAGTTTTAAAATAAACTTAATGAAATTGCAAGTGCATTGGAGAATTTTCTACAATAACAGCTTCAAAGAAAGCATCATTGCTTATAAATGGTTTAAATAGACAACAAACTTTTTTGTTTCCATATGCATACTTTCCGATTTGTTGGGAGCATCTCAGGTTTTAAGTAGGATCTTGCAAAAAATAAACATTTATAATGATGCAGCAAAAAGTACTAATAAAACTCTTAAATAACTTCTTAATAAAAAAAGAGATTTATTTTAAGACAGTATTTGGAGAAGTACAGGAATTACACGAGAAGTCATATACATATGTCAATTAATATGCCTCTTACTGCTGCAAGAGAAGTTCAAGAAGTAATGCCAGCGCTTCAACATCAGAGGACTACTTTCGAATTTCCATATGTGTACCCTAACTGGATGATATCATTGCTGACATGGGGGTGCGTTTCAGCGAAAAATTTGTCCAAAAACTTTTAATGAAATTCTGCCAAACACAATTAAAATACACAAGAATGACTCAAAGATAAATAATATCTACTCCGTTTTTGCGATAATGTGATAATGTCCTATTTCCACTGATTTCCATAACGTTTGCTATCTTCCCTGCTCTTCTCCTCAGTGTAGCAACAGCTAAACTTTTCTACAGTGAGATGATTAAAAACAAAGTAACGTTCAACAATGCATCAAGAACGACTAAATGGACTCGCATTATTCCATATTCATAGAGAGATTAAACTAAATATAAGTGAAGTTATTGATAACTTTGCCACAAAAAAGAAGCGCTATGATGGCTTTGTCATATCATTTTTTTTTTTCTAACTACTAGCACTCACAAGTATACATTTTATAATGTCCTTTTCTTTTCATAGTGTACCATATTATAGTGTGTATTACCAGAAATACAAATTTCAAATAGCTTTAACACTTAATTAAAAATCTAACAGTGCAATGTTTTTTAAAATGAGATAAATTTGAAAAATTTGAAAAATCAACCTTAATTTCGAACAATAAATTAATTTTTATAGTTTTATTTACATTTTGCTATGTGTTTATTTCAAAGAAAGGTAGAAATAAATATACATATATAGAAATGTGCATCTGCGAAAATTTATCTAAAACAATTCGTCTTATAATGTTCGTTTAGTTACAATTTATATAAATACAATTTTTTCTTTTGCGGGAGAGTTCTAGAAGAATTCTTTGAGACGAATTGTTTCAAATAAATTTTAATAAGACGACTTTTAAAAAGACAAAATTTCTAAAAATCGAACAAGTTTGTCCAATATATTTTACCCTCCCCCCCTCACCAAGATATTTTCCAGATCCTTTGCTGCACTAGTCTCTGTCAAGCGAGGTTTTTTTGGTCTCACTTCTTTTATTGACAGACAAACCATGCAATTCGGGGGACGAAGTGCTTTTACAAGCCTTGTTAAACTAAAATCCTAAAATAAAGGTTTTTTCTATTCTGTCATTTTAAATTTTTCAAAAACATTACACCTTCTCATTCCATTTGGTACGATATAACTGCGTAACTACGCTGCGTAACTGCAGCTCCAGTTTGAGGTGAATTCCATTGCGGAATAAGCCCTCGCGGAGGACGTGGAATGTTGCCTGGTCGCGGTCGTATAGCGTTAGCAAGGAATAATATAAAGATTTGGGATACAAAGAAAATATTAACTCGCAAAAATAAATTGACCTAAACTTACCTAACCGCTTTATTATATATTCCGAAAAAAGCACACTAACGACAAGCAAGACACGAGAAGCAATACTTTTTTCTATTCGAAATTCTATAGCTTCTCGTGTTTTTCTTGTCTTTAGTGTGCTATTTTGTGATATATAATAAAGGGGTAGATCTGGTTATCAAATTGACCATGTATCATGGTCAAAAATATCCAAGTATGTTATTTATTAAAAGTACTTCTGCATATAGCTGATTCAACTCACACTTGAAAGAACTTAGTTTAAATAAGACTAGTATTTTGTTGGTAAAAAATATTAATTTCAAAACTTATTTAAAATACGCTACTAAAATAACGATCTACTACAGCGGCCATGCGGAGAAGCACGAGTTTGGATGCGGATTTGTAGTTTGCAAGAGACTACGACCCCACGTCCTGCGATTCACACCTGTGAACGAACGACTTGCCATAATCCGCATCAAGGTTAGATTTTTCAATATAAGCCTAATTTGTGCGCACGCTCCGACAGAAGACAAGGACGATGAGACCAAGGAAATTTTCTACGAGCGCCTTGAAAATGCTTACGAGCGCTGCCCCCGTCACGACGTTAAAATCGTGCTTGGTGACTTCAACGCTAAGGTGGGAAAGGAAAATATTTTTAGTCCAACAGTCGGAAAGTTCAGCCTCCACGACAACACCTCCGATAATGGAATGAGGCTGATTGACTTCGCCGCAGCACAACCGGATCGTTCAGCCGTGAGGCTGAACGATCCGTGGTGCAAACATTGACTCGGATCACTATCTTGTTGCAGCCAAGATCCGTACACGTCTGTGCGCAGCTAAGAATACACGCAACCCTACACAGAGAAAGCTAGACGTCGACAAGCTGCAATCGAAACAGACAGCCGATGCTTTCGCCACTCGACTCTCACTCCTGCTTCAAAGCACTCCTCCAATCGATGATATATGCGCGCAGTGGACACACATTTCCAACTCTATGCGTGCGGCTGCTGAAGAGGTGATTGGCTACCAACGCCCTCTCCGAAACCAGTGGTACGACCAGGAGTGTCGCGACGCCACTGCAGAGAAAGACGCCGCCTACAAAGCCACCCTGCAGTCGGTTGTAACGCGCGCTGCTAAGGAGCGATACAAAGAAAAGAGGAGGGAAGAGATACATATTTTCAGGCGGAAAAAAAGAGAGGCAGAAAAGCGCGAGCAGGAGAAGATTGAGATGTAGGGTGACAGGAATGAGGCCCGAAAATTTTTCGAAAAAATAAGACGCCTTGCCGATGGTTTTAAAACCGGGGCCTCTTCCTGCAAGGATGAAAACGGGAATCTAGTGACAGATGTCCAGAGTACACTGACGTTATTGAGGAACACTTCTTTAAGCTTCTAAATGGCGACGCTGACAACAATCCCGCCAATAGAGATGATATTCCGGAAACCTCAATTTTGGATTACAGTGTTGAGGTTCCGCTGCCCGACTATGATGAAGTTCTGACAGCTATAGCTCGGCTTAAAAATAACAAAGCGGCGGGAGCTGATGGCTTACCTGCTGAGCTGTTTAAGAACGGAGGCGAAGCTCTACTAAAATGCATTCACGAGCTTCAATGCAGAATATGGTCGGAAGAATGCATTCCGAACGATTGGAATCTCAGTGTGCTCTGCCCAATCCACAAGAAAGGCGATCCCACTATCTGTGCCAATTACCGTGGGATAAGCCTTCTTAATATCGCATATAAGGTCCTGTCGAGCGTTTTATGTGAACGATTGAAGCCCATTGTAAACAAACTGATCGGACCTTATCAGTGTGGCTTCAGACCTGGAAAGTCCACCATCGACCAGATTCTCACGCTACGACAAATCTTGGAGAAGACTCAAGAAAAACAAGTCGACACCCACCATCTTTTTGTAGACTACAAAGCCGCCTTCGACAGCCCAATAAGGAAGCACCTGTACTCCACCATGTCTGAATTTGGTATTCCTGCAAAACACATACGACTTTGCAGGATGACACTGAGCAACACCAGCAGCGCAGTTAAAATCGGGAAGGACCTCTCCCCACCATTTATTACCAAACGAGGTTTCAGACAAGGTGATTCCTTATCGTGCGACTTTTTCAACCTAATGATGGAAAAGATCATCCGAGCTGCTGATCTGAGACGTAGTGGCACAATATTCTACAAGAGTGTTATGCTGCTTGCGTATGCTGATGACATAGATATCATTGGCCATAATACGCGCGAAGTCAGTGCAGCATTTTCCAGATTAGAAAGAGAGTCAAGTCGAATGGGTCTATCAGTGAATGCAGATAAGACGAAATACTTAGTGTCAACAAACAAACAGTCCCAGCGTCTTGGAACCCACATTACCGTTGACAATAACTCCTTCGAGGTTGTGAAGAACTTCGTTTATCTGAGATCCAGCATTAATTCAACCAACGACATCAGCATTGAGATCAAACGAAGAATAACTCTTGCCAACAGGTGTTCCTTTGGGCTCAGTAGGCAATTGAGAAGCAGAGCCCTCTCTCGACGAACAAAAATCACGCTCTATAAATCGCTCATCATGCCCGTCCTACTTTACGCATCACAAACCTGGACGCTGAGCAGTTTAGATGAAAAGACTTTAGGAGCATTCGAGAGAAAGATTCTTCGTACGATCTACGGACCAATCTGCGTCAATGGTGAGTACCGAATACGGTGGAATGATGAACTGTATGATCTGTACGCTGACATCGACATAGTCAAGCGCATTAAAATCGAGCGGCTTCGCTGGCTTGGTCATGTTCAGCGCATGAAAGACGATGCTCCAGTGAAGAAAACATTCGATTCGGTACCCAGCGGCGGTCAACGCAGAAGAGGACGACCGCATCTTCGTTGGAAAGACCAAGTAGAGGACAACCTGACGAAGCTTGGAATTTCCAACTGGCGGCAGCAAGCGATAGACAGAAATGGCTGGCGCAAATTCTTAGATGAGGCCAAGACCGACATACGGTTGTAGCGCCAACTAAGAAGAAGAAGAACTAAAATCAACACAAAAAATACCAGTTTGAGCAATGTAAACACTATTTCAGCTGTGCTAGTATTGGTAATTTTTTGAGCTAGTAAATCAAATATTAATTAAACTAGTTGGCTGAACTGCAGGGTCTTAGTGCCAAATCACAGTCTTTGTATGATAAGGCCCAACGAAAATAGACGAAACGAGACGATTGCAACTTGCCAAATGTTTGCACTTGTTTCGTCTGTTTTGACATTTAACCCAAAATGGAACGATTTGCTCAACTCGTCTGAAACAGCTGATAAATTGCGAACAGAGTGTCTTGTAGTTATCAATTGATGTGCAATTATAATTTTGTTAATTTTTAAACAAACATTTGTGCAAATGATGTTTTGCATGACTGCAAAAAATATCGCAAACTTTGAACAGCTCTTGTTGACGAGTTGAGACGCTAAAAGTTCGGTTCTTACCGAACAAAATGTTTTGCGAAACCCTTTCGTTCAGATTCGATGAGTTGACGTGTGTCTATTTTGGACAGCAACATTGAATTGCATTAAAGCGAACATTTTCGTCTTCATTCATTACGTAGCGACTCGTCTATTTTGGTTAGGCCTTTAGTGGTGCAATATCACCAAGCAGTGAAACGTGCTCTTATGACTTTTACGCTTGTCGCCTACTTTGCAGAAAAGGAAATTTCTTATTCTAATGTTTCTTTTGCTTTTGCTGAATCAATACAATAGATCAATAATAAAATTATTGTCCACTTAAAAAAACCCGCCAGAGGACCTTCGGGGAATCTGCCTGTCCCAAGCCAGGAAAAAGGGTGAGGGTTTGTTATTGGATGATCTCATAATGAGTTCATTCTTGAGGCACGGCTCTTGAATGTTCATCTGATAACTGTAAAAGAAAAAGGTTTACCTTGAGCCTTGGTTGTTGGTTGCCAAATTCTTGGAGAAAGCACGGTTTTGATATTAAGTTATCATAACACCGTCATTGTAATATGCTTTCGATGGACCAACATGGATCAATCCAACATAACTTGAAGAGCGGGGACAGTCATCCATCAATGATGAGGAGACCTGATCTATCGTTGTTCTGCAGACCTTATCTTAGAATAAAGGTTTTATGTAGGAAAAATTTAATCTTCGGACCGTTGTATAAGCCAAATGGTATACAACGGCTCATGTTTCCTAGTTTTCCGAAAGAGGCTTCTTATTAAGTCTTAATTAGGTTAACGAAGTTGCATAAGTAGAATTGTGGTTTACACGGTTTTACTGGGAAAACAATGGTTATTTTTTAACCTAGTCATGTACAATTCTAGTGGCTGAAGGTGTCACAGTCAAATATAAATGTTCTAAGAACTTTTGGTCTGTAAGACGGGATGTTGAAGAACCTTGTCAGGTAAAGCCTTGAGCCCAGGTATTGACTGTCGTTGGGTTTGGCCCACGTGGGGTTTTCAAATTGCTCTGACTGTGTTTAGGCCAGAGAGGCCAGTGTGAGTTACACTTAAATTGAACTCGGGCTAGTGATTCCCTTAAATTACTAAGAGAATGATGGTAGATTGAATCTCGCTAATTTCAAACAGTTAATGTTAGGAAGGTAAGCAACTACCGGATCAATATACTGTAACCTTTGGAATTTGAGTACAGGGGACGGGGAAACCTAAATAGTCTGAGTTGTGTCCACTGAGATTGGGGAACCTGATACATAAAGGCAGACCTGGTACGCCGCCTTAGTCTTTCATGTCAAGGAGTGATGACCCTTGATATGATGTAGATGATTATTGCGGCAAAAACATAATGGGTTATATTATTGGTATTTATACTGAGATAGCCCAAGGTTATTAAAATAACCAAGTCATGTATAAATTCAAGTAGCTGAAAGTGCCACGGTCATGAATTGTGTCAATCTGACATTGAAAGAAAATGGGGTTCTGTTGTAAGTTATTAGGGGAACCTTTCAAAGTGGTCTTTCTTGAATTCCGAAGGGGCGTTGGCCGACGCTTCATATTTGTCCGAAGCTTTGGAGCACCGTTGAATTAAGCCTTCGCGGCAGGGGTCAACGTAAAAAACATAGTGGCTTTCTGTCCACTTAAAAAGAATAAACATTCGTTTGTAACGATCGGAATTTTTTCTTAATTCCGAATTAATTTTTTTTTAAATTATTTATTTATTTAGTTATTTCTATGTTATAAATTTAGCTACTAGCAAATTCTAATGAGCACATGAGCACTTACTTAAGAGTAAACAAACATTTTTAGCTTTAAGTAATGCAACAAAAATATAAAATCGTAAGTGTGTCTGTTTGCCTTTGCATAGATTCTGAACGACTTAACCCATTGAGATCATTTTTGCACAATTTTTGTTTTTTGTTAAACCAATTATTTATCGCTAAGTAAAGATTCGATTCAAAACGCAAAAATGGGCTTTAGTATAAAAATTAAAAAAAAAAACCGCAAAAACCTTTTAAACTTTAAGAGAGACAAGAAAATTAACCCTCCGTTACTAACGCTATTCGGAGTAACGTCATTTCTAACCTGGGTGTAATCCACCCATAAATTTTAATTCATGAATTTGTAAAAAAGAACGCTAAAACAGTAAAACGGTTCTGATTTTATTAATATCGTATTATTATTCTATTAAACATAAAATTCGTCCAGTTTAATTAATATTTCATTTTAATAAAAATATATCAAATAAAGTTAATTAGAGAACTAAAATAAAAAAAATATCATAGTGGTTTGAATAATTTCACATTCAAACGTCAAATTATTTGCCACGTTCTTCGAAAGGGCGAATTTGAAAAGCTAGAAGATGTATGAAAAAAAAAAATTATCTTAACAATTTTTTTTTTTAATTGAAAATTTTTAAAAATAATGACCTCTTATTATTCGTTATAATTGAAACATTAGCCTCTCATGGCACAGCAGCGCAAGCATCGTAGATAAGCGGCTAGCACATAGAATAAATGTCGATTACGCAAAACTTGGTCACATAGTCAAAATAAAACTATCAAAGGAATTCTTGATCAAATAATTATACAATTTCACGTTTGTTTTCAATTTCACATTTGAAGAATACGCTGAAATCAAAATTAAGAAGAACTTCAATGTAGAATGTAGTAGAATGTTTATCTATCTACAGATGCATTTCTGTTTTTATCTGAGCATTGCCATGCATTGCCATGTGGTGCATAATCAGATAAACGTAAATCCCTTTAAACAGATTTCTTTGTTACACTTGTTAAGCCATGTCTAATTGGACTATTACAAAAGTAATTGATTGATGCAATACTTGCATATTATGACAAAAACCCTGTTCAAATGTCCAAATTTTTGTCAAATGGCTAGTCAAATACAAAAGAACAATATTGAATTTTCCGTTAAAATTACAACGAGAAATTCGACCATTTCCACTGGGCATTTCCACTAAATTCACAGTGTTGAGAAAGATGAGATGAGATCTTGCAAGCACAAACACGTCCGCATTCTTAAATATTTTTTCTATTGATTTACATAACGTGATGAAATCGTAGAAGCTGTTTAAGTCGAGCAAAGGTTTGAATCTTTAATTTGAATTTCTTTGAAAAATTTTTTATTTAAAACCTCTTTTATTTTTCTTGAGAAACAAATCACACGTTTATAGTAAATAATATAACATGATTACTAACGTGGGTGTAAACCACCCCAAATTCTTGTTCCTCCGTTACTAACGTGGGTGTAAAACACCCAGACACTTTTTGAAATGAGTAATTTTTATAATTTAGTTTAAAGAACAGTACTAAATTTTGTTTTAAAATATAGCAAAATTTACAAAAAGAGATTACATTTGATATAATGTTCGTACCATTAAACTATCAATAAATTTTTTCCATATTTCATAACTTATGGGTGAATTCCACCCTGCGTTAGTAACGGAGGGTTAAGAAGAATAAATTTAAACAATGTTTTTATATACACAAAAAATATTTTCTGTTTTATAATTCTTAGGGCCATTTTGTTCACAAAGGGTATAAATATGATTTAATTCGGGGATAACTATCTCTAGGTTAATTTTATACCAAGCGTATAAATCGGGAGATAAAAAAGTGGGTTTGTTCACATTTTATCCCAGCTTTATGCTTAGAGCATAAATTCGCTCTCAGTTTATCTCGATTTCCATTGGAATGTTAGAGTGTTGCTCATTAATTAAAAAATGTGTGGGGATTTTTGGTTTATTTTTGCGAATTTGGGGGTTGGAGTGAACACTAGGTAAAAATGGATCGCTAATTTTGCATCTGATGTCAGAATTTCAAAATTCTGAAATTTTGCTACACAGGGCTGCACACTAAACATTTTTTTAAGAATTTTAAACATGAAGAAACAGTATTGGGGGTTACTTCTTTCGAATCTGGTGTCAGAATTTTAAAATTCAAGATGGCGGATAAAGTTGCCACCTAATTTCTTGTTTATTTATGCAAAATAAATTTCTCTGGGAGAAACACTAGGTAAAATTGGGTCGCTGATTCCGAATCCGTTGTCAGAATTTCAAAACTCGAAAATTTTTCTACACGTAGGGGTGCCACCTAAAAATGTTTTATTTTAAGAATTTTCAACATGAGGAAAGAGTATTGGGGGCCGCTGAGTTCGAATCTGAAGTCAGAAATTTAAAATTTAAGATGGTGGATAGGGTTGCCACCTTAATTTTTTGTATTTTTATGAATTCGGGGCTGGCAAAAAAAAATGGTAAACAAAAAATGGGTCGCTGAATCCGAATCCGTGGCCAGAATTTCAAAATTATAAAGTTTTGAAATAATAGGGTTGCCACCTAATAGTATGTGTTTTTAAGAATTTTAAACATCATTTAACAGTGTTAGGGAGTCACTGATTTCGAATCTGAAGTCAGAATTTTAAAATTCAAGATGGTGGATAGGGTTGCCACCTTAATTTTTTGTATTTTTATGAATTCGGGGCTGGCAAAAAAAAAATGGTACGCCAAAAATGGGTCGCTGAATACGAATTCATGGCCAGAATTTCAAAATTATAAAGTTTTGAAATAATGGGGCTGCCACCTAATAATATGTATTTTCAAAAGTAAAAGCAACCCTATTATTTCAAAATTTTATAATTTTAATATTCTGACCGCGGATTCGGATTCAGCGACCCATTTTTGATGTACCATTTTTTTTGCCAGCCCCGAATTCATAAAAATACAAAAAATTATGGTGGCAACCCTATCCACCATCTTGAATTTTAAAATTCTGACTTCAGATTCGAAATCAGTGACTCCCTAATACTGTTAAATGATGTTTAAAATTCTAAAAAACACATATTATTAGGTGGCAACCCTATTATTTCAAAACTTTATCATTTTGAAATTCTGACCATGAATTCGTATTCAGCGACCCATTTTTGGCGTACCATTTTTTTTTTGCCAGCCCCGAATTCATAAAAATACAAAAAATTAAGGTGGCAACCCTATCCACCATCTTGAATTTTAAAATTCTGACTTCAGATTCGAAATCAGTGACTCCCTAATACTGTTAAATGATGTTTAAAATTCTAAAAAATACATATTATTAGGTGGCAACCCTATTATTTCAAAACTTTATCATTTTGAAATTCTGGCCACGGATTCGGATTCAGCGACCCATTTTTGGTATACCATTTTTTTTTGGCAGCCCCGAATTCATAAAAATTTAAAATATTAAGGTGGCAACCCTATCGACCATCATGAATTTAAAAATTTTGAGTTCAGATTCGAAATCAGTAACCTCCCAATATTGTTCCCTCATGTTTAAAATTCTAAAAATAAAACATTTTTAGGTGGCAACCCTATGTGTAGAAAAATTTTCGAATTTTGAAATTCTGACAACGGATTCGGATTCAGCGACCCATTTTTACCCTTTAGTTCGCGCCAGCCCCGAATTCGTAAAAATAAAAATTAAGGTGGCAACCTTATCCAAATTTTAAAATTCTGACATCAGATTCGAAATCAGTAACCCCCAATACTGTTTCCATATGCTTAAAAGTCTGTATTTTCAATATTTTGACACCAAGTAAATAAAAAATATTAAAATGAGAGTGATGAAAGCGAATTAAAAATCTTATCTCACCAATTTTCACGAGTTAAATATTTCTGGGGTTAAGCTATCTCGCCACCATTTTTATCTCCAGTTTGAAGAGTTAAATGCTTAACTCGCTGTGAACAAATGAAAAACTGGAAAAATCATGGAATTAACTCGGGGATAAATTTATCTCTCTGTGAACAAAATGGCCCTTAGTAAAATATATTTTTTTTAAATTTTCATTAATTTTTCATGTAACACTTATTCTAGCCCGACCTCAGAAAGCATGTATATTTTTTATGCTTTCGCATATAATAACATCTTCCCTCAAAAAACCTTCATGTTTTTACCAAAATTATGGTTTTATAACAACAAAGACCACAGTAACAAACGTAACGCAGCTTAAGGTGACGCATAGTATTATGAATTATTGCTTAGGGGTCGTCCATAAACTACGTTACCAATTTAGGGGGAGGGAGGGGTTTTGAAATGCACTACGATAAGTAACGGTAGGGGAGGGAGGTGTTTAGATATTGTAACGTTACCAAAAATCGAAAAAATCGACGAAAAACCTCTAATTAATAACACAATCATTTCAAAAATTTCCAACCTTACATGTTTATGTTTGATCGTCTAAATTGATGATTAACTTTTGTTTCAACTATTTCTTCCACCACCTTTTCCCTCGACACAGGAACCTTTTGGTATTCCTTCACCATCTCATTACACGTCTGAAAAATTTGGGTCTTTGCTTTTTCGACAGGCTTTGACGTTAAGGCTTGAATGTTCTTGATCAAAGGAGATACCGTATGACATGTACTGTCCTTCTCAGAAAGAAGAAATCGGTTCAAGGTCGTGTCCTACCTGCGGCTTGTATTTCGTTTTAAAAACTTCTATGAATTGCCATAAGTTTGTATTATATCGTTTACAATATATCAATTCAATATATCGTTTACAATATATCGTTCAAAATAAATCAATTTTCAGAAAGCATTTACACAAAAACACAGAACTTGGTGCAGCTCAGGTGCAGGCTTTAAGGGTACTCTGTCAAAGACCAGGTGAATTTCTTTGCGTTAGAAATGAGGATTCACCAATGGGTCGACATAGAATCCGATGAAAAGTTCTATTTTCAAGAATCCTCAACAAAGCTACCAGCTTCTTCTATCCCAGTGATTGAGAGCATCGAATCTTGGATCGCAGATGGAATAGCTTTTACAGATGATATTAATTATTGATTTTTTTCCAATTGTTCCTTTAATGTATCTAGTCATACTAGTCACTAATACTAGTGAAAATTGTCAGAGCTAGTTAAAATATATAATCATACGAATGAGTTAATTTCATATGTCACGTTACTTTAGGGGGAGGGGTTTTGAAAAGCACTATGAAAAGTAACGCAGGGGGAGGGGGGGGGGTAAAAAAACCGGAAAATCAGTAACGTAGTTTATGGACGACCCCTTATTCAAAATCAACTTATTTAGAAGTTATTGAAAAATAAGTTTTTTGTCAACAACTACTGGTCGAAATTCTGACTTTTTCCAAATAATGAACTCATATATTTTGTAAGGCGATGTACGCTTAATAAGTCAATTGACCTTTGTCTGCATATATTTTCAAACAATGTACTTTAAAAATAGTCGATTTTAAATCTATATATATAAAAATGGATGTATGTATCTGGGTATGTGGGTATGTGGGTATGTGGGTATGTGGCTATATCACGTATAGACTCCAAAACCGCTGAACCGGTCTTTATGAAATTTTCAGGGAAAATAAAGCCACATCTTGAGAGTGTTCCTGTGAGGTTTTATAACGATTGGAGAAAGGGGCGTGGTACCTCCCATACAAGCCAAATTTGCTCCATCGATCACAAACAAAAAAAAAAGAAAAATATTTCACGGTTTCAATCGTAAAAAACTAAGATTTGGTGATTTTGTTCAGATAGTTACTGTCGGTAACTGTACAAAAAATGGGCGTGGTCGTTATATAAATACGCCCACTTTTTCGAAATCATGGCAATTCCGGAGTTCTACACATTTTTATACTGAAACTTGCTGTTTAGGTACGAACACAATTTATAAATGTTTTCACGCCCACTTTTAACGCCCACAAATCAATATCTATATATATATAAAGCAAAACGATGTGTGTCTGGTAGTGTGATGTCTATAGACTCCAAAACTACTGAACCGATTGACCTGGAATTTTGGCAGTCGATTTGTTTCAGGTACGAGATGGTTGAGGAAAAAAATTTGCCACACCCCCCTTTTACCGCCCCCAAATCAATAAAAATGTTACATTTCAGTTGGTTTGGGTCGTATATGGCTAAAATTTTGTAATTTAGTATGTTCGGTTACTGTCGACAACTGTCCTAAAAATGGGTTTCCACGCCCCCTTTTACCGCCCACAAATAAATGAAAATGGTTTATTTCAGACGGTTTTGGTCGTATAAGACCTAAATTTGGTACTTTGGTTTGTGAAGTTACTGACAGTAACTGTACGAAAAATTGGTTTCCACGCCCCCTTTTGCGTCCACAAATCAGTGAAAATGCTATATTTCATGCAGTTTTGGCCGTATGAGACTAACATATGATACTTAAGTTTGTATGGTTACTTTCGGCAATTGTACTAAAAAAGGGCGTCATCGCTATATAGCCACACCCACTTTTTAAGAAACCATCAAAATTGACTACTGGGTCGATTGAGCTAAAATGTTGGCTTAGTTTGTACGGTTACTGTTAGCAACTGTACTAAAAATTGATCTCCACGCCCCCCTTTTACCGCCCACAAACCAATGAAAACGTTTTATTTCAACGGTTTGGGTCGTATTAGACAAAAATTTTGTAATTCAGTACATATGGTTACTCTCGGCAAGTGCACTATCAATAGGCCTGCCCTACTTTAGTTAAACTCACTTTTCGGGGAGTTAGCGTCCAGTGAAGTAAAGTGCGCCAGGCTTTCCCTAAATTGAGCTGAAATTTGGGCAGTCGATTTGTTTCGATTACGAGATGGCTCAAGGGAAATATTTTACCGCACCCCTTTTTACCGCTTGCAAAACAACAAAAATGCTATATTTCGCACGGTTTTGATCGTATTAGACTAAAATGTGGTTATTTAGTGCACATGGCTACTTTCGGCAGCTATACTGAAAATGGTAAATATATTTGACATTTCTTGACATTTTCGTGTATGGCAGTAAGGTGGTCTGTGGCAGAACAACGTTTGCCGAGGTGATAGATTGTTCCTGTGAGGTTTGGTAACGTTTGGACGAGGGGGCGTGGTTCCTCCCATACAAGCCAAATTTGCGCTATCGACCACAAACCAAATAAGGGATATATATCAGACGGTTTCGATCGTAAAAACTAAGATATTATCATTTTGTTCAGATGGTAACTGTCAGTAACTGTACAAAAATCACTTTTTCGTCGCAATTTATATACGCCCACTTTTTCGAAATCATGGCAATTCCGGAGTTCTACACATTTTTATACTGAAACTTGCTGTGTAGGTGCTCCAAGAGGCAGTCACGATACATAAATGTTTTCACGCCCACTTTTAGCGCCCACAAATCAATATCTGTACATATAAAAATGAATCGTGATTTGTTCGGATGCTTAAAACTTGAAAACGACTAGACCAAATAGGATACTTCCTTCTACTGGTTTGTTCGTAACTGCTACGCAAAGGTTTAGGAAAAAAGTAATGCCACACCCCTTTTATCGCCCACAAATCAATAAAAATGCTATATTTAAGAAGGTTTTGGTCGTATTAAATTAAAATTTGGTAAATAAGTTCTTATGATGACTGTCACTAACTTTAATAAAAACGGGCGTTGTCACACTTCATCTACGCCTACTTTTGGAAATATCACAATACTCCGATACTATTGGTCCGATTGAGCTCAAATTTTGTAAGTGGCTTTGCTTTGAGTACGAGATGGTTTAAGAAGAAATGCCACACCTTCTTTTACCTCCCATTAATATAAAAACAATTTGTGTTATCGAATAGCGTTATGGGTTGCACAGCTTAGAAATTCGGTATTCGACCACAATTTAGACGTACCGTTTCAGTGATGAAATTTTATGGGAGTTGGACAAGGGGGAGGGGCACCTCTCATATAATCCAAATTGGTGATATCGAATAGCTTTGAATTTATAGGAATTCAGCTTTGGAATTCAGTTTTTGACCTCAATTTACACATGCAGTTTCAATGATTTTTTTTTTATGGGCGTTGGACAGGGTGGCCTGACATCTCCCTTACATCCCAAATTTGCAATATCGAATTGCTTTGAAGTTATAGGTTGACAGCGTAAGAAATCGGTATTCGACCTAAATTTATACATGCACTTTCATTTCTTACATTTTATGGGCGTAGGGAAAAGGGGAGTGACACTTCCCATACAACCCAACTTTGTGCTATCAAATAGCTTTAGAGTTATAGGTCGCACAGCATCGGAATTCAGTATTTGACCAAAATTTACGCATGAAGATTTACTGATAAAATTTTTTAGAGTTTGTCGGGGGGCGTGGCACCTCCCATACAACCCAAATTTGTGTTATCGAATATATTTGGAGTTATATGTCGCACAGTTTTGGTATTCGGTATTCGACCTCCATGTACACATGCAGTTTAATTGATTACATTCTATGAGGGGTGATCAAGAGGGCGTGGCACTTCCTATACAACCCAAAATTGTTATATCGAATAGCTTTGTGGATATAGGTCGCACAGTCTCGGAATTCAGTATTTGACCTCAATTTAGACATGCTGTTTAACTGATAACATTTTATGGGCGTTTGAATAGGGAGAGTGGCAGCAACGCGCCGGGTTTCAGCTAGTTAGTTTATAATTGGTCTAAATAATTCAATTAAAAACTAGTTTATTTTGCACTTATTGAAAATTAATATAAAAGCATATATATTAAAGATTTGTATTTATAAAAAATTAGCTCAAAAAATTCGAATCGAAACTGTTTAACCGAATATAACGTCATAGCTTTTTTTACTTCCTTAACGGTAAGAAACACTTCTAAAGAGATATTATTAAATTTTACAAAATATTTAAAAATGTTATCCTCTTTTTATTGATTTTTTATTAAAGATTTTGAATTAACTTTATGAGTTCATAAGTATGTTTTTAATAAATGAAATATAAACAATTCTAAAGTCGAATTCAAATTCGAATAAAAAAGTATTTTATTATGAAATTATTTTTTGATAAATTATTTAAATGTTTGTTCAAAACAAAAAAAAAATTAAAGAAGGTGCCACATTAATATAAGTAACGCTTATCAACTACATGTTTTAAGAATTATAAAACACCAAGTAGTAAATTTATTATTAGTTTTTTATGTGAAAAAAATAACTGATAACAATTTCGCCATATCTGATGAGACCATTTCATAAGTATTTTTTTATGTAACTCGTGTGAATAAAAGCTGACTTGCTAAAATTTCTTACAGATAGTAAACTGTATCCTGATATCTGGATATAAACATCAAGGCGCATCACGAAAAAAAGTTCTTCGGCACTAATGCTCAAAAAAATCCTTGGTTTATATTATGATGATTCCCCAAATATTTCGAATCTAGCGTTAGCCATCCGTGAGCTGCAATGGTTTGACCGAACCTCTAAAAATCGAGTTTTTGTAAAAATATTGGCTGGTATGGTAATTAAAAATAAAAAAACCGTCAGAAATAGTAATAATAAAAAAGTTCATCCAATCTAAATCAAAAAATATTAAATTTTTTCAGTGGGACAAAATATAATGCGGATTTTTATGATTTTTTTTTACTTTTTTTTTTGTATTAATTTCACTAAATTCGAATAACTTAATTTTTTTTATGCGATTTTCGTTTTCGAGATACCGTTGCAAAAGTGTTGTCTGTTACTTAATAATACTTTTAGTAAGCGAAATGTCGAATTACATCAAAATATATTGTACGAGTAAAATGTTGTAGCGTTTTGTATGCATTCTAAAGGAGCGGTTATATAGGGGACTTCTGTAAAAGTAGGCGGACCACTCCCATTTTTGGCAAGATAAATGACACTTATTATGACTAATATTGACTTACTAAATATTATCGAAATATAAGGTAATGGTTGAAACTTTCGGCATTTTATGTAACTATGTTATATGGGAGGTAGGCGTGGTCATTGACCGATCCCGCCCATTTTAAATCCCAAACACCCTATTGATATAAAAATTATATGTACCGAAGTTTATGTCTCTAACGTTATCCATGTAGTTATAATCGTGATTTCCTGATTTTACTCATACGTTTGTTGCAATATATATATTTTTAAAAATATTAGTTTTAATGGTAATCAATTTTAGCAATTCTGCAATAGAAACAGACAACACCTTTGCAACGGTATCTTGAAAACGAAAATCGCATTAAAAAATGAAGTTATTTGAATTGTAGTGAAATTAATATAAAAAAAAAAAATAAAAAAAAATCATGAAAATCCGCATTATATTTTGTCCCACGAAAAAAATTTAATATTTTTGGAGGCAGATTCGATGAACTTTTTTATTACTACTATTTTTTATGGTTTTTTTTATTTTTAGTTACCATACCAGCCAATATTTTTACAAAAAACTAAATTTTTAGAGGTTCGGTCAAACCATTGCAGCTCACGGATGGCTAACGCCAGAGTCGAAATATTTGGGGAATCATCATAATATAAACCAATAATTATTTTGAGCATTAGTGCCGTACAACTTTTTTTTTTCTATGGAGCGTGAGGCGCCTTAATAAACATATGCAGATATTTTAAAAACTCAGACTGCGTTGTTATAAAACTTTGATACAAAATTGTCATTTTGTGATTTGAAATACGTTATTTAAAAAAAATACGATTTTGTTTTTAAAGTTATTTATTATCGACTTATATAAAACCCAAAAACAACACAATATTAAAAACAAATTAAATGTCATCACATTTGACTAGTGTATTTAGGTTAGGTTAGGTTAGACCGGATGCCCACGTGAGGCTCACATAGACCAATTCAGGTCCTTAGTGGTACCGGTAGCGAACAAAAGAACCTTTGTGTTTGTTTTTAAAAGTCTTTAAAGATTTGCGTTGAGTTCGCAAACCTTAGGAGGGATTCTAGAGACACCCTGGCTACATCTTTAAGTGACGGGAACGTCGATGAGCCTAGGTATTTTAGTCTCGATCTAAGTAGGGCGGGGCATGTGCATAGTAGGTGCTCCAGGGTCTCCACTGTGCCCAGTTCTTTGCACTTCCTGCAGTTGTCATCCGTGGTGATGCCAAGCTTCCTCGCGTGGGCTGCCGTCATGCAGTGACCAGTGAGCATGCCCACTAGTGTCCTGCAATCCTTGCGCGGGCGTGCCAAGATGAACAGAGTTCGTTTTTCGCATTGTGCATTGCACATGATTTTCGAGATTTTGCACGTTGTCGTATCTCTCCATCTACGATTCACTGCTAGTGTGGCTCTTCTTTCGAGGTTCCTGTACAACTCTTGTAGCGGAGTAAGTACATGTTCTGCGAGTTCTGATTCCAGCCCGGCGCCTTCCTTTGCTAAACCATCTGCCATCTCGTTTCCCTCAATGCCTTGGTGGCTAGGGACCCAGTAGATGCGCACTCTCTTAGAAGCGCATAGTGCATCTAGTGCATCTCTGCCAGCCAAGACACTTTTGGACTTGATGCTAGCGGAGCGCATGGATTTGATCGCCGCTTGACTGTCAACGAAAATGTTGATGTTAGAGTGTTGTGTGTCCATGCTAAGGGCTATCTCAGCAGCCTTCCTTATGGCAAATATTTCCGCCTGGAAGATACTGCAGTGGTTCGGCAGTTTATATGGCTGCCTTATATTAGGCTCTGCGCAATACACCGCCGCACCTACCCCCGTAGGCATTTTGGAGCCGTCGGTAAATATGTTGACCGCCCGCTGTGCTTGTTCTATACCTTTGCACCAGTCGTTTGGTCCCAGAAGAGTTCGTACTTTGGAATTGACTATCGTGCGAGGTACCATGTAGTCCGTGCTAATAAGTAGATCCTTTCCGATTGTACAATGTCTAAAATTTTGAATGTGCATGTTGCCTGCTGCCGTGAGACGTTGTGCCGTTTTTCCGGCTATTAGTTTTGCGTGTATGTCCAGGGGGTCCATACTTAGAATCGTTTCAAGCGCTTTAGTTGGAGTTGACTTCAGTGCCCCCGTGATGCATAGCGCTGCCTGCCGCTGAGTTTTCTCCAAGTGCCTGAGGAATGTTGATTTGTTCACAGCCGGCCACCACACAATTATCCCGTAGAGTAGAATAGGACGGACTACCGTTACATAGATCCAGTGCATCAGAAAGGGTGAGAGACCCCAAGTACTGCCTAGCATCTTTTTGGATGTGTATAGTGCAATGGTGGATTTCTTCACCCTTTCTTCCACGTTGGTTTTCCATGACAGCTTGCTGTCCAGGACGACTCCCAGATATTTTGTGTGAGTTTTCGGTATGAGACGTATATCGTTCAATTTCGGTGGTATCCACTGTGGTATCTTGTACCTTTTCGTGAATAGAACCAGATCCGTTTTCTCTGCGTTAATACTAAGACCGACTAAATTTGCCCATCTAAGTACATCTTTGAGTGTGCTCTCCATTATGGAGCTTACTGTTGATAGACATTTCCCTACTATAA
Source organism: Dichetophora obliterata (assembly GCA_963920525.1). Lineage (NCBI taxonomy): Eukaryota > Metazoa > Arthropoda > Insecta > Diptera > Sciomyzidae > Dichetophora > Dichetophora obliterata. The sequence goes on along the minus strand of OY986436.1, from coordinate 166,275,636 downwards.
TAATGCTTATGTCGTCTGCATAGGCAGTTATCCTCGGGGCTCTACCTGCGAACTTTTCGAGTAGTTCATTAACTACAAGATTCCATAGTAGTGGCGAGAGGACCCCTCCCTGGGGTGTCCCACTGCGAGCTTCCCTTTCCATGGATTTGGTGCCCCACTCAGCCCGCACCTTTCTGCAGCCAAGCAACTTGTCTAACCAAAGGTGTATTGCCGGTGGTGCCTCTATTGCACGTAATCCACTAAGGATTGCGGTGGTTGATACATTGTTGAATGCACCTGAGATATCTAGAAACGCCCCGAGTGCGTATTCCTTGTGTATTTGTATTACACAAGTGTATTTGTATTACATACAAATTTTCACCACAAAACAAATACCTATATGTTTTTTGGAAAATAAAAAAGAATAAGAATCTTAGAACCTAATCATACATTTTTGAATTAAAGCATTTAATCAATTGAGTTTGAGGATCAACTGGTGAAATTATTTATTTTAAAAAAATCTTGTGTCGTAAAATTACTGAAAGTGTATCTGATTTTAATCTTTTTCTTAATTTTGTCTTATTGATATTTTTTTTTTAATTCTTTTAACATTCCCATATTAGTTTCAACAAATAATATTAATTTTTCAACAAATGATGTTAGTTTAGGAAATGCCAAACTAACATTTCAAATTTAAAATTTAAATTTTTTAATTTTCAGATTTCATTATCACTATTTGTAAATCATCCTTAGAAACTAAATTTGGAAATAGCAATAGTAAATTTCGAAAAGATTGATGCTTTAAAAAGTTTTGTGGATCTAATGCATTTAAGTTTTTTAAAACTGGATTATTAAAATTTAAACTTTTTTATTGGATTGCATAGTTCACAGTTGTTGATAAATGTGTTAACATCATCAGTTTGTAAATACTGCGAATTAAGTTTTTGTCTGACTAAATTTCGTCTCTCATAAGATGATTTAAAAAATGTTCATACTCAATTTCATTTATATCAATTATCAGTATCAATTAGGTAATCAGTAGTACCTCCCAATTAATATTTCATGTTTTATAAAATTATCTAAATCTGTTAAAAAAGAGTTTTTATTCTGCTGTACAAACAATATATTTAGAAGAATTTATTAATCTTACTGACAATAGGCAAAATATACTTTAAAAAAACTTAAATAAACTTAATTAACGTTGTTTCATTTCTTATGAATGCATTTGTCACTTTCTATGTTATCAGCATTTACCGCAATAGCAATAGCAATATCCATTGATATATATAATCAATTATACTTTTACATAATTTTAATTGTAAGCTGTTTAAATCAAGTAGTTTTGAAGAATGCAACAACAACAAGAAACTCTGTATAGAGTAAATCACATAGCAGACAGACTGTTTCGAAAGAAGCTAAACTTCCATCTTCAGTAGTTTTGAGTGATTAAGCTGTGACCAACCCACTGTTTAAGGCTTAAATGATTTGACACTTTTTTGAATAAATTCTTTTGAGATCGAACAAATTTATTTCTCATCAGCCATTTTTCATATGACGTTAAAACAGTGAAATTATCTTTAAATCGCGAAGCTTAAATCTCCACCAAGGTTTGTGTCTCTTCATACTATGCATTTGATTTTGTATCATCCAGTTTCAGATTCTACATGAAATTCTGGATAAAAAAACTCCTTGGGACCATACAGCTCCGATGAAATCTTACCCTGCGAAAAATCGTTTATAGATTGCTAACCTATAACACGATGCGACAGTCCAAAATCCCTGGGAAGTGTTACCATTTTTCTTGTAGGTATTGTTGAATATAACAAGGCTGCATACCATAAATTCGCCAAAGACCCCCAAAATCTTGACTTACCGCAAAAAACCGGTTTTTGTAGCTTTGCACATTTATAACGCTGTAACTTAGCCGATGTTGCATTGATTTTCAGTTTCTTACCGGATTCCGAAAGAAAAAACTTAGACCTTTTCAGTGATTTACATATTGTTTATAAAAACTTGATAAATCTATGTGTATTTGTCCGGCAAACTCAATTTTTTTAATATTTTCCAAATTTCACGATTTTTTTACACACTATTTTATATAGACACTACACTATCTGTTAATGCATTAAGTGAACACGTTTGTTAGACATTACGACGAAATTTAGTTTTTAAAAATCGGCTAGTAATTGACTGAGTTATTGATGATAACAAAATTTTTGCAAAAATGCCTACACAACGTTTTTCCTGTTCTTTGCACATTTTTTATAGGAGCAGAGATAACTTAATATGATATCTTTCAAACTATACCGATGACTGATATCTATTGAAAAGTCACAAATTTAGCAAATTTATTAGGTTTTTCGCACATTTAATATTAGTTGCACACTATTTTTTATTAAAGAGAAAATTTTTTCTATGAAATGGTTTTCAAAGTGATAAAGCTGTGAAAAACAAAACGTCAAATGAAGAAACAAAATTACATATTCCTGACATAAGTTAGGCTCTCATTGCATATTGTGGTTGCAATTCTAACTTGTTCTCATTTTTTTTTAATGCAGAATTTTTAAAAGCTTTACTTAAGAGATGCATTTTGTTTTTGTGGACTTTTTCTCTCGCGAATCATCAAACAGCAGGTTGCGCTGACGAACATTTTACCTACAATCTCCTTGCTTTCTATGCTCTTTGCACTCTCTTCAAAAAATCGGGACATTTCAAAAAATAGGAAGAAGTGGAAGAAGTAAAATTACAACAATATACAATAGGGTGGGGCGATTTTAACATCTTAATGGTCGCTTAGCGTTTCTGATTCTTGGGATTGTACTGAGCAAAAAAGTACACTAGACCATACGTCTACGGTGAAAATCGAACTTCCAGATTTTTACTTGCAGTTTTTTCTCAGACTTTTGTCACGTTTTTTTTTTTATATTTTGGCCTATAACGGCCAAACCATTGAGATTTTTGTCTTAGTATTGGATCGAAAATCTCAATGGTTTGGCTGTTATAGGCCATAATATCAAAAAAAAAACGTGACAAAAGTCTGAGAAAAAACTGCAAGTCAAAATCTGGAAGATCGATTTTCACAGTAGACGTATGGTCTGTTGGACTTTTTTGCTCAGTACAATCCGAAGAATCAGAAACGCGAAGCGCCCATTAACACTTTTTCCCTTCCATACTTATCCCCCCACTCTAATATACAATGAGATCATATGTAAAAAAATGGTTTGTTTCTTTATTTGACGATTTGTTTATCACGTCTTTATAACTTTAATATATTTTATATAAAAAAATTCAAGTTTTATATAAATCGTGTGCAACTAAAATAAAAATGTGTGGCAAACGTAATAAATTTTGCTACATTTGTGGCTTATTTACAGATCTCAGTCATCGGCATAGTTTCAAAAACAATTTTGGAGCGGTGTAAGTGTACAACAAAATTTTTCATCGCTAGTATAATACCAGTCGCTGGTACGAGCCAGAATTTATTTGTGAATATTGCTGTATAACAATATAAAAATGCGAAGTTCAACCTTCATCCGCTTTACCTTTTTCTGAGCCTATGACTTGGCATTATCAGCTATATCATAAACCAGATGATTGCTACTTTTGTCAAACCAATGTTTCAGGTCACAGTTTTAAAACTCGTAAAACATAAAATTTTCGTATAAAATATAAAAACATAAATAACTCGTAAAACATAAAACATGCAAATGTTGTAATTGTTTCTAAACCAATATCTTAGGATGATGAAGTTCCGACGATCAAATCTACTGTTGCAACTAAAAAAGATTTAAAACAAGACGAGCTCCTTCCATACAGATCAACGACAACGGAGTGGCATTTTATTTCAAAAGCAGATTTCGATGATCTTGTACGCGATTCGCAATTGTCCAAACGACAATCAGAAATCCTCGCGTCGCGATTAAAGCAATGGAATATGGTGGAAAAAGATTTTCTTGTAACTTCTGTTAGGAGAAGTGATCGAACTTTGCTACTTGAAGAATGTTTTAGAACTGATGGCATTAACAGTGATCTCATGTATTGGGTGGATGAACACAGACTATTTTCGACATTGGGTCAGAATTATAATGCAGATGAGTGGCGACTTTTCATTGATGGCTCTTGTAAAAGTATATGTTAAAAAAAAAATAATTTTTGTACTCCTTTATATAAAATCGAAATTGTAATATCTAGGTTTAAAAGCTGTTTTATTGCACAACGAAAATCCGCTACCATCAGTTCCAATCGTGTACGCGACTAGCCTTAAAGAAACCTACAATGTGATGGAAAAAATACCCCGTTTCTTCAACTATGCCACTCATAAATGGAAAATCGTCGCTGACTTAAAAGTTTTGACGATTTTATTTGGTATGCAAGGAAGACACACAAAAAATTCGTGCTATTTTTGTGAATGGGATAGTCGTGCACCGAATCGCTATAATCGAAAAGAATGGCCACCTCGTAAGTTGAATCAAATAGGGCAGGAAAAATTTTTAAACGCCCCGTTCGTAAAAGCCGAGAATGTTATTCTGCCACCACTGCATCTCAAGCTGGGATACATGAAACAATTTGTAAAAAAAATGGATGTAAACGGCGACGCTTTTTCCCATCTTAAGACGGTGTTCCCAAAACTTAGTGAAGCGAAAATAAAAGGAGGTATTAATTTCTTTCTTTCCATATATTGTTTTATTTTCTAAATTTTAATCCGCTTTTATAAAACTTAGGTATTTTCATTGGATCTCAAATTCGTAAAATTGTGAGCGATGTGAGTTTAATGAACAAGCTAAGTTTGGTTGAAAAACTTGCATGGAGCAGTTTTGTTGAGCTATGCGATTATTTTCTTGGAAATCACAGAAGCGAAGACTATGTATATTACGGTTGTAAGTGAATTTTTAAATACGCATGGTGAAATGGGCTGCAACATGTCTATCAAAATAAATTTCTTGCATTCGCATTTAGACTTCTTCCCAAATCACCTGGGCCAGTTCAGCGACGAACAAGAGGAACATTTTCACTAAGAAATGGCAAAAATTGAAAAGCGCTCCGAAGAAAAAAATAAAATAAAAATGATATCAGAATATTGCTGGTCGCTGAAACGAGATACTGATGATGCTGAGGTAAGAAAAAAAAGTTCATGCAAACATTTTTGAGCTGAATGTTCAAAAAAATTTTTTTTTGTAAAAAATTTGATTTCATGAAAAGGTTTATAACTCAGTCAATTACTTACTGGTTCTTTTAAACAATATTGCGTTTTTTTGTTGTTTATAAACGAACTTTTTAAGAAAATTCACATAAGGTATGCTTCCCTAATTAAATAGTATTTCCAAAAATCGCCAAAATTGGAAAAAGTTAAAAATATTGAAAAAATTAAGTTTTTATTAATTAAATTATTTATTTATTTAAATAAATTTTTTATTTAATTAAAAATTAAAACATACAGATTTTTTTATTTTTTCTTAAATAAGTTGTATATATTTCAAGTGGTTTATGTTTCCCCTTCTTGAATCCAGTCAAAAACAAGAAAATTATTGATTATCAACTTAGCTACAGGCTTGTAAGTACAGAAAGGTACCGAAACCGGTTTTTTAATAGTAAGTCAAGATTTTCGAGGTGTTTGGCAAATTTCTTATATGCAGTCATATTATACTCAACAAGACCTTCAACAAAAACAGTAACATTTCCCAGGGATTTCAACTTCATTCATATTTGTAGCACTAAGTAATCAACAAATTGTCAGAGGAAATACGGAATAAGCCATCCTTTATACTAAACGAATAAGCGGCAATTGTCAATAAATTTACCGTCCAGCCAAATCAAAATTGCTTATAAAAATTATTTGACCAATTGTTTGTTTTTAATAAGCCAACAAATTATTTTTCCTAACCAATGAATAACAAATATTCACACCAGTTTCGAATTGCATGACCAAGTACCTAATTTTCCAATTTTTCCACCATTACTTGTGTGGTATTAAATTGCCAACCCTTTTAAACCTACCAAAACACCACAATTATTTTGGCCTAGTAGGTGGGGAAATATGTACTTTTAAGTACTTACAAGTGAGTTGTATTTGAAATACTTTTAAACAACTTTTTGACCTAGCCTTAAAGTTAAATCATTTACTTTAATACAAACTATAGTTAATGTTAGAATTTATAAATGCACATATTCTGGCTGAATTTATTAATTATATTTATTTTAAACTATTTGCTATGTATTCTCAGTCCGTACCATTAATAATTCTTAACTTGGCGAAAACCTCTGCGTATTCCTATTTCTATTCACAACAAAAGAAATAAGGCATGGAAGAACAATGCCTATGGCTTGGATTCAAGTGACCTAGAAACTTACAATCCTTTGTTTCTGTTATTTCAAAATCACTCAGCTGTTTTATGAAACGAAAATCTAGATAATATTTATAAAGCTGAGCAAATTATCTGATTCAAAGAGATTTCATGTATTCATTGGCCGCATTCAGCGTAGAAAACAGTTGTCAACTGTTGTGAAAGATTTAGCTGAATGGTAAAATTTTGGCAGCGCTCACTAAAACTGATCAGGTAGCAGATGCCATTTAATTCTATGCTACATGAACACAACTGTTGAGTTAACTGTCAGATGCTGCTACTGACGCTGTTAAATTAAAAAACATAGAAAGAACGAAGGAAATTTAATAAAAATTATATATAATTGAATTAAATCTAATTTCTGATGTGAAGAGTAGCAATACATTCAGGGAAAAACATCGTTTACTAAGGTAGCGCTACCATTACAGTACCCAACAGTTGTCTGCGCTGAATGCGGTCACTATAACAATAAAAAAGTGTGAAGGATTCCTTTCATAATTAACAGTTATTGTGGCTTTTTCTTAGTCGCACATTGGACTAAATATTTAAAATGCTTTCTTAAACAGAAAATAACTAGTAAAAACTATCTTCGACTGATCCAAAGTTAAAATACCCCCATCGTCATAGATTAAACGAAAAAAAAATATTTTTTTGTGTTGATTTCACAACTATTTCTACTTATACAAAAAAAAAAAAAATAATAACAACCATCTTCATAAATTTTATTTGGGAACATATACTATTTTATTTTTCTTTAAAAGCATATATATTATAGGCGTTTTTAATAATTAATTTCATTTATTTGATTATATTAGAAACATGCTCCAAAGCTTATTTGATAAATTTCAATTCAATATGTCTAATTTTTGGGTCATTTGAAGAGATTTTAGCATATTGATAAAGTCACTTTGTGTGAAAGTTTTCATCCGATTTAAATTTATAACATATGATGAATATTTCACTCCAAGGCTTATGTGCAAAATTCCAAGTCAATTTTTAAATTTTTGTGGCATTTTAAGAAATTTTATCGATTTGATAAAAATGCCTACCCTCTTTGTATTGGAAGTAGGCTTAATTTCATCCGATTTTACTCATTCTCGAACATAATCTAGGTTCTTTTGATATAAGCATATGTATTGAATTTCATGACGATAGCTTGAAAATTGCTATCCGAATGCTATATTGAATGGATTATTACCAATGATTATGGTGAGTAAAACAAGTACTTTGTTAAAATTTGAAAGATTTCCATTGAACGAAACAAAAATAATAAGATTTATTTTCATGAGTGAAACTTAAAAAAATATTGAAAATTAATGAATTTCTTAGACCTAATTAATTTTCCTTTATGATGATGTAATGTTACCACCTCGCAGATTTTTCTATGATTTTTGGGAATTTTTTGAAGAAAAATAGAACATAAAAATTGAGATTGATCTTCAAAAACACCATCAAATAACACACCTACATAAAATAATTTACACGGACCGTCTAACCCGTGAAATTGTCTGTCGAAAGAAAAAAAAAATTAAAAACCTTTACTTTTTGTAAAAAAATTTATAGTTCAGAAATTGTTGAAGCTATTTTCAAGCAATTTAAAGCTGGCTATTTTTCACTAACGGTACCGATCTTTTGATACAGATCTTATTTTTTAACCCCATTCTGTTAGAAAATGCTTGTGGAACGGAAAAAAACACCTTTTCATTTTGGGGTGACCTAGCGTGGGGGTATAATGAAGGTGGGAAAAATATAAAAATTATTAAGCGATTCGATCTCAACAGTTGGCTCAAAAGCAATGCTCTGAATGCAATGTATAAAGGAAGCTTCCATATTACTGGATGAAGAATTCAACTAGAGTAAGTACTATGAATCTTCTGATGAAAATAAGCCAGTTAATTTATTGTTCTCCTCATTTACTAATGTCTGTCTCCCAGCTTGCGAAAGGAATGCATATTTATTGGTTTGGAAAAAGCTTTAAAACTACTGCATACAATAACGTATATTCAATCCTTACATAGAACAAACTTTTTTAAAATGCACCATATATACTACCGTTACCTCAAGGTCTGTTGACTAAACGAAGAGTTTTAATGCGCTAGTGTCAGCACAGTTCGATGCACACTCCACCGCATGATGTGTTCATCACAACCAACACTGAGTGACTACATTCAACAAAAATTGCTTAACTTAACACCCACATAAACAGTCCCATTAGAGGACCAACGAAGCACAACTGTGTCAAACCAATCCATCAAGCAGGTGCATTCCGACGACTCAGCTCATTCCGACGACCGTCCTTGGCTTAGCTTCAGCTCAACTTCAGCAGATAAAATCCACAATAATCACGAATGCACAATAACAAAATAAAACACAAAGTATATTTCGTCCAAGAACCAACGAGGTGCATCCAAGAGTGAATTTTGTGACGTAAAAATAAGACAAAAGAAACAAAAATAGTAACAACAAAAATGGCGATTAATGTCATAAAACAACAGCAACGACTAGCTATCAAGAGTCGGATTCACCGGTATACTGGTGACATAGCTTTAGCTTGTTTTGACTAATTGTTTTAAGCGCTGAACATAAAATTCCACCTCGGGTTAAAGCCTCGAATAAATTATATTTCATCATTAATATTGCTACAATAAGTGAGTTTGGTTTCTGGCATATTCTATGTTAGTTTAAGATTAAAAAAAATCATTTCTATTAATAATAATATATAATTTTATAATAAGTAAAGATACTAACCACGAACAAATTGGCCATTTTAGACCTTAAAATGTCTTTGACCGAGCTCCTATTGAAAAATTGTGTTGTGTGTGCTATTAAATGTTTGAATACATATGATTGAGATCTGGACCTAATAGTCCTTCGACGAATACCAACAACTTATAAACTAAACTTCGAAAAGCTAAATAAACTGCACACGCCATTTTTTACTCTCTGAGATCTGACGGCCGAACTTTTATATAAGACTAGCTATAATTTACAGTAAATACTACTACAAACTATTAATTAGACTATTAAAGAAATAATAATTCAATTGAAACAACATTCCGACTCATATGTTAATCGAACTCAGACTACCGCTGTTCTTTAGCATTAACGTACGTTCACCACTATGCCTGTGTCACCAGTAACTCTATTAAATCAGGCTTCTACATATGAGGCTTTATTGAAGTCATCAGATTAAATTGTGTCCTATGATTGCATTCCTTTGTTAAAATTAATCCAAAATTGTACATAAATCAATTATAAAATAGATATTTCAAACTTTTAATGCCCTTTTTTAAATAATGGTGCGAAATCAAAATCTATAAGAAAACCTAAAAAGCTGAATCAAATTTTCAAGGTTTATATCAATACTATTATATACAATTTTAGTGCAAATTTGATGTTTCCATTGTACCCCAAAAGTACTGACCCAATTTTTATAAAAAAAGTTGCAAAATATCATATTTGTGCTACAGCACTTTATAGAGGTATTTTCGTTGCTATGTTGAGATACTACGTTTAACCTGAGCTTCTGTTGCACAGTCATATCAAATTAGTTGATCTTCTTTTTAGTATCGGATTAGTATACCAACTTAACGATTTTTGTGCCTAAAAGTGTTAGGGCCGTTTTATCAATGTCCGGTTAGTCAAACTCCTAACCGGGAGTTGGCTAACCGTACGATAACTAAAAAAACAATTTCGTTTTCACCAAGTATCGGTTAAGTAACTGTCGGTTAAGTCATTAATTGTGAATTTTTCAATTGTGAATACGCTAAACTGCATATGAGCTGTTTATGCTTGTTTGTTATTTTATTTTTAATGTAAAAGTTGTAAATGTCTAACAAGGATTAATTAATAAATAATTTAAAAACGCAACAGAATGCCGAACTTCAGTGCATATGAAGAAAGTTCAGTACTCTTCCGCGTAATCACGCCTATGCGCATATGTCCTTTTTCTATTTTGGATCGAATTCAAGTTAAAAAAAACTAAGATCTATACATTTTTAATTATATATGTATAATTCTTTTTACACTACACAGCTGTTCTTCCGATTAGAAACTAACCGGAACCTCAACTTGCCGCTAACTTAACCGGCACATAAGACCTAACCGAACATTGAGAAAATGCTTTTTTGCTAACCGCCGGTTAAAGTTCCGATTAGTGCTTAACCGGACATTGAGAAAACGGCCCTTAAAGTTTTAGAAAGCAAGGTGTTAGAAAAAATGTTCGACTTGTGTTCTTTATTGCACACTTTATGACTGGCTGTAGCGTTCAGGCAGTCATTAGATTTTATTTTTTTATCAAAGCATCAGGCGTTGCTAGCGGCACAGGTAAGTGCATGGATATGTGGTAAATTGCACATACACATACACACACTCATTTTGGTTCGTTGTATGTTTTGTGTGAGTTGTGGTTGTGTTGCATTCGCTGCTTGAAGTTGGCCGCACACACTCGTACATAATTTTTAAGTATTTTGAAACAATTTGAAAAAGTTTTATATTATTTTGCCATTCTTGTTGCATTTGAATCAGACTGCAGCGAGGAAACGATGCAGAGGTAACCTACCTGAGCTAGAGCTGAGAACTGCAGACAAATTTGAAAGTTATTCAGGTCAGCGAGCTCAACTCGCTCAAGTTTTTTTGTTTTTTTTTTAAATTAAGCAATTTTTGTGTGTGTAATTTACGTTAATGTGACATGAAAGGATTCTTTTATTTTTGTATATTTCTTTGTTTTCTTCTTCTTCTCTGCTTTCGTTTTCTTGATTTTAGCGGAAATGCTTATTTGAAGTTACCAACGCATTGCATTATTAAAAAAGTAAACTGAAATAAACTCAAATGTCATTATTTGCGCAAAAGAATAGAACGGAGAAATAAAATCTACCATAAAGTCAACCAACTTGATGAGTTTGTAATATTATGTTAACATTCCTTTGAGAATGAATGAATTTACTTGTATTAGTTTTTTTTTTTTTTTTAAAATCCATTCAATATCCTTTTATTGTTTTTGTTGGGAGCAATTTTTGCAAAATATATTTTTAATCTGGCTTTTTGGAGTGTTCAAAAGAATTTTGGAGAGCTTATTAAGCCAGCAATGTTTGTATGTATCGTAGATTATCATTTCTCACAAATGTTTTTGTGATATTTCTAATTTCAATAAAGGGTTTTGGAAATATTTACAGAAATAGACTTTAAAACGTTAGAGAAGCATAACTCAATAAAACTTTACGTTCAAAAATCTATTTCACATAAATAAACTGGATTGTTACATGGAATTTAATTGTGAGCTTTTTAGGTCAAAGTAAGTTTGAAGAAGGCAACAACAACTCTGTACAGAGTCAATCACACAGACAGCAGACTAGACAGCCTGTTTCCAAAATCGCTACATTTCCTCTTCAGTAGTCTTGAGTGATTCAGCTGTGACCAACCCCCACTGTTAAAGTCTTATATGATTTGACACTTGTTCGAAAAAAATTCGTAAGAATTTTAACGGTCTCATTGGCCATTTAATGATATGACATTAAAGCAGTAGCTATCTTAGATCTTGCCTTTAACTTTACCAGAGTTGCCGTCTTTTCTAGTTGCTTCTTATTTTTTCGATATTCATTAGAATTCGACGAGTCTGCCGAAGTGCACCATAGAGTTGAAACGAATGTTGCTTCGCTAGAAGAAAGTGTTTAATTGAAAGGTGGCTATTTGCAAAACCAAATGTTCTAGCGAAGCAAAATTCGTTTCAATTCTATGGTGCAGATCACAAATAATTATTAAATTAGCCTAGATTTTTATTAAACCGCACTTATTTATCTAAAACATGTTAGAACAAGTTGAATTAATAGCAAGTTTTTTTAAGATGGAAGTTTTGAAAATAGCTCTTACTGCCGTTTCGTTTTTTTCGAAAAAACTTTTTTTATCGGCCCGGGTGTTTTAAAAAATTCCAAAAATTCCTTGGCCGTCCATGTGCCCTCCCCAAGGAAGTGAACATTTTTATTTATATTCATTATGTAAATATTTTTTGAAAGGCATACAAAAATATCAAAACCTCAATACAACCTTGTAAAGTCATGAAAAGGTCACAATTTAATTATAAATCTAAAAGTTTTCTGGTAAAGTCCAACCAAATACAAGTAGAATTGATTAATTTATGTGCAACAGGCACATACATGATTAATATAATCTTTGTTTCAAGCAAAGCTTAAGAATAACACTTTATCACGCCACCTGGTGTCAGGTAAAATAGTGATTAACCAAGAAGTAGATGGTAAAGCTAAAATCACGCCGCCTGGTGGTTAAAGTCAAACAAGCTATTAACTAAGAGGGGGATCATGAAAAGAAGATGGAGCCACTTTGGCACATACGCAACTCTAATAAAGTTAAAGGCTTGACCAAAAATAAAAGATATACTTTTTCTGAATAACAATTCAGAGTCACCGAGCGTTTCCACTGCCTGAACGAACGAAGAATTCATCGGCAGGCAGTGGAAACAGTTTGGTGCGAACCAAGGTTCGGAACATTGGTTTTTTCCAAATGCTCGCGAGAGCTATTCGTTCAGTGGAAACACTTTTTCAGCAGGAACGAACGAAGATTTCTTCAGTGTCCGGTGTTTCTTTGTGAATAGAGTAGTATATTTGTTGAAATGGTAGTAAATAACGTAGAAAAAAAAAATAAAAAAGGATAAATATAAATTGAAAACCTAAAACAAAAGAACACTGTTTCATTTGCATCAAGTTTTCTTACTATTTAAGTTTTCAATATCGCAAGCATTGGATTTTAGTGTTTCCACTGCACGAATTAACAAGATGGCGACTTACCAATGTTCGCCACTTGTGTTCGTGCAGTGAAAACGGTTGGATCAAACGAAAAATTCATCGCTACGTTTTCTTCGTTCGTTCGGGCAGTGAAAACGCTCGGTCATATGAGTTCGGATTGTCTTAGTTTACACGCAAAAAATAAATAAGTTTGACACAAACATACTATTATGTTTAAAAACTTGCTTATAGCAAACAAGATATTTTACAAGATATGCGTTTTTATTTCATGGTGCACATAGAAAATTTTCTGGAAGCACGTTATGTTCACTTCTACGTTCACTGCAAATAACCTTTATTGTTGCAATCAATACATATATAATGTTTGCTGAAGCATAAAATATTTTTGGGGCAAGTGAGCTATAATTTTGTTGTTATATTTTAATTATTAATTTCATTTATTATTTTAATTTTTGTTCTTTGAGCTTTGCCATTGTTTGCGGCCGAACAGAAACATTAATTGAATTGAAAAAACTTTTTGAAAACTTTTCTGTCCGAGCTGGGTTTGAACAGTGGCTCTTTCGCTAACGATCCAAGCACCCTACCAGTAGGCTACAGCCAACACCAACGGTTGCCTGAATAAAGCCATTGATAAACATGGAATGACTTTCAGAAGCATAAAACAAGAACATTATGGACTTGTTTTCCAAAAAAATATTTTTTGTCACTTTAATCAAAATATGTTTACCTAAAATTGTAAACAAACATTGAAATATTGTCTCAAAAAAAAGCAATATGTATGATAAACAAAATATGGTCGGAATTCCGAAATATATATACGGTAAATAGAAATATGTTTGCTACAATCAAAGTTGAAAATGTAATTTTTCTGCGTGTTTCATGTGTCATATGCACGTAAAACAGTGGGTTGGTCACAGCTGAATCACTCAAGACTACTGAAGAGGAAATGTAGCTATGTATTTCTGAAACAGGCTGTCTAGTCTGCTGTGTGATTAACTTTTATGCAGAGTTGTTGTTATTGTTGTTGCTTTCTTTTATGAATTACTTGACCTAAAGCACAATATCACCTTGTAAAATCATGAAATGGTCACAATTTAATTATAAATATAAAACAAAAAACCTTTTCGAAAAGATTTTAAATTTTTGTTGTAGGCCTTTAATTAAAGGTCAGAGAAAAATTGCTCTTGTTTTGCCCTATTCCCTAATACGAATTCATTTTTTTTATTTCTGCGAAAAGTTGAGAAAATTTTATAAGGATTGAGAAATGTTCAAGATCTATGTTTTCTTTAATCTTTTGTTTATTCTGGCTGTGTTTACAGAGAACGCATCGTCTGCAATATTTATTTAAAAATTTTTCAACTAAAAAAAAATGAAAATTGGATTTAGAGCATAAATTACATAATCGTATTTGAGTTTGAATTTGAGAGCCTTTCACAAAGTTTAAGTAGCAGGCACTATTTTTTCAAAAGGTAATGTTTTTTTACATAAAAACTGATTTATTTTTTAGTCTAATAAGAGACCATGGAATAAGAAAAACAAAGAAAACAACCTTTTTTAGAGAACCTTTAAGAGACTTCTTGGTTTAAAAACAGATGTTTAATAAGACCAACCCACCTTCAACTGTCGAAAGTACAATTTATTAGGGAAGATACAAATTACATAAGTCAACAAATTTTAGAAAAATTTTACCACAGCGAATGGCAATAAGCTTTTCTATAGTAGAATTTTCCGTAGAATCCGAATATCGTAATTATTTTTTTATTGGCCCCATTCTTCCATATAAATGGAAAAATTCAAAAAAATTCACTTTTGACAGCAATACTTTACATAAATGCTTGCAAAAACTTTTATTTTCTGCCCATAAATTGTCAAATTACAGTACAGGAGGAATTGTAGAGGAGAGTCAGACGAAAATTTAAAGGTACAAGACGTGGCAATAGTTTCAGTTACATGGCTGTAGTTTTAATGTAGTTAAAAAAAATTATTTTTGTTCGTTTTTTTAAAGAATTGGAAGTTTCAAGCAAGATCTCTAAAAACAATTTTATGGGTGACAAAAAGTTAGCCCTCCTGTCTGATAGATAGTTTAATTACAAAAATTTTAAGCATATATATGTTAAAAGAAAACTTACAAAATTATAGCATTTTTTATCATCAAAGCAAAAACTATTTTTATTAAACAATCATTTTATTGTAGTCAAATAAATAAAATGCATACATGTTAGAGTCTATTGATTAAAATAGGAAAAATATAACCCTCAATTCCAGTACCACAATTAAATAGTACATAAAAAAATCTATTCCATTTGTATACTTTTCTTTGGTGTAAACTCATTTTGGCTGGAGAATGGTTTATGTACTGGAGAATGGTTTATTTAAAAAGGAAATGAAGAAACGATTTTCATTGGCGGAAAATTAAAGTTTTGACTAGCATTTAAGTAAAGTATTGCTCTCAAAAGTGGATTTTTTTTTAATTTTGCCATACATATGGGATATTAAAGCCAATCGAAAAAAACAATATGATATTGGGATTCTATGAAAAATTTTACTATAGAAAATGTTATCGCCATTCATTGTGGAAAACCTGGTTTAGTACTCTTATTAGAAGATATAAATTATTCTCAGTCTAACGCATTTAGCAGGATAAACATTTTCTTGGAATTGTCTGTCGAAGTTATGGTAGTCGTCTTTCAGGGTTCATAGTGCTCTGGTCCCAGACCAGCCAGGCTATTAGTTGGCAGGGCGATTTTAATATGAATGTAAATTACAAGCATATAAACAAAATTCCGTAACTAAAGTTAAATTTTCATTTTGACGCACTGTGTATGTAATTAAAATAGATAATAAGCTGGTAATATTTAAGTACTGAGGTATAAAATCACTATTATGAATTATACACTTGTCAAACTTCAAAAGTAACCATTGCTGCTAAGCACCGAAACAGTTCAGAAATGCAATTAAAATTGATTAACTTTTTGAATTATGAATGAAAGCTACATAAAAGCAATACATACTTTATCAGGACATGGCCGCCAGGATAATTTTTTGCTGTTTCTGTTGAACAAAACTGTTGCTTAATTAGATTTTAGGGTAGGCTTCAAGGCCATACTGCAGATGATAAAAGATAGAGCGGGTTTATTTGTCCTTGAAAGCTCTGCCTATCCTAAAAATTATAGTGAGTTGAGTTTTTGAAGACATAATTTTTAAAAGATATTATGTATATATCATCTATTGTATCGTATGTACAACAAGCATGTAAGGGAATTGACAAGAAATCAAGATGAAATTTTTGAGAGCGTTAGCTACTCATCTGATATACCTAATTTATAAAAACACAAAGCCAAGTTATTAAATTCTTATTTCAGGCATTATTTACCTTATACAATGTTATTATCACAGCTTTAAAACTCTATTAAAACGCTTATTATTAGGTTCTTATTTTGAAAACTGGCATGGTTGTAGAATCTTTTATAACAGATTGTGATAGATTTTTGAAACCGTTAAGTTGAAAGATAAACAATAATCCTTAAAAGC
The DNA here is from genome assembly GCA_963920525.1 of Dichetophora obliterata. Classification (NCBI taxonomy): domain Eukaryota; kingdom Metazoa; phylum Arthropoda; class Insecta; order Diptera; family Sciomyzidae; genus Dichetophora; species Dichetophora obliterata. Next base: position 166,259,027 of record OY986436.1, on the reverse strand, counting down.
AGTTTAATTTTACACACATATGGACAGGATACTTCACTAATTCATTATTTAATTTTTGTCTTAAAAACTCTAAAAGGGGAATAACAGCCCTATTCTGGCCAATTAACAAATTGTTAACCAGTATTTTGAATATTTCTATGTGTTTGTTGTTTTCAATACAAAATTTAAAGCTGAAAAAACAAAATTTTTTAATGAAATTGTCAATAACTGAAAAGCAGTTGACAATTTTTATCAAATTTTTTTATTTTTGAGCTTCAAATTTTGTTTTGAAATGAAAAAATTACAACAAACACATATGTAGAAATATTCGAAATACTGGTTAACAATTTGTTAATTTGCCAGAATAGGGCTGTAAATGTTTCTTGAAATTTTTACCACTTTGTATCTGCTAGTTTACTGACACATTAAACAAATTTTTTGAATAACTGTTCAACTGCTTCCATTGACCTTTTGAAAAGACATCATCTAATTTTTTATTTTTAAAAATTTTGAATTTTTTATTTGTTTATTATATTTTAATTTCAGCTAAAAATTAAAAATACCTTCAAAATAAAAGCAACAGCAGTTACTCAATTAGTAATTATTTACATTTACTCAATTAGTACATTTACCAAAAATATGTTTTTCGAGTATTTGATCCCAACTTTTTTCTGATATTGTTTACACTTAATTTAATTGTAAGTTAAAACATCACAAAATACACATCTAAATGCTTTTTTCCATACTTTACAAACAAAAACAACAGACTCAAGAGGACGAAAAAGTTTTTGATGCCTATTCCACGCAAAATAAAAATACAAAAACAAAACGAATCACATGCAAATTTGCCTGAGGTAAAAAAAAATAAATTAACATTATTAAGCATTTAGCAAGCAGCAGCAGATTTGCATTATTAAAGTATAGAAATTTTATTCAACGAATTAACTTTGAGAGAAGTTGACCCACAAACAATATTCAACAACATCCTACAACAATATAAAAAAGTCGTAACAAGCTAAGCAATTCTATAGAATTGAATTAAGAGCGACACGAAACGACTAACTTTTAAATAAAAGCTCTTATTCTTTATTGATTTTAATTACAAGGCTTTTAGTAGAAAATACCGTCGGAATTTTTGCTTTGAAGACTTAAAGTTAAATTAAAATTAAACTTTAATAATGGACTTTTAGGAAAAATGTTCCCACTGATTTTTCAACGATTTTTCAAAGAACTAATTTAAACAGCACTTTTATAATGCTGTCTTTAGTATTAATATGTTTTTGAGTTTGTTGATTTGAAATTCCGTAACAAATTTGCAACATTTTTGGTTTTTAGTCCGTTATATAAGGTACGTTATTTTAACCATGGTTCGCAAAAATTCTCAATTGAAGAGAAAAATTGCACTCCTTCTCATCAGAGTTGCCATATTGTCCGATGTATCGGATTCGCTACGATTTTCAGTCTTGAATTCGATGATTCGATATTTTGCCAAAATGTTACGAATTCAGAATAACAGATCATTGCATATACATATTTTTTAAAAAGCAAAGTATTAATAATATATTTTCATATATAATCTTTTTTTACTGATATCTTTTATTTTGGTAGTTTTTGCTGGTCAAAAACATCATCAATTTAAGGGGACAGTTCACACACCTGAATTTTCAAATAATAAAATTTTTTTATGATTGATTTTTGTTTAAAAGACCTCAAAGTCTCAAAGAATCTATTTTTAATGATATAAAATTAGAAATCAGTTTCTCTGTTATATGGCGAAGGTTTTAAATGCAGAGCGTCAAGGCCGAAAAAACTTTAAAAGCTTTAAAAAACTTTAAAGCGCTTTTTCTAGAAATCACATTTTTTGAGTTGGCAGGAGTGATAAAAAAAACTACTGCACTGATCGTTCTGAAATTTTAATATGTTATTTAACATATCTAAGTCTATGGATTGAACTACGGATTGAAAGATCGGTAAAGTATTTTTGGTTTTCAAAAGATTTTTTTGGTCCTAAAAATTGGCTTATTTCGAAAAAACGCCGCCATTTTATCAATTTTTGCCAAAAATTCTTTTATTTCAATCTACAGTGGCTTTGCTGCTGATTAAAACCCCGTTTTTATTATTTTTTCAGACGTTTCAGTGAACCAAAATCACGCCCGCCGTGGTTTTTTGGTGATATTTTCAAAAACCTGCAGCAGCCAAAAAACACGCTGGAAGAATCCAAAATTTTTATGTATACTATTTTTACATAAAAATAAATATGCAAAGTTTCAATAAGATATCTTGTTCCATTCTTAAAAAATTTGCATTGTAAAAAGTTAATTTTTGAAAAATCCAGGTGTGCACTGTCCCATTAAGTTAATTTACTCGAAGCAAAATCAACGTTGTTGTTGTTTTACAGCGTTTCACAAAGCTGACGAGAATCTGACGAACTGAGTGCAAAAGCTACGATATGATATTTTTTTCATGGCAACACTGCTCCTCATCAATATCATTTAATTGAAGAGAGATTCATTTTGATTTCCTCATTTGTAAAAAAAAAACTTGACTTATGTTAAATAAAAAAAAATAAACTGGCCATTTCAGCCCATTATGGTATAGTTGCCGAATGTAACTATATAAATAATAAACTGTCCAATTCAGCCCTTGGAAGGACTTTGACCTAGCTTCTATTGATCAATTGTGTTGTGCGTGTTATTAAATGTTTAATCACAAATGACCGAGAACTGGACGACCTACGTGTTTTATGCCGACTCCGAACGGCTTATGTTCTCAAGAAACTTAAGAGCCTGATCAGAATCAAAAATCGTTGCGACCGACGATTGAAATAGCATAGATTCTAAGTCTGCGATTTATCATTGCAGAAAACGAGCTGCGTATTTTGCATGTATTTTCCAACAACAACGAATCGTCGATCACAACGATTTTTGATTCTGTTCAGGCTCTTACATGGAAATTTTTACTCTCTGAGGTTTGCCATTGTCTGCAGAGAGGTGACGACCGAACAGAAAAATTAATTCAATTGAAAAAACTTTCTGTCTCTTGCTGGAATTGAACCCGGGCTACCGCGGTTCTTTAGCTTAGGGGTTACGCACTCTACCCACTAGGCTACGGTCGCCACTTATGTTAAATGCTTATGTAAAATATTCAAAGTGATCAAAACTTTTTCTTCGCTCTTTCATGGTATTCGTTCGTAAATTGTGCTCCTTAAGAGAACTAAGTTGAACAACGCCTTCTCTTTGTTGTTCATCTATTGTTTCTTGCTCGCGAGTTTTTGCAAATATAAACTCATTTCATTGAAAATTTTGCTGTGTTTTTTATTTTTTTTAATGAAATATTTAAGTACTTAATAAATTTTTAAAATGTCCTTTTTTGTTTATTTATCTCAGCTTCTTATAATTTAATAAAATGTAATGATTTTTTAACTATATATATTTTTAAGAAAAATACTTAATATTATTGATATAAATCGTTTCAACTTATTATGTGCGAAGTGTTTAACTAAAGTTTCGCATCAAATGAAAACGAGGGATTTAATGATATTATCATTTCAAAATTCACGAGCGATGAAAACTCAACATCTCTCATGAACACGACGTCGCTCTTTAAACATTTCTCAGAATACCATTGTTGCCACAAAAATAGTTCAAAATTACACAAAGCTTCCCGAAAATTCCACAATTCTGATCATATTACACTAATTTTTTTACATTATTTTCTTAAATTTTTTATATATTTTTTTATAAAAAAATATTGTAACAGCAATAAAAAACAAACTTTTTAATGAACAATAAAAAAATTTTAAATAACAAAATACATTTTAAGTTTACCTACAAAAATATCTCGAATTACACATACAAAAGAGGTTTTACATTATTTCCAATTAAGTTTATACATATCAGAGGCTGATACTGAAAAAATTCTCCTCCACTGCTATTTATTCCATTCTTGAAAAAAGTTAAGGTAGCTCTTGTATAAGTGCTCAGCTAATTTTTTTGGAAACATTGGAAAGTGGATGTATTAAAAGGTTTTCTTCTAACGACCCAAGGTTAGGAAAAAGTTCCTCCCCAAAAGGATTTTTTAGACTAAAAACTTTTACCAATAAGATTCAACACAGGATTGTGATTCTAAATCTAATGACTAAATGATCTAAAATACAGAGATAAACGTCGTTATGATCTTCAAAGAATATCTTATCACAAAAATCTAATATGGATATTTTCTTTTATATATATTTTGCTTTAATATAATTTGGTAAAAGGGTTTTTTAATTTAAGTAACGCTAGATTTCAATTTGTACAGTAATGGAAATTTTGATTGAAATATAATGTTAAAATATGTAATAATGCTTAGGACATATGATATAAACTGAAAATAAATTTTCGTTACTTTATCATATAAATGAAGACATGAGTGTATGGAAGTGATAATATGAGAAAAATTAGTTCAAACTTTCAAATTTGTACTGAAATCTATACTAAATCAAACTTTGTGTTTAGGCCGCAACCCTAAAGGTTAAAGAAAGTAATAGTTTTACTTACTACTTTATCGACTCGTTCCAGTACCGATACACGAACGAATTGCTAGATCGGCTTCTCCGACGAGTGAGTTTTGCTTTTTTACTTTTATCACAAATTAATTTTTGAAAGAAGTACACTTCATTTCTTAACACCGCGTTTAATTTGATATTAAATTAAATTAAATATTTCCACTAATTGGAAACAAGTAATCACCTTTTTTTGATTATCCGCAAGCAATCACTAATTGATTGCCAGCAGCTTAAATGAAGTTTTTTTTAACGTTCCTCGGCCATATCCGATTTTATCCAACTTTTCAGCAAAAAAAAGCATAATATTCCTTAATAAGTATTCTTTCAAAGTATGAATAACGTTTAACGTAAAAATTAAACACAAGAGTGTGCTTATTTAACAAGGAAGTTCATGTGATAGAAAGTTAAATCTGCTTATACACCCATACACATCTATACCCAAAATTATATGACTACAATAAAACTATGTAAAAGTCTGTCAAAATCACACTACTATTCTAGTTTCTTAATAATATGCAGCTAATAGAAATTCTGAAATTGTTTTCTCCACTCTTTCTATCCGAATAACGCCTTCTATATTTTTTTTTTCAAAATTTGTTTCCTAACTAAACATTCTTTTATACATGCGTACGCCGATGACATTCAAATTTACATTTCTCGGCCAGCTTGTCTTTTAGAAGACTTGAGCTATAGATTGAACTTGGATTTACTCTCGCTAAACAGGTGGGCTACCGCAAACTTGCTTCTTATAAATCCCCTAAAGTCAAAAGTTTTGCCGATTGCGAGGACTGACTCAGGCTTTGTAGATATTCCGCCATTGTTCATTGGGTCTAATCAGTTGCAATTTGTAAGCAAAGTAAAAAATCTTGGCTTTGTATTGAATTCTAAACTAACATGTACTGATCATATTAATAGCGTCGTTGGGAAAATATACGGAACATTACGATAGTTACGTACTTCTTCTAGCTTTACCCCTCTAGAAACACGTCGCAGACTTGTGGTTCAAATGATTATGCCTCATATATCTTTCTCAGACGTTGTATAGCCAGCTTGACTCACAGTCGCAACATAAACTTCTTGTTGCGTTTAATAACGCTGCTAGATATGTTTATGATGTTAATAGATTTGATCATATTTCTGTCCGAAGTAGAGGCATTTTAGGTTGCGGTTTAATGAATTACTTGAACGTTCGAAACATTATATTTTTACATAAACTTATTAACTGTAAAAGCCCTGAATATTTATATGAAAAACTTCAATTCTTACAATCTTCTCGATCCTCAAATTTAATCGTTCCTAGGCACAACTTTTTAAACAGCAGTAGATTCTTTTTCATAAGCACCATTAGACTTTGGAATTCACTACCAAATTATTTAAAACAAATAGTATTAAGAACCAGCTTTAAACGTGCAATATATAATCATTTTGAGATACAATTTAATCTATAATTTTAATCTATTTTATCTTTCGTTTTCTTTTCTTTTTCTATACATCTCTTATAAACTTACCACTAAACTATATTCAATTTTTGCTGTTGTTTATCTTTTTCTTCTACTACTTAAATAAGTTACTTAGGATATTTCGTTCCTGATGTTTCATACATAATATTTTTGCTAATAAATAATAGTTAATTTTGTCTACTTTTGAAATTTTTTCTGATTTGTATAATTGTAGTTTTAATCTAGCAAGTTAAGTTACGATTCTTAATGTACTTTATTTCAATTGATGTACTATAAAAGACCCAGTCTTAGTGTACAATATTATAAACATTAAATAAATAAATAAAAAAATAAATAACTATCCCATAAAAGTACATTTAAATTTATTTTTGTTGCAACAATAGCAACACCGAAATTTACCCAACCTACAGTAATAATTCTATCTTTCTAAGGTCAATGTAATTTTGATAGCTGAATTGTGGCAGAATTTGTTTTGATTTCTCTGGTACACTGCATTTCGGAATGAATGAAAATGAGTGGGTTGAAAATTCAGCAAATTATGTTCGAAAGCAAATTCAAATCAGCAACTGAGGTCAGCCATCAAAAAGTAAAACTAAACGAGTTAAAAGATATTTTATTCACATATCGAATATTAAATGCATTTGTGCCGCGTGAATACCTGGCAAAAAGCAAACGGACAGACGTCAATTTAAATGCGTTTTATGGCCTCGTTTTTATATAAAGCCAACTACTTTTGTAATTATATGAACTCTGTGTAAAATCCTGCACTATTAAGGGGAATGCAATGAAGAGGACAATCGTCCTGTCACTCAGGACCTGTCCACGCGTTCTGAGTGACATACCAAATGTTCTGTTGAGTTGTGTTTTCACCATGTTAAACACGTTTGCAGCTGCTCTTGTTGGCATATTGATGACCTTTTTAAAAATATGTTCGGAAATGTTATTAAATCCAGCAAAGTTTTAGTATTTCACATTATAGTCATATGAGCAAGAACAATTTTATTTTTATATATTATTCTTGTGATATGAGATCTATTTTTAAGTAATCAAAATGGTACATTTTTATAAACAATTATATTTTTTTTAGTATTGACATACCTGATTATATAAATTTTTCGTGTAAGGTAGATAGTCTGACGAAATCTAAAATAGACAGAATTTTCCGAATTAATTAAGGCTGATTAAAATCATTATAAGTTAATAAGAAGGAATATCTATATATATAAAACAATCTGATATATAACCGCATTACATAGTAATTTTCAATCAATATATTTTAAATTTTTTTAGTTTAAAAGTTTTAAAAACATTTAAAAACATTTTAGAAAAGCGAAAGAAAATTAAATAAAATTAACCTCACGCTTAATGTATGAACAAGAGAGAATGTACGCATAGTAAATACATTAATGTATGCAGCATTGAAGAAAAAGAAATTGTGTTTATTATATATTTTATAATATTATATTATTCTTATAGTTATTGCTTATTGCTCGTTGCATTTTTCATTTGCAAAAATGTTTAAAATCTTTTATTGTGCAGTCATGTATTCTTTAGTAAATAGTTTTTTTTTCAATATTTTGTTAACATTCAACTTAACTAATATTTCAAAATGGTTTGTACTTTATTTTTTTAACGCACAACTTTACATTAATTTGTCCTAAAAACACACATTTTAAATTGTTGCAACTTATTTGAGTACTCTGAACTACTGTCAAGTGCTTTGAATACTAAGCTAGAGTAGTTCACGAACGAACTAGTTCAATTGAACTATTCGCACTTATGAACCATGTGAACTAGTTCGTTAATTCTCGTTCTTTTAGTTCAATCGATTTTGCAGCGAGTCAGATCAAAAAGAACTAGAAAAATTTATAACAGTTTTTCACTATTGAACGATAAAAAAACTTTATTAGAAAAACAAATTTTTGTGGCAAATATTGTGTTGAATGCGCCATAAGTAGAATTTTTATGTAAATTTATTTTATGTCCACAGTTAATAATTGATTCGGTCATATAGTTTGTTTAATTTAATAGATCTGATCATGAACGAGTAAACAAAACGAACTAAAAGAGTTATTGAACTAAAAAATATAACGAACTAACATACCTAACGATCTAAAACAGAGGTGTCGTGGCAGCGAGCTAAATTACAAATTAAAAAAAAAATAAAGCTTCGATGGCGACGAAAGAAATGAAAAACAAAAACAACTACATGAGCACACTGAGCAAATGACTCTTTAAAAAAAAATTGAAAAAATAGGTTTTAAGGATCTCACGAGGCCCAAATTTGAAAATGCTACAACAAATAACTCGCCACCACTTTGAGTGTGCGCAAGGAGAACATACCAACAAAAAAACGAGCAAACAACAATGCCATATTCATAATTCCTCGAATTACAACACACACGGAAATATTGAAGTTGTTGAAAGTGAACTAAAAGAGATATGGGATTTACAACTCTGATCTAAAACACCAAACGAACTGTGTATAAGACCTAACGAACTAACAACATAAACGATTCACGAAACGAACTAAAAGAGCGAATGAACTAAATGATCTTAAAGAACTATATGAACGAACTAGGTCATTAAACTCAACTGAACTAAAAAGAGCGATCGTTTTAGTGAACTAAAATGCCCAAGCCTATTGAATACTCTCACACTCAGATACTACTTTGTTTGTGTTTTGTATGATCAGTTGCTAAGTACTCGCAGTCACTCGCAACGTTGACGCCGAAGGCACTCGTTGTGCATAGCTAGTTTACATCATTACAAATGCAAGTTAGCTTTTGGGAACGCGGGTTCGAGATCCAGCTCGGACAAAAAAATTATGTTTGTATTTTTTTTTAAATCTACTTTTTTTTAGAATTTTTCTGATTAAAGTTTTTTTGTAAAATTTCTCTATACAAAAATATAAGAAAAGACAGAATTTCCATAAAAAAGTTTTCATGTAATATATGTAATGTGTTAGAATTCGGAGAACCAGCTCGTTGTTATTTATTATGTTGATTTTCTATGATTTAAATACAAATTATAAAAGCTTGATAATTTAAATTTTTCTTGATTTTAAATACAAATTCTAGTGGTTTGATAGTTTAAAATCGTTTATTAAGCTTTAGGTCAGGTTATAACAATTAATTGCTCTAACAAATTTTTTCCAAAGAAACAACAACATTTTTCAATACGAATTTCAATATCAATATTTCTCAATATGATAATATTAAAATATTGTTCTTAAATTAAAAACCATGTCATTATTTAATTTTTTCGAGTTTTTGACGTCATATTCGTAATAAGCGACACCTGAAGCACCTGAAATACCATATTTTAACTCCATTCGATAATATTCGAATATATTGAAATATTTAAATAATAAGTTAGTTTGTATTTCCAATAAACAATTATAAAGTAATATAAACCAATTTAAAAATATTTTCACACAGTCAAATGTAAAATTGGGGGTTTTTCAGCTTGGTCTCAATTGTCTGGCAATTATTGTCAAAGATTCTGCTGCACATAATTTTTCAGTATTTTTTGTTATTGCAAAGAAATAATAGGAGAAAATTTTAAAAAAATTAAATGAGCTTATAGTTGAAAATTCAGTACGCTTATTTTCAATTTTATTTTGTAGAAACGCAAAAGCGTTAAATTTCTATTTTAAAACTTTTTGTTTAATTTTAAAGTATGTTTTTATTCTCAGTGTAAATAATTTAAAAATATTTCAAAAGAAATTTTTTGTTCGTTTTTGAATGCATCTTCTTCTCGATAGGTGGCATAAAAAAGCAGTCCATTTCAGCCGGTGTCAGTCCCAATTTATCGGAAACAAAAAAATCACAGTGCATTTTAGTAGCTACAACTTTTTCTAGAATTATTAAGTTTAGCCCAATAGGAAAAATGTAGCGCAACTTTTTGAAAAATGCTGTCATTTTCAACGCTTTTGATCCCCTTAGCGGGGGAGAATTAAATCAAATTTTAAAGTAATCAAATTTTATAATAGCAGTTAAGGTTGTCGTAATTTTCTTAATATGCACTTTATTTTTTTTTTTTGTTTCCGATGAATTGGGACCAAAATATCTGAAAAGGACAACACCGGCATGGACAACAAACAAACACAGTTTTATTTGTATTAAAATACGCATGCTGTAAATGTACTTTACTAGTTAAATTAGATTTTTAGTTAAATAAATAAAAAAAAATTGGGTTAAGTTCCTATAAATTTCTGTTAAGCCGATTTTGTATGCATAGAGTTTACATGTAGTTTGTATAGAGTTTGTATGGTAAGGCATTAACCCTGCATGCATTGTCTTGCTTAAAAACGATTTCCTCCCATTGTCCGTTAAGGTTTTAAGGACTGCAACTGAAAGAAATTTTTTTTAACAAAATATTAATATTACTATTAAATATTAATTACGATAGGCCGTAGCCTAGTGGGTAGAGTGCGTGACCTCTAAGCTAATGAACTGCGGTAGCCTGGGTTCAATTACAGCTCAGACAGAAAGATTTTTCAATTGAATTAATTTTTCTGTTCGGTCATCACCTCTCTACAGACAATGGCAAACCTCAGAAAGTAAAAATTGTCATGTAAAGCTTCTTAAGAACATAAGCCGTTCGGAGTCGGCATTAAACACGTAGGTCCAGTTCTCGGTCATTTGTGATCAAACACTTAATAACACGCACATTACAATTGATCAATAGAAGCTAGGTCAAAGTCCTTCCAAGAGCTGAAATAGCCAGTTTATTTATTTATTTTTTTATTGAATATTAATATTACTTTAAAATACAATTTAAAAAATAAAAATATATTAGATGAATAAAAATACATGAATTAAAAAATACTGTAATATAAAGTGCATTATTTGAACTACCGCATCCACATGGTATTAATATTTATTTATTTATTTTAATTATTAACAATTAACTAATAAACAAAAAGCTAATATAATAATAAGCAATAGCAACAGTGGCCTTCAGCTTATCCAGTACAATAGATTATATTAGGTGATATCAATTAGCTTGTTTTAGGAAGTTTTTGATACACAGTATATTGTTTTCTGAGGGGTTTGAAATCATAACTAATGGATTTTTGTCTCGGAATATTTGTGGTCTATGGGAAATAAAATGGGGACAGTTGGAGAAGATATGAGAGAAGTAACCACGGGGAGAGACTGAACAGGGACAAGGAACCACAGTGCAACAGTTTGGTTAGTGATTTGTGCGCAGACATTCTTGTTCGTAATTTCGTGTTTGTATTACCCACATATACTTTGTTGCATATTCCTGTACCTTTTCCTTTACATGTTATTTTATATATTATATTCGATTTGTCATTCTTGTCTGTTTTGTTTGTGTTGCTCTATAATTGTCCAAGCTTATCAGTGCGTGTGGCGATTTTATATTTGTTTTTGTCACAACAATCAGATCCAATAAGTCTTTCCGATAGTCCTGGTACATATGTCATAGATTTGTAGATTTTTGGTGGTTAATCTGCGCATGATCTGTTGCTCTGTTTTTATGGTTTTTTATTAAATCCATGGTCGTTATTTTGGGGAATCCATTTTTGATAAGAATATTTATTATCTTGATATTGTCATTGTGAAATACTTTGTCGCTGATCGTCAGTACCTTTCTTATGAAATTGTTCGAGGTGTTCATTATCGTTATTTTTGGATGTTTGGATGAATAGTTTATAAGACGTCCTTAAGATGACAGTTTTTGATATCAGTCAAGTTTTAATTTGTTGTCTCTATTTATAATCAAGGTATCTAAGTACGGTAGTTCTCCATCTTTCTCTTGTTCTTTTGTAAATTTTGTATTCCAATGGAATTTGTTTAATAAATTTAAAGTTTCATCCATTTTGTCCGCTTTTATAATTCCAAATAAATCGTCTACATATTTTGTTTTCGTTTTGTTTTGGTTTTTTGTTTAGTTGTTCCTGGCAGGTGTCCAGAAGTTCTGCCTGCAATATTGTGTCTGCAATAACTGGCGATAAGGGTGACCCCTTTGGAAAAAAAATCATATTATTATTATTACGGAGGGCACACCGCAATACAGGTACCAAAAATGTCACTTTACAACACACTAAAGAAGAAGAACAACTCTATCAGCAAAAATATCAACAAATACAAAAACATTAGAACGAGAAAAGCGAACATAAAATAAAATAAAGATTTTTCCAAATATTCATTCCTGGAAACAACAACTAGAGATAGTGAGGTGTTCTGCTCAAAGTGCAAAGGAAAATCTAATTGACGTGCCATTTTAATAAGACTAATTTTTTTTTATTTTTGTTATAGTTTATTTTTGTTCAATATAACAATATTAAATATAATTGAGTATTTAAATAATAAAATTGAATTTTGTTTTACCAAATTATTATTAAATACAAAAACCTAATATTAATTCATATTTCAATCTTATGCTGCAATTACTAAATGAAATAATAAATTTGTAAATATTATCAATGAAAATGCTTATTTTATTTTTTTCAACATACAAGTAGTAATAATTTTTCAACTTTAAATTACGTCTTCCGAAAATGTGCCGTTTTTTTTTTGCGGACGTACTGTAAATCCTGAAAAATCTTAAAAATTTTGTCATTCTGTCCTGTTTTTGGCGTAAAAAAAGATGCGAGCGTTACACATAACTATTATGTCTCTGAAAAAACCAAATTGACTCACACAATTATAAGGCAATAACATTTCAATACATATATAAATAAAAATGTAAATGTAAACATAATCAAATTCTATTGCTTTTTTATTGTGTGAGTCAACCCTATTATATTATTAATTGCTTTTTTCAAACCAAACTCTATTGCTGTGTTTTTTTTTTATTTAATTTAATTAAAAATTCAATCAGAATGCTTTTCTTTACGTGAGGGGTAAAAAGCAGCTTTTTATATTTGAATTCATATTTACAGAGGTTTATTGTAAAATAAAATTGAAGGTAAAATTTAAGGCCTTTTATAATTCCTTGCCAAATTGTTATTACCTTGCTTCACTATTTACCAAGAGAAAGTCTCAGAAGCACCAACGAACAAAAAAAAAATCAAGAGACTTTAATAAAATTTGAAAAGCCTTTCGTGGAACACAATAGAAGGAAAAAATACAACAAATGCAAGCGCTCGTGGGAATAATCGTCTTAAAATGAGCTATTGGAGGTAATGGATAAGAAAATTTAAGCGCAAAGCTTTTGCTCAGTATAAAAATATATAAATTTGGATAAAAACTTCTGGCAGTTTACTTTACTATTCAATTTGATCAATATTTTGTGTTCCTTGCTTATTACATTACGAAAGATAATTTGCCATTTTAACTAGATTTTGAAGGATGACATGTTGTCATCATCAATCACAAACATACTCAGCTCACTTCAAAACTTTATCATTAAATTAGAAAACGCACATTGTCACTCATATCCTTGCTATATGCAGACATATTGATTAAAAAACCACACACTAACACGTATTTAACAAACTCACGCATACAACAAATGCAGGTACTTATTAACAAATCAGTACAACGTGTGATTCAAGGTTAGGACGATTTTATTTTTTCTTTTTGTTCAACATGGTTTGATATAAGACAGCAAGCCAAGCATAAGAAACACCAAGCCAATGCGAATATTCAACCAACAAAAAAAACAACATTGAATTTAAGGATTCCTTTTTCAACATATTCTGTATTCAGTATTCTGTAATGAACTTGTTTCGCAAGCTTGTTTCAAAGTCTTAATTAAAAATTCGTAATGAAGGAGAATTAATGTGTTTTCGCTGTTATGAATTAATGTCGAAAGGCTGCGCAATACTTCACAAAAAAAAAAACAACAAAAACAAGCACCTGGAGTGTAAATGAATTGACTAAGAACTGTAGAAAAACATTATGAGCAGCCACAAGAGAAAAAGTTTTAGGAAAAAAAGGTTATGAACTCTAGAAAAGCAATATTCAAAATTTAATGAAAAAATATTCATAATAGAGAATATGTATTATCTTCCCAAAAAGGTTGAGAAAGAAAAAAAAAAGAGAAGAGTAGCGATTATTACAAGAACATCATCTGCACCGGAAGTGGAAGCAGCCATTATGGAGTTAAATAGAGTATCTTAAATAGTATAAAAGCAACATAAGAGAATCATTAATGGAAAATGTATAAAACCATTAATGTAAGAACACAACGAGGAGTAGTGGGGGAGGGAATGAGGAGAATATGGTTTGAACTAGTTATCAAATCAACAAGCAAACGATACCCACTAAACCATAAGCGAAGGTTCAGCGTAAAATGAAAGTTTCGCGAACGTTTTCGACTTGATATTTTTTTTAATCATAAACAAGTTCAGAATAATATATTTTTTTAAGTTGATTCTGAGATAAAAAATAAATTATAAAAAAAATTATAAATAATTTATTTTTTATTTCAAAATATGTACTTAGAAATGTAACTTTAATTTGTTCTTAAAAGAGTTCGGAAATGTATCAATAATTTAAAAATATAGTTTTTTGCTTTTCAGATTATGGTAAATAAGGGCGCCACGTTGATTCATTTAAAAAATTGATGTGTCAGGGTTGTAATAACGTGTAATTGGACCTAAATTCAATCCCCAAAAATAGACACAAATTGGTGTGCATATATTTTCATATCAGCGTTAAATAGTTTTAAAAAACACATTACAAAATAATGTCTGTAATACTATGTATTCTTTTTTTTAACTTATTAGAAATAATTTCCTAACAAAAAACGCAGAATCTATGAATTTTCTTTAAACTCATTTGTGAACAAAAATAAGTACACTTTAACTTACAATCTTTTTAACTCATTTTCCACAAAAAAATGGGTATGTTTTTGAGAGGAGTCTTAATACGACGAATGATTTCTACTCGAAAAGGCTTATACTGAATTCAATAAAGGTAGAATTGGTTCACTGGGTACATTTTAATAAAGTAAAATGTTGCCTTTCAGATACTTAAGTTGGTTGTGTAAGGTAAATGCTCAAGATGCTGATATTTATGTTGATTGAGATATTTATTTTATGTTGCGTAAAATTTATCAAAGTGAATTTTAAAACAGACAGCTGGTGTTATTAACCACCAAGCATTTGTTAACAAAAATATCAGGATAGAAATCAATTGTCTAAGAAAAAAAATGATTTTTTTATTTAAACTGTCCATGATGTTGACATCATATCTACTTGTAAAAAACAAATCAATTTATGTGGTAAATGTTTTACTTCAGCCTTAGAATGTGAATAGATAAGTCTGAAATTTTCAAATACAGACTTCTAAAAAGAGATTCTGGTTGAATAGACAAAACAAGACCAAAATTACAATAACAATATTACTCCCCGTTTTTTTGTGTAGTCTAAGCCTATTTAGAAAAGTTGTACACAAGAACGAACCCTTAAGTTTAAATACGCAAGAGGAACGAGCAACCTGAGATTTCAGATTCGTGGCTTTGTGGTCCATTATAATTTTCTATATACCTTCTGTTCAAAATTGAACCTTACTGTGCAAATAAAATGACAACGTTTAATTATTTTTCATTATTTATTTCATAACCAAGTTAACCATAAATAATCGCCATCGGAGGCAATACACATATTTCAACTTTTTTCCATTCTTTAATGGAAATTGGAGCCGACTTCGGAATGGCCTCTAGTTCCCTCGGCGAATTATCTTTGACGACTTCAATCGTCTCAAAATGTTTTCCTTGAAGCGACAATTTGAGTTAGGGGAATAAGAAAAAGTCATATGGGGCCATGTCTGGCGAATATGGTGCTTGTTAAACGATACTGACATTGTTTTTGGTCAAATAATCGAGTACAATGCGTGATGTGTGTGCTGGTGCATTATCGTGGTGCAAAAAATGTTAAATGTTCTTCCATAATTCGAGCCTCTTTCGCCAAATATTCTCGCGCATTTTTCCAATTTCCTTTACTTTTTTGACATTTTTGTCTTTTATTAATGTTGCTGGACGAGAAGAGTGTGGCAAGATGTCAACTGATGTACTACCCTCTTTACTCCAAGATTACCCAACAATTTGCACCACTCAAATGCCTGCGTATGTGATAGAGCAGACTCTACATAGGTTTTCTGCTATATTTTCAATGCATCCGTTGGTAAAACACAATTTTAAACACACTCTTTGCTCAACTTTTTTTTTCCATTGTAAATTCGCAGGTCATGCTGATTATACTAAAAGTAATTATTTTTGGATATTTATTTTTGGAATTTTTTGCTTTTGACAATTCATTCTAAGAAAAAACTTGACTGTACAAAATGAGTTTTTTGCTCAAAAACTCTAATTTTTTAAATCGGCTACAATGAGCCGAAGAATATTTGAAAACCGCATTAATTATGGACTTTTTTCGGCTCGGACTTACTTACATATATTCTTTCTTAAACACAATGACACGTTATCCCAAAAGAATAACCATATACATCATACTCTTCACTAACCAAATAGCCAATTTCTACCCTGAGCCAACTCACAAATATTTCTCACACTATTCAATAACATTACCCAGTAAAAAAATATGCGATCGCTCCCATGAGGAGCAACAAGGGAGCGCTCTTTTGCTGTTTTATTGGATTAAAAAGTGAGCACTTGTGCCCTTGTGCTCCTTTACTGTTTTATAAGATCAATAGGCGAGCAATTAATGAAAAAAATAACATATAGTGAAGCATGTGCATTTTAGGAAACTCTATAATTATTTTCTGTGAAAAAAAAAAATATTTTAAATGCTCTTTTTATTGGATTCGCGTCGTTTCAACACCGAGGCCGAAAAGTGCGACCAGCCAACGGTAATTGCGTTTTATCCTTCCGCTGATGCGACTGACGCAGTTAAAGTACACTTTTAAAATAGAGTCAAAAACGATTAGTAATTTGTGATGGCGTTATAAATCTCACGATTTGGCAAAATAATTTCATCGCCACCCTAGGGTCTTGAAGAGTCTACTTGAGCTAGTTAAGCCTAGCTTTCGGAATAAGCCTAAATCCCAAAAAGAAAATGTTTCTTTGCTGATCCATTTGGATCATTTATTGATCGCTCCTTTTGAGCTCCTCTGGGATGTTAAAGGAAACGCTACATTTCCTAGGACACGCAATGTTAAAAGAGAACACAAAATACACCTAGCTTGGATCAATAAGGAGCACTCCACTGCTCCTCAGGGAGCACTCATAGGATAGATCGCTCATAGGATGATCCACTTTTTTACTGGGTAGTTCAACACAAACACCACAATTTATTGGAATAACTCTAATTATGTTACCACAATTCTGAGATTCATATGGGTCAGAAAAAATTAAGATTTGAACACTGCAGCAGAATGGGCCAAGGCTAACAAATTGAGCCCACTAAAATCGTGCGTCCTACCGATCTCTAATACCCCCTTATAAAATCTCAACTTTTCCCAATTTTTTTAAATATGTTGAATTAAATCAGCTATGTTGTAAGTAAGGTTTACAATCCTGTTTTCTAAATAAATAATTCTCTGTCTTGTGTAGATCAGGTCAATTCTAGCGTGAGTTAGGTCTATTTTTTATTAAGAGCCCTGAGAATGATTGCAGCATTTGTTCGAAACGAAAACTATTCTTGCAGCTGCTGATGCCTATAATCACTTACTCGGAAGTCGTTTATAGCAATCTTGATTCGCGGTCATCTCACAAGGTCCCAGTTGCTCTGAAAATGCTGCCCGTTATGTTTATGTACTGAAGAATTTTGACCATGTGTCACTATTCCGCACAAAATTACTCTGTCGTTGCCTATTTCGCTATCTTGAAGCGAAAAATTGCTTATTTTTGCATAAGATTATTTACTCGCGCTGTCTACATTACCATTTTAAAAAAACTTCAGTTCTGTAGGTTAATTAGAAATATGAACCTCTTGATACCAAGTTATTATGACAAAAACTCTAGCATGCTTTTTCTTGTCAGTGCAATTAGACTGTGGAATTCTTTACCGAATAACTTAAAAGTTGTTTCCCTTCACAGAGCCTTCAAGCATTTTTTTAATGCTTTTCATAACTGCAATCTGTCTTCTCGCTTTCTATATTCTCCTATTTCTTTCTTCTGTACTGCTTGGTATGAATTGTTAAAGATATCATATAATTAATATTTTATCAATAGTTTTTTTCTCAATAATCTTTTTCACAATAAGTAATTAGTTTATTGGCATTTTGACGTAGACTTACGTCTTATAGCGCGGTTTGTATCGGGGTCATTTTCGTAAATTTTTTCAAACACATTTTGTCAATATCTTTCTTGCCTTTAATATCTTGGCCTACCTACAGTCTTTAATATTCATTGCACAAAGAACAAATATTTGCCAAAATATCAGTACGAATAAAACGAATATCTATCTTTCGATTTTGTCCCTTATTTAATAAAGTCACAAAATACAAAAATTTAAGAAGAAAAAAATTCATATATTCGTATGAGAAAAACACAAGCTGCTTGAGTAGCTGCTTCAGTAGCTGCTTATGCTGTTGTTGTTCATTTGGTTCGCAATCGTGCCGTTTGTTGTTTTGCTGCTTTTGTTGTGGTTGTTGTTATTAATATATATGTAAAATGTACATACATAAATACACATTAGATGTTTTCGTTTTTGTAGTTCGTTAATGGTTTTGTTTATTTTCAGAAAAATAACTACAATAGAGAATATAGATGCGTATAGCTTAGAGTGGACCTTCCCAGTGGGCATTTCAGCGAGTGCTCCGCAAAAGAAGGCATGTTACCACTGCTATTATTGGTGTTAATACACCTTCCATGATCACTGCATTGATGAGTACTTCTGTAAGGCCTATCTTTTGAAGGTTCTGATTCTTTCCATATTATATTATGGGTGTATTTCTTTATTCATTCCGGATAAAGGAGAGAACGAATAGAATAGATGGTTGTTTATCCAGAACAGAATGAATAAAGAAACAGTTTTGGAAAAGAAAGAACATTTTGTTTTTATTAAAACCAGAATCATATTTTTCGTATTTAATTAAAGACAACAAATACACCAGATAAAATGTAAAAAATAAAAATGCAACAAAGCAATCTAAAACATTTAATATAAAAAATTTCCATTTTCATTTAATGAAATTTTACTTCAAACAATCGAATATAACCTCACATACAAGGAATATTCTTTTTATTCTACCTTAGCTCATAGTATAAAAAGAACGCGTTCGGAATATTCCGTAAGAATATAGAAATACAAAAAGAATATTCCGCATAATCAAAACTGAATAAAGAAACAAACACAGTCATTCCGAACGTCTGGAATGAATAAAGAAATACAGCCTATATAAAAAATTTACAAAAAAAATTCAAAAAAAAAAAATTTAAATACACAGAACAACAAAAAAAAAACAAAAATAAAATTTTTTTTGTCCGAGTTGGGTCTCGAACCCGGGCTCCCGAAAACTAACACATTACATATTATATTATATGAAAATTTTTATATGGAAAAACTCCAAGTCTTTTCTTAAATTTTTGTATGAAGAAAATTTAAGAAAAGACTTGGAATACAAAATTTACAAAAGAACAAGAGAAAGATGGAGAACTATCGTACTTAGATACCTTGATTATAAATAGAGACAACAAATTAAAACTTGACTGATATCAAAAACTGTCATCTTAAGGACGTCTTATAAACTATTCATCCAAACATCCAAAAATAACTATAATGAACACCTCGAACAATTTCATAAGAAAGGTACTGACGATCAGCGACAAAGTATTTCACAATGACAATATCAAGATAATAAATATTCTTATCAAAATAGGATTCCCCAAAATAACGACCATGGATTTAATAAAAAACCATAAAAACAGAGCAACAGATCATGCGCAGATTAACCACCAAAAATCTACAAATCTATGACATATGTACCAGGACTATCGGAAAGACTTATTTGATCTAATTGTTGTGCCAAAAACAAATATAAAATCGCCACACGCACTGATAAGCTTGGACAATTATAGAGCAACACAAACAAAACAGACAAGAATGACAAATCGAATATAATATATAAAATAACATGTAAAGGAAAAGGAACAGGAATATGCAACAAAGTATATGTGGGTAATACAAAGACGAAATTACGAACAAGAATGTCTGCGCACAAATCACTAACCAAACTGTTGCATTGTGGTCCAGCAGGCCACTTTTTGAGGCATATAATTAGGGAGACTATATAAAACGACGAAATGTCACCTATTTGCTTCTTATGAAAGTTAAAGATTCCCCATAAGAAATGGTCGAGTTTGCAAAACTGACACGCTTACTATTGAAATAAAAATCATATAATGCGATATTTCTGTAAGAGTGTATTTTCAACATAAAAAATTGAATTCATTAAGGAAATTTTTTAAAATACTAAAACTGTCAGATAAAGACATTAATACTAATAACAATAAGGCAATTACAGCTACTCGGTATTTAATCTGAAAATAAAAAAAACCTTTTGGAAAATTTAAAAAAAAACCTTAGTGCTTACCATCAAAGTTTCCTATGTCTCATCAGCATCTAACTCTAATGACAAATTGAAGAGAATTGGAACATCTTCATCAGAATCGTAAAAAAATCATTTAAGCATGTTCTTGATGTTGATGGTAACTCAGATTTACAAGGAACATCGGGCATTTTCAAAAGGCCAATCACTGCACTCGGCAATTGCATTCTGTGTTATTGCTTTATTTTGTTTCTTCATGCACAAGCTGGATAAGAGAGGATCTAAGGAATATATTGCTCTATAAAAAATATCCATCATATTATGGACTCTTAAATCCTTTCTAGTATGCGCAATACGATCCTTCTTATAAAATTTGTTTTGCGCTTCAGATGCATTCTCAGCTAAGATTCCAAGAGGCACAACGGAAAATTCAGATATATTTGAGGCGTGTATTAAAATTGTATGCAACGTTGCTGACATTGGATACCAGGCATATTCTTCAAAGTATAAATTGGCAGTATCTTCACAGAAGTCACTAATTTTTTTTTTTTGAATCGATTTCATATTCGCATGAATACGTCAATACCAGTAATACATGCAAACATTTCAGTATCAGAAAACGATCTTCTTGCAGTATTTCCATCGTTGGTATTGCCGAGAAAAATTATAAAAAAAAAACAAAAAAAACATTTTAAATATACAGAAAAGTTTATAAAAAAACTAGATTTTAAAAAACAAAAAAAACATTTTTTTTGTCCGAGTTTACTTCCATTTGTATTGATGCAAAATAAGCGGTTGATTCTTAACAACCACGATAGACTAGTGGGTAAGATGTCGGACCGCCGCATGAAAGGCCGCATGGTCAAATCCGAAATTGTTGGTAGTTTTTTATTTGAATTGATATTTATATTGCTTTTCCTTCTAACGTCTCGAAAGAGCGCTTCTGGCAGGTCTCTTTTAAACAAGAAGAGCAGAAGGCCTGACAAATTTTCCCATTTCATACAAGCAATACAATGGTGTTTGCAAGGATTATGGAAGGTCTTTTAAAACCTAACGCAGGCCTACTAGAAGGCCTTCGGACTCCTGCAATTGCCCACTGGGTTATTTGTGTGGGGAAAATTTCTAAGCACTTCATGGAGCGTCCCAAAGGCTCAAACTGCGCTAATGGATGAAAAAAAATTTGTGTAAAATTCTAGTATGATCGGATAAGCCCGTATAAACCCGTGCGCACAGGCTTAAAGTTTGCACAAAAGCATGAAAGAAAATAAAATTTTATTTTAATATTTTCATTTGGATTTGCAATTTCATTTGGAATAAGGAAACCGTTAAGATTTTTTTGTTTTTTCCAAAAAAATTTTCAGTTTAATAATGTTATTCACCTCAAATTACTTAAATAACTCAGTGGGAAACATTTTTTATTTGCGGATTTTCCCAGCAATATTTGTATTATTTTCGACTAACCTTGGTACGCTGATTTCAAAACTTTTATTACTTTTTTTCTAGCATCACCAGTTTTTGAGATAAGCTTCTTTGAATTCTAAGAGTTGCATTATAAGCTTTTATTTTTTTATGTTTATTTAAGTTAAAGAGAATAAAAAAAAAAATTTACAACAATAACAACTCAATATCTTTAAATACGTATAAATGTATAAATTTAAAATTATACACATATGTATATGTTATTTACTACAGGAAAAATTAATAATTAAAATTTTTCAGATTATTTTCCGAATTATTCCGAAAAATTTTTATAAAACAAAAAAATTTATACATGAATTTAATTGTTGCAAGAACAACAACAAATTTGTTTTATTGTTTATAATTTTTATTTAAATGTTTTAAAATAGTTTGGAAAAATATAAATGAAAAAACCAGAATTTTTCTCTATTAATGCATAAAAAGGAGATCTACGTCTATACTTACGATACTATCGAAATTGTGTCTTTTTTTAATGTAGCTTAAATTTAATGTTCATTATCTTTTCAATCGCAATTATTTTACTTAATTTCTTGTTTCTAATGTAGTTTAACTTAAGTAAATCCAGTTGTGATCCACCGAATTGTGATGAGCTTAACCGCTATTTATTATGTTATAAAAGTTCAGTATCAGTAATCCTTTTCTATTTTCTTTATAAATTTTGGTTAAAGAAATTTGGCTTGAAGAAACGGATACAAAGTATTAATAACATTTATAAAAATGAAGAGTTACTATAACTAACGATGATCTGATGTTTGAAAGAAACATTTGTGGACGATAGCAATGCAAATCCAATGGATGGCATTTGGTATCAGTTAATATTTAAGCCGAAGGTTTCCTTTCTCTGTGCATTTTCTTATTTTTTCTTTTGTGTTGTTTTTCCAAGTAAGCTTATAGTTTAGTATTACTTCGAGATATTTAACTGCACTGGCTGACTCCAGGGGAAGCCCATTCAATTAAATTTCTGAGCTGTTTGGAGAACAGCTGACCCAAGAGTCAGTTTACTTTAGTGATTTACTAGAAGAAAGAAATGAGACATATTGTTAAAGATAACTGATCGCTCAGCAATTTCGATATCTATTTGATACTATTCAGAATACGGTTATAAAAACAACTGGAAGTAAACATTGAAAGTTAAAGATTTCAAAAAGAATTCCTTTTAAAATTGTGTTACAAAATTAGTTTGTCATAATTTTGATTATTTATGCAGACATCTTCAGTTAGCCATTATTATCTCAAGCAAAATTTTATATGTACCTTCAATTGAGTGTCCTCGTCAATCAAAATAATGATTGCTAGTCCATTTCGCAACTATAGATATAAGTTTGTTTTTAATTAAAACTAAATCAACAGCAACCGGAATTTATAATAATAATAATAATAATAATGAATACTAAATCATTACACTGAATTAAGAAATCAGCCAACCGCATCCGGAGGCAGCCAACAACATGAAGTTAGAATTGACCTCAAGCTGAAACTGAACAAAAATATAAATCGGAAATAATGCAAAAAAGCACAAAAGCACAAAAGAAAAGAAAAAGAAAAAGTTAAGAACATAAGAAGTGAAAGTGAATGGTATACAAATAAAAAGAGCGACAATTGAATGGAAATAAAACGAAATAGTTTTGCTTCTTGTTTTCATTTATGCCTCATTATGTCGTACTTGTTCGTCCTTCAGAAAACCCTTCTCTTGGTTTTATTTTTTCTTTCTGTACCCCATTGTTTTATTTTCTTATGTGTTTGTGTTTTTTATACAATATGCTCTAAACAGTTCCTTCAAAAAGTATAGGATCAACGAAATTGTCGGTCTATTTTCTATTCGTCTTTTTTTTTTTCATTAAACCACAAAAAAGTGGGAAAAATAAAAACAGAATGATACGGCATGTCATGCTCACATTATTTTGATGACTCACGACAGACCGATTTCGGCAAACCCAACAACATGACACAAATAAAAGCTATAAACAAAAGCAATAAAAGAAATAAAAATAAACCATTACCGATAAACTCAGTACCTAGGTATGAGTGAATGGGTTACAGTGTGTGTGTGTGTGTGTGTGTATGTGTGTGTGTGTGTGTGTGTGTGTGTGTGTGTGTGTGTGTGTGTGTGTGTGTGTGTGTGTGTGTGTGTGTGTGTGTGTGTGTGTGTGTGTGTGTGTGTGTGTGTGTGTGTGTGTGTGAGTTTTTGGGTGTATTTGTGAGATATATCAGCCGAACAAAAACAACAATAAGCGGTGATGAGGAAGAACCAATAAAATATATGCTGAACATCGAAAAACAGTCCTGACTTCACTACAAATATGGTTTTGCGTACTATTTTTAGTAAATTTGTATAAAACAAAAGCAGTAAAGAGAGGATTAAAAGGAAAATCTCTCAATAATAAATTTAAGTAAAAATATTGCAGAACATCATGTGTCATGCTGTGTGGTTGGTTGCACAGTCTTATTTATATGCTTATTTATATGCCGTTAAATAGAATAATTACCAACGTAGATAACTTAAATACTTAACATGTAGGAATACATTCTAAAAATAATGTACTCCCAGTAGTCCAAGTCTGAAAGAAATTTTTAATGAATCATGCATGATTTTTCTTCCTCTTTGACGAAACATGCTGATTTGTTTATACATTTCATTGACGAAAATCTCATACAAAAGTTCCAAATTTGTGCACTGTTTTAAAGCTTTCTGTTTTCGATGAACGAAAGCGAGACAGATTTGTTAAAGAAATATCGACAAATGTTACTCACGCAGTAAGTTTCTTTAAGAAATCATCATGACATATTCGTGCGCGATGCCTTGGACTGCAGGGCTGTTAAGCTAATACCAAGTTTGTGTTCTTATGAATGGCGGATAGAATAAGAATGTGTGAAAATATAAATAACTAGTATTCCCGGGCAGACTTTGTTCTGCTATAAATTTTATATTTTCACCCTCCTCTTTGATAATTATATATTTCGTAATAACACTAAACAATATTACATTTGAATTGAATATTGTTCATATTAAAACTAAATGCACACAAACACATAGTGTGAATATAAGCTTGTGTTGACAGCTTTGATAGGTTAGCAGTGGTTCAGCCGTTTTTTTATACTAAGAAGATATCTCCACCCCACCGCAACCTGTCGGGTCCAAATTTTGTCAAAGATTTTTAAAGTGAAAACTTTTTTAGGCGCGTTGAACGATTTTGGTAGAGGGTAAATATTTGGTTTGCGTCATCGAGTAACATAAAAAAATCAACCCTAATCATCACTCGTGTTCTTAATCGGCCGCAAGCTCACAAAGAAATCACTTGGCAACTCCTGAAATTAATGCATATAATCTGTTTGTTAGTATATAAATACTTAAGTTAGGTTGCAATAAGATGTTTGCTTTTACTCAAACCCCCGCTATTCATGGTGAGATTTAAAAATGGAACGATCTTTTTCTGCTTTTTTCTGCTGAAACTTCGTTTGCAAGAAAAATAATGTATGGATTGAGTGTTTTAACATTTGAATCTTTAAGTTGTGGTTAAGGAATATATTGAACATTCAAATAATTACATGCATGCTCTTATTTTATTACATATCGTCAAAATTTGACAATTTTCACACTTGTTGTATTTGTCAGTGTCCCATTAGTTCCAGTGTTGAAGAAATCTTAAATGAATCATGTACGATTTTTCTTGATTCTTGACGAAACATGCTGATTTGGCCATACATTTCATTGACGAAAATTTCATATAAATATTCCAAATTCGTGCAAGACGCAATGCAGAAACGTTGAGATTGATCATGCACGAACCCAATATTGAAATATTGAGGAAGTTTCGTTAACAAAAAGTAGACAATGATACATAGAAAATTCGTCAAGGAATTAAAATCGAAACGTGCTTCTGGACAAAATTCAACTTCGTGTGATATATATAGGGGATAAAAATATTTCCCCTATTTCAAAATATTTCAACTCTATTGGAAATCGGCGTAATGTTGGTTTGGAAATGGCCTGACGCCACCAAACCACACCGCATGTTTTCCAGATCCACTCGGGCAGCTGTCCTAGCCCACTCCTTAACCATTGCCTTTATGCCACACAGAACCTCACGTTGTAGTGATAATTCGTTATTTAGTCGTACGGTAAAGTTGTGGAATAGTCTCCCTGCGAGCGTGTTTCCCGTCAGTTTTGAGCTGTGCAAATTTAAAACAAATCTTCACCGAAACTACTCCATCTTTTCAACCTCTACCTAACTATCACCCATCTTCCAAATCAACACAATGCTCATACATTTATAAGAAACATAATTATGTAATAAAAATTACAATAATCATGAATATCTGTTGAAGTTGTCTGAAGTTGTTGTAATAGAGTGGAAAAAGTAAGGCGCTGACAACCGCTACTTTGCATTATAATTTGTATGATTTTTTTTAAGTCCAGCAGCTCATGCAGAAACTTCCTTTAAGAAATCATCACGAAAAGTTCGTCAATGATGCCGCGAACTACTGGGGTCTTTTTATTTTCACCACTGCGACATTTTATTTTCAGAGTTGTCAACTATCATTGTTGTCCCAGCTATAACAGTATCTGTTAAATACAGAGTATATAACACGAGCGGTCACACGATTTGCGTAACGTCCATGTAAAATTTTTCATACAAAACTTGAGACCATTGTTCAAGCGGTGATCAGAATGTCACAAAGTTTGCATCTCTGATTCTCATTCGTGTGATCTGGCATCCCTTTCAGCCAAACATGTTCTTACAATGATAAAAATATATAGCTAAACACGTTTATTTTTCTTTTTGAGTTTATTTTTTGGCCGCAAAAGAGCTAGACACACAAACACATATACCTTTCCTTGTTTCCCATGAAATGACAGGTAGAGGGTAAATCTTTGGTTTGCGTCATCGTCATCGTCATTTTGCGAGTAGCTCTCGTCATCAATAGGGCTGTTCACATTTCAAATCGCTCATCAATTCGATCATCAAATGATTTGACCAACAAAATTTGTATGGATTTGATGACGATTTGATGAGTTTTAACACATCAATTGTGAAGTCGTCAAGTCTCTTTTAATGCCTCCACTTGAGATCTTGCTACCAGGCAACCAAAAAACATAGCAAGTAAAGTGCTGTTTATTTTCTGCCGCCAATTCGGTTCATCCTCTCTAACGTTGCGCAAGCTATGTGATACTGCTCTTCTCTGTTCGATGTTTTAGTAATTTGGTTTGTAATTGTTGTTGTAAATGTATTTTAGTTCAGCTACAGATCTACATATTCATTGAAAGAAACACAGTAAATATCCTTCAAGATTATTTTATGACAGACCGATTTGTCAGCAGATAAACTTATTGATGATTGCTTGCTGCGTTTCCTGAGCGCCTGGTCCAAGAGAGTGTATTTGAGTTTCATGACCAACATAAAAAACATTGGAAGTCTTATAAATGTCGCCATCATATTCTCTGACTGGGACCATGGTATAATAATTATAATAAGTGACATTTCGTGTTTGAACTATCGAGTGTCAAACAAAAGAAAACAAAATAGGGAACGTGTGTCACACACATTGGCCGCATTCAGAGGAGTCACTTGTTATGAATGGATCATATCATTGCAAAGGTTAAATTTTAAAAAACTAATGCCAACTATTGACTCCGCTAAAAGCTGCCAATGTGTGTGACACACGCACTTTATATTGTTTTGTTTTGAGTGAAATTCGATGGTAGCAGCTCGTGAGAAAATAAGTAGTTGTCAAGGCTACCTAATAATAATTTTATCATGACTGGGACTGCATCGTCCAAAAATTTTTTGTTTCTTATTTCAGCTACCAAAGGCCTATAGTATCTTTTTTACAATATAATGCAATGATTAATGAAACAAACAGTGAAAATAATGTAAATTAAATTCAATGAAATTTATGAAAATACAAATTCTATGTATACGTATTTTAAGTATATATTAATTATTTCAATAAGTTTCATTTATATTTTTGTTAATGTCTTACTCTGTTTTTTATATTAATACCAATAATTTAAAATATAATGAACCGGATGCACGGATAAGCCGAATCGGAGGCAGAAAATAAACTGCACTTTGCTTGCCATGTTTTCTGTTTTCCTAGTAGCAAGATCTCAAATGCAGGCATTAAAAGAGACTTTAAGACGAATCAAACAAAATATCATATATAAAAAAAATAGAAAATTTATTTTATTTTATGACGATTATTTTTCATTCAATAGTGCTCCCTGTATTTTATTTTTATATCAATAATATTAAATTTAAAAGTAATAATATAGTTTGGTGCAATTATAAAATAAAAATGCTATATGAATAAAAAATATTCTGAAAGATATAATCAAAGTCTGAGGGAGTGAAAATATAAAAAGTTTTTCCGATTAGCATGAACATTTTAATAAAGCAGTAAAGCGGTCCGTGGCAGGATAAGTCTTCCAGGGAATACTAATATTTTATATTTAGGTTTTCGCTTCGGTCGGCAGTCCCTCACTGATATACTTTTTTTTTTTGTAGTATAAATGTTGGAAAAACTTTCCTCTGCATAAACGAAAGGTGTTTTTAGTAACGAATTTATTTGATTTTTCAAGAATTTACTTGACTGTACACGCGAATTTACAACTCTTGTCAATATTTTATTAGAATAACTAAATTTTTTAGCATCTCAAAATTAATGATTAACTGGGTTCTTTTTCTCGAACATTTCTGATTTTATTCCACTCAAAGTGTGATCTGTTTGTTTTTGCATTTTTTCATATTCACTCGCAACATACCCAGTAGAAATTGAGACATAAATAAAGCTTGAAGCTGACGTTAATTATGAAACAGGCCAGACTTTTTTTTTAGCCCAAAACAAAAACGATTATATATGATAAGGTAGATAAGATCAACCTGTGATCAACCGTGGCGGCCGTAGCCTAGTGCGTAGAGTGCGTGGCCCCTAAGCTAAAGAACCGTGGTAGCTCGGGTTCAATTCCAGCTTAGACAGAAAGTTTTTTCAATGTAATTAATTTTTCTGTTCGGTCGTCACTTCTCCGCAGACAATGGCAAAACTCCATACCTCGTAAAAAATGCCATGTAAAGCTTCTTGAGAACATAAGCCGTTCGGAGTCGGCATAAAACACGTAGGTCCAGCTCTCGATCATTTGTGATCAAACATTTGATAACACGCACAACACAATTGATCAATAGAAGCTAGGTCAATGTCCTTTCAAGGGCTGAAATGGCCAGTTTCTTTTTATTTCTACTGATAGTTGAAAGCACTCTTATGCAGTGCTGACGCGACATATATAAAAAAGGTATGAATGCAAGTCTAAAATGTATCCAAAAGTATCTAACTTAGAACAAAGGTATCAACGCATTAAAATCCAAAAGTTTCCAAGCCTCGAGAAAGTTTCATTATAATTTTTGATATTGTCGATGCAAAGGTAAGAAGTACTAATAAAAAATAAAACTTTTCGTGATTACAAAAACCACTTCTCTCCCTCAACAATAACTCAGCATTTTGTTACTTTACTTACCCGCCAAACCGGGCCCCCTTTAGACTCCGGACTCGAGCTATAATTATAATAGAGTAAGTTGTCTTCAGCGGAATACATAAAAATACTAGCTATCCCGGCAGTCATTGTTCTGCCCTTTCTGGTAGTTAGCGCGAAGAGTTAGATTTGGTTAAAGTTACTGATCAAATGATGGCGTTCTAGATGGATCAAAATAGATAGCGCCAAAACACTCATCGTGCCTGAAAACCTTTACATAAATTGCTATGCTAATCATATGAGGTTTAGAACTTTCTGGTTGCTTTGTAAAATATTTGAAGATAGATCAAAATAGATAGCCAAAAAATTTATCGTTTCTAAAAACCTGCTCATTTAATCTTCCTGCTAATCAAATGAGCTGATTTTACAAGAATGTTTTTTTTTTGAGATTTTTAAAAGACTTTACTACAGCGCCCTCTGGTAATGAAGATAAATAAAAAAGAAAGAGCCTAAACATTTATTGTTTCTGAAAACTCATGTCTACAAATTTTCATACCAATCATATTATCGGTTAAGGAGTTTCTGACAGTTTTTACAAAATTTGTGCTACAGCGCCCTCTGGTGTTAGGTATAGATCCAAAGATATAACGATCGCTGCCAAACTTCACAGTATCGGCCATTGGGTTAGTCTGAAGACTGCCTAGAAGTTTCATCAAAACAGTTTTGGAGTCCATAGGGAACATACATACAAACATCGATTTTTATAGATACACTAGCAGGCCACTGTTGTCCGTTTGTTTATCAATCACACAGGACGTTTTTTATCAATCTCCCCAACGCCTTAAAGACGGGACAATTTTTTCACACATGTGGTAATTAAATTTTGATTTTGGCTATTTGTTATGTGATCCGTATAGTCTTGCTACATCCGACTTAGTGATGCCATATGGCACCATCGTCCTTATTGGGTAAGAACAATTCATATCATGGTATAAATATTTGACAAGGTAGCCGTGACAGTTTTTTGGCGATTGGTAGTTGTCAAAAACAGCTAAAGAAGTTGTAGTTTGCTGCTGTTGACTAGCTATGTGCTTATTTTTAACTTTTCTTTGAATCATTAATTTTATTCGCGAATTTTTTTAAAATGTTTTTAGTTTGCTGCGATTGACTAGCTATGTTTAAGTCGTTGTATCTCACTTTTCGCCTTGCTCGAGGTTCATCAGTTATTTTTTGATGCGCTGTAGCTGAGCACGAAAAGAAAGAGAAATAGAGAGCAACATAGAGTTTATTGAAACTTTCGCAACACAAACTCGTCAAAAGACAATGAATAATCAATGCGTGGCAGCTGGGATGATTTCTTAGAAAACTTAATACCTTAATTAAATATACTTATTTTGAAAATTTCGACTAACTAAAACTGTAGCACAAATAAGATATTTTAAAATTGTTTTCATAAAAATCGGCCCAGAACTTTTAGAGTACAGTCGTAACTTTAAATTTTCCCTTAAATTTTATATAACAGCATAGAAGATAGATATATATATATAGATTTGCGAAATTGATTACAAAAATGAAAGACAAGACATATTGCCAGAAGGCATATGTTATGTGAACTTACTCTCAGGTTCGAAAATCTAACGACCGGACAATATTAAAAGAAATTCTTAACCCATATTTCACTTACTGTTCAAAAAATTGGTTACTGAAACTACGCATATTGTAATTAAATGTGCTTGATTTTTTTTTTAGACTTATTCCAATTTTTTTTTTATATAAGTAATAATAAAATATTTTTTTCGGGCTAGTGCATTTAAAATGTTTTCCGCGGTCACTTGAACATCCCTGTGAACATTTAGAAGAGCTAACCCATTGCACCTTTCCTCTCCAGTCTTACTTATCATGCATGTTTTGAGTCTTCGAAGCGACGAAAACGAGGTTTGGCTTGAAGCGACAGAAACCGGCAACGTTGCACCAATCTTCAGGAATCGGCTTGTGGATGGATATGTAACGTATGGATATATAAGCGTTACAGGTCGATTTGTCTGATTCAAGCAGTGCCTACAAATATGGGGTATAAAATATTTGTCAAAATCAATATATACACTGAAAAAGTCATCACATTTTAAATTTAACTCAGTGCCTTTAATATCAATGCTTGATTTTTCATTCAAAATTTTAAAAAATGGTTCAAGCAAGTTTTTTAACCACAATATGTTTAAAAGAATTTGAATCAAACATATTTCGTTAAAGTAGGTTACACATTGAAGTGTAATATCAGTTGCACTGACCATCTCCGATTTAGCTTAAATTTTG
The DNA here is from genome assembly GCA_963920525.1 of Dichetophora obliterata. Lineage (NCBI taxonomy): Eukaryota > Metazoa > Arthropoda > Insecta > Diptera > Sciomyzidae > Dichetophora > Dichetophora obliterata. The sequence goes on along the minus strand of OY986436.1, from coordinate 166,227,353 downwards.
TGCTTAGATTAGTTTATTGTTTAGAAAACCAAATGCGGAGTTTGTGGTTTTGAGGTTTTTTTCGCGGACCCATAGCCATGCGAATGCCAAAATAAGGTCTATTTTGAGACAACGTAGCTCAGTCAATTTAAATGCAATTTTCATAAATGGGTTATCATTCGAAATTTTATTTTGATGGAAAAATATTGAACTTTTAAAAAATTGCAGTGGCATGGCTCATTATTATTTTCAAAGTTTAATGCCATGGCAGAAACAGGAGCTACAATTTTTTCTATTTTCATTATTTTAATTTTTTTTACGTTCCATTACCATTCCAAAAATAGGAAATGAAAGAGTGTTCTTTAAAGGTTTAGAAGTTATAGTGTAAAAACTTTTTCAGCGAATTCAACTAGCGTTGATATTTATTGTGAAAACACTACAATACATAGAGGTATTCAAATTTTTTTACGTAAATAATATATAAAAAAATTTTTCAAAGCACATTTTTTGTTTGTTTTTTAACGCATCTTCTCCTCGCTAGGTGGCATAAAAAATTAATCCTTTTCAGAAGGTGTCAAGATATTTTCATACCAATTTATCGGAAACAAAAAAATCAAAATGCTTTTTAATAAGCGTACTAGTAGCTAAAACCTTTACTAGAATCATTAAGTTCGGCCCAATAGGAAAAATTTACCGCGACTTTTAAAAAAAACTGTAATTTTTAACGCTTTTGATCCCCATAGCGAGGGAAACCAAACCTCATAATAGTAGTTAAGGTTGTCGTTATCTTATTACTTACACTGAGAATAAAAACAAACTTTAAAATTAAACAAAAAATTTTAAAATAGAAATTTAACGTTTTCGCGTTTCTACAAAACAAAATTTAAAATAAGTGTATTAAATTTTCAACTAGAAACTTATTTATTTTTTTTTAATTTTCTCTTATTATTTATTTGCAATAACAAAAAATACGTCGTCATCTGAGATTGAAATGAAAAATTATGTGTAATAGAATCTTTTACAATAATTGCCAGGCAATTAAGACTAAGCTGAGAAAAACCCCGATTTTACATTTGGTTTGTGAAAATATATTTAAATTAGCTTTACAAATAATGAACATTAGATGAAATACAAACTTATTTATTATTTTAATATTTAAATTAATTCAATATTTTAAGCCGCAATAAAACGCAAACTTTTTCTAGTGGAGTTAAAATATGGTATTCGAAAGTTTTTGGAGGTCGCTAATTATGAAATTGTCGCCGAAAACATGAAAAATTTAAAAAACAAATGGCATAAAAAAATGAAGATTGAATTTTATTGTTTTTAATTTAAGAACAATATTTTAAAATTATTTAAAATTTGTTTAAAAATTATTTTTTATTTAATAAATTTTCAATACTAAAGTTTTTGTTTTAAAGTTTTTTTTTTAAACAAATGTTTTTAAACTATAAATGTTTACTAAAAAAGTATATTTAAAACCATTTTTTTGAAAAAAACAGTGTTTTAATTTGAATTGTAATAACATTTAACTTTAACTTAAATGAAACTGTTTTAAGCTCTATTACAAAAACAAATTCATTTAATATAAACACAGTTTTATTTAATTTTAACACATATTCCCTCAGTGTACTTAAAAAAATGTTAAGTATTTATATTTCAGTCTTTTCTCAATAAATGTTATAAATTGGGTTTTTTTATTTTTGATCTACTTTGATCAAGATATTTGTCGTGACCATAAACACACAACGACTGCCATGTTGTGCTGAGTGTTTCGCTCGAAGCTCGTTAAAATTCTTTCATTTCGGTGGGGTGAGGGGGGTTTAACCCCCAAAATCACCATTGAGTAAGCGCCTGTGCTTGAATACTTGAAATAAACTTAAGAGATTTCAAGGATCGGTTTAAAAATATAGTAAAATTTTTTTAAAATAATTATAATCTTTCAGTGGCTGCTTGCATTACATTGTGCAATAAAACGAATTTTATCATTTTGCAACTTTCCTTTCAATTCTATGACAGATATGTATTTTTGACTATTTTTAATGAGTGAAAGTTTTTGTTGGGCAAAGAGGTTGAGATTGATGTGAGCATAGAATCTTATTTCCTGGTCCTAGTATGCAGCCTATTTAGAAAAGTAGACATTCTCAAGTGCCTTTAAAATGTTTTGAGAAAACATATTTATTTTTTATTTTTTTATTTCATGGAATTGATTTGGATGCTGGTCTCCATTAAAGCTGATATCGTCATATTGTACTGTGAGGCGAAAAAATTTAATGCTAGTCTAGTTCGAAATGAAAAGATGAAAAGATGAAATCAAGGAAACATCTAGCGAAATAATTATAAAGGCAACAGTTTTTTCTTTTACTATACTTATTAACCTCATAATGGGGTCATAAAAAAAATTATTGGGCTATCAACTGCTCTAACTATTTCATGTGCGCACGTTTAATCACTTTCATTGTTAAAAACAGAAAAAATAGTACTGTTTTCGGAACGAAATAATAATAAAGGCATTACACAATTTTGCATTGTATTTGAATTGTAGTGAACGCAGAAGCAAGCAAGAGTAAATAAATTTTTATTTGACTTTTTTTAGTAATAACCTTGATTTCAAATAAAATACATTTATTTTTAACAGAATGCCACGTGGAAAACCATTGACAAAAAAAGAAAAAGGAAAAATTTAAGCTTACCATGATAAAGGAGTTTCCAACCGTGAAATTGCGAGATTATTAAAAAAGTCAAGTTGAGTCATTGACAATTTTATAAATAAGGCTGACCAGTATGGGACCGCTAAGCGATAAGGAAGAACTCCACTTATCAATAACAGAGCCAAAAGGGAAATTAAAAGACTTGCTGTTAAGGATAACTTAAGCGCAAAGGAAATAATTGGTAAATTGAACTTGAAAGTCGGTGTACGTCGTGTGCAACAAATAGAGAAACGAGATTTGGGACTCTCATTTGAAAAAAAAATGTGCTGAACCGGCGCTTTTGCAAAGGCATAAGATGGGCAGACTTCGATTTACGGAAAAGTATAGATTTTGGGATGAAGAATGAAAGACGGTCATATTTTCCGATAAAAAAATCAACTTGGATGAACCAGATGGTTTACACAAATATTGGCGTTGCAAAGGTGCTCCCAGCACCTTCAGCACCGAAATTTTGGTGTAGGCTCCCTTATGGTTTCGGGAAGTATGGGCTATAAAGGAACCACTCGAATTTGCTTCGTTAGCACCAAGGGTAAATCACTGTATTATATACAACTGTTGGATGAAGTTCTTGAGTCCTTTGCAAGAGATATTTCTACCCCAGAATATATTTTCCAACAGGACAATGCAGCACTTCATCGCTCTCGAAAAACTACAGAGTTCTTGGAGTCTAGGGGTATACCTGCTCTCGACTGGCCGGCTCTTAGTCCTGATCTGAACCCTATCGTGATCTTATGGTTCATACTGTCAAACAAAGTTTTCTATCATGGCCGTCAATTTAAGGACCTAATGGAGCTGAAAACGGCAAATAAAGAAGAGTGGAAGAATATTGATTCCATGCATATTCATAATTTGATAAACTCAATGCCAAGGCGTCTGGAAGAATTTATCAAAAACAATGGAGGTCATACTTCTTATTAAAATTATTTTTATAATTAAAAAGATTAAGTGGCTTTATATTTATATCACACAATTTTTAAGTTTCCTTTTTGTTTTTTCTTTAATTACTATAAGAAAAATTTTAAATATGTTTCAATTTCATTATTTTATGTTTAAATCAATTGAAATAATAAAGTATAAAGCTATTTATTAAAAATGTTTCTGAATTCTCTTAAAATCACGTTATTTCTTGCTGCCTTTATAATTATTTCGCTGAGTGCAGAAATAATTTAGCTTAGTTCATTAAATATGTAATTAATTAGAGAAAGGTTTTTACTTTAAGCATTTATATTAAATGATCACTTTAATTTACGATTTTATTTCAGAGTAAATTTTGCGTTAAAACATCTTTTTGAAAGCATGATATAAAAATGGCTGCATGACTGCTATACCAAAAATTATAGATTACAAATAATCTGACCTTAAAAAATCCGTCAAATAATGTATAATTAAATACGAACATATGTAATAGAAATGAAAAATTAAATCAACCTGTCTATTATCCAGAAAATTATTTTTAATTTATAATTTTTTACCAAAATTTTTTTTAAGTCTAAAGATTACTATCTACTTAGGTTAAGCAAGATATTCTCATTTAACAATAACTTGATTCTTAATTGCTAGTTAATAATTTTATTGCTGCCTTATTAATTTTTATCCTTGAACATGCATTATTTAAAAAAGTATGAAACTTGTATGGAAAAAATCTGACCCTCAATTCCGTTACCAAAATTAATTATAGCATATAAAAAATACTTTCGATTGGTATACTTTTTTTATCTGAACCAATTTTGGCGTCCCGTTAAATGCATTATTTGCATTTTTAAGGTATTTTTGAACTGGTGACCCATTTTTTGTTGATTTAAAAAGAAAATCAAACTTATCAATCAAATCCTTATACATAAAAACATAGAACGGCAAATTTTCATCCCATTTGACCAATGCTGTAACAAGATTTGACGGTTTTTTCAAATTGAATCTACTTGTTATTTGTATTTTTATTAAATTTTTATTTTTTTAAGTTTTTTCCTAAATGACCTCTATGTTTATTATGTTGACTTTATATGATTTAAATACAAATTCTAAATGTTTGATAGTTTAAATCATACTTGATTTTAAATACAAATTCTAGTTGTTTGACAGTTTAAAATCGTTTATCGAGCTTAAGGTCAAAGTTAGAAACAATTAATTGTTCTAACGAATTTTTCTAAAGAAACAACAACAACAACAAAGTTTTTTCAATATGAAAGGAAAAAAACCACTAGCAAATTGATTTTATTGTACAATTTCTGCGTGCTAAACGCGTCATCAGAAATCTTTGTGATTGCCCGTGCAAGCGCGTAGACGCACTGCACCATCGGGGCGATGAGATTTTGAAGCTTCAATTTCTCATTTTTTCCCTTAATTTCATAATGCCACATTTGTTGTTGTATTTCTGTTTTACTTTAGTTTCTATGCCTATATTATATGTAGTCCAACAGCCTGCTGGAATTCTGCACTAACAAAGCATGTTTACTGAAGTTGTTTTTAGAATTTTTGCTGATTTTGTTTTTCAGCTGTTTCCGTTTGGTCGAGCTCTACCATTTGATTAAAGTTTTTTCCTAAATGACCTCTATGTTTATTATGTTGACTTTATATGATTTAAATACAAATTCTAAATGTTTGATAGTTTAAATCATACTTGATTTTAAATACAAATTCTAGTTGTTTGACAGTTTAAAATCGTTTATCGAGCTTAAGGTCAAAGTTAGAAACAATTAATTGTTCTAACGAATTTTTCTAAAGAAACAACAACAACAACAAAGTTTTTTCAATATGAAAGGAAAAAAAACCACTAGCAAATTGATTTTATTGTACAATTTCTGCGTGCTAAACGCGTCATCAGAAATCTTTGTGATTGCCCGTGCAAGCGCGTAGACGCACTGCACCATCGGGGCGATGAGATTTTGAAGCTTCAATTTCTCATTTTTTCCCTTAATTTCATAATGCCACATTTGTTGTTGTATTTCTGTTTTACTTTAGTTTCTATGCCTATATTATATGTAGTCCAACAGCCTGCTGGAATTCTGCACTAACAAAGCATGTTTACTGAAGTTGTTTTTAGAATTTTTGCTGATTTTGTTTTTCAGCTGTTTCCGTTTGGTCGAGCTCTACCATTTGATTAAAGTTTTTTCCTAAATGACCTCTATGTTTATTATGTTGACTTTATATGATTTAAATACAAATTCTAAATGTTTGATAGTTTAAATCATACTTGATTTTAAATACAAATTCTAGTTGTTTGACAGTTTAAAATCGTTTATCGAGCTTAAGGTCAAAGTTAGAAACAATTAATTGTTCTAACGAATTTTTCTAAAGAAACAACAACAACAACAAAGTTTTTTCAATATGAAAGGAAAAAAAACCACTAGCAAATTGATTTTATTGTACAATTTCTGCGTGCTAAACGCGTCATCAGAAATCTTTGTGATTGCCCGTGCAAGCGCGTAGACGCACTGCACCATCGGGGCGATGAGATTTTGAAGCTTCAATTTCTCATTTTTTCCCTTAATTTCATAATGCCACATTTGTTGTTGTATTTCTGTTTTACTTTAGTTTCTATGCCTATATTATATGTAGTCCAACAGCCTGCTGGAATTCTGCACTAACAAAGCATGTTTACTGAAGTTGTTTTTAGAATTTTTGCTGATTTTGTTTTTCAGCTGTTTCCGTTTGGTCGAGCTCTACCATTTGATTAAAGTTTTTTCCTAAATGACCTCTATGTTTATTATGTTGACTTTATATGAAGTATGATTTAAACTACCAAACATTTAGAATTTGTATTTAAATCATATAAAGTCAACATAATAAACATAGAGGTCATTTAGGAAAAAACTTTAATCAAATGGTAGAGCTCGACCAAACGGAAACAGCTGAAAAACAAAATCAGCAAAAATTCTAAAAACAACTTCAGTAAACATGCTTTGTTAGTGCAGAATTCCAGCAGGCTGTTGGACTACATATAATATAGGCATAGAAACTAAAGTAAAACAGAAATACAACAACAAATGTGGCATTATGAAATTAAGGGAAAAAATGAGAAATTGAAGCTTCAAAATCTCATCGCCCCGATGGTGCAGTGCGTCTACGCGCTTGCACGGGCAATCACAAAGATTTCTGATGACGCGTTTAGCACGCAGAAATTGTACAATAAAATCAATTTGCTAGTGGTTTTTTTTTTTTTTTCCTTTCATATTGAAAAAACTTTGTTGTTGTTGTTGTTTCTTTAGAAAAATTCGTTAGAACAATTAATTGTTTCTAACTTTGACCTTAAGCTCGATAAACGATTTTAAACTGTCAAACAACTAGAATTTGTATTTAAAATCAAGTATGATTTAAACTATCAAACATTTAGAATTTGTATTTAAATCATATAAAGTCAACATAATAAACATAGAGGTCATTTAGGAAAAAACTTTAATCAAATGGTAGAGCTCGACCAAACGGAAACAGCTGAAAAACAAAATCAGCAAAAATTCTAAAAACAACTTCAGTAAACATGCTTTGTTAGTGCAGAATTCCAGCAGGCTGTTGGACTACATATAATATAGGCATAGAAACTAAAGTAAAACAGAAATACAACAACAAATGTGGCATTATGAAATTAAGGGAAAAAATGAGAAATTGAAGCTTCAAAATCTCATCGCCCCGATGGTGCAGTGCGTCTACGCGCTTGCACGGGCAATCACAAAGATTTCTGATGACGCGTTTAGCACGCAGAAATTGTACAATAAAATCAATTTGCTAGTGGTTTTTTTCCTTTCATATTGAAAAAACTTTGATGTTGTTGTTGTTTCTTTAGAAAAATTCGTTAGAACAATTAATTGTTTCTAACTTTGACCTTAAGCTCGATAAACGATTTTAAACTGTCAAACAACTAGAATTTGTATTTAAAATCAAGTATGATTTAAACTATCAAACATTTAGAATTTGTATTTAAATCATATAAAGTCAACATAATAAACATAGAGGTCATTTAGGAAAAAACTTTAATCAAATGGTAGAGCTCGACCAAACGGAAACAGCTGAAAAACAAAATCAGCAAAAATTCTAAAAACAACTTCAGTAAACATGCTTTGTTAGTGCAGAATTCCAGCAGGCTGTTGGACTACATATAATATAGGCATAGAAACTAAAGTAAAACAGAAATACAACAACAAATGTGGCATTATGAAATTAAGGGAAAAAATGAGAAATTGAAGCTTCAAAATCTCATCGCCCCGATGGTGCAGTGCGTCTACGCGCTTGCACGGGCAATCACAAAGATTTCTGATGACGCGTTTAGCACGCAGAAATTGTACAATAAAATCAATTTGCTAGTGGTTTTTTTCCTTTCATATTGAAAAAACTTTGTTGTTGTTGTTGTTTCTTTAGAAAAATTCGTTAGAACAATTAATTGTTTCTAACTTTGACCTTAAGCTCGATAAACGATTTTAAACTGTCAAACAACTAGAATTTGTATTTAAAATCAAGTATGATTTAAACTATCAAACATTTAGAATTTGTATTTAAATCATATAAAGTCAACATAATTTTTATTTTTTATAAGAAGGTACTTGAACATTTTTAGGTTTATATTGTTTAATGCAAAAGTAAAGTATATTTTGGAACTGTTACTGTTAACAAAATAACAACAATTCATTATTTTCTAGATCCTGTAAAAGACTAAAAATCGCGTTTCTAACATAGAAAAGAATATTCCCTTTCTTCGTTCTGCAGAAGCAGCAGCCACTGACGCCTCCGTGTCGACATGCCTGTCAGTATCCTGAATGTGGCAAGATACCTTTCAAATTTTGAAATCGCCTATTATGTCACCAGAAACGGATAAGTTCTCAATTGATTCTTTTGGTAACGAACATGTGTACGGTGGTTCCGTGAAATCGTCCCAGCTGTTGCTATGTCGATATAATATTTTTGGTCTGTAATTGTGGCAATATTATTGATATTTGGTGGCATACTATTTTCAACAATCGGAATTGGTGCATATCTTACTATCTATTTTACAACAACGGAAAATTACAACAAAAAAACGAAAACTTTTTATGTAGAGTACTTACAGGGCTTTCAACATTCGATAGCGCATTAAAGATCGTGCCTTCGTAAAACATCTGCCTCTGTTGGTAGTTTCTCATCATTAAAGATACACAGGTTTATCAAAATAAACGCCATTTTCTCAGTTAAAATAAATTTTAAGGTGTTCAAAAACTTTCATATAAGAAACAAAAATATAATTAAAATAAAATAACAAAATTTGCTTTGACGAAACCGTCAAATCTCGTTAGAGTATATGTCAAATGGGATAAAAAATTTGCAGTTTTATGTTTTGTAGGTTAAGAATTGATTGATAATTTTCTTTTCAAATCAAACATCAGTGGGTCTCCAGTACAAAAGTTGTTGAAAAATGCATAATAATGCATTTCTGGGGACCCCAAAATTTGTTCAGTCCAAAAAAAGTATACCAATCAAAAGGATTTTTTATATATACTATTTAATTTTTGTAATGGAATTGGAGTTCAGATTTTCGACACACTCTATTATCTACTCACATTAAATTGCTTGCGGTAAATTCTGTTAAAAACCACTTTATTGTCCGTACAATTTGTTTTGCCATTCTGTTTTTTGTCTACGTTGAACGCACGTTTTTTAGATTTTTACTGTTTTATTTTTGTTGTTATAAAAATACATATCGCAATATTTATCAGTTTTATCAATATCAGTATTTTTCTGGCAATGCCAATTTCATTTTATTTCATTTTTGTTTTTCTACCTCGTTTGTCGGTTGTTCGTTTTGGTGACATTTGTTGGGTTGGCTAATTTCAATTTGCCAACAAAATTGCTAAAAATGCAATATAGCAAAAAACTTTTACTGCAGAGACTTGGCATGAATTTCCCCAACGAGCTTCCGGAGAAAAAGCTTTATCTGTTCGCTTGCTTTGTTTGTTTTTTCTTTGAAATTTCCAAAAAGTGACGGCAACATATTGTTTTTGTGTAATTTTGTTGGTTAGTATTTTTTCCATTTTGTTTTTTTTCTGACTTTTTGTTATGCTTATTTAACTACAGAATTCTATCAAAAACAAAAATTAACTTATTTTTATCTCCGCCATCATGCTTGTACTTAGAATGTTTTGAAAGCTGTCGTACGTAATGTTTTAAAAGTTTCTCGTTAAAAGTAACTCTAAAAAAAGAATAAATTTTTTGGCCTACTATGTAGAAAAATACATGCAACGTAATTAGAACTTGTACCTAAAACAGGAATAAGTATTTGCAATTAAAAATTTTATGTCAGTTGAGTAGTAAAAAGAAATGTTTTTTTTGCATGCAATTGAAGGCTTTATTGAGCATAGTTGGAATAATCCTATAAATTGGATCGGAGCTATCGGATTATATCGATTTTTTGGATATATTTTTGCTCTTTTGAAGGTCATTACATTATGCCTGTTATTTTGAATGGCTGTTACAGTATCAGGACAGTCTTACCTTTGTAGCGCCATTTTAAGCCATATTTTGGAAAAATAATCAAATTCCTTCTACTGCACCTTATATTCATTTATTTATTTATTTATATATTTATTTAATTATTTATTTATCTATTTATTTATTTGTTTATTTATTTATTTGTTTATGTATTTATTTATTTATTTACTTATTTATTTATTTATTTGTTTATTTCTTTATTTATTTATTTATTTATTTATTTACTTATTTATTTATTTATTTATAAATTTATTTATTTATTTATTTATTTATTTATTTATTTATTTATTTATTTATTTATTTATTTATTTATTTATTTATTTATTTATTTATTTATTTATTTATTTATTTATTTATTTATTTATTTATTTATTTATTTATTTATTTATTTATTTATTTATTTATTTATTTATTTATTTATTTATTTATTTATTTATTTATTTATTTATTTATTTATTTATTTATTTATTTATTTATTTATTTATTTATTTATTTATTTATTTATTTATTTATTTATTTATTTATTTATTTATTTATTTATTTATTTATTTATTTATTTATTTATTTATTTATTTATTTATTTATTTATTTATTTATTTATTTATTTATTTATTTATTTATTTATTTATTTGTTTATTTATTTATTTATTTATTTATTTATTTATTTATTTATTTATTTATTTATTTATTTATTTATTTGTTTATTTATTTATTTATTTATTTATTTATTTATTTATTTATTTATTTATTTATTTATTTATTTATTTATTTATTTATTTATTTATTTATTTATTTATTTATTTATTTATTTATTTATTTATTTATTTATTTATTTATTTACTTATTTATTTATTTATTTATTTATTTATTTATTTATTTATTTATTTATTTATTTATTTATTTATTTATTTATTTATTTATTTATTTATTTATTTATTTATTAATTTATTTATTTATTTATTTATTTATTTATTTATTTATTTATTTATTTATTTATTTATTTATTTATTTATTAATTTATTTATTTATTTATTTATTAATTTATTTATTTATTTATTTATTTACTTATTTATTTATTTATTTATTTATTTATTTATTTATTTATTTCAGATTTTTCAAAATTTGCAAAATAGCTAGGTAAAACATTCAACTCAATATTTTCTTGAGTCAGCGTTTTGAACAATCTTATACTCAGGAAAGACATTTTTCTAGCCCAATGATTAATAAAAGTGCAAAAAAGGAATTAAATTTGAGCATGAAAGCATCTAACTAATACTAACCTTTTTTACCCCATCTCTTCTTTAGAAATCATTTTTGAAAAGCATTTTCGAAAACAAAATATTGTAAGTTTGCTATTCTTTTGTTGTTGTTGTTTACGGAAAAGCCTGCCAAGCATGCAAATATCGTCCGATTTCGGGACACAGATGCTTGTTGGAGCAACAAAAAGCTCAGCTTTTGGCAATTTGGAATGTGGAGTTGATTTTCGACAATCTGGTTTTGGTCTATAACTCGTTCAGTATTAATGATAATGTATTACTTTCTTTCGAAAAGTTGTTGCTAATATCAAATTAAATATTTTTGTATGAACACTGTATAACAGAAATTTATATCAGTTATATATTAAAAAATTTGAGTTCTATTTTAGCAATAAAAAAGTAACCAACACATATTTTCTAGGCTGTGAAATAAAGCTTTTATTTTCTGCTTTAAAAAGCAATGGCTTAAACTTTATTATGCTGTAATGCTACGAGGGCAATTTGAGAAGTTAGTGAATTTTTTAATTGTATTTAAATATATTTTATATTTAAAACAAATTTTATTTTTAAAGCTATAAATTTTTATTTTTAAATATGTTAAAAAAACTAGCTTTGTATTTGCCTTCAAATTTTCATATTCATAAGGTTATGATGTTTTTTTTTAAATTAAAAATTATAGGCTTCTCGTTAGGTTAGGTTAGTGTGGCTATCTCAAACGCGACACACTTAGGCCAATGAGACCCATTGTGATACCAAGGATTAATTTTTCCTATCTCTATTTAAACCAGTTTGAGCTGTTTACTAAGCCTAGGATTCAGTAAGCCGAAGATTCCGAGAGTTCGTCAAGGTCATTGAAGAACCAGTTACTTAAGTGGAGGAAGCGTTTTTGAGCCAGCGCTGGGCAAGTGCAGAGGAAAAGTACTGTAGATTCTTCCTCCTCCGCATCTCTAAAACTTCTGCAGAAGTCGTTGTGGGGTATGTTCGATCTTTGAGAATGTCTGCCAATAAGACAGTGCTCTATAAGGATCCTTAACATGGTGCTAATGTGGTCTCTTCTGAGAAAAATTAGTTCTTTTGAACGCTAAAGCTTGAGTTTGGGCCAGATTTGCCGCGTTATATAATACGTGTTACCTGCTGACCATCTGTTGTTGGTTGTGATGTCGGATAACTCATGTGTAAAGAGTTTACATGTGGTGAGAGGAATACAAAGGCTTGAATTATCTATAGGTAGTTGTTTGGTAGTACCTGTACGAGCGGGTTCATCTGATTTGCAGTTACCTATAAAATCCAAGTGAAACCAAGTAAATGATTCATGTATAGCAGCGATTTCAGCATGAAATACACTGAAATGGACAGGAAGCCTGAAGGCTAAATGGATGCTTAATGCTACTGAGTAGACTCCTCCACCTACTTTGCCATCTAGTTTTGATCCATAAGTAAAGATCTCAATGACATTGTGAGGTGAACGGTTTACTAGTTCCCACTCTTCTTGAGAGGGAATGGATACATCGAACTTCCTTTCAAAGGATAGTTTTTGTGTGATGTAGTCAATGGACCTAGGTATTGGAGGGAGAAATTTGCTAATGCAAGAATGTCCTACTGTGCTCTCTTTCCACTGGGAGGTGGCTTCTAGGCGGATGGCTGTATTAGCGGCCATCTGCCTAGCTACGATGTCAAGTGGTGTAAGATGGAACTTTATGTCTAATGCGTCTCTCGTAATGGTTCTTAGGTCTCCATTGATGCACAGTTCAGTTGATTTTTGACCTTACAGAGACGGTTTAGGTGAGTTCATTTTTCGAGTGCATGCCAGCAGACAATAGCACCATATAGCAAGATTGGCCCTACAACTGCTGTATACAGCCAGTGAGTAACACTTGGTTGTAAACCCCATTTGATACCTACTGCCTTTTTGCATGAGTATAGGGAAATATTTGCTTTTTTGGCTCTCTCGAGCATATTGGGCATCTAGTTTAGTTGACTATCCAGTATAAGGCCCAGTTGTTTTGCTTGATCTGAGAAGCTATGTCTTGTGCTTCCCAGTTTAGAAGAACTAATTAGAGGGAAATTGTGTTTTCTGGTGCAAACCACTAATTCAGTTTTGATTGAGTTAACGCTGAGCCCACAGCTGATAGCTTAGTTACTAGAGTATTTAGGCAATTTTACATAATATCTCGTAAATATGTATTTTCCAGAGGTAACAATAGCAACGTCATCGGCATAAGCAATCACCCTGCACCCTTCTAGTTCCAGTTTTTCATTTACTACTAAATTCCAGAGTAGAGGCGAAAGAACCCCTCCCTGAGGAGTTCCCCTTGGTACAGATTTTAACGTGGATGTCTCACCAAAATTTGCACTAATAATCCTGCCTTCCAGCGTTTGATTTATCAGTGCTATCAGCGCGGTATCCACCCCAAGCTTCGTTAGCGCATTAGTTATAGCTCTTGCTTTACGTTATGAAAGGCCTATTTTATATCAATAAAAGCTATCATCGTATATTTCTTCTGATGGACGGATTTTTCAATGATAGAAATAATGGAGTGGAGAGCTTTTTCCACGGATTTTTCTCTAGTGTAAGCATGTTGTGCTATTGACAGTGTTTTTTTTTCTATTCTAAATCTCAAGTGAATGTCGATTAATCTCTCGAGGATTTTTAGAAAAAAAGATGAGAGACTAGTTGGTCGAAGGTCTTTTGGGTTTACGTGTGTGCTTTTGCCTGCCTTAGGTATAAAGATTAAAACCTTCACATTACGCCAACGTTTGGGATTGTGGTTTAAGTCAAGGCAGATCAACAAAAGCCGCTCTTTAATGATGCCGTACGACTACTGAATTTCGATGGCAGCTATACCATCAGATCCTGGTGGCTTAAAACGTTTGAAGCTATTGATGACCCATTTGAGCTTTGTTTGTGTGAGTATTTTTAGGGATCTGTTCATTGATGGCAACTTATCTTCCTGAATTGGAGTATTACATATTTCTAAACATCCCGGAAAGCGAGTTTCTACTAAAACATTTCGCATTGCTGGTAGTCCAAGCACCATCTTCCTTATTCAAGAAACTTGGATTAGAGGGAACCGTAGCTAAAATTTTTCTATGCTTTAACGCCTCTGAGGTTTGTGTTACTTTTTCACAAAATACCTTCCAGGCTTGTCTTTGTGCTTTTCTCAATTCTTTCTTGTATTTTTTTAAAGCCACTTTATAGTTCATCCACGAATCTGAGGATGTAGTGGCTTTTGCCTTCGCCTTATTAAAGAGGCTTCTTGTGACTTCATATCATAATCATTTTCATTTCTTTGCTTTAAAACATCACGATTTCCCTTTTTTTAAAATGACATAAATCCGGAACGAAGAGCGTAGACCACTTGTTGTAAACGCGAAAGTATGTGTTTTAGTTCTATTGTACATAAAAAAATATTTAATCTATTAGTTGTATGTTTATGTTTATATTAAAAAAATTTATTTTTTTGTAAGCTAAAAATATTCTCTTTTCAAATATTTTTAAAAAAAACTAGCTTTGTATATGCCTTATGAATTTTTATATTCATAATTTTATGATGTCTATTTTTATAATATATTAAACATGCAATAACATGCAATAACAATAGAGTTCAGCTACTACAGCTTTTTCGCACTTTCTCCGCATTAGATCATCTTAAGAACCAGCCCAAATATTATTAAAACATCTCAATAAGGCCATTCACAGTTCGAATACGCTGGTCTGCCATTTGTTCGATCTGCTATTTGTTCGCCAATTTACGAAAACGTATTTTGCTTCGTTGTTGTTTTGCATACAAATGCAAATACGCAGGCACGCGTAAATAAAAGCAGCCCTTGGACGTGCTCTTTGTACCTCGTATTTTTATGCTCTGTCTACAGCCGCATAATCACATACATCACAGGGTTGCACAATCTTTTTATACGACAGTCACATGGCGAGGTGCTCACAGTTTGAACAATAACAAATGCTATAAATATGATTTGTTAAAAGTACGCTCAAACCGTGAATAGCCTTAATGATACTGATAAGAGTGGTCCAAAACAATCCAAAGTGAGAAAAATTTACCCACCATAATATGGGTTGGGCTCAGGGACAACACAAGACATAACAACTAACCATGCGTTTACATAGATCTAATCATACATTAGTTTTCAATCTACTTTTGAGTTGACCTTTCGATAAGTTAACATCAAAAAAGCTACAGTTGTTAACAAAGGTACTCATGCGATGTAAAGGAGCAGTAGCCATATAATTTGTTCTACTAAAAGGTAAGTAAATTAAATTGTTAGCATTTCTACTGCTTCTACGGTTAGTGTTAAAATTTATAAGAGTTAGGAGTTCTGGTGAATCGAATACACCAGTTATGAGTTGGTGTAAATAGACGATATCTGCAGACTTCCTTCTCTCATTCAAAGATTGCATTTTTAATAGTTTTAAACGATCCTCATAAGGAGGAAGGTTTAAAGTGTCAGTTGCACTTAAGCCCCTTAGAGCAAACCGAACAAAACGTTTTTGGATTCTCTCTATACGTTCAACATGTACATTGTAACTTGGGGACCAAACTTGACTTGCATACTCTAAGTGAGGTCGCACAATTGCATAATACAGTGTTGTAGTTGTGATCATACTATTAAATTCTTTTGCCCAGCGTTTCATAAACCCGAGCATAGAAGATGCTTTTTTACAAATATAATCAATATGAACGTTAAACGATAGCTTAGAATCCATGCATATACCCAGATCTTTGACAGCATCTACACGACTTAATGCAGTATCTTTTATCTTGTACTCAAAAATTAAATTATTCCTTTTTCGCGAGAAGGTCATAGTTTGGCATTTATCTGGATTTAGAAACATATTGTTTTTAGAACACCAAATTTCAAAGGATTTCAAATCAGACTGGAGCAGATCTGAATTGTCTTTAGCATCTATTGTTCTGTATATTTTCATGTCATCTGCATAGATAAGTAGATGAGAGTGTTTGATGATGTGGGTTACATCATTAATGGCTAAAATAAACAGAAGTGGACCAAGGTGGCTACCTTGAGGAACACCTGATTCAGCAATAAATTCAGCTGACAATACGCCTCGAAATCGTATTTGATAAGATCGCTCTGTCAGATACGATTGAATCCAGCTTACAAAAAATTGTGGAAAACCCATTAACTTAAGTTTAAATAGAATTAAGTTGTGTGGCAGTTTATCAAATGCTTTACTAAAATCAGTGTAAATACAGTCGACCTGGTTACCTGAATAAAATGAATTTAAGCAAAACGTTGTAAAATCGAGGAGATTAGACACAGTGGATCTGCCAGTAACAAATCCATGCTGACGAGTTGTCATGACCTTCCCACAGTGATTTTTCACACGATCATACACGAGGCGCTCAAAAAGTTTTGGAATTGACGAGAGTTTCGCGATAGGCCTGTAGTTGTTTATATCGTTCTTACAACCTTTTTTATAGATAGGACCTATAAAAGATTTTTTCCAAAAAAGTGGAAAAATACTTTCGCTAATTGATTTATTGAATAACATGGACAGTGGTTGACTTAGAACGGAACCACATCGTGTTAACACTGCGGCAGGAATTCCGTCAGGTCCAGCATTAAAATCCTCATCGATCAATCCAATATACTTTAAAATATCCTCTGAAGTAAAGGATATAGAATCCAACGAAACCCTGGGTGTAGAGTTCATATATTCAAAGTACTCTTCATCAGGATTAAAAGAGTCTGAACAAAATGACTCTTTAAAGAGATTGGCAAATAGACCACAAATTACGACAGGATCGTCAGTAAATCCGTCAGAGGTTTTAAATGATGAAGGGAATCCATCAGATTTTTTTTTGGTGTTTATGAAACCCCAGAATTTCTTCGGATCAGACAATATTCTCAGCTTAGTACTGTCTAAATAATTTTGATATAAGGTAGCTGAGCAATTTTCAAAGTCCAGAAACAAACGCTTGTAGATTTCTAGGTCATTCAAGTCCAAGCTACAGACATATTTTTTCCATGCCCTATTCCTGCTGTTGCGAAGAATCTTTAACTCCTTTGTGTACCAGGGGTAAGAACAATTTTTCGTAAATTTGAGGCTATATGGCACGGACAGAGAAAACATAGCAAAGATTTCCATATAAAAAAAATTAATTGAATCATCAAGAGTGTTATTATTAACATATTCTAAAATAACATGAAGTTTACTTTGAAGTAAATGATTCAACTTCAAAAAGTCAGCTTTTTTAAAATTGAATTCATAAACTTTATCTATTGAGTTAGACTTAACTATATTTTCCCTGTCTGATTTGTACCATATTCTCAATGGTGGATGGTATTCATCAACAGCAGTCAAAACATGAGGGGCCCTCTCAACAATCACATTGTTACTATCTGTAGTTAAGACCAGGTCAAGAAGTCTTTCACGACTATTATAAATATAACTCACTTGTTGTAAGTCAGAACATATATTATCAACAAATATATGCTCTTGGCGAGTCTTCGAATTAGATGCACAAAAATATGTATCATCGTCAGAAGATTCCCATTTCAAGTCAGGCAGATTAAAATCACCTAACAATAAAATGTCGTCATTAACGTCAATTATGCTTATGACATATTCTATGCAATCCGCAAGGCTTGCATAAACTTCTACACTGCTCTTAGGAGGAACGTATGCATTAATAAGATATACATTAGAATTGCAATGTACAACCTTGACGCATATAAGTTCGATGTTAGCAGAGCAGGGAATTACAATAATGGAATTAACTAAGGAGTTCCTTACAGCTAATAAGACACCTCCACCGACAGCAGAAGTATTGTCAGCATGTCTATCTCTTCTATAAACTTCAAAACTGTTATCAAACAATTCTAAGTCAGTAATGCTTCCGTTTAACCAAGTTTCAGTCAGTGCGATAATATCCTCAGAGAAATTCTGAGACATTAAAAATATGTCTCGCGTCTTAGAGCGTAGTCCCCTTACATTTTGATAGTAAAGGGATAACCTATTCAGTTTTTTTGGGATTGACGAGCGGCTTGAGTCGTCCCTCTAGGCTTATTCTTAGGCTGAAACTCTGTAACGAGTATATTATCAGTCCACAAATTAGAGTTTAGAACAGTTGCAAACTCTTCAGCAGGAACTGTGAGAATAAAGGAAGCATGGGAAGGTTTATTACCTATTTTTTTGCATGAGCAAAATGCATTTTGACTCAACAATTTATTATGTTTGATAAAAGTCAATACATTTTCAACAGTTGTGTCGGGCTGAAGACGTGAAATAAATAAATTTTTTTTCCTCGACACTGCCCTTAAGCTTGATAGATTTCTAGGCTCAATAGGAGTCAAAACTGAACTATTAGTCAAAGAAGGACGGTTAGAAGGTGACGAGGAAGTAACTGGAGTGTTCCTGTTCAAAAGCGGTGCTGAGGGCTGCTTGGCCTGAGAAGTAGATCCAGATGATTTTCGCTTCTTATTGGTTTTTTTATTTTTTCTCTTTCTATTTGAGATAATATGGTCTTCTGATGAAAGGATTGTTTGTGTCCCGGAAGAAACAGTCTGTGACAAAGCAAGCGGGATATTTTCCGAAATGGAATTTTCATCATAGACGCTAGTACTGGGTGCGGCCCTAACTTCACTAAAAAATGTTACAATTTCTCGAAAATTGTTGTTTAACGAGTTAAGACTTTCCCCAAAAAGCTTAATTTTTGAATAAAGTTCATCTGGGGAAAGTGCCCTACACGAAGCACAGTACCAGCGAAGACCTGATCGCAGAGATTTTAAGTCGTCAAGGCATGACTTGGAAATACCGGCACAAGATGCATGAAACATTTGCTCACATGGACCAGAACAGCTGAACATGGGGTTCAGAATGTTTTGGCTTTTGCAAAGTTCGTCTAAAGAACAAGCAACGATATTTTCTGCAGAAAAATAATCCATGTTTAATTTTTAAAAAATGAGCAGATGCAAAATGTGCTTTTAGGGTTATTATATTCAGGTAGTTTGTGCACAGTTTAGTAGAAACTAAAAAACAAAAACAACACTCACTGAGCTGAAGATAAACAAATCACTGCACAAAGAAGAAACTAAAACACAGTAAGCATGCAAAAACAACAACACTGCATTAACTAAACAAGTTAAACAAAGTTAATATGCAAGAATTAAACTTACACAACTTAAATGCACAATTATTATTTAATAAAATAGTTGTATATTAATGATATTAGTAAGTATAATATAATATTTAATTAAAAAAAGCTGATGAAACTGTTTTAATACACTCACGAAATATAACAAAACAAAGGCTTTTACATAACACGATAAAACACAACCGACACCAACTAATATAAGAGATCAACCGACACCAACTAATAAAAAAGTTTAGGCTTCCATGACTTCACATCATATTTCTTTTTTTCTTTTTCGTCCGGTACTAAATTGCCACCTCCATGGAAATCGTATGTTAAATGGTCTGTTCTGCATGAAAAACGTCTGTTATGCAATTTATCACACTCAGTAAGAGCTACTATACTAATGAATTTTGTCTTGACAAAAATATTTTGCATTGTTAACCGAAGCATTGAGAGGGAAAAATGGTTTAAATGGATTATATAAAAATTAATAATTGGCTGTGTGTTTTTTTAGACTCCGAAAAAAAAATTATTGTCATTATTGTTGTTATTGTTGTTAGAGTTTTTAAAACAACCACAATTTTCAAAAAAAAAATTTTAATATATCACTGAGTGTAGTTCGACTAAATAAAGCTATATCGTTTTATCAATCGCTAATTGTTGTTGTTATCGAATTACATATAAGTAGTATCTAGTAGTCATATATTTGGCGTTTACCTTTGATTTCGTTATTGGAGTTTTTTTTTTGTTTCGAAGATATTGCTCAGAATGTGTTTAAGTTGAATGGGTGCTACCGCGCCCACTTTTATGATTGCGCCTAAATTTTGTAAATTATTTAGTACTCATAAAATTGGCGTCTGCCATTGATTTCGTTGTTGTAGCTTTTTTGTTTCGAAGATATGGTACAAAACGTTTTCAAGTTGTATGGGGGCTGCCTCGTCCACTTATCCAAAATTTCTGAAATACTTTTTTTAGCTTTCCTTAAACAAGGAAAAATTAAAACAATATTAACAAAATAATTTACTCCGTCTATCTTGTATGAAACGAAACACTGTGCGACGCTTAGATTGTGTTTGGCAGCCATTGACAGCAGACAATCTTGTGAATTTTGGCGAAAATGGAAAAAATTGCATTTCGTGTGCTCATCAAGCATTATTTTTTGCGCAAAAAAACCATCAGCCAAAGCAAGGAAAGTCTTGATAAATACTATGGGGACTCTGCACCATCGATTGTGATTCACAAGTGGTTTACTGAATTCCGATGCGGTCGTACAAGCACAAGTGACGCCGAATGTTTTGAACGCCCAAATGGGGTCACCACACCAGAAATGGCCACTGAAATTGACGATATCGTGTTGGCCGATCGCAGAGTTAAAGTGCGCGAGATTGTTGAAAATTTTGCGAAATCAATTGAATATGAAAAAATTATCCGCAAGATAGGTGCCGCGTTTCCTAACTCTCGATCATAAACGCGATCTTGTGACTGATTCAAAGGAGTGTTTGGCGATGTTTAAAAAAGATAAGAAGTATTTTTCCCGTCGATTAGTAATATGGATCTATACCTACACCAGAGACAATAAAACAGTCGAAACAGTGGACTTCATCTACCGAACGTGCTTCGAAGAAGGCGAAGACGGTGCTATTGGCTTGAAAGTTTATGGCAACAGTATTTAGGGATAAAAGCGGTATTATCTACATCGATTACCTTAAACCGAAAAGAACGATCAATGCGAATACTATGCAGCTGAATTGGACCATTTAAACTACGCTTTGAAAGAAAAACGG
Source organism: Dichetophora obliterata (assembly GCA_963920525.1). Taxonomy (NCBI): domain Eukaryota; kingdom Metazoa; phylum Arthropoda; class Insecta; order Diptera; family Sciomyzidae; genus Dichetophora; species Dichetophora obliterata. The sequence continues at coordinate 166,206,057 of OY986436.1, read as the reverse complement.
CCCTTTTTGCGAGGAAAAAAGTGCTATTCCATCAAGACAATGCGCTCGTTAACACATGCCCAAATTCCATGAATTCAAGTAAGAATTGCTTCTTCATCAGACATATTCTCCAGATTTAACCCCTCCGATTATTTTTGTTTCCAAACCTAAAGAAATGGCTCGGCGGAAAGAGATTCACAATCAGAGAGGAGCTCATCACCGAAACAGAGGCCTATTTTGAAGACCTTCCGAAAACGTATTTTTTGGATGGGATCAAACAATTGGAAGAACATTGGACGAAGTGTATCGAGCTAAAAGAAGACTATAGTGAATTTTTTTGGAATGTATTTTTATGCAAGATATGTAAACTTACATAATTTTGAACAATTTTTTTAGAAAAATATCAGTAAACAAATAAATTTTCTCAGTTTTTTATCAAGAAGTGGGCATTTAAACTTTTTCTCATCTTTCAGGCAACACATATATACCGCGGAAGAAGAATGTAATTTTTGGTATCTTCATACTATGTTAAGTGCTGCTCAGACAGGTCATGTGCCAGCCATCGAAACAAGTGGAAAGCACAAGGAGCAATGTCTGGTGAATACAGCAATTGGTGTTGTTGAAATGGCTAATTTCAAGTGGAAGCATACCACCACCTCCAACACAGCTAGACAGATGTGGCCAAGTTTTACTGAAAAACGAACGAAGAAGATCACTCAAATGGCGAGGAGAGATCTCTCCATTTTGATAGGCGTTATAACAGAGCACTGTCCTTCTTATAGTTACTTCACTGGTTTATACGAATGACTTCTGCAGGAGCTGCAGGCATATACAATAGGAGAAGACGGTATCGCAGCTCCTCTGTTCATGCCCCGCTCTATTCCGCGGAAGTCATGTACATCTAGGTAACCTCTTTTTTTTATGATCTCAGGGATCTTGAGGAGTCTATTGTTTTTATTAATAGTACAGGTTGGTTCCACGGCAGCGCTTAGGAACGCAGGAGGGGAGGAATATATCCCCTGTAGTATCACAACGGACTAAATATCTCCTTTACGTGGGCCGGTCTTTGATCGGCCGCCACCTTAACCTTACCTAGCACATTCTGCCAACAGGTGACTGTGTGATCACTGTGTATGGTAAAAGATGAACATCCATTCAAACGGATCTTGCCCGTTGAATTGCGGAAGTATGTTTTTAAAAATTTTAGGGATGAGAACGATATCTCGATTTATAAAAATTAATAAAATTTTAGGCACAGAAAAACTGTAACATAAACTACATAAATCTTAAAATCCAAAAATTCACAAAATTACTTTAACGATTGACTTAAAAATTTTCCTCTGGTTAGAATTCTAAAAAATTTAAGCCAACTTTTTGTAACTCATGAGTAACTTCAAATTTTCCTCAAAAATTAAACCCCTAAGCCGGGTTTAATTCATCTTTTTAATTCGAAAGTTAGTTATTTAAAAACTCTTGATTATGAAAGAGTCACAATGAAAGGGGCAGAACATTTTTTTTAATAAAAACTTGTTCTGTGCCGTTAATTACGAAGAATTTGTGATGCAATACTGTCATAAGCTTAGCTAAAGAACACCCAGAACTTACAATAAGTTCCATTTGCATATTTGGCGTAAGCCAACCAACTCCAGAGACCAAACCGTGGATGCTGAAATTTAAATTTTCGAGAACCGCTGGAGGGAAAATTAAAATCAGTTGTTGGCTGAAGTATACTTTAAAATCTTTGATTGGTTTGAATTAGAAAGGTTTTTTCAGTATACATGTGTATGTTATTCTTGTTGGTTTCACTGTTATCATCACTACCAGCATATACTACTACCAAAGTAAGTGGTAGTGAAAACAATAGTGAGTTGTTTTGAATGTATCACATTTGATCCGATTAATCACGATACAATATTGTCGTTTACACGATTCATGTCATAACAAAGATTTTTACACGTAAATGCAGCTTCAGTATATGATTTGATAAGTGTTTTTAGAACATATTGAAGTCATTCAATGAAATAATTATTTGAATGCATTAATTTATATTAAAATTTCGACTCACTGCGGGGTTTGAACCCCGAAAATCCCCCTTGACTACGGCCCTGTGCTGTTGACTTTTTTAAAATTGAGATGCATTGCAAATTTATTTTTAGTTCGCCGTTTATAGTTAGCTCAAGAATGATTTTCTTCAAGGCGATATCTACATTTTTGAAGTATTATTTAAAAGGAAGGACATTGCAAAATATAGATTGGAATTTTAAAAATGGCTTTTTTTTTTGACAAAATTTAGGGTTTTCTTATCTTCTCACTGTTGGATTAGATATTTCTCAGTCTATTGAAACCACAAGTCCTAATTTTGATTTTTTTGTAACCATTTATTTTCTGATATGCGATTCCCATAAACAAAAAAAAAATCAGATTATTTAACATTTTTCTTTGTTTGCATTGTGTTTGAAACTTGCTCTAGGAGTTTGTTTTGAAGTATTTAATAATTTGTACTGTATTTTGCATGAAACAGCTAGAGCAAAATAAATTTTCTTATTTCTTTAACAAATAAAAAGTTCTTTGGAGGAAACAAAAAGCTATTTTGTTTAAGCCAAATTTATCCGCAGCATATTTCGAAGATGCATCTCGAGATTAAGATGCATTCCTAATCATTTAATTCAATTTGACAAAACATTTGAAGTATTTCGTGGCAAGTATCATACTCATTAATCAGTTTAAAGCAGTATAAAATATATCTTTTGCAGACGCTTTAGAATGATAAAAATACGTTATGTTATATCTGTTTTATTTTGAAATATATCCTTTTATATTTGAATATCAACTGTAATTAAAATCCTCCAAGGGACCAAACTGTTCGGGATATCGGTATAGAACACACAGTTATGTTCACACTCACACATACTCGAAATCACTTTGATTTTGATTTGAATTCCAAACCATCTAATTCAAAATCCTAATGTGTTAAAGTTGAAATTCACTGTCAATGTCAGCATAACAGTTATACGTAAAATAGCAGTATTTCAACTGCTCACACATACCGTTATGCATTTTTTTTTTGCAATCTAAAATTCTGTTCAGTTGAATTTCGGTTTTAAATGGCAGCCACTTGACATGGAGCAAACTATCTGACCGTCTTTCCGTCTGTCCACAGTGGCAATTTTATTTTAGCTGATTCAGTTCTAGAAATTGAATTTGGAGCTCGCATAAATTATCAGATAGCCACGTTGGCTAAATGATTCCGACAGCAGCCAACTGTGGCAACGTAATCCGTTCCCATATCCACTATCCTGGATTGATGTGATAAGCATTGATTTAGGTTGAAATACTGAAATCTCCTGAGATTGCATTTTGTTTGCTTTTGAAATTTGTATTTATTTAATCCTCAAAACAATATGAAAAAACCAACTGAGGGAGGAAAACTAAAACAGTTACATCAAAATAAAATGGAACGCATACTGACTGGTTTAACAGAGACTCTTTGGTGGCATTGAGTTGGGTTCGTGTAACTTGCCCGCCTTTGTCCTTGATTAAAAATTCCAATCTATCATGCTTCGCCTGTCGATAGTAAATTAAATTCTCTGATAATGTCAGCCACTCTCCGAGAATTATACCCAACGCACGCATCAAAAGAAATATCAGCTGTGTGGAATGTGGAGGAAGCCTAGGCTGAAGTGGCTGAAGTTTTTAACTGCATTTAGCGGGATTATGGATTGCGATGGCTTTGTCATGGATGGATGAGCTTGGCTTCTAGCAGACTGACACACAAAACAGGCAATAATAAACTAACAGAGGTGTTGAGTTGGAAAAACGGACATAGAAAGTGAGATGGGTTGTTTTTTGGGGTGGTGAGAATTCAATTTCATAAAAAACTTTTGCACTTTAATGGCTTTAAAATGCCTTAGATGCATAACGAACTATATCGAACAAACATAAATTCCGAGCTTTTGAGTTATTGTCGCTTCAGGAGAATCACAAAAATATTTTGCCAAAAAGTTCCATTAAATAGTGACAAAAAGGACTGAGGGCGAGTGGAGCGTGGTACATCCGAATACAAATCGTATTTGGTGCAAAACCAGGTCATATGAGGAAACAGCATACAAACAAAGAGGACGACGACGCATGGAATAAAAAGCATTTTCAGTAATTGAATTTATTTTTGGCAACAAATTCGATAGCGTAACGCAGTCGGAATTAGTGAAACGAAGGCAACCGCAAGTTTTCAATTTATCTGGAATTGGCATTAAGAGCAACTCGAATTTGAACAAAAGTATTTAAAGACAAGTTAGAGGAAAAAAACAACGGCAACAACCAACTTTTGTTAAAAAAACTTTATTTATAGAACGGAAAACAATCGTAAGCATTCAATAATTGCTAAGTGTTCGAAGAGCGATTCTTATTAGATAAATGCTCGGCCCACGCTTGTGACATAGTTGCGAAGAAGTCATTCAAATCACGTACAAAACAAAAACATCACAGAATTATGACACAAAAAGTTTTATTCCCAAACGTTGAAATATATTTGTTGCTTGGACGTGAGCAACAATGTCCACCCAAACACGTATAAAAGATTTGACTTTTTTCAAAAATGAACCCGCATTAATTACAAATCTTTGTAATAAATAGTGATTTACACACTTTATATCAGCAGCCAGCAAGAAAACATAAAACAGCTCCCATTCTTACTTCGAACAACCTACTTAAACTTTTGTTCTGAAGGTCCTGCAAGTATTTTGGTTATTCATTTAATGTATTCATAAAACGTATTATTTATTGGTATAATTTTGTTGTTATTGTAGTTGTTTTTGTTGTGACACTTCGATGCATATTAATTAAATATGAACGGACAGACATAACTATAATAAAGTAATATGTATAAAAAAAAAAGAGGTCGATAGTGTAGGATGAGTGTGTGTGCGTGTGTGTGTGTGTATATATATAAATGTGTTGGGAGGAAGTGAGAATTTTTTGGATTTCTGTTAAAAAGGGTCGCCTGAATACGACAAAAGCGTAGGCCTTTAAGAATGTTGAGGCTTAACCACGTACTAACTAACTGTTGTAATGAAATAAACAACAGTTTTGGTTTTAGGTAAAAAATATGCTAATTATGCCTAATTATTCCAGTTTAAATAATCGGTTTAAGGAATAAAAGCCAAATTAATTATAACCTTCGCGAAAAATAGTATGACTACCGATTGTGAGCTACTGTACAGAGTTTCAATTGTTGTAAGAATATCTAACGATAGTTTTCTATAGTCTCACAAAACTTTGAACAAGGGGCGGATAAAAATGAGGAAGTGCACAATTAGCAAATAATAATAAAATCATATAAATTCGCTTTGCCCAGAAAATTTTCGAAATGCAAAAATTTACAGAAGATTTTTAGATGTCTTGTGTGTTCAGGTATCGAGCGATCGTGGATGAATTGGCGTGAAAAAAAAAAGAGAAATGAAGTATGGGTTATTTCGGGTTTTAGTATGTGCAATTTTTTATGTGCACGTCAAAACTTAAAGTTAAGTTTACAGAGTTTTGTTAATCATTTGTGTTTTTTTTGTAACAATTGGGTGTTTTTGTATATTTTCGAGTATACCTTCATGAATTTGTGTTGATTGTAGAATGACTGTTGATTGTAGTTATTGCTGTTGATAAGATGTATTCTTCTTCAGAGTGGGTGGGTTGTTCTTTAACGTTTTACTCTCCGTGTTGAAGTTGATCTTTTTAAATTTCTTATTTGTTGACCTTGCAGTTATATATGATTTATAAAGTTGTTTCGGCTTTAGGTCTGCGTTTAAACGCAGACCTAAAGCCGAAACAACTTTATAAATCGTTGATCTTTTTAGATGATAACTATGTTGCTATTTTAGGGAGGTGGATTTTAAAGCTATGATATTCTTTTCAAGTATTCTACAACCAATGGCACGACGCACAGTGCAACGATCCCATATAGCGAGCGGCCATAAATAGAATGAGTTACCGTCAGTGTTGCCAGAAAAGGGAACTTTCCCCGTTTTTCGGGAATTTTCAACCCAAAAATTAAAACCGGGACTTACACTCTTAAAAACGGGGAAAAAGAGTGACCGCGTTTTTGTGCAAAAGAAGTAATTTCGTCACAAAATCAACAAATTATGCTATGAATTTTTTAACAACTTGTATTTATATACATTTAAGAATTATCTGTGTCATCTTGAGTTTTAATTAAATTTTATTACTGAATATTTGAATTAGCCTGTGCATTTAATTTAAATTAATTTTCATTATCACCAGCTGTGCAAACATAATTTGTTCTCTGTTCAGCGTCATTTGATTTATTTGCTTGGCAAACTGTGAAAAATAAGTAAACAAAACTGAGAGCTTTTAAAAGATTTCATTTCTGAGACAAAGGTGGAACATTTAGAATTTTTGCATTTGTGGATCCTAACGTTCTGAAAAACCAAACGTATCCTTCATTAATTCCGTTGTGCTCCTATTTAATTAAAAAATCTGAATTTATATTGACTTATAACTAAGTCGATATAAATAAGAAATAAGAAATATTGATTTATTAAATATTCTTACACAAGATGTGTAAAGTTTTTGGCATAACGTTTTAACCCTAGAACTTTAAACCCATTTCTTTTACTTGTAAACTACAAACCGGGGTAAATATTTACCCCATGGGTTTCTTCTTCTTAAAATCGTTCTAAAAGCAGTAATCTAATCATAAGTGCATGCATTTTTTTCACGCCAAAGGGAATGGTCAAGAGCAAATTAAATTTTATCAAGGTTTAGTTGGTGAAAAATCGATTTAAATAGCTAAAAGTACTGTAAAACGGTCTAACCGTCATTAACCGTCATTAAACAAACAAAACAAAACATAACAATGGAAAAGTCAAATAAATTAAAAATATTTCGGTTTCTGTTATGCAAAAAGTAAAAAAAGATCGCCTTTATGGCGATTCAGCACCGGAATACACAATCCTAGTGTGTGGGTACTTTAAGTATGAAAAATCTTTGCGGAAAAAAATATAACTAATGTTTTGTGGTAAAATGTTCAATTGTATTGTTGAACAAGTTAAATGTTCTCAAAAATTAAAAACTTGATACCGTTCATTTTCTTGAGAGAGCTTTTTCTGTTATAAATTTAAATAACACTACGCTGCAGTGTAGCCAACTAGTTAAAATCCTAGTAGATGTACTAGGTCAAAAAATACCAGTACTAGTTCAGCTCAAATGCTTCTTACATTGAGCAAACTGGTTATTTTCCTGTGTCGATGTCATAGGAAAAGACAATTATCCTATTCTCGATATGAATTAGGTAGTTTTTTACTGGCATAATTTGAACTAGATGTGATCGTAGTAACTTTTAAACCAGTAAAATGCTAGTATAATCAAAACTAGGCTTTGTACTGGTATGATTTGAGGCACCTTTGTGCTAGTATATTTTTGACTAGTTAAATACTAGTTTTATATTGACCAGTTTCATATTACTATTATTTAAGCCAGTTCAATTTTAGTAGTTTTCATGCTAGTTATATGCTAGTATTCGTTTTGCTCTAGTCTTTTTGAAACCAGTTGTATGCTCGTTTTACGTAAACTGGCTTTATACTTGTATAAAAAGCAGATTGCTATTATTTTAAAAAAGATACACATTTATCTTATACAAACTAAATTGAAAATAACTTCGAATAATTGTGTTGAATTTAGAATGTAGTTCTGTGCTCTGCCTTAATTTTCAAGGTTTATTTCGGAATGATTTTTTTATAAGAAAATGCAATACAATCGTTTACACATTTTTATATGATTTTATAAACATCTCAAACTGCACAGAAAACGCTTTTTTTATTTTAAAATTTTTTTTTAATTTTGAGTCCAAAAAAAAAGAAGGTGTTTTGCTGGCCCGGGTGATAACGGCACTTGAAGTAATTTAAAAGAAACAGTTTAACTAGATTATTGTGCTGTAGACTTGTCATTATGGCATGTAGTTGATTTAAATATTTTCATTAAAAAATAACAAAAACGGCGGACATTTAAATAAAAATTTTAAAAAATCGCGTTTTTTTTGTGGAAAATCGGGGGAAATAGGAAAAAATAATTTGAATGTACAGTTCTACTACCTGCGAGAGCCATAATCGTATATAATAACGTATCAAAATTTTAGTTCAATCGGCTTGATAGAATTTTTCAAAACACATTTTTGTGTTAAGAAAAACGCTTTTAAAGTTTAGATAAAATACATGCACAGTTACCTTATAACTCTCGACTATGTGCTATAACTTCGTTAATATTTTAAATGTTGATCTCAAATTTGTAAAGTATACACACAATATATTGTACCTTCATTGTAAAACACGGTTACATCCTTAAGGGAAGGTTCTCCTGGATTTTTTTGAAAAAATCCATTTTTTTTTTTTTATATAAAATGAAAGTTACATATATGTAGAATGTTTGTGCCAAGGGATATTTCAATACGACTCGTATTTCTTGAGCTAGAGCGTGTCAAACGTACCCACGTCACGCGCGCGTACCAACTTTCTAAAAACTTTAAACGCGTTTTTCTCGGAACCATGTTTTCTAATCTAACGGACAGCACAGGGCTTGTTCTATTGATCCGATTTCCTTCATTCAAAGAATGTTTGAAAGTATATACTTTTTTGTACGCCTGGAACCTAACATTGGCATAAAAAATTGTTTATTTATAATTTTTAAACGAGATCTAAGTAAAAAAAAAGCAAAAAATTTCAATTTTTTTTTTAAAAGTCCATAAAATTGGTTTTTTTTACCAAACTTAATTGAAATTAGGTTCCAGGCATATGAAATGTTATCAATTTTAATAAATTTTATACATTTCTCATTTCAGTTCACTACCTGAGGCCCCACACTGTCCGCGGGAGGTCGATGTTTTGCGCGCAGAGGTCGACGAGATCCGCCATTTTCAAGCCGCCATTTTGAATTTTTCAAATATCGTTTTTTTTTTTTTACTCGTCAATAAACCACGAATCAAAGTTCAAAAGCATAAGTTCGTATGTCTTTTCATTTTCCCACAAACTATTCTCAAATTTTGCTTGTTTTTCGGCCAAATCCAAAAAAATCCAGGAGAACCCTCCCTTAATAACATAATTTTTAACATATTGTATTTAAGTCAAAAAATGTGACTAAAAATGATTAATTAAAAAATAGTTAAAATTAAATGGTAGAAAAAATAATTAAAATTTTTTTTTTATATTCATGGCAATACAATAACAAACTAATCTGAAGGTGAATGTGTGATTCAAAATAAATACGAAAATACCCAATGTGAGGGTTAAAAGAAAAATAACAGAAGCCAAATAATTATATGGTTTTGTTAACATTTTGAAAATGTCTTTTTTTAACGCCTTGAAGCGATTTTCGAAATAGCTCTTCCGAGGAGTCGATTCCACCGATTGACTCTATAAATAAATAATTAAATTAATATTTTTTAACCTTTGTTTTATGGTCGCATCAAAAAAAGGTTAAATATTAATGAATATATATAAATGTACCACATACACATATGTACAATAATATTTAAACTTTTATTTTGATCAGTTGAATAGTTTGTTCATAATCACGCCAACGAGGTCGAAAAGCGTTGTTTTGAGAAAAACATGTTTACATAAAGTTTTTGTTGCCATGGGGACCATCTGGACGCTCCTACTTAAAAAGTATATTACAAATAATTCTCCATCTCGGCGGCTTAAATAAGACGTAGTATATTATTCCTAATGGTATCTAATATTGTATATAAAACAGGGTTTTTTAGAAAATTTAGTTTTGAAAAAAATAGAACCAGACTGCCTCTTAAACAGATTTTTACTTTAAAAAAAATAAATATTAACAATTATAAAAAATAAATTTAATTGAAAAAATCCGCATGTGCGGATATGAATTTCAACTATCCGCATCCTCAAGGAAGGCTCTCTACAGAATTGCATGCTCAAAATGACATTCGTCACATTCCTAATTGTTACTGTTTTACTAACTAGCGAGTATGCAACTAGCAAAGAAGCTAATACATTTATGACTACGTAGTTATGAGCTAGAAAAACAGTTGATATTTTTTTAACTAGTCCAAATACGACTAGTTAGTTAACTGTTAATTATTGATTGATTGATTTTATTTACCAACATTTAACATTATATCACATTAACATTTAATTTACTTTTAACTGAAAAACTAGTAAGGAATTATCTTCGACTGGGCCGAAGTTAAAATACCCCCACGGCCGAATTAGAGTATATATAAAGTCTTAAGCAAACTGTTAAATATATTTAAAGCGATTTAAAGAAATTTGAAATTTTTGTGGAATTTAAAGAGATTTCCCCGTTTTGGTTACGTCACTTTGTATGGGAGATAGGTGTGGTTTTTATCTGATTTTTACAAATTTAATACTCAAAATAAATATTAAATATTTAAGACACTGCGCGAAATTTGAAGTCATTAAATTGATTTTTGTGGAATTTAAAGAGATGTTACCGTTTTGGTTAAGTCACTTTGTATGGGAGGTAGGCGTGGTTTTCATCCAATTTTGCTCAGATTCGAACTTGATCTCCATTTTTGTATAAAAAGCTTATATTTTGAATTTCGTTGTGATAGCTCAAAAGTTACGGCGTGGACACAGACGGACAGACGGACAGACGGACATGGCTAAATTGACTCAGAAAGTGATGCTGATCAGGAATATATATACTTTTCTATACCAGCCACGCCTCCTTATCGGCGTTACAAACGGAATGACAAAATTAATATACCTCCATTAAGTTTTTTAAACGTGGGGGTATAAAAACATTGGTTAATGATATCTACATTCTATTGCTCCCAAGAACTGAAGGCGAATGCAGATTGCTTAAGACTATTAATACTAATATTATGGGGTCATAACACACAATTAAGAAATAATAAAAATTAATGCATAAAAATATGAACACATGAAAATATGAAAACATTAATATTTTAATAAAGAATATAAAGAACATTATGTAATAATATCAAGAAGCGAATAAATTTGATTGCAATTAAGTTGAAAAAGCCACGATTTCATAGTAGGAAGAAACACATGTTTATTATGAATACAACGTAAGCTACCCGGCAAGCTATTATATAATCTAGGAGCAGTTGAGGTATAGAAATGCAGAAAGTGATGCAGATTGTATGGAGGTACCAAGGCAATATTGCAGTTATTGATTCTTAAGTTATAATATGTCGAGTTTCTGTTTAATAAGTGACCACAATTTTTGAAAAAGTTTTAAGTTCTTTGTAGAAATAAAGATGTTTGAGGGGTAGGATTTTAAGATTTTAAATTAATCCAACCTGGCAGTAGTACGATTTTTGTTGCAGATGAGTCGAATATTGTGTTTTTGTGAATAAAACAATGGATCGATTTTATTTTTATGTGTGCCACCCCAGCAAACTAAGCCATATTGCATTTTTGAGTCAAGAAGTCTGCAATAAATGCAAGTTAGTAATTTTTTAGAACAAAAGGGCTTCAACAGGTATATCTGCCTAGTGACAGCCAGCGAATAGCGTTTTAGCGAACTTGTATGCTCATCCCAATTTAGTCTCCAAACCACTATCAGACCCAAATATTTAAAATTCTTTACACATTCTATATTAAAACATTTTTATGAGCATGGTAAGTGGTCGTTATAGGTAATGGAATGAGTCGATGCAGAACATATATCTCCACTCAACATGATTCTGTCACAACCTGTACTATGATAGGTGAAGTGCTTCTCAAATTGAATATCTGTTCCAGCAATACTAAAAAACATAATTTTAGTTTTATCACTCATAACTAACTTATGCGCGGAAAACCAATGGTTTAGGATACTTAAATCGTGATTGATGTTAGCTGTTAAATCTAGCATTGAATCGGCTGCAAATGTACATACCATGTCATCTGCAAATGCGACCGTTTTACTTATAAATTTTGAGAGAATAAAGATTCAATATATATCAAGAACAGGACGGGTCCCAAAACTGACCCTTGTGGAACACCTGAATTAACTACAACAAAAGAACTATAATCTTTATTGGTTTTTACCCTCTGTTTTCTATTCATCAAGTAAGAAGTAAACCTTTTATGTACAGAGCCCCTTAATCCGCATTTCAACATTTTGTCTAACAGAATTTTGTGTCCACAAAGTAATGTCCACAAAGATAGCAGCAGATAGTTTTTTATTGTTTATGCTTTGATATACAGTCAGCAAAAAAAAAAGTTGTACACTAACTGAATTCAGACAAATTGAAAAACAATGTGAAAAGTATGAAGTGAATGTACATTTATTATATATCATATAAAAGCTTGAGATCCATTCTATAACATGTATTAAAAATTATTTCCGTATTATTTATACTTCTCGAAAAACATAACAAAAGCAAAAATATTAAAATTTCACTAAGCAAAAAAAAAAAAACTTGTACACTAAGAAAAAACTTAAAAATATTCAAGTAAATACGAAATTTTATGATTTATTAATATTTTGTATGGTGGCCTTTGGCGTTTTTTACAGCTAGGAGCCTATTTGGCATCGAGTGGACCAGATTTTTCGTCACTTCTGCAGGAATTGAATCAATAATTCCATCAAGGCCTTTTTAAGGGTTTCTTTGCTAGAAATATGATAGTCCTTTAATTTTGTTTTCATAAATGCCCAGAGATGCTCAATTGGATTTAAGTCCGGGCTCTGTGGAGGGTGGGGAAGCACTTTTTTAGTGTTGTAAAGAAACCATTCTTTAACAATATGGGCCGAGTGCTTTGGGTCATTGTCTTGGACAAACACAAATCCATTCTCCAACCCCATTTTTTGGGCGGATTGTGCCAAATTATTCTTTAAAATATTTAAATAGTCTGTTTTGCTCATGTTTCCTTCAACAAATACGAGATTTCCAACGCCATTTACACCCATTGCACCCCAGACCATCACATTACCACCTCCGTGTTTAACCGTATGCGTAACATTACGCTGATTTAAAGCTTCTCCTTTATTTCTCCATACGTAACATCGTCCGTCAGAGGTAAATAAATTAAATTTGGACTCATCGGTAAACATAACTTTATCCCAGAATATATTGTCTTTGTCAAAAAACTGATTAGCATAGTCCAAGCGCTTTTTAACATTTGCTTTAGAGAGAAGTGGTTTTTTTCTAGGTGCGTGTGCATGTAGTCCTTCCGAATGCAGGAAATTTCTTATGGTTTGTGGAGTGACATCAACAATATTGCTACTTTTAAGCTCTTTTGCGATCTGAACGGCGGAAACTTTTGAATCTTTTTTAACAAATTTGACTATTTTCCGTTTAATTTGGGGAGTATTAATCTTCTTAGGGCGTCCACTTCCACAGGGTCTTTCAAAAGTCTTATTTTTTTCAAATGTTTTTATTACATACTGAACCGTAGTGTGGGGTTTTTTTACTATTTTCCCAATATCTCGCACTGAGTTTTTTTTCATTCCGTAGTTTTATGATAAGTTCTTTTAAATCTTTTGAAATCTGTTTTCTAGCCATCTTTTAACACTTAACGAATATAGAATGCTGCGATCAGTTTGAAAAACAAAACTCCAATAACTTTACATACAAAATTATCAATATTCGCTTTTGCATTTTATAACGGGACTCTTTTCATAACGAAAGAGACAAGTGTACAAGTTTTTTTTTTGCTGAGTGAAATTGGCATTTTTCTGTTTTTGTTATTTTCTCTCTTGGAATAGAGACAATTGGAAGATAATTTTTATTTAATGTTACAGTATGCGTTTCAAGCTTTACTTTGATATATAATAAGTATATATTTACTCTATACTTTTTACAATTTATCTCAATTTATTTGTTTTCGGTTAGTGTACAACTTTTTTTTTTGCTGACTGTATGTTTGTGCAGAATGGTAAGAAGGCAACTAATTCATTTATAACGAGTTAAGCAGCTTGTTTTTTTAACTAGCAGGAATACAGATAGTAAATTATCTAGTAACTTTTTGGTTAGTTAGATTTGACTAGTTTAACATATAGTATTTTTTGACTAATTTTATTTTAACTAGTGAGTTTACTAGTTTAATTAATAACTAATACGATTTTTCACTAATCGTATTAGTGTAAGAAATCAGCTAGTCAAAGTAGTAAGAAATTTCTACTTTGCACTGTTTAGACGTAAACAATCAAATAGCGTAAGAACTGTGGGTTTTACTTTGCATTTTTGGCGATAGTTATCTGATCCACAATTTTGCGGTAAGCAGATTTTATGTCCGGCATAGTGGCGACCGTAGCCTAGTGGGTAGCGTGCGTGGCCCCCTAAGCTAAAGAACCGCGGTAGCCCGGGTTCAATTCCAGCTCAGACAGAACGTTTTTTCAATTGAATTAATTTTTCTGTTCGGTCGTCACCTCTCTGCAGACAATGGCAAACTTCAGAGAGAAAAAATTGCCATGTAAAGCTTCTTGAGAACATAAGACGTTCGGAGTCGGCATAAAACACGTAGGTCCAGTTCTCGATCATTTGTGATCCAAACATTTAATAACACGCACAACACAGTTGATCAATAGAAGCTAGGTCAAAGTCCTTTCAAGGGCTGAAATGGCCAGTTTATTTTTTATTTTTTTATTTTTTTTTTAGAGGAGCGGAGATATGGACGAATGACCGATTTCGGTAAACTTTGAACTCGAATATCTTCCAGCGCGTACATGGTATCACAGGGAACATATGACAGGTTGTTAATTATGCCTTAATTAACAGGTTTGCATTAGCAAAAATGGAAAGTAAATTTTTCGATTTCAGATTAAATAAAAATTTCAGTGAAAAAAATGGCAATGAAATACAAAAACCCTCAGGTAAAGTCAAAATTTATTTCACAAAAACAAACTAAGGATGTAGAAAAATATATTTTGACGAGTAGTTTCTAAAAATATATGAAGCCGGTGAGGTCAAAAATTCGTTCCACTATAATGAACAAGTAATAAATGTGTTATATTATTTTAAGGCATATTTTTAAATACATTTTTAAGGTTTGTATTATTATGGTTTCTATTCAAAATAAAGCACTGAACTTTGTAAAAGGGGAAAAATCGGGAAAATATAAAGGGAAAAATGGGAATTACTTACTGAAATGCATGATAAAAACGGGAATGATTTCTCCCAAATTCTGGCAACACTGGTTACCGAAGAATTACAAAATTTTCTGGAAATACGTTTGCGACCAAATTGGATCAAAAGTGCGACCAAATTGGATAATTGGCACGTCCACTTCACATATAACCTAAATCAGTAAGGTTGTATATTTCTGCAAAAAGTATCCCAGAGCAATAAAATTTTGTACACCTAGTTCTGTACTAACGAAAACTAGTTGGTGCAAAAATTAACCGATTTGGCGAACTTATACGACCTCTTACATAACCGAAATCGGTAAGGTAGCATATTTCGTAAAAAAAGCATCCCAGAGCAGCACAATTTTGTGAATTTAGTTCTTTTATAGGAACAACTACTTTGTGTGAAAACTAATCAAATCGGCTGACTAATACGCCCACCCCTCATATGTATAACCGAAATCGGTAAGGTGGCATATTTCCCCAAAAAAGCATCCCAGAGCAAGATGTCTAGATAGAGAGTTTTTTATAATTCTATATTTCTTAAATTTATTATGTAACTGTGTTTACTTTAATAAAATGCATCAATTTTTAAAGAACTTTGAAAATTGACTGAATTTACTTCTACAAAAATTTAGTTTTTTTAAAGAAGCAGTTATATCTAGCTTATTTTTTTGTAAAATGTTTTTGTTACTTTCAGAAATAAGATATAAAAAATTGGAAAAGAACTACTTCGTTTTTTTTTAAATCACTTTCGAAGTTGGTGAAATTTTACACTATTTTGTTAGAAAAAGAGTTATACCGATAAAATTACTACCGGGACCATGATAATATCATGCTTCAAAGGGGAATAATATCGACTCCCCAATAAGATCGTGTGATGCCTGAACATCTGAAAGGTGAGTGAATTGGTTTTGGTCTCATTCTGTCGTTGAGAGTCACGGCGACCAATATGGTAGTTTGAATGTTAAATAAAAATTTATTGTGCACCCTCGATTCGGTTTGGTTGGTCGACACCCGCCCTGACCGGGAGCTAGCCGTGGCGAGCCAAACCGAATACGATCGCTAGGGCATGTAACAATAAAACACATACAAGAAAATATAAACGGCTTCCACTAATTCCATATTTTCTTAACGTATTCAATTTTTGATTATGTTTTTTATCATTTATTTTAAAAAATTACTTTAATAACGTCTGTTAAGCACAGCAAGACCTAAAGAAAAAGCATTAAAGTTTTTACTAAATGCAGTGTTTGTAAAGCACAGCAGGTCTCTGGATTATATTTTCATTTCGTACAGTTATTTATACTTATTTAAAAACACATTAAAAAATTTCAGAGGTGCTATTTTGTTTTTTGAAGCGAAGCTTTTTACGCCTCGTTTTGTGATTTGCTTGAGTGAAATTTGAAAAACGACACTTTTTTCCATACACCTTTTTCTTAGAATTGTTGTTTTTTTACTTGCGTCTATTACAACAAGAGTATATAAAATTAAAAAAATATTATTTGTAAGTAAGCAGGGAGAATCGAACTCGCACCCTCTCGATTGAGAGTTCTTCACACTAAACACTACACCAAAACAACCCTTTGTCATATGATGTGATTCATTCAATATTAAGTATTAACTAAAGCTATGTTGCAGTAGATGACAGAACTTTATTAAAGAGATTGTGCATTAGCTATCCTACATATTGTGCATTAGCTATTATCCTATCTATTGTGAACGCGTGAAGCTATAATGCAGCAGATCACAATTATCGATCATATACTACGTTTCTATTACTACGTTTCCATGACGCGTTGAGTCTGAGTTGGGTTTTCGTCAAGTCGACAAAATGGCGTTTCAAGCTCAAAAGTGTTTCCATGTACAACATCGAGTCGAGTTGCAATCGTCCATTTTTTTAAGTTTTTCCACTTGTGCTCAATATGCACAATATTTTTATTTACGATGGCACTTTTCTTAAACTCACTTTCGACAATTTTATATATTTCACTTCTTCTTAATTTTTTCCATCCATTATATCAAGAATTTTCTTTTCTTTAAATATTTCAATCAACAGCAAAGTCTCTGCAGCACTCCAAAAAACTCTTCCACTCGCCATTTTTTCTTATGATAAATGAACTTATTCGCTTTGACAGATAGAATCAGCTAATTCTAACAAGTTTCGTGGAGTTTTGTGGATTTAACGAATTTCAACTCAACTCGCGTTTCCATGGGGAGTTAATCCCTAGTAATCCCGGCTCAACTCGCCATGGAAACGTAGTATATTGCGAGTTAAGTCGGGGTTGACTCGGGATTAACTTACCATGGAAACGCGAGTTGAGTTGAATTTCGTCAAATGCACAAAACTCCACGAAACTTCTTAAGGCCCAACCAAAATAGACGAAACGAGACGATAGCATTTTGACGAACGTCTGCACTTGTTACGGATGTTTACGGATTTAACCCAAAATGAAACGATTTGCTCAACTCGTCTGAAACAGATGATCAGTAGGCAATCGAGTATTATTTATTTATTTATATTGTGCATTTTGTAATTTTTAATAAAGATATGTGAAATAATGGCGAAATTCAAACAAATTGATGAAAATTAAATAAAAACGCACTCTGCACAGCTGTTGTTGAAGAGTTGCTACGCTAGCAGTTAGGTTCTTACGGAATAAGACGTCTTGTCAAACTGTTTCGTTTAGTTTCGTTCAGCTCATGGTTTCATTTGCTCATTTTGGATAATAAAATTAATATGCATTTAACCGAACACTTACGTTTTCACTCGTTACGGAGCAAAACGTCTATTTTGGTTGAGCCTTTAGATTTAACTGAGTTCGATTCGATGCGTTCAGAAAATGAAACAGTTGCTCAACTGTTGAATGAGGTTTTATTGATTATTTGTTATTTTATTTTATTACTGTTACTGCGCTGACATAAAATGTGACAAACCATTCAGCAGGCACACAAACTAGAGGAAACTAGTACTGATTAAAGACTCAACATGTTTAGAAAATTTTGTACCTTCTGAATGCACACATTTATACTAAGAAAAAAATGGCGAATAGAATGGCCGAAGTCCAATTCGATTCAATATCCGCATTCCTGCCGAAAAAGTGCTCAGGTAGCGAAGTAGCACAAAGTCATACTTTCTGCTGAATGGATTTTTATGCAAAACATCAAATGGCAAATAGCTGTTCGCCATTCGTTGTTTTTTTTAACATCTAAATTTTGTTTATACTATTGTGCATTCGTTTCACACAAGAAATCATTAATTAACAGATTTATTAAGGAATGATAGAATAATCTACTAATAATTAATAATTATCTATTTTCACTTCACAGCACAACTTCAGCAACAATTAACAATTTGCAGCCATGTTTTTTAGCTGCCAAAATTAAAAGAGCATAAGCATAAGCATAATAGAGCATACCTAAGATGGCGACCGCTCGGGGAGCATGTTGTTTGATCGCATTATGATACATTCCATTCAGCCCGAAAGTTGTGAAGTAGCTACGTAGCAAATTTTCCGCTGAATGGGGCCAATGTTGCGCATGGAAACACTATCGAGCTAGAAACGTCATTTTGTCACCTTGACGAAAACCCAACTCAGGCTCAATTTGCCATGGAAATGTAGTAAAAAGCATTGTGCATTAGCTATCCAAACAACAAAAGTAGCAAGGTTCCATTGAACGGGTTGAAAATTATC
This sequence comes from Dichetophora obliterata, assembly GCA_963920525.1. Lineage (NCBI taxonomy): Eukaryota > Metazoa > Arthropoda > Insecta > Diptera > Sciomyzidae > Dichetophora > Dichetophora obliterata. The sequence goes on along the minus strand of OY986436.1, from coordinate 166,187,317 downwards.
ACAATATGCCAATTGTTTTAGGTTTCGATTTTAATTGCGAATTCAGACATGAATGTTCATAGGCACTTAAGGCAAGACCTGTGGTCCGGCGCTCGAAAATTTAAGGTATTTTTAGGATTTTTTTAAAAAGATAAAATATTGAATAACGATATTTAAACTTTTAAGGTATATTGTAGCACTCTTTCATCATAAAAAAAATATTTTTTTAATTTAAAAAATTGTTGATCTGGTTCAAAATGGCGCTCAATGAGACGCTTTCAAGAAAAAGGAGCATAGGTGGTGTTGTAGATTTTGACTTTTCTATTTATCTGAAAAATAAAAACCAAAAATATTATTAAGCACCATGAGTGCACTATAGAGTGGACCTTATTTAAAAAAGACCTCCCCAAGGGCTCAAACGTTTGTAATTGATGATAAATTACATGTTGATGATGAAATCAGCGCACCAAGATTAGTCGAAAATAATACAAATATTTCTGGGAAAATCCAAAAATTAAAATGTTGTCCCCCTGAGTTATTCAAGTAATTTGAGGTGATACCCTTGTTAAACTAAAAATTTTTTGGAAAAAACAACAAAATCCTGTTTCCTTATTTCAAATAGAATTTCAAATGAAAATATTAAAAAAAAACTTTTTTCTTTCATGGTCCACTCTAGTGCACTCGAAAAAAGATATGATAAATTGACAGAATGACACGCTATTGAAAATTAAGTTCTTAAAACAGGTTTTTTTTACCAGTTATTAAGAGTAAAATATACGATGTTTTTAAATAAAACTTTGGGTGAATAGTTTTTGTTTTCCTACAACACCATGCCGAAAAAAGTAGTTTCGAGATAAATGAGTATAAAGAGAATGAATCTAGACTACACACTGTGGCTCGACACCTACTAAAACGGCAGTAGAAGTGAAAATAACGTCAGAAAGACTATACTTTTGAAATATAAAAAAAACCAATTTCATAAAAATTGACGGAATTGAACAATGTTGTCTTGATAAATATAATTTGGGAATGATAACCGATCCAAATATTTGCACACTACGATTAGGACAACTATTGATGATATATTTGCTAGAAATAGCGATGACATAACATCTATATAAAATACGTTTGATATTTTAGATATTAAAACACAATAATTTCATTAACATTAACAAAACTAATTCAAAATTTATGCAAAATAATAATGTAAGGTAATAAAATTTACTGGTGGGAATATTATTTTTTTGTAGTTAACATTTTTTTTAGGTATTTACAATTTTTCAATTTAAAAATTTTTTTATTAAAAAACCCATTATATTATCAAACGTATGAAGATGCGAAAATGCTTCGCTTCTCTCGTGTGTCCAGTGACGCATCTGCTTTTTTTTTAGTTCTTTTCACTAAAATTTAAATAGCTTCATTATTTCTGATGCGATCCCCACTATCAAGATATCTTTGCAAAGATTTTGAGCGCTTGCATTTATTTCTAGTCATATTTGATTAAATTGATACATACAAAAGCTAAAATATTTATTATAAATTAAACACCTACTGAAAAAATATTGAATGAAATTCGAAAAAAAGAGAAGTAAATAAAATGTTGAAAGTTTTTGTATGGGAATAAAATAAAAAAATATGTAGAGAGTATTATTTCTTATCCAACTGCAAAAATTAAAAATTTGTTGATGCAGATTGAAAGAGCTTTTACAGGCCTTTATTTTCGGATATGTTTTTTTTTTATAACAACTATTACACCAGCCAATATATTTATAAACACATGATTTTTTGAGGTTTTTCAAAATGGTTTAGCTCACTGGCGGTTAACGTGACAGACAAAATATTACGGGAATCGTCTTAAAATAGATCAAGGTTAATTTTAAGTAGTGGAGGTCGAGGCACCTTAATATACATATATTTAACGTTATATTGATTTGATTTTTTGAGAACGGCTTACGGAAAGGTGTCTACGGTCTTGACTTTTGAATTATAATAAAAATTCTAAATACGCTAAAAGTCATAAACAAATATTCTAATCGTTGGCTTTTATTTGCCATCCAATTAACAATTACTCTTAAAGACTTTATTCGGAAGTTGGGTTTTTCTCTGTCCAGATGGTGAAATTAGATTTAAACAAGCAATTCATATAATTCAGATTGCATAAATTGGCAAGTGCTCAACAAATATTAGTTGTCAAAAACTGCTTCTCAAAATGCTATAAATTCTGGGCAAGCTAACAATAAAACGAAATTAATTGATTTTATAAGTTTTCTCTATTTTCTTTTGATATTTATTTATTTTTAATATTTTGCTGTGTTTGTTCGCCGCAGGAACTTCAAACTGTTTGCTGCTTCACATATCTTGAAATTTATTTATTTCAATTATTTCGGTCCGAATTGGGAGAGTATGTGCTTACCACGATATGTGCTGTGCGAATGAGTGTGAGTCTTCACCATGCACCCTGTAGGCAAACGCTAACTCATTACGATGGTAGTCCAAAGATTCCTTATGAATACTTTAAATGGATAAAATCTTTTAAGTACAAAAGGACAAAATAGATTCAAAATGTGCAATTCAGGCAAAGGCTAAGATTAAAAATGCGGAAATGTGATATAAGGAAACGCTCAGACTCCGGCATACGTCATGAACTTTAAATAAGATTTGAAAAGTGGGTTCTCTCATCTTTGTGATGACGAGAAAAACAGTAATATTTCTAGGGAACTAAAGTTAAATTCGAACTTAACTGCAGACGAAATTGTCCCAAAAAAAATACGATTAAGATTTGCTTTTTATTATAATTAATTAGACATCTTAAATTTCAATAGTTAAGGGGGTCCTCTGGTAATCTATGCCAAATTTTAGCCTTTTTTCAAAATATTGTGGAAAGAGAACGAGTAAAGATATTTTAGTTCCGTTTTTTGATTTGGGTAGCTTAATTTATTGAAAAAAATACAAAATTTTGAAAAAGTGAGTTTATGGACCGTTCAGAAAGTTCTCGGCCTGGTAACGAGGTTCTCCGGAAAAAAGGTGGGTCCAAATTGCGCACGATTCCAAGAGTAACCATCGTCTGAAAAAAAAAAAAAATATTCAGTTACTTAGAATGAATGTCCCTATAGCCCCTACCTCGGAAACAAAAATCGAAATTTTTTTAGGGGGGGAGCCGCCACTTTGAAAATGAAAAATCGAATTTCGACCTTTTTTTTTGTAGTCTAGTGTAGAAAAAAAATAGTAAACATTATTTTTTCGGCAAGTTTGAGGTAGGGGCTATAGCGGCGTAAATTCTGCGTCGTTTCATGCCTCATATATCAAAATCGGCCAAAAACTGTTTGAGTTATCGTGCGCAAAGTTTTGAAAAACATGGTTTCGAGAAAAACGCGTTTAAAGTTTTGACTTCAATTTTGAGGCACACAAATGACATTAACACATATTTTTTTAATACAATACTTACGAATATTAATCGGCAATTCCAGCCCCATAAAGTGTGCCTTCCTCCATCTCATAAAACGAGTTTTCCATGGCTTTTTGGGCTCTGCGGGCTGTGCGACCCTCTTTCGATGATGCGTACGTTTTTAGCTCTGAGCGTTGAAGTCGTTTTCCGTCGCGAGATTCAGCATACATCTCGGCTTGTGGGCCGATGACAATACCCATTGTTGACATTATTTTTAAAATACTCGTGAAGCCTTCGTTGAAAATGCAGGTTGCCAGAAAATTTGCGATTTCGACTGTGGTAGCACCACAGTGGATATGTTTCGGCGCAAAGGTCCACAAAAGCGAGTTGAACGATTCGTTACAATTTTGCGTTTCACCTCCAGTGCATCTGTTGAGTAGATCGTCGGATGATAACGCTTCGTATATGGGCTTCATTACTTGCAGAACCTTTCCATCAAGTGGGGCGTACGTCGATGGATTTGGCCGATGTGCTGGCAAAGTCGGTGTCCTCTACTTGGGAGTGCTGGTTTCCACGGAAATGCCTCTTTTTTGTTCGATACGCGTACTTACGCGGCGCGTTTGGGTGGCTTTTTTTATCCATAGCAAAAAAAAAAACACAAAACGATTTTTGTTTTATTTTACAACAGCAGTTATCGCGCACGCGTAGCTTTCAGCGTTCGAAAATAAACTGAATCTCGTTCGTTTGCTTCTTTCATCAAAATCATTTCAACCCCTAAATCAAAACATGCATGTATACATACTGCATGTATACATACTGTGTGTGTATATTTTGTAATATCAATACATATTTTGGAAGAATTCCACAGAATTTTCGACTAATGACTGCAGGCAAATAAACAACTTTGCTGATGCGTTATTTTGACGAAAACATACCTACACAAAAATGCCTGTATCTCCTAAACTATTTCGAATTTTGAAAAATCCTTTTGGGAAAATGTTTTTGAGTATCTGAGCAATAGAAATATGAAAAAAAAAAATCGAAAAAAATTTTTCGGATTACCAGAGGACCCCCTTAAATGGAAAAACTAAAATTAAGATTTTTTTAGTTGAAAAAATATTAGTTAGTACTTTGTAAAATCTTTATTTAGAAAACGTCTTTTTTTTTTTTGCAACAGGAGCTTAAAAAATTTAATATGTAATAAATTTAAATTTAAGAATTCGCAACAAGATAAGAGGTTTGCAGAAGAAAAGTGTCATTTTCATCACAGCAATGCACACTACCTCATTCATCCTAAACCACAGGATAAAAATTGTTTTGAATTTGTTTGGTTTCCTAATCTGTGTTCTCTAGGTTCAGTATTTTAGATTTCTATAACAAATAGTAAAAAACACATTTCATATGACTAATAAAATTCAGTTATCATGTCTTCAGCGTCGATGAATTGTTTACTTGCATTAACTGCATTAAGAAATATGTATGTCATATTTGTTTTTACAGTGATTACAATATTTATTTATCTGCAGAAATATCTTTAATCTCTCATTGCCAAAAGTATATTTTACCTACTGGGGCATGTCTTCAAAATTGATGTGTGAGTTTCCGTTGCTGCTCAATGGTACTTGATGGTTTCCATTATTTCGAAAGCAATTAGCAAATTAAGTTAAATCATTTTCTGCAAGTTGAGCCGAAATACAAGAGTATGTTGAAGTTGTTTATACAAGTTAATAGAGAGAAGCAGATTTGTGTGATTTAAACGTTTCCCTTTAAATTAAGGTAATAAATTTTTTATTGAAGTGTTGGGTTAATATTTCACATTCTCACATGAGTAAAATGGTTTTCTTTAATTTTATGGGTGTTTATTAAAATCGGTTTTAATAATTTTTGAACGAGTATCTTTGATATGTCGATTGGTCTTGACTTCAAATATATATTGAGCTGTTGCGGTAGCAAGAGTGTATGAAATTTCATCAATGCTTTTGAGGTATTCATGTTACAGTTTTTGCAACGAGGCTATTAGATATAAAATGGTCCTTATTTCTTGATTAAATTTTTAGCACCAAGAGGTAAGCATAACTTAGTTCTAATGTGCTTAATTTCTGAAAAATCAAAGATTTTTCCATTTGTCCAAAGTTGTTTTTCTTCTTAATTCTTCCGCGAACAGTTTTCTTAAGAGATTTTGCATTAATTAAAAAATAACGCTGTCCAACATTGTTATAAATATACAAAATCTGAAAGAGTACTGTGCTAGACTCATTCATTTTCAGCCTCTTTGTTTTAATAAGGGATATTTTTTAAACAGAAACCATAAAATTTCATTCAATACTTTTCTCAGAATACATGTATTTATACAAATATTAGCATAAATCATGGGAAATTAGGGATAAAATGAGAAGATGAAGTGTGCATGTATAGATCACGGTGGCATGGATTGATATGAAATAATAAAAGAAGGCTTTTTTCACAATCAATAAAGTTGTAGCATTTAATGTTTTTGCACTTATAGTGGAGGTTTAGAGCTTGCTCAGTTATTTTGTTCAGTTAAACGGGTCAGCACTACGTCCTCTTTCAAAAATATATCATGGTTGCATGAGCTGTGTTGTTTCTCGATTAAATAAATAATTCCCCTGATACCCTTATTTTAACGGGAAAAAACCAGATTTTTAGCTTCAATGACAAACAAAAACTTTTTGTATACAATCGCTTTTAAGAAAAGATTTCAGAAGCGCACTGAATGCTGCCAGATGGTTGAAAAGTGAGGGTGCTATAAACCAATGTATTTTTGCGTGCCAAATAAAATTGCTGACAATTCGAAAAGTAGAGAAACTATCGACGATAAGGAAGCATTTTATGTTGAGCAACCAAACCGTAGTTTTCCATTTGTTTGTTATTCAACGATGTGGGCGATATGCGTCACTCTGATGATTGGTCTTTGCTCTGTCAGTCTGTTTGTTTGGCATTAAACAAGTAGCAACTACAGAGAGACAACCAGGCTAAAATACCGTCAAACTGACCGACTGCGATGAATTGATAGACAAACAAACAAACAGACAAACACAATAACTAAATGTGGGTGGAGCACAAAGGACGATTTGCCACCAACATAGTTATTGTTCTTATTGTTATTGTTGGTGATATGTTACAATGTTGGCTGACTTTTGCCACTGTATTGTTGCCGTTTTGACATTTGTGACAGACAGACAAATGTGTACATTTTACGATTTGTATAGCTGGTTGTCATGTTGGATCAACGTTTAATCAAATATCAACATCACAAACACAATAACAACAATTCGAACACAAGAACATGTAACTACATTGATTGAAACCATTTTTCAACAATAAACAGCATCAACCACTTATCAGATTTAATTTGAAGTCACCTGCTGTATATACAGTGTTGGTCAGAGAATTAGCACACTTTAGATAATTAAGAAGTTATAGTCAATAAGCTTAAAGTTTTGCAAAAATAAAATTGTTTTTCGAAAATTAAATAAATACCTATATAATTACAAAAACATGCAACGATTTTTTTCTGTTTAATCTCGTTTTTGATATAAAATAGACTTTGCAGGTTCCTTGTAGGTTGGTCATAGAATTGGCAAACTAAGTTTTTATGAAAATAGGTAAAAATTGGGAGAGGATCGAAATCCCCAAACACAAAATCCCCAATTTTGTCACCATCCCCAAATAAAAAAACCCCAATCACAAAATCCCCAATCACAAAATCCCCAAGCAAAAAATCTCCAAGCACAAGATCCCCAAACACAAAATCCCAAAATACAAAATCCCCAAATTTAGTTTAACAAGCTACGCCAACATTTTTAACCTAACCCAAGCTTGTTAAACTAAATTTGGTGGTTATGTGCTTATCAATTTTATAAATAAATAACACCGGCTTCGCTGCCTACAATACTTCTGGATATAATTCTCTTTATAATAGACTGGGGATATTTTTGTTTGGGGATATCGAGCCCAACCCGTAAAAGTTATATTACAAAATCCCCATCTTAAAAAATTCCCCAAAAGCATTATTCTCCAATCGCAAAATCCCCAAACACAAAATCCCAAAATACAAAATCCCCAAATTTAGTTTAACAAGCTACGCCAACATTTTTTACCTAACCCAAGCTTGTTAAACTAAATTTGGTGGTTATGTGCTTATCAAGTAATAAAGTTTATAAATAAATAATACCGGCTTCGCTGCCTACAATACTTCTGGATATAATTCTCTTTATAATAGACTGGGGATATTTTTGTTTGGGTATATCGAGCCCAACCCGTAAAAGTTATATTACAAAATCACCAAACACAAAATACCCAAACACAAAATCCCAAAAAATCCCCAAATATCCCCAAATTAGAAAAAAATGGCAACTTGCGGTTGTATTTGCAACACAGCAACATTTCTAAACTTCTAAAAAGATAATTATATCCAAATGTACTGTAGACATCGAAGCTGGTGCTGGACTTACTGTTGTAATCCCTAATTACAAAGAGAATTATATCCAGAAGTACTGTAGACAGCGAAGCCGGTGTTGGACTTACTGAGGGTTGCACTCCCTAACCAGCAGCCAAAGGCCTCCTATAAAATAGACAATTATATCCAGAAGTTTCAACTTTGAGTTATAATGCCTTCTGTTTCCATTAATATCATTTTTAAAACAAATGAAATGATATTAAAAATAATTAGCTCAAATTTATTACTTGATAAGCATATAACCACCAAATTTATAAATCAAAGAAAAGTAGGCATTGAAATTTCTGTACTGTAAAAATTATTTCTTGAAAATTAAATAAATGGAAGTAAACATAGAAAAATCCAATAAGGGAAATGAGTTTTTGTTTGTTGATGGATATGCTTATCAACTGCATTCCAAAAACAAAAAGCAAGAATTTCGCTGGTCCTGTGCGCAAAGGTAGCCATTTTTGTGTAAAAGATTTGTAATAACAAAAAAAAAAAAATCATCAAAAGCACCAAATCAAAACTGTGTCTATGGAACACATCCATGATCCAAGCACCCATCAATTGGCTAAAACAAAAGCGAGTTATAACTTAAAGGAAATGGCCAGGACTTCAACCATCGCAAAAAATAAGAGAAGTTGTTGTGAACTGCAAACAGAAAGCCGGGTGTACCGGGTGCTCCTTCTAAGCGAGCAGAAAAGCTAAAAGTTTCCCGAAATCGCAAAATCTATGACATAGTCAGCGAACCGCAAAATTTACAAGACATAAATATCCTAGAACATCTAAAACAGCTCAATAAACGATTTTAAACTATCAAACAACTAGAATTTTTATTTAAAATCAAGTATGAATTAAACAATCAAACATTTAGAATTTGTATTTAAATCATATAAAACCAACATAACATCTAAAATATTTAGAAGGTGATCCTTTTGTGCTTGGTGAATGCCTTTTCGGTGACGATAAAAATATAATACTGGGTACATCATATTCGTTAAGAGCCTTAGGGAGTTCGCGGTGCTGGGTAATGGATGAAACGTTTTATGTTGTTCCAATAATTTTCCACCATGAGCAAAAAATTTAAGCAGGCATACAAACTATTCTTTCATCGACTGTTTTTCTTGGTTGCTTCGTAAAATATTCACTTAAATCCAGTAAGGATTATAACAGATTTTGAGAAAACTATATCATCTGCAACAATGGAATACTTCCCTGATGCCGAATATAAAAGTTGTTTGTTTCATTTCGGCCAGATCCAAACAATTTTTTTTAGTTTGGGGATTTTTAATTTGGGTTTTGTTTTGGGGATTTAGTTTTTAGGGATTTCAAGCCCAATCCAGTTATAACTTGAGGAGAGGCTCGAAGTCCCCAAAATCAAAATCCCCAAACAAAAGACCTTCAAACACAAAATCCCCGAAAATCCCCAAATATCTCCAACTTAGAAAACAAAACTTCTGACATTTTTTTATGAAGATATACATTTTACGTATTTCGTATACTTGATGGTTCACCCTTTTACGTAATATCAAAGAAAAAGGTAATTATAACCATAAGTACTATAGACAACGTAGCCGGTATTGGACTTACTGAGAGTTGTAATCCCTAAGCAGCCACCGAAGGCCGCCTATTAAAAAGAGAATTATATCCAGAAGTATTGTAGATAGCGAAGCCGGTGTTGGACTTACTGAGGGTTGTAAGCTTACAGCGAAGCAGGTGCTATTTATTTATCAAATTTATTACTTGATAAATACATAACCACGAAAATCGTCGCGATTTTTAACCTAACCCAAGCTTGAAAAAAACTTAATTTAGGATTTTGTATTTGGAATTTTGTGTTTGGGAATTTTTTGTTTAGGGATTTTGTATTTACAGATTTCGATTTTTGGATTTTGTGTTTGGGAATATTGAGCCCAACCCAATATTTGTACACTTAAAAAAAGAATGATATTAAATAATACACTCATAAAATTAAACACTGTCAGGACAAAAACTTTTCATTTTTAAAAAACGGTCACAAGAAAGTATTTGCCAGAACAATTAATCCTCTGTAAAAACAGATAAAGTCCTTACGCAAACAATTTCTAAGCTTTTTTGACAACAGCGCTTTTTTGGCGCATTCATTGCAACAATGCGTTCGCATTTGTTGATGGATCAGAAAACTGTTTTTTATTGCAGCCATTGCAATCACTACACTTCAACATACCGGAGATTTACATATTTTTGCTTTGGACATTCCTTTTGTTTTTGTCTGAAAGTATGCGTGACGCGGTTAAAATTTATATTCAGTATTAAAAGTTACCGCGTGCAACAACATCGAGTGGAATGCTTAAACATCGTCGCTTGAAATATTAAGTGCCGTATGTGGCTTTCGATGGTTTTTAGAGTTTATAATAGAGTTTTTAATAGTTGAGAGTAAAACGACAAAAAGTTTTTGAAAACTTTATTATAGATCAGAAAACAAAAATATAATGAGTTTACAATATATTAAAGTTCGCAAAATTATTGTAGGGCTAGGCCCGGTGCACTATCCTATTTCGAGAGCGGGTGTTTAAGATTTCGGTCTCTTACATATTTTTTTGGCAAAAAGTTTTGTATAAATAAAATTGACTGTAAGAAAAATGTTTGTATTTTTAAAATAAAAATGATTTCTACTTATTTAAACAATAATTATTGTTGTTTATTTTTTATAAATCTATAAAACTATAATTTTACTCACATTTTTATTATAAACAGTTAAGTAGAAATCTTAAACTTGGTTACAAAGGCGATAGTTTGATTTACAAAGGTATTTTGTGTGCAAAAAATTGTTATATAAAATGGAACAATGAAGTTATTATTGTATTACAAATTTTTTACCAGTATTCTGACCAAATTTATTTGATTGGACAAAAAATTAATAATATCTTTTCAGAGAAATTTCAGTCTAATAAAATTATAAATTGTAATAAATGATGTTATAAAAAATGTAAGACATTTCAAATCATTTGTATTAGATTAATAGTATTTCCCGGCGGTAATTGTCCTGCCACACACCGCCTTGCTGCTATATAAAGGGTGTCTTTTATAGAGTGATACAACTTTGAGTTAGCATCACTGCTTTTTTTGACCACACATTTAACAGCTGATAGTTGCTTTTTGCTTAGTTTGCTTTGACATTTTATAGCGGATCAACTCATGATAGAAGGATAGAGGTATATGCAGCGCTGACTGTGCTCTCTTTCCATACTGCCATATCTGTCAAATTTAGCTGTGTGGCGAATGGAAACAAAATAAAATATCTAAAAAGTTTTGCTTCGTTTTTTGCCACACGAGAGCAACGCGTGCAAATTGTGGACATTTTTCATCAAAATAATAGTTCTGTTCGTCAAACTTACCGTTCACTTCGTCCATTTTATGGCGTACATAATCGTCCTTCAGAGGTTTATATACTGATAATGTGCATCCCGTGAGACGCCGAACAGTGCGTACTGAAGAATATGTAGCCGCTGTACAGGAAAGCATTGAAGATGATCCTAATCAATCAATTCGTCGCCGTTCTCAGCATCTGGGGTTGTGTCCTTCCACTTTATGGAAAATTTTACGAAAAGATCTTGGCTTAAAACCTTTAAAGATTCTACTTGTGCAGGAATTAAAGCCAAACGAACATCGTATGCGCGGCCAATTCGGCGAATGGGCTGAAGCACAAATTGACACTGATTTTGAATTTCCATGGCAAATTTTATTTTCCGATGAAGCCGATTTTTGGTTGAATGGGTACGTAAATAAACAGAATTGTCGTATTTGGAGTGAGGAGAATTCACAAGCTTTTGTCGAAACACCATTACATCCACAGAAAATTACTGTTTGGAGCGCTTTATGGGCTGGCGGAGTCATTAGCCCATATGTCTTCAAAAACGATGATGGTCAGAATGTTACTGTCAATGGTGAACGGTATAGGAACATGTTTCGAAGTTTTTTCGTACCTCAATTAGCTGGCATTAATCTTGCTGATATGTGGTTCCAACAGGACGGAAACACATGCCACAGAGCAGGCGCTACAATTGATTTACTCAAGGAAACTTTTGACGAAAAAATAATTTCACGAAATGGCCCAATTAATTGGCCCCCAAGATCGTGTGATTTAAACCCATTGGATTATTTTCTTTGGGGTTATGTAAAGTCACTTGTCTACGTCGATAAACCACAAACAATTGAACACAATTGAATCAACATTCGAAGAGTTATCGGCGAGATACGGCCGCAAATGCTGCGAAAATTTGTGAAAATTGGTGTTCCAGGTTGCGCCGTGACGGCCACATAGCCGAATTCATATTTAGACATTAATGTCATAAAATTTTCTATCCAAGAAAGTTCATCTCTTTGATATTAAAAATATATAACTATGCTTTATTATGATTTAAACTTGTATCACTTTATAAAAAACACCTTTTACAAATTTTCATGTTGATCGGAAAAAATTTTTCCCGAAAGTAGCCACATTAACTATATTAACAACTTTAAGCCTAATTCAACCAAAATATAGAATCCGTAAAATTTTCGACCGTCCGAAATATAGAATTTTTGTTGATTTGTGGGCGGTAAAAGATGGTATGTAAAATTTTTGTTCTTCCTCATACCATGTCGTACTCGAAACAAATCGACTACAAAAATTTCAGCTTAGCTTAGTTTTTATCTGGCGGACTTTGCTTCACTCCACACTTTTTCCCTGAAAAAGGGGCGTAACATAGTGCGACCAGGCCAATTTTTAATACAGTTGCCGAAAGTAACCATACAAACCAAACTAAGAATTTTTAGTCTTATACGACCAAACCCGACTGCAATAAAGCATATTTTGGTGGATGACTTTTGTGTATGGGAAATTTATGTGACATTCACTTCCAAAGCTTTTTAATATCATAAATTTGAATTGTATGGGCAGTGCCAGTGCACGCCCATATTTAGTACAGTTCCCGACAGTAAGCAGACGATATAGTATTTTTTATGCTTCGTGGGCAGTAAAAAGTGTAAATTTTTCCGTAAACCATCTCGTACTCAGAAATAATTAACTTCCAAAATTTCAGCAAAATCGGCCCAGTAGTTTTAGAATATTAATAATTTTTAAAAGTGGGCGTATGTATAAAGCAAACACGCTCATTTTCAGTACATATACTGACAGTTTTAGTCTTTTACGAGCAGAACCGTCTGAAATATAGCACTTTCATTGATTTTTGGATGGGGAAAAAGGGGCGTGGAAATCCATTTTTAGTACAGTGTTCGACAATAACCATACAAATAAAATTACCAAGTTTTAGTTTTATACGACCAAAACCCTCCGAAATATGCAATTTTTATAGATATGTGAGCTGTGAAAGAGGTGTGGCAAAAAATGTTTTTCGTAAACCATCTAGAGTTGGAAAACAATCTACTGCCAAAATTTTAGCTTAATCCGTTGAGTCGTTCATGAGTGATGAAGCTACCATGGAACACCAATTCATTTTTATTATATAGATATGGATAAAATTGTTAAGGTTAAAAAAATGAAAAATAAATACATTTTAAATAAAAATTATTAAATAAACTCACACAGTTTGATTTTCTCTCTCTTTGATAGTAATTTATCAAAACTGATTAGGGTTCGGATGATTATAAATATTTGGTTTTACAGGATAGTAAAATCCAATTTGCTTTCAATATAAATGAATTTTTTCGATTTTGTTAAAAATGCCAAAACTGTGGAAAAAACTGTAGTTGCTGTTTTTTTTATTGTTTGTTATAAATTTAAATTAATTGTAAAGTTCAAAAAGTTGTATCTACCTCAAATGTACTTTTTATATAGTAAAAAGTTTTTTTGTATTTATTTATGATATTTAAATTATATATATTTAAGACCATCATATCTAGCACAAGTATATTTAATAAAAAATCAATATGCTATGTTTAAAAAATCAATTTTAAAAAGATTTTTTGTCACAAAAAGAAAGAAGTAAAAAGCATTTCGAAATTTTTATTTTATTTTCTTAAAGATGAAAGAAAGATCATTAAGAAAACACAATAAAACAGATTTTGATTTTCATGCTAGATGCCGCACTCTTCCTTATGACGGCAGTATACATATATGTACAAATAATTGGTAATGTATTTTGCTAGATCAATAACATTGATAAATTACTAAAATTTTTAATAATTACATTAAAATACATTCAAAATTGTTTTCTTCATATATGTATGTGTTTTCTTCAAATATCGTCGTTGGGCCTACAAAAATGTTTATGTGATTGTTGTTTTTGTTTTTTTATTGCATATTTTATTAACACTATCTATCGCCCATATTCTGCATTTGTAGTTTTTTTAGATTTCTTATAGTTTAGAAGTAGTCAATACTTCAGAGTCAATTTTATAGGACTGATTGACGTCATAAATTGGCCGAAACGTGGGGATTATAAAGAAATATAACTAAGAGTTTTAAAAAATACAGTTAACAGAGCAACGAAATAAGGTTTTAAAAAAATTGTAAGCATATACTAGGGTCGTCCTAGAAAATTCAGGAGATTGTGATTGTAAGAAAATAAAAGCAACTGTGTGATCTGTGGACTGAGGCTGTTTTAGCTCTTTTAAGCAAATTTCGAAACTTTCATAATAAAATTTATTTGTCATTTTTGCACAAAAAATTGAGTATATTTCATAACTTTTGCAGCTCCTTTTAATTTAATTAAATAGGCAAGAACTTTTTGTTTTATCTAATGCTATTAATGTTCTTTAACATTCAGCAATTATAAACCTACAATATTTATAGTGGAAGGATTTGAGGGCAATAAGGTGGTTAGTTTGCGACATTATTTTGTATAAAAAATTAGATGACAGTGTAGATACGATTCTTAATGATCAACAATGAGGTTGAAGCACCATATTGCTTGCAATTTCATAATGTATATGCAAATTTATCAGTTTTTTTAATAAAACAATTATCAGGATTTGTAAAACCATAAAGTTTGTTGAATTCATTCAACTTACAAGTTCTGCCAACTTCTCTTAAAAACAAACATTGCGTTATTTACTATCTAAGGTTAGCTATTGTCTGCACATTGATTAGAACCGATTAGAAAATTTGATGGCATATTAGCCAAGCCCGGGCACAATGTATAGAGCAATGTAGCTAGACGAAACACCAACACAAACCTTTAAATTCCGATAAAGAGATACATGTGTTTACAAAATAAATTTACTTGCTTTAATATAGGCGCAAAATAATCCCTACCCTGCAGTGTAGCCAACTAGTTAAAATACTAATAATGTACTAGGTCCAAAAATACCAGTACTAGTTCAGCTCAAATGCTTTTTACATTGAGCAAACTGCTTATTTTGCTGTGTTGATGTCAAAGGAAAAGACAATTGTTGTGTTCTCGATATGAATTGAGGTAGTATTTTTACTGGCATAATTTTAACATGTTGTGACTATTTAACCAGTAAAATACTAGTATAATCAAAACTAGGCTTTTTACTGGTATGATTTGAGCCACCTTTGTGCTAGTATATTTTTAACTAGTTAAATACTAGTTTTATATTGACTACTTTCATATTGCTTATGTTTTAGCCAGTTTGATTCTAGTTGTTTTCATACTAGTTGCATGCTAGTATTCGTTTTGCTCTAGTCTTTTTGAAACCAGTTGTATGCTAGTACAACGTAAACTGGCTTTATACTTGTATTATTGAAACTATATATAGATTTCTATTTTAGGCAGATTGTTATTATTTTTAAAATCTGCACATTTATCTAATACAAACTAAATTGAAAATAACTTCGAATAATTCTGTTGAATTAAGGATGTAGTTCGGTGCTCTGCCCTAATTTTCAAGGTTTATTTCGGAATAACTTTTTTATAAGAAAATGCAATACAATCGTTTAAATATTTTTATATGGTTTTATAAACATTTCACACTGTACAAAAAACACTTTATTTATTTTACAATTTTTTTTTTAATTTGTGCGTCCAAAAAAAAAAGAAGGTGTTTTGCTGGAAGGTGTTTTTTATATGGTTTTATAAACATTTCACACTGTACAAAAAACACTTTTTTATTTTACAATTTTTTTTTTTAATTTGTGCGTCCAAAAAAAAAGAAGGTGTTTTGCTGGCCCGGGTGATAACGGCACTTGAAGTAATTTAAAAGAAACAATTTAAATAGATTATTGTGCTGTAGACTTGCAGTTATGGCATGTAGTTGATTTAAACATTTTCATTAAAAAAAAAACGGCGGACATCTAAGTAAAAATTTTACAAAATCGCTTTTTTGTGGAAAATCGAGGGGGGGGGGGGGAATAGGAAAAATTAATTTAAATAATCGTATATAATAACGTATTAAAATTTTAGTTCAATCGGCTTCATAAAATTTTTTAAAACACATTTTTGTGTCAAGAATGCACATTTCTTCGCACATTTGCGCAGGGGCTTCAAGATCTTATTTGGAGCTTCTGGACCGAATTCAACGTCGTGCGATATATTTGATAGGGGATGAAATTATTTCATCCTCTCTCAACTCACTTGCGCATCGACGTAACCTACAGGTTGCCTAAGCCTTCTGTAAAGGTATTACCATGGGAAGTGTTCAAGGGAGATGCATGACCTGACGCCACCAGCTCGTGTGTTTCCCAGGTCCATTCAGGCAGCTGTCCAAGGCCACCCCTTTACTATTGCATAGATGCCCAATAAAACCTCGCATTACCGTGATATTTCGTTCTTTAGTCGCTCGGTTAAGTTGTGGAATAGTCTCCCTGCGAGCGTGTTTCCCGGCAGTTTTGAGCTGTGCAAATCAAAACAAATCTTCAGCGACACTACTCCATCTATCCACCCTCCAACTAACTATCACCCATCTTCCGAATCAACACAATGCTTACGCATTTATAGGGGGCATCCCCTGAGCGTTGGTTCAGTCTAAAAAAAACGCTTTTAAAGTTTTAATAAAGTACAGGCGCAGTTATGAGGCGCTCTCGACTATGTGCTATAACTTCATTAATATTTTAAATGTTGGTCTCAAATTTGTACAGTATACTCACAATATATTGTACCTTCATTGTAAAACACGGTTACATCCTTAATAATATAATTTTTAAAATATTTGATTTATGTCGAAAAATATGACAAAAAATGCTTGAGTAAAAAATAGTTAAAATTAAATGAAAGAAATGAATACGAAAATACCCCATGTGAGAGTTAAAAAATTACAAAATCCAAATAATTATATTTTAACATTTAGAAAATGTCTTTTTTTAATGCTTTGAAGCGATTATCGAAATAACTTCTCCGGGTGTCTGAGGAGTCGATTCCACCAGTTGACTCTATAAATAAATAAATAAATGAAAATATAAGTAAATTTTTGTAGCAATTAAAGTTTGTATTTTATACTTAATGTAACAGAATAAAGATTTTTTAAAATCTTTTAAACGTTACGTAATTGTTGCTGTTTTAACAACTAAAAATGCAATTTATTTAATGTTTAGAAATTAATGCAGAACTAGCGAGTTTGCAACTAGCAAAGAAGCTAGTACATTTATAACTACTTTGTTATGAGCTAGAAAAACAGTTGGTATTTTTTTAATTAGTCAAAATGCGACTAGCTAGTTAGTTAACTATAAATTAAGCAACTAGTTCTTTTATTACTAGTAAAACAGCTTGTTTTTCTGACCTAGCTGGAATGCAGATAGTAACTTATTTAGTAACTTTTTGTTTAGTAAGATTTGACTCGTTAACAGCTAGTATTTTTTTGACTTGTTTTATTTTAACTAGTGAGTTAACTAGTTAACCCTGGATAACCAATCATATTTCTAATACGTTATTACCAATGTTAGTCGATTCGACTAACACGCTCCAAAATTCGTTTTAGAGGAGCTGTTGGTACACAAAATACATTAAAAGCTGTTGAAAATGGAAAAACTATGTATATATAAAACTATGAATAAAAAAAAACATTAATATTGATCTTTGTTTTGCTTTTATTTTTACATATTTTTATAAGCTATTTATTTCATCAGTTCGAGATATATCACATCAGATTATTGAAAAAAAAAAATAATAAATAAAAATAAAAAAATTAAAAGACTCTTCTATCATTATACGAATAAAGCATTATTTATTATTGTTAAAATAAAAAAGTTTAAATCAATTGTTTAGCACAAAAAACAGAATTCGCTGCACCACTATAAAAAACTTATAACCAAAACACTATATTCTTACAACAAAGGAATTAACTTCGACTGAACCGAAGTTAAAATACTCCCACATCCGTATTTTAATACTTATATACGAAGTTGTCAATGTTGTACAGGGTCCGCCATTTAACGTTTTTTTTACAACTAGTGCTTATTTCGTGAATGGTTACACTTAGCTCATGTCTGATATGACAGATAGATAGTTTTATCCTTCCGCTAGAAAGCTAGAATAACGCTGGGAAATATTGCGACATTACTTTGAAAATCATGATGCCGATTTTGCCAAAAAAATCATCTTTTCAGATGAAGCTCATTTTGATCTTGGCGGGTATGTAAACAAGCAAAATTTTTGCATTTGGGGCATACAAAAACCGCACGCATACATAGAAAAGCCGCTGCACCCAAAACAAGTCACTGTTTGGTGCGGATTTTGGTCCAGAGGAATAATTGGGCCATTTTTCTTCGAAAATGAGCAAGGAGTGGCCGTTAAAGTCAACGGCGATCGTTATCGGGCCATGTTGAACGAATTTTTGTTCACAAAAATTGAAGAGGAGGTTATTGGCAACATTTGGTTTCAACAGGACGGCGCTACGTGCCACACAGCCGAAGCTACACTCGATGTTTTGCGCCCTGTTTTTGAAGATCGCATTATCAGCCGCAGAGCTGATGTCGTTTGGCCACCTCGGAGCTGCGGTTTGACACCGTTGGACTATTATTTGTGGGGTGCCCTCAAAGATAAGTGTTACGTCGACAAGCCAGAGACAATTGACGCTTTAAAGGACAATATTCGTGAAGCCATTGGTGAAATACAGCTGCACACAATCGATAATGTGCTTAAAAATTGGACCGATCGTGTAGGCTACTGCATGGCCAGCCAAGGCAGCCTTTTGAATAAAATTATTTTCCATTATTAACCGGAAGAATTGTACTTTCAAATAAAAATAGAAATTTTAAAAAATATTCTGTAGTTTTTTTTATAAAATTTTTAAAAAAAAAAGTCATTTGGCGGACCCTTTATAATTTTGATGACGCCATTTTTATGGGCGTGGTTCTTATCCAAATATATATAATTTTAAACTCAGAGTTCATCCCAATTATCAAAGCTTATGTGTACACCATAAACCATTATCAAATTTAAACCATATTTTTTTTGAATTTATGAAGGTTTTGTATTATAATGACGCAACTTTTGACAAATTTCAAATGTGTGGTGAATGTTTTACTCTAAAGCTAATGTGCAAAATTCCAAGTTCATATATTTATTTTTGTGGTATTTTAAGAGATACCGTTTTTATAAAGTCACTTCTTATGGGAGGTAGGCGTGGTTTTCATCTGAGTTTGCTCATTCCCTAATTTTATCTTCGTTTTTTGAATATCAGCATATATTTTTTTTTTCATTACGATAGCTTAAAATTGTGGCTGTAATCGTACAGACAGACAGACAGATGGATAGACGCACAGACGGACAGACGGACATGGCTTAATCGACTCAGGAATTGATGTTTATCACAAATATATATACTTTTCTATACCTACCACGTCTCTTTATTAGCGTTACGAACGGAGTAAAAAATTACGCTAAAGCCAATGCTAGTCGCTTCGACATACACTATATTTATAAAAAGATTCACACCGTCCAATTAAAAAGCCAAATACATCCGAACGCAACGAGGGCAGCTTAAGGCCGCTTTACATTGTCCTACTGTGTGTTACCACATGTGAGATAGAAAGTATTATTGAATTTCATCATGCTGTCATTTTTAATTTTTGTATGAAGAAATTAATTTTTCGCTTTTAGACTATCTCACAGAGTCGCACCACATTTTTATACTTTACACTATACTAAAACGTGAAAATTTGAGTACTGAATCGGTTTTTAATGAATTTAAAGCCACTACAAAGTTCAATAAGCTGTAAAACTGCTTCCTTCTGTTACTCCATTTGAAAATACATTACGAGTTTAAAATTTTCTCACGTAAATAATAAATTTCAAGTAAGTTTATGGTAAAATGCATCTCTGGTGGGATAGAATGTTTGATGAAATTAGAAACAAACCAAAAAATAAAATGTGGTACGACATGCCAAAAAAATCAAAACAGACTCCAACACACATTGCTTTCCGTTGTTTACACCATCTCACATTCTATCACACATGAAAATTTTGACGTGTGTTAACACACAGTAGGATAATGTAAAGCGGCCTTTAACAACTAATGTGGTTACTACGATATGGATAGAGAACACGATCAGATGAGAGAAAAAAAAGATGTAAGCAAAAAAGTAAGCAGTGTTAGTCGAAATGACTAACTTTGGTTATCGAGGGTTAAATTCATAACTTTTAAGATTTTTTACTGCACGGTAACAAAAAATTAAGAGGCTATACAAACGCAAAAAAGTCGTAATATTTTTTTACTGCTTAGAGTTAAGTAAGACAATTCAATCCTTCTGGCATTTAAATCTTCGTCCCAGTCTACTCTCGCCTGTAAAAAAAATTCTAAACGAAATTGTGAAAAAATATAACATTACTCGTAAATTTAAAAAATTTAAAGACTAAAGACCTAACGAGCTCAAATGAAAACATAAAAGAGCTAGAGTACTTTAAATGATTAGTTTTAAATAAGACAAGTAAGTATTTATCTTTGACTATGCTGAAGTTAAAATATCCCAGCATCAGTGTTTTAGAGTATTCGAAGTATATAATGTTGTATTATTTTATGAAGTTATTTTTGATGGGGCGTGGTTATAATCTATAGTTTTCAAATTTTATAATTAGAACTCGGTTCAAAAATCAAATGTGTAAATATCATGTTTTTTTGCCATTACTATTATTTCTGTGAAATTTGTGAAGGATTTGCAATTATTGATGACGCCACTTTGTTAAGGAGGTAAACGGAGTTTTATTTTTAATTTACCAAACGTTGAATGCCTAGTAAAGATAAAAACTTATTTGAAAAATTTTAAGGGATTGTATTATTTTTTGTAGGATTCAAAGAGATTTTACCATTTTCATAAAATCAATTTTAATGGGAGATAGACGAGGCTTCCTATCGCGACAACCGTAAAGATTTCTTATTCTAAAATGTAACCGAAAGTTTACAACTTGACAAAGCTATCAACACCAGAAGAAATATTCGCAAAAAATAGTTTTGCGAAAAATTTTGGAAGATTCCAACCCCAAGGACAAAAAAAATAGCACATAAAAGACTAGCTTGCAATGAATTAACAGTTGTCACATCACCAGAATAGTGGATTATTTTTATTTGGTCTTTTAAATTTTTTTTCATCAGCTGCAAGAGTCTGAGGCTTGTTGACATAAGCCCTCGACTTCAAAAAGCCCCGCAAAAAGAAGTCTGGAGCGGTAAAATCAGGCGATCTTGCTGGCCAGTGCAAATCGCCAAAACGGGAGATTAGGCGCCCGGGAAATGCATCCTTCAACATATCGGTTGTGGCACGTGCAGTGTGTGCCGTTGCACCGTCCTGTTGGAACCACATGTTTTCCAATTCCAATTCATCAAGTTGCGGCAAAAAGAACTCGTTGATCATTGCTTAAGGATGGCTTGAGCGTATGTTAGACGCGATTGGCGGTCAGCAGCTAACAGCTGATGCACCGTCTGGACTTTGTACGGAAACATCTCAAATCTTGTACCAAAATTCGCTGTAAAGACCGTTGACCGATACCCATTTGCGTGGCACGTCGTCTGGTCGATGTCGACGGCGCTTCCATGACATCCTCGGCTACAGCAGCAATATTCTCTGCAGAACGGCTACTCCGGGGTGAGTCTCTTCGAGGTGAGAGGCTAAATGCCGCAGTGTTTCACCAGTAGGCGTTGGACGGCCAGGAAATCTGCGACGAAATTCACGTTGTGCCAAAGTCACCGACCGATTATTGGTCAAATAAATAATCACCAATATTCCGCGTTCTGGAGCAGTGTAGCGTAACATTGTTTATTAACGTGTATTTCGCATGTGTTTACTGGACAAATGCCAAAACAGAACTGACATTAGGGGCCAATCGCAAAATTTATAGCATTTTCTGATAGGAGGATTACTTTTGCGCGACCTTGTATATTAAATTTTGTGGAAATTTTTAAAAAATATTTTCGGGTTTTGATAATGTCACTCTAGTTAAGAGAGGCATGGTTTTATTCCATTTTGCTTATTTTCTTAAATTTTATCATTATTTTTCAATAGGAAATTTATTTTTGAGTTCTCGTTATGATAGGTCAAAAATTCCAACTGACGGACAGAGGGACATGTCAAATCGATTCAGGAGGTGACGCTGATTAAGAATATATAAAAACTTCTAAGCCTGCCATTTTTTCTTAAGGGCGTCACAAGCAGAATGCATTTTTACGAGGCCCTTGCCAGAGATTCTATAAATGTGCAGTGTTGCGCAAAACAATAGCAACAAAATCAGTGCGCTGCTACAAAATCTTTTATCTTTTTAAATATTGGGGACACACAAAAATGATTATAGGAACCAAAGCATATATTTATGTATCATATTAAAAAAAATTATATTCAAATTTGGTTTTGTTTTTTATTATATTTAAAATTAATGTAACTGCATTCAATTTGTCTTAGAGCAAAACACAAGCAACATAATTAATGTTTGGTATACGATCTATTATTCTTGATAACCGCTGCACAACTGGCATCGACTCTATTAAATTAGATATGTTGTTATAAGGTATTTAATTCCAATTAAGTTTCAGGGCTTCATACAGTGCAATCTATTTAGAATACCTTTAGCCAGAAACTTTTACCTTCGAAATCCCAAAAAGATTTTCGATGGAATTCAAGTCATTGCGATAACCCCAATCAAGGATTTGAATCCCACTGCCTCTAATGTAATCTTTGATGAGCTTTGAAGTGTGGGTTGTTGTCGGGCTGAAACGTTCACTTAAGCGGCATACTCCGCTGCATGTGGTTGGTTGCATCTTGCTTTCTAAAATGTCTTTATATACAAATCGATCCATAACTCCATCGATTTTTTGAAATGGTTCAACTTCATTATAGGAAAAACAAGTCCAGACCATAATGAAACCGCCTCCGTGTTTAAAATTTATTTTGCAGTTTCGGGCCTTAAGACCTATTATACCTGGGCATCCCATCTGAATTAATCAAATTGAACTTTGATTCATCGCTAAAAAACGGTTTTCAATTTTTTTAACGGTTCAATGTATGTGCTCTTTTGCCAGACTGAGTTAAAAAAACAATTAATTGCAACTCGTCACAATTTCAGGCAGAATTGTTTAAATTATAGCACCTCAAATTTTTTTTTGCTTAGATGTAAGCATAGGTTCTTTGCCGGTCTGTAACTTCTTAAATCGTTCTGAACGGCTCGTCTTCGAACAGTGCTGGTATGGATATCCAAATTAAGTAAATCTGTTAAATATCCGAACAACCTCTTTTGATGTGGCAAATGGATTTCGTTTGGACACGCTACAAATGTTCCTGTCATCACGCAGCGTTGTCTTTCGAGTCCGCCCCTGTTAATGTACCGTTGTTACGTCTTTTGTGATATTATACTTCTTTATTAATCTGCAAACTATTGACTAATTAATATGAAACTGTTTTGCATTAGATATTTACGAATTTCCATTTTTGTATTCGATAATAATTTGTAATTTTATAGCTTCACAGTATTTATAATGTGCCATTATAAATGGAACTGTCAATGTCACAACTGGCGCTAATGCAAAACTAAGCTTAAATGTTTATGAATCACAAACAATACGTTCTTTACAATAACCGAACTTTTACCTATAATTCTTGGAACTTCTGTTCTCTTTTTACATTTTCAAGTTTTGTTGCTTATGTTTTGCTTTCAGACAAACTGAATGTAGTCACATTAACATAATTTTAAATTTAATAAAAAAAAACAAAACCAAATTTGAATATGATTTGTTTTGTATATTGTGTATAAATATATGATTTGATTCCTATAATCCTTTTTGTGTGTCCCCAATATTAAAACAGATACACGATTTTGTAGCAGCGCACTGATTATGTTGCTATTCTTTTGCGCAACACTGTATGTATCGCCAATGCTACAGTATTGAATAAAAATCATATAGAAACATATTTCTGTGGTCACAAGTCATAACAGCTTAACTCTAATTATCGTAAAAAATGCTAAAGTTTTGAACCTTGCTATGACTGATTCCCTGCGGTTAGAGAAGTTATTTTTTTGAGCAACACTTACCTTTTTTGTTGGCCTCGTGCCTGCCATGACTTGGCTGATGGTCTATTAGATATGTGAAGAATGCACTCTAGAAACTGTTTTCGTGTCATTTTTAGTCAACCGTATAGAAACCTATTTTGCCAAAAATGAACAAAACACTTTTTATCCTTTCAAAAAGACAATAAAATAGTCATCAAATTTGCATGCAGCTGAAATCGAAATAATGCGAAATAATTAATGTTCTTCCCCTATCTTTCAAAGTAAAAAAACAACTCTGCAATATATACTCACTTGTTTTATGCTTCGCTGTACTTAAAGTGAAACATTTAAAAATAAACTTTTTATGTCAATTTGTTGCAATATAGCACAAACTAGCTTTCCACTTCTTAAAATTTCCACACTTGCGCATTTACTTACAATAAAATTAATTAAAGTGACACTTAAAACAATGTGGAAACCATTAAAATTTAGAAGTAAAAAATTAATTTTAATTAAGTTACTGTTATTACGGGGTTGGTTTAATTTCTCTCGTTTTTGACCATTTTCGTAATAGTGGGACACATTTATATAAGACATCAACCATCTTCTATAACTTTTTTTACTTTTTGTACACCTAGATTGCTAAAATTTTGCACTGTGCATTAGTATCAATCTGTCTCATTGTACTGATATTATGTATACAATTTTGTTGAATTCTTTACAAATAGACATTAAACAATGTTTCGAAACTTGATTAATGTTCTGCTAAATTGCCATGCAGAGTTGTTGTCGGCCTTTGTAGTCCAGTGGAGAGTGCGCTAGACTATCAACCTATAGGTCCCTGGTTCGAATCCAGGCTGGGGCATGGTTCTTTTCACTTTCTTTGTTCTTTCCTACATTTAGAATTATGGAAAAACTAAAAATTCACAACTAAATTGAAGAAAATGTGGAATTAAAGGTCAGGAATAACTAGAGGCTGGAAATGTTTGCCGAGGCTAAGGCATAACACTAGCCTCGGCTAAAAGCAATTCAAATTGTCTTTCACGGTTCTTTCGCCTAATCAATAATTCACGTATGGTTCCAATCAATTCCTCTAAATAAATCTATCCCTTTTCTTTCAGGTCAAAGACCAAACCTTGTTTGTATAAGGCGCATGTCTTGGTTCTTTGAACTTTTTATAAAAAAAAAAATGTCGCACTGTGGCTATATTAAACGACACCTATAAGAGAGGGGTGTTTAATTGCAGGATTCGATTCCTTTTGACATTCTTGTAGGCGAGTTTGCCATATACAATGCAAAAATTTAATTCCGTAGTCACAACTTCAACGCAAAAAAAATCTGTTGTCAAGATCGATGGGTTACGCGTAACCAAGGGGTCAAAACTTCAACACTATATACATATATATGTAGATAAAGATATTAAGGGTTCTCATCTTAGCATGTAAACATGTAAAACATTTAAACTTTTGATGAGCGATAAAGAGTAAAAAGCGTAATTTTCGATAAAATGACACCTGCGCACAGTGTGCCTTTTTCAATTTTGGCGTTCCAAAACTCATGTCTCAAAAAGTACCTTAGCTAAAGACATACAATTTTGCAAGTAGGTTTTAAATACAAAAATAATACCAGTTACCAAAAACAGTCGGGATCGGTTCACTGCCAAGCCTACCTCCCATGTAAATGGAGAATGGCATAAGTTTGGTTGTAATAATTCTATAGCTATAAAATTCAACTTTTGAGTTTATCTAATATCTAAAATATGTTTTGTAGAATGGGCGTGATCATTGTTCTGCCACGCTTACCTCTTAAACAACCGCAATAGTAGTTCTTGCACAAGTTTGGTTTTATGTATGGTATTATGATGAAATTTTGTTTCTTAGTTTATGTAATAGTTAAATAACTTTTGGCAAAATATGAGTCTTATGGGTCAACTACCACGTTTACTTCCCATACAACTGGAACAGTATTATTAGCACGAGTCTGCTATACTAACTGAAATGTACGACTTCTACATATTTCACTTAAATACTTATTGAATATAGTTAAAATTGTGAGTTTTCTTTGTAAAAATGTTTTATTCTGAATCTGAATCAGAATTTTCTTGAAGAAATTCTGGAGACTTTACTAGTTTTATTACATCTACTGTTAAGGTAGTCCGTTTATATTTAGGTGGTTATCGCAAAGAATTAGTATATGGATCTAAAGAAATTAAGAGTCTATGTGACTTTCAAGCTCATTTTTTTCACAGTTAATTAAGTTTTCTTTATCAATTGATGTAAAATTGTTTATCTACACAAATCCACATACTAGGAAATTAAATTTTTATCTACAATATATTTACTCATTTTAGTTGTAGTTATAATTTATCCAAAGTTTTGCTGAATATTACTAAACTAATCTGTAAATCTTTTTAATTTAATTCACTTAGTAACAGTTTCAACAAAAAACCCATTTCCCAAACTTTTCGATATCCTTCCTATATTTACTATTAATTTACATATATCCCAGCTTATTGGCATATATTAAAACAAGCATTTTTAGTTCAATAACGGTAGATTAACAATTATTTCTTAAATAAATTAGTATATCACATCTTTGTTATAAACACATTATTACATATTATATCATTATTGTTATAAACAAAGATGTAAAGATAAAACTTAATAAAAAATGTTGCAACTAACATATTGGGAAACCCTGCTGAACAACTGTTTGCACCTACAACATAATTATTATAGCTTATTTGCTGACATTAGAGACAAAACCTTAAAACAAATATTTTTAAGATATACATAAAATTTTGTGTTTAACATTAATTAATACCTTTCATAAAAAAGAAAGTAAAGAATTATCTTCTTTGATTTCGTATCGAAAATGTGCATTGCAGTAAGGGATTAACAGTAAGGGACTTAAAACTTATTTCGACAACTTTAAAAGTAGTTTTAATATATATTTTATTTTGTTGCACTTTTAATTTTCAATGTTTAATAGAGCCAACAGTAGGTATTTGTGCTAGCTTGTTTGGTAACTATGCATTTGTTTAAACGTGTGTATGCTTTGTTGTTGGCTACAATTTTTAAAGCAAGCAAATTAGTTAAACATAAAATAAGTCATTGCGTGGAAAGTATAAAAGGTAGAATAACGAAATTTGAAACATTTATAAATTTTACTATCAGTATTACTTGTCCATAAATTTTTTAATTTTGTGTTCTTAGTTTGCAATAGAGAGACCTAAGAAAAACCATAAGGTCGGCATGTATCTGGTTCATGAAATTTAACAACGTTGAAATTAATACACTTTGTTTGTTTTAATTATAATTTCAAAAATTTACTTAATGAGATTACATTTACAGAAATTATCTTAATAAGTTTTATATGCATTAACCACAGGAATGAAAAGTTGCAGTTGCATTATGATGATATCTTTAACTTTCGCAACTTTTCGCAATGGTTTTTTTTAATTAAAAGCTAATAACTAAATGTTGTTGTAGTTATATTTTCCATGTTAGATAATGGCAAATACTTCAGATATACTTCACTATATATGACCATAAATATAATTATATGAAGGACAAAAGCATTTTTTTAAATTTTTATGTAAAAAAAATAAACTGGCAATTTCAGCCCTTGGAAGGACTTTGACTTAGCTTCTATTGATCAATTATGTTGTGCGTGTTATTAAATGTTTGAACAAATGACCGAGAACTGGACCTACGTGTTTTATGCCGACTCCGAACGGCTTATGTTCTCAAGAAGCTTTACATGGCAATTTTCACTCTCTGAGGTTTGCCAGTGTCTGCAGAGAGGTGACGACCTAACACAAAAATTAATTCAATTGAAAAAACTTTCTGTCTGAGCTGGAATTGAACCCGGGCTACCGCGGTTCTTTAGCTTAGGGGCCATGCACTCTACCTACTAGACTACGGCCTAGTGGTTTGTAAAATTTTTTATGTACTTTTCGGAAATTCTGAAACTTTTTTTATAAGATATGAATAAAATTTAACCAAATATTTACACAAAGAAAAAATTTTTGCGAAATATTATCTACATCAAAAGTTGTGGTTGGTTAAATTTGGCTTACTTCTAGAGCGTTGCATTCACTTTGTCTTCGTTAATTTAAAGTTCCAACTTTCAGATATTTAAAAAAAAGCAAGAGTTATTTTGACTTTTCGATATGGTTTTTAATTGTATAAATATATTTCTTTTGGGAAATATATCCTTTTTACAAGTCCTTTTTACAAAACTCAAAATTTTGAAAGACATTGTGCTGCGGTTATGGTTGCGGAATCACCTTTATTCAATTTTTAATCTTTTAAAAACCTTTATTAACATAAAAAAAATAAATAAAATTTGTATTTACTTCAACTTCTTTGAGTATGTTATGATTAACACCACAGCAACCCTCATTCACTCACGTAGATTTGTATGCTAGTTTACTCTCCAAAATAGGCTTATTCGTAAGTTCGCAAGGTTTACGATGTTTACGGGTTAGTAACATGCTTAGAAGAGAGCCCTTATTGATTTATATGGTCTGCTCAATAATAACGATTTTTTTATTTCGTGTGTAATTTTGTTATTATTGTTTTATTAATGCGTTTCATAAAATAAAACAGAAAATAAAAATTTCATGACCTTGTCATAAATTTGTTGAAATAATCTTTTTTGCTGATGTATGCTTTCTGCTTTAGTATAATATGAATTTTATGTTAACAAAAGCAAAGTATAATTAAACATATAAATTGGAAATTTAATTAATATCATCTGTCATGCACTTAATTGCGGACAAATGAACACATTTTACTTACTATCAATAAAATTTGCTTTATGTATGGCATAAAAATCGTAATCAAAAAAAGTTAATACTCACACAGATGCACAGTATTTCATGACGCACATTAAAGTCTCTGTCCCTAGTCTATGATAGGATAACGGACTGAAAAGTGCTTCAAGAGCACTTCTTCTCTGATCATAGGCATATAACATTCGCTCTAAAGGGCCACGTCAATAGCCAAGCTGTCGTTAGGAATCTGAAGAAAACAAACTGGTGTGAATTCAGGGAGGTAGTGGAAGCATCGTTACCTCGTTACCCCCTCTATCAGGTAGTCCCCCTTCGACGCCACATAAACTAGATTCAATCGTTGAGCAGCTGACGGGGACTTTAAATGAGGCTTTAGAAATCTTATGCCCTAAGGGCACCCCAAGAGGTAAATCAAAACCTCCTTGGTGGTCAAGGGAAATTAGTAATCTAAGGTTGCAGTGTAGGAAGATTTTAAATAAAGCTAAGAAATCGGGTAGAACTCAATGCTGGGATCCAGTTTAAAAATTTTTAAGAAAGCACTTCGAAAGGCTCAGCGCAATTCCTGGAGGATTTTTTACGTCAATATAGAGGAATCTTAAGAAGCAAAAGACTCCGTAAGATCCTCGTTTCTAAGCTACTTAAAGAAATCAGGCGATACCTGAACATTCTCCAGCGAAGAAACCCTTGATCTTATTCTGAGTACCAACTTCCCGCATTGCTCTGTGGATCCCACTCATACTAGGTGTAAGAGGGCTCTGACGTTAAGTAATCCTACAAATATCATATCAGTGAACAGGATCAAGCCTTATAAGTGTACAGGTCGTTATAGTATTATTCCAGCCGCTCTTCATCAGACGGCGTCTATAATCCTTCTATGGGTCATTGTCATTTTTAATGTTTGCTTTGACATGAAATACATACCATTAAAATGGAGGCAAGTAAAGGTAGTATTTATCTCTAAGGCGGTTAGGATATCGTTATCGAGTCCGATGGATCTTAGACCCATGAGTCTATCATCTTTCCTGCTGAAAACATTCGAAAGACTAATTGGCTCTCATACTCGTTGTAGCATGGACACAAAATTTGCTTTCAGCTTCACAAAATGCTTACAGGAAAGGTAAGTCTGTAGAAACGGCCACTCATCATTTGCGCACTTATGAAGCTTCGGGTGGATGAGTCACACTGTACACTGATAACAAACCTGCTGACCTGTAGAGTCGTCAGTGCATCTCTAGGTGACTGAAAAGCCAGGAGATTTTTG
This sequence comes from Dichetophora obliterata, assembly GCA_963920525.1. Lineage (NCBI taxonomy): Eukaryota > Metazoa > Arthropoda > Insecta > Diptera > Sciomyzidae > Dichetophora > Dichetophora obliterata. The sequence continues at coordinate 166,157,083 of OY986436.1, read as the reverse complement.
AGTAGTGGCACCCCTCAGGGGGATGTTCTATCGCCTTTGTTATGGAATTTGGTAGTCAATGAACTACTGAGGAAAATAGAAAAGGTGAGCTACAAGGTGATTGCCTATGCGGATTACGTAGCTATTCCCGCACAGGGAAAGTTTCCTGACACTCTGTCGGAGCTGATTGGATCAGCGATCTCCGTTCTTAATATTTGGGCTAAAAGCTGTGGGCTGGGGTAAATTACAAAAAAATGAACTGGTCCTTTTTACGAGGAAATATAGAACTCCGCGCATAATTCCTCCACATCTTGTTGGCACAGAGCTATACTTTGTGGAAGAGGCGAAATACTTGGGAGTTATTTTGGATAGAAAGTTAAGTTTGAAACCAAACATTCCTGAGCGAATCTAGAAAGCTAATGTTGCTTTATATGCCTGTAAGAAATCTATGTATGTATTAGCGGATCGCTTAGATTCATTTCATCTGAGTTGCTGATTGCAGCTCTTTGCTTAATACCCCTTGATTTTATTAAAAAAAGGATGGCGCAGGAAACAGCCATCCAGTACAGGTCACTCCTCTATTATTGATCTTGCAAGAGCAGTTCCTAGCAACATATATTACACTGTGGAATGGCTGAGGTATATTGAGATATTAACTAAAGATATCAACATTTTTACGGACAAACAAGCAGCGATTTAATCCCTTGGAGGTTCCTAACATCTCCAGTAGCCCTTAAATGTCGCTCGTTCGACATTTGTTTGGTCTGGGTACCAGGACATAGGGACATTCCTGGAAATTGTAGAGCGAATGAGCTCGCTAAAGAAGGTACAAAGGTAACGCTGCTACCTGACATGGAAACATTGGGCATGTCACTTGCGTCTTGCTGGCTGACTCTACGGTAACATGTCACAGAAATGGCTAATTTCAAGTGGAAGTATAGCACCACCTCTAACACAGCTAGACAGATGTGGCCTAGTTTTACTAGAAAACGAACGGCAAAGCCTACTCAATTGGCAAGGAAAGATAAAAATATCTTCTTTATATCATGATAGAAGAGTAGAGGTAGTCGCAGGGCTGAGAACGAACTACCATAACTGTCAAAAGGCAACTGACGGCTCATACAAATCTTCAGCCGATGAGAATGCGATGAGAAAAATTAACTATTTTGCTTTTGGCCATGTTCCAGCGTTGTCTTCCAGGCTCTTCAGTTGGAACACGAAAACTCGGCCCAAATGTTTTTGGCACAACACGCACTTCATTTTGATTCAAAAAAATAAGATATTCACTTTAAATCAATTTTTTAAACACAACACAAAACAGTTTAAAAAAAAACTAATTTTGACAATTTTGGTAGTATTGTCAAAGAGATCACGATTAGCCGTGCGACTACCTCTATTATTCTACTATGCTTTATATAAATTTTAGTTTTTATCGAACATATAAACATTTAAATACTATTTTTAAAATTTAAAAATTAACAAAGTGTTTTACACAAAGCGATCCTACATCACTCCCTCTTTCAGTGAAATTATTTAAAAATTTAATAATAATTTAAATTAAATAACGATTAAATTACATAATTATTTCCTTAACATTATATGTAACGTGTTTTGTTTTTAGTACTTGTTGCGAAGATAATGTTGTTATTTTGTTTTCAAGACGAGCAGATTTAAGAAAATCAATTGAAACCGTACGTATATTATTACCATATCAAATTTAAAAACTTTGTTTTTTCTGGAGATTACTTTAAATGGACCCTCAAATTGAAATTATAACCCTGTAGTACAATTAACTTTAACTGATATGAATTCACATGAAGATAATTCTTTTGGAACAAAAGTTTTATTCTGATTTGAGTGGTAAATTACTTTATTTCGAACAATAGAAAAGTTTTGAAGTCGTTGGGAGAGAAACCATGAGAATTTGCGTCGGAAATAAATACTTCTCCAGGAAGTCTTAAAGTTTGTCCATAAACTAGTTCGGCTGAACAGCACTTTAAGTCTTCTTCAATAAAACATCGTAATCCTTAGGGTGCTAGCGGTAATTATTTGGACCAATGAATTTTTCAATCATCCCATTAGCTTGTGGATGATATGAAGTTGTATGTATCTTATGAGAAGCGAGTTTTGAAGCGGTTGATGCTAAAATATCTTTGCTCGGAGATACTTCAGGCCATCTTGTATTATTATCAATTATTGTTAGCATATTGTTATAGGTCCATATGAATGTGTTCGAATCTTCCAGAGGGAATGTCAATCTTTTGTACAGGACATTTAGTATATATATTGACTTTTGATATTTGAAACTCAATACAACTAGTTGTCCATTCGTTAAGGTCTTTGCGCATGTGAGGCCAAAAATATTTTGATTGGATTAATTTTCTTGTAACCATGTAATTTATTAAAAACAACATGCTGCATGGATGGTGGATGATATGGTCTACAGGGTTGCTGTTTTCCGATGATGTCGACGTCGTTAGTTTCGCTATAGATGTTTGGTTGGTTACTTCATAAATTCGATCTGCTAGAGATAGTTTGTCTTTGTGGAGGTATTTTTCTTACTCAAAGTTTATAAAGTATCTCACGTCCAATTAAGGATATGGGACCAGCTAAAGAAGTTATGTCACGATAATAATCGGATGTTTTTCTGCCACCGATATGTTCTAGATGACTTTCTTTACTTAAAGAAAATCGTTCCAAAAGAACTCTCTTAATATGTGCGTTTTTATTTAAAGTAGGATTTTTTATAACATCAATGACTTTTGCCATTATGTCTCTGGGAAGTGCAATTATTATGTTCTGAAATTTAATGTTGTCATCAATAATGTTTTTTAATGCAAATTGCACTTCCACTTGCAGAAACCATGCTTCCGTACAAGTTTTCCAAAATGTTTGCAATTTAACAGGAGTATTTTGAATGAAGTTCGTAGAGACAAATTTTAATTCTTTGTTTGGTATGATTGGTATTGATGTTGACTGTTATTGTGTTGGTGCTTGTTCTATTGTATGTTGTTCTGTTGTTGATGGAGTATCGACAGTGGTTTCGTGAAAAGTGCGTGTGAGAACCATTTTGAATATACTTTTTTATTAATATACACAAAATAAAAGTTAAAATAAAGTTACTGAAAGGGAACGATTCGCAGAGAGAAAAATAGTTTTTGAAATATATAAATGAATATATTAACAATTGCATAACAAGAGATATTAGGTTTTAAGTAAAAGTTATACGGGTAAAAGTAGCAAATGTAAGTTATTGTGTAATATAAAATAGGGAATTATAATCAATAACAAATTAATTTCATTTATTTAGTAGGTTTGGGATTAATTATTTTTTTTTTATTTTTGGATTAAGAAGGTTGAAGTTTAAGATTAGAACAAGATTTTAAGAAAATATTAAGTAAGTTTAAAAGTTAAATTGTTAATAAATTGCAAATTAACTAGTAAAGTTAGTAAAAAATGAAGATGTGAGTAAAATATTTAATAATGATTAATGATAATAGCAATTAATAATAATATAAAAAACTTATCTTGATGAGCACTTTTGGTCGAAGTGACTAATATGGGAAAAAACTTTATTGTTGAGGGCACTATAGTGGTTGCAGTCGCATTGACTTGACTGATTATCGGATGCACCGTGAAGGGGTGTCATTACCCTGCAATTAATGGCACTAGTACAAAACTAGTGATTTCACTAGCCCCTTGGTAGCCAGTGCCAGTTTCACTTCAATCTACTTTCTTTGTATTCAACTGGCGAACTTTACACGAGCATGTCATAGTGTCAATTGCTACCTTTTACACACCCATTCCCTAGTTATTTCACTAGTCATGAAGAGCTAGCTTTTTCGCTAGTTGATATTGACACAACAAAAAAAAAAGTATAGCAGTGAGGGGACTGCCAACCAAAGCGAAAACCTATATATAAAATATTAATATTCCCTGAAAGACCTTGTCCTACCACGGACCGCCTTAATGCTATTTAAGAATTTTCATGCTAATCGGAAAAAATTTTATATTTCACCCCCTCAACCTTTGATTATTTCTTTCAAAATATTTTTTATTCAGATAGCATTTTTATTTTATAATTGCACCAAACTATATTATTACTTTTAAATTGAATATTGTTGATATAAAAATAAAATGCAGGGAGCACAATTGAATGAAAAATAATCGTCATAAAATAAAATACATTTTCTATTTTTTATATATGATATTTTGTTTGATTCGTCTTGAAGTCTCTTTTAATGCCTGCATTCGAGATATTGCTACAAGGAAAACAGAAAACATAGCAAGCAAAGTGCAGTTTATTTTCTGCCCCCGATTCGGTTCATACATCCGGTTCATCATTAATGCACATTATTTTCGTCTTTAATCATTTCATTATATTTAAAATTATGGGTATTAATATTAAAAAACAGAGTAACACATAAACAAAAATATAAATTAAACTTATTGAAGTAATTAATATACACTAAAGATACGTATACATAGCATTTGTATTTACATAAATTTCATTGAATTTAATTTACATTATTTTCACTGTTTGCGTCATTAATCATTGCATTGTATTCTAAAAAAGATACTATAGGCTTATGGTAGCTGAAATAGGAAACAAAAAATTTTTGGACGATGCAGTCCCAGTCATGATAAAATTATTATTAGGTAGCCTTGACAACTACTTATTTTCTCACGATCTGCGACCATCGAATTTCAAACAAAATAAAACAATATAAAGTGCGTGTGTCACTCACATTGGCAGCTTTCAGTGGAGTCAATAGTTGGCAACTGTTTTTTTCTTAAAATTGAGTGAGAAACCTTTGCAATTTAATGATCCATTCACAGCAGGTGACTCCTCTGAATGCGGCCAATGTGTGTGACACGTTCTCTATTTTGTTTTCTTTTGTTTAACATTCGATGGTTGAAACACGAAATGTCACTCCTACCTATTACTTATTATACCATGGTCCCAGTAAGAGAATATGATGGCGACATTTATAAAACTACAAATGTTTTTAATGTTGGTCCTTAAACTCAAATGCACGATCTTGGTACTTGGCTACCAGGCGCTCAGCAAATGCAGCAAGCAACCATCAATAAGTTTATCTGCTGACAAATCGTTCTTTCATAAAATAATCATTAAGGATATTTGCTGTTTTACTTTCAATGTATATGTAGATCTGTAGTTGAAATAATATACATTTACAAATACAATTACCAAGCTAATCTACAACAACGACGAACAGGGAACAGCAGTATCACATCGGTTGCGCAGCCTTAGAGGGAATGAACCGAATTGGCGGCGGATAATAAACAGCACTTTGCTTGCTTTGTTTTCTGCTTGCCTAGTAGCAAGATCTCAAGTGGAGGCATTAAAAGTGGCTTTGTTAAAAAAAAACCTAACTGTCAAATCAAAGTTAACATTTCATACAAAATCTGCAACCGATGAGAATGCAATATGAAAGCAAAATTTGGCCAAAATACCAAAATGGCTGAGTTTTACAGTTATGGTCACTAAGAAAGCGAACACATTCAGCCCTAACACTACCTTGTCTAGTTGTACTATGAGTGGTGGCATCAAAAGGGACTTCACGGCCAGTCAAACAAAAACCAAATATCAAAAATTGTAAATTTATTTTATTTTAGCCTACAGCAGCTCTACATATAAATTGAAAAATACAAAAACATTCAATGTTTCGCAGCGGAGCAAGGGGAGGGGAAAAAAACGATGCGTCAGCAGAGGAACTTATTGATGGTTGCTTCCTACATTTGCTGAGCGCCTGGTAGTCAAGATCCAAGAGCGTCATTTAAAAACCTACTCGCAAAATGACGATGACGATGACGCAAACCAAAGATTTACCCTCTACTTAAATCGTTCAACGCGCCTAAAGAAGTTTTCACTTCAAAAAAACCTGTTGTTAATGAAAAATTTTATTAATAAAACAATGATAGTTGACAACTCTGAAAATAAAAAGCCACTGACAAATACAATAAGTACTTTCAACACTTAAAATAAATAAAAACGATATATAATAAAATAAGAGCATGCATGTAATTATTTGAATGTTCAACATATTCCTTTATCACAACTTAAAGATTAAAATGTTAAAACACTCAATCCATACATTATATTTCTTGCAAACGAAGTTCCAGCAGAAAAAAGCAGAAAAGAAGAAGATCGCTCCATTTTTAAATCTCACTATGAATAGCGCGGGTTTGAGTAAAAGCAAATTTTTTAAAAATGTTAACAAATACAACTGATGAAATTGCCAAACTTTAAAAGCATATATAGACCAATATAAAGCGAATTAATAATAAGTTTTGGTTGCAAACATCTTATTTCAAATTTACTTAAGTACTTATGTACTAACAAACAGATAATATGCATTAATTTCAGGAGTTACCAAGTGATTTTTTTTTTTAGCTTGAGGTTATGTTTTCTAAGTTTCCTATCTTGTTATCTTTGCTGTCTGTATTGATGACGAGAGTTACTCGGAAAAAGACGATGACGCAAACCAAAGATTTACCCTCTACCAAAATCGTTCAACGCGCCTAAAGAAGTTTTCACTTCAAAAAAAACAAAGCAGAGTGACTGATTTTCATTATTCAATATATTTATACCTTTTCATAACGATATTTTATTTATGTTGCTCAACGAAACTGAAAAGCTTTATATGTCATGTTTTCTCGAATAAGTCACTTCGAAGTATGAGCTCGTCAGAATAAACTTTAAGAGTCAGTCAAGACGTTAAAAAAATTAGCAAAAAAAATCCAGATGTAAATTGATTGAACTGACCCCTTTTATGCATTACCTTGGGCCAAAAAAGTAGCTAGTGCTTATAGAACTATTGAAGTAGCTAGCGTGAATGGGCCAATTGATACTTTCGATACTGGCGGGTAGTGTTTGTTGCGACGATGGTTGTGTTTTCATCGTCGTTGTAGTATTATCCAACGACATCTCTATGTGTTGTCCAATGCTGCAGGTGATACTCGTTGACGTTGCTATTGCTGCAGTTGTTGTTGCATTATTATTTGTGGCAACGTTGTGTTAATTTCTAGCATTTGATGCAACTGTTGCATTTACCTTATGATGGTTTATAATGTGAATGCATTGCAAGCCAGGGAATCGAGCAGAATCGTCAATTTGTAGTTATTTTTAATGATTTTATTTATTAAAATTATTTCATATGAAAATATCTTTCTTTATAAAAACTATATTTTTCATCGAACATATAAGTATTTGAATACTATTTTTAAAATTTAAAAATTAACAAAGTGTTTTACACAAAGTGATCCTACACTTATCTAAAAATATTCTTTTTAGTCAGCATTATAAGTGCTTATATAATCTTCATAAACAAGATTTTTTTTAAAGCTCTCCCCATATACTCATATTTATGAGTACAGTAATTATCGCTTATAAGCATAACAATAATTTGCTTGGTTTTTGCTGCTTATAAGCGGGAAAGCATATATAAAAACTCGGTTATATGCATCCACAGTGCTTATATAAAAACTCTGTTAAATGCCTCCACGAAGCATATATAAAAATTGGAATATTGTTTCAATAAAAATTGTGTTATGAATTGGTTTAATTTTTAATTATATTTATTTACAAATTAGAGTTTGTCAAATAAGCGTTTTTAAAAAATAAAATAAAAAATAAATTAAATTTCCGCTTATAGCAGTCTTATATCACTTAAGGGTTTTTAAAAAATTTAAACAAACTAAGTTTTAAGTCAGATTCGAATTAAATTAATTTAAATTGGGGCTTCTACTAGACTTATACCACTTATGGTTTTAAAAAAATATATAAAAAAATATGCTTTAAAAAAAAATTCAATTTAAGAACGCCAGGTTCGTACTACATAAAACTTAACTTAATTTTTTAATTTTTTAAGTCCTTTCTATCTCGAAAAAAGTCAGTTATTTTCTTTTGTACATTGCAGAATTTTTGGCACATATGTTCTTCTATCTTATTTAATTTGTCTCAACTTCCTTTACAATTGATATTTTTTGTTTGAGTGACAAGGTTATTTTTTATTTTTGTTCATTTTAAAACTGCACAGGAAAAAGATAAGAAACTTTGACAATTTCAAAGACAGTGACGGGCTATTTCATATTTGACAGCTCAACAGAGATGTGAAATTTATAATCGGAATTTTAGTAGGGATGCATATAACTGGTTAGTTTTCTATGAATTTGGTTTTAAAAAATTCCTAATTTTGATGCATATAAAAGAGAAACTCATATAAGCGAAATGCTTATTAGCGAAAAAATGCTGGCTATTTTAAGTGACAAAGTTAAATATCTTAAGTTCGAATGCATATAAGCGGGATATGCTTATAAACATAGTGCATATAAGCGATAATTACTGTGCATATTAATAAAATCTTCATAAATAAGACTTCCATCTGAAACTATAAGCCCTCATAATGTGAGCTAAGTACCCAACTAGAACTGATGGTCCATATTTGGGTTGCAGCGACGTCGTAGCGTTTATTTTTGTGTCAAAATTGACATGATGTTACGTATTGGTTACGTTACAGAGACCACTATGATTCGAAAGTGGTGCAACACAATGCCGACATTGTGTTAGTGAAAATTACTTTGAAGTGACTTATCAGATTTTAGTAAAAATGCATTACAGAGTTGCCAATTTTGTTTACAGCCATAAATATAATTATTATATAATTAAAATTTATATAATATATAGGAGTACAACATAATCTTAGGTGTTTTGGATATTATTTGGAGCTAAATGTATATGGAAAAGAAGTTTTTCGGTAAAATAACAGCCAAAACTTCTTAAAAATTGAAGCGAAAGCTAAATTCAGAAAATATTATAATAATTTCATATATTAATACAAAATGTTCTAAAAAGTTTTGTGGAAAAAATGTTATACACAAATTTCAGTTATGGTTTTTAATGTAAGCAATCAATAAAACATAGTAAAAAAAAGCTTAACAATACAATAAAAAAGCATTTGCATGTTCATTGTTAGAAAAATATAAAAATAATTTGCGTCCACCATTTTAAATGAAAGTGTAAAGAGCCTACACTTGGGTCCCAATTAGCTAATCGTTACAAAATGATTGGTTCCATGGTTCCATCTTAAGTTATTATTGGAAAATTGAGCGATGCATTTTTTAAAGCTAAAACTTTATAAACCTTTGCAACATTCTGTGACCTAGTGGTAAAGTAGTATTAAAAAGGAAAGTCACATTGAAGGTATGGTTACAATAAAGGAATTGTGCCAATATAGTAAAAATAACGTAATTGTGTGCCATTTTATTTCTAAAATGGAAACAAAACTAAATAGTAATTTTTACAAACATTTCCCACAAAATATTTTCCAAATCAGTATCGCTGCAACGTCGTCATGTAAAAAATGTGTTCTTAGTAACCTGTGGTCGCAAAATTCTACTTGGGTATTATTTTAACTGATAATAACTTCATTGAGTATGTAATGAAGGTAAGCTGCACCTAGGATAATTAGGTGCAGATATAATAATAATAATAAGCAGAATTGTAGTTAAAATGTCGATAATAATATGTTATCGAGAGTTTGGTCTAAAAGGAAAACAAAATTAATGATTCTTTTTTATATGAATGATTTAATACAATGATTGAAATAATTAATTACGATAAAATGTCATCCAAAAACATTATATGATACAAAAAAATTCTGTGTATTGAGTAGGTATATGAGAAGCATATGAAATTGTAATTCGTAAGTACAGAGCAGAATATAATTAATTAATAACATAAAAGCATGATTTTTGTATTTTACAAAGAATTAATTCTGTTATAGAAGCGAAAATATTGAATAGAAAAACTTTTCTGACCAGTGTATATATTTATTGAAATGAATGAAAATATTTTCATACTTTTTTTTGTGTGCGGTTGAAATGTGTTTCCAATTTAGTAATTGCTACTCTTTGACACTTAATCCCTTTATTTTTGGCTAAAAGCATACCTTTACAGCATTCCAAATACTTTATTTCATATAATGTATTTGAATAAGAGGCGTGAGATGAACGATACATTGCAGAGAATCAAAAGCAAAACTCAAACTAGAGCATGGTAAGATATTTTTATAAAACATCATCGTATTTGCTTCCTGCTACGCTCTTGCTCTTAATCCGACTGCTAGGAGCCGGTATAATGTTTTTCAAAAATATGTTACACGTTTGTTACGGTGGATTTGACAACTTTATAAATTAATGCCGGATTTATTTCTGTACTGAAGTTGTCATGTTGTTGAACAAAAAGGTTTGATTTGTCAAGCTTTTGTGATGTTTCCGTTTTACTTATTGTTATTTCGTTTCTGTTTTGGAGCTCTGCAGATATGTTTTATCCTCGTCTTGTCTCATATATCAAACGTTTTTAGGATGAATCTAAGCACAAAGAATACAAAAATAATCGGAATGATTTATAAATTAATCAAAATTAAGAAAACAATTGAACAATCGATGCGTAGATGGAGTAATTGTTGTTTTTACTTTTCTGACATTTTCTGTGACATTTTTGCATTGGCGCATAATAAATATTCGGCAGAGAAGAGAAACTAAATGATTCTATAAACGAAACAATTATAAAAATCAGTGTGAATTGGAAATATTTCCATAAGTTTCAGAAAAATCTTCCAAACTTCAGGAGAACTTTATAAGAATAAGTAATGACCACATGGTAATCATCACAATAATTAATGTGCTTATTATAAGATACTAATTGTGTTCGAAATAGCACATGTTTTCGGTTATATGTTGGAATGATGTAATCTACATTATTGATTAATTGACTTTGCTTTACTTTAATTAAATCAGAATGTAGATTAATTGATAAATCAAGTTGTTTAATTAATCAAATCTCGGTCTTTGGATGAATTAGAACTTAACACAAAACGAAATATATGCAATTACCAAGCAAACAGCTGCTTTTTTATTGTAACAATATTCTGAAGCATAAATGGTTGAAATATAAACAGTCGAATCGGAATTTCATCAGTGCTAGAATTTTAGATAAGTGTAGCACTAAACATATTTTGAACGAGAGCTTAAACTCTTTTCGATAAGCAATAATCTTAGCAGTGTTAGTACTTTTTAACACATTCTGTTGCATCAAGTTATTGAGCTTTTTACTAATAGGTAAACATTTTGATAATCTTAGAAAAATTTGGGTAAGAGAAATTTCTCTTATCAAATTGTTTATTGAAAGTGTCAGGCGTAATTTGTCTGCAGTTACTAAAGTAAGCAATTTTGCCATGGCACTATGTTCCGGTTTTTGCGATTATTTAAGGATAATAAGGACGAATCAGAGCAAACTTGTGCAGTTAATCGGCAGACAAATTTTTACTTCAATAACACTGTAGCAAAAGTACCCTTTTTTTGTGAGTAAAAACCAACAAATGTTATTAAATATTCCTGGGGTCCTTATTACGAATCTGGCACCCAAATTCACGTCGATTTTGAGAAAACCGTTATTTAAGGTCAAAAACTTCTCCAAAGAGAAATCGCGATTTTTGTTTGTGGTAAAGATGTTTGGTACAAGTTGATGAAAAATGATCTTTCATACTTCCATCCCCGGACTCCCTTTTTCATTCAAATTTTTACGTTTACAGCAAGCAACAAAGGGTTGAGAGCGAACATCAAATGCAAATTGGTTATCGGAGGAGGAGTTGTGGGGAAGACGCTGCTTTGTTTGACTGTGATGATGGGAGTTGGATATTGACGAAGCAGTTGCGGTGTGTTTAATGTTCGGAGCTTGTGTGACTACTCGTATATTGATGCTTTATAAGCTGGTTATTTCTTCACATTTATTTTTTTATATTCCCTTATGTTATTTTCCCTGATGTTTTTTTTTCCCATTTCCTGATGTTAACAGAAATTATTATGAAAAAATTGTATAAATGATGTAAGCAATTTAAAATCTATAGTCATATTGAGATTAAAGTAGAGATTGCTAAATTGTCCGTATTAAGTGTTTATATTAGCTACTCAAAATATTTTAAATGAAAATGTTGAAGAATTTTTAACATCTATTCCTTATAAATATGTTCAAATCAAAGTAGCACAACGAATTCAACAATTCATTATTTAGTTGCTTAGTGCATAGTTTGTTGCTAAGTTCTTTCCTTGGCTTGAGAAACACTTACATTTATCATTTGGCAAAAAAATTAATAAGTTGATAATACATAAGTGAGTGGAATTTCTTTTAACTTATTTCATTTATTAAATATTTACTAATAATTTGCTAAGCGATAAATGATAAGTGGTTGGTGTACCGACATGATGGTAACTCTTTTCTGATTTTTTTTATTGTACTCGTAAAAGAAAAAATTATTAATTGCACTACATTACAGATCTGTTTGTAAGCCTAAATAGTTGCAAGAAAACCACTTCAATGCTCAGTTACATCAAATAAATTATTTTTGCGTAACAGTTCAGATACAGTATATGAGGAGTATGAATTTAAAGGCGGACGGAAAAAAATATAATCGGAATCGGTATTATATCAGAATCGGTTTCATATCGGCATCGGTATTGGTTTAAAATGCCAACTTCTTGCCGATACAATTAGGATTAAGTGCACGTTACATGAAATAAAAAATACATGAAAAAAAAAAGAAATGTGAGTGTTCCTGTTCCCAACCGCAAAATTTTTACGGTTGCGATTAAATATCTTTCAGCTCCTAGACGATAGTGTTGTAAGTGAACAACAATTAAGTGCTGTAGGTCAATTATACAGCGAAAGGAGATGTAGCTTTAAAGTTGTGAAACATTAAAATATTCAGTTGCTTAACTTTTATAAATTAAAAATATTGTTTATTTAATGTTTATAATATTGTACACTAAAACTGGGTATTTTATAGTATTTCAATTGAAATAAAGTACATTAAGAATCATAACTGTACTAGCTAGTTTAAAACTCCAATTATACAAATGAGAAGAAATGTTGATTTTCTATGATTTAAATACAAATTCTAAATGCTTGATAGTTTAAATCATACTTGATTTTAAATACAAATTCTAGTTGCTTGATTGTTTAGAATCGTTTATTGAGCTTTATTTTAGGTTAGAACAATTAATTGCTCTAACGAATTTTTCCAAAGAAACAACAACAACATTTTCAGTATGAAAAACAGAATACCACTAGCTGATTTTATTGCAATTTCGGACCTCCTACAGGCTTCATCAGAAATCTTTGTGATACGCATTAGCGCTCTATACCACAGAGGCGATGAGATTTTAGTGTCAATTTTTCAGTTTTTCTCCCTTTCATATGTTGTATTTTGTTGTTGTATTTTTGCTTTACTTTAGTTTAATGCTTATGTTATTATTATTATGGGGTCCAACAGTCTGTTGGAATTCACCACTAACAAAGCATGGTTACTGAAGTTGATTTCAGATTTTGCTGATATATCTTCAGGCGGTTTCTGTTTTTGGTCGTGCTCTACCATTTGATTACAGTTTTCTATATGACCTTGTTATTTTGATTTTCTATGATTCAGACGTAATGTCCAAGTCAAAACGGACTTAAAGTTCATACAAATTTAAATTCAAACAATTTTACTGAACACGTTATATACATCGAATTTTTCATGAAAAATATCAGTTTTATATGACAAAAACAACATTCCGTTCAAGGGCCAATCTTTTTATCATAAAATAATAAATTGGGAGCGGGTCAGTTTTCTGCTTGTCCAAAGTTTGTATTGTCAAAATGCTGTAATTTTTACAGTATTTTTAAAATACTGTTTGTTTAATTTTCCTTTATTTCAATATACTGTTTTTTAAAAATTTTGCTTTCAAAAAGTCTGCTCTCCATTTACAGTATTTTAACTTTATTTGGGATGTAACTTTAACTTTACATTGGGACTTTACGTTGGGACTATAAACGGTATGTTTTAAGATTAAATTATTTGCCCTTGTACGAAAAGTTGTTATTTTAAGCTTATTTACCTTAGTTGTTCTTAGTCCATATTTTGCAGAAATTTGGAGTACAGAATTTTTTAACACAGTTTTCTGTTAATGCAGAATTTTGTAATGCAGAATTTCGTATACAAGATTTCATACATACAGACAACTGCACCGAACTTTAATAAATTTTTTAAATTAATGTATCAAAATTGAACAATTTGTATTAAAAATCGCGCAGTTTTCCAGTCTGAAAACGCCATAAGGTCCATGGACATTATGTCCGTTTGCGAAATAGACATAATTTCCATGGACCTTATGTCCGTGGACATTACGTCATCCCACCAAAAAAAATAACTAACTTCTACGGCTCATTTTAAAAAAAAAAATAAATGTGACGCAAGAATTTCGTGAAAATTGCAGAAACGACAAAACTACCAGCTAAGCACTACAACATCTAGAAATTGAATTTTATGAATTTATTTCCCCTCAGCAAGTACATAATTATTTTAGTTTTAACTCGTGCAGTTTTTATCTCTCGGTAAAATTGTTTGATGAAATAAATTGGTGTGAATTATTTCATGGTCAAGATACTGCAACTTGCTTTGATATATTCAAAATTCAAATTTTAAATATCTGTTATGAAAATGTTCCTCGACTGCCGCGCAGATCACATAGATTACCTTGGTATACTACTGGTCTTAAAAAACTAAAAAATTTGCGAAATAAATTTTCTAAACTGTATAAAACTACTAATAATTTAAATTCGAGCATTAGTCGAGAGATTTTGACTTCTAAAATAAATTCCTATACAATCAATACATCTTAAAAATTGAGTGTAATATTATTTCAAGCCCCAATATCTTCTGGAATTATATTCAATCTAAAAAGAATGGGTTGCTTATTCCAACTTCTATGCAATTAAATGGTAATATATAATATAGTAAATCTGTTAATCTTTTCGCTGATTATTTTAAGTCCAACTTTGTTGAGGATGATTCGTTGTTTAATCACTCTGTATTAGACTATGTGGATGAAGTTATTGACATTGGGTCAATTTCATTATCTGTTGATGATGTCAGTCATTCATTGTCTCTAATGAAGGCGTCTGTTAAGGCTGGCATTGATGGCTTATCGTCTAAATTGCTCATTAAATGCTCTGCTGCGCTCGCAAAACCTCTTTGTTGGATTTTTAATAAATCCCTATCGTCTAGAACATTCATTGACTGTTGGAAAGTTGCAGCGGTTACGCCTGTCTTCAAGAGTGGATCTAGAAATTATGTTACAAACTACCAGCCTATCTCGAAGTCGGTTAACGTTTCTAAACTCTTTGAATTCATTATTAAACCTAAGCTATACTTTCATTTTAAGATACATATTTGCCTGGAACAACATGGCTTCGTTTTTGGCAGGTCAACTGAGACTAATCTTGCTCTCTTTTCTAACTTTTGTACCTCTGCCTTTGAATCCGGTTACCAAGTTGATGCCTTATATACGGATTTCTCGAAGGCATTTGATAAAGTATCTCATAATATTTTGATTGCCAAACTTTGCAAAATGGGATGCCATTCAGATTTCCTTAATTGGATTAAGTCTTATTTAAGTGGTAGAACGTGCTATGTAGTGATTAATTATATTTACTCTTATTGCTATCGAGCTACCTCTGGAGTTCCTCAAGGAAGCATTCTGGGCCTCTGTTATTTGTATTATCTAAAACCGATATATGCAAATGTTTTTGTAATTCGAAATTTCTTTTATATGCGGATGACTTAAAGTTTTTTAGTAGGGTGAGTAGCTTGGCGGATGCTGAGTTGTTGCAATCTGACCCCAATAATGTTTCGGATTGGAATACTTGCAATGGGTTGCCATTGAATATTAGTAAATGTTTGAATGCTTCGTATAGCAAATCTTCTAGTTTTATTAGTACAACTTATTTTATGTCAGATCTGCCACTTAAAAAAGTTGTTAATATTCGTGATTTGGGAGTAATTTTTGACACGAAGTTCACGTTTGTAGAACATCTTAATTTCA
Source organism: Dichetophora obliterata (assembly GCA_963920525.1). Taxonomy (NCBI): domain Eukaryota; kingdom Metazoa; phylum Arthropoda; class Insecta; order Diptera; family Sciomyzidae; genus Dichetophora; species Dichetophora obliterata. The sequence continues at coordinate 166,141,159 of OY986436.1, read as the reverse complement.
TAATGCCTAAAGTTTATTCTCTCTTTGTCTTTCTTCGGAGAAATAGTGCAGAATTTCAAGACCCTTATACCTTAAAAGCACTTTACAATTCTTTGGCTCGTTCTCGGTTGGAGTACGTTGCGTTTATTTGGAATCCATCGTTTGCAATCCAATCGTTGAGATTAGAAAAAGTTCAGAAGATAGCCACAAAATACATGTTACAGCCTTCGCGTTTTTATGCAAACTTACCTTCTTATACTGCTTGATGTTTGTTAATGGGCTAAAAGCCTCTTGAGACGAGCAGAAAAATAAATTCTTTGTTATTTGTATACGACATTATGTCAGGTAATTTTGATGATCCTTTTTTACTACAATTAATTGAGTTTAACATTCCTATAAGGCAGTTGCGGTGTTTTAAACTATTTTTTATATAACACCATCGAACAAATTGCGCTCTTAAAATCACGAAAGCTTTGAGTTTATATAATGAGTTATCGTTAAAATATGTTTTTGACTTGCTTTAAAAATTTTGTTATAAATTTATTTTAAGCTTATTTGTAAGTGGTATTGGGCACTTTAATTATGCTCTAGGTGTTCTTAAATATTTTTTAATCTTTAATTTATATTCTATTGTATAGAATTAATATGTATTCTAGTCTGTAAGGATTTTTGTCCATAGACTCAATAAAGACTCAATAATAATAATAATAAACAATATGAAAGGTAAACATATACAATAATCTGCGCAATGGATGCATGTAAAATTTATAAACATTCGTGAAATAGCAGTAAAGATATTTAGACTTAAAGTTACCCGCACAATCGATGCATCACGGTCTGAAAGGGTTAATACTATTTTTTTTTAACAATTTTGTAGTGAATTCCAAAGTGCTTATGAAAAGAATATAGTACTGTTTAAAAAGTTGTACCTAGGAACGATTAGATTTGTGGATCGAGAAGATTCTAAGAATGGGAGTTTCTTATATAAATATTCCCGGCTTTGACAGTAAATAAGTTTATGTAGAAATATAATGTTTCGAACGTTCAAGTAATTCATCAAACCGCAACATAAAATGCCTCTACTTCTTACAGAAATATGATCAAATCTACTAACATCATAAACATATCTAACATATGAGGCATAATCATTTGAACCACAAGTCTGCGACGTGTTTATAGAGGGGTAAAGCAAGCAGAAGTACGTAAATATCGTAATGTTCCGTATATTTTCCCAACGACACTATTAATATGATCAGTACATGTTAGTTCAGAATTCAGCACTAAGCCAAGATTTTTTACTTTGCTTACAAATTCCGACTAATCGACCCAATGAACAATTTCGAAATATCTACAAAGCCAGAGTTAATCCCCGCAATCGGCAAAACTTTTTACTTTAGGGGATTTATAAGAAGTTTACAAATGGAGAAAGCATCATTAATAGAGACAGAAAATAGAAGGGAGCCTTAAATTGATGTCTGAGGAACTCGCGTTTTTACTGGTCTGAAAATGCCTTCTAGGTAATGAGAAACTAATTTAACTGCATTATTACTAAAGCAAAGATAATGTTGAAGCTTATTACAATGTAAGTATGACAAATATAATCAAAAGCTTTAGATAAATCAATAAGGCAGAGAAGATTCATAGAGTTTTGTTCATACGCTATTCTAATATCATCAACTGTCTTTAATACTGCCGTCGAACAGCTGTGCCCAGCTCTACAGCCAGACTGCAATGGTGATAAAAGCTTATTATTCAATAAAAATTCAGCGAGTTTATCAGTCATAAATCTTTCTAAAACCTTGCCCAGGGCAGATAATATACTTATAGGCCTGTGGTCCTTGGGATCTGATGCGGATGCAGCTTTAGCAACTGGGATTACCGATTCCATCGATTCCTATTGCGTTAGAACTTAACTGCATTAAACATTTAGCCACACGGTCAGAGTTATTAGGTATTATAGATAGATACATTCTGAATATTTAATTATTTTACTTTTTATGTTGAGTTAGTTGTACTTTTATACTTTTTATAAATAAAATACATAGAATGCTTGTATATAAATTTTTTTTTAATTGAAATTCAATTTTCATAAGTATTTGACGGACTAATCGGCATCGGTATCGATATGGCAGGGCATTCACACATCGGTATCGGCATAGGCATCAGTGAAAAAAACAGGAATCGGTTGAGCACTAGTAAGGGGTACTCTTTGGCTGAACTGAAGTAAAATATCCCCACGCCCAAATTTTTCTGTTTTTGAAGTTTTTAATATATTAATTTTACTTTATCATTTAGCTGATTTTTTTCAAATTTTTAACTCAGAAAACTCAAACTTAAACTAAGAAAAAAGATATGTGATCACCGACACCAAAAATAAAAGTTAAATTAAAAAATCAGTACATGTATGCAATTTTTTATTTAACTACAATTACATTTTTTCAAAAAATGGTTTTTGCATTTATGTTAACATATGCTTTAATTTGAAAATATGACTTTTCTTTAGACATTTATATGCCTAAAATATTTGTTATGAAATTTTCTATCAGATAAGAGGGCTAACTTTTTGTCACCTATTAAACTATTTTGAGATATAGGGTTTAAGTCTTGAAATTTGTTAAAAAAAAAAACAAAAACTTTATTTTGCTACTGGCACGTTTTATCCCTAAAATGTCCTTCTGACTCTTCTCTACAATATTAGATAATACAACAATTTGGCAATTTAGATTTCTATAATTAACTGTGACCTCTGATGATTTTACAAGTTTATAGTTCATTGGAGAAAATTAAAATTTTTACAAGCATGTACGTAAAGTATTGCTCTCAACAATGAATTTTTTAATTTTGCTATTACATGGAAAATTGATGCAAAAAAAAATACGATTTTTGGATTCTATGGACAATTTGACTGTATAGATAGATATTCACATCAGAAATATAGTTCATGCTGACTTCGAATGTCTTATGTCTTCAAAATACTATATATTAGGATCTACAAAATCGTGACAAAATTTAAGAAAAAAGTAAATAAGTAGAAATAAAAATTCTTTATTCATACTACTTCGTGGAGTCCAAGCAAGAGTTTTTTAAAAATAAAATCTTGTCACGTTGGCAAAAAAAAATTTCTAAAATAAAAACAAAAAAAAAAAAAAATTTTCCAATGAACAGTCCACAAGGCAAAATGTAATAGATAGAGAAAGATTCGAATTAACGAAAAACACATTTGTTATTAAGGTGGTAGTTTGGTAGTTTAGAGACTTTTCTTCAAAAATTTATGTTTCCTGAAAAAACGAATTGGCTTTATCGGTAAAATTTTCATTGCAAAATTAAAAAATTTCTTTTAAATAAAATTGTTTATAAGTTTAATAAGAAACAACACGGGGTAATAGTGTAAAAAAACTTGGCACGAAACTTAATAGGCTTCGTTGATATGGTAGAGGATATTATAACTGCATTCTTTGATTGTCGAATTCACTCTAAAAAACTGAATTTGGGGTCAAAAAATAATTTTGGGTAGGACGTTCTGGCAAGAATTGCAATGCATAACAGAGCGATAATCAAAGAAAACAGTTGACGTGTTTTTTTACATGATTTTAATTGTGAGCTACATATTAAGACCAAGTAAGTTTAAAGGAGGCAACAACAACAACAACAACTCTGTATAGAGTCAATCACACTGCAGACTAGATAGAACTATTTCGGAAGTGGCTTTACTAAACTCATCAGTAGTTTTGAGTGATTCAGCTGTGACCAACCCACTGTTTAAGTCTGTTCGAGTCTGTTTTAGTTTGTTCGAATAGATTCATAACAACTTATTTTCTCATTGGTCATTTTATTATGCGACGATTAAAGCAGTAATTATTTTAGATCAAGTCTAAAACTCTACCAGGGATTGTGTCTGTTCCAATAGCTTCTTTTTTCGCTATTTTTTATTGTTTCCGCTTAGCCATTCTAAAGCTCGTTGATTGATTTTCATATCAGACTCGTAAGCATATGTCTCATCACCAGTCACAATGCGTTTAATGAATGTGGGGTCGGAATTGACTCATTCTGTCATGTGTTCAGCGACCTTTTCGCAATTGAGTTTTTGAAGAAAATTCAGACTAGTCTTTCGGAAAAAATCGCGCAGCAAGGCGTTTCATGCCCAAACAATTGTTTACAATGGTACAAATTGATTCGTAAGACACAGACAGTTCATCGGCTATCTCTCTGAAACTTGAATGATTTCCTTCGAAGGAAATCAGTAAGTAACTTTAACGAAGTAACTTCATTTGAAGACATTGATGGCCGACCAGAGCGAGGAAATCTTCCATCACATCTCAACCGCACATCATGTTTTTGATAAAGTCGATTCACCGTACGCCTTCAGTAACATTTTCAGCGATTTGGCACACCAAATTCTTTGCATTGCAATATTTGAAACAATTCTTTTTTCAATATTTATTCAATTGTAAAAATCGCTATATACACTTCAGAGGAACTGACAACATTAAACACTGTACAACAAGAATATATAGAAAGAGATTTCTTCTTCTATTGCAATATGTCTTGTTGCAGAAGATGTGCCATCCACCGACAGAAAACAACGAGTATTTTTTGCAAAGGATGGGCAAAAAAACTCCATCGGCAAAAAAACTCAAAATAATAAATTGAGTGAGAGTTGGTCTCATTCGCTGCTGCTCAGCAAGAAGAAACAAATAAGATAGGTCGACAAGTCGATGAATAAGGCAACGCAATACAAAAAAATATTGTAAATTTTATGAATGAAAATATAATTTGGCAGATTCTTATTTGCATGTGCATGGTTGCCGAATTTCTTTTGTTTCTAGCTGGACATTTTTTTGTGATTTTGTTGTAGCTATATTTTGGTTGCTGCCCGTGAGGCCCGGGCCTAGGGAGGCAACATTTAAAGGGTGGCAAAGTTTTTGAGGGCTGAAAGTTAAAAACAAAAGTTAGAAACGGAATCCATTTGGTTGAAGCAGAATATTATCGTAGCTAATTTATAAATAAACTCAATATAAATCAATTAACTAGTTTGACGACTGCTGTAAATTTTTGGCCGGCCAAGTGTTTAAGACAAAGTGACAAATGTTTAAGAAAAACTAACCAACAGAAACTTTGCTTACAGGCAATGAATAAAATATTGCAGAACAATCGTGCAATCAATTACTTTTAACAGGGAGTTACAGGAAGCTTTACTCTAAAATGGGCATGTCATTAAGGTAATAAATTGCAAAATTTTTAAAATGTTTTGTTGAGTGTATTTAGAGGGAGAAACCATTTTGATGGCCGAAAAATCTAAAGGACAACATAACAATATCTAAGCTTATATAAAAAGTAAGTAACTTTAAGTTTCGCGTTCGGAAGTTTTTCGTTAATTTAAAAGAAGAGAAACAAAACATAAGTTCTGCATCAAAAATATATAACATTTTTCATTTACGTGATCTTTGCGATGCATATATATCCAAATGCAGAAATATCATTGCGAATTTATTTAGCGTTTTATTTGCGTTAAATAATTTTCATCACAACTTCAATTGGAAATTATGTTTCGCTGATAGAAAATTGAATGCCGCACTGTCATGGTACAATAAATATTTTATTGGGTATGCGGTCTGTCATTCCCAAGTAGGAAAAAACTTGAAACTAAAGGATCACTCATGATTTAATGAGACTTACAGGAATAATAATACTGTTAAGAAAAGACTTTGCATCGAGGCAATGAATCGCGCTGTAGTGCAATTTTAAAAGGCGAAAAGATTCTGCACGAAACTTGCATTCGAGAAAAGTTTCGAAGTTTAAAAGAGTAAAGAGTCAGAATTGTCATCGATTCCAACTCGTTTAAAAGATGACTAAATCTCTATTGACTCGGCTGATAAAGCGAATTTATTAGCTGCATTACTTTCACAAAAGTCCACTCTTTTGAACAGCAATAATCCACTGCCCTTGGTTGAGGGTAGATCTTCTGCAATACAAGAAATTTACTTTCGAACGAGAGCATTTAAAAGGCTCCTAACAAATCTCAACATAAACAAAGTTTCTGGTCCTCATGGAATACCGCCCATTGTTCTTCATTGCTGGCTTCGCCTTTGCGAAATCTTTCCAACATCTTCTACAGAACAGCAGTATTTTCATCTTGTTGGAAGAGAAGGTCACATATATCCAGCCAGTACCTAAAAATGGCGATGCCACGAACCATGCAAGCTGCTTACCCATTGTGATATGCTCTACGCTTTTCAAAGCTATGGAGAGCGTAATTAACTTTAACATTATGAACTATCTGGAGCACAACCAACTCCCCAGTGATAGCCAATATGGTTTCCGTAGGTAGCCTGCGTTCAGTTTTTCGGAGAAACAAGGTTGTTGCTCCGAATATTTTAGAGGCGTTAGACCGAGTGTGGCATAAAGCACTCGTTTCAATACTAATTCCATATGGTGGTGGTGGTAACTCTGCTCGATGGACCACGTGTTTTCTTAAGGGCAAAACGATTCGTGTAGTAATTGATGGTATTTCGTAGGAAGAGCACGCCATCAACGCAGGAGGAAAACAAGGCTACTGCCAACCTTGTTTCTGGTTGTTTTAAACAACTTTCTTTCATTGACACATAACCCAATATATTCGTTTGCGGACATTTGTCATTTATACTCATTAAAAAACGTCCATGTTCTATGAAGATTGAGAGGAAGAGGGGAAAAAAACTGTTCAGGATAACGAACATTTTCTACATGAAAACGAATTAAAAACTATTTACGGGCAGCTATGAATGAGTAGCGATCAAATGCACTGGCCTTATTAAATATTGAAGCAGATCTAGAACAAAAACTAAGGACGAAATAAATGATTTCGTACGAGCACATAATGAAACTTTTTTTTTATTTTGTATAAATTACTGTGTAGTTTTATGTAAAAAATTAAAAATAAATATTTTTATAATTTTTTCTATTGTAAGAAAAAAATTTAATATGTTAGAGGCGGCTCTAATGTCGAGCCTAGGGCGCCAGAACGCCTAAGTCCGCCACTGATTGCTGCTGCAAAGAAAGATTTTTAGATATTTCATTAGCCGAATAGAAAGGTGGATTTCTGATTCGGCTAATGAAATAATTATTGGTTAATAAAAAATAATACTAACAAAATATAATTGGTTGAAAAGAATTTTATTAATGAAAAATAACAAAACTAAGAAATATTATAGATTTTATGACTTAGGATAAATATTTCATCTCTCACAAATTTTACTGTTTCTACTTTGATATTTTTGAAAAGTTTTTTACGTTCAAAGTGGACACCTAAAAGAAAGGTGTGTTGCTGCACCGGGTGATAACGGCACTTAAAGTCATTTGAAACAAAATGCTTAAAAAGATTATTATTGTGCAGGCTTGTCATTCTGGCAGGTAATAGATTTGAACATTTTCATTACAAAATAACATTCTCTAAAAGCGGATTCACTGACCATCTTAAGCAAGTTTTGCAAGTTTTGCAAATTTTTTTTATGTGAAGTTTTTGCGCCTTATCTCTCCCCACACTCAATGAGAGAGTAACAAAATCTTGCTGCACGCTCTTTGACTTGATTTAAATAATTAAAATTTTTGCAGAATACTTGCTGAAGGTGATCAGTGAATCCCGCTTGAACAGAACTTCTAAACATATATCGGGCTTTTTTTTAAATCGGGGTAAAAATACGAAAAAAGATTAAAAATTAACCTGCGAGAGTCATTGCCATCAATCAGCTTGATATAATTTTTTCAAACCGATCAAAAAAACGTTTAACGGAAAACCCTTTTAAATTTATAACAACATACAGCGCACAATTATGAGGCGCTCTCGACTTTGTGCTATAACTTCGTTAATATCTTGAACTATGGTCTGAAATTTTTACGGTATAATCTTAATATATTGTTTTTTGAAATATATTAAAAAATAATGTTTTAAACTCGAACCTAGACTACATTCTTAAGTGTATGTAATTATTCCAAGTTAAAAAATTTTATTTAGAAGATTTAATTTTTTATATATTCTTTATTTATTACGTTCAAAACGAATGCATAATATAATTATTGAATTATAAATATCTATTTGAACCATTTTTAAAATTAAACATTTTTAACGAACTCTTTTAAACACATTTTTATTATTTGTGCATACAGTTAAATCATTAGTTACCGAGAAAGTATTGTGTTCATCGATTTCTTTTAAACACATTTTTATTATTTGTGCATACAGTTAAATCATTAGTCACCGAGAAAGTATTGTGTTCATTGATTATTTTCTCGCTTACGGAACGCATTATTTTTAAACAAAGGCAATCAAAGACATTACTGCGAATTAATGCAATATTTTGTAGGTTTTTTTTATGGGAATTTCTGTAATGCATTTCTTAATTGCTTGGAAATAGGGCTTTCAATCCCGGGATCCCGAACCAATTTCTAGTACCGGAATCTTGAGATTCAAAACTCTAAATCCCTGGATTTAATTTACAAGAAAATATAAATGGTTTGTTTTTTTATTATTGAAATCACCCTGTTCTTTTTTTTATCTCAATACACTTTGGTAGAATATTTTTTAGTTTGTTTTGGTTGTGATCTTAAAAGACTCTTTACTTTACTTTACTTGGTGTTTCAACTTTCATTGAATTTTGAAAGTAGCAATAGTCTTATTACTATGCTATATTTTTTTTCCTATAAAAGGAATATTTTATTCACATCATGTAACATCACTTACAGCTAACTAATTTAAAAAGAAAACAAAACTTCTTAATCAAATAAATTAGTTTTAACTTATTAAACAGGCCAAAATGCTTTGGAATAATATTATAACAAGTTTAACAACATAAGCCTTAAGCTTGAAAAAAGTTTGAGAAACCATTAAAAAAGGCTATCGCAGCAATTGTAGAAAAATCAAAACGAAACCCTCGTGATAATATTACTCAGGCAAGATTTTTATAAGCTTTTTCTTGCAATTGTAGAATAAGCTTACAAAAATAATGTTATATTAACACATTTTAAGAAAAGCTTATTATTCTCAATAGTTCTATAAGCTTTTTCTGGCAATTGTACTGGTGAGCGGATATTTACATTTTTTACACCGAACGGTGTTAATTTACTTCTCCGATAGGTGTGAAATAAGAAAAGCAAAGAAGAAAAGCAATGTTGAAATCACATTCTCATTGATAAACAAATAAAAAATTTAAATTTCTCAATAGAATTTATTCAGTTTAATTTTGTTAACCTTGATTAAAGACTTAAATCTAATTTGACACCACAAATAGACCCCAAAAAATTAAATAAGCCCCAAAAAATGTCCTAACAGTTTTGGGTGTTACTTCATATGAAATAACTCCCAATTTTTGGGGAATATTTCATAAATTTTGGGAAATATTTAATTTTTGGGTTTGGGTCATATTTCATTATAAAATAAAGCCCAATGAAATAAGCCCCAAATAAAATTTGATTGAGCCCCAATTTGATTGAGGCTTTATTTCATTTGACAATTCATAAATTTAATGACAATTTAATAAAAATTGTAAAAACATCTTTTCGAATATTTAAAAATTACACCGTTCGGTGTTAAAAAATTGCCATTTTGTTTTATCGATGTTTTTTTACAATGAACGATGTAGGACTCCCTGGAAAACCGATCGGTGTAAAAATTCTATTGTGTTTGTTTGATGAAAAATATCAGTTTCTTAACATTCGCTGGGAGAAATATCATTAACATTGCTGAAGAGCCCAGCGTTCTTAAAGCTGTGTCCTCAGCTAGTTATAATCAGCCCCGTAGTTTTGAAGATATAGGATTTTTATTTATTTGTGGGCGGTAAAAGGGGGTGTCGCACAATTTTTGCTGAACCATCTTCAACTTGAAGGAAATTAACTGCCAAAATTTTAGCTGAATCAGCCCAGTATTTTTGGAAATATAGAATTTTTATTGATTTGTGGGCGGTAAAAGGGGGTGTAGCTGATGTTGTTTGTAAACCCCGTGCTTTATTTGATGAAACTTTACTGTTTAAATTTCAGCTGAATCAGCCCCGTAGTTTTAGAGATATAGCATTTTGATGGATTTGTGGGCGGTAAAAGGGGAAGTGGCAAAAATTTTCCTTAACTATCCTCTACTCGAAGGAAATTAACTGCCAAAATTTCCGCTGAATCGGCCCAGTAGTTTTAGAGATATATCTTTTTCATTGATTTGTGGGCGGTAAAAGGGGGTGTGGCAAACAATTTTATTATAATATTGCATTGTCACCGGACTAACATATGTATGCTAAATTTCAGCTTAATCGAATACCAACAAGTTGTCAAAAAATGGTCCAATCCCGGAAGCTTTTTTCGATCCCGAGATCCCGGGATTAGTTCAGGATTGAAAATTTTAAGTAGTAAATAAGTCAAAACGTTTTTGATACAATTTTTTGTTATTTATTACTTGAAACTTAAATATGTAAATTAATTCATTTATAAAGTAACAAAAACAAAACCAAACTCATTAAGGATATTCACTATTGTGTGGTTTTCAGTGTAGTTAAAAGACCCCGTGGTGTTGAACCAGACTTTACCGAGCGGTCTTTTTATTTTTTCGTGTTTTACATGAAATCTCTAAAAACCAAAAGTGTGGTCATTTTACCAATGATATGTTTAACGAACGTGGATTTTAAAGTTCCATACATTTATATGCCAGTTATTTTCTAATTGCAAAAATTAAAGAAGCTAAAAGTGCAAGTTAAACTTTTTTATGTCATATATTAATAAAATATATCAAATCGGATAGTTAATTTATTTGCGTAGCAACAAACAGCTAAAGTGGGAGGTTCCCAACTACAAAATCTATTTTAAAGGGTGCTCATATTGTGATTTTCGACTAAGGCAAAAAAAAAACCATACTACTATGCCACACAATTGTGAATACCCTTATTGTTAATAAACACAAAAAACATTAATAATATTAATGACTAGCACATTAACCCTTTTAGTGGATTTGCCCAATATATTGGACACGTCAGAAAGTCATTTATATATGTATTTATTTTGCAAAGCTTTTTTTAAATCAAATCGTTTGGTTCTATGAAAAAAAGATGAACCAACATGATAAAAAATAAATTTAGAGATATATATGACATTAAAGTCAGTTGGATTTTCGTTTTTGTGGCGAAGAAAAGTAAAAAAAAAATTGTTTAGCCTATTTTATAAGAAAAAAATCAACCGGACAAAGATCAAATTTATGTTTTTTTTATGGCTTTAATGAAAATAATATTAAGAGGGTTTAAAAAACAAAGATCTAAAGGGTTGAGTAAACTTTAAAAGATTAAAAAAAAGACTTTGTGCTGAGCAGGAGCAAAACAATTTTTTCTTTGTACAAGCTTGCAAAACGAAAGTTGTGCAGGTCAAAATGAAAGGTATGTTTTTTCATCTTTTAAGAACCTAAATGATAGAAATATTACCTCAAAAAAAATTATTTTGTTCTTGGTTTAGCCTAGCCATTGAAAGGGTTAAAGAACAAAAATATAAAAAAAACACAGAACAGTTTAAGGTATTACTCATAAATGTTACACTTATTTTTATATGTATACAGTCTTTATGTTTTTCTGTGTTTAAGGCAAATTAAGGTTGGAAAAGGCTTTTCAAATTAAATTTTTGGTTTTAAATATTTTTATAGTTATACATTAAGCAGATCAACTCGTTTTATTCTTTATTGAAGAGTTTTGTTTGAATATTATTACAAATATAGACAGCTGATGATAAGCACCGTTCTGACTCTATGCTAGTTGGAGAAATAGTCGTACAATAGTCGTACAATAGTCGTAAGCAATTTGTAAGTTTCGATCACGATTGCCTTCACCATAAAACAAAATTATTTCCTAAGTAAAAATATCTAACAATTTTTAAATACATATAATGCTTCCCGATGTTGCAAATTCTTCTAAAACTTTGCAAAGTTTTTACTCCTGTGATCCACACTGATCGTCCTAACAATCTTTTCCAGCCTCAGTAAAAGTTTTTTCTAATTCTATATTCATATCAACTTAAAATTAAATGTATGCATTCACATGAATATTTGCAATAGAAATTTTTTATTTAAAAATCCCTGAATCCAGGAAAGACTATCCCGAAATCCGGGGTCCCGGGATTGACTTCCCTAATACATACATACGAACTTTTTTCTTATATTTTTTTTCTTATATAGTAGCCTCACCGTATCTTATCCTGTGAGACCATATGGCACATGGCATAATGCTCACATGGCACTCCACATGTTAAAATAATTAAAATATTTCTAACAGTATTGCATAAATATCATTCTCAAAGTAAATACTTTAAAACCAATTTCATTTCATTTGTATTTTGTTTTATATTCCAATCAGAGAAAAAATTACTTTATGCATTTTTTCCTTCCTTTTAATGTACAAAACTTTTTTCAATTTCTCATTAAGCAATAATTATTTCATTAGCCGAATCATAAATTCGTTTTTCTATTCGGGTAATAAAATATTTAGAATATATGCTTGTGTAATCAAAGTATCAAAATAGGTACAAGAAAAATTTCCAGCTAGAAAATAAATTCTAGCTAGAAATAGCTAGATAATAACCTGGTAAATTTGTGGGAAATGGCATATTTATTCTAAGTCACAAAATCTGCAAAATTTCTTTATTTTATTTTTAATTGATAAAATACTCTTCAACCAATCATTATTTCATTAGCCGAATCAGAAATCCGTCTATTCGGCTAAAGAAATATCTAAAAATTATGCTTTTGCAATTACCAAAATAGCAAAATAGAGAAAAATACAAGAAAAATATCCAGCTAATAACGAAATAAATTCAGAAACCACAAGATCACAAAAAGGCACACATATGTACATATAAAAAATAACCTGCAAAATTTGTGTGAAATTGCATTTTTATTTTCATTCATAAAATTTACAATATGGGCATTTCCACAGAAAAGACTACCGTGACCAAAAAATTAAAACTTTTTATTTATGATATTATCTACGAAACAAATTTTAATTTTATTAATTTAAGCAATTTCAACATAAATTCATAAACCATGATGATCAAATCGTCCGCACTGTTTCACAAATGTAGTTTTTTATTTTTCGTAAATGTTTCGTAAACTTTTTGTTTTAGTAAAAATGGAAGGTATTGGCTAAAGATAATGAAAAAATGGTTAAGGCAAGGAAAGGACAATATATTATATTTGTTTTTTAATTAATAAATTACATAATTACTTACTACCTAATTACTCAATTACCCAATTTAGCTGCAATAGAAATTTAAGTAACGCCATGCCATATGCATATCAAAAAGCCTGGTAAAAAACCAGAGAATGTTTTGAAATTTGATCACTTGGAAAATAAACTTATGTTATTTTAAGCCCTTCTTAAAAAGTTGTATACAAAAAGTCTTGTCCAATTCAGAGAGTTTTGTAAATTTTTGTAATCCAAGTCGAAAATCATTTCCGTTTTTTTGTAACATAACGCCAGCACATGTTTTTGCTCTCAGCTTATGGCACATTTTCTGCAACAAAACATGTTGCAATGGAAGAAAAAAATCTCTTTGTATATATACTCGTTGGCGACAGACCGCAATTAAGCTCATGGGGGTCAGTTATGCCAACTTAGCGACAAAAGTATTTGACAATTTAAAGCGAATGTATTCCCTTCCAAAAGTTGCAACATGTTCAAAGCTGATTAATGTAATCAGATTTAATTTCGATCCTTTCTCATTTGCTATAGCCTTAATTTTCATTATCGACCGTCAGCACATTCTTTCCGAATGCAATCATATATCCCATATCATAAAGTTCCCCTTTTTCAATTATTTCAATTGTCATGGATCATCAAATGCACATTGCTTACACTCTGTATTGAGTGGATTTACTCTTTAATCTGAAAAGGAATAAGGTTGCAAAAATGCGCCTTACAGCGTTATACTCTTACCATTCAAATGGAGCAAATATTGTTACAAACAGGGCTTACATAGAAAGGCCTTTTGTCAGCATTTCAAATTTTTTGCTTTTTTTTGTTGTGGTATGCCTCCTTGAAGAATATTTTTATGCTGAAGTCGGCATACTTTTTGGTTACAAAAAAAAATTAGCTAATTATAATAAAATACCAAAAATATATCAAGTTGAAGGACTTGGCTCGAAGTCATTTTAGTGTAATTTGAGCTGATGTCAAAGAACTCTAAGAAAGAAGAAAGTGCAGAAATTTGAAAAATTGTGACAAGCATACGTTTTATATTACATGCTTTACACAGAAACCTGAAAAAAACTTTTGTATGTGAAGACAAAAATTGAGCGGATGCTTAACACGCAGCTTGTTTGTGTTCTTTTTTATAAGAAATAAGAAATGTACAATTACAATAAAATACGGCATTAATTTTGTATTTATTTCAGCTTGAAATCTTTTGAGTACATGTTTGTGATAACGTTGGTGCAGGCGTAAAGAAAAAGAAGAAAAGCACAACAACAAACACTAAGATCGATAAAAAAGTAGGTCTACCAAAGTATTTATTTGCCGAAAATGAGCTTCAAACATATACAAAAATACTTTTCACCCAGTTTTAATATCGTTTTTTTATTTATTTCAATGCGTGTTTATGTTTGCATATGTATGAAATTCTATTGCTTTATATCTATGTGAGGTACATATACGTCTGTGTAAGTTCTTATAAGCTTTGTATATAGAAACACGATGAAAAGAGCATGTGTATTTTCTTTATATGTGGCTTTTGTATTTTAATTTTTTGTAAAGATTTAAGAAATTGCTAATAAAAATATATCAATTAAAATCATTTTCAAAATCAGATGATGCTTTTCAGTCAAAATTATTGAAGTTTTTTCAGTTAGCCTAATCATATGCGCACATTTCGATATCAACATCATATTACATTTAAATAAAACGTGCCAAAGCCTTGGAAATAATAAACGTATAAAAATGCCGCTATAATTTTTTTACTCTAATGGATTTTAATCTAATACCCTGCTTATAAACTTCAGTTTTTATGAAATGCAAGGATTCGCAGTCGTGTAAAGGCAGTAAATATTTTATCGTTTCTATATCATTGGCTGTAACTGTATTAATGTTGCAATGTTATAACGCTACAGAATGTGCCACAAAGAGGAATGATAATACAACCCACAAGCCATGCCTTTGTACAATATATCCTTTCATATAAAACAGATATACGTATGTTGGTACTTAATATGAACATATTTTTGAGTGGTTGTAAGTATAAATGTGCTTCGATGCTACGCATTCAGATACGACTTCGAGGATTATTGTTATAATTAAGAGGTGTGCTTATGCGGCTTGATAAAAACAAAATTGCCTTTGTTTTATACATCCATGATATACAGTATTGTGCAAAGTCTAAGCAAATTTTATGCACACAAAATAAAATAAAAAAATGTATTTCTTTAAGGCTTTGATAGTTATAATATAAAATTTAAAAAAACCAAAACCGTATCCCTTCAGTAACGGTTTATACAACTAGCAAATTAGGTAAATTAGTAATCAGAAAACAACGATCGCTTTTCCAATCGTTGCGTTTCAGCAGCTGTCAAAGTTATCAATGACATCCAGCTGTCAGAATATTTCGTAAGATTTGCTATTTCAAAGTGTCTCACGCTTGCCGAAAGTGTAGAAATTATTAATAAAAATATTTGTGAAATTTCAGCTCAGTTGTAAATTCGCAACGTTGAAGTATTTATTATGGTGGTTAACTAAGAACGATAGGAAAAGAAATTAAAATAAAACAACAACGGTGTGAGATATCAAAGTTGTTTTGAAGATACATTCATGCCATTATTATAATTCATGTAATAAAAACATGATATGAGTTCTTAAGTAGCAAAAATATACTATGAACTTTTCAAATTTTACTTTATTTATGGCCGTATGATACTTCATTAAACTGCTCATTTTTTGTCATTAAAAATTTAAATAGATTGAAATAATTAGACTAAATTTTGAGTTGTGATGGTCTAGCACGAAATAAGCGATATGTTTTTGGCTTTTCTTCAAAAGTTGCATTTTTTGCGAAAAACCTGTTCCCATACTTTTTGCAATTTCACGCAAAGAGAGCATTATTCGCTTACTCTCAAATTTTACAACTTGCGAATTTCTGCTACAAAAATACGGGATCAGACAACAACAAAAAATTATTTATTGATTATGATGCACCGTATAAAAATACGTGCTCTTGCAAAATGTTACACTCCTACAACTTAAAACGACGTTTTTATTAACAAAATTCTAAAAGCCCTCAGTGCAAGCGCTTGAGAAATCTATAAAGTTTTTTGATTCTCCTGTAAAATAACAAAAAGTGTTATGTATTACGCCTTCTTGCATTTTAGGTGTAGATATTAAAATTTGTGATTTATAGAAGCCGTCAAACTTTCAAATGCGTTTATCTCCAAACTTGTTTTATGTGGTTTAGCACCTTATTGCTACGAACTCTTCATTTATTTTGTGTTAATAAATTAAGTTTTTTTAAATAAGTGAAATTTAAAAAGTTTACCTCAAAAATCAATCTTTTAGGTGGCGGCGCTTACTCAGTTTTAACAAATTCAACAATTTTTTTCGTCCTTCGTTACCTTCCTGTATTCAGAACCTGCTTGCGGAGGGAGGATCTGAGATACTTTTGCAAATGACACAATCTAGTGTGCAAATCATGGAGACTACAACTTGAGTTTATATTAGAATGGCTTTTTCTCAGAAATAGTATGTCTTAGGGAATAAAACTATACGAACAGTTTTTGTAGATAGTTACATGATATACAATTTTTGTCTAAACTATTTTTATCATATAACTTACCTTTTCGCTAAAACATCCATAAAACCCATTTTTGCGAACTTTGACCTTGCATAAAGCTTACTAGAAATTTATGCAAGGGTACCCCTATTTTTCAGGCTAATTCAACTGGACTGTAAGGATTTTATGAAAATTTATCTAATATGGGCATTTCACTGGTCGCGCACGTAAAGTTCGTACGCAAATTTGTTTCTACAATTTAAAAAAAAAAAGCCAAAAAAATTAAAAACTGTCTTTATCCTGTTTTGATTGCTGGATATCACTCTAGGAGTACTATATTTAGTGCAAAAGGTGGAAGCGATCGAAAGTATAGTTCAAAGATAAAGACAAAAAAACCGCGCTACGTTACAAAAAATAGAAGTGATTTTTGTCAGCATTAATATAAACGAAAAAATCTGCGAAATGTGCTTTTTTTATGAAAGTTGCTTTAGTATTATCTGGAATATTGTTGCTATATATTCGTTATTGTTTCGGTGGAAAATCTTTTTTAATTGTTTTTATACAAACAATTACACGAATATAATTCAGGAACGTAAAAATCGAAAACTTAAACAAATTTAATTAAACTTTGTGTTATACAAGTATATATTACACTGCACGACAGCACTTTTCACACAAGATGTCAACAATATACACGTGAAACTAGAGACAAAGGATAGTAAAACTGCATTCTCTTTTTTTTTCTCTAGAACGTCAAGATTTTTTTAAAAGGACTTAAGTTACGAAAAGGAATTGTTTAAAAACATTTATTAAAATAGTTAAAACCTTCAAAATATGACAATATGAGCACAAAATGAAAGAAGATAATCTCTTCTATCAAAAAAAAAATACTAAAATAAATTTTAAAAGCTTTTTGGTTTTATCAAAAGTAATGGGCATTTTTTTACTTCAAACAAATTGGAAAGAATTTCTATAAATTTTCAAATAAATCATAAGACAATTAAACTAATCCAAACATTTGGTATGGATATATTGTCACTTCGTTCTTCTGATGAAAGCGATTGTTCCTTTTTAAATTTTTTATTGAAAATGAAAAATTTTTGGTTCAAAAAGCAAGTTTTAAAAAATTTATTTTTAGACAACTATATTTCTATTTTTAATTTTTTATAATTTACTCAATTGGTTTTTTAAAAGTAAAGTTTTTATCTTTTAATATTGTTGTTTACTATAATGTTTTATATACCTTTGGAAGACTAAATATGTTTTGATTAAATGACATAAGTTTTTCCCTTCGATTTTGTTGACAAACATGTTTCTTACAAACCTTACAAATAATATCTTTCAATTATGTAATCCAGCAGAGCTGTTTAAGGGGGCACAACTAGTAAGAATTTTTTTTTAGATTTGATGTAGCTCTGTACACAGAAAATTAGTTAGAATTTTTTAAAAAATATATGGTCCATTTTCTAAAAGTAGAACATTTTAAAAGTATTTTCTAAAAATTTTAGATGATTTATTATATGTGGATATAATTAACTTTTAATATCAACTGTAACTTGCGAACGGCTTTACTCGTGGTGATCAGTTACAAATTTTTCTCAATTATTCTATGCATAATTGTCTACGTGATGAACGAAGGATTCTCTTTTTGAACGATCATATACATATTTTTTTTGCCGGTGAAATTTCAGTCAAATAAGCAACATTGAATTTCAACATCTGCCAAATTTCTAAAAATTAAAATTTTTCAAATCCCTCAGTTCATCAGGAGCATTATTTTATTAACTAATGATCCCTTTTTTTAATTTCGGATGGTCCAGTGACGAGCAGCAGTGGTCACGGCAAAACTCTTTTTTTTTTGATCCCTCACAATGTTTTGTATAAAAAAATTAAATTTCTTCGAATATTTATCTTTAATGTAAATAAAAGTTGTTCTTAATTATTCTTGTGTGTGGCCAAACAGATATTCCAAGACCTTTTCTTGTAAGATACAAGACCTTTTCTTGTACGTCCCAACTAGTTGTGCCCTCTTAAATGCTATGCCTTATGAAAGTTGAAATGTTTTGATACACGTGCTTTCAAAGATTTCATATGGGACAAATATAATATATATTATCTAGACATATATGGGTAATTATTTTACAAATCGCACACCTTCCAAGATTTGATGTCTCTGATTCGGCCGAAAATTGTTTTAAATTTTCTTTACGTAAAATAAGCTTATACGTGTATCGGGATTTTCCTCGGAAATTTTTTTTACTGAGTACCGTTAGGTCAAAATTTTGGAAAATGGCAACATTTTGTCAATGTCTGTGTTACTTAAATCGCAATATCTCGGCTTGTGGTATTCCGAATTAGTTCGTTTTAAGCTTGTTATGCTATATTCACACCAAGAGCTAAATGCGCTTTCAGAGCATTTACTATATATATTTGTCAATGTTACTCCTACAACGAGTAAAGGGCCGTTCGTAAATGTGGATTTCGTAGAAGCGCATTTAACTCTCAGTTTGAACATAGCATTAGAAAGCTAATTTGTTATTCCTTAATTCTACGGTACAATTTATTTTTTCAAGATATAAAATAAAGGTATAAAAATTTATTGAACTTTTTAAACGGCTTTTTGATGCCCTTAACCCAGATAAATGACATTTTTGACAGCACCATTCAACGCGCCATACGTTTTTACAAAATACAAAATTCTGAAAAGAATGGAGCCATTTTTTATAGATTTTATATAAATTTTTGTTCACCGCGCGCTGTATGTTTATATAGCAGTGATGGCCAAACGCAAACAACTAAAACAGCTTGCAGGCATGTGTACCGTTTTAAGCTTATAATACGTGCATTTGTTAATGCATGCTGTGCTCGCTAGCTCGCTGATTTGGCTATATAAACATAAAGAGTGAGGTGAACAAAAATTTATATAAAATCTATATAAAATGGCTCCATTCTTTTGAGAACTTTGTATTTTGTACAAATGTATGGCGCGTTAATTGGTGCTGTCAAAAATGTCATTTACCTGTGTTAAGGGCATCAAAAGGCCGTTTAAAAAGTTCAATCAAGTTATGTTATACATTTATTTTAAATCGTGAAAAAAAATTATCAATTATCTACCTAACAATTATCTACCTAACGTTCTCAAAACGAACAAAATCAGAATAGCACAAACCTAGATATTGTGATTTAAGTAACACAGCCATTGACATAATGTTGCCATTTTTCACCATTTTGACCAAACGGTATTCAGTAAATTTGCAGGCGATTTAAAAATGTAAAATTTAACTTTTTGCAAATTTCGTGCGATTTGTAAAAGAATTACCCATGTTTAAGATTTTTGTTGGAGTGGTTTTTATATTGGTGCAATACAAATTTAAATAAAACGTTTGAAATTTGTTGTTATATGGGAGGTAGGCGGGAGGTGGGCGGTTTTAAAAATATTTTTGTTCGTAATCTCATACACGCGATTCAAATCCAAGCACCATATTTTTGCTCTTCGACAAAATTCTTCAAGGCATTGCAATAAATTATACATTTAAACTAAGTATTAAGATATAGTTTTTAAACATTGCTTAATTTTTTGTGCGAAAATTGAGGTTAACACAAAAGGTTTATTGAAACAACACAAACTTATTCAAATTGTTTAGAGAGACGATCCAATATGTTGAACAACCTTGAAATCGTAAGGAAGTGAAAAAAGCCCTCTATTACTTATTTGGTATGTTTGTATATAACAACAGCAACCGCTACGTAAGGCTTTGCAAGAAGCTAGGTAATGAAATACTTAGCTAGGGTAAGTAATGAAAACTAGGTGATAACCTTAGATTTAATACATAAGGAAATCATTACTTTAAAAAACGTCAATGCTAATGCTCTGGCTATGATTTATTCTCTTCAAGAAGATAAAATAAAACTCTTGGAAAAGGTCGATAATCTTGAAAGAGAAATAAATTTTTTTACAAAATGAAAAAGCAATAGAGATAGTTGGTGTACCAAACGTAAATAACAACAATGCTGACGATTGTGCAATTAAAATATTTTCTGAGGGTTTAAACATTATTTTATCTGAAAAACAAATAAATAATTGCTATGTTAAAATATTAAGAAAAACTCAAATACTAATTTGAGTAAGGAAATTTTATATGTTGAGTTTGTATCATTCTTGAGTAAGAAATTAGTTATGAGGAAGGAGTACGCAAAGATTTAAAAAAAATCTTTGTTTAAGATTTTTTGGCCATGAAGATGGGAAAGTTATCTATATAAATAAAAGTCTTTCGAGCTATTCAATACAACTTTTTCAGTCTGCTCATAGTGTTAAAAAAAAGAGACACTTTAAATTTCTTTGGGTTGCTAATGGGAAGATAAAAATGCGTAAAAAGAAGGGCGATAATGTTTTGATTATTACCTTTTTTGTTTAGATAGATTAGTTTAATTCGATATGAATAATTCTCAAATTAACTTATTCGATCTTCCTTTGTGTTAATGTCAATGTTGAAAGTATTTCATCCAGCCCTAATAGTTCAAGAGGCTTTTATTTTGTACATTAAAAGTATTCGCAGTATGAGAAAAAATTTCGATAACTTTTTATTACATATTAATTTGTTTAATAACAAACCAGATCTGATTTTCTTCTCGGACACATGGATTGCAGCATGCAATAATGATTATGCCTCTGGGGGTGTAGGCGTTTTTGTTTCAAATAGTTTAAGTTGCGATTCTTTAACCTTAAAATTGGGCAGTTCTGATGTCTTGAAACTAAAATGTACTATTAATAAACAACAATTCACTTTAATTTGTGCTGAAAGATATCATGAAAATAGAAATATTGATATGTTTTTGGAAGATTTGCAAAATATATTGTCAGAAGAACGATCTACTAACTTCGTTCTATTGGGTGATATGAACTTAAATATATTGCAAGACTCAATAATTGCTGACAAATACATAACCTTATTGTCCTCGTTTGGTCTAGAATCGTGTATGAACCAGCCAACCCGTATTTTTGAAATATCGTCTTCTTGTATTGACCATATCTTTGCAAGGTTGATTGATTTGCATGTTTCCGATCACTGCATGACTTGCCTTTGATTTACACCAAGACTAATTTTATAGCTTTAAATAATGTAATTCGGTTCGAATTTTGGGAATATGTTTATTTTGAGTCTGATTCTTCTGAGTCCTATGTTAAGTTTGTTGGTATTTTGTCAAACCATGTAAATATCTGCTCAGGCAGGATTATTAGAAAAAAATTCTAATTGTAAAAGACTGAAGCCCTGAATGTCATTCGAATTGTTGGAAAAAAAAGACCTTAAAAAATAAGCTCTATATGAAAGTTTTCAAAAAACCTAACGATGTGAACTTAAAAATAAGTATAGACTTTTATGCAAAGAAATATCCGCTAAGACTTCAATTGTTAAAAATTACTATTATATTAATGAATTTAACAAAATTCAAGGTAATATACAAAGGAAATGGCGTTTAGTTAACAATCTTTTAAATAAAACATGTTTAAAAAATTATATTCAAAACCTTATAGTTGATGATATGGAAATTAAAAATTCTGATGAAAAGGCTGATGCATTTAATAAATTTGAATTATATAAAATTTTATTTTCATTCATAGATAAAAATCTGGTTCTGCAACTAAAGTTATTTGGGATGTAGTGGTGAATCATACTGATTGTGCACCACTTCTATTTCTTTTCAAATTTTATGCACCTGAAAGAAATTTTAGGCAAAAGCAATTGTTCTATATACCCTACAAAAGAACTAATTATGGCAGATGTGAACCGGTTTACAATATGACCAAAACGTTCAATACTATCTGCAGCTCGATTGAAATCACCCAAAATAGAGTAGCATTTAAAAACGATATCATGCTGAATTAATTTTATAACCGACGATTAAATTATGTACAGTTACTGTAAACTGTATAAGAATAAATGTAAATAGTTGAATAAATAAATAAATAATAAATAATAAAAAATAATAGTAATAATAATTATAATAATAATAATAATAATAATAATAATAATAATAATAATAATAATAATAATAATAATAATAATAATAATAATAATAATAATAATAATAATAATAATAATAATAATAATAATAATAATAATAATAATAATAATAATAATAATAATAATAATAATAATAATAATAATAATAATAATAATAATAATAATAATAATAATAATAATAATAATAATAATAATAATAATAATAATAATAATAATAATAATAATAATAATAATAATAATAATAATAATAATAATAATAATAATAATAATAATAATAATAATAATAATAATAATAATAATAATAATAATAATAATAATAATAATAATAATAATAATAATAATAATAATAATAATAATAATAATAATAATAATAATAATAATAATAATAATAATAATAATAATAATAATAATAATAATAATAATAATAATAATAATAATAATAATAATAATAATAATAATAATAATAATAATAATAATAA